>JASDDO010000019.1:275000964-276298464 GCA_030015575.1 Agapanthus africanus | reverse complement strand
CGGTTAGACGGATTTGCGAACGTGACTTTCACGTTGATGTTTTGTGATTTTGCTGTGATGTTGCGGATCGGTCGTGGGGATAGCCTGGATGCAATGCTAGTACAGTTTTTATTGTATTATGTACATTTGATATTGCGGGGCGAGCGTCCGACATGTGGACTGCCGTCACTGCCTGTTTGTATTATTATTTTGGGGCACGACCAGGTTGCGGTCGATGTATCCGTTGTATGTATATTTTACTTTCTGTACTAGGATTGCCCCGCGGAGGGGTGCACGGACAGCCGGGTTCTAGAGGGCAACAAGCCCGCATCTCATGGCATTGAGACGGAAGGGGCTTCACTCTAGAATTGGCGGGCTATTCACCGCACTCGTAGGGGGTACAGGTTGACCCAGGAGGGGTGCCCAAGTTACCGAATTCCGTGAAGTGCTGGGTGGTCCATTCACGTTGCTGAAGGGGGCTGCCTCGCTTCAGGTTTTGGCGGGTGACTTGCCGCGCCCGTAGGGGTCTAGGATTTCTTTGCACAGGCTATCCACATGACCAGGGGAACGTCGGGTTTCAGCGGCTCTGTGAAACCCAGGGATCCCAGATATCTGTATTGTTCTGTGATGCTGTACATATCTGTGATGTTGCATTTTATCACGCCTTGAGCGAATATAATATATTGGTATATATATTAGTAGATGTTGTATATGTTTTGCATCCGCGCTAGTCCAGTCCCCGCTCTGTCGTTAGTTAACTAACCTAACGGGTAATGACGGGACCCAGTGGCGAATGCGGATGGCATATACGTACGTCAGTATATTTTCGTTCTTTGTGGTGTGATCAATTGATGGGACTGCGTTGATTCGGATCAATGCAAGTTAAAACAAACCTAATCTGATGTTGTTGGAACACTTTTTTCAAAATGCTGTTATTTGCAAGGACGTTCTCTTTTGTTTTGCATCGTGGTATTCAGTTGGAATATCCTGCTCCTCAGTCGACGAGGCAAGGGCCGAGATCCCTTCACCGGGAGTGACCCCTTGGACAAAAAGTTTGCGTCAGGGCAATGACTTCACTATAGCCGATTACTTTTGCTTTGCACCGTGGTATTCAGTTGGAATATCCTGCACCTCATTCTACGGGGAAAGAGCCGAGATCCCTTCACCGGGAGTGACCTTTTAGCAAAGGTTTTCGTCACTATATTTTCTAAAAAGCTATCCGTTCCTTCAACGATATCAAGTTCATTACGTTAAAGGTTTTCGCCAGAAACCATTCGTAGCCCTCCATCATTTCAGTTAAATATTCGGTAGTATTCAAGCTATGTATTTTGACCTCACGCCAAGGCATAGTGTTTGGTAGTTGCCGGGTATTTATCTGTTGCATAGATAGATGCGTTGGTTTGGGACAGTCGTACTACTATTTTGGCCTACGTCAAGGGTATGTACGGGTGGATTCAAATTAACCTGGATAATGATGGGTAGAACTTGACATGTGACTTATGATATTTTGACCCCACGCCAAGGTCATAAGAGCATGGGGTAAAAATCACATCGGGAGTTTCAAAAGAACTGAAACTTGCCAGATATGCGCTTACCTTCTGGAGTGTGATAGCGTGAGCGGATTCCGTCACGTTATCATGCTATGATAGTTGGATCCCGATTCCCACTGATGAGTTGGTTTACTCCTCGGGTGATCCCGACTAATTCTTCTTTCAGGTTTGGAGGAGAATTTGAGATGACAGTGGGAGATTTTCAGATCAGATAAATTGGTAACCATTCTAATCTAGGTTAGAGTGCACGCTGAGTGTTTCTTTTCTCTCTCTCTTTGGCAGCGACCATTGACCCGACCCTAAGACTATGACTCAGTGACCATAATTGACCGAACCTTCTTAAACACTGGCTTTTGGATTGTCAGAGTTGCGAACCTCATTGCCACTCCTACTTTTACCCTTTTCTCCAGGACACCCCGTATTACCACGAACGTCCATTTTCATTGGACAAAACCATCGTATGGTTATATACGAACTCGAAGGAATTCGAGGATGGTTTCAGGTTCTGGAGAAAACGGATAGGACTATTCAGTTGTCTTTTCCTTTTACCTTCTCTCAGGTTGTGAGTACCCCTTAGATTAGGGGATAGTACACCTATTACGCAATTTGGATAGTCTTCTTCCGAACCTTAGGCTGGTACCGAACGGTATGGAATGAGGAAAACCAATTTGCCTAACGATGGTGTACAGAAGGTATTATGTAAAGACAAAGAAAGGGATTAGAAGGAGGGCAAAGTAAATTGCGACTGATATTCACGACCAAACCAAGTATCCCATTACCACTCCCACTTCATCTTTGTATTTCTCCAGGACACTCCGTATCACTACGAAGATCCACAGTTTATTGGATGCTCCATCGTATAGTTATATACGAACTCGAAAGGAACTTGTTCCAGTTCGGGGATGGATTCTGGTTCAGGAGAAATAGGAATAAGGTTTATTCGGTTGTCTTTTATCCTCACCTTCTCTCGCATTGCGAGTGCTCCTAGGATTAGGACAGTACACCCATTATGTTCATTGGATAGTCTTCTTCCAAACCATAGGCTGGTGCCGAACGGTAGGGAAGGAAGAAAACCATTTGGCCTAAAGGGGTGTGCAGAAGGTAATGACTAAAGACATATAAAGGGATTTGGAGAGGTGGCAAAGAATTATACGGTTGCAGTCGTGAATATGGAAGAGGCATTACTAGGAATACCGGGATACCCCATCGAAACATTTCAATATTTCAATTTCACTGTGTACTGTTAAAAGAAAACTGATTTCCCAATTAAGACACTTGCTCCAGGGTATGTATTTACCAGGTATGATTCTCACATCTGTATGGTTTTACATATGATGAGTGGGAGTAAGTTATTGGGAATTGGGTGATCATCCTCATTATATCGGGATTCGTTGTAATCGGTGATATTTGAGGAAGTCACCTGGGTTGTTTGCCAGTCGGCAAGTATTTGGTTTTGAATATCCGCTGTCATGCACCAATTTCAAATTGATATATCTGTACGTCTATTTTCATAGAGTGAGATATGCCTTTTTGAAATTATGTCTACGACATTTACCTTTATCAGTGGATGGTTAGGTAAGGAGCATTAAACAGCGGTGTAATTCTTCTTAACCATAAGTACAGTTTTCAACCTACGACACACAGTGAATGAGTTATCAGACTCAAGGGACTTATACAGAGTATTGTATGTTGTCCAGGGTCCATCAGGACAGAGGGGTTGGTCCTCGTACTATATTCGGTTTACTTATGACTTCTCTAGTTTTTAGACAGGTGTTTCGTAGGAAACACACGGTCCGAATTTTGAGAAGTTATAGGTATTTGAATAGAGTAGAGAACCAGGTGTAGCAAGTATCGGGATTCTTTAAAGTGATCGAAGATGTAGACACTTGTATACGGTATTCAGTTAATAGTAATGATTTAGGGAACTTGCTTCTCTTTTAGGTTACTCATAATTGGAAGCATTCCTAAGTTGAGTAACGCTGATAGGCCTCCTTCCATTTAGTTGACATGCACTGGGGACAGCTGCATGATTTGAATCTGGTTCAATTAAATCTGAGCCTCTGGTTCTATATTGGATATAGGACAGTTCATATCTTAACGTTGTTAAGATACGGGGAGTTGTCCGGTTTATGATTAAAACCAGACACCAGACAACTCAAGGCACGTTTCTGTAATGGCTGTTTGTGGGTTGACCCAGGCTATGACGAGTGTTGACTTTCTACCATCTGGAAGATCAATAGTGATATTGTTCTGAACTCGCCACAGTTTTAATAAAAATGGATTTTTTCAGAAAACAGTAGTGGGAGTATGGTAGAACTGGAAGTGATTCCAGAACTGCAAACGATTACTGAAGATTTGATAGAAACCTAAAGATTCAATCTGGTTTGACATTCCATTGGCCACTCCGCAGATATAGTGGGTAACTTCAGGCACCCGAGAGGTACTCCGGTAGCCTCAAGGACGGTGACAGGGAAGTTCTTGTTTACCCACACTTGCCATTGCTGTTGTTCCAGGCTGCGAGACCTGGCGGGAGGATGAGTATAGCGTCGTTCTGAACTAGCTTTAGAAGTGTACGTGTATATGACTCTGCCAGAGGGTTATCGTAGTCAGTGGGAGCAGCGGAAGCATTCGTGGACAAGTGGCTTATGTCTATTTATAAACTAAAGCAGATGTAGCGGAGAAGGATCATCTATTTCTGACGTGACAGTCATAGGTTTGACTTCATCAGAATAGGGGATGGATCTGTTGAGAAGGTAGTAGGGTGTGATGTCCTGGTATTGGATGACATACACAGAGTAGGAAAGGAAACTCCTATACTACGATCGGTTATTCTTTGGTTGTCATACAGTAGTTTCTCCACACATGACTTGGATCTCATATCAGACATTCTGGTTACTAGATCTATACATCTAGATTTGGGTGGTTTCCCAATCAGGGTACTTTGACAGCATTCTAAGAGTATTTAGAATGGACGACTCCTGGCACGGTAGTGTACCTGCAGGTGATGGAGTCACCCTCTCTAAAGGTGTCTTACAGACTAAAGGGGAGAGGGATGTGCATGATTGGCAGATCACTTGCTCAGGCAATTGAGTCAATCATGAGATGTCAAGTACCACACCAGATATTGTTTTTGCAGTAGATGCAATAAGTTGATATTGATCCAATCCTGGAGAAACAATCGGAAGCAGCTTAAGAACATAAGTGGATGTTCTAGGGATATGATAACGACAGCCTCATTCGGGAGACAGTTATCATTCCAGGCTTCCAAGGTGACGTGGACGACAGGATGGTCGTCAGAGTTATAGTTTTCCTTCTGACGAGGGGCAGTATTTTGGACAGGTGGTCCAAGGCAATACTGAGGGAGGCATGGCGCAGGATACTGATTAAGTTCAGTTGACGATACAGTCTAAGAAGTTTGGATTTGGAGTTCATTTATGAGCTAGGTCCCATCAGACATCCAGACATATTCTAAGACAGGTATTGCTCATTTCGGGAGGTAGGTTTCTCCGCGAACTTGAGATATAGAGAGACATAGAAAGAAACATCTAAGCGGATCCACTCACTGAGGCTATTCCTCGAACACATTAGTTTCGCAAATGGGATTTGTGAGACTGACTAGTAGAGGAGTTGGGTGTTCGGTATCACACGGGCTGTGAGTATGCGACATCGTAATAATTAGCCTTGAGTGCAAGTGGGAGATTGTTGGAGATAGTGCCCTCAGAGTCAATTATTGGATCACAGGCACGTGATTGCAATGATTGAGGGAGGACCTATCCCGGTAGGACAGTCTTACTCGAGATGATAGTATGCTAGCTGGTTTACCTTTATTATCGTGTACTGCTTTAGATGACCTTACAGGTCGCTATTACACGTTGGTAGAGCCCCTAGGATTCTTGCTTGACCACCAGCAGTATGAGGGCGATCATATAAGTGGGAGCTGGGGGTCTATAAGCATATCCTTAAAAGGTCCCTAGTCGTGAGAGTTTCGAGACAGGGCATCGATTCTCCAGAGTAGACTAGTGTATATAGTCGAGACCCCGACGAGGGGCGGTGGCCGGTCTCACAAGCCACTGGTGTCAATTGGTTCACCTAAGATGTATACAGGTGCTCATTGGGTTATGAGTACACCGGACAGGACTCGCCGGGAACATGCTAGTTGGTCATATACCAGACGTCAGATGGCAGTTCCCTGGTGACATGTGTACAGGTTAGTTCATCGACCTGGGGATCGTCATTTGTCTCGTGTGAGTTCCCACTGTACTTTGATTACTACCCTACCACGCTCAAAGGAGACGTGCAAACAGGTTTTAGTTGGGTACAGTCCCGAGCCACATGGAGGCAGTGAGCGTATCTTCAGGGGTTCGTCTCTCCCGGTATTGGGGGTGAGGTCGCGCTGTGTCTAGGAGAGCCATTACACGAAGCCCTCGGCCGAGGCAAGGAGATTTAATGGTAGGTATTCCAGTAGTATCTCAGGGTGTTCTGGGCTACACTCCGACACGACTTGTACCGCTTTGGGGGGTCTGACTTTTACCAACCCCCTAGGCCCGCCATGCGATGCTCATAGACGAACGGACCGGACTGTACGGATATTGTCACTGACAGGCTCAGTAGGGTGTCAGGCTGAGTTCGCTCACAGACGTCCCTTTTGGTCAATACCTGGTAGCCCGTTACGTATTGGCTTATACCTCTGACGTGCTAGTGGTTAAATCCACAACCAAGGTGTTGATGAGTCTTTAGAGTCCCCCACATTCAGTTACTCAAGCTTTCGGGCGAAAAGCTGTGGAGGCCGTATGGAGATATGGCAAGGTCCGATCAGATACGTGCGGTATTGCACGGATCAGGATCAGACAGTTTGTACCAGAGGTCGTATGGATATATGGCAGGGTTCGATCAGATACGTGCGGTATTGCACGGATCAGGATCGGACGGATATTACTAGCCGGCTTTGGTTTAAGCCGGATCCTAGTATAGTACAGTGTAAATTTTGTCTCATTGCATTTGTATTTCGGTCGGAATACAGATGCGGATGTGTATACACAGTATCGGGGTTTTCCTGTAATTTATTACAGGACCAGTGTTCTGGAGTTGCCAGTTTGCTTTCCGTTTCGGCCGATTTCCTTTGTATCGTTCATTGGCCGAAGATTGGTGGAGGAGGGCTTATTTGCATTTGTGCAAATAAGCATTTGTGGAGGGGGTCTTTGCATATTGTTGTATCATGATGGTGCACCATCCATTGACCTCACTTGACTTTTGCTTCATGATAGTTTTCATGATTGCTTGACTTTGGATATGATGATGGTTGATTTGATGATGGAGTGTTGGATTAAGCTAGTGATCATTTCTTTTTGCATGATAGCCTTCTCTCTCTCTCTCCCTTGGATTATTGGATGGCTCTCTCATTTTTTGCTACACTCTCCACTCTCTCACACTCTTGCAATTGCAAGGGCCGGCCACTTAAGGGGAGGGCTGCCCAATTTTGTATGTGTGGGTTTTTGCTTCATTTCATGCTCCAAAAATCCCCAAGTCCCTCCACATAGCTTTTGTATCATCCCTCCACCAAAATGGCAAACTCCATAACCCCAAATGAGACATGGTTCTTCACTACACATTCTGCAGCAAACCTTGGGCACGTCGACTAGCCAGCTTCGTGCCCGAGTTGCCTCGGCATTGAGGTGGGAGCCCGTAAAAGATGTAGGCGATGTGGTGCACTTCCGGCGACGAGGTGGAGACAGGACATTCCGCAGGAGATCGGGACGTCGACGAGAAGACCGGAGGACTCGGATCAGTCGGTATATCTCTATTCCCTATCTTGTAGTTAGCTAGGACTAGTTAATGGTTCGATCCGGGTTTTAGTGCGCGATGGTGCCGGTTTGCTAGTTTGCAAAATTAAAGTTTATCACCGCTTTCGCATTTGGCCGTCGGATTGATGGCCGGGGCGCCGCCGTGCACTTACACAAACTTCAAAAGCGACAGCAATTTCTTCTCAAGGTAAGTAACAAGAAGAGAGATCATAGCATCTCCTCCATATTTAAGAGTTTAACTCTTATATCAGAAGAACTTAGTTCTTAGATCCATGAGACAAAGTCTCTCAAAAAGGGAAAAACAAAAGAGATCATAACATCTCCTCATGAAAGAAGAATTTAGTTCTTAGATCCATGAGACAAAGTCTCTCATAAACGAGAATTTAATTCTCAGAGCACAGAACTGTCAAAGAAAGTGTCTGGCGCTCAGTGCCAAGCGCTCCACGTGCTCCTCACGTGGGCGCTATTTTATAAAGAGCACTTCAACACTCCAGATCTGGCGCTCAGCGCCAAGCGCTCCACGTGCTCCTCACGTGGGCGCTATTTTATAAAGAGCGCTTCAGCAATCCAGATCTGGCGCTCCACGTGCTCCTCACGTGGACGCTATTTCATAAAGAGCGCCTTAGCACTCCAAGTCTGGCGCTCAGCGCCGAGCGCTTCACATGCTCCTCACGTGGGCGCTATTTTATAAAGAGCGCTTTGAAGTAGAGCTCAGCGCCATGAAGAATGTTCAACACTCAATAAAAAACAAAAAAAAGGAGGGGTGTCAGAACCCCAAATCAATGCTCAGCATTGTTGAACAAAAAGGGGCTGAGCCCAAACAAATGTTCAACATTTTATTCAAAACTGAGTGGACCGAATCCAAAAAAATGTTCAACATTTTATTCAAAATTGAGTGGACCGAGCCCAAGTTGGCCACAAGTCCCCAGTTCAGATCAACCAAGCACATGTGCTCACAATCTCTTTAATTGGTCTTTGTCCCAAACATGACTACAGATCTCCCAACCAACATTAGTTCAAGGGTACATCTCTTCACACTTCTGATATGTGTCAGTTGTAATTATTCAACGTATTCAGAGAGGTAGCGGGTCCCGACAACCAGAAACTCCATAGAACCGCAATGTCCTTAAACCATAGACTATGATGTCTTTAAACTACGGACTATGATGTCCTTAAACTCTATGGACTATGATGTCCTTAAACCACGGACTATGATGTTCTTAAACTCCACGGACTATGATATCCTTAAACCCAATCGACCGCAACGTCCCTAAACTAAGACAACAGAGTCTGAATGCTCTTTCGTTTGATCTAAATGATCCTAAAACCTTGTTAAGTAGATCTTAGTCTGAAACTTAGACTGATGTATCCTTAACAAACATTTAAGTTGATCTTAATCTCAAATGAGGTTACCGATCCTTAAATCAACCAAACCCAAATCTAAGAAAATACGGATTTGGACTAATCCACGCCTTACGGGCGACAACATAAATTAGTCTCCGTATACAATCCACGGACAACCAAAACTAAAACATACAAATACGACATGAAGTGAACATCTGGAGAAGGAGAAAGTGGTTATCGTAACCCGATAACGTAATTAACTGCAGGGGCTTGCGCTTGCAAGGAAGAGCGTCCCCACAATCAAAAAACCCTCGCAAGCGAGGTGGAATCTGACGAAGTCTGCTTCAATGGCCACATATGTTTAAACCTTCGATACACGGTGCCATAAATCAACTTGTCATCTTCGGAGAGGTAGACGGATAAAACCAAATAGCATCTGCCCTTAAATTCAGGCAAGACAACCTACGCGGTTCCGTCTCCCGTTTTTGGCGGTAAACACTAGGGACTTTGCCATGGCTCCGCTTCATTGCGACCCTGAGGTCGGTTGTTGACGTTACGTCTGCATCCTGCTGGAGTTGAGAAGGAACGCCGTGTTGATCTTTCTGGGATGCAGATGTTGCCTTCGAGATCTGACTCTCCCTTTTGATAGATTCTGGTGGGGAAATGTGGTTCCAATTTTGTTTATGCCCATGGATTGTATACAGGGGTTAGTATGGACTCACCTGCAGGGCAAAAGTTTCATTCTTTCATCATTTTGTTTTATTTCTTTCCGCGATGCTCTATCTTTTCAGTTTTTTATATCGCGAAAGTCACGATTGCCCAATCATTTCGGCTATTTTTGTATTTACTCGCTGCTTTTTATTGCGAGTTGCCTAATCATTTCGGCTATTTTTATATTATTTATTTTTTTTGTTTTGACTCGCTAATTTTGTTGCGAGCATGGACTTGAGATCTGACACCAATCTTAGCATCAGCATCGCTACGACTGGAATATTGCCAGGAGCGAATCATCACTTGCCGTGAAAGGACTTGGAATTTATTACTGGTTTAGGCATCAGCATCGCTACAACTGGGAGATTGCCAGGAGTGAATCATCATTTGCCTTTGTTAACTTGAACAAAGATGGCTTAGCAAACAGGGTTAGGATCCTGTCGACTAAGGCTTTTCACTTCATGAGTCGTAAGGGTCTCATAAAGATGTTTCTCCCTACGAGTCATGAGAATCTCGTTGGTGCGTGTTCTCCTTAGAAGTCATGAAGACTTTTAAGTGGTGTTCTTTTTTATAAGTCGTAAGGACCTCATAAGAGTATTTTCTCCTTATAAGTCGAGAGGACTTACAAGTGTCGTTCACCATATAAGAACATTCCTCGTCGTTGGTGGAACTCAGTTGGGGAAATGTTTATTTGTGCCCATGGATTGTATACAAGGGCCAGAATTGGACCGCCTGCAGGGCAAATTGGGGTGTATGACGGCTTAAGAACAGGTTTAGATCCCTGTAGCTTAAGGCTTTTCAAATCCTATGAGCCATGAGGGTCTCATAGGGGAATTCTCCTTACGAGTCGTAGGGATCTCGCAAGTGCATTTTCTCTATAGGAATCGTGGGGATTCTTATATGTGTTACTCCTTCGTGAGTCGTAAGAATCTCACTCAGGTATTTTCTCCTCATAAGGTCGAGAGGACCTTGTGAGTGCACAGAAATTTCTTTTACGAGTCTGCGCCCTTTCGGATTTTCACAAACTCGCCGGTAGCCCTGCTGTTTTTATTCACGGAGCCCTTTTGGGTTTTCATCCGTGCCCATTTCGCTTATGGACGTACCATTTTTTTTGTCGCGTTAGCTTAAGGATGCTGTGGTTCGTAGTAGTTTAAGTACGTTTCGGTCCGTTGCTAGTTTATGGACATTTCGGTCCGTTGTTAGTTTAAGGACATTTCGGTCCGCTGTTACTTTAGGGATGTTTCGTTCCGCGGTTAGTTTAAGGACATTACGGTCCGCTGTTAGTTTAGGGACGTTTCGGTCCGCAGTTAGTTTAAGGACATTATAGTCCGATGTTAGTTTAACGAAATTACGGTCCGTAGCTAGTTTATGGACATCTCGGTCCGATGTTAGTTTGAGGACATTACGGTCAGTAGCTAGTTTAAGGACATCTCGGTCCGCAGCTTTGGAGGCGAGGTTTTGCTGGATACTACTTATAGAGTTTGGACTCAGGAAGATAGCGAGCGGACATAGGCGTCGTCATCTATCATTGACCTGGGCCGTGACTCGTTAGGCGTAGTATTTTTTCAGGAATTGACCGTTTATTGGCCGAAAGGGTCTTTCGCCATGCATATCTATGAGCAAGTAAGCCCCACCTTGGTAGACTTTGTCTATGATGTATGGGCCCTCATAGTTTGGCTCGAATTTCCGTCGTTTGGCACGATTAGGGATCATAGGTCTTTTGACAACTAGAAAGAGTTTGCCTTGGTGGAATGTTCTCGGCCTAGTTAATCTTTCGTATGAGCGCGTCATCCTTGCTTTGAAAGCTTCTAGGTTTTGTTGTGCCATGAGACGAGTTTCATCGAAGGGCGTCGAGCTCCTCAAGTCGAAGATGAGCATTTTCTTCGTCTGTTAGTTCGTAATAAACCGCCACTCGTAGAGAGAGTAGCTCTATCTCCAAGGGGAGTACCGCTTCTGTGCTGAATAACAATGCATACGACGTTGCATTTGTGGCCGTTTTGAATGTGGTCCGATAAGCCCAGAGAGCTTCATACAATCTCTCGTGCCAATCTTTTCTGTTTCTGGACACCGTCTTCTTTATGATTTTCGTCAAGGTCTTGTTGAAAACCTCAGTTATACCGTTAGCTCGGGGATTATAGACCAAAGAGTATCTCCAGTCTATATTATGCTACTGTGCGAAGCGGCTGATTTTGTGACTTCTATAAGCCGGCCCGTTATCGGAGATAATCCGTCGTGGAGTGCCGAACCGATAGATGACGTGTGTCTTGAAGAAATGGAGGATGTTCTCCGTCTTCACTTCTCTTAGCGGTACTGCTTCTGCCCACTTAGAGAAGTAATCAGTTGTCGCCAATATGAATCGATGTCCTTTGGATGTCGCTGGTTCGATGGGCCCAATTATGTCGGTTCCCCACATTTCGAACGGCCAGTTAGCCACTGTTGGGTGTAGCGGGTTTAGATGCTGGTGGATGAAGTCTTCATGAATTTGGCATGAGTGGCACTGCTTCGCGTATTCGAGGCAGTCCTGAATCATCGTAGGCCAATAATAGCTCATTCTTTTGATCTTCAGCAAGCTCTCTGTAATGCTGCCGTGGAACCATGGCGATTTGCAGACTCTGAAAATCTCCAGTGAGGGCCTGCATTAATGGACGGACCGAGAACAGTGCATTGACTTCGTCTTCAGAGTCACTGCCAAAGACCAGAATAGGGATAGATGGTCCGGGCCTGTTGCATTGGGGCGGCCCCGAATAGACTATCTCTTCTTCCTCCTCGGTATCGCTCCCAAAGACCGGAATAGTGGTGATAGTTTTTTGCTTATTCACCGATTTATGGCATCTTTCCATGTCTTCAAAGTCTGGTAGGAAATACTTCATATCTTCGTACTTTCGGACTTTATTTACGGAGAATGGGTTTAGTTCCCCCGTCTCGGTATACTCAAGACCATCTTTGAAATACTCCATACACTGATGTTGTGTAGAAGGGATGATGTTGTACTCGTGTAACCAAGGCCTTCTGAGTAAAGCGTTGTAACAGGTCTTGGCATCAATGACATGAAATTTGATGTCAGTGACGAGCAGCCCAAAGCGTAACGTCAGAATCACAGACCTGAGCGTCCGTGATGACTGGGAGTCGAACCCGGAGATGGTGATTTTATCCCGAGCGAGGTGTTGAACGCCCATGTAGATTTCTTTTAGCACCCTCACGTTTAGGAGGTTGACAGAGGACCCATTGTCAACTAAGATCTTCCCTATCTTGATGTCATGGAAGTACCCGGTGACATACAGGGGACGGTTGTGCTCGCATGTTCCAAGGAGGAGATCTTCATCGCCAAAAGTGATGTAAGCTGTGTGCACTTCTTCCAGCTCATCCTTCATCTTTTCTTCGGCAAAGAAAGCTTGGACCAGCTCGGGCTCTTGTAATTCTCTGATCAGGGAATCTCGTGCCTCTTTAGACAGGAGAAGGACATCCAAGATACTCAATTATGAGGGTATCTTTCTCAGATGTGCTAGGACATTGTAATCTACCTTGTTCTTCTTACGTGGGTCCTTGGCTGTGAGCTTTTCGACGACTTGATCATTGAGGGCGATATCCTCAGGGACTTTTTCCTTCCCCTTATCTTTTTTGTTCGACCCCTTGTTTGTAGGTCCGAGATTCTTTTCGGGCAACGTACGATTACGCTGCTGAATGTTTTCACAATTCTTTATCTCTTCCTCTTCTCCTGGGGTGGATTCCTTGAAAAGAGGGCTGAAGGCTACTTCTTCATCAGAGTCGCTTTCGTCGGTGAGAACTTGCGGTCCCCTGGCATCAACCACGTGACAGTTGCCAGCAGTTCTTTTGTGCTCATCTGTCGTGTTTTTCTGCTCCCGACGAGTTTTGCGCTTCATCCGCTTGAAATGTTGTCGGTGAGCAACGTATCCCTGCCACCACTTTTTAAAATCCATGCACTCTTTGGTAGGGTGTGCAATCCTCTGATGGTATAAGCAGTAGTTAGGATGAACGTCCGCTTCGTCAAGGCATACACTACTAGGAGTATCTCCTTTGAAAGGTGGCAGCTTCATTCCCATTGACAGTGTAAGGCTACGCCAGCGCCCCGGCCATCAATCCATGGCCAAACGCAGAATAAAAACTTTTCAAAATGGCGCTAACGTAACCCTAAAACCCGGATCATGACATTAACCCTATACTAGTTCTACAGTAAAGAGTTTAGAGAGGTTATACCGATCGATCCGTGTCCTTCGGTCTTCAACCTCTGTCCTTGCTCATCGCGGCTGCCCCGATGAAGTTCGCTCTCCGGTCTCTCTTTTTCGAAGACGATCCACGTCGAGGATTAGTAATACGGGCTTCCGCTTCAAAAACCGAAGCAACTCGAGAATCCAGTTTGCTAGCCTAGATGCCAAAGATGAAATAGAGTGTGTGTGTGTGTGAATAATTTGTCTCAATACACCCTAGGTTGCTCAACACATGAGGCATATTAGGGTGGAGGTGAAGAAGAACCCAAGTGAAGAAGTAGTGAGCTCAAGTCTTTTTGCAAAAGAAAAACCAAAGCAAAAAACTATCTGATGAGTGTTTTGTTTTGTGTGAGCAACTAAAGAAAATATCTAGCACAAAAATATCTACCACTTGCATCACACAAGACCCAACACCATGAGTCACCAAGTGTGCACATGCCACATTCAATGCCTCATTCCAAGACTTGAACTCACACTCTCCATCACACAATATTAAACATTTAAACAAAAAACCCTAAATGTTTAATACTTAGAAAAAGAAATGGCATCTTCAAAGTAAACTCGTAATGAATTACAAAAATACCCCTCATCCGTATATACATACCTGCATCCGTATTCCGACTGAATACGAATACAACGAGACGAAAATAATCCAACAATCTAATACTAGGATCCGGCTTAAACCAAAGCCCACTAGTATGATCCGTCCGATCATGATCCATGCACAAGTGCACGTATATGATCGAACCATGCCTTAAAACCATACGGCCTCTACAACGTTTCGCCCGAACTAGGGAAACCCTCTTTGTGGGACTCTAAAGACTTGTCAATACGCTGGCAGTGGGTTTAATCACAAGCACGTCAGTGGCACTAGTTATACGTAACGGCTACCCAGGTATTGAGTGAAAGGGAGGCCGACGAACGAACTCATCCTGAAACCCTACTGAGCCTGACAGTGACAATATTCGTACAGTTCAGTCCGTTCGTCTGTGAGTATCGCATATCGAGCCTAGGGGGATTGTAAATGTCAGACCCCCAATAGCGGTATAAGTAGTGTCAGAATGTAGCCCAGAACACCCTGAGAAACTACTGGAATACCTACCAGTAAATCTCACTTGCCCTGGCCATGTCCTTTGTGTAATGGATCTCCAGACACAGCGCGATATCAACCCCCAATATCGGGAGAGACGAAATCCCTGACGATCCGCTCACTGCCTCCATGTGGCTCGGGACTGTACCCAACTAAAATCTGTTTGCACGACTCCTTTGAGCCATGGTAGGGTAGTAATCAAAGCACAGTGGGAACTCACACGAGACAAATGACCATCTCAGGTCGATAGACTAACCTGTACACATGTTACCAGGGAACTGCTATTCGACGATAGGTATAATACCAACTAGCATGTTCCCGGCGAGTCCGTCCGATGTACTCATAATCCAATGAGCACCTGTATACATCTTAGGTGAACCAACTGACACCAATTGCTTGTGAGACCGGCCATCGCCCCTCGTCAGGGTCTCGATCTGTATATACTAGTTTACTCTCGGAGTATCGATACCCTGTCTCGAAACTCCCACGACTAGGGACACTTTAAGGATGTGCTTATAGACTACCCAACTCTCACGTATATGATCGCCATCATACTGCTGGTAGTCAAGTAAGAATCCTATGGGCTTTATCAACATGTAATAGTGATCTGTAATGTCACCTGAAGCATGTACATGATGATAAAGACAAACCAGATAGCATACTATCATCTTGAGTAAGACTGTTCTACCGGTATAGGTCCTCCCTCAATCATTGCAATCACGTGCCTGCGATCCAATAATTCACTTGAGGGAACTATAACCAACAATCTCCCACTTGCACTTAAGGCTAATTATTGCGATGTCGCATACTCACAGCCCGTGTGATACCGTACACCCAACTTCTCAACTGTTCAGTTTCACAAAGCCTGTTTGTGAAACTCTTGCGTTCGAGAAATAGCCTCAGTGAGTGGATCCACTCTGATGTTTCTTTCTATGTCTCTCTTTATCTCAAGTTCGCGGAGAAAGCCATCTTCCGAAATGAGCAATACCTGTCTTAGAATATGTCTGGATATCTGATGGGACCCAGTTCACAAATGAACTCCAAATCCAGCAAACTTCTTAGACTGTATTGTTAATTGAATTTAATCAGTATCCTGCGTCATGCCTCCCTCAGTATCCGCTTAGACTACCTGTCCAAACTACTGCCCCTTGTCAGAGGGAAAACTATAACTCTGACAGTCACTCTGTCATCCAGGTCACCTTGGAAGCCTGGAATGACAACCGTCTTCCGAAGGAGACTGCCGTTATCGTATCCTTAGAACATCCACTTATACTCATAAACTGCTTCCGAATGTTTCTCCAGGATTGGATTAATATAAACTTAGTGCAGCTAGTGCAAAAACAACATCTGGTGTGGTACTTGACATCTCATGATTGACTCAATTGCCTAAGCAAGTGATATGCCAATCATGCACATTCCTCTCTCCTTTAGTCTGTAAGACACCTTTAGAGAGGGCGACTCCATCACCTGCAGGTACACCACCATGCCAGGAGTCGTCCATTCTAAACACCTTCAGAATGCTGTCTAAATACCCAGATTGGGATACTTCCCAAATCTAGATCTAAAATTATAGATCTAGTGACCAGAATGCCTAATATTATATCCATATCCTATGTGGAGAAACCACTGTGTGACAAACACAGTATAACCGATTGTAGGATAGGAATTTTACTTCCTATAAAGTGCATGTCATCCAAATACCAGGACATCATACCCTACTACCTTCTTAACAGATCCATCTCCTATTCTGATAAATTCAAAGCCTATGACTGTCACATCAAAAATAGATAATCTATCTCCGATATATCTGCTTTAGTCTATAAATAGACATAAGCTACTTGTCCACTATGCTTCTGCTGCTCCCACTGACTACAACAACCCTCTGGCAGAGTCATATAAACGTGCACTTCTAAAGCTAGTTTAGAACGACGCTATACTCATCCTCCTGCCGGGTCTCATAGTCTGGAACAACAGTAGTGTCAAGTCTAGGTAAACAAGAACCTCCCTGTCACCGTCTTTGAGGATACCAAAGTATCTCTCGGGCGCCTGAGGTTACCCACCATATCTGCGGAGTGGCTAATGGAATGTCAAACCTGATTGAAGCTTTTGGTCCTATTAAATTTTCAGTAATCGTTTGTGGTTCTGGAATCTCTTCCAGTTCTACCATACTCCCACTACTGTTTTCTGAAAAAGTCCATTTTACTAAAACTGTGGCGAGTCAAGAACAATATTTCTATTGATCTTCCAGATGGTAGAAAGTTAACCCTCGTTATAGCCAAGGAAAACCCACAAACTGCCATTACTGAAACGTGCCTTGAGTTATCCAGAGTCTGGTTATAAGCATAAGCCGGACAACTCCATATACCTTAACATCGTTAAGATATGATCCATTCTATATACAATATAGAAACAGAGGCACTGATTTAATTGGAACCAGATTCAAATCATGCAGCTGTCTCCAGTGCATGTCAACTAAATGGAAAGAGGCCGATCAGCATTACTCAACTAGGAGTGCATCCAAATATGAGTAACCTGAAAGAGAAACAAGTTTCTCAAATCCATTACTATCAACTGAATACCAAACACAGATATCTACATCTTCGATCACCTTGAAGAATCCTGATACTTACAACACGTGGTTCTCTACTTTACTCTTATACCTATAACTTCTCAAAACTTGGATCTTATATTTCTACGAAACACGTGTCTAAAACTTGAGAAGTCATAAGTAAACAGAATATAGTACGAGAACCAACCCCTCTGCCCTAATGGACACTGGAAAATATACAATACTTTGTATAAGTCCCCTGAGTTTAATAACTCATACCCTGTGCGTCGTAGGTTGAAAACTGTACTTATGGTTAAAAAGAATTACACCGCTGTTTAATGCTCCTTACCTAACCATCAACTGATATAGGTAAATGTCATGGATATAATTTCAAAAAGTTATATCTCACTTAATAAAATAAACGTACAGATATATCAGTTTGAAATTGATGCATAACAACGAATATTCAAAACTAAATATTTGTCGTCCGGCAAAAACCCAGGCGATTTCCTCAAATATCACCAATTACAACGAATCCCAATATAATGAGGATGATCACCTAATTCCCAATAACTTACTCCTACTCATCATCTGTAAAACCATACAGATGTGAGAATCATACCTGGTAAATACATACCCTGGAGTAAGGATCTAATTGGGAAATCAGTTTTATATTAACAACGCATAGTTAAACTGAAACATGAAAATGTTTCGAAGGGGTATCCGGGTATTCCTTGCAATGCATCTTCCATTATCCAGATTCATGACTGTAACCGTATATTTCTTTGCCATCTTTCCAAATCCCTTTATTTGTCTTTACTCATTACCTCATGTACACCACCCTTAGGCTAAATGGTTTTCTTCCTTCCCTATCGTTCGGCACCAGCCTATGGTTTAGAAGAAGATTATCCAATAAGCGTAATAGGTGTACTCTCCTAATCCTAGGAGCCCTCACAACCTGAGAGAAGGTAGTGATAAAAGACAGCCTGAATAATCCTATTCAATTTCTCCTGAACCGGAGAAATGCAAAGGTGAAGTAGGAATGGCGATGAACTACACGGTTTGGTCGTGAATGATAGCAGTCGTAATTTACTTTGCCCTCTTTCTAATCCCTTTATTTGTCTTTACTTATTACCTTCTGTATACCACACTTAGGCTAATTGGTTTTCTTCCTTCCCCACCCTTCGGCACCTACCTATGGTTTGGAAGAAGACTATCCAATAAGCGCAATAGGTGTACCCTCTCCTAATCCTAGGAGCCCTCGTAATCTGAGAGAAGGTAAAAGGAAAAGACAACTGAATAGTCCTATTCATTTTCTCCAGAACCGAAAACCATCCTCAAATCTGAAACAAGTTTCTTCGAGTTCGTATGTAACTATACGATGGTCATATCCAATGAAAATGGGATCTTCATAGTGATACGGAGTGTTTCGGAGAAAAGTAAAGGGTAAAAGAAGGAGTGGCAATGATGTATGCAACTCAGACAATCCAAAAGCCAGTGTTTTAAGAAAGTTCGGTTAACTTGGTCACTGAGTCATAGTCTAGGGTCAGGCCATGGTCGCTGCCAAAGAGAGAGAGAAAAGAAACACTCTGCGTGCACTCTAACCTAGATCAGAATGGTTAATCACTTTATCTAATCAGGATGTCTCCCACTGTATCCTCAAACTCTCCTCCAAACCTGAAAGTAGAATTAGTCGGGATCACCCGAGAAGTAAACCAACTCATCAGTGGGTATCGGGATCCAACTATCATCGTATGATAACCTGATGGAATCCACTCAAGTTATCACACTCCATAAGGTGTGCTCATGCTTGGCAAGTTTCCTGTATGTTTGAAACTCCCGATGTGATTTCTATCCCATGCTCTTATGACCTTGACGAAGGCCAACATATCATAAGTCACATGTCAAGTTCTACCCGTCATTGTCCAGGTTAATTTGAACCCACCCGTATATACCCTTGACGAAGGCCAAAATAGTAGTACGACTGTTCCAAACCAACGCATCTATCTATGCAACAGAAAAGTAACAAATAGCTACCATACACTATGCCTTGACGAAGGCCAACATACATAGCATGAATACTAAGTGCTACCCGTCTGAAATGACGGAGGGCTACGGATGGTTTTTGGCGAAAAACCTTTAACGTAATGAACTTGATATCGTTGAAGGAACCGGATAGCTTTTTAAAAATATATAGTGGCGAAAACCTTTGCTAAAGAGGTCACTCCCGGTGAAGGCATCTCAGCTCTTTCCTCGTAGAATGAGGTGCGGGATATTCTCAATGAATACCGCGATGCAAAGCAAAAATTAATCGACTATAGTGAAGTTATTACCCTGACGCAAACATCTGCCCAAGAGGTCACTCCCGGTGAAGGGATCTCGGCCCTTGCCTCGTCGAATAAGGTGCTGGATATTTATAACCGAATACCACTGTGCAAAACAAAAGAAAACGTCCTTATAATAACAGCTTTTTAAAATTTCTTCCAACAACGTCGAATAGGTCTGTTTTCTTTGCAATGATCAGAATCAACGCAGTCCCATCAATTAATCACTCCACAAAAGTACAAAAATATGATGTACATATATGCCATCTGCATTCGCCACTGGGTCCTGTCATCACCCGTTAGGTTACTTAACTAACGACAGAGCGGGGACTGGACTAGCGCGGGTGTAAAAAATATACAATATCTACTAGTATATATATAACAATATATAATAATCGCTCCAGGTATGATAAATGCAACATCACAGACAAGCGATAAGCATTACAGAACAATACAGATAATCTGGGAGCCCCGGGTTTCCTTTGAGCCACAAGTGAAACCCGACATTCCCCGGGTCGTGTGGATAGCCTGTGCAATGAAAACCTAGACACCTATGAGCGCGGCAAGTTACCCGCCAAAACCAGAAGCGAGGCAGCCCCTTCAGCAAAGTGAATGGGCCACCCAGCACTTCACGGAATCCGGTAACTTAGGAACCCCTCCTTGGGTCAACCTGTATCCCCTACGTGTGCGGCGAATAGCCCGCCAATTCTAGAGTGAAGCTCTCTCCTTCTCAATGCCATGAGATGCGGACCCGTTGCCCTCCAGAACCCGGCAATCCATGCACTCTATCGCAGGCTAATCCTAGTACAGAAAAGAAAATATGTACAACGGTGACATCGACCTCAACCCGGTAGTGCTCCAAAAGAATAATATACAAACAGGCAGTGACGGCAATCCACATGTCGAACGCTCTCCCCGTGATATCAAATGTACAAATAAAACTAAACTGTACTATCATTGCATGCAAGCTATCCACCACGATGAATCCGCAACAAACACAGCACAACACAGAATTTCAACGTGAATGTCACGTTCGTAAACCCGTCTAAAAGAACTATAGCAATTAGATAAGCTGTACCGCTCTAATGACATTCACGGTCGCAGATAGAAATGTATGTACTGTAAACTTTAAACAATGTTTGAAATTATCGAGTTCGAAATAATCCCGAATAGCCCCAAACAACTAGATAAAACCATATCCAAATTGGGCTAAACAGACAATACTACTAAACCAATATTCCATATACTAGATTACCCTGAAAATTTCAAGTCCAAACACCCTGATGTGGCCGGTTTTTAGCATGCTCTCGCCGGGTGAAATCCGGTGGATGGGGCTCAAATTTTTAGGGTGTTCTAGTGGTCACTAAAATAGCCTTCTGCAATTGTTTAAATTTTTTTTGAAGACTCTGCAATTTCGACAGAGACTGGAATATATCGAGTGGTGTTTCGGGTTTGTTTTTGGTTTCGATACTTTAACATTGTCTAAACCAACTAGTATGCGGTTAATGGGTTGGCTCTGATACTATGTAAGGCTACGCCAGCATCCTGGCCATCAATCCGTGGCTAAACGCGGAATAAAAACTTTTCAAAATGGCGCTAACGTAACCCTAAAACCCGGATCGTGCCATTAACCCTATACTAGTTCTACAGTAAAGAGTTTAGAGAGGTTATACCGATCGATCCGTGTCATTCGGTTTTCAACCTCTGTCCTTGCTCATCGCGGCTGCCCCGATGAAGTTCGTTCTCCGGTCTCGCTTTGTCGAAGACGATCCACGTTGAGGATTAGTAATACGGGCTCCCGCTTAAAAAACTGAAGCAACTTGAGAATCCAGTTTGCTAGCCTAGATGCCAAAGATGAAGTAGAGTGTGTGTGTGTGTGTGTGTGAATACTTTGTCTCAATACACCCTAGGTTGCTCAACACATGAGGCATGTTAGGATGGAGGTGAAGAAGAAGCCAAGTGAAGAAGTTGTGAGCTCAAGTCTTTTTGCAAAAGAAAAACCAAGGCAAAAAACTATCTGATATTTTTCTTTTGTTGTGAGTGTTGTGTTTTGTGTGAGCAACTAAAAAAATATCTAGCACAAAAAGATCTACCACTTGCATCACACAAGACCCAACACCATGAGTCACCAAGTGTGCACATGCCACATTCAATGCCTCTTGCCAAGACTTGACTCACACTCTCCATCACACAATATTAAACATTTAAACAAAAAACCCTAAATGTTTAATACTTAGAAAAAGAAATGGCATCTTCAAAGTAAACTCGTAACGAATTACAAGAATACCCCTCATCCGTATATACATACCTGCATCCGTATTCCGACTAAATACGAATACAACGAGACGAAAGTAATCCAACAATCTAATACTAGGATCTGGCTTAAACCAAAGCCCACTAGTATGATCCGTCCGATCATGATCCGTGCACAAGTGCACGTATATGATCGAACCATGCCATAAAACCATACGACCTCTACAACGTTTCACCCGAACTAGGGAAACCCTCTATGTGGGACTCTAAAGACTCGTCAATACGCTGGCAGTGGGTTTAACCACAAGTACGTCAGTGGCACTAGCTATACGTAACGGCTACCCAGGTATTGAGCGAAAGGGAGGCCGACGAGCGAACTCATCCTGAAACCCTACTGAGCCTGACAGTGATAATATACATATAGTCCGGTCCATTCGTCTATGAGTATCGCATATCGGACCTAGGGGATGGTAAATATCAGACCCCCAATATCGGTATAATTCGTATCGGAGTGTAGCCCAGAACACCGTGAGAAACTACTGGAATACCTACCAGTAAATCTCACTTGCCCTGGTCATGGACTTCGTGTAATGGCTCTCCAGACATAGCGCGATATCAACCCCCAATACCAGGAGAGACGAAACCCCTGACGATCCGCTCACTGCCTCCATGTAGCTCGGGACTGTACCAAACTAAAACCTGTTTGCACGACTCCTTTGAGCTGTGGTAGGGTAGTAATCAAAGCACAGTGGGAACTCACATGAGACAAATGACCATCTCAGGTCGATAGACTAACCTGTACACATGTCACCAGGGAACTGCTATCCGACGATAAGTATAATACAAACTAGCATGTTCCCGGTGAGTCCGTCCGGTGTACTCATAACCCAATGAGCACCTGTATACATCTTAGATGAACCAACTGACACCAATTACTTGTGAGACCGGCCATCGCCCCTCGTCGGGGTCTCGATCTGTATACACTAGTCTACTCTCGGAGTATCGATGCCCTGTCTCGAAACTCCCACGACTAGGGACACTTTAAGAATGTGCTTATAGACTACCCAACTCTCACGTATATGATCGCCATCATACTGCTGGTAGTCAAGGAAGAATCCTATAGGCTTTATCAATATGTAATAGTAATCTGTAATGTCACCTGAAGCATGTACATGATGATAAAGACAAACCAGATAGCATACTATCATCTCGAGTAAGACTGTTCTACCAGTATAGGTCCTCCCTCAATCATTGCAATCACGTGCCTGCGATCCAATAATTCACTTGAAGGCACTATAGCCAACAGACAGGGCTTTAGCGAACCATTTCCTTGTCTTAAGCATGTTTTTGTCTGCCGCGGGCGTGCTTCGATCTGGTTGGAGTGCTTTGTGACTTATCCCTACCATGACTTGTTTAACTTGATGCCGACGCCTGGCCATTTTGAATATGGCCATTTCACGCTCTCGATTAGCTTCGCTCTTCTGATGGGCTTCGTTCAGCAGCATGTCAATCATTTCGTCTGACGGTTCCAAGGATTTTGACACCGATCCTGCCCCCAGCTCCTCTATATTATCTTTTGATGCCGAGCGAGCTTCTTCGTCATTTATTCATGAATGGGAGACCATGTGACAACTTGCCACATAATCCTTGGGTTCTTCTGACGAGTCTTCTCCCTCATCATTGTTATTATCTCCGCCCTCAAAGATGTGGTTGAGAAACTCTTGGAGTGTGACCGGGGTTCATGCCTTTTGGTTATATTCTTCCAGCGCGTCAATATGCTTTTGCAGGTCTGTGCGCTTGTCGTCCGACTGCGCGGGCTTTTTAATCTTCTTCTTTTTCTTTGAAGACTTTGACGACTGGGCCTGGGTATTTTTCTCATTGCCACCAACTCTCGCTGTTGGGAGCGATTTCAGCATTCCCTCAATGATCTCTGGCTCCAGCGGGTTTTTCCACCTGATTGCCGGGTATGCTTGAAGATCTTTCAGCATTCTCCTAGTCTTGTCCGAAAGAATAACTTCCTATGGAGCTTCCTCTCTAAATGAGCATGATGCCCCCGGCATGTCCACCTTTTTAGGAATGTGCGGTTGTGGCGGATTTACCTTCCAGTTTTCAGACAGCGCGAATTTGCCTTGTTGGTACTGATCTTCAATCCAATTTTTGAATACGAAACAGTCTTCGATTGGGTGGCCCAATATTCGGTGGTAGGGGCAGTAATTGGGATTGTTGGCATCGCCTGGTTGCAGTGGGCGTCTCAGATCTGGTAGAGTGATAAGCCTGTTGCACACCACCAGTTCGAACAGTCTTCTCGTTTTATCCCGAGGGAATGTGTAAGGACGTCTCAGCTTTTCTCCGAGCGTTCGCTGTTTATCGTTTTGGCGAGCAGCCGGTTTCGGATCACTTGGCTGTTGCTGAGCGTTGGCGACGAAGGTCACCTTCCCTTTTCCCTTTTCAGTCCGAGGCTCTGTTTTTTAGGAAGACGGTCTATGGCATATCTGGTCCATTTGGGCCAGTTTGTCGATCAAGGCTTGGAAAGTGGTCGGCTTGAAAAACATCATAAACTGGGATATAGTCGCTTGCGGGTCAAGGGTCCCTACGAACATGCCCATGGCAGGAGTCTCTTCTATGCGTTGTTCGCATCTTGACCATACGTTTCGCTACCGGATTGCTTACTGAACCCATGTCTCTCCCGGCTTCACTCTGGCGTTGATTAATGCGGTAATAGGGGTGTGCTCGCTAGAGCTTGCGAACCTTTGTGTAAACAGTAGCTCCATTTCTGCAAATGTCTTGACAGAGTCATTCGGGAGCTTGGAGTACCATTCGAATGCTGTTTCCGACAAGCTGCCAACAAACTGGTGAAACAGCAGTTTGTCGTCACCCCCGGTATTACCGCACAGAGCCCTGAACTGAGCGACCTGCTGATGGGGATTGCCTGTCTCCTTATACATATGGAATTTAGGGATCGTATATCCCGGCGGGTACTTTATTTGATCGTACTAACCCAGATAGGGTCGTCCGGTCTTGACGACTTGGCCGGCCGTTTCGCTCGCCTGATGAGCTCGTATCTGTTGAGCTATATAGTCGTCAAGGGCAGCTTTGGAGATGGTCTCTTTCTTGGCTGCTGATAGAGCCGGAAGAGGGTTTGATGTCTCCCCTCTGTCGTCTTCAAGGATTATGGGAGAGTCTTCGGCTGGAAGGTCCGGCTGGATCATCATCCCCACCATATCTTGGAATAAGAGCGCCATTTGTTTTATGTTAGCCGCTTGTTCCGCGGCCTCTTTATCTTTCTTTTCGAGCATTCTTCAGAGGAACTCGACATCTGTTTCCCGTTCCTGGCGTTGTTCCGATGACGTCTGCGGGCTATCTTTCAGCCCAGTGAGCACGGCCATCTTCTTCAGCATCTCCTGGAGCTTTTGTTGTTGTTCCTGAGCCTTTGTCAACGATCGAGTGAGTGGTCGATAACTTACGGAAGCATGACTATCCACTTTTCCGGAAGCCATGTAAATGGTGTGCACCACCATGCCTCCAGACTTGGAGCGTTTGGATTTAGCACCCTTGAGATTTGTCGCAGACACGGGGATCTTCTCTAGCCTTCTCCTTTTATAGGCAGTCGAAGTTGAGGCGTCTGTCGCAGACGATATTTTCCGTGTACGACGGCGGGATGGTTCTCCTCCTGCCGGACCTTCATTTTCTTCGATTTGCGGGAGTAGTCTTTGTCGGTTACAGAGTCTTGGACTCTTCGCCAGACCCCATGAATTTTGGAGGACAGCCACTGAGGGGGCTCCTCCGGATTCGCCTTTGTGATATTTTCAGCGGGTGGAGGAGACCTTTACAACACGGCAGTTGGAGAGTTCTTGCGCACCCTCCTGAGCAGTTCAAAGCTTTTCCCAGTTGGAACAGCAGTATCAACTTCCACCGTTGGAGCTGGTGGGATAAGTCCGGAAGGGGAACTGCCTCCAGCTTTCCTCACTCGGGGCCAGTGGCGACGTCGAGCATGACGCATAGCCGGGATCACCTCTATCGTCGGGGTAGCTTCCTTATGCCCCCTGCTTTGAGGAGAGGCTATTGTTGGTGCCGGCCTGTCGAAGACTAATGTCCGTTGAGAGGGAACGTCTAATCTATCGAAGACCGACTTTCAAGTAGGGGAAGCAGTTTGGGCGACTCCACCCGCAGCGGGAGTTGGAACGGCCAGTCTTGCGAAGACCGATCCCTTAGCAGGAGAATCCCCTCTGATGACTTCATTTACCGGAGCTATAATAGCTATCCGCTTCGGGATAACTCCTTCGGGTATTGCAGGATTCTTCACGGGCCCACTTGAGTTTTGGCCTAGTCTGTTAAAGACCAAGGCGTTGGACTTGGACGACCCGTTGAGAGAGGCCGTGGCAGTGGTAAGCCGATCAAAGATCGACTTCTTTAGAACTTCATGTGACGACATTGGAGCGTTGAAGCTCATTGGCGGGAGCATGGTCCCGAAGAACAATCCAGTGGTGGCCTGTGTCACCTATTCCACCGGCATTGTGAAGATGGAGGCCGCTTGGGGCCCATAAGTCACTCCTCCAGCAGGGATGGAGTGGTAGTTTTTGTTGCATTTGGTGCAGTGGGAAGCCATTGACGCCATTTTCTCTTCTGCACGGAGCAAGACACCAAATCATAGTACCTCGAATCTAAGGGCAACCATATTAAACCGCGATTCGTTCGTGAACACGACACACGAAGTGTGGAGTGGAAAGAGGAAAAGGTCTCACCGTGCGTGCCAGAATCTGTTCACCGTCGAAAGATGCGACCGGGACTTTGGGACGTCCAGCATGAATTTTAGGGGCAGATGCTATTTGGTTTTATCTGTCCACCTCTCCGAAAATGCCAAGTTCATTTATGGCACCATGTATCAGAGGTTTGGACAGATGCGGCCGTTGTAGCAGATTTCGTCAGATTCCCCCTCGTTTGCATGGGGTTTTTGATTGTGGGGACGCTCTTCCCTGCAGGCGCAAGCCCCTACAGTTAATTACGCTACCGCATCATGGTAACCATTTTCTCCTTCTCTAGATGTTCACTTCGTGTCGTGTGTGTTTGTTTTGTTTTAGGTTGCCCGTGGATTGTATACGGAGATTAATTTATGTTGTCGCCCATAGGGCGTGGATTAGTCCAAATCCGTATTTTTTTAGATTTAGATTTTGGTTGATTTAAGGATCATTAACCTCGTTTGAGATTAAGATCAAGTTAAATGTTTGTTAAGGATACGTTAATCTAATTTTTAGACTAAGATCTATTTAACGGGATTTTTTAGTTGAAGGACATCATAGTCCGTGGTTTAAGGATATCATAGTCTGTGGTTTAAAGTTATCATAGTCTATAGAGTTTAGTTTAGGGATATTGCGGTCCATTGGGTTTAAGGACATCATAGTACGTAGTTTAAAGACATCATAGTCTATAGAGTTTAGTTTAGGGACGTTGCGGTCCATTAGGTTTAAAAACATCATAGTCCGTAGTTTAAAAACATCATAGTCTATAGAGTTTAGTTTAGGGACGTTGCGGTCCATTGGGTTTAAGAACATCATAGTCCGTGGAGTTTAAGGACATCATAGTCCATGGTTTAAAGACATCATAGTCTATAGAGTTTAGTTTAGGGATGTTATAGTCCACAATTTAGTTTTAAGGACGTTGCAGT
This sequence comes from Agapanthus africanus, assembly GCA_030015575.1. Lineage (NCBI taxonomy): Eukaryota > Viridiplantae > Streptophyta > Magnoliopsida > Asparagales > Amaryllidaceae > Agapanthus > Agapanthus africanus. Next base: position 276,270,976 of record JASDDO010000019.1, on the reverse strand, counting down.
CCACAATTTAGTTTTAAGGACGTTGCGGTCCAAGGGGTTTATGGTTTGTTGGTTTGGGGGTATACCAAGAGTTATTAGTTATTGGGACCCTCCACCTCTCTGAAGACGTTGAAGAATTACAACGACATGTAACGGAGGTGTGGAGAGATGTACCCTTGAACCAATAGGTGTTCATCGGAAGATCGGCAGTCTTGTTTGGGACTAGGACCAATTTGGAAAAATAAAGAGCACATGGGCTCGGTAAATTTAGGAGTTTGGCCAACATGGGTTCAGCCCACTGAGTCTTTATCATTTGCTTTTTAAACAAAGTGTCAGACACTTGCTAGGACATAGTCCTTTCCTGTGCACATAATGCTAAACATTTATATGAGTACTGACACTCACATTTTGGTTTGCTTTCCCCACTTTCCTTTTTCTTCTCTTTTTTATGAGTGTTGAACACACTTTATGGCGCTAGGCTCTTCTTGAGGAGAACAGAGTGCTCTATATTAAGTAGCGCCTACGTGAGGGGCACGTTGGGCGTTTGGCGTTGAGCGCCAGCATTTGAGTGCTAGGCACTTCTTATTTTAAGAAGCGCCCATGTAAGAGGCACGTGAGACGCTTGGCGCTGAGCGCCAACCACTGAGTACTAAGCTCTCTTTATTAAGCAGCGCCCATATGAGGGGCACATGGAGCGCTTGGCGCAGAGCGCTAGCATTTGAGTGCTGAGCACTCTTTATTGAATAGCGCCCATGTAAAGGGCACATGAGGCGCTTGGCGCTGAGCGCCAACATTTGAGTGCTGAGCGCTCTTTATTGAATAGCGCCCATGTAAGGGGCACGTGAAGCGCTTGGTGCCAACATTTGAGTGCTGAGCGCTCTTTATTTTGCAGCGCTTGGCGCTAGGTTTATTTTTTCTGTGTTATGTTCTGCAAAGTTCAATTCTTTGTTCTTTCCCGGATTTTCGATCCCTAAGAACAAATTCATCCCCGTAAGAATTAAATTCTCATTTGTGGGAGACTTGTCTCATGGATCTCAGATCCGAGAAAAGAACTATGTTCTTTTTTATGAGGGTTAAACCCTTGCAGATGAGATGTTCTGATCTCTATTACTCTTTTGTTTTTCCTCAAAGAGAATTCTTCTTCTTAGAGCTTGCTCTTCTTTTTTCTTCTGAGAACTTCAAGTTTATGGGGGGTTTCTTCTCTGTCAGTCTTGAAGTCTTGGGTCCTTTATATATGTTAGTTATATGTATGCCCTAGAGGCCATTACTGTACATAGGATGTATATTGTAGTGGATGCTGGGACATATATAGGGAAGACTTTCTTGCTCGACATGATAGTATGCTATCTGGTTGAACTTTACCTTAACGTGTATACTGATTGTCTCTCTGTTACATGTTGGTAAAGCCCTTAGGATGTGTGCTTGACTACCTGGACTATGATGCGGATCATACTAGTGGGGACATGGTAGTCCATAAGTACATCCTTCAAAGTCCCTAGTCGAGGGTGTATCGAGACGGGGCATCGATATACCAGAGTAGACTAGCGTGTAGCTTCTCGACCCATACAGATGGGCGATGGATGATCCCATATCCATTAGTGTTTGACATCAGAGATGATATACGGGTGCTCAGTCGAGACTGGGTACACTGGACGGACTCGCCGAGAACTCCCAGATGGTATTATACCTCACGTCAGATGGCAGTTCTCTGGTGACACTGGTACAGAGTAGTCTGTTGACCCGAGATCGTCATAGAGTCTTGTGTGGTTCCCACTGTGCTTTGATTTCCATCTTACCACGTCCAAGAGGGCGTGCAAAACGGTGGTTTTTGGGTACAGTCCCGAGTCACATGGAGGCAATGAGCGATAGGAAGGGATTCGTCTCTCCCGGTATAGGGGGTTGATGTTGCGCTATGTTCGATTGGCTATAACAGGAAGTCCCTGGCCAGGGCTGCTCAGAGAATTGCTGGTAAGTGTTACCAGTAGTTTCTCGACCCGTTATGAGCCTCATATCGACACGACTTATCGAGCTATTGGGGTCTGACGTTTACCACCCCTAGGCAAGATATGCGACATATCAGACGATCAGACCGGACTGTACGGTAGTGTTACTGGTCGGATTCACTGAAGTGTGAGCGGGCTTGCTCGTCGATCTTCAGATCGCTCAATACCCGGGTGGCCGTTACGTTTAGCAGACCGCTTGCGGCTTGTGGATGCATGATATGATCATCATCTGCTGCCGGCGTATTGACGAGTCTTTAGAGTCCTACACAGAGGTTTCCTGGCTCAAGCGAAACGAAATAGGAGCGCATATGAGATATGTGCGGGACCGAGAATAATACGAGTATGTGATACTGTATTCGATTCTCGCGATGTGACATTGATCGGTTATATGCGATATAGCCGGGTTATCGGATCAAGTGTTGATTCGGTAAGATGTTACTAATGATACCAGTCGGTTATGTGCGTCATGACCGGATCGTTAAATCAAGCGTTGATTTAATGATTTAATGCATAATTATATATTTGATATATTACTTTGCATTAACCAGTATCGGTTCACTTTAAATGGATTTTCTCACTCGGGTGTGCACATTTCATATGCGATATGATTTGTGCATTTGCTTGTATCATGTTTGATGGTGCATGCCATTTTTGTTAAGTGTATAGAATTAAACCTTGGTTAATGGAATGGTTAGGGTTTACTATTTGATTATTCATTTTATTCATTTGTTTATTTCTTTTTGGAAAAGAAAATATTGCATGATAAAATGGTGGCATTTTTGTTTGCTTCATGAAGCTTCATGAAGTCTTTGACTTTGTAACCATTTTTGTCTCATGCTTAACCTAACCATTCCACTAAACCATGATTGATTCTCTACACTTAACTATGGTTCAATTATGATAAGAATGAATTTCTTTTCTCATTTTCTTAATTCTCATCATAATAACATTTCTTCTTCTTCTTCTTCTTCAAGAAGAAAACCTTAAGCTCCATCAATGGTGATTGTTGGAAAAGAGTGAGAAATCCAATTCTAAAGTCTACCCACTTCCTATTTCTTCATCCTCTACCTCTTGCCAAGTAGTAGAGTGTGTTTCCTTCACAAGTTTTCAAGGCTCGGTGAAGGTGGAGCTTGATTTAGCGATGCCTCGACGTAGATCATCTTCGGCATGGACATCGACGACCTAGCTTGCCCATTCTCCGACGAAGCCGACGCTAGAGCCCGGATTTGATTTGGACAGCGGAGAGGACCTCATCTCGGAGCTGTGGAGGTGGAGGACCGGATCTACAAAGGTTGTATTTCCGTATCTCTTAGTTAATTGTTAACTAGTTAGATTTTTCGCCTAGTTTTCTAGCAAACGATCCGTATCTAGGGTTTCTCGGCACCTTACTTTTTGAAATTGGCATGGTTGATGCCTTGTGAGACCTCATTAGGATGCCTAGGAACCCTACAGTGGTATCAGAGCCTAGCTAGAGCCTTAGGCGAAGTCTAGACGGAATTTGAAACCCGATCGAACCGGAAACACCAAATCAATCAAGCTCTCTGTACTTTTTTGAAAACAGTGAGTTTTTCCAAATTAAAAATTGCTAAAAAATTCAGCAGGGAAAAATAAGAATTACGGTGCAAAAAGTTTCTGGTGAACAGTAAATTTCGCGGCGGATCCGCGGCAGAAGCATGGATTCTGCAGCGGATCAGCGGCCCCTTGATGACGTCAGCCCTGTTCCTTTGCACAGTAATTCCTAGTTCAAAGAGCTGAGTTTTCTGGGAATTTTTAATATTTATTCAAGAGTTGAATTTTCTGAGGTTGATTTGGGGATTCGGTGTTTCGATCGGAGTATCAAATTTTGTCTATGTGGCTTTCCGGATAAATTTTAGAATATGTTAAAAAGTTCGACCGGATATAAATACCCAATTTTTCCCCTGTCGGGAAATTTCCAAGTGTTGGATTTTTCCGTAGTTTAACGACGTTCTATGTAGTGCAAGTAACGCGATGGTCCCTCTAGAAGACAACAAACCTTAACTCGATTATGTGACCGTCTTGAACTGCCCTTTGAACCTTCGGGTTTGGGGCAGTACGGCGTGCCACATGTGAGGCGTTGGCTTGACCCTTCTACGGCTGGACCGTTGGTACTGAGACACGAACTGAATGTTGTTAGACTTATTTCATGTGTTGAGCTGTATCGGGAAAACTTGGGTGTTCGATTGTTCGATCGGAAAGTTTGACATTTTCTATTTATCCGGAATGGGATACAATAATTGGAATTCACAAAAGTTATGTGATAACTGAATGAATGTTATAAACATAGCACTTTAGTCTCACTTGATCGGTTGCCACGGAATTTTGATGTGATCAAAAGTCCGTCGCAATCACGTAGCGTACGCGGATACTCGCCGGGTAAACTTAATAGACAGCCTCACTCCATAGCCCCGACCAAGTGACTGTAGGAGAACCCCGTAGCCGAAAGCATCCGTCCGGGTGCTCCCGGCAGCGGTGTTCCGCCTTGGTGCACTTCGTCGACGGTATCGGGGGTGCGGCCGCCTACTAAAGTTTGCGACGAGCATTCGATCAGGATGTCGGGAATCTTGTTGAATTGCCCGACTTGATATTGAAAAGTGTTTTCGACAAAGAGACTAAAATGCGGGGTTTATAATTGTTAGGCATGCGATGTCTAAGTAATTCATTTGGCAGGCATGCGATGTCTGAGGTGATTGCGGATTCCAACTGTTGTAGTTTTACACTTTCTTTTCTGTGACCGTAAGTGTAATATGTGATATCGCCGGTTTCGTTGCTATATGTCAACGACAATTGGGATGCGCATATTTACTTACGTTGATGACATGTGATGTTATGTGTTGCTGGATATGTTATATTGGATCGTCGTGTTTGAATAGCCGGGGGTTTTTATGTGAGATGAGTGTTTTTCATTTTCATTCATGTAAAAACTTGTATGTAATATTCTTTTATTTGGGGCACTTCCAGGTTGCGGAAGTTGTCACCTTTTGTATATTATTTACTTTTCCGCACTAGGATAGACCCAAGGAGGGGAGCACAAGTAACCGGGTTCTGGAGTCCAGTGGGAGACCAACTCGAGGAGTCGAGTCCGGGTCTCCTAACTCCAGAATTGGTAGGGTTGCTTGCCGCTCTCGTAGGGGTCTGGGGTGTGGGTTTGGCTATTCGTCGCGACCGTGGAATCCGTGTTTTATACTGGCTCGTATTGAAAACACGGACGTCCTAGTATATCTAATATTTCATATGTTTCTTCTGCTGCGATATCTGTGATGTGATCATGTGATGTTCTGTGATAGATACAGTATATAGTATATATGATATATTATATATAGGCGTTACTTATGTTTTACACCCGCGCTAGCCCTGCCCCGCTCTGTCGTTAGTTACCTAACCTAACGGTGCACGAGGGGACATCGAGGCGAATGCGGATGGCATAATTGTACGTCGTATTTATCTGTGATGATTAGGTACTTAAATGATCGGACTTCATTAATGTGATTAATGAAATAAAAGAAGCCTAAGATGTTGTAGAATCGAATTTCAAAATAAAACAGGTAGCTACAGTTCTTGCTTTGCACAGCGGTATATGAGATATATCATGCACCTTATTCGATGAGGAAAGGACCGAGATCCCTTCACCGGGAGTGACTCCTTTAGCAATAACTGGCAGATGCTACACACTCGGTTTGTCTTTTGATTGCTTTTAAGTGTTTTTGCTTTGCACAGTGATATATATGATATATCCCGCACCTCATTCGCCGAGGGAAGGACCGACGATACCTTCACCGGGAGTGACTCCTTTAGCAAAACTAGAAAAGCCTCAAAAACACTCCATTTTAAAAACATTCGATCCTACAACGATATCAAGTTCATTACGCAATAGGTTTTCAGAAAAACCTGTCGTAGCCCTCCGTCATTTCAGATAAGTTGTATATAGTATTCGTGCTGCATTTGTTGGCTTTCGTCAAGGTGCAGTGTGCGGTAGCTATATGCTGCTTATCTGCTAGCATACGATGCGATTGGATTAGGGTAGTCGTGCGGCTTTGTTGGCTTTCGTCAAGGGTCGTGCGGGTGGGTTTAATTCGATCAAGAAATGTACGGGTTGAACTTGACTAGCGGGCTATGGTTTGTTGGCTTTCGTCATGGTCATAGCACGTTAGGGGCAAAATATTATCGGGAATTTCAAGTGTTGAAATTTGCAATGAGATTGCATACCTTCTATGAGATAGTTGGATCCCGATACCCGCTGCGAGTAAGAGTTACTCCTGGGAGAGTTTTATACATTACAATTAGCCGATCAAGTAGGTGTCTAGAAAGGTGTCAATGGGGTTACGCCTCTGGGAAAACGAGGTTTACATTAATTAGGTTCGTGCGAAAGCACGGGGGACCTCCCTCAAAGTACCGACACTGGCCTGGCTGAAAGATTGGCGAACTTGTAGTGTGTAATTAATCCCGGCTAGTCTTTCCTTTTAGGGTTTGAAGGAAGATTTGATAAAAAGCAGTGGGAGCCATCCTGATTAGATAAAATAATAACCAATCTATTCTTGACAGAGCGCACGCTGAGTGTTTTCTTTTCTCTCTCCAGGTAGCGACCATATCACGCCTTAATCAAGATAATAATACGGATTATTGACCGAACCTGCTTGTTATACTGAGCTGGGGAACGTTGGTCCCGCTCCAACTTATAATTGTTATAAGACAGAGCAAGAAATTGGGGATTACCAGAATTTCCGTGCCGCCCAAACGAAGAGAGTGCATGCTGATGCATCATCTTCGGGTGTGTTCATTATACAGAACTGTTTCTCAGTATCCTTTACGTCCTGGGTATATGATACCGGATCAGGATCCAAGATATGTAATCAGTTACATAGGGCTACAGAAAGGTAAAGAACTGAGAACGGGTGATAAGTTTCATGAGGCAGAAAACGGGGCAAGAGTTGCAGCCAAGTCTGTCGGTCACTGTCATCCTGTATTACAAACATTGATTCTGAACGAATGTTATTAGATACCGAACCTGATATAAAAAATCATATCTGTCTCTTTATTTGTAAAGAAACGATAAAATTTTGTATTGTTGGATAATGTTTTGAACATTTCCTATATCAAAAGTTGATCGGTTCAGGCACGTTATCTAAAAACATTAATGTTCTAAATCAAACTACAGTTCTTAGTATACGGATCACACACAAGAGGAAGAGTTCAGAAATGAACGAATTCTTCTTGAGGCATTGTAGACTAGGTCAGATCAATATGACATGACTAGCTAGAGTTACATATAGATGCATATTTAAATCAGTTTGAATTTACATCTTGTGAAACTCGCCAGTCATGTCACAAAGATAAAATGACCATAGCTCCGTTTACTGGAAACAGAGAAAGAGTTACTGAACTCTTGGGATGATACATGTTGATGTATGTTAGGTCCCCTGTCTACACATGCCAAGACTGGTTCTTTATACTTCATTACGTTCTCTGATGATCTCTCAAGATTCAGACCTATGTTCCTGTTGAAACACAAGTCCGAACCTTTTGAGATATTCACAGAATATAAGCGAGAAGTAGAGAACCAAAATACGGGTATAAGTATTATGTCCTATGATGAGATCAGGGAGGAGAATACTTGTGCATGGAATTCCTGGAATATTCTAAAGGAGAATGAGATTCTCTCTCAGCATTACTCCTCTGTATACACCATAGCACGATGGTATATCGGGACGGAGCAATCACACCCTATATGATATGGTGTGCTCTATGATGAGTACTACTGAGTTTCCTATTTCCTTTTTGGGTGTTATGCACTTGAGAAGCTGCATACCTATTGAATAGGGTTCGAATCAAATCAATTGCCTACCACTTCATATGTGATATGGAAGGGGAAGAGCCCATATCTTAAGTTAGTTAAGATTTGGGGTTGTCCGGCCTATGTCTAAAAGCAAAATCCGGACAAGCTCGAGGCATGGTTTGTTATGTAGAACTGGAAAGGTTCCAGCTATACAAACAACAGCAGATGATTTGAAAGAACCAAAGGATTCAATAGTTACCAACGAACCTCAGTCTCTCCGCCGATCTAGTAGGGTTCCTCACCCACCTGAGAGATACTTCGGTTTCTCTATGACAGTGGGAGCGAGGAATGCATCATGAGATGATGACCCAACTAGTTTCGAGCTGGCCATCAAGAGTGAGACTCTGTAAGAATGGCTGGATGTTTATCGATATGAGATGGAATCCTTATACACCAACAAAGTATGGACTTTGGTTGCTATATCTGAAGGGTTAAATCCCCATCAGGAGCAAGTATATCTTGAGAAGATTACTTGGTGTACATGGAAGAGTTGAGACTTTCAAAGCTAGACTTGTTAAAGTTTTTCGTCATCGACCAGGCGTGGATAATGATGAAACCTTTTCAAGTAGCTTTGCTTAAGTCCATCCAGATCCTACTTGCCATGGCTACATACCATGACTGCGATATCTGGTGGTTGGGTGTCTTGACTGCTTTTCTAAATGATGATTTAGAAGAGAGCGTCTATAAGTACACAGCCAGAGGGCTTCGTAGACAGTGGGAGCAGCGGAAACGTGTGCAAGATGCTTTATAGGATAAAGCAGGCATCGCGGAGTTGGAACATCTGTTTTGATGAAGCGGTCAAAGAGTTTGACATCATCAAAATGGTAGATGAACCTTGTATATACAAAAAGGTAGTAAGGAGTATGGTGGTGATCCTCGTAGAGTACGTGGATGACATACTCTTGATAGGGAAAAAGTTTCCTATGCTACGCTCGGTCAATCTCCGTTTATCACAATGATTCTCCATATAGGATCATAATGATACCTACTAACTCCTAGATTTTGGATCTATGAGATAGATCTAAATGGATGTTAGGATTCTCACTTGTTGAAGTGAGATAGTATCAATTGATCCTAGGGAGAATCACTGGAAGTGTTCCAGAGTGATAAAGACGACTGAATGTCAGTCACAGGCATTGTCTTTACCCTCAGTGGAGGGACGGTATATTGGAAGAGTTCCAAGCTAGATACCGTGACATACTAGACGATAAAGGCAGCATATATCGCTACTTAAGATGCTACCAAAGAGGCTGTTTGGATGTATACTGGTTCATGAGATGAACTAAGTTCCTCCCATTGTGTGACAATGGAGTTGTGGCTTATGCCAAGGAACGTCCGTCCCATCAATGATCCAGACATATTCTAAGGCAGTATCACCTGATCGTGGAGATGGTTGATCTCCAGGTGATCAAGGTTAGGAGAGCAGACTCAGAGGACAACACAGCGGATCCACTCACAAAGGACTGTTCCCAGAGAGAGACTTTTATGGGATGGTTGAGTATGAGATACTGCAACCACTGCTATCTGATGGCCCTAGTGCAAGTGGGAGATTGTTAGTTATATGTATGCCCTAGAGGCCATTACTGTACATAGGATGTATATTGTAGTGGATGCTGGGACATATATAGGGAGGACTTTCTTGCTCGACATGATAGTATGCTATCTGGTTGAACTTTACCTTAACGTGTATACTGATTGTCTCTCTGTTACATGTTGGTAAAGCCCTTAGGATGTGTGCTTGACTACCTGGACTATGATGCGGATCATACTAGTGGGGACATGGTAGTCCATAAGTACATCCTTCAAAGTCCCTAGTCGAGGGTGTATCGAGACGGGGCATCGATATACCAGAGTAGACTAGCGTGTAGCTTCTCGACCCATACAGATGGGCGATGGATGATCCCATATCCATTGGTGTTTGACATCAGAGATGATATACGGGTGCTCAGTCGAGACTGGGTACACTGGACGGACTCCCCGAGAACTCCCAGATGGTATTATACCTCACGTCAGATGGCAGTTCTCTGGTGACACTGGTACAGAGTAGTCTGTTGACCCGAGATCGTCATAGAGTCTTGTGTGGTTCCCACTGTGCTTTGATTTCCATCTTACCACGTCCAAGAGGGCGTGCAAAATGGTGGTTTTTGGGTACAGTCCCGAGTCACATGGAGGCAATGAGCGATAGGAGGGGATTCGTCTCTCCCGGTATAGGGGGTTGATGTTGCGCTGTGTTCGATTGGCTATAACAGGAAGTCCCTGGCCAGGGCTGCTCAGAGAATTGCTGGTAAGTGTTACCAGTAATTTCTCGACCCGTTATGAGCCTCATATCGACACGACTTATCGAGCTATTGGGGTCTGACGTTTACCACCCCTAGGCAAGATATGCGACATATCAGACGATCAGACCGGACTGTACGGTAGTGTTACTGGTCGGATTCACTGGAGTGTGAGCGGGCTTGCTCGTCGATCTTCAGATCGCTCAATACCCGGGTGGCCGTTACGTTTAGCAGACCGCTTGCGGCTTGTGGATGCATGATATGATCATCATCTGCTGCCGGCGTATTGACGAGTCTTTAGAGTCCTACACAGAGGTTTCCTGGCTCAAGCGAAACGAAATAGGAGCGCATATGAGATATGTGCGGGACCGAGAATAATACGAGTATGTGATATTGTATTCGATTCTCGCGATGTGACATTGATCGGTTATATGCGATATAGCCGGGTTATCGGATCAAGTGTTGATTCGATAAGATGTTACTAATGATACCAGTCGGTTATGTGCGTCATGACCGGATCGTTAAATCAACCGTTGATTTAATGATTTAATGCATAATTATATATTTGATATATTACTTTGCATTAACCAGTATCGGTTCACTTTAAATGGATTTTCTCACTCGGGTGTGCACATTTCATATGCGATATGATTTGTGCATTTGCTTGTATCATGTTTGATGGTGCATGCCATTTTTGTTAAGTGTATAGAATTAAACCTTGGTTAATGGAATGGTTAGGGTTTACTATTTGATTATTCATTTTATTCATTTGTTTATTTCTTTTTGGAAAAGAAAATATTGCATGATAAAATGGTGGCATTTTTGTTTGCTTCATGAAGCTTCATGAAGTCTTTGACTTTGTAACCATTTTTGTCTCATGCTTAACCTAACCATTCCACTAAACCATGATTGATTCTCTACACCTAACTATGGTTCAATTATGATAAGAATGAATTTCTTTTCTCATTTTCATAATTCTCATCATAATAACATTTCTTCTTCTTCTTCTTCTTCTTCAAGAAGAAAACCTTAAGCTCCATCAATGGTGATTGTTGGAAAAGAGTGAGAAATCCAATTCTAAAGTCTACCCACTTCCTATTTCTTCATCCTCTACCTCTTGCCAAGTAGTAGAGTGTGTTTCCTTCACAAGTTTTCAAGGCTCGGTGAAGGTGGAGCTTGATTTAGCGATGCCTCGACGTAGATCATCTTCGGCATGGACATCGACGACCTAGCTTGCCCATTCTCCGACGAAGCCGACGCTAGAGCCCGGATTTGATTTGGACAGCGGAGAGGACCTCATCTCGGAGCTGTGGAGGTGGAGGACCGGATCTACAAAGGTTGTATTTCCGTATCTCTTAGTTAATTGTTAACTAGTTAGCTTTTTCGCCTAGTTTTCTAGCAAACGATCCGTATCTAGGGTTTCTCGGCACCTTACTTTTTGAAATTGGCATGGTTGATGCCTTGTGAGACCTCATTAGGATGCCTAGGAACCCTACAGTATAGGGGAGGCTGATTTATTGATTCAGTTGAGAAAATCTCTCATTGAGAGATTTCTTAATTGATTTGGAGATTTTATCCACCGTTGGATCTTTGATCCAAGTACTTCTGTTTTACAGAAGACATTTTTCTTGTTTTTAACAAGATTGGGAAAATATTTTCCCATACAGAACTTATTCTGTATCTTGGTGATTTTTAATCACCATTGGATCTTTGATTCAACGGTGCTCTGATTTACAGAGCACAATCTTTCTTGTTTGGAATGATTTGAAGAGTATTTCCTCAACAGAATTTAATTCTGTAATTTGATGATTTATCATCTTCGTTACATTTTTGATCCAAGGGTGGAGAACTTTTAGTTCTGGCGCTGGCGCTTTTGTGTTTTGCACGTGAGGCGCTGCCTTAGAGTTTTTAACTCTTGGCGCTGTCTCAGAGTTTTTGACTCTGAGCGCTGGTGCTCTCGTGCTTTGCACGTAAGGCACCACCTCAGTTCAAATTTTGAACAGAGCTTTGCTCTCTTATTGGGGGGAAACACTCCTCTCAGCGGGTCGTCCAAGTCAACTATCTCAGTCTTCGACAGGCTGAGCCTAAGCTCAAATGGGCCCGCGAAGAGGCTCGCAATACCGGAGAAGGCTATCCCAACTCCTGCTGTAGATGAAGTCTTCCAAGCTACTTCCCCTACTCGAAAGTCGGCCTTCGACTGGTTGACCATTTCTTCCCAGAGGATGTCAGTCTTTGACAGGCTGGTGCCAATAACAGCCTCTCCTCAAAGTAGGGGCATGACGAAGCTACTCCGATGATAAAGGTGATCCCGGCTACACGACATGCTCGACGTCGTCACTGGCGCCGAGTGAGAAAAGCTGGGGGCAATTCTCCTTCTGGACTGACCCCACCAGCTCCAATAGTGGAAGTTGATGTTGCTGTTCCAACTGGGAACAACTTTGAGCCGCTCAGGAGGGTGCGCAAGAACTCTCCAACTGCTGTGTTGAAAAGGCCTCCTCCACCAGCTGAAAACATCACAAAGGCGAAGCCGTAGCAGCCCCCTCAGCGGCTGTCCTCCAAAATCCACAGGGTCTGGCGAAGAGTCCAAGACTCTGTAATCGACAAAGACGACTCCCGCCGACCGAAGAAAATGAAGGTCCGGCAAGAGGAGAATCATCCCGCCGTCGTACCAGGGAAAGTATCGTATGCGACCGCCCCCTCAACTTCGACCGCCCATAAAAGGAGAAGGCCGGAAAAGATCCCCGTGTCCGGGACAAATCTCAAGGGCACTGAATCCAAACGCCCCAAGTCTGGGGGGCATAGTAGTGCACACCTTCTACATGGCTTCCGGAAAAGTGGAAGGTCGTGCTTCTGGGGGTCATCGACCACTTACGCGGTCCATAACAAAGGCTCTGGAGCAACAACAGAAACTCCAGCAGATGCTGACAAAGATGGCCGCACTTACTGGGCAGAAAGAAAGCCCGGAAGCGTCATCAGAGCAATGCTAGGAACAAGAAACCGACGCCGAGTTCCTATGAATGATGCTCGAGAAAAATGATAAAGAGGCCGCGGAACAAGCGGCTAATATAAAACAAAAGGCGCTCCTATTCTAAGATATGGTAGGCATGATGATCCAGCGGGACCCTCCAGCCGAAGATCCCCCAATAATCATTGAAGACGACAGAGGGGAGACATCAAATCCTCTTCCGGCTTTATCAACAGCCAGGGAGGAGACGATCTCGAAAGCTGTGCTTGATGACTACATAACTCAACAAATACGAGCTCATCAGGCAAGTGAAGCCGCTGGCATGTCTTCAGAACTGGGCGACCCTATCCATGCTGGTATGATCAAATTAAGTACCCGCTGGCCAAGTCATCACGGACACTCGGGTCCGTAATACTGACGTTATGCTTTGGGTTGCATGTCACTGACATCAAATTTCATGTCATTAACGCCAAGACCTGCTACAACGCTTTACTCAGCAGGTCTTGGTTACACGAGTACAACATCATCTCTTCTACACAACATCAGTGTATGAAATATTTAAAAGATGGTCTCAAGTATACCGTGATGGGGGAACTAAACTCATTCTCCGTAAATGAAGTCCGAAAGTACGAAGATGCAAAGTATTTCCTACCAGACTTTGAAGACACGGAAAGATGCCATAAACTTGAGAATAAGTAAAAAGCTATCACCATTATCCCGGTCTTCGGGAGCGATACCGAGGAGGAAGAAGAGATAGTCTATTCGGGGCCGCCCCCATGCAACAGGCCGGGACCATCTACCCCTATTCTGGTCTTTGGCAGTGACTCTGAAGACGAAGTCAACACGGTGTTCTCGGTCTGTCCATCAATGCAGGCCCTCACTGGAGATGACCAGAGTTTGCAAATCGCCATGGTTCCGCGGCAGCACTACAGAGATCTTGATGCGCTTGAGACATACAGTGTGCAAGAGCTGCAGACATTCTACATACCAAACTACATAGAGCTTGAAGCTCTCTAGGCTTATCGGACCACTTTCAAAACGGCCACAAATACAACGCCGTATGCATTGGTATTTGGCACGGAAGCGGTACTCCCCTTAGAAATAGAACTACCCTCCATACGAGTGGCCGTTCATTACAAATTGACAGATGAAGAGAATTCTCATCTTCGGCTTGAGGAGCTCGACGCCCTTGATGAAACTCGTCTCATGGCGCAACAAAACCTGGAAGCTTACAAAGCTAGGATGACACGCTCATACGAAAAATTGACTAAGCCAAGATCGTTCCGCCAAGGCGAACTCGTGCTAGTTGTCAAAAGACCTATACTCCCTAATCGTGCCAAACGGGGGAAATTTGAGCTAAATTATGAGGGCCCATACATCATAGACAAAGTCTACCAAGGTGGGGCTTACTTGCTCATGGATATGCATGGCGAAAGACCCATCCGGCCAATAAACGGCCGATTCCTTAAGAAATACCATGCTTGACAAGTCGCAACTCAGGTTAATGACAGATGACGACACTTGTGTTCGCTCGCTGTCTTCCTGAGTACCAAGCTGTAAGTAGTATTCGGCAAAACTTCACCACAGAAAACTAACAATGGACCAAAACGTCTCTAAACTAACTATGGACCGTAATGTCCTTAAACTAGTTAAGGACCGAAACGTCTCTAAACTAATTATGGACCGTAATATCCTTAAACTAGCTGCGGGCCGAAACGTCCCTAAACTAACAATGGACCGCAATGTCCTTAAACTAGCTATGGACCGAAACGTCCCTAAACTAGCTATGGATCGAAACGTCCCTAAACTAACAATGGACCGAAATGTCTTTAAACTATCTATGGACTGGAACGTCCCTAAACTAATAATAGACCGCAATGTCCTGAAACTAGCTACAGACCAAAACGTTCCTAAACTAACAATGGACCGCAATGTTCTGAAACTAGCTACGGACCAAAACGTTCTTAAACTACTATGAACCGCAGCATCCTAACGCGGCAAAAAAAAAATGGTACGTCCATAAGCGAAATGGGCACGGATGAAAACCCGAAAGGGCTCCGTGAGTAAAAATAACAGGGCTACCGGTGAGTTTGTGAAAACCCGAAAGGGCGCAGACTCGTAAAAAAATTTCCTGTGCACTTGCAAGATCCTCTTGACCTTGTAAGGAGAAAATACTCGCGTGAGATCCTTACAACTCACAAGGGAGGAAAATACTTAGGAATCCTTACGATCCCTAAGGAGAAATTACACTTACGAGATCCTCACGACTTGTTAGGAGAATTCCCCCCTATGAGACTCTCACGGCTCACAGGATTCAAAAGTCTTAAGATACAAGGACCTGAACCTGTTCTTAAGCCATCACATCCCCCAAACCGCCCTACAGGCGGTCAATATTGACCCTTATATACAATCCACGGGCATAAATAAGCGTTCCTTTGCCCAGTTCCACCAATGGTGTGAAATTCCCCTATTTGGTGAACAACACTTGTAGGTCTTCTCGACTTGCAAAGAGAAAATGCTCTTATGAGATCTTTACGACTCTCAAGAGAAAACACACTTAGGAGTCCTCATGATTCCTAAGGAGAAAATGCACCTACGAGATCCTCATGACTCGTAGGGAGAAACACCTTTATGAGACCCTTACGGCTCATGATGCCAGAAGCCTTAGTCGACAGGATCCTAACCCTGTTTGCTAAGCCACCTTTGTTCGAAGCGACGAAAGCAAATGATGATTCGCTCCTGGCAATATCCCAGTTGTAGCGATGCTGATGCCTAAATTGGTAACAGATTCCAAGCCCTTTCAGGGAGATGATGATTCGCTCCTGGCAATATTCCAGTTGCAGCAATGCTGATGCTAAGATTGGTATCAGATCTCAATTTTCATATTCGCAGCAAAAAACCAGTGAGCCAAAAATGCATATGAAATAGCCGAAATGATAGGGCAACTTGCAACAAAGAGCAGCAAGTAAAATATATGCATATAAAAATAGCCAAAATGATAAGGGCAACTCGCAATAAAAAGCAGCAAGTAAAGAAAAAGAAAAATAGCTGAAATGATTGGGTACCACGAAAAATAGCCGAAATGATTGGGCAATCACGACTTTCGCGATATAAAAAGCTGAAATGATAGAGCATCGCGGAAGGAAATAAAAAAAATGAAAGAATGAAACTTTTGCCCTACAGGAAAGTCCATACTGACCTCTGTATACAATCCATGGGCATAAACGAAAAGGGAACCACATTTCCCAATAGACTCTGTCAAAGGGAGAATCAGATCTCAACGGAAACATCTACATCCTAAAGATCACCATGATGTTTCTTCTTACTCCAATCGAATGCAGACGTAGCGTCAACAACCGACCTCAGGGTCACAACGAAACGGAGCCATGGCAAAGTCCCTAGTTCTAGATCTCAACGGCAACATCTACAGCGTAGAGATCAGCAACACCGTTCCTCCTTATTCCAGCAGGATACGGACGCGACACCACCAATCGGAGCCACGGCAAAGTCCCTGGTTCTAAGACTCCATGGTTCACAGACAACCTAGAGTCGACCCCGAAACCACAGGAAGCAGAGCAAGTCGACCCCGGCACCGCAGATAGCGGAGCAAGTCGACCCAGACACCGTAGGAAGCGGAGCAAGTCGACCTCGACACCGCAGATAGCGGAGCAAGTCGACCCCGACACCGCAGAAAACGGAGCAAGTCGACCCCGACACCACAGAAAGCGGAGCAAGTCGACCCCGACACCACAGATAGCGGAGCAAGTCGACCCCGACACCGCAAAAAGCGGAGCAAGTCAATCCCGACATCGCAGAAAGTGGAGCAAGTCAACCCCGACACTGCAGAAAGCGAAGCAAGTCAACCCAGACACCGCAGAAAGCGAAGCAAGTCAACCCAGACACCGCAGATAGCGGAGCAAGTCAACCAATGACCCCCCCGCCGGAACAACACTCCGTCTCGGAAACAAGTCAGCCAATGACTTCCCTCTCAAATCAATGCTTCAACTCGGAAACAAGTCAGCCAATGACCTCCCCATCGGAACAACGCTTAGTCTCGGAAACAAGTCAGCCAATGACCTCCCTGTCGAAGCAATGCTTTGACTCGAAAACAAGTCAGCCAATGACCTCCCCGCCGGAACAACGCTCCATCTCGGAAACAAGTCAGCCAATGACCTCCCCGTAGGAACAACGCTCCGACTCGGAATCAAGTCAGCCAATGACCTCCCCGCCAGAACAACGCTCCATCTCGGAAACAAGTCAACCAATGGCCTCCCCGCTGAAACAACGCTCCGTCTCGGAAACAAGTCAGCCAATGACCTCCCTGTCGGAGCAATGCTTCGACTCAGAAACAAGTCAGCCAATGACCTCCCCGCCGGAACAACGCTCCGTCTCGGAAACAAGTCATCCAATGACCTCCCTGTCGGAGCAATGCTCCGACTCGGAAACAAGTCAACCCACAAACCTCTCAACCCGTAAAAAGAAAACTCTCTTGTGAGATCCTTACGACTCTCAAGAGAAAACAGACTTAGGAGTCCTCACGACCCCTAAGGAGAAATTACACCTACGAGATCCCCTCGACTCACAGGGAGAAAAGTCTTTATGAGACCCTCACGGCTCATAAAGTTGAAAAGTATTAGACGGCGGATCTGAACCTGTCTTCTAAGCCATAGCTACCCTGCAAGGAGGTCAAGATGGACTATTATATACCATCTACAGGCCACATTTGCTAAAGTAACATGCCAACGACACAGCAGAGAAAAGAAAGCGATGGTAGGAGATAAAAAATGTGTCTTTTATTCATGAATTCAATTGAGTACAAGATACATCATATAAAAGAATAAAAAAAATGAGTGCATGTTATTCATAGACTACAAATTTTCAGTCGATACAAAGACGGCTACTGAGAAGGAGGCATCTTCAGTAAATCAGCAAGCCGCTCGCGCACTCCTCTCAACTCCTTTTCATGATCAGCCATTGCGGCCAACTCCTTTTCAATTCGAGCCCGTTGCTGCAAATAGGATGAAAACTTCTCATCGATTTCCTGCTGAGCAGCTTCGCAACTCTACGTAACCCACTCAGTGAAGTCAAGCTTCTGCCTCAGCACTAGCCCATCAGAAATACATCGTTGGAAGTTTTCAAAGATAGCTTTCAGCTGCGCAGTGTTCGCTTCGATCTGGACACGCAACTGGACAGACTCGCTGGAAGCCGACTCATGTTCCTTCCGTCTCAGGGTAGCCTCTTGTTCAAAATGACGGAGGAAAGGAACACTATGCTCAACCCATGCAGCTCGCTTGGAATTTAAAGCCAGAACCTCAGGAGCAAGACGCTTGAGCTCAATCTCATGCAGACAAGCCTCGATCTTTCTGCGGTAATTAACCCAAGACTCGACGACACCTTCGTCATGGAAGTTCACGAGCGTCGCCAGCATAGGATTAACCTCAGCAGCAAAATCTGCAGCGAATGCGAGGGCCTCGGCGTCAGATCCTCGACGAATTCGCTCTATATTCGCAGGCTAGTCACAGCGTCCCTGGAAGATGGGTGTATAGCAAAGGGCCCTGCCGGTATTGGGATGCCAAACTCGAAGGGAGCTGAAGACGGTGCGATTGCTGCAAAATAAATTGTGGTCAAATATCGACTCATGAGGTAAAGAAAATACATGAGGAATGGAGTCTACTATACCGGCTGTGGCAGGTGGCAAAATTGGGAGTACCGGAGGCGCGGATATTCTCTCGTCCCCTCTCCGATCCGTGATGCTGCAATCAGTATAAAGAAGACTTAGCAACAATACGGCTATTCATAAAAGAAAGAGAGAGACATTAGCTAAAGAATATACTAACCAATACCAACAGGCGGAATGACTTCCGACTGGAAGGAGAAATGTAGGTTCAACACCTGGTATAGATGGTCGAAAAGGACTCCTGTAGAGTTGCGACAATAAACTGTCAATACAAGAAAGATGATGTCCGCAATTAAACTAGATAAATCGCAAACCTATACCCTCCAACATTTCGTAGGACATAGGAGAAGGCGAGATAACAACAACCGTTATGGCGGCGATTGGAAGTGCTTCAGATGGCACAATCTCAGCGTTCACTGCACCTACACTTAAAACAAAAAAATATCATCAAAGGGGACGACCGGGGTATCGGGGAGGAAGAAATTCCTTTGATCTACTTCCGCTGTCGGCTGACTGTCCAAGTCAAAACCAAAAGTATCGTCAAGCTTGGTGAATTTCATGGTTTGTTTTGACAAGGGTTCCGGGCGAAGAAAGCGAGCGATGAAATCCGCGAAGCTGACTCCGTGCTCTCCGGACTCGAGAAACAGACTCTCGTAAATGTTCAACACCTTGATTAGACCCGGGAATCGATGTTGAATAGCATTCTCCGGAGTAAGACCCATCACTACTGATTTGGTGGCGAAGATGTATTCGTCAGGGGGAAGTATTTCCTCATAATGTTCCCCTCTGACTGGTAGGCCCGAAATTCCTGCAAATTCCTCCAAGAAAATCGAAATTTCCCGGTCCAATAGAAGAAAAGTGTGAGTCGGGGTATTCTACTGTTCCAAGAAAGCCTTGACCCACCATACGTGAGGCGCGGGATACTGGAAAAGAGACACGTAGATAGCAGGTTACAACCCGAGCTTCAGCAGCAGCGACTTTTTGGCCGACAAGATGTATCAAGCTCACTGCAAATATCCGGCTAAATGGCGAGGAGCCAGGCCTATCATGTATGCCTGTCCCCAAGGGCGCGACTCGCCTTGACATATGCGCCGCACCAGAATATCTAAAGCCATCGGCAGCTGTACAGGTATCGAGCTCATAGAGGGCTGGAGGTGTCCATCCATAATCCAGCTAACCTCCTCCACAACATAATTCACCTGGGGTGAGTCAGCATAATGAATGGCGGAAATTGGCTCTGAAGGCACCGCACAAGAGAAACTGCGCCGACCCTGAATAATTTGGTTATACCATAACCCCCATAAGTGAAGAGACTTCTGCTCCGGATCGTGATCTTTAATCAATGTAAAAACTTCCCGATCTACGGGGGCGTAGGCGTATGCACTCTCTGGGCGAACAAATGGGAAAGAAGAGTCAAAAGACATAGTACCTGCATGAAAAGAAACAAGGGTTATATGTCAATTCTACATTACAAATTCTGACATCTGGTACTTTAAATTTGTACCACCCTGCAATGCAGGGGAAAGGGACCAAGGGGTACCCACAAAATCAAAGTGACGGCTCATCATTGATGAGATATGTTCTCCACCGAATACGGGAGACGGGACTGCGTAAGTTTGTCTTGCTTGAATTTGGGGGCAGATGCTATTTTGTTTTATCCGTCCACCTCTCCGAAGATGCCAAGTAGATTTATGACACCATATATCGAAGGTTTAGACGGATGCGGCCGATGTAGCAGACTTCATCAGATTCCCCCTCATTGTGAGGGGTTTTTGATTGTGGGGACGCTTTTCCCTACAGGCGCAAGCCCCTGCAGTTAATTACGCTACCGCATCGCGGTAACCACTTTCTCCTTCTCCAGATGGTCACTTCATGTCGTGTGTGTTTGTTTTGTTTTTTGGTTGCCCGTGAATTGTATATGGAGACTAATTTATGTTGTCTCCCGTAGGGCGTGGATTAGTCCAAATCCGTATCTTCTTAGATTTGGGTTTGGGTTGGGTTTAAGAATCGTTAATCTCATTTAAGACAAAGATCAACTTAAACATTCGTTAAGGATATGTTAGTCTAATTTTAGACTAAGATCAACTTAACATTTGTTAAGGACACGTTAGTCTAATTTTAGACTAAGATTAACTTAACAAGATCATTTAGATCCAACAAAAGAGCATTTGGGCTCTATTGTTTTAGTTTAGGGACATTGCGGTCCATAAGTTTAAGGACATCATAGTCCATGGAGTTTAAAGACATCATAGTCTAGTTTAGAGATATCATAGTCTGTAGGGTTTAGTTTAGGGACGTTGCGGTCCATAATTAGTTTAAGGACATTACGGTCCATAATTAGTTTAAGGACATTACGGTCCAGTTTAAAGACGTCTGTAAAGTTTAAAGACATCATAGTCTATGATTTTAAAGACCTCACAGTCCATAAAGTTTATGGACATCTTAGTCCGGTTTAAAGACGTCATAGTCGTAAAGTTTAAGGACATCTTCGTCCAGTTTAAAGACATCATAGTCTACGAGTTTAAGGACCTCACAGTCTATAAAGTTTTAGGACATCATAATCCATGAGTTTAAGGACCCCATAGTCAATAAAGTTTAAGGACATCTTAGTCCAGTTTAAACACGTCATAGTCTGTTTGGTTTTAGTTCAACCGTTTGGGGATGCACCAAAAGTTATCGGTTATTGGGAGCCTCCACCTCTCTGAAGACGTTGAAGAATTACAACGACATATATCAGAGGTATGAAGAGATGTACCCTTGAACCAATATTGATTGAAAGGCTCTGGGAATTACTTTGAATGTCATATGGGATGATCAATTTTAGAAGACAAGAGTATAGTTGGGGTTCAGTTTCAGGGGATCATGCCTCTTGAAGACTTAGCTAATTTGGGCTAAGATTGGCTCGAATATAGTGTTAAACACTAGAGTACATTTGGCGCTCACGTGCTCCCACGTGAGGCGCTTAAAGTAGTATTAAACACTAAAACTGAAGCGCTCATGTGGGGTCACGTGAGGCGCCTGAAGATTGGGCTTTGCTTCTTTTATTTTACTCTCAGAATATGCATATAAGTGTTAAACACTTGATCTTTATGACCATCACGTGAGGGCACGTGATGGGTATCCATGCGTTGAATATTAAAAGTATTTGTCATGGGTCACGTGGGAGCACGTGATACACCCTAAAAGAGAACTGTCTTGGCTTTACTCCCTTTTGTTCTGAGGAGCTTTTTAAGGGTCACGTGGGAGCACGTGATACACCCTAAAAGAGAAACTGTCTTTATTGTTTTCTCTTTTCCCTTTTAAATAAGTGTTAAACACTTTGGAAAATCTCTTTTTCTGGTTCAAAGAAAGGGGGTCATGTGTTACCACGTGATCATCAATATGCATATAATTATGAGTTTCAAGTCCCTTACTAACTTCTCTTTTCTTCTTTTTTTATAGGAATTTAATTCCTCGGAAATTTGCATTGCAGAATCTCCCTAATGAGAATTAACTTTTCAATTTTATGGGAAAATCTACTTCTGCAGATCTATCACCATGAGGAAGAACTAAGTTCTTATATTAGGGGTTAAACCCTATCCTTATTGGAGGAATTAAATTCCTATATGTTTTTGTGGGAGAATAGAATTCTCTGAATTTAAGTCTTCCCTTAGGTTTTAGATCTGCATGGAAGAATCTTCCCGATGAGAATTAAATTCTCAACTTATGGGGAGATCTGCTTTTGCAGATCTTCAACCAGAGGAAGAACTAAGTTCTTATTTAGAAGAGTTAAGCTCTTGGTTTTGAGAATTAAATTCTCTTTTGTTTTATGGAATGATCTCCTTCCTTCTTTTACCTAGAATTTCTTTCTTCTCTGAAGAGATCTTCTTCTCTCTGGAGAATTAAATTATCTTTTTTTTTTGTTTTTAGGGAGAGGTTTTTCTCTTTTGCTCTGTTCAATCCTCTCTTCTTGTCTTTTTTTTTCTCTTCCTTCTTGGCTCCTATTTATAGGAGAAAGAAAAGAATCAGTTTGTTCAGTCCATCTCTCATTGAGAGATTTTGATTGATTTTATAACCAACATGATCTTTTAGATCACTCGGTGAATTTTATTCACCATTGGATTTTTAATCCAAAACATATTTTATTTGTTGTTCCTGGCAAATTTTAGGAAAATATTTCCTTGTATAGAATCTTTCTATAAATTGGTGATTTTTAATCACCATTGGAATTTTAATCCAACGGTACTCCCTTTTATAGAGTGCAATCTTTTTTGTTTGGAAAGATCTAGAGAAATATTTTTCCAATTAGGGTTTTTGATTCCTTTTAATTAGAATTTAATTTTATTAGTTCAGAGGGTTCAAGAGTCTACCACATGTTGGCACGTGACCTTACCAATTAAGCATTTAATTAGAATTTAATTCTATTGGTTCAAAGGGCTCAGGAACCCATCACGTGTTTGCACGTGACCCCACTGATTAAGCATTTAATTAGAATTTAATTATATTAGTTCAGAGGGCTCAGGAACCCATCATGTGTTGGCACGTGACCCCACTGATTAAGTGTTTAATTAAAATTTAATTCTATTAGTTCAGAGGGCTCAGGAACCCATCATGTATTGACACGTGACCCCACTGATTAAACATTTAATTAGAATTTAATTCTATTAGTTCAGAGGGCTCAGGAACCCATCACGTGTTGGCACGTGACCCCACTGATTAAGCATTTCTAATTGTTTATTTCATTCAGCGCCTATAGGCTTTGCCTGTAAAAGGTCACGTGCCTCCACGTGAGACCCGGTCACGTATGGGCACGTGATGCTCCCTTTGGGGGTTTTCCTTGCTGCTTTATTTGTATTTATTCAGTTCCCATAAGGGAACAAATGCTTTTAATTCCTTTTAATTAGAATTTTATTCTATTAATTCAGTGGGTTCAAGAGCCCATCACGTGTGGGCACGTGACTTTATCAATTAGGCATTCAGGCGTAGATAGAATCTGCCCATAAAAGGTCACGTGTTTGCGCGTGAGGCCCGGTCACGTGTGAGCACGTGATGCCCCATTTGGGGGTTTTCCTAGCTGCTTTATTTGTATTTTATTCAGTTCCCATGAGAGAACAAATGCCCCCACAGCGTTGTTCTCACGTGTTTGCACGTGAGTGCAATGCTATCATCTTTGTGGCAGTTGGATTTGCCTAGGGAACGGGGCAAATGAACTGTTTCCTTTCACGTCCTATAAATTCAGCGGTCTCAACAGTAATGCCTCCATTCCTTCATCTTCTTCCTTCTTCATTTTCTTTGAGAATTTAATTCTCTTCCTCAGCGCTCAGTTCTCTGTTCAACAAAACAAAATCCAGAGTTTAACTCTGTCAACAAAAATGAATCCTTTTTCAGATAAGGATCTTGAACGGCCGAGGAACTTTTTATAAAATTCTCTTTGGATTTTAAATCCACACCAAGGGTTTTTCCTTTAAATAAAAACTCATCTTTTCAAGATCTAAGAATGCACGATCTTTAGGTAGTAAGCCCCCAATGTTAGGCGTTTTTCTGCTATTAGGGGATTGATGATGGTACTTGTTTTCTTCTGGAATTTAATTCCATTCCAAAGAGCTCAGCTCTGAAAATTTTCTTGGAATTTAATTCCTCTGTTCAAAAGAAATTTAATTCTCTCAGACAACTTAGTTCAAGAAGACCTCTTGGGATTTTTATCCTCAGTTGTTCTTGACAAAAAATTTTAGGAGAGGTTTTGTTTGATTTGCACAGAGTTCATAATGGGCTTTTTCTTGGGGGAATGTGCAGAGATGTTTAAACTCCACTATTCATTTATTGAGAATCTTTCTTTTATTCTCATAATGATTACCCTGCCTCATCATTAGTGGGCCGCCATATTGATTTTGTGGGGCCTATGTGTTTTGCAACCAATGGTCCCATGAAATAAGCTGCTTGTCGTTTTCTTTCATTGTCTTTATATACACACACACACACACACACACGTGTGGGTTTCATTAACAGTTTTTCCTTCCCTTATTTCAGGAACAATGGCTTCTCTTTCATACATTCCTTTTACCCGCTCGGAGACTGCTTTTCCTCAATCACCGTCTGACGAAGAAGTGATGTCAATGATTAGGGCTCATGACTCGGATTGCACCAACCTGCTTTTGTGGGGAACCTGGTACGGGCATATTATTCAGGGCCGCCGCAGCTTTCTTTGTGAGGTGCCAACAGAGCCTCTCCACCCATTCTTGCCGATGGAGCATCCACAGACTGCCTTTGCCATGGAGGTGCTGGATTGGACTCCTACGGGCCGGCTTGAGCCGTCGACAACTGGGATACCAAACCACCCTTTTCCAGCTATAGACATCTTGGGGCCCCGTATTTACCAAGGTGAAGCCCAGCCCTGGGGAAAAGTCTATAAGATAGAGCTTACCCCTCGCCATCCAACGGGCTATATTCTCTGGGCTCGTTATATCTTGTCTGCCCATCGTGTGTGACTGCAGAAGGTCGGGTTTTATCAGGCGGTGTACGCGTCTCTCTTTCATTATCAGTCTCCCCATATCTGGTGGGTTAAAACTTTCCTAAATCAATGGAATCTTCCCACCAACACTTTCTTGTTAGGGGATCACGAAGTTTCAATTTCTTTAGAAGAGTTTCGCGAGATCTCCGGATTGCCGATCAGGGGAGCTCCCTATGAAGAATTGTTGCCTCCTGACGAGTATGCATTCGCAATTGTGCCTGCTATGCTTGACGGCTTGTCGACCGAAAATGTCGTCCGTCACAACTATCCAAGTCTAATCAAGACTCTGGGAATTTTTGAGAAGCTGTTTGCAGAGTCAGAGGAACATGGCGTCACTTTTAAGAGTTTTATCGTCTGCTTCTTTCGTGGAGGCGTCCTATCAAAGGAGGCTCCGAAATTCACGAATATTATTGACCCCTTCGGGTTTGGGCTAAATAAGCTACCGGCCAGAGAAGTAAATTTGCCACAGTTTTACATCCCAATCTTGTCAGCCGTACCTTTTGAGTCGATTGCGGCTCCCGGTATGGATGAAGAAACTTTCTTCATTGGTTTTATTAGCCTTTGGCTCAGTTGGTTTGTCGTTCCAACACATCGTCGCTTTATGATAGCCTCGGTCATTTATCCTGCTCATCGCATTGCCGAAGGGACACGATTAGCCGTGGGCATTGCAGGGTTATCGCACTTGTACCATGGGCTGAGTACTGCGGCCAATACCTCGACCCCGGGTATGGATGTGGTGAGTTTCTCTCTTCATTATTTTACGTCGTGGATTGAGATGCGCGTGTTAGGGGCATTCGCTGCACACCGGAGACCGGGTTTTTATAATTCTTATACTTTCCCGCGGCTCATGAGGTTGGTGGACGCTTCTGCTCCTGATCCGACTCAGTTAGGGGCTCTTCGTGTGCTGCTTAATCCTTATGCCAACGAAGGCGGGATGGTATTCAATGATCGAGTCCTCTCTGCTCCTTCGGGACCTATTCAGTAGCTGTTTGATTTATCGAAAGAGTGAGCACCATCCTTGAAGCCTAGGAAAGCCATGCACTTGTATTCGATCAGAACGGGTTATTTGGTGTTCCGTCGAAACGATGCGGTTCTTTTTATGTGGTATAATCCACACCGCTTTTCCCGGCAATTGGGTTATAACCAGGGTGTTCCCTTCGAGGCATTCATAGTAGAGCCTAGCTCATCTTTGGAAGTTGTTCGTGACGCCACTCATCACTTCATGCGGCAGAACACCGGCTCTCGCTTCATGATCCCTGAGGCCGACTACATTCCAAAGTGTGTGAGGGCTTTTACGGGTTGGTACCGCCACCGAGTTGGTCCCATCATTGCTGAGGAGAAGAGGATACTTTTTGGATATAGAGCTCCCGCCCCGATCCAGGCTATGAGAGTCCCGCCGCGACTGCGGATAATGGTTCGCCCTCCCTTGAGGGGTACTGGTGCCTTACTTATTCCTGAGGCGGTGGATGCGGACCTGACTCCACCCACAGTTGGTATGCTGATGCGCACTAGAGCTCAGGTAAGGGCTTCTGATGAGGCATCGGTAGCAGTTCCATCAATTGCGGCGTCATCGATGGCAGTGTCATCATCGGTAGCACTGCCAAAAGAGGATACTAGAGGCGAGGTTGGGCAACGCCGCACCAAAGCGCCGAAAGGAAGGAAGCGATCATCTTCCAGCGCTAGTTCCGGGTCGAAGCGGAGGAAGAAGACAGTCACCGGTCTGCTTGACTTTTTAATGGAATCCGAGCCTATCGTTCAAGATGAACCAATATCTATGCAAGAGCCGGATGATGGTCTTCTTTTTCCGGGTTCATCTGCCGAAGAAGCCGCACAATTGGTTGAGGCTATAAGGCATTCCCAGGATGAGACCGAGAACGTGCGCGTCTCGGAGAGTTCCTATCCTACCGTAATATTCTACGAAGATCCTCCATCTATACGGCGAGTATTTATAGGTCCTCTGGAGCAGGGGGCGAGATAGCCCTCAAAAAGCCTATCTCAGCTACTTTTGAATATGAGTTGTCGTTGTGGACCGGCGTCCATGAATCTACCCTAGAAACCCGGCGAGCATACCTTCTTAGGAAGGAACGTCGGCTTGAAAAAGCTATACTCGAGACAACTTGGCGTATCGGTATGCACGTTTTCTGTATCTTTCCTTTGGCAAGTAATTTGTTTTGCTTTCTATGTCTTCTTATCTTTGTGAACCTTTGCAGGGACTTCGGCCATGGCAGAAAATTTGAGATCGAGTAGCGTCTTGACCGTGGACTCTATAAATATCCCCGATGAGACACAAGTAGGTGTGGAAGGGGTCGCTACAGTTGTTATTCCTGCTGCAGAGCTTCCATTGGCGGCTTCTGTTCCCCCTATGCCCGTCCACCCTGAAGAGGTGTCCCTTCCGGCCGTGGATTTAATGGACCTTTCTGGTGATGGCCTGGAAATGGTAGAACAGGTAACTGAGATTGCGGTCTCTGAAGTGGTGGCCTCTACCCCTCGACTGATAGCCGTCACACCAGCAAATGTCTCCAATGATGTGCTTGAGGGTATGGAGGAGGCTGCCGAAGCTGCTATCCCTCCTGTTCAAAGTGGGAGGAGTATCGAAGGTATTCTTCTATCTTTTGTTTTAATGATCTCTTCATTATCTGAATCCTTCCATCTTTTCATAATTACGCGGATTGGCGGCGTCTATCGCGGATCTATCCCCTAGAAAGTCTTTCCAGCGTTTGCTCGAGATGGCCGCTCCGTAGGCAATATCCCCGCAACGCATCGTCCTCTCTTCCGGGCAAGTTTAGTGTTATTTTCCCCTCCTAATGGCATTATTATTATTTTGTATAACGATGCTAATGTCTTCCGTAGTTCTGGAAGCTGACGACGAAGTTGAGATTCTTGACGGGCCTGGAGATCTCTTAAACCCTTACTGTGGGTAAGTATAGTTTTGACGTTGTTCCATCTGCTCTTTGTTTGTAAATCTCGCTGATTATTTATGAATCTTGATAGCTTTGCCCGTTCTTATCCCGCTGGAATCTCGCATCCTTATGCCGCCTGGCCCTTATGCCCTACGCGCATATGAACGGATGGCGAAGCAAAGCCTTCACTCTTTATCGGCTCTCATCGAAGATCTTCGTGCTGGTAGCTTGATCACGGCCGATGAATTTTCTGCTGAAGCCAACATTTCTCTCCCCTTTTCTTGCTGCTTACCATGATGAAACATTGGTGCATGTTTGGGTCGAGTTTTGTCGTCAGGTGGAGGCTTGCTTACATAGTCTTGAGTGCAGGCGCCTTCCTTCAGAGGTCGTGGCTGCAAAGGCGAGCTTACAGGGGCTGGTTGAACAGTGCGCCGCAAATCTGCAGTCATGTGAGAAGAGGCTCAACCGAAAGTTTTCGGAGAGGGAGCTGGCTTCTAATGCGCTGGGGGAACTTCAAGCTGAACTCACGGTCAAGACCACTCGTGCGTATGAACTTTGGCGGGTGCTTCAAGAAGCTATCATGGAGGTGGTAGCTATTGATAAAGCCGTCATTTTTACTCGCGAGATAGTTGAAGCTCACAAAGTTACCGAAAAAGAGCTTGAAAGTCGGCTCGCCTCGTACCAGGCCCAACAGTCTCAAGCGGAGGCCCGTCTCATGGCAATAACAAATTATGAAGCCGAGACCCAGCAGAAGAAGGATGAACTGATGAATCTATTAAACCCTCCGCCGGCTTAAACAAATGTATATGTTTCTTTTATTCTCCTTTTGTACTTACTCCTGAATGAGAGTATTTTTTGATTCTTTTATAAATTGTACTTTGAATTCATTTTGATTCATGAATAAAAGACATATTTTTTTTCTTGGTGGTGTGTCCCTTTTAGCGAATGCATTTTGTGGATAATCTATTTTGATATCTTTGTAGGACAGCGATGGCTTAAGAGTCAGGTTCAGATCTGCCTCCTAACGCTTTCCAACTTTATGAGCCGTGAGGGTCTCATAAAGATTTTTCTCCCTATGAGTCGAGAGGATCTCATAGGTGTATTTTCTCCTTAGGAATCATGAGGATTCCTAAATGTGTTTTTCTCTTGACAGTCGTAAGGATCTCCTAAGAGAATTTTCTTCCTCATAAGTCGAGAGGACTCGTAAGTGATTGATGAGTTGACCTGCTCCCAAATCAAAGCATTGCTTTGACGGGGAGGTCGAGGGTTGACTTTGGCCGTTTTTCACGGGGTCAGGATTGACTTTAGCCGTGTTCCACGGGGTCAGGGGTTGACTTTAGCCATACGGGGTCAAGATTGACTTTAGCCATACGGGATCAGGATTGACTTTAGCCATACGAGGTCGGGATTGACTTTAGCCATACGGGATCAGGACGGGGTCAGGATTGACTTTAGCCATACGGGGTCAGGATTGACTTTAGCCATATGGAGTCAGAATTGACTTTAGCCATATAGGGTCTAGATTGGCTTTAGCCATACGGGGTCAGGATTGACTTTATCCATATAGGGTCAAGATTGACTTTAGCCATACGGGGTCAGGATTGACTCTCGGTTGTCTGTACACCGCCGAGTCATGGAACTGGGAACTTTGCCGCGGCTCCGAGATAATCTCTAGGCTTTCTGTGAACCTTCGAGATTTGGAACTAGGGTTTTGCCATGACTCCGCTTTGCTAACGTTACGTCTACTGTAACGAGACGAATGTTAAGGTGGTCTCTATGTTGTCTATGAACCGTTGAGATTTGGAACTAGGGACTTTGACATGGCTCCTCTTGATTGTCGCGTCCGAATCTTGCTGGAATGAGGTGAAACATTGTTGTGGGTCTCCAGGCTATAGATGCGGCCGTCGAGACTTGGAATTAGGGACTCTGCCATGGCTCCGAGATAGTCTCTAGGCTGTCTGTGAACTTTCGAGATTTGGAACTAGGGGACTTTGCCATGATTCTATTTGATGACGTCGTATCTGCTTCCGGTTGGAACGAGAAGGAAAGCCGTTGTTGATCTCTTGAGATGCAAATGTTGCCATCGAGACTTGGCTCTCTTTCAGATGGAACCTAGTGGGATGATATGGTTCCCTCTTTGTTTGTGCCCCTGGACTGTATACAGGGATCGATGTGATCACCTGTAGGGCAAAAGTTTCATTTTATATGTATTATATTTTTTTTGTTTTCTTTCCACGATGCTCTATCATTTCAGCTTTTTGTATCGCGAAAGTCGCGATTGCCCGATCATTTCGGCTATTTTTCGCGGTGCCCAATCATTTCGACTATGTTTTCTTTTTACTTGCTATTTTTTATTACGAGTTGCCCAACCATTTCGGCTATTTTGTATGCATATATTTTTACTTTCTGATTTTGTTGCAAGTTGCCCCATCATTTCGGCTATTTCATATGCATTTTTGGCTCGCTGATTTTTATCGCGGGTGTGGAACTAGGAATCCGGTTCCAATCTCAGCATCAACATCGCTACGACCGGAATATTGCCAGGAGTGAATCATCATTTGCCGTGAAAGGGCTTGGAATTTGATACCGATTTAGGCATCAGCATCGCTACCACTGGGACATTGCTAGGAGCGAATCATCATTTGCCTCTGTCGATGTCGAACAAAGATGGCTAAGCAAACAGGGTTAGGATCCTGTTGACTAAGGCATTTTAACTTTACGAGCCGTAAGGATCTCATAAAGGTATTTCTCCCTACGAGTCGTGAGGATCTCATAGGTGCATTTTCTCCTTAGGAATCGTGAGGATTCCTAAGTGTGTGTTCTCTTATAAGTCATAAGGATCTTACAAGAGTGTTTTCTCCTTATAAGTCGAGAGGACTTACAAGTGTTGTTCTCCATATGAAGATATCTCTCGTCAATGGTAGGACTCTGTTGGGAAAACGTTTATTTGTGCATGTGGATTGTATACAAGAGTCAATATTGAACCGCTTGTAGGGCAATTTGGGGATTGTGATGTCTTAAGAACAGGTTCAGATCCCTGTAGCTTAAGGCTTTTGAATCTTATGAGCCGTGAGGATCTCATAAGAGGGTTCCCCTTACGAGTCGTGAGGATCTCGTAAGTGTAATTTTTCCTTTGGAATCGTGGGGATCCCTAAGTGTGTCGCTCCTTTGTGAATCGTAAGGATCTCACACAAGTAGTTTTCTCCTTACAAGGTCGAGAGGAGCTTGCAAGTATCTTTTAACGAAATTGCGCCCTTTCGGGTTTTCACAAACTCATCGGTAGCCCAGCTGTTTTTACTCACGGAGCCCTTTCGGGTTTTCATCCTTATCCATCTTGCTTATGGAAGTGCCGTTGTTTTTTTTGTTTTTTTACGCGTCAGCCCAAGGATGTTGCGGGTTTGTAGTAGTTTAAAGACGTTTCGGTCAGTAGTTAGTTTTAGAACATTTCGGTCCATAGCTAGTTTTAGGACATTACGGTCCGTTGTTAGTTTGAGGACATTATGGTCCGTCGCACGTTTTCGAAGCGAGGTTTCGTCGGATACTACTTATAGAGTTTGGGCTTGGGAAGATAGCGAGCGGACATAGGCGTCGTCATCTATCATTAACCTAGGCCGTAACTCGTCAGGCATAGTATTTTTTCAGGAACCAGCCATTTATTGGCCTGAAGGGTCTTTCGCCATGCATATTCATGAGCAAGTAAGCCCCACCTTTGTAGACCTTGTCTATGATGTACGGGCCCTCATAATTCGGCTCGAATTTTCCCCGTTTGGCACGATTGGGGATCATAGGTCTCTTGACCACTCGCACGAGTTCACCTTGGCCGAATGTTCTCGACCTAGTCAGTCTCTCGTATGAGCGTGTCATCTTTGCTTTGTAAGCCTCCAAGTTTTGCTGCGCCATAAGACGAGTTTCATCGAGGGCATCGAGCTCCTCCAGACGAAGATAAGCATTCTCTTTGTCTGTTAGCTCATAATGGACCGCCACTCGTATAGAGGGTAGCTCTATCTCTAAGAGAAGTACTGCTTCAGCGCTGAATACCAATGCATACGGCGTTGTGTTTGTGGCCGTTTTGAACGTTGTTCGATATGCCCAGAGAGCTTCATGCAGTCTCTCATGCCAGTCCTCTTTATTTTTGGAAACCTTCTTTTTCACGATCTTCATCAAGGTCTTATTGAAAGCCTCAGCCAGACCGTTAGCTCGGGAATTATAGACCGAAGAGTATCTCCAGTCTATATTATGTTGCTGCGCGAAGCGGCTGATTTTGTGACTTCTGTAGGCCGGCCCGTTATCGGATATAATCCGTCGCGGAGTGCCGAACCGATAGATGACGTGTGTCTTGAAGAAATGGAGGATATTCTCCATCTTCACTTCTCTTAGTGTTACTGCTTCTGCCCACTTGGAGAAGTAATCAGTTGTCGCCAGTATGAACCAATGTCCTCTGGACGATGCTGGTTCAATAAGCCCGATTATGTCGGTTCCCCACATTTCGAACGGCCAGCTAGCCACTGTTGGGTGTAGAGGATTTGGATGCTGGTGGATAAAGTTCTCGTGAATCTGGCACGGGTGGCACTGCTTCGCGTATTCGAGGCAGTCTTGGATCATTGTGGGACAATAGTAGCCCATCCTTTTGATCTTTAGTTTCATCTTCGGTCCAGCTTGGTGAGAACCGCAAAGTCCGTCATGAGTTTCTTGGATGACTCTCCTTGCTTCTTTAGGTCCCAGGCATCTTAGCCACAGGGAGTCGAACGATTTCTTATACAGAGTATCATTGACGAAGGCAAAAGACAGAGCTCGTTTCATGAGCTGATGTCTCGAGGATGCATTTTCAGGTGTTCAACGGGATTTGAAGTAGTCTATAAAGACTTCTATCCAATCCTTATCCTTTTCCTGGTCTTTTATTTGTAGGGTCGTCTGCTTGATCGCTCCCTTTTCATCGGACGACTCTGGAGATATTTCTGCTGGTGTAAGAACCCGAGGCTTCGTACCACGATCCCCACGTCATCGAGGTCTTCGTCAACCAGTTCTTTAGCAAGTTTGGCTAATGCATCCACTTTGCTATTTTCCGCACGCGGTATGCTTTCCAGGATGTAGGCGGGATTTTGAGTCAGCAATTGTTTCACTTTCTCACCGTACTTTACCAACTCTAGTTTGCATGTTTGATAGTCGCTATTTATTTGACTAACGACCAGCTGGGAGTCTCTGTATATGATGAGGTTTTCGATTCCCATATTGACAGCGATCTCAAGACCTGCTATCAAAGCTTCATATTCGGCCTCATTGTTCATCCTCGTCTATGTTAAGGAGAAGGCAAAGCGCATTATCCCTTTTTGTGGAGTCACGAAGATAAGGCCTACCCCAGATTTGATTATGGGGGAGCTGTGCTTTCGCTTCTTCATGGAAGATGCCCCATCGAAGTAGAGTTCCCATCGGGTATCACTCTCTCTTCTCTCCCCATCGATCGTGTCAAACGCGTGCTCCTATGGCAATTCGCAATTTAGGGGTGAATCGGCAGGTATCGGATGCTCAGCGAGGAAGTCGGTGATGGCCTGGCCTTTCACTGCCTTGAGCGGTCGATATGTTATCGAGAATTCCATCAAGAGGAGAGCCCATTTAGCGAGCCGTCTTGTTAGTATGGCTCTTGACATCAAATACTTGAGAGGATCCATTTTTGAATGAGATGGACCTCATGCGCCAAAGCATAATGCCGAAGCTTCGTTATACCGAAGATTAATGCCAGGCAATGTTTTTCGATAGGGGAGTAATTGTTTTCTGCCCCTAGGAGAACTCGGCTCAAATAGTAGAGGGCTCTCTCTTTCCCTTGGTCATTTTCCTGTAACCATAGTGTGCCTAAGGAACCTTCAAGGGCGGTTGTGTACAGGATGAGAGACTTCCTTTTGACCGGAGCGGTCAACACCGGAGAATTCTGCAGGTATTGCTTGATTTCGTCAAGTGTGCTCTGGCATTTACGATCCCATACGAAAAGGGTCCCCTTCTTCATTAGATAACTATAGGAGCGGGATTTGCCGGAGAGATTTGCTATGAACCGCCGAATATACGCGAACTTCCTTTGGAGAGATCGCAGTTGTTTGAGAGTTCTTGGCGGAGGCATTTCTATGATCGCCTTGATCTTTGAAGGATCTATTTCGATATCTCGATGTCGTACAATGAATCCCAGGAACTTGCCTGAGGAAACTTCGAACGCGCATTTGAGAGGATTCATCTTCAGGTTGTATTTCCGAAGATGTTGGAACACTATCTTCAGATGCTCCAAATGTTCTTCGTGCGATTTGCTTTTTACCACGAGGTCGTCAATATAGCACTCGACGATTTCATGTATGAGGTCATCAAAGATCTTTGGCATTGCCCTTTGATAGGTGGCGCCAGCGTTCTTCAGACCGAAAGGCAACACTTTATAGCAGAATATACCTAGCGGAGTCCGGAAAGCGGTATGCTTCTGGTCTTCAGGATGCATCTTTATTTGATTGTACCCTGATGAGCCGTCCATGAAGGAGAAGACTTTGTGAGTGGAAGTGTTGTCTACCATCAGCTCGGTAACCGGTATAGGAAAGTCATCTTTCGGACATACTTTGTTGAGGTCCCGAAAGTCCACGCAGATGCGTACCATCCCATTTTTCTTCATCACTGGGACAATGTTGGCGATCCAATCAGGGTATTGAACTTCTTGGACGAAGCCGGAGTCAATTAGCTTCTTGACCTCGGCGTTGATGCTCATCTCAAGTTCGAACCGCATTCTTATCGGTGCTTGTTTGATTGTCTTAACGTCCGGGGATATCGCCAATTTGTGCACAGCTACTTCTGGATCTAGTCCCGGCATTTTGGAGTAGTTTCACACGAAACAATCTTTATACTGCATGAGCACATTTTTTAGCGTAGCCACCTTTTCTTCAGACAACAGCTCACTAACGAACGTCGGTCGTAGGTCGTTTGCCGTCCCCAAGTCGATCTTTCTGAGGTTATCTGCAGTAGTATGTATCCCATCTTCCAGCTCCTTCGGCGCCGGTGGAAACTCTGAGATCACTTCGTCATCATCGTTTTCGAAGCACTAGGAGAGGTCATCCATATTCTCGGTCATTCCTTCTCCTGACAGCGTTATCGCGTGACAGGTACGAGATCGTTTCCAAGACCGATGTTGATCTTTTTCTACTCTCACTGCATACGTGGTTTTCGGTTCATTCTCCATACAGTCTTCTTTGTTCCCGACGAGTTTTGTGCTTCATCCGCTTGAAAATGCTGCCGGTGAGCAATGTATCCCTGCCACCAACTTTAAAGGCGTTGCATTCTTCAGTAGGGTGTGTGGTCCTCTAATGGTACAAGCAGTAGTTTGGATGTGCATCCTCTTCGTTAAGGTGTATCCCATCGATATGGCTTTGGCGAACCTTTTCCTTGTCTTGAACCTTCTTTTGCTGGCGGCCGAAGTGCTCCTATCTGGTTGGGGTATTTCAATCCTTTCTCTCAGTCACCGATGTTTGGTTTTTTCGTAGACGGCAATTTCACTCTCCTGATCAGCTTTTCTTTTTAGAAGATCTTCGTTCAGGAATACATCAATCATCTCGTCTAACGGTCCTAGGAGTTCCGGTTCGGGATCTGCCCCCAGTTTCTCTGTATCAGGAGCTTCTTCACCATCTACAGACGGATGAGAGATCATGTGGCAGCTTGCCACATAATCTTCAGGTTTGTCTAACGAGTCTTCTCCCTCATCTTCATCGCCATCTCTATCTTCAAGGATGTGGTTGAGAAACTCTCGGAGTGTGACCGGGGTTCGCGCCTTCTGGTTATATTCTTCCAGCGCGTCAATATATTTTTGCAGGTCCGTGCACTTATCATCAGGCTTCACGGGCTTTTTGGTCTTCTTCTTCTTCGAATACTTTGACGGCTGGGCCTGAGAGTTTTGATCATCGCTAGTCAGGCGCAGCTTCAGCATTCTCTCAATGCTCTCGGGTTCCAGTGAACGTTTCCACCTGATTGCCGGGTATGTTTAGAGATCCTTCAGCATTCTTTTCGTCTTGGCTGAAAGAGCGACCTCCCATGGAGTTTCTTCTATAAAAGAGCATGATGCCCCCGGTGTGTCCCCCCTTTTAAGAGCATGCGGCTGAGGCGGGCATACTTTCCAATTCTCAGACAGTGCGAATTTGACCTGTTGGTATTGGTCCTCAATCCAACTTTTGAAGACGAAGCAATCTTTGATTGGATAGCCTACCACTTGGTGATAGGGGCAATAATTGGGATTATTGGCCCCACCGGGTTGCAATGGGCATTTTGGTTCCGGCAAGGTGATGAGCCTGTTGTGCACCGCCAGCTCGAACAGTCTCCTCGTTTTATCCCGAGGAAATGAATAAGGGCGCTTCATTTTCTCATTGAAGAATCGCCGTCTATCATCTTGGCGATCAGTTGGTTTTGGACCACTGGGCTACTGCTGAGCATTGGCGACGAAGGTCGCTTTCCCTTTCCCTTTTTCGTTTCGAGATTCCAACTTCAAAGAAGATGGTCTATGACCCATCTAATCCATTTAGGCCAGCTTGTCAATCAAGACCTGGAAAGTTGTTGGCTTGAAGAACATCATGAACTGGGATATGGTCGCCTGCGGATCAAGAGTACCCACGAACATGCCTACCGCAGGCGCTTCTTCAATGCGCTGCTCGCACTTCGACCATAGATTTCGCCACCGTATCGCGTACTACACCCATGTTTCGCCTGGCTTCACTCTAGCATTAATTAATGCGGTGATCGGGGTGCGCTCGCTAGCGATTGCGAATCTTTGTGTAAACAGTAACTCCATTTCTGCAAATGTCTTAACGGAGTCGTTCGGGAGCTCGGAGTACCATTCAAACGCTGTCTCCAACAAGCTGCCAACAAACTGGCGAAGCAGCAATTTGTCGTCACCCCCAGTATTACCGCACAAGGCTCTGAATTGAGCAACGTGCTAGTGTGGATTCCCCATCCCCTTATATACATGGAATTCATGGATCGTATATCCCGGCGGGTACTTTATTTGTTCGTACCAACCCGGATACCATCGTCCAGTCTTAACAATTTGGCCGGCCGCTTCGTTCACCTGATAAGCTCGTATCTGCTGAGCGATATAGTCATCCAGGGCGGCTTTGGAGATGGTCTCCTCCTTGGCTGCTGAACAAGCATGAAGGGGGTTTGACGTCTCCCCTCGGTCGTCTTCGAGGATAATCGGAGGGTCTTCAGCTGGAGATCCGGCTGTAACATCATCCCGACCATGTCTTGGAATAAAAGCGCCATTCGTTTTATGTTGGCAGCTTGTTCCGCTTCCTCTTTGTCCTTCTTCTGGAGGATTCTGCGGAGGAACTCAGTATTGGTTTCTTGTTCATGACGCTACTCTGACGACGTTTACGGGCTTTCTTTTAGCCCAGTGAGTACGTCCATCGGTGTTAACATTTCCTGGAGCTTCTGTCGTTGCTCCTGGGCCCTTGTTACGGATCTGGTGAGTGGTCGATGACCCGTAAAGATACGGCTATCCTCTTTCCCGGATGCCATATAAACAGTGTGCACCACCATGCCCCCAGACTTAGGGCGTTTAAATTCAGTGTTCTTAAGATTCATCACGGACATGGAGACTTTCTCCGGCCTCCTTCTTTTGTGGGCGGTCGAAGTTGAGGGAATCGTTGCATCGGGAACCCAAATAGATGACATCTCCTGTGGTATGACAGGATGGTCCTTCTTTTGCCGAACTTTTATCTTCTTCGGTTGGCGGGAGTAGTCATGGTTGATCACCGAGTCTTGGACCTGTCGCCAAACATTATGAATTTTAGAGGACAGCCGCTAAGGGGGATGCTCTGGCTTCACCTTTGTAGCGTTCTCCATAGGTGGAGGAGATCTTTTTAGCACGGCCTTCGGAGAGTTCTTGCGTACCCTCCTAAGTGGTTCAAAGCTGTTCCCAGTTGGAACAGCAGCATCAATTTCTACCATCGGAGCTGGCGGAGTCAGTCCAGAAGGAGAGCTGCCCCCGGCCTTCCTTACTCGGCGCCAGTGACGACGGCGAACATGTCGTGCTTATGGGACCGGCTTAGTTATGGGGGTGGCTTTGTCATGCCCCTTGTTCTGGCGGAGGGTTGCTGCCGGCGTTAGCCTCTTGAAAACGGACGTCCGTTGAGTGGGGATGACCAATCTATCGAAGGCAGACTTTCGCGCAGGAGGAGCAGTTTTGATGACTTCGCCTGAAGCAGGAGTTGGAGCGGACAGTCTAGCGAAGACTGATCCCTTAGCAGGAGAAGCCTTTCTGATAACTTCAGGAACAGGAATGACTATCCGCTTTGGGATGGCCGCTTCAGATATCGCGGGCTTCTTCACGGGCCCACTTGAGTTTTGGCCTAGTCTGTTGAAAACTGAGGCACTGGACTTGGGCGACCCGTTGAGAGGGGCCGCGGTAGTTGTAAGCTTATCAAACACTGACTTCTTCGGAGCTTCTTGTGACGGCAATGGGGCGTTGAAGCTCATTGGTGGGAGCACGGTCCCGAAGAATAGCCCTGTGGTGGCTTGCGTCACCTGGTCCACCGGCATCGTAAAAAGGGAGGCCGCTTGAGGCCCGTAGGTCACTCCTCCGGCGAGGATGGAGTAGGAGTTGTTGCAATTAGTGCAGTTTGAAGCCATTGATCTTTTGTTTTTCTGCACGGAGCAAGATACCAAATCTTAGTACTTCACATCCAAAGGAAACCATGTCAAACCGCGACTTGTTCGTGAAACACGACACGTGAAGTGTGGAGTGGAAAGAGGAAAAGGTCCCACTGGACATGCCAGAATTTGTTCTCCGCCGAATACGGGAGACGAGACCGCATAGGTTCGTCTTGCCTGAATTTGGAGGCAGATACTATTTGGTTTTATCCGTCCACCTCTCCGAAGATGCCAAGTTGATTTATGGCAGCATGTATCGAAGGTTTAAACGGATGCGGCTGATGTAGCAGACTTCGTCAGATTCCCCCTCATTATGAGGGGTTTTTATTACGGGGACGCTCTTTCCTACAGGCGCCATCCCCTACAGTTAATTACGCTACCGCATCGCGATAACCACTTTCTCCTTCTCCAGATGGTCACTTCGTGTCGTGTGTGTTTGTTTTGTTTTTTGGTTGCCCGTGAATTGTATATGGAGACTAATTTATGTTGTCGCCCGTAGGGCGTGGATTAGTCCAAATCCGTATCTTCTTAGATTTAGGTTTGGGTTGGGTTTAAGGGTCGTTAATCTCATTTGAGACTAAGATCAACTTAAACATTCGTTAAGGATACGTTAGTCTAATTTTAGACTAAGATCAACTTAACGTTTGTTAAGGACACGTTAGTCTGATTTTAGACTAAGATCAACTTAACAAGATCATTTAGATCCAACAAAAGAGCATTTGGGCTCTATTTTTTTAGTTTAGAGACATTGCGGTCCATAAGTTTAAGGACATCATAGTCCATGGAGTTTAAAGACATCATAGTCTAGTTTAGAGACATCATAGTCTGTAGGGTTTAGTTTAGGGACGTTGCGGTCCATAATTAAGGACATTACGGTCCATAATTAGTTTAAGGACATTACGGTTCAGTTTAAAGACGTCATAGTCTGTAAAGTTTAAAGACATCATAGTATATGAGTTTAAGGACCTCACAGTCCATAAAGTTTAAGGACATCTTAGTCCGGTTTAAAGACGTCATAGTCTGTAAAGTTTAAGGACATCTTAGTCCAGTTTAAAGACATCATAGTCTATGAGTTTAAGGACCTTACAGTCCATAAAGTTTAAGGACCTTACAGTCCATAAAGTTTAAGGACATCATAGTCCATGAGTTTAAGGACCACATAGTCCATAAAGTTTAAGGACATCTTAGTCCATTTTAAAGACGTCATAGTCTGTTTGGTTTTGGTTCAACCGTTTGGAGATACACCAAAAGTTATCGGTTATTGGGACCCTCCACCTCTCTGAAGACATTGAAGAATTACAACGACATATATCAGAGGTATGAAGAGATGTATCCTTGAACAAATGTTGTTTGAAAGGCTCTGGGAATTACTTAGAATGTCATATGGGATGATCAATTTTGGAAGACAAGAGTATAGTTGGGGTTCAGTTTCAGAGGATCTTGCCTCTTGAAGACTTAGCTAATTTGGGCTAAGATTGGCTCGAATATAGTGTTAAACACTAGAGTACATTCGGCACTCACGTGCTCTCACGTGAAGCGCTTAAAGTAGTGTTAAACACTAAAACTGAAGCGCTCACGTGGGGTCACGTGAGGCACCTGAAGATTGGGCCTTGCTTCTTTTATTTTACTCTCAGAATATGCATATAAGTATTAAACACTTGACCTTTATGACCATCACGTGTGGGCACGTGATGGGTATCCATCCATTGGATATTAAAAGTATTTGTCAGGGGAACGTGAGAGCACGTGATACATCCTTAAAGAGAAACTGTCTTGGCTTTACTCCCTTTTGTTTTGAGGAGCTTTTTAAGGGTCACGTGGGAGCACGTGATACACCCTAAAAGAGAAACTGTCTTTATTGTTTTCCCTTTTCCCTTTTAAATAAGTTTTAAACACTTTGGGAAATCTCTTTTTCTGGTTCAAAGAAAGCAGGTCACGTGTTACCATGTGATCATCAATATGCATATAATTCTGAGTTTCAAGTCCCTTACTAATTTCTCTTCTCTTCTTTTTTTATAGGAATTTAATTCCTCGGAAATTTGCTTGACAGAATCACCCCAATGAGAATTAACTTTTCAATTTTATGGGGAGATCTGTTTCTGCAGATCTATCACCATGAGGAAGAACTAAGTTCTTATATTATGGGTTAAACCCTATCCTTGTTGGAGGAATTAAATTCCTATATGTTTTTGTGGGAGAATAGAATTCTCTGAATTTAGGTCTTCCTTTAGGTTTTAGATCTTCATGGAAGAATCTCTCCGATGAGAATTAAATTCTCAACTTATTGGGAGATCTGCTTTTGCAGATCTTCAACTAGAGGAAGAACTAAGTTCTTATTTAGAAGAGTTAAACTCTTGGTTTTGAGAATTAAATTCTCATTTGTTTTATGGTATGATTTTCTTCCTTCTCTTACCTAGAGTTTCTTTCTTCTCTGAAGAGATTTTCTTCTCTCTGGAGAATTAAATTCTCTTTTTATTTTGTTTTTAGGGAGAGGTTTTTCTCTTTTTCTCTGTTCAATCCTCTCTTCTAAACAGAATTAAATTGTCTTTTTTTTCTCTTCCTGTCTTTTTTTTCTCTTCCTTCTTGGCTCCTATTTATATGAGAAAGAAAAGAATCAGTTTGTTCAGTCCATCTCTCATTAAGAGATTTTGATTGATTTTATAACCAATATGATCTTTTAGATCACTCAGTGAATTTTATTCACCATTGGATTTTTAATCCAAAAGATATTTTATTTTTTGTTCCTGGCAAATTTTAGGAAAATATTTCCTTATATAGAATCTTTCTATAAATTGGTGATTTTTAATCACCATTGGATTTTTAATCCAACGGTACTCCCTTTTACAGAGTGCAGTCTTTTTTGTTTAAAAAGATCTAGGGAAATATTTTTCCAATTAGGGTTTTTGATTCCTTTTAATTAGAATTTAATTCTATTAATTCAGAGGGTTCAAGAGTCTATCACGTGTTGGCACGTGACCTTACCAATTAAGTATTTAATTAGAATTTAATTCTATTGGTTCAGAGGGCTCAGGAACCCATCACGTGTTGGCACGTGACCCCACTGATTAAGCATTTAATTAGAATTTAATTCTATTAGTTCAAAAGGCTCAGGAACCTATCACGTGTTGGCATGTGACCCCACTGATTAAGTATTTAATTAGAATTTAATTCTATTAGTTCAGAGGGCTCAGAAACCCATCACGTGTTGGCACGTGACCCCACTGATTAAACATTTAATTAGAATTTAATTCTATTAGTTCAGAGGGCTCAGGAACCTATCACGTGTTGGCACGTGACCCCACTGATTAAGCATTTAATTCTATTAGTTCAGAGCGCTCAGAAACCCATCACGTGTTGGCACGTGACCCCACTGATTAAACATTTAATTAGAATTTAATTCTATTAGTTCAGAGAGCTCAGGAACCCATCACGTGTTGGCACGTGACCCCACTGATTAAGCATTTCCAATTGTTTATTTTATTCAGCGCCTATAGGCTTTGCCTGTAAAAGGTCACGTGCCTGCACGTGAGACCCGGTCACGTGTGGGCACGTGATGCCCCCTTTGGGGGTTTTCCTTGCTGCTTTATTTCTATTTTATTCAGTTCCTATGAGGGAACAAATGCTTTTAATTCATTTTAATTAGAATTTAATTCTATTAATTCAGTGGGTTCAAGAGCCTATCACGTGTGGGCATGTGACTTTATCAATTAGGTATTCAGACGTAGATCGATATGCCCATAAAAGGTCACGTGTTTGCACGTGAGGCCCGGTCACGTGTGAGCACGTGATGCCCCATTTGGGGGCTTTCCTAGCTGCTTTATTTGTATTTTATTCAGTTCCCATGAGGGAACAAAATAGTCAATTATTAAGGAAGAAATCCTAAAAAAAATACTCATTTAATGAGAAACTCATTGGGCCAAGGAGTTAAACTCTCTCGAGAGCAGTGCTCTGCAAACAGAAATTACATCTGTCAACTTTAATTATGAGGGGAATAAAAATTCCCCAAAATTTCTAAGAGCCATGCTCTGTGAAAACGACGGAGTAATCCATCAGAACCGTAAAAAAGCAAAGCTTTTTACAGAGTAAAAACTCCAAGATCTTTTAGATCTACAAGACGAACTCTAAGAGTTATTCATAAAGATGAATAATGTTCTAATTAATGGGTTAAGTAACCCTAAAAATTCATTTTAAGATCTATGATCTGAGAAAAGGAAAGCTCTGTTAATAGGTTCAATCCTTACC
This sequence comes from Agapanthus africanus, assembly GCA_030015575.1. NCBI lineage: Eukaryota > Viridiplantae > Streptophyta > Magnoliopsida > Asparagales > Amaryllidaceae > Agapanthus > Agapanthus africanus. Next base: position 276,227,940 of record JASDDO010000019.1, on the reverse strand, counting down.
AAATTTGGACAGAGTTCTAACTCTAAAAATAATTTCCTTGGGCAGAGATCCAAGGTCTGAAGGGAGAATAAAATTCTCAGAAACAAGAAATCAAGAAGATAAATAGAAGTTATCTTAAGGGCCAAAGGCCTTACTTATAGGCGCTGAAAGATGATCCAACTTCCAAGAAGATCCAACGGTGGAAAAGCTGCCACCGCTGCACCCACGTGTAAGCCACGTGAGCGCAACGATGGGGGAGCATTTGTTTCCCCCCAATAGGAGAGCAAGGCTCTGTCCAAAATTTGAACTGAGGCAGCGCCTCACGTGCAAAGCACGAGAGCGCCAGCGCCAAAAGTTAAAAAACTCTGAGGCGGCGCCTCACGTGCAAAGCACGAGAGCGCCAGCGTCCAGAGTTAAAAACTCTGAGGCCGCGCCTCACGTGCAAAGCACGAGAGCGCCAGCACCAAAACTAAAAGTTCTCCATCCTCGGATCAAAGATCCAACGAAGATGATAAGTCATCAAATTACAGAATTAAATTCTGTTGAGAAAATACTCCTCAAATCTTTCCAAATAACAAAGATTGTGCTCTGTAAATCATAGCACCGTTGGATCAAAGATCCAATGGAAACTAAAAATCACCAAGATACAGAATAAGTTCTGTATGGGAAAATATTTTCCCAATCTTGTTAAAAACAAGAAAAATGTCTTCTGTAAAACAGAAGTCCTTGGATCAAAGATTCAACGGTGGATAAAATCCCCAAATCAATTAAGAAACCTCCCAATGATAGATTTACTAAACTGAATCAACAAAATCAGCCTGCCCTATATAAAGGGCCCAAGACTTCAAGTCTTGTACAGAGGAACCCCCCATAAACTTCAAACTTCAAGACGAGAACGATTTCTCCTCAAGGTAAATAAAAAGAAGAGAGATCATAGCATCTCCTCCATATTTAAGAGTTTAGCTCTCACATCAGAAGAAATTAGTTCTTTTTTCCAGATGACAGATCTATAAGACAAAGTCTTTCATAAAAGTAAGAGAGATCATAGCATCTCCTCTATATCTAAGAGTTTAACTCTCACATCAGAAGAACTTAGTTCTTTTTCCAGATCTCAGATTTATAAGACGAAATCTTTCACAAGTGAGAATCAAATTCTAAGAGAATTGAATTGGGCAGAACAAAAACTCAGTGCTTAGCACTCAAAGTCTGGCGCTTAGCGCCGAGCGCTCCATGTGCTCCTCACGTGGGCGCTATTTAATAAGAAGCACTTAGCACTCAAAGTCTGACGCTCAGAGCCGAGCGCTCCATGTGCTCCTCACGTGGGCGCTATTTAATAATAAGCGCTTAGCACTCAAAGTCTGACACTCAGCGCCGAGCGCTCCACGTGCTCCTCACATGGGAGCTATTTGATAAAAACTGCTTAGCACTTAGTGTTTGGCGCTTAGCGCCGAGCGCCTCGCATGCTCTGCACGTGGGCGCCATAAATTGTTTAACACTTCATATAAAAGAATATGAATAAAAAAAAAAGAAAAAGGGGTGTCAAAACCTAAATCAATGCTCAGCAATGCTGATACAAAAGGGGATCAAGCCCAAATAAGCAATCAAGTGGGCTGAGCCCAAGGTTGGCAAAACCCCAAATTGACCGAGCCCACATGTCTTCTTCTAAATTGACCTTAGTTCCAGACAAGACTACCAAGTCCCTGATGAAAATTCATTGGTTCAAAGGTACATCTCTTCACTTCTCTGATACATGTCGTAATTCTTCAACGTCTTCAGAAAGGTGGCGGGTCCCGACAATCAATAAACCCAATGGACTATGATGTCCTTAAACCCAATGGACCGCAACGTCCCTAAACTAAACTCTATAGACCATAATGTCTATAAACTACGAACTATGATGTCCTTAAACCACGGACTATGATGTCCTCAAACTAAAAACCCTATAGACTATGATGTCTTTAAACTACGGACTATGATGTCCTTAAACTACGGACTATGATGTCCTTAAACAATAGACCGTAACGTCCCTAAACTAATGACGGACCGCAACGTCCTTAAACTAAAATAATAGGGCCCAAATGCTCTTTCGTTGGATCTAAATGATCCTAAAAGCTTGTTAAGTAGATCTTAGTCTAAAACTTAGACTAACGTATCCTTAACAAATATTTAAGTTGATCTTAATCTCAAATGAGGTTAACGATCCTTAGATCAAACCATATCCAGATCTTAGAAAATACGGATTTGGACTAATCCCCACCCTACGGGCGACAACATAAATTAGTCTCCGTATACAATCCACGGGCAACCTAAAACAAAACAAACACACACGACACGCAGTGACCTTCTGGAGTAGGAGAAAGTGGTTATCGCTATGCGGTAACGTAATTAACTGCAGGGGTTTCCGCCTGCAGGGAAGAGCGTCCCCACAATCAAAAACCCCTCACAACGAGGGGGAATCTGACGAAGTCTGCTACAACGGCTGCATCTGTTTAAACCTTCGATATATGGTGCCATAAATTAACTTGGCATCTTCGGAGAGGTAGACAGATAAAACCAAATAGCATCTACCCCCAAATTCAGGCTAGACGTTTGTCTTCCCAGTTTCCGGCGGTAAACATGTGCATCTACACATCTAAAGTTTGTCACAAACTGTCATACCCCGCTTCCCAAAATACGGAATACGGGAGGCGACTAGACCAGCCGTGCTCCTACGGTTAGGGAACAATCCCGCCGTAATCACACTTTGGCTTCTAGTATTACATAGTAATCAGTAATTATAGCACAGAAGTAAAGGAAACATATCACTAGTTTATTACACCAACTTTCATTGTTCACAGTGTACAATAGAATGAAAGAAAAATAATCTACTAACCAAGTGCGAATACAAGATTGATTTATGGAAAGCAGTAAAAGCACTGAAGGCACGATCGTCTATATCTCTGCAAGCTCGAAGGGTAGGTCTGACTCCTAAATTCGGTCCTCTTCAAACTTGAGCATGCACACTCAGGTCATCAGGGCGACGCAATAGCAATTGTCACACCCCGCTTCCCAGTGTACACACGATATATTTACTCAGAAGTAAACACGCTAAACGTATCTAAGCAATATAAAGTAAAGTACACAAGAGACAAGATGTAAATGAACAGCAACTTTATTTATTAAACATTCTTTTACAATACAACTGAAATAAAAATACATGGAATAAAAGCAATGCCTAAACAATGGCATAACAGAAATGAAAATGAAATGTACAAGTAAACTAGAGCTCCGGGTCAAAGTCTAGCTGATCTAAATCCTCGATGGCGGGCTCGGTCTCCAGAAGGTCCGATCCACCTAACAACATTCCAAAGAAATGAAGAAAAGGAATGTCGTCAGCGAACAATCGCTCGGTAAGTCCCAAAAGTAAGTAGAGACAGAATAGACAAAAAGGGAATGTAACTTTTAAAGTTGTATTATATTATTAACGCTGTTGTTTGTGGTTTGGTACAGAAAATACTGTAGGGTTCCTAGGCACTCTCAAGAGGTCTCACAAGGCATCGAACATGCCAATTTCAAAAATTATGGTGCCGAGAAACCCTAGAGTACGGATCGTTGGCTAGAAATCTAGGCGAAAAACAATCTAGTTAACAACTTAACTAATGGGATATCGGAAATACAACCTTTGTAGATCCAGTGCTCCACCTCCATAGCTCCGCAACAAAGTCGTCTCCGCTGTCCAAAAGGAATCCGGGCTCTAGAGTCGGCTTCGTCGGAGAAAAACCGAGCTAGGTCGTCGATGTCCATGCCGAAGATGATCTACGTCGAGGCATCGCTAAATCAAGCTCCACCTTCACCAAGCCCTAAAAACTTGTGAAGGAAACACACTCTACTACTTGGCAAGAGGTAGAGGATGAAGAAATATGAAGTGGGTAGACTTTAGAATTGGATTTCTCACTCTTTATCATCAATCACCATTGATGACCTTGCTTTCTTCACTTGAAGAAAAATGAGGAAGAAGAAGATAATAGTTATGATAAGTTAATTAAAAATGAAATGAATAATCAAACCTTATCATAACAAGACCATGGTTAATTGTAGAGAGTTAACTCAAGTTAGATGAATGGTTAGGGTTTGTATAAGAAGACAAAATGGTTGCTATGGTCAAAGTTCATGAAGCTTCAAAGAATACAAACAAAATAGCAACCATTTACTCATTTCCTTTTTCCTTTTTCCAAAAAGAAAAAGATTAATAAATGAATAAGGAAATCAAAACCCTAATTATCCACTTAAAACATGGTTTAATTCTTTACATTTAACCAAAATGCATGTATCATCAAACATGATACAATCTAGTGCACAAAAATCATATCGCATATGTAATGCGCACATCCGAGTGAGAAAATCCATTATAAAGTGAACCGATACTAGTTGATGCAAAGTAATATATCAAATATATAATTATGCATTAAATCATTAAATCAACACTTGATTTAACGATCCGGTCATATCGCATATAACCGGCTAGTATCATTAGTAACAACTTATCGAATCAACACTTGATCCGATAACCCGGCTATATCACATATAACCGATCAATGTCACATCGCGAGAATCGAATACAGTATCACATACTCGTATTATTCTCGGTCCTGCACATATCTCATATGCGCTCCTATTTCGTTTCGCTTGAGCCAGGAAACCTCTGTGTAGGACTCTAAAGACTCGTCAATACGCCGGCAGCAGGTGATGATCATATCAAGCACCCACAAGCCGCAAGCGGTCTGCTAAACGTAACGGCCACCCGGGTATTGAGCGATCTGAAGATCGACGAGCAAGCCCGCTCACACTCCAGTGAATCCAACCAGTAACACTACCGTACAGTCCGGTCTGATCGTCTGATATGTCGCATATCTCGCCTAGGGGTGGTAAACGTCAGACCCCAATAGCTCGATAAGTCGTGTTGATATGAGGTCTATAACAATTCGAGAAACTACTGGTAACACTTACCAGTAAATCTCAGCAACCCTGGCCAGGGATTTCCTGTTATAGCCAATCGAACACAGCGCAACATCAACTCCCTATACCGGGAGAGACGAATCCCCTCCTATCGCTCATTGCCTCCATGTGACTCGGGACTGTACCCAAAAACCATCATTTTGCACGCCCTCTTGGACGTAGTAAGATGGAAATCAAAGCACAGTGGGAACCACACAAGACTCTATGACGATCTCGGGTCAACAGACTACTCTGTACCAGTGTCACCAGAGAACTGCCATCTGACGTGAGGTATAATACCATCTGGGAGTTCTCGGCGAGTCCGTCCAGTGTACCCAGTCTCTACTGAGCACCCATATATCATCTCTGATGTCAAACACCGATGGATATGGGATCATCCATCGCCCATCTGTATGGGTCGAGAAGGTACACGCTAGTCTACTCTGGTATATCGATGCCCCGTCTCGATACACCCACGACGAGGGACTTTGAAGGATGTACTTATAGACTACCATGTCCCCACTAGTATGATCCGCATCATAGTCCAGGTAGTCAAGTACACATCCTAAGGGCTTTACCAACATGTAACAGAGAGACAATCAGTATACACGTTAAGGTAAAGTGCAACCAGATAGCATACTATCATGTCGAGCAAGAAAGTCCTCCCTATATACGTCCCAGCATCCACTACAATATACATCCTATGTATAGTAATGGCCTCTAGGGCATACATATAACTAACAATCTCCCACTTGCACTAGGGCCATCTGATAGCAGTGGTTGTAGTATCTCATACTCAACTATCCCATAAGAATCTCTCTCTGGGAACAGGCCTTTGTGAGTGGATCCGCTGTGTTGTCCTCTGAGTCTACTCTCCTAACCTCGATCTCCCTGGAGATCAACCATCTCCATGATCAAGTGATACTGCCTTAGAATATGTCTGGATCACTGATGGGACCGGCGTTCCTTGGCATAAGCCACAACTCCATTGTCACACAATGGGAGGAACAAAGTTCATCTTATGAACTAATATACACCCAGACAGCCTCTTTGGTAGCATCTTAAGTAGCGATGTATCCTGCCTTTATCGTCTAGTATGTCACGGTATCTAGCTTGGAACACCTCCAACATACCGTCCCTTTACTGAGGGTAAAGACAATGCCTGCGACTGACACTCAGTCGTCATTATCACCCTGGAACCCTTCCAGTGATTCTCCCCAGGATCGGTTGACACCATCTCACTACAACTAGTGAGAGTCCTAACATCGATTTAGATCTATCTCATAGATCCAAAAAACCCAGGATTTAGGAGGTATCACTTTGATCCTATGTGGAGAATCATTGTGATAAACGGAGATTGATCGAGCGTAGCATAGGAAACTTCTTCCCTATCAAGAGTATGTCATCCACGTACTCTACGAGGATCGTCACCATACTCCCTACTACCATTTTGTTTATACAAGGTTCATCTACCATTTTGATGATGTCAACTTCTTTGACTAATCCATCAAAACAGATGTTCCAACTCCGCGATGCCTGCTTTATCCTATAAAGCATCTTGCACACGTTTCCGCTGCTCCCATTGTCTACGAGGCCCTCTGGCTGTGTACTTATAGACGCACTCTTCTAAACCATCATTTAGAAAAGCAGTCAAGACACCCAACCACCAGAGATCGTAGTCATGGTATGCAGCCGTGGTAAGTAGGATCTGGATGGACTTAAGCATAGCCACTGGAAAAGGTTTCATCATTATCCACGCCTGGTCAATGAAGAAAACCTTTAACAAGTCTAGCTTTGAAAGTCTCAACTTTTCCATCTACACCAAGTAATCTTCTCAAGATATACTTGCTCTTGATGGGGATTTAACCCTTCAGATATAGCAACTAAAGTCCATACTTTGTTGGTGTATAAGGATTCCATCTCAGATCACTAAGCATCCAGCCATTCTTACAGAGTCTTACTCTTGATGGCCAGCTCGAAACTAGTTGGGTCATCATCTCATGATGCAATTCTCGCTCCCACTGTCATAGAGAAACCGAAGTATCTCTCAGGTGGGTGAGGAACCCTACTAGATCGGCGGAGAGGCTGAGGTTCGTTGGTATCTATTGAATCCTTTGGTTCTTTCAAATCATCAGCTGCAGTTTGTATAGCTGGAACCTTTCCAGTTCTACATAACAGATCTTGCCTCGAGCTTGTCCGGATTTTGCTTTTAGACATAGGCCGGACAACCCCAAATCTTAACTAACTTAAGATATGGGCTCTTCCCCTTCCATATCACATATGAAGTGGTAGGCAATTGATTTGATTGGAACCCTATTCAAAAGGTATGCAGCTTCTTAAGTGCACAACTCCCAAAAGGAAATAGGTAGCTCAGTATTACTCATCATAGAGCACACCTTATCACATAGGGTGTAATTGCACCACCCCGATATACCATCGTGCTATGGTGTATACGGAGAAGTAATGCTGAGAGAGAATCTCATTCTCCTTTAGAATAGTCCAGGAATTCCATGCACAAGTATTCTCCTCCCTGATCTCATCATAGGACATAATACTTATACCCGTATTTTGGTTCTCTACTTCTAACTTATATTCTGTGAATATCTCAAAAGGTTCGGACTTGTGTTTCAACAGGAACATAGGTCTGAATCTCGAAAGATCATCAGAGAATGTAATGAAGTATAAAGAACCAGTCCTGGCATGTGTAGACAGGAGACCTTACATACATCATCATGTATCAGTCCTAAGAGTTTACTAACTCTTTCTCTGTTTCCAGTAAACGGAGCTATGGTCATCTTATCTTTGTGACATGACTGGCGAGTTTCACAAGATGTAAATTCAAACTGATTTAAATATGCATCTATATGTAACTCTAGCTAGTCGGGTCATATTGATCTGACCTAGTCTACAATGCCTCAAGAAGAATTCATTCAGTTCTGAACTCTTCCTCTTGTGTGTGTTCTGTATACTAAGAACTGTAGTTTGATTTAGAACATCAATGCTTTTAGATAACGTGCCTGAACCGATCAACTTTTGATATAGGAAATGTTCAAAACATTATCCATCTATACAAAATTTTATCATTTCTTTACTAATAAAGAGATAGATATGATTTTGTATATCAGGTTCGGTATCTAATAACATTCGTTCAGAATCAATGTATTGGTAATACAGGGTGACAGTGACCAACAGACTTGGCTGCAACACTTGCCCCGTTTTCTGCCTCATAAAACTTATCACCCGTTCTCAGTTCTCTACCTTTCTGTAGCCCTATGTAACAGATTACATATCTGGGATCCTGATCTGGTATCACATACCCAGGACGTAAAGGATACTGAGAAACAGTTCTCTGTAATGAACACACCCGAAGATGATGCATCAGCATGCACTCTCTTCGTTTGGGCTGCACGGGAATTGTGGTAATCCCCAATTTCCTGCTCTGTCTTATAACAATTATAAGTTGGAGCGGGACCAACGCTCCCCAGCTCAATATAACAAGCGGGTTCGGTCAATAATCTGTATTATTATCTTGATTAAGGCGTGATATGGTCGCTACCTGGAGAGAGAGAGAAGAAAACACTCAGCGTGCGCTCTGTCAAGAATAGATTGGTTATTATTTTATCTAATCAGGATGGCTCCCACTGCTTTTTATCAAATCTTCCTTCAAACCCTAAAAGGAAAGACTAGCCGGGATTAATTACACACTACAAGTTCGCCAATCTTTCAGCCAGGCTAGTGTCGGTACTTTGAGGGAGGTCCCCCGTGCTTTCGCACGAACCTAATTAATGTAAACCTCGTTTTCCCAGATGCGTAACCCCGTTGACACCTTTCTAGACACCTACTTGATCGGCTAATTGTAATGTATAAAACTCTCCCAGGAGTAACTCTTACTCGCAGCGGGTATCGGGATCCAACTATCTCATAGAAGGTATGCAATCTCATTGCAAATTTCAACACTTGAAATTCCCGATAATATTTTGCCCCTAGCTCGCTATGACCTTGACGCATGCCAAACAACCCATAGTCTGCTAGTCAAGTTCAACCCGTACATTTCTTGATTGAATTAAACCCACCCGCACGACCCTTGACGCATGCCAAACAACGCCGTACGAATACCCTAATCCAATCGCATCATATGCTGGCAGATAAGCACTAGTTAGCTACCGTACACTACGCCTTGACGCATGCCAAACAACCGCAGCACGAATACTAACTAATACTTATCTGAAATGACGGAGGGCTACGACAGGTTTTTCTGAAAACCTATTGCGTAATGAACTTGATATCGTTGTAGAATCAAATGATTTTAAAATGGAGTGCTTTTGAGGCTTTTCTAGTTTTGCTAAAGGAGTCACTCCCGGTGAAGGGATCGTCGGTCCTTTCCTCGTCGAATGAGGTGCGGGATATATCATATATATCACTGTGCAAAGCAAAAACACTTAAAAGCAATCAAAAGACAAACCGAGTGTGTAGCATCTGCCAGTTATTGCTAAAGGAGTCACTCCCGGTGAAGGGATCTCGGTCCTTTCCTTATCGAATAAGGTGCAGGATATATCACATATACCGCTGTGCAAAGCAAGAACTGTAGCTACCTGTTTTATTTTGAAATTCGATTCTACAACATCTTAGGTTTCTTTTATTTCATTAATCACATTAATGAAGTCCCATCATTTAAGTACCTAAACATCACAGATAAATACGACGTACACTTATGCCATCCGCATTCGCCTCGATGTCCCCTCGTGCACCGTTAGGTTAGGTAACTAACGGCAGAGCAGGGCAGGGCTAGCGCGGGTGTAAAACATAAGTAACGCCTATATAATATATCATATATACTATATACAGTATCTATCACAGAACATCACATGATCACATCACAGATATCGCAGCAGAAGAATATCATATGAAATATTGGATATACTAGGACGTCCGTGTTTTCAATACGAGCCAGTATAAAACACGGATTCCACGGTCGTGATGAATAGCCAAACCCACACCCCTAGACCCCTACGAGAGCGGCCAGCAACCCTACCAATTCTGGAGTTAGGAGACCCGGACTCGACTCCTCGAGTTGGTCTCCCACTGGACTCCAGAACCCGGTTACTTGTGCCCTCCTCCTTGGGTCTATCCTAGTACGGAAAAGTAAATAATATACAAACGGTGACAACTTCCGCAACCTGGAAGCGCCCCAATAAAAGAATATTACATACAAGTTTTTACATGAATGAAAATGAAAAACACTCATCTCACATAAAAAACCCCGGCTATTCAAACACGACGATCCAATATAACATATCCAGCAACACATAACATCACATGTCATCAACGTAAGTAAATATGCGCATCCCAATTGTCGTTGACATATAGCAACGAAACCGGCGATATCACATATTACACTTACGGTCACAGAAAAGAAAGTGTAAAACTACAACAGTTGGAATCCGCAACCACCTCAGACATCGCATGCCTGACCAAATGAATTACTTAGACATCGCATGCCTAACAATTATAAACCCCGCATTTTAGTCTCATTATCGAAAACACTTTTCAATATCAAGTCGGGCAATTCAACAAGATTCCCGAAAAACTGATCGAATACTCGTCGCAAACTTCAGTAGGCGGCAGCACCCCTGATACCGTCGACGAAGTGCACCAAGGCGGAACACCGCTACCGCGAGCACCCGAACGGATGCTTTCGGCGACGGGGTTCTCCTACAGTCACTTGGTCGGGGCTATGGGGTGAGGCTGTCTATTAAGTTTACCCGGCGAGTATCCGCGTACGCTACGTGATTGCGACGGACTTTTGATCACATCAAAATTCCGTGGCAACCGATCATTCGAGACTAAATTGCTACGTTTATAACATTCATTTAGTTATCTCATAACTATTTGTGAATTCCAATTATTGTATCCCATTCCAGATAATTAGAAAATGTTAAACTTTCCGATTGAACATTCGAACACCCAAGTTTTCCCGATACAGATCAACACATGAAACAAGTCTAACAACATTCCGTTCGTGCCTCAGTACCAACGGTCCAGCCGTAGAAGGGTCAAGCCAACGCCTCACATGTGGCACGCCGTACTGCCCCAAACCCTAAGGTTCAAAGGGCAGTTCAAGACGGTCACATAATCGAGTTAAGGTTTGTTGTCTTCTAGAGGGTCCATCGCGTTACTTGCACTACTTAGAACGTCGTTAAACTACGGAAAGATCCAACACTTGGAAATTTCCCGACAGGGGAAAAGTTGGGTATTTATATCCGGTCGAACTTTTTAACATATTCTAAAAATTATCCGGAAAGCCACACAGACAAAATTTGATACTCCGATCGAAACACCGAATCCCCAAAATAATCCCAGAAAATACAACTCTGGAATAAATTTTAAAAATACCCAGAAAATCCAGCATAAAATAATAGGAGTTACTGTGCAAACAGTGTACGATGACGTCATCATTCCGCCGCTGAACCGCCGCAGAAGGAAGGCTTCTGCCGCGGTTCCGCCGCAGTTTGTACTGTTCATCGAAAAAAATTTGCATCATAATTCTTATTTTTTCCTGCTGAATTTTTTAGCAATTTTTAATTTGAAAAAATCCACGTTTTCAGAAAACGTCCAGAGAGCATTTTCCGGTTGGGGTTTCGGGTCGTTCGGACTTCAAAATCCGTCTAGACTTCGCCTAAGGCTCTAGCTAGGCTCTGATACCACTGTAGGGTTCCTAGGCACTCTCAAGAGGTCTCACAAGGCATCGAACATGCCAATTTCAAAAATTATGGTGCCGAGAAACCCTAGAGTACGGATCGTTGGCTAGAAATCTAGGCGAAAAACAATCAGTTAACAACTTAACTAATGGGATATCTGATTGGAAAGATACGTTCGTGTTCAAGTTCTAGTTTAATTACCGCAATCAAGACGGTTTCGCTTGTAGCTAGCCGGTTGAGTACGGGTCGTCCGCAGGGAGATGGGAATCTTTTTCTATGTGTTTTTCGACGAGTTAAGTCCGGTTGTTCAGATTTTGTTGTGGTTATCTAAGTGTTAAGTTGATATTTAAAGAGAGCTTGTTAGGGTTAGGATTAGGTTAGTTTGAGTTAGGAGTCTCCACATCTTTCGTTGCCCCTCTTAATATCGGTGTTACGGTAATCGGCAACAACGGGGATTAGCACGACTAGGAAGGACTTTGCGAGTATAAGCTAGGCTTTCCAACGCATAAGTCTTCCTTTTGGTGCTTGTCCGTCCGTTCTTGGCTCTTATCCATAACCTCCGGTTAATTCAACCACAACCGGTCTCACTACGGAATCACCGCTATCATGTAGGATAGGGTGCCGTAAGGAGCGGATTGTGGTTCAATTAACGGGAGTCGATTTAAGTTGTTGGGCAAGGAAAGAGTGAGAGAGATTTCCTTCTCTCAAACTTCCCTTATCCTACCCTAACAAGTATAAAACTACTCACACTTCATGATAAGGAAAAACAAAACAACACAAAAGAGGAAGATAGAAAGAAGGAGATTAGAAGAATACGACTAACTATTTGCGACCTCACCTTGGCGAGGATCGAGCGTAAGTATCATTGTCGTATGAATGATAAAGAAAAAGAGAGAAGAAAGAAATAACAAGGAAATAACAACAACTACTTAACGAATTTAAAGTTACAACAATTATAACAAAAGTAAGACAAGCATGATAATAAATTGATCTTCTTTATTTATCATTCCTCCCTCACAAAGCTCACTACAAGTTTAATGAAGAAGAGATGAGAAGAAGAAGAACAAGTGAACTAAATCCTAGGAAAAGAAAATACAAGAATGGTCCCTTCCCTTCACAAAGTTCTGGGCTATTTATAGGCTGTAGAATGGAAACCTAGGGCAACCACCAGAACAGAAACGAAAAGACAAAAATAACCCCAAAATTTCTGCGCACGCGGCGCCCGTACGGCCGCGGATCCGCGGCCTGGACCCCACTTTGGCCGCGGATCCGCGGCCCTGTTGTTGAATTGGATCTTGGGCTTTCTTGTGGTCCCCTGGTTTGCTGTCTTCTGTTCTCTGGTTCATATGTTTTCTCAAAATACCTCCATACTTCTTCCAGAATTTCTGTTGAGGGAAAGGTGGACTTTTTGTCAAGATTTTGTCATGATTTGCCTCGAGCTCCGCGTAGATCTCTTGGATTTTGTGCTACCATTGAGCCTTGTGCATGAGAATGACATTGATTTGACCTTTTGTCTTCCTATTGATATCTGGCAACATACGGATGAAGAGCGGAGACCGTGTTTTATCTGTGGTTGGCAGGGACCCGGACTTTTTTCGTGTTTTCCATGAATTTCATCGTTTTAGAACCGAGAACCTGTATCCTGCAATTGACTAGCAAACACGGCTCAAGAGTATCTACCGATATGCAATGTGACGAAAATTGGGCGGTATGAAAATGCAAAAATCTGATATGAACAAATACCCCCAAACTTATCATTTGCTCGTCCCGAGCAAAGCCCATTTATTCACAAAAAATTTCCTAACCTCACTTTCGCAGGGAACGCGATTGCACTGAGCATGTGCAACAAGCCGTTAAACCTCTAGGTGTCCCTAGTAGGAGGAGTGTTGTCTCCTGAGGGTTTTCAGCGGATACTACCCACAAAATCCGGTCAAGTTGGTTTTGCAAAATGACTAAGCTTCAAACCCTAAAGTTTTGTTTTAGAAAATAACAATTCTATAATCCTAAGTCTAGACCATCGAACCTTTATTTTTCACACCTCGCTTCTTATTTAACTACAGATTTTATATGTCTTTACGTGCAGTGCAAATAGTGTTGTTAAGTTCCAGAAGGATCGATTAAAGTCATCATGTCGCACAATAAAGCCCAGGTAACAATTTTAAAAGGATCACATAAGTTTTATAAAGAGTTAAGCATTTTTCAAGTTTCGTTTTCCAGTAAGGTTTCAACTTCAGAATTTCTATCTTCCTTAACAGGAAACTAAGTCGTATTTTTCACTCCACCTTTTTCTTGTTTTCATTTCATACACACCTCTGTGAACGTGCAATAGTCTTTATCATAGAATAAAACCTTCACATCTCCGTTAAAATTTTTATAAAAGCCTGTCTTTTATCAAGATTATTCTCACACAAAGAACCGTTAGGAATTTTAACTCGGAGAGAACACTTGCTTGACTTTGTTTTAAACTGGACTTTCTAGGCTTCTTAGCGAGCTTTGGGCCAATGCACCCAAACCAGTTGGTTTTAGGGCATTAGGTGTAGAAACACCCCAGCGGACTTAATTACTCAAGTTACCTAGGTCCAAAAACAAAAGACAGTTTGTCGTGAAAATCAGATGATTTAATACGAACGGAGATATAACCGGCAGCTCAAATATTTTTTTGGATAAAAGACGTGTTTAGTGGGTTTGGTGTGTAATCATTCCAATCAAGTTTTAGATGGGTTATTTTTCTGACTTAGCTCCAATTACGGCATCAATAATATTCCTTCATATTCGCTTTACTTCATAAACTATTCTTGACATTACTTATTTCAGAACAAACCTATTTGATCCTCAGAAAATCATTTATCTGTTTAAAAGTTTAAACATGAAAGACTTATCATCTAATTCCCAAAATTCACGACACGTGTAGTGTGATGTAAAGACGTATAACAGCTATAGTTAACATCAAAGGAGAGTTATCTTTCAGGTTTTCAAAATCCAAACATAAGATCTAGTTATTCCTATTTTTTCAAACAAAAACCATCGAATGCTGAATCAGAGTTCTTCCACAAGCTAACTTGACAAAAAAGTTTTTATATTTTTTAGAAAATTTTCAAATTTTTATGGATTTTATGGATTTTAATATGCAGATGCAAAATATACATATGAATGCGAAGGTAAGAAATGCGTACCGAGCGTACCCCCAAACTTAAACTGGACAGTGTCCTCACTGTCGTTGCATGAAGAGAGTAGTTTGAAGGTTCAAAATTGTCGGTTAGCAATATACAAATTTTTATTTGTTTTTGTTTTTAAAGAAAAGAAAAAGAATATACACAAATATATACAAAATGGTTTGTACATACCCCCAAAATATTTTTTGGAACAGTGTCCACTGTTCTTGGCTGGATAACCGAAGTTTGGAGGTAGGCAGAGGAAGATCATTCAGGGTAAACCGGCTCCTGTAAGAACAGGAGCTCCTCTGTTGGTTCGGCGCTAAGGTACGGTTTGCATCGGTGTCCGTTTACCTTGAAGAGTGAACCGTCTTTTGGATTTTCCAAATCCACAGCGCCCTGCGGATACACATTCCGCACAAAATACGGCCCTTTCCAGCGAGATCTGAGCTTTCCAGGATGGAAGTGAAGTCGGGTGTCGTAAAGCAGTACATGTTGACCAGGTACGAAGGTTTTGCGCAAAAGGTGTTTATCGTGAAACACCTTCGTTCGATTCTTAACGACAACCGCGTTATCGTAAGCCTCATCCCTAAGCTCGCATAGTTCGTTCAACTGCAGCTTCCGATGGCTGCCCGCGTCCTCAAGAGACAGATTCAGCTCCTTTATCGCCCAAAATGCGCGATGCTCGATTTCGACAGGAAGGTGGCAGGCTTTTCCGTACACAAGCCGATAGGGAGACATGCCAAGGTCGGTCTTATAAGCGGTTCTAAATGCCCAAAGGGCATCAGTGAGTTTCAGAGACCAATCCTTACGGTTCTTGGAAACCGTCTTCTCCAGTATCTGCTTGATTTGCCGATTTGAAACTTCGGCCTGCCCGCAGGTTTGGGGGTGGTAGGGCGTAGAAAGCTTATGATTAATGGAGTATTTCCGCATCAAGGCCTCGAAGGTTTTGTTGCAGAAATGACTTCCATTGTCACTAATGATCGCTCGAGGGTGCCCAAACCGGGAGAAAATGTTTTCTTTAAGGAACCTAACGACAACCTTGTTGTCGTTAGTCCGGCTGGGCACAGCCTCGACCCATTTAGAGACGTAATCAACAGCTAGAAGGATGTACAAGTTCCCAAAAGAGCTGGGAAACGGCCCCATGAAGTCTATCCCCCAAACATCAAAAATCTCCACAACCAAGATCGGTTGGAGCGGCATCTCGTTCCTCCGGGATATCCGGCCCATGTGTTGGCACCGGGAGCAAGTCTTGCAATAGTCGTGAGCGTCTTTGAAAAGTTGTGGCCAGTAGAAACCACATTGCAAGATCTTCTCAGCTGTCTTTCTGCGCCCAAAATGCCCGCCACACGCTTGATCGTGGCAAAATGACAGCACACTCTTGAATTCCTCATCAGGGACACACCGACGAATAATCTGGTCGGGACAGTACTTGAACAAGTAGGGTTCGTCCTAGTAAAAGTGTTTCACTTGGGATAAGAAGCGAAGTCTGTCCTGACTCGACCATTCGGTCGGTAGTAATCCCGTGGCCAAATAGTTCACAATATCTGCGAACCAGGGTTCGCACGATACTGTCAAGAGTTGTTCATCCGGGAAAACGTCGTTGATCGGAATTGGAAGCGAAGGCGAAGAAGGAAGTCGTGAGAGATGGTCGGCAACTACGTTTTCACATCCTCGTTTGTCCTTAATGACAAGGTCAAACTCTTGAAGCAAGAGGATCCAACGTATTAACCGAGATTTGGCATCTTTCTTCGCAAAAAGATGGCGCAGAGCTGAATGGTCCATGTAGACAATGACTGGAGAGCCGATGAGGTAGGGCCTGAACTTTTCTAAAGCAAATACAACAGCTAAGAATTCCTTCTCAGTTGTGGTATAGTTAAGTTAGGCGTCGTTCAGGGTTTGGCTTGCGTAATAGATTACGTGCGGCATCTTGTTGATGTGCTGTCCAAGGACAGCACCGATGGCAAAGTCGGATGCATCGCACATAATCTCGAATGGGTGCGTCCAGTCAGGAGAAGAAAGAACGGGAGCAGAAGTGAGTGAGCGTTTCAGTGATTCGAATGCAGTCACACAGCTCGAGTTGAAGTCGAAAGGCGTGTCCTTGGCCAGCAAAAGCGTCAAGGGCCTAGCAATCTTGCTAAAGTCCTTGATAAACCGTCTATAGAAACCGGCATGGCCAAGGAAGGCTCGGATATCTCTGACGCATCGGGGAGGAGGCAGATTGGAAATGACCTCAATCTTTGCTTTGTCAACCTCTATGCCATTTTGCGAGATGATATGTCCTAAGACAATACCTTCGCGCACCATGAAGTGGCATTTCTCCCAGTTCAAAGTGAGATTCTTGTCCTTACACCGGGTAAGGACAGCGTCAAGATGCAGCAAACACTCGTCAAAGGAGTCGCCGAAGATGGAGAAGTCATCCATGAAAATCTCCAGAAATTTTTCCACCATGTCCGAGAAAATTCCCATCATACACCGCTGGAAGGTAGCGGGCGCATTGCATAACCCAAAGGGCATGCGTCGATATGCAAACGTGCCGAAAGGACAAGTGAAAGTGGTCTTGTCCTAGTCTTTTTCGGCGATGGGAATTTGATTATAGCCAGAGTAGCCATCAAGAAAACAATAGTACTCATGTCCGGCCAATCGTTCAAGCATCTGGTCAATGAAAGGTAGCGGAAAGTGGTCTTTCCGCGTTGCGGCGTTGAGTTTTCTGTAATCAATGCAAACTCACCACCCAGTTTGGGTGCGAGTAGGGATTAACTCGTTCGCCTCGTTAGTGATGACCGTGATGCCCGACTTTTTGGGGACAACGTGAATGGGGCTAACCCACTGGCTATCAGAGATAGGGTAAATGATACCACTATCTAGACATTTGACGATCTCCTTCTTCACAGCCTCCTTCATGACTGGATTAAGACGTCTTTGTGGATCCCGGGCTGGTTTGGCATCATCCATCAGATGAATGTGATGCTCAACGATGAGGGGACTAATCCCCTTGATGTCCGCCATGGACCAGCCAAAAGCTTGCCTGTTGCTGTGCAAGACCGCGAGAAGGGCTTTCTCTTGCTCGGGAGCTAGAGAAGCCGAGATGATGACAGGAAGGGTCTCGTTCTCACCTAAGTAGGCGTACTTAAGGTGAGACGGCAAAGGCTTGAGTTCGAGCGTTGGAGGTGAAATGATGGAAGGCAAGACTGGTGCAAAGGTCTCGAACTCAAAGGACTCCAGCAAAGGTTCAAAGCGAGTGTAGGCAACCGAGTCGGATGGTTCAGGTAACTCATCCGGAAAGTCGAAAGATTCAAACTCGGGTTGTGCGCGGCTAAGATCGTTCGAGAATGTGAAACACTCGTATTCGTTGTCGGGCGCAGAAACAGCAGCAGGTTCGAAGAGAAACGCACTAGTGGCGTCAAGATTATCGTGATCAAACAGAAACTCCTCGAATTCACACTCTTCTGGTGTGATCTCCTGGATCGAGCAGACGTCCATTATATGAGCATTAGGTTCGGCGGGCTGATTCCCCAACCTAAAAATGTTGAGTTCAATTGTCATATTTCCAAAAGAGAGGTTCATCGAACCATTGCGACAATTAATCACAGCATTTGAGGTTGCGAGAAATGGGCGACCGAGTATCACCGGAATTTGATTCCGGGGGTTAGCTACAGGCTGTGTATCTAAGACAATGAAGTCGACGGGGAATATGAAGTCCCCGACTTTTATTAACACATCCTCTAGCTCACCCCTAGGATGGGTGATCGATCGGTCGGCCATCTAGAGAGTGCAGTGTGTGGGTTTCAGCTCTCCGACGCCTAATTGCTCGTATACTGAATACGGAAGCAAGTTAACACTGGCACCAAGATCTAATAGTGCGCGGTTGATGTTCTTATCCCCAATAGTAATTGAAATCGTAGGACAGCCAGGGTCCTTCCGTTTTTGTGGTAAAGATTGGGTAAGGGCATCACTCACAGCACTAGCCAAGAAAACTTTCTTGGGTACCTGAGACTTCCTCTTTTTCGTGCACAAGTCCTTTAAAATTTTCGCGTAAGATGGGACTTGTTGGACAGCATCTAAAAGAGGAATGTTAATGTTAACTTGCTTGAATAACTCCAAAATCTTCTCCATTTGTGGATTTTGTTTGTTAGACCTCAACCGGTTTGGAAATGGAACATTTTGAAAATTGGTTGAGTCTAATGCTGGAGGAGGAGATTTTGGAGTTGGAACGGATCCCAGAATAGGTGTTTTCGTGGAGTGAGAAGTGGGTCCGTTCAGAGCAGAAGAAAAGGAAGGAGAGCCTGTTGAAGAATGGAGAATAGGCTCAGAAGACGAAGAAAAAGAAGAAGAAGAAGCGGCCGGGGTGTCATCGTTGATTTGCTTGCCAATGTTGTTCTGCAGCACCCTCCCCGATCTCAGTGTGGTCACGGCACTCACATTATGGTTTTGTTGTTCAAGAGCAACATGTGCATTATGTGGGTGACCGGGATTTGGAAGTGGCTGAGACGGGAGCTTCCCCTTCTCTCGCTCGCTCAAGGCCGCGTTCAGCTGTGCAATCTGGGCCTCGATGGTCTTGATGCTTTGCCCGTGTGCGGAAGTGTGTTGCACTAAAGATTGAATCGAAGACTGGATGTTGGCGGTGGATTGAGTCGATTGTTTAACAAACGCCTCCAGACTTCGCTCGAGCGAGGAAACCTTATCAGTGTTTGACGGAACAAAATTGTTTGGTGGAAAAGAGTTGTTCGGTGCAAAGTTGTTCGTCTGGTTTTGGAAAGGCTGGGGTTGGAAGGGTTACTGATATTGGTGTTGAGTTTGTTGCTGCGCTTGTTGTTGCGGCGGAGGGGCCCTTTGGAAATTGTTGCCCTGGAATTGATTCTGATTCTGATTCCAGGCGAAATTGGGGTGGTTCCTCCAACCGGGATTATAGGTGGAAGAGTATGGATCATTCCTCGGTCTTTGCTGGAAGGCAGCATTAACCTGATCCTGTCCTTGGGGGGGTGGATTGTAAGGACACTCTTCGGTCAAGTGGGACGGATCGGAACAACAAGCGCAGATGGTACGAAGGGGGAGAACAGGGGCAGGAGCAGGAGCAGAAAATTTGCTCTCTATTGCTTCAAGCTTTCTTGTTATTGCAGCCATTTCAGCTTTCATCGCAATAGAGACATCGAGTTGGTAGATTCCTACCCTAGACTGACCGGTAGAAGTGGAGGTGGAAGAAGAAGAAGTCGGTCTGGTGCTCTCCCACTGTAGCGTTTGCTCCGCAAGATCGTCAAAGAACTGCCACGCTTCCTCGTCAGATTTCGATAGGAAGTGGCCCTGACAGATGGTTTCCAGCAACTGCTTCGTTGCTGGGTTCAGTCCCTCGTATAAGGTTTGGCAGAGCT
This sequence comes from Agapanthus africanus, assembly GCA_030015575.1. Taxonomy (NCBI): domain Eukaryota; kingdom Viridiplantae; phylum Streptophyta; class Magnoliopsida; order Asparagales; family Amaryllidaceae; genus Agapanthus; species Agapanthus africanus. The sequence continues at coordinate 276,207,768 of JASDDO010000019.1, read as the reverse complement.
GCCATTTCTCTATACCGTGGTGAGGACACTCAACAAGAAGGTCTTTGTATCGGTCAAAGCACTTCCAGAAGGGTTCAGAAGGAAGCTGGGAGAATTGGTTGATTTCATTTCGAATTCTTGCGGTCTTATGATTTGGATAGAATTTTTTCAGAAACGCTTTAACAAAGTCGTCCCAGCTGGTGATTGAGTGGGAAGCGGTGTTATACAGCCATTTTTCAGCGAGGTCGCATAAAGTGAACGGAATGACCCGTAGACGTATAGCATCGTCCGATAGCTGGGTTGTTTTCATCATGGCACAGACATTTTGAAATTTGTTGATGAAGATATAGGCATCTTCAGATTCAAGCCCATGAAAACGTGGAAGCATGTTGATGAAATGGGGCTTAATTTCAAAGTTGTCCCCATTGGCCGGAGGAAGAGAAAGGCAGGTGGGAAGTGCAGAACGGGTGGGGTAGAAACGATCCTGGAGCGCGATTCGCTGCGGCGCTACAACAGGCGGTGGTGGTGGGAGATTGGTCTCCGTAGGAGGTGGAGCCAATCCAGGGGTGGTCAAAGAGATGTTCGGATTAAATCCCGACATCGCGGAAGAAGAGGTTGGTGAAGGTGAAGGTGAAGGTGAAGATGTATGAACAGAATTCCGGTCAACGTCGGAGTTGGCCGGCAAAGGAAGGGGTGAAAGAGGAGTGGACGGAGTATCGACTTCGGAGTCGATCGCGTAGTCGGTCGCGACTAACGTAACGCGGACTAGACGGGCGCTAGTGTCCCGAGTCCAAGCAGACATACACTAAACGAGTTTAGTATAGTCAAAGCGGAGAAGGTGAGGGTAAGAAAACGTCAATGGAGAAAGGCGATGGGTGGTGGGTGAAAATGGATTTGGCGACAAAAGGGCAAGTTTTTATAAAAGTTTTTGATTTTTTCTTTTTTTTTTTTTTTTTAGAAAGAGATTTACAGAAATATGTACGGAAATACGGCTTAAGCAATCACAAACAAGATATGCACAATCACTCCTAGATTTACGGTCGCCTAGGTCTACTAGACCTGCTCCTGAACTTGATTGTCGAAGTTAAACAATGTCGAGAAACGGGCTTAAAAATACACTGATCACGAGGCCAGGTAAGTGCAGAGATAAGGGGAGGTTATCCAACGCTTTCGCGAAGTTCCTTAATTAAATAACCCTTTCTCTTTCGGCGGTTGCGCCTTTAACACTTTCCTAGACACCCCGTAAACAATATACGGTTAAGCGAGGTTCTAAACACTGTTTATCTTCTCCTAATGAGCGCGAAGTCCTTAAGGCTGAAGTCTAGTATTTTTTAATTTACAATGGACAATGCATATGCTTTAGTGATTTTTGGGGTCCTGGGAAGGGTGATGAAATCCCCACCCAATCTGGATTGGTTTCAAGCCCCTTAAGTCCGTATTAAAGAATGCAAAACAGTAACAAATCAACTGCACACAATTTTTATTTGCGGCGCAAAGAATCCTGCACAAGAACAGTTTATTGGAAGGGGGAGAAGAATTTGCGCAAAGAAAGCTGCAGAAAACACAGTTCAGTGGAGTTCAGAGGAGTGGAGAGAAGAGAGAGACTCGCCAGAAAGAAATTGCACCCCTGAAGCCACCAAGTGGCCGCGGATCCGAGGCCTAAGCCCTCTGTTGCCGCGGATCTGCGGCAGGAAGGAGAGATTGGGCCTTCATTTTTTCTGTGGGTGCTGGTATGGGTCTCCTCTGCTTGTCTGGAACTTCTGAATTTTTATTTGCTCACTGTACCTGCTCCAGATCTTGACAGTAGACCGTATGCTTCGTTTTGTCCGTCGCGGTGTAGCCGCGAAATGTGGGTCTATCTTCCCACGTCTTTGGCACTGTACTTGAACTCCGTATTTTCAACGTCTTGGCCACGGAACTCGAACCTTGTATTTTCCTGCACACTTGCACAAAAGCTAATAAAAAATAACAAGATGATTTTTTTTTTACAAAGTATATATTTTTTTTTGTTGTTTTTTTTTTTTTTTTATACTTACAAATTAACCCGAAATTACACAAAGAAATAAACTACCGTCTCCCCGGCAACGGCGCCATTTGATTGGAAAGATACGTTCGTGTTCAAGTTCTAGTTTAATTACCGCAATCAAGACGGTTTCGCTTGTAGCTAGCCGGTTGAGTACGGGTCGTCCGCAGGGAGATGGGAATCTTTTTCTATGTGTTTTTCGACGAGTTAAGTCCGGTTGTTCAGATTTTGTTGTGGTTATCTAAGTGTTAAGTTGATATTTAAAGAGAGCTTGTTAGGGTTAGGATTAGGTTAGTTTGAGTTAGGAGTCTCCACATCTTTCGTTGCCCCTCTTAATATCGGTGTTACGGTAATCGGCAACAACGGGGATTAGCACGACTAGGAAGGACTTTGCGAGTATAAGCTAGGCTTTCCAACGCATAAGTCTTCCTTTTGGTGCTTGTCCGTCCGTTCTTGGCTCTTATCCATAACCTCCGGTTAATTCAACCACAACCGGTCTCACTACGGAATCACCGCTATCATGTAGGATAGGGTGCCGTAAGGAGCGGATTGTGGTTCAATTAACGGGAGTCGATTTAAGTTGTTGGGCAAGGAAAGAGTGAGAGAGATTTCCTTCTCTCAAACTTCCCTTATCCTACCCTAACAAGTATAAAACTACTCACACTTCATGATAAGGAAAAACAAAACAACACAAAAGAGGAAGATAGAAAGAAGGAGATTAGAAGAATACGACTAACTATTTGCGACCTCACCTTGGCGAGGATCGAGCGTAAGTATCATTGTCGTATGAATGATAAAGAAAAAGAGAGAAGAAAGAAATAACAAGGAAATAACAACAACTACTTAACGAATTTAAAGTTACAACAATTATAACAAAAGTAAGACAAGCATGATAATAAATTGATCTTCTTTATTTATCATTCCTCCCTCACAAAGCTCACTACAAGTTTAATGGAGAAGAGATGAGAAGAAGAAGAACAAGTGAACTAAATCCTAGGAAAAGAAAATACAAGAATGGTCCCTTCCCATCACAAAGTTCTGGGCTATTTATAGGCTGTAGAATGGAAACCTAGGGCAACCACCAGAACAGAAACGAAAAGACAAAAATAACCCCAAAATTTCTGCGCACGCGGCGCCCGTACGGCCGCGGATCCGCGGCGTAGACCCCACTTTGGCCGCGGATCCGCGGCCCTGTTGTTGAATTGGATCTTGGGCTTTCTTGTGGTCCCCTGGTTTGCTGTCTTCTGTTCTCTGGTTCATATGTTTTCTCAAAATACCTCCATACTTCTTCCAGAATTTCTGTTGAGGGAAAGGTAGACTTTTTGTCAAGATTTTGTCATGATTTGCCTCGAGCTCCGCGTAGATCTCTTGGATTTTGTGCTACCATTGAGCCTTGTGCATGAGAATGACATTGATTTGACCTTTTGTCTTCCTATTGATATCTGGCAACATACGGATGAAGAGCGGAGACCGTGTTTTATCTGTGGTTGGCAGGGACCCGGACTTTTTTCGTGTTTTCCATGAATTTCACCGTTTTAGAACCGAGAACCTGTATCCTGCAATTGACTAGCAAACACGGCTCAAGAGTATCTACCGATATGCAATGTGACGAAAATTGGGCGGTATGAAAATGCAAAAATCTGATATGAACAATATCGGAAATACAACCTTTGTAGATCCAGTGCTCCACCTCCATAGCTCCGCAACGAAGTCGTCTCCGCTGTCCAAAAGGAATCCGGGCTCTAGAGTCGGCTTCGTCGGAGAAAAAGCGAGCTAGGTCGTCGATGTCCATGCCGAAGATGATCTACGTCGAGGCATCGCTAAATCAAGCTCCACCTTCACCAAGCCCTAAAAACTTGTGAAGGAAACACACTCTACTACTTGGCAAGAGGTAGAGGATGAAGAAATATGAAATGGGTAGACTTTAGAATTGGATTTCTCACTCTTTATCATCAATCACCATTGATGACCTTGCTTTCTTCACTTGAAGAAAAATGAGGAAGAAGAAGATAATAGTTATGATAAGTTAATTAAAAATGAAATGAATAATCAAACCTTATCATAACAAGACCATGGTTAATTGTAGAGAGTTAACTCAAGTTAGATGAATGGTTAGGGTTTGTATAAGAAGACAAAATGGTTGCTATGGTCAAAATTCATGAAGCTTCAAAGAATACAAACAAAATAGCAACCATTTACTCATTTCCTTTTTCCTTTTTCCAAAAAGAAAAAGATTAATAAATGAATAAGGAAATCAAAACCCTAATTATCCACTTAAAACATGGTTTAATTCTTTACATTTAACCAAAATGCATGTATCATCAAACATGATACAATCTAGTGCACAAAAATCATATCGCATATGTAATGCGCACATCCGAGTGAGAAAATCCATTATAAAGTGAACCGATACTAGTTGATGCAAAGTAATATATCAAATATATAATTATGCATTAAATCATTAAATCAACACTTGATTTAACGATCCGGTCATATCGCATATAACCGGCTAGTATCATTAGTAACAACTTATCGAATCAACACTTGATCCGATAACCCGGCTATATCACATATAACCGATCAATGTCACATCGCGAGAATCGAATACAGTATCACATACTCGTATTATTCTCGGTCCCGCACATATCTCATATGCGCTCCTATTTCGTTTCGCTTGAGCCAGGAAACCTCTGTGTAGGACTCTAAAGACTCGTCAATACGCCGGCAGCAGGTGATGATCATATCAAGCACCCACAAGCCGCAAGCGGTCTGCTAAACGTAACGGCCACCCGGGTATTGAGCGATCTGAAGATCGACGAGCAAGCCCGCTCACACTCCAGTGAATCCAACCAGTAACACTACCGTACAGTCCGGTCTGATCGTCTGATATGTCGCATATCTCGCCTAGGGGTGGTAAACGTCAGACCCCAATAGCTCGATAAGTCGTGTTGATATGAGGTCTATAACAATTCGAGAAACTACTGGTAACACTTACCAGTAAATCTCAGCAACCCTGGCCAGGGATTTCCTGTTATAGCCAATCGAACACAGCGCAACATCAACTCCCTATACCGGGAGAGACGAATCCCCTCCTATCGCTCATTGCCTCCATGTGACTCGGGACTGTACCCAAAAACCACCGTTTTGCACGCCCTCTTGGACGTGGTAAGATGGAAATCAAAGCACAGTGGGAACCACACAAGACTCTATGACGATCTCGGGTCAACAGACTACTCTGTACCAGTGTCACCAGAGAACTGCCATCTCACGTGAGGTATAATACCATCTGGGAGTTCTCGGCGAGTCCGTCCAGTGTACCCAGTCTCTACTGAGCACCCGTATATCATCTCTGATGTCAAACACCGATGGATATGGGATCATCCATCGCCCATCTGTATGGGTCGAGAAGGTACACGCTAGTCTACTCTGGTATATCGATGCCCCGTCTCGATACACCCACGACTAGGGACTTTGAAGGATGTACTTATGGACTACCATGTCCCCACTAGTATGATCCGCATCATAGTCCAGGTAGTCAAGTACACATCCTAAGGGCTTTACCAACATGTAACAGAGAGACAATCAGTATACACGTTAAGGTAAAGTGCAACCAGATAGCATACTATCATGTCGAGCAAGAAAGTCCTCCCTATATACGTCCCAGCATCCACTACAATATACATCCTATGTATAGTAATGGCCTCTAGGGCATACATATAACTAACAAATACCAGTGTATACGAGAGGAGTCCCACTATTCCGAAGACTAAGGTATACGGAGCACAAGGAACCGTTCAGCCACGGTACAACGGCAATGGAGATTCAGGTTGGGTGTATTATGATTACAGTCTCGTGCCACTTTTAACACCTTCTGTACCAATCTACCCCTTATAAACCCCGCGATGTCTTTATCGTATTAATTGTATTATGTTGTCTTATATTGTAAATTGTATATGGATGACTTGCCGGAACCATGATATCAATAAATGGAATGGATATAAATGGAGAGTCATGTAGACGGAGTATATCCATGGTTTGGTTCAGTCAAGTTATATATTGAAATAGATTGTACAGACAGATTCATATTGTTGTATTATAAGTTTATACTTGAATCGTATTCAAGTCAGGTTGATTAGATTGAGACTCAGTCTGAGTCGGACTCTTTTAAAAGAAATTGAAGTCTTGAATTGTTTTGATATTATCGGTAACTACTGCACATGGACGGCAGGATTTGTGTCTTTTCCAAGACAATTACCATATGGATAACACCGTTTGTTAGATTGTCTATCTTAAATAGGCAAGAACCCATATCTCCGGCTCTCTGAGGCTCAAGAGACCGGTCCCACTTAAACCTATGTTTAATAGGGTCCTTATTGTAATTTAGTATAACTTGAAGGGGTTTTATGTAAAAATAGTTTTGGCATAATTTCAAAATACACCTCAAGCATTTAATTATCATCTTTAGGGTTTTCATAGATGTTTATTTTATAAATGTGAAATTTCCAGTGAATAAAACGTAGTTTCATAGTATATGGTATTTTCTTGAAATATTGTACTTGTGTTGTATTTGGATGGTATTTTTATATAATAGTGATTCCTTTGATTTAGAAAACTTTGAATATTTATATAATTAAAATAGATATTTTGATATTAGATATATATATTTAATGAAAATAATTTATTTTTTTTCTTGTAGAAAATTCATTTTCTAAAGAAAAATGTATAAAAATTCCATCGAGATCGAATACTCCTTGCGGAGGTCTGCATCTCGCTCTACAAAGCCTGAGGATGTGAGATAACCCACACCATCCTGAACGGGGTCCCTAAAATGGGTTGTAGAGGCGTACTTGCATGAAAATGTTTAATACATTTTTTTTATAGAAAACGGTTTTGTAAGTTTAGGGTATTTATTTGTAAAGTCGTATTTTCCCGTATTTTATTGTCCCAAACTTTATCGTGCTATATTAAAGAGTGTTGTGATGAAATAGGTCATTACCTCATGAACTATCTAAAGGTATAGCAAGGAATTATGATATTTTATGTCGAAACTAAAGTATATGGTATTTTTTCTTAAAAAGTGCGATAAAAGTTACAAAAATAATTCTTTTGAGGTGAAACTTGTTTTAATAGGTTTATTAATGTTTTCTAAACAATATGTGAGAGTATGGTATTTTCTTGATTAGGAAAAGTATAGTTTTATAGGAAAACCGAATCGGAAGTCGGATTAACTCCGCTTCCGTCGGGTTTTGGAAATGTAAATTTTTAAAGAAGAAGAAGAGAGGGGGAGATGGGACTTACTGGTTTGTTGGACTAGAGATGAGAAAGGGGGTCCTAAGGAAAGCTTCGGGTCATAGTTTCATCGCCGAAATCTCTTCGGAAGTTCTTCGGAGCTTCGCCCTTCACTAACTCCACTTGTACACAAAAGTGCTTGAGAATTTTGTATAGTTTTTTGTAATAGAATTCTGAGTGAGAGGGGTGTAAAATAGAGTGGGTATTTATAGGACAAATTATGGTTTAGGGGGTGATGAAAAATGCATTAAAATTTGCAATAAAATGGGATTTAAATGGGTTTTATTATTCTCTGTAAATGTGCATAGAAAATAAACAATACTAGAGTTAAAGGGGTAGTCCAAGGGTCTAGGATTTACAAAAAAAATTGGGTTTGGGTCAACAAAAACCGACGGTGCCGGCCTATACTTGAATCTTGTCGGTCCAAACATTGGGTTGGGGGCTCGGATTCTCTCCACATGTCCAAGTCGGTCTGAATACTAATTTGCACCTGTTTGTTTTAAGTGTGACTCTTCATTTTACGTGCAGTGCACGTGCAAACTCTTGGGCTTCTAAAAAATTAAAAAAAATTAAATTAAAATGATTATATGGCTGATGGGATTTGAACTCTGGTGCTTTATCTCATAGTGCAAGGCCTTACCAATGAGCTACATGTGTTTTCTTACTGTTCTAATACAAAAGAAATTCTTATAGCATTCACAGGATTGCAAGTACCCCAATTGTACATTAACTTTTAAACAATTTTATGTACACTGAAATTGGAGTTGTTACAGCAGTGTTATAATAATAACAAAAGGGCAAGGAAATAAAGTAATAACGGTGGAGACAATATATACAGGGTATCGATATGTCATTAAACAATGCAATATATGATATGTGTCCCTATCGGTCTCTAAGTTACTTTTTGAAATCGAGTTGTGAAAAGGAATGATCATGTTTAACGAGGGTCTCGTACGTACCCGAGACTACGGCCCACTGTTACCCGGGACATAACCCTGTCAGCCGGACTGCTAGGTTCAAATCTAATATATATATAAGAGTCGCTGTTCGAATGATCATCCTCTAAAATCGCTAACCTCGCTAAATACAAGTTTCCTTCCACTTAGATTTCCCATTTTTCCCCAAGTTTCACTATCTATGAGTATGGCTAATTGTGTACGAGTTCGCACCAATAACACTGCTTTATTCACTATTCACTGTGTGGTTCACTATCACGAATCATTCACTTTTTACCGGCGTACTCTATACAACTGGACCGATACCATTCATGTTCGACAATACATTATACACAAAGAATTAATAAGTATGTTCACTATCTCTAGAGGTATTGCAGTCGGGTAAAAATGTGAATTATGCTGCTAAACAAAACATATGGAATACAAGTCATTTCGCGTCGTATAAACTTAGAAAAATCACATTAAATCATACATTCAGAATTTAGTAAAATGATACAAAAGCGGTAAAAAGTAAATTTAACCAGAAGTTCAACGAAATTGGTTTCAAATCAATCGGGTATCGGGTTTACGAATTACGGTCATTTCTTGTAAGTGTTCTTTGCTGGAAGTTCAGCTCCTGAACTGAAAGTCCATTTCGTAACACAGTTTTCACCCTGTTGGGATCATAATTAGGCGACGCTACAGTTGGATAATATTTAGGTTTCTAACACACCAGACGGATCGATAATATTCGCTGTGTGCTTGGAGTTATGCATTATTTAATACCGGGTTATACGTTCTGTCCCTACTTGGGACTGCAGTATGTACCGATGGTTTAAAATGTGATTAAAATAGTAAACGATGGTAAAACGAATGAAACTACTTCTAATAGTTATCTAACAGATTTATCTTCGCTACGGTATAGGGTTCCGCATAATACCATTTTCATACAGAGATGTAAAACCATTTCAAATCAAATATCGACCAGCAGTGCTGCTTTGGACTGCAGTCCAGAGCCGCACTCCCGAACAGTTTCCGTCACCGTTTTAAAATAGAAACAAAATATAAATTATATAAGGTTCTAGGTTGTTGATTCATCTTCGATACGAGCCATCGAACACCATATTCCGGTGTGTAACCAATTTACTATGATTTTCACAAATTTCAGGTACAGAAGGTTTCAGATTCGACGGATCTAAATGGGGATGACATTTCACGGTGTTAGGGTCCGTATTTTCGAGCCAACTCTTAACACATTATTTATTATTACTATGGTAATCCATTACACCTAAGTTCCGTCATTTTATGAGGGTTTTTAGCTTAGGGTTTGCATCGAGCACCTATAATGAACATTTGATTCGCAATCGGAATAAACATACTATAACATGTAGCAAGTATTTGAACTTGCATGACGACGTAACGATGACGATATGGAAGCGACGTGGCAACAGCGGTGATCTACGGCAATGGAACGGCACGGTCAAGACCCAAGCGCGGCTAAGCACGACACGGCAAACTCGACCTTGGCTCGAACTTGGGTTCGACGGCTCGGCAGCGGCTAGGGTCGGGCGATGCAACGGTGGCGGCGACGATGAGCACGGTGTGCCGCTGGCAAGGTCGTCGGCGGTCCAGATATGGCTCCGATGAGGTGGAGAGCTCGGGAAAAAGTAGGGCAATGCCGGATTGCTGGGAGAGGCTGCTACGGTCGACGTTGGTGGAGTCGGGGTTGAGCTCGGTGGTGAGACGGGTGCTGGAGGTGAAGACGAGGGGAGCTCAGGGCAGGCGATGGAGGGAGGTGTTGGGTTGTGCGGTCGATGGCGAGCTCTAGCGAGGGGTTGTGCAGGCGAGGGTGCTCGAGGAAGGAGGTGGCCGACAGCGATAGCTCAGGCGGCTGTTTCCCCAATCAGAGCAAAGCTCTGTTTTAAAATTCAAAATTTAAAAGTTGAAGCAATGTTTCAGATTCAGCGTTAGGCGCGCTGCGCGCCACGTGTCAAATACAGATGCGCTAGCGCTAGGTGCACTGCGCCCTAGGCAGCGCACCCCCAATCAGAGCAAAACTCTATTTTAAAATTCAAAATTTAAAAATTGAAGCAACGCTTCAGATCTAGCGCTAGGCGCGCTGCGCACCACGTGTCAAACAAGGGTGCGCTAGCGCAGGCTGCGCTGCGCACCACGTGTCAAACGTAGGTTCACTGCGCTCTGAGCAGCACACCACGTGTAAAGCACGGGTACGCTAGCGCTGGAATTAAAAATTCCCCACCGTTAGATCAAAAGATCTAATAATGATAAATCATTAATTAATCAGAATTAAAATTCTGTTATAGAAAGATCTTTCCAATCCTGTTAAAAACAAGAAGATTGCCTTTTGTAAAATAGAAGCCCTAGGATCAAAGATCCAACGGTGGGGAAACATCCCCAAATCAATCAGAGAAAGATCTCTTTAACTGACTTAACAAATCAATTTGCCCTATATAAAGACCCCAAGACTTCAAGTCTGATATAGAGAGAAACCCCCCTACAAATTTTAAGAAAACTCAAAGAAAGAAGGGCAAGCTCTTAGAAAAAGAAGATTATTTCTTCAAGGTAAAGAATGATTCTTGAAAAGAGATGAAACCATCTCATTAAAAAAGAAGAATTATCTTCTTAAAAGATTATAGATCTACAAAAGACCAATGTCTCTTATAAAAAGAGATCAAAAGATCTCATCATAAAAAGAAAAGAAGTATTTACTTCATTCAACAGATCATTGATCTACAAAGGCAAAGCCCTTTCCAAAATAAGAACTGTTGTTCTTGAATCTTGAGGCAAAACCTCCTTTTAAAAAAAGAACATAAACTTGTTCTATGATCATAAATTTGATAAAATGCGCTTTGCGCTTCTGAAACAGCGCACTGCGCTCATGGGCTGGTGCTTGGCGCCAAGCGCGCCACGTGTCAGTCATTGGTGCACCACTAAACTAGCGCAACGCGCTCATAAATTGAAAACGAAATGCGCATATAAACTAGCGCTTAGCGCTAAGCGCGACACGTGTCCTTTTCATGTACGCTACTTGGCAGAAGCGCAATGCGCTCTTTAAACTGGCGCAAAGCGCCTGGCGCGCCACGTGGCGCACTGTCAGAACACACATTATTCTGATGAATGCTATGCATTCAATACAAGACCAAAAAGAAATGTCAGGATCTAATGCTCAACATTATTAAAAGAGCCAGGCCCAAATAAAGGCTCAATAGCCAGAACAATAAAATGTTAAACATTTATTGGACTTAGCCCAAGATTGGCCGTAAGTCCTCAACTCATATCAACTGAGCCCATATGCTCATAAACCTTTTAACAGACCTTAGTCCCAAATTGGACTATAGATCTCCCAACCAACATTGGTTCAAGGGTACATCTCTGAACTCCTCTGATATTTATCGTTGTAATCCTTCAACATCTTCAGAGAGGTGACGGGTCTCGACAACCATACATTCCACAGACTATGATGTCTTTAAATTATGGACTGTGGGGTCCTTAAACCCATGGATTACGATGTCCTTAACCTGGACTGTGGGGTCCTTAAACCCATGGACTACGATGTCCTTAACCTGGACTGTGGGGTCCTTAAACCCATGGACTGTGGGGTCCTTAACCTGGACTGTGGGGTCCTTAACCTGGACTGTGGGGTCCTTAAACTCATGGACTACGATGTCCCTAACCTCGGACTGTGGGGTCCCTTTAAACCCACGGACTATGATGTCCTTAACCTTGGACCACCATGTCCTTAAACTAGTAATCGACCGCAATGTCCCTAAACTAAACAATAGAGTCCAAATGCTCTGTTGTTGGATCTAAACGATCCCGTTAAGTTGATCTTAGTCTAAAATTAGACTAACGTATCTTTAATAAATGTTTAAGTTGATCTTAGTCTCAAATGAGAGTAACGTATCCTTAAACCCAAACCAAAACCCAAATCTAAGAAAATACGGATTTAGACTAATCCATGCCCTACAGGAGACAACATAAATTAGTCTCCGTATACAATCCACGGGCAACCACAAACAAAACAAACACCCACGACACGAAGTGACCATCTGGAGAAGGAGAAAGTGATTGCCGCGATACGGTAGCGTAATTAACTACAGGGGGGTTGCGCCTGCAGGGAAGAGCGTCCCCACAATCAAAAAAACCCTCAAACGAGGGGGAATCTAACGAAGTCTGCTACATCGGCCGCATCCGTTTAAACCTTCGATACACGGTGTCATAAATCAACTTGGCATCTTCGGAGAGGTGGACGGATAGCACCAATTAGTATCTGCCCCGAAATTCAGGCAAGACGTCCGCCGCGTCTTTGTCGCGTCTTTCGGTAGGGAACAGATTCTGGCACACCCGTTGGGGCCTTTTCCTCTTTCCACTCCACACTTCATATGTCGTGTTCGCGAACGAATCGCGGTTTGATATGGTTACCCTTGGGTTCGAGGTACTAAGATTTGGCTTCTTGCTTGGCGCAGAGAACGAAACATCAATGGCGTCTACTTGTGCGAAGTGTTCCAATTACAATTGCAACTCACGCTCCGCCTCATCTGGAAGCATAGCTTACGGGCCCCAAGCGGCCTCCCTATTCACGATGCCGGTGGAACAGGTCACTCAGGCCACCACTGGATTGTTTTTCGGGACCATACTCTCGCCAATGAGCTTCAACGCTCCTATACCAACACCAGAAGCTCCCAAGAAGTCGGTCTTCTATCAGCTTACAACTACAGCGGCCCCCCACAATGGGTCGTCCAGCTCCAGCGCCTCAGTTTTCGCCATATTGGGCCAAAGTTCATATGGGCCCATGATGAAGCCTGCAATTCCAGAACAGGTTATTCCGAAGAGGATACCCATCCCTGCTCCTGAAGTCGTCAAGGCGGCTTCTCCTGCCAAAAGGCCGGTCTTCACAAGACTGACTGTTCCGGCTACCATTACGGCTCCCGTCCCTGCTCAAAAGTCTGTCTTTGACCGATTGGACATTGCTTCTCAATAGACATCAGTGTTTAAGAGGCTGACGCCAGCAACAGCCCTTCTCCAAAACAGGGGGCATGAGGAAGTCACCCCTAAAGCTGAAATGATCCCAATAGCTCGACATGCTCGACGTCGCCACTGGAACCGAGTAAGGAAGGCTGGGAGCAACTCCCCCTCTAGGTTAACTCCACCAGCCCCAACGGTGAAAGTCAATGCTGTTGTTCCAACTGGGAACAACATAGAATTGCTGAACAAGGTGCGCAGGAACTCTCCTACCGCCGTACTAAAAAGATCTCCTCCACCGGTGGAGAATGTTACAGAAACAAAGCCGGAGCAGCCCCCTCAACGGCTGTCTTCCAAAGTTTACAAAGTCTGGCGACGGGTCCAGAAGTCGGTGATTGATCAAGACTATCCTCGCCGACAGAAGAAGCTGAAGGTTCAGCAGGAAGAGAACCGTCCTAGCAATCCACAAAGGACGACAACCACCTGGCTGCCCGCTGCAACGGCCCCCGCGACGTCAACTGCTCAAAGGAGAAGGAGGCCAGAGAAAGCCCCTATGACTGCGGCAGATCGCAAAGACGCTGAGCCCAAACACCCCAAGTCTGAGGGCATAACGGTCCATACTGTTTACAATACTTCCGGAAAAGAGGAAAGCCGCGCTTCGACGGGTCACCGACCGCTCACCCGAACCATGAAAAAAGCCCAGGAGCAGCAACAGAAGCTTCAGGAAATGCTGACGCAAATGGCCGCACTCATCGGGCCAAAAGAAAGCCCGGAGGCATCATCAGAGCAGCATCATGAACAAGAAACTGATACTGACTTCCTACGCAGAATCTTCGAAAAGAAGGCCAAAGAAGCAGCAGAATAAGCTGCCAACATAAAACGAATGGCGCTTCTCTTCCAAGATATGGTAGGGATGATGTTACAACCGGATCCTCCAGCTGAAGACCCTCTGATCATTATTGAAGACGACAGAGGGGAGACATCAAACCCTCCTCCGGCTCTTTCAGCAGCCAAAGAGGAAACTATTTCCAAGGCCGTTCTGGACGACTATATTTCTCAGCAAATACGAGCTCACCAGGCGAATGAAGCAGCTGGCCAAATTGTCAAGACCGGACGACCCTATCCGAGCTGGTATGACCAAATAAGTTACCCGCCGGGATATACGATCCCTAATTCCATGTATATAAAGGGACAGGGAACCCACATCAGCATGTCGCTCAATTCAGGGCCTTATGAGGCAACACTGGAGGCGACGACAAACTGTTGCTTCGCCAATTCGTTGGCAGCTTAGCGGAAATGGCCTTCGAATGGTATTCGGAGCTGCTTAACGACTCTGTCAAAACATTTGCGGAGATGGAGCTGCTGTTTACATAAAGATTTGCAAGCGCCAGCGAGCGCACCCCGATCACCGCATTGATCAACGCCAGGGTAAGGCTAGGCGAAACATGGGTTCAATACGCAATACGATGGTGGAATTTGTGGTCGAAATGCGAATAGCGCATCGAAGAAGCGCCGGCGATAGGCATGTTTGTGGGCACTCTTGATCTGCAGGTGACCATCTCCCAGTTCATGATGTTCTTCAAGCCAACTACTTTCCAGGCCTTGATTGACAAGTTGGCCCAAATAGACCAGATAGGTCATAGACCATCTCCTCCAAAGCCGGATTCTCGAAATGAAAAAGGGAAAGGAAAAGCAACTTTCATCGCCAATACACAACAACAGCCGAGCAACTTAAAGCCGGTTGTCCGCCAAAACAATATGCGACCACGTCCATCCCTCGAGGAGAGACTAGGACGTCCTTACTCGTTTCCCTAAGATAAAACGAGGAGACTGTTCGAGCTGGCAGTGCGCAACAGACTCATCAATCCACTAGATCCAAAACGTCCGTTGCAGCCAAACGACGTCAACGATCCCAATTACTGTCCCTACCACCGAGTATTGGACCATCCAATCGAAGACTGCTACGTCTTCAAAAACTGGATTGAGGACCAATACCAACAAGGCAAATTCGCATTATTGGAAAACTGGAAGGTGAAACCGCCGCAACCTCATGCCTCTAAAAAGGTGGACACGCCGGAGGCATCGTGCTCTTTTATAAAAGAAACTCCGTGGGAGGTTGCTCTTTCAACCAAAACTAAAAGAATGCTGAAGGATCTCCAAACGTGCTCGGCAATCAGGTGGAAAAATCCACTGGAACCCGAGGTCGTCGAGGGAATGCTGAAACCACGCCCAACTCAAAAAATTGGTGGTGATAGCCAAAGCATTCACGCCCAACCGTCGAAATCTTCGAAAAAGAAGAAGAAGCCCGTGAAGCCTGGTGACAAGCGCACGGACCTGCAAAAGCAGATTGACGCGCTGGAAGAGTATAACCAGAAGGTGCAGACTCCAGTCACACTCCAAGAGTTTCTCAGCCATGTCCTTGAGAACAAAGATGATGGAGAAGACTCGTCAAGTGAATCTAAAGATTACATAGCAAGCTGCCATGTGATCTCTCACTCGTCAATAGACAATGAGGAAGCTCCCTGCACCGAGAAACTGGGTGCAGGATCGAAGCCAAAACCCTTAGAACCGTCTGACGAGACGATCGATTTGCTACTAAACGAAGCCCGTCAGAAAAGCAAAGCCAATCGAGAGCGTGAACTGACTATATTCGAAAAAGCCAAACGTTGACGACTAGAGGAAAAGGTCAAGATATCCCAACCGGAGCAAAGCTTCCCTACCGCCAGCAAAAGTAAGCTTAAAGTAAGGAAACGATTCGCTAGGGCCCTGGCGATAGGAATGAAGTTACCCTCTTTCAAAGGAAATTCACCTGGCAAGATATGTCTGGATGAAGCAGACATACATCCAAACTTTTGCCTATACCATCAGAAGATTGCACACCCTACCAAGGAGTGCATAGCCTTTAAAAACTGGTGGCAGGGATATGTTGCTCATCGACGGCACGTTCAACAAGTGAAGCGCAAGGCTCGTCGGGAACAGAAAAGCACGACAGATGAGCGCGAAGGAGCTGCTGGAAACTGTCACATAGCCGACACCAAGAGATCGCAAGTTATCACCTTTGGAAGTGACTCTGACGAAGAAGTCGCCCTCAGCCCTCTCTTCAAGGAATCCACCTCCGACACAAAACATACGAAGATTTGTGGCAAAATCTAGCTGCGTAATCGTACGTTGCATCATGACCGAAACGTCGTTAAACTACTACCAATTCGTGCCACCCTCAAGCTGACATAAAAAAACGGTATGTTCATTAGCAAAATGGGCACGGTTGAAAACCCGAAAGGGCTCCGTGAGTAAAAACAGCAGAGCTACCGGCGAGTTTTGTGAAAACCCAGACACTTGCAAGGTCCTCTCGACTTTGTAAGGAGAAATCACCTGCGTGAGATCCTTACGACTCACAATGGAGCAACACACTTAGGGATCCTCACGATTCCTAAGGAGAAATTACACTTGCGAGATCCAACTCGTAAGGAAAACCCTCTTATGAGACCCTAACGGCTCATAAGATTTGAAAGTCTTAAGCTACAGGGATCTGAACCAGTTCTTAAGCAGCCACCACAACTTCCGATACTGACCTACAAGCAGTTCAGTATTGACCCTTGTATACAATCCATGGGCGCGAATAAACATTTCTCTGACAAAGTCCCATCCGTGACTAGGGATATGTTTGCACGGTGAACAACCCTTGTGAGTCCTCTCGACGTATAAAGAGAAAACACTCTTGTAAGATCCTTACGACTTATAAGAGAAGCCATGCACTTAGGAGACCTCATGATTTCTAAGGAGAAAACACACCTACGAGATCCACACGACTCGCAGGGAGAAATACCTTTATGAGACCCTTACGGCCAATAAAGTCAAAAGCCTTAGTCGACAGGATCCTAACCCTGTTCGCTAAGCCACCTTTGTTCGATATCGACAGAGGCAAATGATGATTTGCTCCTGGCAAGATTCCAGTTGTAGCGGTGCTGATGCCGAAATCGGTGTCTAACTCCAAGCTTGCAGCGAAAAACTAGCGAGCCACACATGTATACAAAATAGCCGAAATGATAGGGCAACTTGCAACAAAATCAGCAAGTAAAAAAATGTATGCATGCAAAGTAGTCGAAATGATTGGGCAACTTGCAATAAAAAACAGCGAGTAAAAATAAAATAAAAAGCCGAAATGACTGGGCACCGCGAAAAATAGCCGAAATGATTGGGCAATCGCGACCTTCGCGATATAAAAGTTGAAATGATAGAGCATCGCGGAAAGAAATAAAATAAAATGAAATTTATGCCCTACAGGTGATATCACATCAATCCCTGTATACAATCCAGGGGCGCAAACAAAGAAGGAATCACGCCTTCCCTCCTCAGGCTCCATCAGAAAGAGAGCCAAGTCCCGACGGTCACATCTGCATCCCAGAAGACCAACACCAGCGTTCCTCCTTATGCCAACAAGGCACGGAAGTGACACAACAAAACGGAGCCATGGCATAGTCCCCAGTTCCAAATCTTAACGGCAATATCTACAGCCTAAAAATCAGCAACGGTGATCCTCCTCATTCCAACAGGACTCGGACGCAACATCACCAAACAGAGTGACGGCAAAATTCCAGCTCCACCTCAGCATTCGTCTCGCTACAGCAGATGCAATGTCAACAACGGCGTTCCTTCGCAGTCCAGCAGGATGCAGATGCAATGTCAAAAAAAGACCCCATGGTCGAAATAAAGCGGAGTGATGGCAAAATCCCAACTCCACCTCAGCATTCGTCTCGTTACAACAGACGCAATGTCAACAACGGCGTTCCTTCGCAATCCAGCAGGATGCGGACACAACGTCAACAAAAGACGCAACGTCAAAACAAAGCGGAGTGATGGCAAAATCCTCACTCCACCTCAGCATTCATCTCGTTACAACAGACGAAATGTCACTACAGCGTCCTTCCTACAACAGGATTCGGACACACCAAAGCAAACGAAGCGAAGGCCAAATTCCTAGCTTCAGGGTCTTGACGGCTACTCATATAAAACCTGAAAGACCATCGGAGATCATCCCACACCAGTGCGGAGTGGTCACTATCTCGACGTTCGTCTCGATACAGCAGATGCGATGTCACCCCAGCGTTCTTCCTTCAATGGGATTCAGACGCGCCAAAACAACGAAGCAAAAGCCGAATTCCTAGTTTCAGGGTCTTGATGGCAACTCATATAAAACCTGAAAGACTATCGGAGATCATCCCACACCAGCGCGGAGTGGTCACCACCTCGACGTTCGTCTCGACACAACAGACGAGATGTCACTACAGCGTTCTTCCTCCGGCAAGATTCAGACGCGACAATCAAACAACGGAGCCATGGAAAAATCCCTAGTTCCAAACCTCGGCGGTTCACCAGCAACCTAGAGACAACCGCGACATTCGTCTCGATACAGCAGACGCAATGCCAGCAAACGAAATGAAGGCCAAATTCCTAGCTTCAGGGTCTTGACGGCAACTCATATAAAACCTGAAAGACTATCGGAGATCATCCCACACCAGTGCGGAGTGGTTATGACTCATCGGGGCACTCCAAAATGGGCCTAATCTCAAGTAAAAAGTGGAATGACAAAATTCCTAACGCTTGCTCTTCCGACGGTCAAACTGCTTAGGAGGATTACTTGAAGACGTCTTGTCCAGCCCCCGAAGGGATCAGAGACATGACATGTCGCAAGGCTACTCGAACAAGCAAGATTGCCTATCGAGGAATACATCAGCCAACGTGACGGTACGACGGACAAAACCCTAGTACCACAAACCCTAACGGACATTTGTCGTAAAGAGAAGAGGTTAACTGTGACGTTAGGATATCCTTGCGAGAAATGCTCGATTTGTCTCGACTCGTAGGGAAAAGCCTTAGGCAATCGGGATAAGAACCGGTTTCCTAAGCACTGGGGCCCTATAAGTCGGTCCAAAATGGACTCTTGCATACTATTCATGGGCCACACTCTCCAAAGTCGAATCTCGAAAAGGAGGGAAACAACCGCTTATGGGTCCTCTCGACTTGTAGGAGGGAAAATTCTCTTATAAGATCCTTACGACTTATAAGGGAAAACGCACTTAGGAATCCTCACGATTCCTAAGGAGAAAATACACCTACGGGATCCTCTCGACTCGTAGGGAGAAAAGTCTTCATGAGACCCTCACGGCTCATGAAGTTGAAAAGTCTTAGGCAGCAGATCTGAACCTGCTTCTTAAGCCATTACTACCCCTCGAAGAAGCCAAAACAAGATGTTCACCTTATCATCTGCCGGCTATGTTTGCTAAGGTGACATGCTGATAACAAAAGTAAGAAGAAAGCAAAAGGATAACACGAGACATTGCGAAAGAAATGTATCTTTTATTCATAAATTCAATTGGGTACAAAATACATCATATGAAAGAATAAAAGAATGAATACATTTTATTCAAAATTACAAATGGTACAAAAAAATTTATTGAGAGAGAAGCGCTTTCAATAGTCCGATCATCCGCTCGCGCACTTCCCTCAGCCCCTCTTCTTGATCAGCCGCCGCGGCCAGCTCCGCTTCGATTCGAGTCCTTTGCTGCAAGCAAGATGAAATCTTCTCATCGATTTCCCGTTGAGCAGCTTCGCGACTCTGCACAATCCGTTCGACAGAGTCGAGCTTCTGTCTCAATACAAGCCCGTTCGAAATACACTGTTGCATGGTGTCAAAGACGGCTCTCAGTTGCGCGGCATTCTCTTCAACCTGGGCACGCAATTGAACAGACTCAACGGAAGCCTCTCCGCGTTCCTTCAGCCTCAAGGTTGCTTCTTGTTCAAAATGGCGGAGGAAGGACACACTCTGCTCAACCCATGCAGCCCGCTGGGAGTTCAAAACCTGAATTTCAGGAGCAGGACGCGTAAGCTCGAGCTCATGCAGGCAGGCCTCAATCTTCCGGCAGTGGTTAACCCAAGACTCGACGACGCCTTTGTTATGGAAGTTTACAAGCGTCGCCAGTATTAGGTTAACCTCCGCGGCAAAATCTGCGGCAGATGTAGGAGTCTCCACGTCAAGATCCTCAATATAGTCGCTCACCATGCGCGGACTATTCGCGGCACCCTTCGAGGATGGACGTCTGGAAAAGGGTCCAGCCGGCATTATGACATGAGACTTGAACGAGGCTGGAGTCGATGTGACCGCTGCAAAACAAATCATAGTCAAATGACGGTTCAAGAAGTATAAGAGGTTCATGAACAATGGAATTTACTATACCGGCTGTAACAGGTGGCAAGGCCGGGAGTACCAATGGCGCAACTGTTCTCTCATCTCCTCCTTCAATCTGTAGTACTGCAATCAAGACAAAGAAGAATCAGAAATGATTTGACTGCTGGTAAAAGTAAGAACATTAGCTGAAGGCTATACTCACCAGTGCCACTAGATGAAGCAACCTCCGATGGGAAAGAGAAGTGCGGGCTCAGCACCTGATACAAACGATCAAGAAGAACTCCTGCGAGATCACGATGATACATGGTCAGTACACGAAAGATGCTGTCCCCGATTTAAATTTATCATAAACCCATACATTCCAGCATTTGAGAAGATATAAGAGAATATGGAGGGGCGGTCACCGTCAAAGCGGTAACTGGTGGCGCTTCCTCGGGTGGCACAACCTCAACGCCCACCGCAACTACATTCAAAACAAAAGTACTGTCAGAAAAGGTAGAAAAGAGATTGCAGAATAGAATAGAAAGCAATAACCTGAAATTTACCTGGTAAGTCACCGGTCGGGACGACGACAAGGGCATCACTGGATGCAGCGACTGCCTCACCCCCCTCCGTGTTCCCGAGCATATCATCAGGGATGTTGGCTGGTATAATAACGTCCGGTGGAGAAGCAGTGACCATCGTTGCACGCTCCAATGAAACGACAGTGGTTTCGACCACCTGTCCCACAGTCGTCGGGCCGTCCCCAGAAAGATCCATTGGATCCGCAGCCAATGAGGATGCCTTTTCCGGAGGAGCAATCACCTGGAGAGCAAGAATCACCAAGGGAAGCTCCGTCGTGGGAACAACAATGGCGTAAACCCCCTCCACACTGATTAGTGCTTCATCGGGGTTATCTGGGAAGTCCATAGTCAGGGCGTGACTTGGACTTAGCTTCTCTGCCATCACCGAAGTCCCTGCAAAGTTTGTACGAGGATAAGGATATATATATGTATATGTATACAAGCAATACAAAATATTACGAAGATATACATGAACATACCGATGCGCAAGGGAGCTTCGAGTATGGCTTGTTCAAGCCGACGCTCCTTCCTGAGGAGGTATGCTCGCCGAGGTTCGAGAGTTGACTCGTGGCCACCAGTCCACAATGAAAGTGCATCCTCGGCGTCGGCTGAAACGGCCTGCTTAAGAGCCCTTTCGCCCCATTCTTCCAGAGAGCCTATGAATAGTCGCCGTATTTACGGAGGGTCTTCATAAAAGATGACGGCAGGGTAAGGCCTTTTCGGGATCCTCACATTCTTGGATTCATCTTGTGAGCGTCTTATAGCCTCAGCCAATTGTACGGCTTCCTCAGCAAATGAACCAAGAAAAAGAAGACCGTCTTCCGGTGGACTAGTAACAGTCTTCTTCCCCCGCTTTGGTCTAGAGCTAGTGATTGCAGAAGATCGCTTCTTTCCCCTGGCCGTATGTTTTTTGGGCTGCTTCTCGGTTTTGACAAGGAGAGGAGACTTCTTCAGGACCTTCGCCAAGGAGATATTATCACTAGGGCTAGGTTTACCTCCGGAACCGTTATGGTAGCCATCATCGGTCGTTCGAGCGAAGCCTCTGTTGGCAATGAGGTGCGAAGCCTTTCCTCCTCTTCAAAGGTTTTAAGTGAAGCAGCAATGGCTTCTTCTGTAGAGGCACCTGTTAAAACAGGAGGCGTCAGTCAAAGTATGATAAAAAAAGACGAGTGAAATAAACAGTGGAGAGATAAGGATAAAGTATACCGGACTACGCGAGGGCGACCAATTCCTTTTCGAGGGCGGCCGATTGTTTAGAAGCTTCAATGGCAACTTCCAAATTGGTATCATCAAGCATCCCGAATAAACCCTCGTTGGTCCCGTATTCGCTCAAGCCTTCGCTAGACGGAGTAGGGGGCGTCGAGCCTAATATAGTCTCCAAAGAAAGTACTTGCTTCTTTTTCTTCTGAGGACGGGCGCTGGTGGCCGATGACACGAGTTTGTGTTTGGTAAACGCCTTTGGACGACGGGTCCCAATTTCTTTTCCTACGTCCGACTCGGGGGACGCGGCAGCCACCTCTTTTTCAGGCATGCTAGATGGGGCAACCCGCGCGTAGGGCCTAGCACGTGTGGAGGCTCAACTACAATGACCTCTCTCAGGGGAAGATGAACAATGTTCCGTCGCTTCAGAGGAACATTTCGATCACCAGCCGACACTGCACCCTTGCGATCGAGCAACAATCGCTTCTCTTCCCTGATGACGGTGCCCATTGAATGCTGATACCACGCCGCGTACACATTAAGGGCCTTTGGGACGCAGCTCGGTTCGCTGATAAAGAAGTTGGACCCTGTGTTCAAGCGCATGAAATGATGCAGTGCGCTCCGCATTCCCTCTTCGGAAGCAGCAGGTTCGACCAAAAATGCCTCAAGTGGGACGCCCTGATTGTAACCTAATTTCTGGACGAAGCGATGCGGGTTATACCTCATAAATAAAGCCGAGTCATTCATCTTGAATACAAGAAAGCCCGGCCTGATGGAGTACAGATGAAGAATCTCCCGAGCCTTCAAGACAGAGACCCCATCTTTAAATATGTCCTGTAAGGACAGCACCGTCTTCCCTGACTCCTGGCCAACAGTCAAAACTTTATCAGTAAAAGACATGCCAGCCACAACCGTGCGCGGGCGAAGAAGCAAGCCTCTAGCTTCCCGTTGCGTCGGAGCCACGATAGAAGCGCCAACCAGTTGCATGATCCGAGGGAACCTGCACCTGTCATAAAAACTCGGCCTCTTGTGGATGCCAAAGACGCCTAGCACGTGTAACTCGAGCCATGACGTGAAATAATGCATCGGGAAATTTACCGACTGCACCCCTGGCTCAGTGGTATCAGCTGCCAAGCTGAGGCCGTGATACATATGGGCTAACCAGGCAATCCCCACAGCTACTGGTATCCCGGCAACCATTCGATGCGTAGGATAGAAGACGGACGGCCTCATGCGGCGAGGGTGCATGGGAAGCGCGATCCAACTTAGCCACAATCCAAGGAACCCTAAAAAGAATGTTTCTTCATCAATCCCAGGAGCCGCCAGCTTTGTAAAAGGGATGACCGGGGTATCAGGTAGAAAGAAGCTTTTCTGATCTACCTCCGCCGCCGGCAGATTGCCTAAACCCAAGACGAAGTGGTCGTCAAGACTGGCAAATTTATCGACTTCTTCCTTCAAAATTTCCGGGCGAAGAAAATCAGCAATAAAAGCCGTAAAATTAACTCCACGACCTTCGGATGCGAGAGAGAGGTTTTCATACATATTCAACACCTTTATCAAGCTGGGAAATTGGTGTTGAATAGCATTCTCGGGAGTAAGACCCATTACCATGGATTTGGTAGCGAAAACATACTCATCCGGGGGAAGCAATTCCTCATAATGTTCCCCCCTAACGAGTAAACCTGAGACCTCTGCAAACTCCTCCAAAGAAATGGAGACTTCTCGATCTGACAGGAGGAAGGTGTGGGTTGGAATGTTCCATTGTTCTAGAAATGCCCTGACCCACCATGTAGGGGGTGTGGAATATTGAAACAAAGAAGCATAAACGGCGGGATACAATCCGAGCTTCATCAACTGTGATTTCCTCGCCGATAAGATATACCAGGCCCACTGCAAATATCCGGCTGGATGACAGGGAGTTAGTCCTACATTGTACGGCTGTCCCCAAGGACGCGACTCGCCTTGACATATATGTCGCCCTAGGATGTCCAAAGCTACCGGCGGCTGCATGGGTATTGAGGCGATAAAAGGCCGAAGGAGACCTTCCGAAGTCCAGTTGACCTCCTCCACAGTGTAATTTATCGGAGGCGCATCTGCATAAGCAATCGCTGAAATAGGCTCCGAGGGTGTCGCACAGGAAAAGCTCCGTCGGCCTATAATAATTTGGTCATACCATTTACTCCATAAATGAAGGCTCTTGTGTTCCGGGTCATGTTCTTTTATCAACGCAAAAACCTCACGGTCAACGGGTGCTTCAGAGAACCCGCCTTCTGAGCGAATGAACGGGAAGGAAGTGTCGGAAGACATAATGCCTGCGCGAAAAAGAGTGAATTTTCAGCTGCTCATGCTATAAATTAAATTTTATTACAAAGTACTATAAGTCCGTACCGCACTACAATGCAGTTAAAAGGGACCAAAGGGGACCCATAAAATCTAGATGACAGTTCATCATTCATAAAACAGCCTCATCATTGGATGAAGCTGTCATTAAAAGAGGAAATCCTCAAGAGATTCTCATTAAATGAGAGATATCCCTCGGGCAGAGGAGTAAAACTCCTATTGAGAGCAGTGCTCTTCACTAGACAGACATCTGTCAAAGTCTAATGATGAAGGAATAAAATTCCTCAAGAAGAGCCTCGCTCTGAGAAGATGATCCATCAAAAATAAAATTTCATTTTTTGATCTTCAAGATCCATGAACAAACTCTTAAGAGTTCTTCTATATGATCTGAAAGGAGCAAAGCTCTATTAACGGATTAAAAAGTTATAAGTAAAATCCTTTCTGAGAGCAAAGCTTTGTTAATGAAACCCTAAATGGGTTTTCTTTAGATCAAAGATCTATGAAGAACAAGGCTCTGTTAATGGGTAAAACCCTAATTTATTAAAAGTTCTTAACTTTACCTAAGTTTTGACAGAGTTTTACTCTTAAAAAGTTTTAAACAAGAGAGCTATACTCTGTGGGAGAATGAAATTCTCAGAAGTGAAAATTCTCAAGAAGAAGATGAACAATGGTCATCTCAGAGGACCAAAGGTCCTATTTATATGCACTGAGTGCCGTTTCAACTTCTGAGTTGATCCAAGGGCGCAGATGCTGCCACCGCCGCACTCACATGTGTGCCACGTGAGCGCAACGGTGGGAGGGCATTTGTTTCCCCAATCAGAGCAAAACTCTGTTTTAAAATTCAAAATTTAAAAGTTGAAGCAACGTTTCAGATTCAGCGCTAGACGCGTTGCGCGCCACGTGTCAAATACAGATGCACTAGCGCCAGGTGCACTGCGCTCTAGGCAGCGCACCCCCAATCAGAGCAAAACTCTATTTTAAAATTCAAAATTTAAAAGTTGAAGCAACGCTTCAGATCTAGTGCTAGGCGTGCTGCGCGCCACGTGTCAAACAAGGGTGCGCTAGCGCAGGCTGCGCTGCGCGCCACGTGTCAAACGTAGGTGCGCTAGTGCAAAGTGCGCTGCACTCTGAGCAGCGCACCACGTGTAAAGCACGGGTGCGCTAGCGCTGGAATTAAAAATTCCCCACCGTTAGATAAAAAGATCTAATAATGATAAATCATTATTTAATCAGAATTAAAATTCTGTTATGGAAAGATCTTTCCAATCTTGTTAAAAACAAGAAAATTGCCTTCTGTAAAATAGAAGCCCTAGGATCAAAAATCCAACGGTGGAGAAACATCCCCAAATCAATCAGGGAAAGATTTCTTTAACTGATTTAACAAATCAATTTGCCCTCTATAAAGGCTTCAAGACTTCAAGTCTGATATAGAGAAACCACCCTACAAATTTTGAGAAAACTCAAAGAAAGAAGAGCAAGCTCTTAGAAAAAGAAGATTATTTCTTCAAGGTAAAGAATGATTCTTGAACAAAGAGATGAAACTATCTCATTAAAACAGAAGTATTATCTTCTTAAAAGATCATAGATCTATAAAAGACCAAGGTCTCTTATAAAAAGAGATCAAAAGATCTCATCATAAAAAGAAAAGAAGTATTTACTTCATTCAACAAATCATTGATCTACAAAGGCAAAGCCCTTTCCAAAATAAGAACTGTTGTTCTTGAATCTTGAGGCAAAACCTCCTTTAAAAAAAAACATAAACTTGTTCTCTGATCATAAATTTGATCAAATGCGCTTTTTGCTTCTGAAACAGCGCACTGCGCTCATGGGCTGGCGCTTGGCGCCAAGCGCGCCACGTGTCACTCACTGGTGCGCCACTAAACTAGCGCAACACGCTCACAAATTGAAAGCGCAATGCGCTTATAAACTAGCGCTAAGCGCGACACGTGTCCTTTTCGTGTGCGCTACTTGGCAGAAGCGCAATGCGCTCGTTAAACTGGCGCAAAGCGCCTGGCGCGTCACGTGGCGCACTGTCAGAACACACATTGTTCTGATGAATGCTATGGATTCAATACAAGACAAAAAAGAAATGTCAGGATCTAATGCTCAGCATTATTAAAAGGGCCAAGCCCAAATAAAGGCTCAATAGCCAGAACAATAAAATGTTAAACATTTATTGGACTTAGTCCAAAATTGGCCGTAAGTCCTCAACTCATATCAACTGAGCCCATATGCTCATAAACCTTTTAACAGACCTTAGTCCCAAATTGGACTATAGATTTCCCAACTAATATTGGTTCAAGGGTACATCTCTGAACTCCTCTGATATTTGTCGTTGTAATCCTTCAACGCCTTCAGAGAGGTGACGGGTCCCGACAGCCATACATTCCACAGACTATGATATCTTTACACTATGGACTGTGGGGTCCTTAAACTCATGGACTACGATGTCCTTAACTTGGACTGTGGGGTCCTTAAACCCATGGACTACGATGTCCTTAACCTGGACTGTGGGGTCCTTAAACTCATGGACTACGATGTCCCTAACCTGGGACTGTGGGGTCCTTTTAAACCCACGGACTATGATGTCCTTAACCTTAGACCACCATGTCCTTATAATAGTAATCGACCGCAATGTCCCTAAACTAAACAATAGAGTCCAAATGCTCTGTTGTTGGATCTAAACGATCCCGTTAAGTTGATCTTAGTCTAAAATTAGACTAACGTATCCTTAACAAACGTTTAAGTTGATCTTAGTCTCAAATGAGACTAACGTATCCTTAAATCTAAACCAAAACCCAAATCGAAGAAAATACGGATTTGGACTAATCCACGCCCTACAGGCGACAACATAAATTAGTCTCCGTATACAATCCACGGGCAACCACAAACAAAACAAACACCCACGACACGAAGTGACCATCTGGAGATGGAGAAAGTGGTTGCCGCGATGCGGTAGCGTAATTAACTGCAGGGGCTTGCGCCTGCAGGGAAGAGCGTCCCCACAATCAAAAAACCCCTCAAACGAGGGGGAATCTGACGAAGTCTGCTACATCGGCCGCATCCGTTTGAACCTTCGATACACGGTGCCATAAATCAATTTAGCATCTTCGGAGAGGTGGACGGATAGCACCAATTAGCATCTGCCCCGAAATTCAGGCAAGACGATCGCCGCGTCTTTGTCACATCTTTCGATGGGGAACAACGGCGTTGAAGTGAGTCGACGGAGCTTGGGGCAGGTCGTGGTAGTGCTCTAGGTGGTTGCGGTGGTGTGAGGAGGTCATGGGGGTGCTGGCGATGGTCTCACCGGGGGCTTGGTGCAGGGGTTTTGGGGCTCGGGAAAGGAGAGTGGAGGAAGAGGGGGTAGGAACGGTGAAGACAAGGGTGGTGGCACGGGGTTGGCGGTGAGAGGCGAGCGCTGGAGCGCTCGGGCGTGGGTACTCATAGTGGAGAGGAGGGAGAAAAGAGAGAGAGGAGAGAGAGCGAGCGATCGAGAGGAGAGAGAGAGAGAACGTGATCGAGAGGAGAGAGAGAGAGAGAGAACGTGATCGAGAGGAGGGAGAGCGAGCGATCGATCGAGAGGAGGGAGAGAGAACGTGGGGGGTTTAAAAATAATAATAATAATAAAGGAAAATTTATGATAGACAGAAAGAGAGAGTAAGGGAGAATTTATTATATAGTAATTTGGTTTTAATTAGGAAATTAAAAGAATGGATTGAGTAGGATTTGGATGTTAAATTAGAATAATTTTTGAATTTTGAAAGGGAGAAAGTAACTGTTGGGTAAAAAGAAGTGAAGGGTTATTGGGCTTGTTGGGCTTGGGCTCAAGAAAAATTTAGAAGGAAAAAGGGAGGGATTAAAAATGGACTTGGGTTTAGGGTTAGGTTCGTAGGAAACAAAATAATTAGAATATAATACAAAAATTTTAAATGGATAAAATATTTTATTTAAATACTGGTATTGACGTAGAAAAAGGGACTGAGTGTTACACAAACGTATATCGGGAGTTCGAACTATATCCTATTTAAAAAACAGTGTGCGAATCAGAACAGATTCTGTTCAAATTCGTCGCTTAATATTGTAACGCAGTTTTCTATATTTTACGTTGATTTTCAGTAAAAACGTAAAACTAAGAAAATCTAAATATTTGGATGTTGATGTTGAAAATGTTTAATTTGGATTAACGATTACAGAGTTATGGTCTCTCGAAGAAGAGCCTTATTGATAGTTTTCTGGTTTTAAAAACAGTGAATAAAAAAACTATATAACACCTAAACCGTTATGCGGTTAGATCTGAAATTTTTACAGTAGACCTGAAATTCTATCTAGTATATAATCTAATTTTCCTAGAATGTCCAGAAGTTATGATTGATTTTCTAAAATTTATTTTGAAAGTAAAGGTATTTTTTCAAGGTGGTATTTGAGATTGACAAGGTCATGGTATTTATTTGAAAGCTCGTTTTCTTTTAAAATTAAATATAAATAAAATAATATAAAAATAGAGAATAATAAATTATGAAAGCCATACGGACAAGCATACGAATCCGTCATGATATATATACTAAAATCGATATAAAAAATTAATAAATATTCTACAGAAAAATTATTAAACACTTTTCTTTTGTTTTGAATAAACGATTACGTTATGTGTGTAAGTCTACGGTAGCGCCTCGGCCGTCAATCCGAGACCAAATGCGAAACAAAAACTTTTACAAAACCGGCGTTAAAGTAACCTTAAAACCCGGATCGTTCCATTAACCGTTAACTAGAAAACTGTAAAAGAGTTTGGAGAAATTATACCGATCGATCCATATCTTTCGGTCTTCAACCTCTTCCCAAGCTCCTCGTGGCTGCCCCAAACAAGCTCGCTCTCCGGTCTCCCTCGTCAAAGACGATCCACCTCGAGAATTCTTAATACGGGCTCCCGCCTCAAAACCGAGGTAACTTGGGCATCCAGTTTGCTAGCCTAGATATCCAAGATGAAATAGAGATGGTGTATGAACATTTTGTCTCAAAGCATCCAAGCATTTGGGTGGAGATAAAATAAAGTTGCCAAGTGAATGAGGTGTGAGCATGAGAATTTTAGCAAGCAAAGAAAGAAAAAATGGGGATTTCGAATTTGTGCTCGGCGAAGGTAAAAAACTCTTTGGGATTTTTGGTGCTCCCTCATTTTCAAGTGGTGAGGTTTTGTTTTTAATGAGCAAATAATAAATTAAACCACCACTCACAATCATTGTCACATAATTCGCGAATTATTTGCCGAATTCGCGAATAATTCGCGAATTTTTGATTAAACGAATTAATCTCCGAATTAATCGCCATTGCCGAACTGGCCGAATAATTCGCGAATTATTCGCGAATAATTCGCGAATTATTCCCGAATTATGTGAAAAAATAACGAATAATTCAAAAAACAGTAAATAATTCACAAAATCAAAACCTAGCGTCTCATATATTAATTTATTGCTCGAAATCCTTCCCGAACATTTCCCGAACACTTACCGAATCTTTCCCGAATACCTGCCGATTTTTTCCGAATAGTTCTCCGAATCCGAATTTTCGACCTCGCCGAATTATTCCCGAATGACGAATTTGTGACTATGCTCACAATCTCACAGCAACAACCCAAAAAATAATCACCATGCCTCATAAATACAAGATGAACACCTCACCCAAAAACCATGAAGCCCCCATGCTGCCCACGAAAATGGTAGTGCACTAAGCTAAAAGTCAAAGTCAAACATTACTCACAATTCAAATACCCATGCCCCAAAACATGTTTACTGCTCATGAAATTTGCCCAGTGCAAAGAAAATGCAACTCAAGAATTGGCCAAAATTCTAATGCTCACAATTTCAATAATTAAACATTAATCCAAATGTTAAAGTGGAAGAATAGAAAATGGCAACTTCAAAAGTAATCTTGTAACGAATTACAAGAATACCCCTCGTCCGTATATACATACCCGCATCCGTATTCCGACTGAATACGAATACAACGAAACAAAAATATTCCAACAATATAGTACTAGGCTCCGGCTTAAATTAAAGCCCACTAGTATTATCCGTCCGAATCATGACACGTGCACAAGTGCACATGTATTTTCGAACCCTGCCATATAACCATACGGCCTCTATAACGTTTCGCCCGAATCAGGGAAACCCTCTGTGTGGAACTCTAAAGACTCGTCAATACGCTGGCAATGGGTTTAACCACAAACACGCCAATGGCACTAACTGTACGTAACAGCTGCCCAAGTATTGAGCGAAAGGGAGGACGACGAGCGAACTCATCCTGAAACCCTACTGAGCCTGACAGTGACAATATCCGTATAGTACGGTCTGTTCGTCTATGAGTATCGCATATCGAGTTTAGAGGGTAGATAAAGTCAGACCCCTAACAACGCGATAATTCGTGTCGGTATGAGAACCCATCACTACCTGAGAAACTATCGATCCTGAATCGGTAATTCTCACATACCCCCGTCGAGGATTTCTGGTGATGGCCACCCGTGCACTGCGCGACATCAACCCCCAATACCGGGAGAGACGAATCCCTGACGATCCGCTCACTGCCTCCATATGGCTCGGGACTGTACCCAACTAAAACCTGTTTGCACGACTCTTTTGAGCGGTGGTAGAGTAGTAATCAAAGCACAGTGGGAATTCACACGAGACAAATGACGATCTCAGGTCGACAAACTAACCTGTACACATGTCACCAGGGAACTGCTATCTGACAATAAGTATAATACCAACTAGCATGTTCTCGGCGAGTCCGTCCAGTGTACTCATAACCCAACGAGCACCTGTATACTATCTTAGGTGAACAACTGACACCAATGGCTTGTGAGACCGGCCACCGCCCCTCGTCAGGGTCTAGATAAGTATACACCAGTCTAAATTAGAGTATCAATGCCCAGTCTCGATACTCCCATGACTAGGGACATTTAATGATGTGTTTATAGACCCCCAGCTCCCACGTATATGATCGCCATCATAATGCAGGTAGTCAAGCAAGAATCCTATGGGCTTTATCAACATATACATGATGATAAAGACAAACCAGATAGCACACTATCATCTTGAGTAAGACTATTTTATCGGTGTAGGTCCTCTCTCAATCATCATAATCATGTGCCTGCGACTACGATAATTGCCTTGAGGGCACTATAGCCAACAATCTCCCACTTGCACTTAAGGCTAATTATTGCGATGTCGCATACTCACAGCCCGTGTGATACAGAACATCCAACTCCTCTACTAATCAGTTTCACAAAACTCGTTTGTAAAACTATTGCGTTCGAGAAATAGCCTCAGTGAGTGGATCTGCTCCAGTGTTTCTTTCTGTATCTATCTATATCTCAATTTCGCGGAGAAAACTATCTCCCGAAATGAGCAATACCTGTCTTAGACTATGTCTGGATATCTAATGGGACCCAGTTCATAATTGAACTCCAAATCCAACAAACTTCTTAGACTGTATCGTCTACTGAACTCAATCAGTATACAGCGCCATACCTTTCTCAGTATCCGCTTGGACCACCTGTCCAAACTACTGTCCCTCTTCAGAGGGAAAACTATAACTCTGACAGCCACTCTGTCATCCAGGTCACTTTGGAAGCCTGGAATGATAACCGTCTCCCGAGGGAGGCTGCCGTTATCAAATCTTTAGAACATTCACTTGTGTTCATAAACTGCTTCCTAACGTTTCTCCAGGATTGGATTAATATCTCAATTTATTGCATCTAGTGCAAAAACAACATCTGGTGTGGTACTTGACATCTCATGATTGACTCAATTGCCTAAGCAAGTGGCATGCCAATCATGCACATCTCTCTCCCCTTTAGTCTGTAAGACACCTTCAAAGAGGGTGACTCCATCACTTGCAGGTTTACCACCATGCCAGGATTCGTCCATTCTAAAATACCTTTAGAATACTGTCTAAGTACCAAGATTGGGAAACTACCCAAATTTAGATCTAAAACCATAGATCTAGTAACCAGAATGCCTGATATAATATCCAAATCATATGTGGAGAAATCACTGTGTGACAACCACAATATAACTGATCGTAGTATAGGAATTTTACTTCCTACTTTGTATATGTCATCTAAATACCAGGACATCACACTCTACTACCTTCTTTATTGATCCATCTCCTATTCCGATGAAGTCAAAAACTATGATTGTCATATCAAAAATAGATGATCTATCTCCGCTATATTTGCTTTAGTCTATAAATAAACATAAGCTATTTTTCCACTATGCTTCCACTGCTCCCACTGACTACAACAACCCTCTGGCAGAGTCATATACACGTGCACTTCTAAAACTAGTTTAGAACGACGCTATACTCATCCTCCTGTGGGGTCTCATAGTCTGGAACAGCAGCAGTGTCAAGTCTGGATAAACAAAAACCTCCCTGTCACCGTCTTTGAGAATACCGAAGTGCCTCTCAGGCGCCTGAGGTTACCCACGATATCTGCGGAGTGGCTAATGGAATGTCAAACCTGATTGAATCTTTAGGTTCTATTAAATTTTCAGTAATCGTTTATTGTTCTGGAATCACTTCCAGTTTTACCATACTCCCACTACTGTTTTCTGAAAAAGTCCATTTTACTAAAACTGTGGCGAGTCAAGAACAATATCACTATTGATCTTCCAGATGGTAGAAAGTTACCCCTCGTCATAACCTGGGATAACCCACAAACTGCCAATACAGAAACGTGCCTTGAGTTATCCAGAGTCTGGTTTTAAGCATAAGCCGAACAACTCCCCGTACCTTAATATCGTTAAGATATGAACCATTCTATATACAATATAGAAACAGAGACACTGATTTAATTGGAACCAGATTCAAATCATGCAGTTGTCTCCAGTGCATGTCAACTAAATGAAGAGAGGTCGATCAGCATTACTCAACTTAGGAGTGCATCCAATTATGAGTAAGCTGAAAGAGAAGCAAGTTCTCATAAACCATTACTATCAAATGAATACCAACCACAAGTATCTACATTTTCGATCACCTTGAAGAATTCTGATACTTAAAACACATGGTTCTCTACTTTATTCTTGTACCTACAACTTCTCAAACTTGGACCTTATATTTCTAGGAAACACTTGTCTAAAAATTTGAGAAGTCACAAGTAAACAGAATACGGTACGAGGACCAACCCCTTTGTCCTAATGGACACTGGACAACATACAATATTTTGTATAAGTCTCCTGAGTTGAATAACTCAAATCCTGTGCGTCATAGGTTGAAAACTGTACCCAGGCGATTTTCTCAAATATCATCAATTACAACGAATTCCGATATAATGAGGATGATCACCTATTTCCTAATAACTTACTCCCACTCATCATTTATAAAACCATACAGATGTGAGAATCATACCCGGTAAATACATACCCTGGAGCAAGGGTCTAATTGGGAAATCAGTTTTCAATTAATAATGCACAGTGAAACTGAAATATGAAAATGTTTCTAAGGGATATCCGGGTATTCCTAGTAATGCCTCTTCCATTATCAGATTCATGACTGTAACCGTATATTTCGTTGCCATCTCTCCAAATCCCTTTATTTGTCTTTACTGATTACCTTCTGTACACCCCTTTAAGCTAAAATGGTTTTCTTCCTTCCCTACCGTTCGGCACCAGCCTATGCTTTGGAAGAAGACTATCCAATAAGCATAATAGGTGTACTCTCCTAATCCTAGGAGTACTCGCAACCTGAAAGAAAGTAAAAATAAAAGACAACTGAATAAACCTTATTCCTATTTCTCCTGAACCAGAATCCATCCTCGAAAAAGTTCCTTCGAGTTCGTATATAACCATACGATGGATTCATCCAATGGAATTGGATGAACGTAGTGATACGGGGTGTTCTGGAGAAATACAAAGGTGAAATAGGAGTGGTGATGAAATACGTGGTTTGGTCGTGAATGTTAACAGTCGCAATTTACTTTGCCCTTTTTATGATCCCTTTATATGTCTTTACTTATTACCTTCTGTACACCACACTTAGGCTAATTGGTTTTCTTCATTCCCTATCTTTCGGCACCTGCCTATGGTTTGGAAGAAGACTATCCGATAAGCATAATAGGTGTATTGTCTCCTAGTCCTAGGAGCCCTCACAACCTGAGAGAAGGTAAAAGAAAAAGACAACTGAATAGTCCTATTCATTTTCTCCAGAACCAGAATCCATCCTTGAATCTGGAACAAGTTCTTTCGAGTTCGTATATAACCATACGATGGATTTATCCAATGGAAGTGGATGTTCGTAGTGATATGGGGTGTTCTGGAGAAATGCAAAGGGTAAAAGAAGGAGTGGCAATGAAATATGCAACTCAGACAATCCAAAAGCCAAAGTTTTAAGAAAGTTCGGTTAACTTGGTCCATGAGTTTTAGTCTAGGGTCGGTCTATGGTTGCTGCCAAAAAGAGAGAGAGAGAAGAAACACTCAGCGTGCACTCTAGCCTAGATCAGAATGGTTAATCACTTTATCTAATCAGGATGGCTCCCACTATTTTCTCGAATTCTCCTCCAAACCCAAAAGGAGAATTAGTCGGAATTACCCGAGGAGTAATCCTACTCATCAGTGAGAATCGGGATCCAACTATCATCGCATGATAACTTGATGGAAGCCATTCAAGTTATCACACTCCAGAAGGTATACGCATGCCTGGCAAGTTTCCTGTATGTTTGAAACTCCCGGTGTAATTTTTATCCCATGCTCTTATGACCTTGACGTAGGCCAACAAATCATAAGTCACATGTCAAGTTCTACCCGTCATTATCCAGGTTAATTTGAACCCACCCGTACATACCTTTGACATAGGCCAACAAGGTAGTACGACTGTTCCAAACCAACGCATCTATCTATGCAACAGAAAAGTAAAAAATAACTACCATACACTATGCCTTGACGTAGGCCAACAAACATAGCATGAATACTAAGTGCTGCCCGTCTGAAATGATGGCGGACTACGAATGGTTTTTGGCGAAAAACCTTTAACGTAATGAACTTGATATCGTTGAAGGAACCGGATAGTTTTTATAAAAATATAGCTGCGAAAACCTTTGCTAGAGATGTCACTCCCAATGAAGGGATCTCGGCTCTTTCCTCGTCGAATGAGGTGCAGGATATTCCAAACTGAATACCACGATGCAAAGCAAAAATAATCAAGTATAGTAAAGTTATTACGTTGACGCAAACTTTTACTCAAGGGGTCACTACCGATGAAAGGATCTCGGCTCTTGCCTCGTCGAATGAGGTGCTGGATATTCATAACTGAATACCACTGTGCAAAGCAAAAGCGTACGTCTGTAATATCAGTTTTTAAAATTGGTTCCAACAACATCAAATATAGGTTTGTTTTATTCTTGCATTGATAAGAATCAATGCAGTCCCATTAATTAATCACACCAGAAAAGAACGAAAATATAATATACGTATATGCCATCCGCATTCGCCACTGGGTCCCGTCATCACCCGTTAGGTTACTTAACTAACGACAGAGCAGGGACTGGATTAGCGTGGGTGCAAAACATATACAATATCTACTAGTATATATAAATATATAATAATCGCTCCAGGCGTGATAAATGCAATATCACAGAAAAATAATAAGCATCACAGAACAATACAGATAATCTGGGATCTCCGGGTTTCATTGAGCCACAAGTGAAACCCGACGTTCCCCTGATCGTGTGGATAGCCTGTGCAATGAAAACCTAGACCCCTATGGGCGCGGCAAGTTACCCACCAAAACCTGAAGCGAGGCAGCCCCCTTCAGCAAAGTGAATGGACCACCAAGTATTTCACGGAATCCGGTAACTTGAGCACCCCTCCTTGGGTCAACCTGTACCCCCTACGAGTGCGGCGAATTGCCCGCCAACTCTAGATTGAAGCCCCTTCCGTCTCAAAGCCATGAGATGCGGGCCCGCTGTCCTCTAGAACCCAGCTATCCGTGCACTCCACAGCGGGGTAATCCTAGTACAGAAAATAAAATATGTACAACGGATACATCGACCTCAACCGGGTCGTGCCCCAAAAGAATAATATACAAACAGACAGTGACGGCAGTCCACATGTCGGACGCTTGCCCCACAATATCAAATGTACAAGTAAATCCAAACTGCACTACCATTGCCCACAAGCTATCCACCACGACAAATCCGCAACATCACAGCACAACACAGAACATCAAACGTGAATGTCACGTCGTAAATCCGTCTAAAAGGATTATAGCGATTAGACAAGATTTACCAATCAAATGACATTCACGGTCACGGATAGAAATGTAAAGTACTGCAAATATTAAATAATGTTAGAAAATATCGAGTTTGAAATAACCCCGAATAGCCCAAAAAAAACTAGATAAAACCATATCCAAACTGGGATACACCGGCGATATCACTGAACCAATATTCCAGAGACCAGAGCACCCTCTAAAAAAAATGATGTGGCTATGTGGAAATGAAAAATCAAGTGGCTGTTCAAATGAAATGGGCTGTAGGAAAATGAAATGGCTATGGAAATTGAAGTGGCTGTTGTTCATAGCAACTCAAGAGAAAAAGAAAAAAAATTCTGCACACAAAAACAATCAGTCACCTCAAAAACCCTTTTACCAAAAATCAGCCAAGAAAAATTCCCTATCAAATTTCCAGTACACTCAAAACAATGGCAGCCACTTAATTCCCTACAATCAAAAATATAGTTGGTATTGTTTTTGGGTTGTTTCGGTTTCGATATTTTAACATCGTCTAAACAACTAGTATACGGTTAATGGGTTGGCTCTGATATCATGTAAGTCTACGGTAGCGTCCATGCCGTCAATCCGAGACCAAATGCGGAACAAAAACTTTTACAAAACCGGCGCTAACGTAGCCTTAAAACCCGGATCGTTCTATTAACCGTAAACTAGAAAACTGTAAAAGAGTTTGGAGAAATTATACCGATCGATTCGTGTCCTTCGGTTTTCAACCTCTTCCCAAGCTCCTCGTGGCTGCCCCAAACAAGCTCGCTCTCCGGTCTCCCTCGTCGAAGACGATCCATCTCGAGAATTCTTAATACGGGCTCCCGCCTCAAAACCGAGGTAACTCGGGCATCTAGTTTGCTAGCCTAGATACCCAAAATGAAGTAGAGATGGTGTGTGAACATTTTGTCTCAAAGCACCCAAACATTTAAACGGAGGTAAAATAAAGTTGCCAAGTGAATGAGGTGTGAGCATGAGAATTTTAGCAAGCAAAGAAAGAAAAAATGGGGCTCTGGAATTTGTGCTCGGCCAAGGGAAAAAACTCTCTGGGATTTTTGGTGCTCCCTCAATTTCAAGTGGTGAGGTTTTTTTTTTAATGAGCGAATAATAAATTAAACCACCACTCACAATCTCACAGCAACAACCCAAAAAATAATCACCATGCCTCATAAATACAAGATGAACACCTCACCCAAAAACCATGAAGCCCCCATGCTGCCCACGAAAATGGCAGTGCACTAAGCCAAAAGTCAAAGTCAAACGTTACTCACAATTCAAATACCCATGCCCCAAAACATGTTTGCTGCTCACGAAATTTGCCCACTGCAAAGAAAATGCAACACAAGAATTGGCCAAAATTCTAATGCTCACAATTCCAATAATTAAACATTAATCCAAATGTTAAAGTGGAAGAATAGAAAATTGCAACTTCAAAAGTAATATTGTAACGAATTACAAGAATACCCCCCGTCCGTATATACATACCCGCATCCGTATTCCGACTGAATACGAATACAACTAAACAAAAAAATTCCAACAATATAATAGTAGGATCCGGCTTAAATTAAAGCCCGCTAGTATTATCCGTCCGAATCATGACACGTGCACAAGTGCACATGTATATTCGAACCCTGCTATATAATCATACGGCCTCTACAACGTTTAGCCCGAATCAGGAAAACCCTCTATGTGGGACTCTAAAGACTCGTCAATACGCTGGCAGTGGGTTTAACCACAAGCACGCCAGTGGCACTAGCTGTACGTAACGGCTGCCCAGCTATTGAGCGAAAGGGAGGCCGACGAGCGAACTCATCCTGAAACCCTGCTGAGCCTGATAGTGACAATATCCGTACATTCCGGTCCGTTCGTCTATGAGTATCGCATATCGAATCTACGGGGTGGATAAAGTTAGACCCCTAACAACGCGTTAATTCGTGTCGGTATGAGAACTTATCTGTAAGTCCATATTGCGACCCCCGGTTCTTACGGGGAGGCGGAAACGGTATAAAAAACGAATTTTTATCGCAAGAGGCAACATGGACTAAACTATGGTCGGGATCGTTGTCTAAACTAAAACTAGCAAACTATGCTAAAGAGAGTTAGCTACTCGGATGAAGATGGTTATACCTAGACTTGAACTCCTTCGTCTTCAAACTTTGTAGAGGTTGATGGTTCTCCTTTGTCGCCTTCTTCCGTCGAAGATGGATCCACCTCGAAGGCTCGACCTTTGGGCTCTTTCTCGTACTTGGAGTGAACTAGAATCGCCGGCTTGCTAAACCCTTGATCCTAGAGTGAGTAGAGAGTGTCTAAGGGTTGCTTTTGTTTTTCAAGAGAAGGATTCTCAACACATGAGAAGGTTTCTCTTGGCTAGAGGAAGAAGAAGATGAAGTGAAGAGAGAGAGTGAATATGATAGAATGAGCTATCATTTCCTTTCTTGCAACCATAATGCAAAAAGAAAATGAATTATCAAATAATAATAATCAAAATGAAAAGGTTGATGGAAAGTTTTAGAATGACTAATATCATTACAAGCATTAAATGAAAATGCAAGAATCAAGAGCATCTTTCTCTTGTAATGATAATGGTCAAATGTTCAACCATGGTCAACAAGTCAACCATGGTCAACAAGTCAACAAAAACTAACCATGACACAATTTCATTTTATTATATATTATTAAATGATATAATACAAATCCATTAGGGTTTGGAAAAATACAACTGTCAACTGTGCATACGCACCCGTTCCGAAACCCTAATGAAAAATCATCTTCCTCCTCCTCAAAAAGAACTGTGCATACACACCTGCATTCTTGTTCCGAGGAACATGAATACTGAGAGATAAAAGCAACCCCAAATACTATACCAGTATCCGGCTCAAACCAGAGCCCGCTGGTAAAATCCGTCCGGACTCCAAACGTGCACAAGTGCGCGGATGAGAACGAACCCTGTCGCAAAACCATGCGACCTCTACTCTGTTTTGCCCAGAGGCGAATACCCTCTGTGTGGGACTCTAAAGACTCGACACTACGCTGGCAGTGGGTTTAACCACAGACCGCAAGCGGCACTAGCTGTGCGTAACGGTCCCCAGGTAGATGTCGACAAGAAGGCTGACGAGGTGAAACCCCATCTGTACTCCTACTGAGTCTGAATGTGACAGTCTCCGTACAGTCCGGTCTGTTCGTCTGATACATCGCATGGCGGGCCTAGGGGGCGGTAAACGTCAGTCCCCCAATAGCGGTACAAGTCGTGCCGGAGCGAAGCCCAAAACACCCTGAGATAACACTGGAAACCTACCAGTATATCTCGTTTGCCCTGGCCAGGGACTACTCGTGTAATGGCTCTCCTAGACACAGCGCGATGTCAACCCCCAATACCGGGAGAGACGAATCCTGTCTAACCGTCACTGCCTCCAAGTGCTTCGGGACTGCACCCAACCACCACCTGTTTGCACGACTCCTTTGAGCCGTGGTAGGGTAGTGATCAAAGTGCAGTGGGAACACACTTGAGGCGAAGTGCCAGTGTCAAGTCAGCGGACTAAGCTGTACTCATGTCACCTGGGAACTGATAACTGACGATAGGTATAATACCAACTAGTCAGTTCCCGACGAGTCCTGTCCAGTGTACTCGTAACCCAACGAGCACCCGTATACTATCTCCAGTACGACGTACTGATGGCTGTGGGACAGACCATCTCCCACACTGGGATGAGAAGCGCATACGCTAGTCTACTCCGGAGTATCGATGCCCTGTCTCGATAGTCCTGCGACTAGGGACCTGTATAAGGATGTGCTTATAGATTACCCAGCCCCCACTAGTGTGACTGCCATCACAACGCTGGTAATCAAGCAAAGATCCTAAGGGCTCTACTAATGCGTATAAGTGATATACTGAAATAAACACAAGTACACATTGAAGTAGAAACAAACCAAGTAGCATACTACTATTTTGAGCAAGATTGTATATACAAGGTGAATATCCCAAGCATCCATTAAGTAATATACAAACTAGTATGATACAGTAATGGCCTCTAGGGCATATACACTAACAATCTCCCACTTGCACTAAGGCCATGTACTGGCGTATCGAAGACCTATCATCTCGATCAGCCGCTCGAACTGAGTCTGGGGCAGGGCCTTGGTGAATGGATCTGCAGTGTTGTCTTCTGAAGCAACTCTCCGAACCTCGATCTCCTTGCGATCCACGATCTCCCTGATCAGGTGATACCGCCTCAAGATGTGCCTGGATCTTTGATGGGACCTGGGTTCCTTTGCTAAAGCTATAGCTCCGTTGTTGTCGCAATACAGAGGTACTGGGTCAACAATGGACGGAACCACCTGAAGTTCCTTTAAGAACTTCCTTATCCAGACAGCTTCTTTTGCGGCATCAGATGCAGCGATGTATTCCGCTTCCATAGTCGAGTCTGCAACGGTTTCCTGTTTGGAACTCTTCCAACACACCGCCCCTCCATTGAGGGTAAAGACAAAACCCGACATGGACTTGGAATCATCCTTGTCACTCTGGAAGCTGGAGTCAGCAAAGGCCTCAATCTGGAGGTCTTTTCCGCCATACACCAAAAACATCTCCTTAGTCCTCCTCAGGTACTTGAGAATGTTCTTTACCGCTATCCAATGTTTCTCCCCAGGGTTTGACTGATACCGGCTTACTACACTCAGTGCATAAGCTACATCCGGTCTGGTACACAACATCGCATACATTATAGAGCCTACCGCAGAAGCGTAGGGTATAATAGACATGCGATCCCTCTCCAAATCAGTCTTGGGAGACATCTCTTTAGAGAGGGTGATCCCGTGACAAGCCGGTAGGTTACCGCGCTTG
This sequence comes from Agapanthus africanus, assembly GCA_030015575.1. Taxonomy (NCBI): domain Eukaryota; kingdom Viridiplantae; phylum Streptophyta; class Magnoliopsida; order Asparagales; family Amaryllidaceae; genus Agapanthus; species Agapanthus africanus. Next base: position 276,166,172 of record JASDDO010000019.1, on the reverse strand, counting down.
GAATCTTCCATACTGAATCTTTTCAGTACGGTGTCGATGTACCTGGACTGAGAAAGTCCCAATATCCTCTTGGATCTATCACGATGGATCCGGATCCCCAGGATGTATGAGGCATCACCCAGGTCTTTCATGGAGAACCTTTGTGACAAGAACCCCTTGACAGATTGTAGCATAGGAATATCATTTCCTATTAAGAGAATGTCATCCACGTATAAAACGAGGAATACTACAGTTCTCGCTACAAATCTACTATAGATGCATGGTTCATCTGGATTTTTGATAAAGCCAAATTCCTTGACCGTCTCATCAAAACAGATGTTCCAACTCCGCGATGCCTGCTTTAGTCCATAGATGGACTTAAGAAACTTGCACACCTTTCCGCTGCTCCCACTCTGAATGAAACCCTCTGGCTGATCCATATAGACACACTCCTCTAAATTTCCATTTAGAAAAGCGGTTTTTACGTCCATCTGCCAAATCTCATAATCGTGGAAGGCAGCAATGGCAAGAAGGATCCGAATGGATTTCAGCATGGCTACTGGAGAAAAGGTTTTGTCGTAGTCCAAGCCAGGTCTTTGACGAAAACCCTTTGCTACCAGCCTAGCTTTATAGGTCTCAACCTGTCCATCTACACCAATCTTCCTTTTGAAGATCCACTTGCATCCTACGGGTTTTACCCCGTCTGGAGCAATGTCCAACGTCCATACCTTGTTGGTGTACATGGACTCCATTTCGGTCCGCATTGCATCCAGCCATTTCACTGAGTCAACGCTCTGAACGGCCTGCTGGAAGCTAGTAGGCTCATCATAATCTATGATGCAATCCTCTCTATCCCCGTCTATGAGAAAACCGCAGTATCTCTCGGGCGGATGAGACTGCCTACTACTCCTGCGGAGCGGCGTAGGAATGTCCTGTTCTGTTGAACCCTCTGGTTCCACTAAGCTTTCAGTAACAGTCTGTGGTTCTGGAATTTCTTCCAGTTCTATTGTGTTCCCACTTATCTGGGTTTCCAAAAACTCAGTTTCCAAGAAGCGGACATGCTGAGAAACAAAAACCTTTTGTTCCTCAGCGGAATAGAAAAGATACCCCCTGGAGTTCCTTGGGTATCCCACAAACTTACACTGTACTGAACGTGCCTCAAGCTTGTCCGCATGCTGCTTTTTTACAAAAGCTGGACATCCCCATACCTTAAGATAATTAAGACAGGGTTTCTTCCCAGTCCACATCTCATATGGGGTGGTGGGCACAGTCTTGGTAGGAGCCTTGTTCAAGAGATACGCAGCTGCTTCTAGTGCATATCCCCAGAATGATCGTGGTAACTCAGCGTTACTCATCATGGACCGAACCATATCCAATAGGGTTCGGTTCCGTCTCTCCGATACACCGTTATGTTGCGGAGTGTATGGAGGAGTAAGCTGAGAGAGAATACCATTCTCTTTTAAGTAATTCAGGAATTCGGCACTTAAGTATTCTCCACCTCGATCCGATCTTAGAATCTTAATACTTTTGCCGGTCTGTTTCTCTACTTCATTCTTATACTCCTGGAATTTTCCAAAGGCCTCGGACTTATGTTTCATTAAGAAGACATAACCGTACCTTGAGAAGTCATCCGTAAAAGTAATGAAGTAAGAATGTCCGCTTCGGGCATGTGTAGACATTGGACCGCACACGTCACTGTGTACGAGTCCCAAGAGCTCGCTCGCTCTTACTCCATGTCCAGTAAACGGAGTCTTTGTCATCTTTCCCTTGAGACAGGATTGACAAGTGGCATACGACTGATATTCGAACGTATTCAAATACCCTTCTGTATGTAACTTCGTCAACCTTCTCTCATTGATGTGACCCAATCTACAATGCCATAAGAAAGTCTGATTTATTTCTGGAGACTTTCTTTTGTGTGTATTCTGGACATTAAAAATCTGTGGTTGGTTTAATACGTATATACCATTACTCAGAGTACCTGACCCAATCAATACTTGATTAAGGTGAATGTTTACAACATTACTTACAAACGCAAATTCATAACCTTCTTTAGAAACTAAAGATACAGAAATGATATTACAAGTTGCGTTGGGTACAAAAAAGCAATTACGCAAAACCAAAACATGTCCATCTGACATTCCCAGGTGATAGTCCCCCACGGCTTTAGCATCCATGCTAGCTCCGTTTGCAACTCTGAGGGTCATGTCACCCGCCTTCAAAACCCTACGGTTTCTCAACGCCTGCAAAGAATTACAGATATGAGATCCTGATCCGGTATCCAATACCCAGGAAGTAGAGTTTATTGAAAGACAGTTTTCAATAACATACACACCTGAAGCTGAAGCTGCAACCTGCTTCAATTCCTGTGTTCTGGCCTTCCAGGCCCTGCAATCATTCTTCCAGTGTCCTTTCTTATGACAAAAGAAGCATTCTTCCTTATCCACAAGCTTCCCCGCTATCTTTGTTGCTTTACCTTTTCCCTTCGTATCCACTTTACTAACACCGCCCCTTGGTTTGGCGGGGGCTTTCTTCTTCTTTCCCTTGGCTTTCGCCTTGGACCTAGAAGAAGATGATCCTCCTACAAACAAAGTGGATGTTTCCCTACCTTTCTGTAGGGTGCCCTCTGCGCTCCTCAGCAGGTTGAGGAGCTCTGAAAGTTCAACCTCCTTTTCTTGTAGGTTGAAGTTCATTATAAACTGGGCGTAAGTGGAAGGAAGGGACTGGAGAACTATATCCGTATATAGCTCACTCTCCAATGTGATCCCTAGGTCAGCGAGCTCCTCAATGTAGCCGATCATCTTTAGCACATGCTCGGCTACTGATGATCCGACGGCCATTCTTGTCGAAAACAACTTTTTCGACGCTTCGTATCTTGCGATACGTGATTGCTCTCCATACAGTTCTTTTGTATGGAGCAATATGGACTCCATGTCCATATTCTCATGCCTCCTCTGATGTTCGTTGTCCATCGAGGCAAGCAGGAGGCACTTGGCCTTCGCGCTATCAATCTCCCAAGTCTTGCGGATTTCCTTATCCGCGATACTGGAAGTTGGACCAGGGACAGGGGGAGCTTTGGTGGTAAGAAGATACCCCAGCTTGTCATAAGTGATTGCTATCTTGACATTCCTGAGCCAATCTTTGTAGTTTGGCCCTGTCAGCTTGTTTTTATCTAGGAGTAACTTAAGTCCAGTCATGTTGATTGGTCGCTGCAATTAGGAGAGAGAAGAAGAAACACTCAGCATGATGCTCTTGCAAGTTTAGAATGGTTTTTAATTTGTCTAAACAGGATGGCTCCCACTGTTTTTCGAATCCCTCCTCAAACCATAAAGGAAGAATTAGCCGGGATCAATCCCACCGCACAATACTTGCTTAACCGTTCAGCCAGGCCGGTGTCGGTACTTCGAGGGAGGTTTTCCAACGCTTTCGCGAAGTTCCTTAATTAAATAACCTCTTTTCCCTGGGGGCGTAACCCCGCTAACACCTTTCTAGGCACCTACTAGGTTTATAGCATTGATCGTTTAGTGAGAAATTTCCCGAGGAGTAGCATATACTCACAGTAGGATCGGGATCCAAATATCATCGCGTGATGAAACTGAAGGAATCCTACCAGAATCACCACACTCCAAATGGTATGCAAATCTAGCAAGTTTCAGTACTTATGAAACTCCCGATGTGGATTTTTGCCCCATGCTCTTATGACCTTGACGAAGGTCAACAAATCATAAGTCACATGTCAAGTTCTGCCCGTCATTATCCAGGTTAATTTGAATCCACCCGTATGTACCCTTGACGAAGGTCAACAAGGTAATGCGAATGTCCCAAACCAACGCATCTATCTATGCTACATATGAATACCCAATAGCTACCAATCACTATGCTTTGACGAAGGTCAACAAACACAGCTTGAATACTTATTGAATATTCATACGAAACGACGGAGGGCTACGAATGGTTTTGGCGAAACCGTGAACGTAGTGAACTTGATTTAATCGATGGAACGAGATAGCTTTTAGAAGGAGTGGCTCAAGCTCCGCATTTAAAAGTTATTTTGAAAAGAACCGAGTGGTTTTTCGAAAGTGTTCCAACGACTTTAACTTGGTTTATTATCTTGCATTAGTTCTTTTAATGCGTGATATTCTTGCATTAGTACTTTTAATGCGTCCCATCATTTAACCCTACCATTGCAGAAAACAACCAAAATATGACGTACGCTTATGCCATTCGCATTCGCCACTGGGCCCCGTCATTACCCGTTAGGTTACTTAACTAACGACAGAGCGGGGGCTGGGCTAGCGCGTCTGTAAAACATAAGCAACGCCTAAATAGTAAGCAATGATAGACATTACAGATCACAGATGAATGCATTGGATATACTAGCAATCCGCAATCCTTTCGAGCCTGAAACGAAAAGCGGATAACACGGTCGCGGTGAATAGCCAAATACCCCACCCAAGACCCCTACGGGTGCGGCAAACTACCCGCCAAGTACTCGGTAGTTTGTGCACCCCTCCATGGGTCTATCCTAGGAGCAAAAACAGTAAAAAGAATTATACAATGACGGCTACAACCCCGACCCGGTTGTGCGGCCAAACAAATAATATTATTACATCAATTTACATTTACAATGAATGAAAGAAAAACAAAAGCTCATCTCACATCCACCCCGGCTATTCACCCGCGACAGTCCAACACATTCATATACACATTCCAGCACATTACAGATCATGTATAACCCCGACTAATCGACTTATAGCGATTAGCCGACGTTCAATACATGCAAGCATCACAGATATAACCATCATAGTCAAAGTGCAGTGAAGTTCGGAAAAAATACGGAATTATAGGACCCCAAAAGGAAATTTCTTTTCTGGAAAATCTGGGCACATATAATATATTTTAAAAATCCCAAAACCAACACACAAACACACTGCACGAAAAACGATGCAGAGAAGACAACAACTCGCGGCGGTTCCGCGGCGGCTAAGAAGGCTCACGCGGCGGAAGGGCGGCAGTTTAGACGAATCACTGTATCGTTTTTCTTGGGTGTTCACACAAAACCCTGAGCCGAATTTACAAGTATAAAGTTTTTCATTTTGACCAGAAAAAATTTCAACAGAAACTCAGGTTTTTGTAAAGTTTGGTTTTTGGATTTTTCCGGTTCCGAACTTCGTTACACTTCACTACCAAGCTAGTTTAAGTTTAGTTAGGCTCTGATACCACTGTAAGTCCATATTGCGACCCCCGGTTCTTACGGGGAGGCGGAAACGGTATAAAAAACGAATTTTTATCGCAAGAGGCAACATGGACTAAACTATGGTCGGGATCGTTGTCTAAACTAAAACTAGCAAACTATGCTAAAGAGAGTTAGCTACTCGGATGAAGATGGTTATACCTAGACTTGAACTCCTTCGTCTTCAAACTTTGTAGAGGTTGATGGTTCTCCTTTGTCGCCTTCTTCCGTCGAAGATGGATCCACCTCGAAGGCTCGACCTTTGGGCTCTTTCTCGTACTTGGAGTGAACTAGAATCGCCGGCTTGCTAAACCCTTGATCCTAGAGTGAGTAGAGAGTGTCTAAGGGTTGCTTTTGTTTTTCAAGAGAAGGATTCTCAACACATGAGAAGGTTTCTCTTGGCTAGAGGAAGAAGAAGATGAAGTGAAGAGAGAGAGTGAATATGATAGAATGAGCTATCATTTCCTTTCTTGCAACCATAATGCAAAAAGAAAATGAATTATCAAATAATAATAATCAAAATGAAAAGGTTGATGGAAAGTTTTAGAATGACTAATATCATTACAAGCATTAAATGAAAATGCAAGAATCAAGAGCATCTTTCTCTTGTAATGATAATGGTCAAATGTTCAACCATGGTCAACAAGTCAACCATGGTCAACAAGTCAACAAAAACTAACCATGACACAATTTCATTTTATTATATATTATTAAATGATATAATACAAATCCATTAGGGTTTGGAAAAATACAACTGTCAACTGTGCATACGCACCCGTTCCGAAACCCTAATGAAAAATCATCTTCCTCCTCCTCAAAAAGAACTGTGCATACACACCTGCATTCTTGTTCCGAGGAACATGAATACTGAGAGATAAAAGCAACCCCAAATACTATACCAGTATCCGGCTCAAACCAGAGCCCGCTGGTAAAATCCGTCCGGACTCCAAACGTGCACAAGTGCGCGGATGAGAACGAACCCTGTCGCAAAACCATGCGACCTCTACTCTGTTTTGCCCAGAGGCGAATACCCTCTGTGTGGGACTCTAAAGACTCGACACTACGCTGGCAGTGGGTTTAACCACAGACCGCAAGCGGCACTAGCTGTGCGTAACGGTCCCCAGGTAGATGTCGACAAGAAGGCTGACGAGGTGAAACCCCATCTGTACTCCTACTGAGTCTGAATGTGACAGTCTCCGTACAGTCCGGTCTGTTCGTCTGATACATCGCATGGCGGGCCTAGGGGGCGGTAAACGTCAGTCCCCCAATAGCGGTACAAGTCGTGCCGGAGCGAAGCCCAAAACACCCTGAGATAACACTGGAAACCTACCAGTATATCTCGTTTGCCCTGGCCAGGGACTACTCGTGTAATGGCTCTCCTAGACACAGCGCGATGTCAACCCCCAATACCGGGAGAGACGAATCCTGTCTAACCGTCACTGCCTCCAAGTGCTTCGGGACTGCACCCAACCACCACCTGTTTGCACGACTCCTTTGAGCCGTGGTAGGGTAGTGATCAAAGTGCAGTGGGAACACACTTGAGGCGAAGTGCCAGTGTCAAGTCAGCGGACTAAGCTGTACTCATGTCACCTGGGAACTGATAACTGACGATAGGTATAATACCAACTAGTCAGTTCCCGACGAGTCCTGTCCAGTGTACTCGTAACCCAACGAGCACCCGTATACTATCTCCAGTACGACGTACTGATGGCTGTGGGACAGACCATCTCCCACACTGGGATGAGAAGCGCATACGCTAGTCTACTCCGGAGTATCGATGCCCTGTCTCGATAGTCCTGCGACTAGGGACCTGTATAAGGATGTGCTTATAGATTACCCAGCCCCCACTAGTGTGACTGCCATCACAACGCTGGTAATCAAGCAAAGATCCTAAGGGCTCTACTAATGCGTATAAGTGATATACTGAAATAAACACAAGTACACATTGAAGTAGAAACAAACCAAGTAGCATACTACTATTTTGAGCAAGATTGTATATACAAGGTGAATATCCCAAGCATCCATTAAGTAATATACAAACTAGTATGATACAGTAATGGCCTCTAGGGCATATACACTAACACTTATCACTACCTGAGAAACTATCGATTCTGGATCGGTAATTCTCACATACCCCGGCCGAGAATTTCTGGTGATGGTCACCCATACACTGCGCGACATCAACCTCCAATACCGAGATAGACGAATCCCTGACGATCCGCTCACTGCCTCCATGTGGTTCGGGACTGTACCCAACTAAAAGCTGTTTGCACGACTCCTTTGAGCCGTGGTAGGGTAGTAATCAAAGCACATTGGGAACTCACACGAGACAAATGACGATCTCAGGTCGACAAACTAACATGTACACATGTTAGCAGGGAACTGCTATCTGACAATAGATATAGTACCAACTAACATGTTCCCGGCAACTCCGTCCAGTGTACTCATAACCCAACGATCACCTGTATACTATCTTAGGTGAACAACTGACACCAATGGTTTGTAAGACCGGCCACCGCCCCTCGTCAGGGTCTAGATAAGTATACACCAGTCTAAACTGGAGTATCGATGCCCAGTCTCGATATTCGCATGACTAGGGACATTTAAGGATGTGCTTATAGACCCCAGCTCTCACGTATATGATCGCCATCATAATGCTGGTAGTCAAGTAAGAATCCTATGAACTTTATCAACATATACATGATGATAAAGACAAACCAGATAGCACACTATCATCTTGAGTAAGACCATTTTATCGGTATAGGTCCTCCCTCAATCATCATAATCACGTGCCTACGACTACGATAATTGCCTTGATGGCACTATAGCCAACAATGTGATGGTATGCAATATAGGGTGATACGACTCACATATTTTCATAAGTACTAAAATATGAACCAAGATAATCACTACTAATTAAAAATGTATTCTATTCATTTAAGTAAATAAGTTTACAAAATAATTAACTATTAAATTATATATTTATTTTATGTGCGTTTTCGAAACAAAAAGTTTACATATGATGTTAGCAAGTATGGATATTAGTGGAGACATGACAAGATGAGGATAATTCAACAAGAGAAGGAGAAGAAACGAAAGGAACTTAAATACACAACCCGATATTGTCAACGGGCTTATCTATCCGCCGATAGTCTCGCGTTTCTAGCGACACCTTCTTGAGAATTTCTTCATATTTTTGTTCAGAAAATTAGATGAAGAGGGAGATCGGAAATGTTAGAAATGTGTGATGAAGAAAAAAAAGAAGAGTGACATATAAAAATGATTTATGGTCACCATAATTCTAATAAATTATAGCACATAACCATTCTAATTATTTTAGGAGTTAAAAGAAATATAAAATGAAAGGTCTCATTTGTGGTTTATGAGAAAAATAAAAATTGATAAAAAAATTATTCCAAGAATGGAGATTTGAATATGTGACCTATGAAATAATAATGCAAAGAATTAACCAATGAGCTATAAACTTCTTCATGCACATATTTAATAAGAATTAAATGTATGATGTTGCCTGAAAAGGAAGTGGGCTAAGAAAAAGAAAAGAAAGAAATCAAATGGAATTGTCTTGGTTTGTGTTTTGAACTTTGAAAAATTATAGAATTGATAAAATAGATGAAGTGATAAAATAATATATTTACTAAAATATAAAATATACCAAAAATAAATAATTGTAATATTTTATTAAAAAAATAATACACGAAGATATATGATTTTTATGGTCGTTATATTAAAATTTTGAGACTTTGAGGGGGTGCAGCTGCCCCTGCTCGCACCCCCTGCCTCCGTCTTTGGGTATGGCACTTTCCAGGATGGGAAGAGGCCACAATATTTAATGCTTTCAGGCAAATTCATGGGTCCATGGATGCCTATGTGTTGTGTGCGTTGGTGCGTTGTATGTATGGTTTAGGTTTATGGGCAAGTCCAAAAAGATCATGATAAAATATACAAGTTTAAATTCGTTGAAATTAACGGCTCATGAACCAGTTGCTTGAAAGTTGATCCAAACATTGTCCAGGTGTCACGTGACACTCTAACAAGTAACAAGTAGCTTGAATAGTTTTATCAAATACCCTTGTATTAGATCTTAAAAGTTCAATAAAAGTTGATGAATAGCTTAATGGGGGCTTCTTTTCCCAGGAAAAAAAAAAGGTTAGCTTGAATAGTTGCTAGCTGGTCTCCCTTTCTCCAAGTATTTATCTATGGTTTTGTTGGTACGCTAGCTTGCAGCTTGATGCAATTTCACATATATAAACATTATACAATTTAAAGTTCATGTTTACTTAGCTTCCAGCATGCATGTCCACATGTATGCTATAGTTTTGTTCTTACAAACAATCTGAGAAATTATTTAGTGTGCTGAATGTGATATTTACGGACATGAGAGAGAAAGAGATGGGGTATTTCGGACATCCTTTGTACAGCTTGACACTACTACAATAAAGGGTTGCCCCTACGGACAGCTTGACACTATTACAATAAGAGGTTGCCCCTACGGATAAATTCGTAGGGACAAATCCGTAGGGGCAAAGCATTGCCCAACGGATATATCCGTAGGGGCAAAAAAATACCTCGTAGGTGCAAAGACCGCAGGTGCAAGTTTTCGTCCTGAAGATGCCGCTACGGAGTAATAATTGTCCCTACGCCTTAATCCGTAGGAACACTTATCCCTACGGAGTAATCCGTAATCCGTAAGGACACTTAAATATTTTAATTTATTAGTTTATAAAACAAAATAATTGGTGCCCCTACGAATACATCCGTAGGATCTGATTGGTGCCCCTACGAATACATCCGTAGGTCCAGATAAATGTCCCTACGGATAAATTCGTAGGGGCAAGTTTTACTGAGTCCATACCTGATATTTTGTCCTTACAGCTAACTGTGTAGGGGCAAACATTTGGACCTACGGATTAATTCGTAGGTGTAACAGATGACCCTACTGATTAATCCGTAGGGACAAAATATCAGGGATATTTTTATAAAAACAAGGGCTTCATGTTTTTTCCCCGTCATGTGCACAATAATATATATATATATATATATATATATATATATATATAGATATATATATATATAAAGGGCTTCATGTTTTTTCCCCGTCATGTGCACAATAATATATATATATATATATATATATAAAGGGCTTCATGTTTTTTCCCCGTCATGTGCACAATAATATATATATATATATATATATATATATATATATATATATATATATATATATATATATATATATATATATATCATATAACCAAATACAGAAATATTCATAATCAATATCTCACGCATAATATATAAAAGAAATAAACAAACAGAATATGATATCAAACTAAATTATCGAGAACAAGCAAACAACCATCAATATCGTCCAAAATTTATACGATATGTATCAGATAAGTACATACATCCTCAAAAATATAAATAAAGCTATCCCAGCTTGGTCCAGCTCCTCCACCTCTGATAATCGTCGTAATCCGGCGCATCTACTCCTCGGTGCAGCCTTAAGTCATCAAAAAATCGACTAATGAAGGAGCGGACTGTGCGGGAGTCCGAGCGGGCAGTGGAGCAGCAGGAGTGGTCTGCGCAACCGCAGCCGAGATAGTGGCTTGCGGAGCCGCAGCCGAAGGAGATGCATGTGAAGCCGCAGCCGAAGTAACCTGTCACACCTGTTAAATTTTGTGTGTAATAAACGAGCAAAAACGGTGTATTAGATTTTAGTCGAGTTCGTATCATTATCAAGTTATTGTGAAACCCCAATCTAAGAATACTTAGGGACTCAGGCCTCGTTTGGGTATCTAGTTTGGAAAGCCGTGGTTATTTTAATTAGATAGTTTTATGTAAATATGATTAATCAAACCTAAGTCTACAACCAAATAAGTTCAGGCTACTAATATTGCATATGTTACTATCTATAATGTGATATAATATTTTACTATTAAGTAGTATACATACCATCTCCTTCAACTCCTCGACTGTGGTCTTCAAGACGGCAACATCATGCTCTAGACGTCGCTCACGGGGGGTAGGGGAAGTAACCGCCGGAGTGGAGTCCAACCTCATATGAGCCCTGCTAAGACCCAGTCCCCGGCCTCTCTCCCAACCTTCGTGGTGCCCTCCGTGTACGGCGTTTAGGACTGGGGTCAGCAGCATCGAATCGGTCTGTCCAGTAAAATCGATCTCCGATACCTCCGACTGCTCCACCACCCGCTCCTACACCCACATTAACCATTAAAATATAAGTATATCATTTAAATTTGAACTTTTCAAAACAAAAATTTCAAAATTGTTGGAATAAATATTAACATTTACGCAATACTCCTGGGTAGCGGTGTCGGGGAATCGAAGCTCGCCCGTGGCGGGATCTGTCGAGGTGCCGTGGATGGTAAGATATGCGGTCAGCACGCTCGGTGTACCACCCTGCGCCAGGGTCTGAGCTCTCTGCAATTCGCAAAAAATTTACATATATTATAAAATAACTCTTAATATTACATTATATCGAAATAAATCTATTGTAATTTACCAATACCTCCATGGCACGAGTAATATTTCTCGAGCCACCTGTATAAGTGGAGCGACCCCTCTTCGCCGACTTCCTATTCACTTTATTTTGATCGGCCTGTTTCTACACAACACATTCAGATTTAGTTTTCTAATTAAGCAACACAAAAAAATAAATTATATACTAAATAATGAATTACATTTAAATTACAAACTTGTTTGCACTGAGAGTCGAAATATTCTCACAAGAGAGGCCATGTATTTACGTCGACTCTCGCAAAGGCCGGGTATGTAGGAGAGCCGCTCTCTCTTCCTCGGGAGTCGCCATCCACAAGGAATAGCAGTTGATCTTCAGCACGTTCCTATTGTATCAGACTTTTGATTGCATGTTCTTCATCAGGCCATTGTACAGAGCGTGAAGATCGAGCACTCACTCAGGGTGATCAGGGTCGGGTACAGGCTGAAAGTCATAATCCAACCGCAAATACAAAAAACAATGTACTTAAATTGCAAGTGTTAAATAATAATAAATATATTGGATAAGTCAAATAAAAATATATATTAATACTCGAGCCTGATCCCAGAAGAGAGCAAATGAGCGCCGGTGCTGATCGCCCCACTCAACGTGAAGTGGATATTTCTTCATGAGGCGGCTCTCATTCCCCATATACCGGCCGAACCTCTCGGCATAATCTCCGGTATAGAGATAATCGGGGATAAAGAAGAGGGGGAATGCTACTTCCCCCTAACTCTGTCGGGCCTCAGCCTGTGGGACTGATTCGGGCCTCGAGTCCCCCTCTCGGGATGGGGATGCCCTGCATCTACAAGAAATATCAAGACTGGGCCCAGGCAGCAGTACGAGCGGGACGATAGTTTCTCCAGTGAGGAACAGCCGGTGATCCGGACGTGGACGCATCCCCTCCAACTAGAAAATAAATATTAACGATAAAATTACATGAAATTCATGTTTATTCTTAGAGGATATGTAAAATAAATAAATATTTTATATTTATTCATACTAACCTGCAGACTGAGCGGAGGGTACGGAAGTGGCGGGAGTGGCCCCTGCGCCAGATGTGGACGCACCACCTATAATTAGACAAATAAAATAGATTATATAAGTAATTACAAAAGGAATGTACGTGTAGATCAATAATATAAAATTCTAAATCAATATGCACGCACTATACGATATATAAACATACCCGCAGGTGCGGTGGTGGCCTCTGCCCGAGATGTGGAGGTACCACCTACAGCTAGACAATAAAAAAATTATTATCTAAGTAAGAGTAAAAAGAATGTGTGTATATTTATGATATAACATTTTAAATCAATATGCATGAACTATAGGATATATAAACATACCTGGAGGTGCGGGAGTGGCCTCTGACTCTGATGTGGACGCACCACCAACAACTAAACAATCAAACATTGACTATATAAGCAATTTTGAAAAAAAATATGTATGTATATCTATAATATTACATTCAAAATGAATATGAGTGCAATATACCTGGAGGTGTGGCAAAGTCCACACAGAAGGAGTCATCCGAAGGGGTCTTCGATCGGAGTGCAAGACTGGCCCTCTGAAGCTCTCTGCGCATCTCTCCGGGCGGCAGAACCGCTCTGCCTCTACCGCAGCTGGTGCTCCTGCCGCTCCTTGCTGTTCCGGTCGTCGTCATCAAATCTAGACAAGAGTACAATCATTGCATATGCATGCTATACATGTATAGATCGTAAAAATGTGAAGTAATAATATAACATTGCTGATAATCTTTTTCGTTTCGTGGACGCATTAGACATATCTACTTGGATTTCATCATCGATATCATTTCTAACCCATGTAACTTCACGATCAGCCGAAGACAACCCGTCTTTTGAAACAGATGGTCGGAGCACTCTAAGTCTTCTCTCTTCTTCGTCCTCATCGCTGTCCTCCATACGGTCCTCGAATTCTGGGACATCGTAAACATCCCTGGATTTCCAACGGCATACGACACTCCATCCATATTCATCTTTCCAAGTCCCGAGATTATTTCTCTACTTATCCGTATCGGTTCGTATATCGTACCAAGTACATTGAAATATATAAACGGTTCTTATTGTCCGGGATATTGGATACCAAGTATGCAATTTAAGTATCCATAATAAATCACACCATTCGATCCTACCGTCGCAATCCCACTATTCTGAGTGGTTCGAGATGTTTTTATGTCCTTAACTTCAAATTAGTATCCAAGGACGCCGAATCCTTTATAATATGCAACCTCCATAGTAGGAAACTGAGCTAAACATCTTGAATCACTCTCTAATAATGCAGACAAGTTCGGATCGTGAATCTGACAAAACAAATTTTATAATAAATACATAACGATATATGTTTAGATTAAGACTGGTAGCAATAACATATTATTCGAACTTACATGGTCTGCAACCCAATCGCAAAACTTATTTTGATGATATTTTTCCAATCGTTTATCATTCCAATCAGGATGCCCCTCACGTACCTCGTTAAAATGATTTCTGTTCTCATCAATAAATTATGACATTATTATTATATCATTTCATACACACACAAACACAAATATAACAATTAATCCAAAAAAACTTACTCTCTAATTTCTTCAAGACATGCGCTATTGAGGAGGATAGACCGATATATCTTATTAATAAACATAGTGTCTACTCTGTTATAATCAGCTTTACCATATGGCCCGTCCTGAATTCTCCGAGGCCGGTTAAGTTTCTTCTCAATATTCTCGTCCAGATAGCGGGAACAAAATGTGGTTGCTTCATCTAGAAAATAACCTTGCATGATAGAACCATCTGGTCGATTTCTATTGCGTATATACTTTTTAAAGTGTAGAGGTACCTAAAAAAAATATGTTAAATAAATAAATACGGGCATATAGGACAACAACAATTTTACAAATTCCGTGAAACAAAAAATTCCACGTACCTTTCGACGGGATACATCCATCGATATTGTACCGGTCCGGCTAATTTAGCCTCCGTTGCAAGATAAACGGTCAGGTGTACTATGAAATCGAAGAATGACGGTGGGAAAATACGCTCAAGCTTGTAAAGTATCAACGAAATAGAATTTTCTAGATTCTCCAGCGTCACAATATCAAGGGTTTTAGCATACAATTCTCTAAAAAAGCAACAAAGGTCATTCATTACTAGACCAACCGATTCGGAAAGGGAAGTCCTGAGGGCTAATGGAAGAAGGTGCTCCATAATAACATGGTGATCATGACTTTTCAACCCATTGATCTTGCCTTTCACAATTTTTATCTTCTTACTAAATGATCCTGAGAAGCCTGTAGGAACTTTCAAATCATGCAACACCTGCAGGAATCTTTTCTTCTCCGGTTGTGACATATGATACACGGCATTGGGAAGTACAAACTTGCCTGGTTTATCCGCGGTCGGTTTAGGATGCAATTCACTTCTAATTTCCCAGTCCTGAAGATCCATCCGAGTACGGGGGTTGTCTTTCGATTTTCTGTCTTTACAAAGAAGCAAGTTGAGTACGTGCTCGGATACTCCCTTCTCTATGTGCATGACGTCCAGACAATGACGCACTAAATTTTTTAACCAATACGGAAGCTCGAAGAAAATTCTTAACTTGTTCCAGTATGGTGGTTTCACATGTTTTGCCAGATCTATCCCGAAGGTCACATTATTGTAACCATCCCACTGAGTAGTCACGTCTTCTCCGGACAATGAGGCTGGAGGCCCAAGAAGCTCCTGATGACCATCAAAGTGAGCAGCGTCTAACCTGTAGAGATGGTATAGTGGCATAAAACGCCAATGACCGCAATAACAAACCTTCCTGCTAAAATTCAAAAATTTCAATGTTGTATATTGATAGCAATAAGGGAATGTTTTGTGACCATGTACGGACCAACCTGATAGCATTCCATACGCAGGAAAGTCATTAATTGTCCACATTAAAGCCGCACGCAGTGTGAATGTTGTATCTGTGTTTGCATCGTAAGTCTCTACACCATCAATGAATAAAGATTTTAACTTATCAATCAGAGGTCGGTGATAGACGTCGATATTGTTTCCCGGTAAGTTTGGTCCGTCGATAAGAAGAGCCATCATAAAGTAGGATTGATCTATAGCTAACTAAGGCGACAGATTATAATCTATCATTACAACGGGCCATGTGCCATGGCTTCCAGCCATATAGTTGAATGGGCAGAAGCCGTCACTAACGAGTTCGAGCCTGACATTGCGAGGATCACTACTAAATATTTCGTTCCTCCTATCGAAATCCTTTCATACCGGTGAATCTCTTGGATGACTCATTTTTTCATCTTCACTTGGAGGAGCATGGTGATGCCAAATCATTGCCTTGGCTATTTTCTTGCACCTGAATAGCCTCTGCAGCCTCTGTGTTATGGGAAAGTATCGTGCTATATTGACAGGTATATCGGGCTTCTTATCAGAATCTTTCGGCTTATACCTGACCTCTCCGCATGTTGGACACTCTTTCAAATCTGAATTCTCTTTCCGGTACAACACGCAATTTTTGGAATATGCTTGAATTTTCTCACACTTCAGACCCAAATCAGACATCATCTTTTGGGCTCCATACCAGCTGTCGGGCACGTTATTTCCCGGGGGCATAGAATCTTTCAAGAACTTCAGAAGTATCGTGAATGACATGTTGCTCCATCCATTTAGGCACTTAATCTGGAAAAGTTGGATGAACCATGATAGAGTGGAATACTTTGCATTCTCATAAATTGGTCTTCTAGTATCATTCATGAACTTTTCATACTTATCCGCACGCGGTCCTTGACCGGAAGGAATGTCATCTTCGGTATGAATACTATCATCTAGGACAGCCTCTATCATATCCTCCATTTCCTCTCCTAGAAAGAAATTATTGTCTTCTTCTTCTCCTTCTTCTTCTGCCGCATTACTATCTTCTTCTTCTCCTTCCCCGTGATATTGCCAAATTGTATAAAAACCATATTTAACGATATGAAGCTCTACGAATTCTACCTTCTGCCAGTACTTATTCCCACATCTATGGCACGGGCAGAGAATCTTCTCTAACACGATTTTATTATGTGCGCGTGCAAATTCAATAAAAGCAGCAACTCATGCGACAAACTTAGGTTGCATACGTTATTGCCAATCCACGTACATCCAGTCCTTAACTCTGATGTACTCATGGGCCATATTAGACTGTATAACATGTAAATTGTAGGTTATGATTATTATATTGAGAAATCTAAGAATGGGATGGTTACTGACAAAGAAGAAAATCCGTAGATACAAGTTTGTCATTGAAAAGAATAAATTATCGATAAACAAAATTAGATTTGAATATCTTAGATCATCATCATTTTTTTAAAGAACTAGGTTCTTTATATAGGGTTAAACTCTAATTTTTGGAGGAATTAAATTCCCATATGTTCCTATTATTTCTTTTTAACTTAGTTCTTTTACCCAAAGTTTTGAATCTGCAGAACAAAATCTCCCCGATGAGAATTAAATTCTCAACTTGTGAAGAGATTTGCTTCTGCAAATCTCAACCAGAGGAAAAACTAAGTTCTTATATGAAGGGTTAAGTTTACGGTAAAATTGTACGTTTACGTTATCATCGAGTATCCTACTGAAGGAACTAGTGCATCCTAAACCCTAACCCTAATTTTTGGAGAAATTAAATTCCTATATGTTCCTTTTATTTCTTTTCAAATTAGTTCTTTTCCCCTAAGTTTTGAATCTGCAGAACAAAATCTCCCCGATGAGAATTAAATTCTAAACTTGTGGGGAGATTTGCTTCTGCAAATCTCAACCAGAGGAAGAACTAAGTTCTTATATGAAGGGTTAAGTTTACGGTAAAATTGTACGTTTACGTTATCATCGAGTATCCTACTGAAGAAACAAATGCACCAAGTTCTTATAAGAAGGGTTAAGTTTACGGTAAAATTGTACGTTTACATTATCATCGAGTATCCTACTGAAGGAACTAGCAAGCCCTAAACCCTAACCCTAATTTTTAGAGGAATTAGATTCCTATATGTTCCTGTTATTTCTTTTTAACTTAGTTCTTTTCCCCTAACTTTTGAATCTGCAGAACAAAATCTCCCCGATGAGAATTAAATTCTCAACTTGTGGGAAGATTTGCTTCTACAAATCTCAACCAGAGGAAGAACTAAGTTCTTATATGAAGGATTAAGTTTACGGTAAAATTGTACGTTTACGTTTTCATCGAGTATCCTACTGAAGGAACTAACGCACCCTAAACCCTAACCTTAATTTTTGGAGGAATTAAATTCCCATATGTTCATGTTATTTCTTTTTAACTTAGTTCTCTTCCCCTGAGGTTTGAATCTGCAGAACAAAATCTCCCCGATGAGAATTAAATTCTTAACTTGTGGGGAGATTTGCTTCTGCAAATCTCAACCAGAGTAAGAACTAAGTTCTTATATGAAGGGTTAAGTTTACGGTAAATTTGTACGTTTACGTTATCATCGAGTATCCTACTGAAGGAACTATCGCGCCCTTAAGCCTAACCCTAATTTTTGGAGGAATTAAATTCCCATAGGTTCTTATTATTTCTTTTTAATTTAGTTCTTTTCCCCTAAGTTTTGAATCTGCAGAACAAATTCTTCCCGATGAGAATTAAATTCTCAACTTGTGGGGGGATTTGCTTCTGTAAATCTCAACCAGAGAAAGAACTAAGTTCTTATATGAAGGATTAAGTTTACGGTAAACTTGTACGTTTACGTTATCATCGAGTATCCTACTGAAGGAACTAGCGCGCCCTAAACCCTAACCCTAATTTTTGGAGGAATTAAATTCCCATATGTTCCTGTTATTTCTTTTTAACTTAGTTCTTTTCCCCTAGGTTTTTAACATGCAGAATAAAATCTCCCCGATGAGAATTAAATTCTTAACTTATAGGGAGATTTGCTTCTGCAAATCTCAACTAGAGGAAGAACTAAGTTCTTATATGAAGGGTTAAGTTTACGGTAAAATTGTACGTTTACTTTATAATCGAGTATCCTACTGAAGGAACTAGTGCATCCTAAACCCTAACCCTAATTTTTGGAGGAATTAAATTTCCATATGTTCCTGTTATTTCTTTTTAACCTATTTCTTTTCCCATAACTTTTGAATCTGCAGAACAAAATCTTCCCGGTAAAAATTAAATTCTCAACTTGTGGGAAGATTTGCTTCTGCAAATCTCAACCAGAGGAAGAACTAAGTTCTTATATGAAAGGTTAAGTTTACGGTAAAATTGTACGTTTACGTTATCATCGAGTATCCTACTGAAGGAACTAGCGCACCCTAAACCCTAATCCTAATTTTTGGAGGAATTAAATTCCCAAATGTTCATGTTATTTCTTTTTAACTTAGTTCTTTTCCCCTAAAATTTAAATCTGCAGAACAAAATCTCCCCGATGAGAATTAAATTCTCAACTTGTGGGGAGATTTGCTTCTGCAAATCTCAACCAGAGGAAGAACTAAGTTCTTATATGAAGGGTCGAGTATCCTACTGAAGGAACTAGCACGCCCTAAACCCTAACCCTAATTTTTGGAGAAATTAAATTCCCATATGTTCCTGTTATTTTTTTTTAACTTAGTTCTTTTCCCCTAAGTTTTGAATCTGCAGAACAAAATCTCCCCGATGAGAATTAAATTCTCAACTTGTGGGGAGATTTGCTTCTGCAAATCTCAACCAGAGAAAGAACTAAGTTCTTATATGAAGGGTTAAGTTTACGGTAAAGTTGTACGTTTACGTTATCATCGAGTATCCTACTGAAGGAACTAGCGCGCCCTAAACCCTAACCCTAATTTTTGGAGGAATTAAATTCCCATATGTTCCTGTTATTTCTTTTTTAACTTAGTTCTTTTCCCCTAAGTTTTGAATATGCAGAACAAAATCTCCCCGATGAGAATTAAATTCTCAACTTGTGGAGAGATTTGCTTCTGTAAATCTCAAGTAGAGGAAGAACTAAATTCTTATATGAAGGGTTAAGTTTACGGTAAAATTGTACGTTTACTTTATAATCGAGTATCCTACTGAAGAAACTAGTGCACCCTAAACCCTAACCTTAATTTTTAGAGAAATTAAATTCTCATATGTTCCTGTTATTTCTTTTTAACTTAGTTCTTTTCCCCTAAGTTTTGAATCTGCAGAACAAAATCTCCCCGATGAGAATTAAATTCTTAACTTGTGGGGAGATTTGCTTCTACAAATCTCAACCAGTGGAAGAACTAAATTCTTATATGAAGGGTTAACTTTACGGTAAAGTTGTACGTTTACGTTATCATCGAGTATCCTACTGAAGGAACTAGTGCACCCTAAAACCTAACCCTAATTTTTGGAGGAATTAAATTTTCATATGTTCTTGTTATTTCTTTTTTAATTTATTTCTTTTCCCCTAAGTTTTGAATCTGCAGAACAAAATCTCCCCGATGAGAATTAAATTCTTAACTTGTGGGGAGATTTGCTTCTGCAAATCTCAACCAGAGAAAGAACTATATTCTTATATGAAAGGTTAAGTTTACGGTAAAGTTATACGTTTACATTATGATCGAGTATTCTGTAGGACCACGGTAGCGCCCCGGCCGTCTGTCCGATGCCAAAATGCGGAAACAAAAACTTTACTTTAACTAGAAACCGACGCTACCGCGGACTATAAACCCGGATCGGACCATTAACCTACTACTAGCTAACTAGAGAAAGGGTAGAGAGCTATACCGAGCGATCCGTGTCCTTCGGTCTTCGGCCACCATCCCGATCTCCTCGCGGAATCTCCGGTTTCGATCTCCTCGTCGAAAGGGCACCACATCACCGAGTCTTTTTACGGGCTCTCATCTCTGGACCGAGACAACTCGGACACGAAGTTGGCAAGCCGACGTGTCCAAGATTGCTGTAGAATAATTGTAGAAACCTTTTGTTTCAAGAGGTTGATGAAGTTGCCATTGAAGGAGGGAAGAAGAAGAAGTGAACTTTTGTGATGGCTAAAGAATTTTTGTTGCAAGCACAAGAGATCAAAACCCCACACCAAAAATGGACAGCCCCCATCAAGAGAAGTGGCCGGCCATCCAAGGAGAGTGAGAGAGGGAGTGAGCAATAATCCAAGAGAGAGAAAAAGGGTGATGATGATAAATAATCATTACCCCAAAGTCTCATCATAATCCCATCATATAAAGTAAACAATGATGAACAAAAAGAAGTCAATGGAAGCTAGAACCATCATGAACCAACCATGTGCCAAAAAAAGTCTTCTCCATTATTAATTGCACATTTGCAAATAAGCCCTCCTCCATCAATTTTTCAGCCAAAGAAAGAAACAAAGGAAAATGGCCGAACGGAAAGCAAACTGGCAACTTCAAAAAGACGATCACGTAATAAATTACAGGGAAACCCCGCGACTGTATATACACACCCGCATTTGTATTGCGACCGAATACAAATGCAATGAGACAAAACCTACACTGTACAATACTAGGATCCGGTTTAAACCAAAGCCCGCTAGTATTATCCGTCCAATCATGATCCGTGCAATATCGCACGTATATGATCGAACCCTGCCATATATCCATACGGCCTCTACAACGTTTCGCCCGAAACTTGAGAAACTGTCTGTAGGGGACTCTAAAGACTCGTCAATATTTTGACTGTGGATTTAACCACTAGCACGTCAGAGGTATTAGCCGTACGTAACGGGCTACCAGGTATTGACCAAAAGGGAAGTCGATGAGCGAACTCATCCTGACACCCTACTGATCCTGTCAGTGACAATATCCGTACAGTCTGGTCCGTTCGTCTATGAGCATCGCATGGCGGGCCTAGGGGGTTGGTAAAAGTCAGACCCCCAAAAGCGGTACAAGTCGTGTCGGAGTGTAGCCCAGAACACCCTGAGATACTACTGGAATACCTACCCGTAAATCTCCTACCTTGGCCAAGGACTTCGTGTAATGTGTCTCCTAGACACAGCGCGACCTCACCCCCAATACCGGGAGAGACGAACCCCTGCAGATCCGCTCACTGCCTTCATGTGGCTCGGGACTGTACCCAACTAAAACCTGTTTGCACGACTCCTTTGAGCCGTGGTAGGGTAGTAATCAAAGTACAGTGGGAACTCACACGAGACAAATGAAGATCTCAGGTCGATGAACTAACCTGTACACATGTCACCAGGGAACTGCTATCTGACGTCAGGTATAAAACCAACTAGCATATTCCCGGCGAGTCCTGTCCGGTGTACTCATAACCCAATGAGCACCTGTATACATTTTAGGTGAACCAACTGACACCAGTGGCTTGTGAGACCGGCCACCGCCCCTCGTCGGGGTCTCGACTGTATACACTAGTCTACTCTGGAGTATCGATACCCTGTCTCGAAAACTCCCACGATTAGGGACCTTTTAAGGATGTGCTTATAGACCCCAGCTCCCACGTATATGATCGCCATCATACTGCTGGCCGTCAAGCAAGAATTCTAAGGGCTCTATCAACGCGTGATAGTGACTTGTAAGGTCACCTAAAGCAGTACACGATGATAAAGATAAACCAGAGAGCATACTATCATATTGAGTAAGATTGTCCTACCGACATAGGTCCTCCCTCAATCATTGCAATCACATGCCTGTGATCCAATAATTGACTCTGAGGGCACTATATCCAACAATCTCCCACTTGCACTCAAGGCTAATATTGCGATGTCGTATACTCATAGCCCATGTGATACCGAACACCCAACTCCTCTACTAATCAGTCTCACAAAACCCGTTTGCGAAACTAATGCGTTCGAGGAATAGCCTCAGTGAGTGGATCCGCTCTGATGTTTCTTTCTATATATCTCTTAATCTCATGTTCGCGGAGAAATCCATCTCCCGAAATGAGCAATACCTGTCTTAGAGTATATCTGGATGTCTGATGGGATCTAGTTCATAAATGAACTCCAAATCCAAACTTCTCAGACTGTATCGTCAACTGAACTTAATCAGTATCCTGCGTCATGCCTCCCTCAGTATCCCCTTGGACCACCTGTCCAAAATACTGCCCCTCGTCAGAGGGAAAACTATAACTCTGACAGCCACTCTGTCATCTAGGTCACCTTGGAAGCCTGGAATGATAACTGTCACCTAAAAGAGGCTGTTGTTATCATATCCCTAGAACATCCACTTATGTTCTAAAACTGTTTCCGAATGTTTCTCCAGGATTGGATCAATATCAACTAATTGCATCTAGTGCAAAAAACAACGTCTGGTGCGGTACTTGATATCTCATGATTGACTCAATTGCCTAAGCAAGTGATCTGCCAATCATGTACATCCCTCTCACCTTTAATCTATAAGACACCTTTAGAGAGGGTGACTCCATCACCTGCAGGTACACCACCGTGCCAGGAGTCGTCCATTCTAAAACACCTTTAGAATGCTGTCTAAGTACCCAGATTGGGAAACTATCCAAATCTAGATCTAAAACCATAAATCCATGAACCAGAATTTTTGATATAATATCCAAGTCCCATGTGGAGAAACCACTGTGTGACAACCAAACTATAACCGATCGTAGTATAGGAATTTCACTTCCTACTCTGTGTATGTCATCCAAATACCAGGACATCACAACCTACTACCTTCTTAACAGATCCATCCCCTATTCTGATGAAGTCAAACCGATGACTGTCACATCAGAAATAGATGATCTATCTCCGCTATATCTGCTTCAGTCTATAAATAGACATAAGTCACTTGTCCACTATGCTTCCGCTGCTCCCACTGACTACGACAACCTTCTAGCAAAATCATATACACGTGCACTTCTAAATCTAGTTTAGAACGACGCTATATTCATCCTCCTGCCGGGTCTCATAGCCTGGAACAACAGTAGTGTCAAATCTGGGTAAACAAGAACCTCCATATCACCGTCCTTGAGGCTACCGGAGTACCTCTCGGGTGCTTGAGGTTATCCACCATATCTGTGGAGTGGACAATGGAATGTTAAACCAAATTGAATCTTTAGGTTCTTATCAAATTTTCAGTAATCGTTTGCGGTTCTGAAATCACTTCCAGTTCTACCATACTCCCACTACTGTTTTCTGAAAAAATCCATTTTACTAAAACTGTGGCGAGTCAAGAACAATATCACTATTGATCTTCCAGATGGTAGAAAGTCAACCCTCGTCATAGCCCGGGTCAACACACAAACAACCATTACGGAAACGTGCCTTGAGTTATCCAGAGTCTGGTTTTAAGCATAAGCCGGACAACTCCCCGTACCTTAACATCGTTAAGGTATGAACCGTTCTATATCCAATATAGAAATAGAGACACTGATTTAATTGGAACCAGATTCAAATCATGCAACTGTCTTCAGTGCATGTCAACTAAATGGAAGGAGACCGATCAGCGTTTCTCAACTTAGGAATGCATCCAGATATGAGTAACCTGAAAGAGAAACAAGTTTCTCAAAACCATTACTATCAACTGAATACAATACACAAGTATCTACATCTTCGATCTCCTTGAAGAATCCCGATACTTGCAACACCTGGTTCTCTACTTTATTCATATACCTATAACTTCTCAAAACTCGGACCTTGCATTTCTACGAAACACATGTCTAAGAACTAGAGAAGTCACAAGTAAACAGAATATAGTACGAGTACCAACCCCTCTGTCCTAATGGACACTGGACAACATACAATACTCTGTATAAGTCCCCTAAGTCTAATAACTCATTCCCTGTGTGTCGTAGGTTGAAAACTGTACTTATGGTTAAGAAGAATTACACCGCTATTTAATGCTCCTTACCTAACCATCCACTGATATAGGTAAATGTTATAGACATAATTTCAAAAATTTATATCTCACTCTATAAAAATAGACGTACAGATATATCAATTTGAAATTGGTGCATAACAACGGATATTCAAAACCAAATATTTGCCGCCCGGCAAACAACCCAGGTGACTTCCTCAAATATCACCAATTACAACGAATTCCGATATAATGAGGATGATCACCTAATTCACAATAACTTACTCCCACTCATTATCTGTAAAACCATACAGATGTGAGAATCATACCTGGTAAATACATACCCTGGAGCAAGGGCTAATTGGGAAATCAGTTTTCTTTTAACTGTACACAGTGAAACTGAAATATTGAAATGTTTCGTAGGGGTATCCGGGTATTCCTAGTAATGCCTCTTCCATTATCCAGATTAACAACTGTAACTGTATGTTTCTTTGCCATCTCTCCAAATCCATTTATATGTCTTTATTCATTACCTTCTGTACACCCTCTTAGGCTATATGGTTTTCGTCCTTCCCTACCTTTCGGCACCAGCTTATGGTTTGGAAGAAGACTATCCAATAAGCATAATAGGTGTACTGTCCTAATCCTAGGAGCACTCGCAACACGAGAGAAAGTAAAATATAAAAGACACCTGAATAAACCTTATTCCTATTTCTCCTGAACCAGAATCCATCCCCGAACTGGAACAAGTTCCTTTCGAGTTCGTATATAACCATACGATGGAGTACCCAAATAACTGTGGATTTTCGTAGTGATACGGAGTGTCCTGGAGAAATACAAAGGTGAAGTGGGAGTGGTAATGAAATACTTGGTTTGGTCATGAATAACAGTCGCAATTTACTTTGCCCTCTTTCTAACCCCTTTATTTGTCTTAACTTAATACCTTCTGTACACCATCGTTAGGCTAGTTGGTTTTCTCATTCCCTACCGTTCGGCACCATCCTAAGGTTTGGAAGAAGACTATCCAATAAGCGTAACAGGTGTGCTATCCCCTAATCCAAGGAGCACTCGCAACTTGAGAGAAGGTAAAAGGAAAAGACAACTGAATAGTCATATTCGTTTTCTCCAGAACCGGAAACCATCCTCGAATCTGGAACAAGTTCCTTCGAGTTCGTATATAACCATACGATGGTTTTATCCAATGGAAGTGGACGTTCGTAGTAATACGGGGTGTTCTGGAGAAAAGGGTAAAATTAGGAGTGGCAATGAGATATGCAACTCTGAAAATCCAAAAGCTAGTGTTTAAGAAGGTTCGGTTAATCTTGGTCACTGAGTCATAGTCAAGGGTCGGGTCATGGTCGCTGCCAAAGAGAAAGAGAAAAGAAACACTCAGCGTGCACTCTAACCTAGATCAGAATGGTTATCACTTTATCTAATCAGGATACCTCCCACTGTAACCTCAAATTCTCTTCCAAACCTAAAAGAAGAATTAGTCGGGATCACCCGAGGTGTAAACCAACTCATCAGTGGGAATCGGGATCCAACTATTATCGCATGATAACGTGATGGAATCCACTCACGTTATCACACTCCAGAAGGTATGCGCATATCTGGCAAGTTTCAGTTTCTTTAAAAACACCCGATGTGATTTTTACCCCTAGGACCCAAGTGACCTTGACACAGTCAACAAATCAAAGAGTCATAGTCAAGTTCAACCCGTCATTATCTTGGATTGCATTAAACCCACCAGTACAAGCCCTTGACATAGTCAACAATGCCGCACGACTGTCCTAACCAATCCCATTAATATGCCACAAACGAACATTACTCATCTACCGTACACTACGTCTTGACACAGTCAACAAACGCAGCACGAATACTAAGTAATACTTGTAAGAAATGACGGAGGGCTACGTCTAGTTTTTGGCGAAAAACTTTTAACGTAATGAACTTGATATCGTTGAAAGAACTGCATAGCTTTTTATAAAAATATAGTGACGAAAACCTTTGCTAAAGAGGTCACTCCCGGTGAAGGGATCTCGGCTCTTTCCCCGTAGAATGAGGTGCAGGATATTCCAACTGAATACCACGATGCAAAGCAAAAGTAATCGACTATAGTGAAGTTATTGCCCTGACGCAAACTTCTGTCTAAGGGGTCGCTCCCGGTGAAGGGATCTCGGCCCTTGCCTCGTCGACTGAGGTGCTGGATATTCATAACCGAATACCACTGTGCAAAACAAAAGAGAATGTCCTTGCAATAACAGCTTTTTGAAAATTGTTCCAACAACATCAGAATAGGTTTGTTTAGCTTGCATTGATCCAAATCAACGCAGTCCCATCAATTGATCACACTAATAAAGAACAAAAATACGATGTACGTATATGCCACCCGCATTCGCCACTGGGTCCCGTCATCACCCGTTAGGTTACTTAACTAACGACAGAGCGGAGACTGGACTAGCACGGGTGCAAAACATATACAACATCTACTAGTATATATATCAATATATAATAATCGCTCAAGGCGTGATAAAATGCAACATCACAGAAATGTAATAAGCATCACAGAACAATACAGATATCTGGGATCCCCGGGTTTCATAGAGCCGCTGCTAAAACCCGACGTTCCCCTGGTCGTGTGGATAGCCTGTGCAATGAGATCCTAGACCCCTACGGACGCGGCAAGTTACCCGCCAAAACCTGAAGCGAGGCAGCCCCCTTCAACAATGTGAATGGACCACCCAGCACTTCACAGAATCCGGTAACTTGAGCACCCCTCCTTGGGTCAACCTGTACCCCCTACGAGTGCAGCGAATAGCCCGCCAATTCTAGAGTGAATCCCCCTCCGTCTCAACACCATGAGATGCGGGCCCGTTTCCCTCTAGAACCCGGTTATCCGTGCACCCCACCGCGGGGTAATCCTAGTACAGAAAGTAAAATATACATACAACGGGTACATCGACCACAGCCCAGTCGTGTCCCAAAAGAATAATATACAAACAGGCAGTGACGGCAGTCCACATGTCGGACGCTCGCCCTGCAATATCAAATGTACATATACACCCAAACTATACTAACATTGCACCCAGGCTATCTACCACGACAGATCCGCAACATCACAGCACAACACAGAACATTAACGTGAATGTCACGTTCGCAAATCCGTCTAAAAGAACTATAGCAGTTAGACAGGATTTACCGATCAAGTGACATTCACGGTCGCAGATATAATGTAAATACTGTGAACTAACATGTTTAAAAATTTTCGATCGACAAAAATTCTCGAAGTGGGCCCCAAGCACAACTGTAGCACTCACAATAAATCTGGGCCCAAATAGAAAATACCAAAAACCCTATTTCCATGTCAGAAAACCACTGTAGAAATTTGGTGCAGAGAGGAGATAAAGTGGCGGCGGAACCGTGGCCTGAGCATGGGTTTGGCCGCGGTTCCGCGGCTGAACAGTAAATTCAGGGCACCAAATTTTCACAGAATTCTTATAAAACCCTGCACGTATTTTTACAATGTACCAAATAATTTTTTGAGCACAGCAAAAATTCGACAGAAACTGTGACATGGAAATGCGGTTTTTTGGAAAATCCGTTCGATCGAACTTGTAAACACGTTAGAGCAAGCTAGACTAGGTTAATGACGTGGCTCTGATACCATATAGGACCACGGTAGCGTCCCGGCCGTTTGTCCGAGGCCAAAATGCGGAAACAAAAACTTTACTTTAACTAGAAACCGGCGCTACCGCGGACTATAAACCCGGATCGGACCATTTACCTACTACTAGCTAACTAGAGAAAGGGTAGAGAGCTATACCGAGCGATCCGTATCCTTCGGTCTTCGGCCACCATCCCGATCTCCTTGCGGAATCTCCGGTTTTGATCTCCTCGTCGAAAGGGCACCACATCACCGAGTCTTTTTACGGGCTCCCACCTATGGACCGAGGCAACTCGGACACGAAGTTGGCAAGCCGACGTGTCCAAAATTGCTGTAGAATAATTGTAGAAACCTTTTGTCTCAAGAGCTTGATGAAGTTGCCATTGAAGGAGGGAAGAAGAAGAAGTGAACTTTTGTGATGGCTAAAGAATTTTTGTTGCAAGCACAAGAGATCAAAACCCAACACCAAAAATGGACAGCCCCCATCAAGAGAAGTGGCCGGCCATCCTAGGAGAGTGAGAGAGGGAGTGAGCAATAATCCAAGAGAGAGAAAAAGGGTGATGATGATAAATAATCATTACCCCAAAGTCTCATCATAATCCCATCATATAAAGTAAACAATGATGAACAAAAAGAAGTCAATGGAAGCTAGAACTATCATGAACCAACCATGTGCCATAAAAAGTCTTCTCCATTATTAATTGCACATTTGCAAATAATCTCTCCTCCATCAATTTTTCAGCCAAAGAAAGAAACAAAGGAAAATGGCCGAAACGGAAAGCAAACTGGTAACTTCAAAAAGACGATCCCGTAATAAATTACAGGAAAACCCCGCGACTGTATATACATACCCGCATTTGTATTGCGACCGAATACAAATACAATGAGACAAAATCTACACTGTACAATACTAGGATCCGGCTTAAACCAAAGCCCGCTAGTATTATCCGTCCGATTATGATCCGTGCAATACCGCACGTATATGATCGAACCCTGCCATATATCCATACGGCCTCTACAGCGTTTCGCCCGAAACTTGAGAAACTGTCTGTGGGGGACTCTAAAGACTCGTCAATACTTTGACTGTGGATTTAACCACTAGCACGTCAGAGGTATTAGCCGTACGTAACGGGCTACCAGGTATTGACCAAAAGGGAATGTTGGGGTAAAAATTTACACCCCGGTTGACCAAGTCAAAATCCAAGTCAACCCCAAGCCAAGTGGGCCCAAGCCCAGACCCAGTGGGCCCATGCCCGAGTCGAGCCCGAACATGAAGCGGCCGGCCTCCTCCACGCCAAGATAAAATTTTTGTAATAAATAATCTTGTTGCATTTTCTTTTATTTTATTTTATGGATAAATGTAAGAAAATGGGCATAAAACCAAATTTTTGTAAAGCCCATGGCTTATGTGCAAAAAGAAATGGCACATGAGCCATGAAATAGGCAAAATGCCATTTTGTGAAGCCCAAGGGGCTATGTGTAAAATGTATGGCCTATAAAGGCAAAGATAATGAAAATATCTCATAACTTTTTCTCTCTCCAAAAAAGTTTCAGAGCTGAGCTCTTTCCTCCTTCTTCAAGGTTCCAAAACCTTCTTCTTTCTTTTGAATTAAATCAAGAGTTTTACTCTTCCTTTTTCAAAACTAAATAGTTTTCCACCACAAAACCCACAAAGGGGAACTTGGATCTGTCATCAGATCTTAAAAAGGAGAGATTTTGTGATTTCACATCTCTTGATCTTCAAGATCCAGCAAGCGACAGGAGGAAGAAGAAGAACCACTTCCATTAAACCCAAAACACATTTAGGAGCCCGACTCCTCTCTGATTTCTCCTTTGAGAAATCCTTTTTTTCAGGCTAAAAGCCTCTTGTGCCTCTCCGGCGCGCAGCGCAAGTGCGCAAGGCGCCAGCGTGCCGACACGTGGCGCGCGCGCTTGCGCACCTGCGCGCTTGCGCAAGTGCGCAAGGCGCCCGCGTGCCGACACGTGGCGCGCGCGCTTGCGCACCTGCGCAAGGCGCCCGCGTGCCGACACGTGGCGCACGCGCTTGCGCTGAGCGCACAGCACCTAAGCGCACAGCGCCCAAGGTGCTGCCCCACGCATCCCTTGGATGCCTTTTCCCCCTCTTTTTATGTATATACATATACATATACATATGTATACAAATTCACACATATACATACTCCGCCACATTCTCCCCCTCCAAAAAATTTTCGGGCCGAGGCGCTGCCCCGAACCCCGCAAGGGGGCTGCTAGCCCCCTTGACCCCCAGCCCGCTATCCGGGTAGCGGGACCCCCGTAAAAACTCTGCGTGGCTCCCAATATATCCAAAACCCCCTTTCAAAACAAAACACACGCACACTGCACATTGAGTTCGCATGACCAATTTAACCCGTTAATCGGAGGTTCCCTCGCCCCAAAGGCGGGGGGGTAATTAACGGCAGCTTAGTCCGCGGCTGCCGGAGATTCGGATCCCCACAATCATTAAACCCCGGCCTACCCTAGGCAGGGGGAATCTGTAGTACGCCTGACAAGCGCTCGCGTATTCCCATCTCACTGGGGTGACGAAAAACACCCTACAGGGAAGTCGATGAGCGAACTCATCCTGACACCCTACTGAGCCTGTCAGTGACAATATCCATACAGTTCGGTCCGTTCGTCTATGAGCATCGCATGGCGGGCCTAGGGGGTTGGTAAAAGTCAGAACCCCAAAAGCAGTACAAGTCGTGTCGGAGTGTAGCCCAGAACACCCTAAGATGCTACTGGAATACCTACCAGTAAATTTCCTGCCTTGGCCAAAGACTTCGTGTAATAGCTCTCCTAGACACAGCGCGACCTCACCCCCAATACCGGGAGAGACGACCCTGCAGATCCGCTCACTGCCTCCATGTGGCTCGGGACTGTACCCAACTAAAACCTGTTTGCATGACTCCTTTGAGCCGTGATAGGGTAGTAATCAAAGTACAGTGGGAACTCACACGAGACAAATGACGATCTCAGGTCGATGAACTAACCTGTACACATGTCACCAGAGAACTGCTATCTGACGTCAGGTATAAAACCAACTAGAATGTTCCCGGCGAGTCCTGTCCGGTGTACTCATAACCCAATGAGCACCTGTATACATCTTAGGTGAACCAACTGACACCAGTGGCTTATGAGACCGGCCACCGCCCCTCGTCGGGGTCTCGACTGCATACACTAGTCTACTCTGGAGTATCGATGCCCTGTCTCGAAAACTCCCATGACTAGGGACCTTTTAAGGATGTGCTTATAGACCCCAGCTCCCATGTATATGATCGCCATCATACTGCTGGCCGTCAAGCAAGAATCCTAAGGGCTCTATCAACGCGCAATAGTGACTTGTAAGGTCACCTAAAGTAGTACACGATGATAAAGATAAACCAGAGAGCATACTATCATCTTGAGTAAGATTGTCCTACCGACATAGGTCCTCCCTCAATCATTGCAATCACGTGCCTGTGATCCAATAATTGACTCTGAGGGCACTATATCCAACATATTCTACTGAAGGAACTAGTACACCATAAACCCTAACCTTAATTTTTGGAGGAATTAAATTCCCATATGTTTCTGTTATTTCTTTTTAATTTGGTTCTTTTCCCCTAAGTTTTGAATCTGCAGAACAAAATCTCCCCGATGATAATTAAATTCTTAACTCAAATCTCAACCAGAGGAAGAACTAAGTACTTACATGAAGGGTTAAGTTTACAGTAAAATTGTACATTTACGTTATCATCGAGTATCCTACTGAAGTAACTAGTGCACCCTAAAAGCTAACCCTAAATTTTGGATGAATTAAATTCCTATATGTTCATGTTATTTCTTTTTAACTTAGTTCTTTTCCCCTAAGTTTTGAATCTGCGGAACAAAATCTTCCCTATGAGAATTAAATTCTCAACTTGTGGGGAGATTTGCTTCTGCAAATCTCAACCAGCGAAAGAACTAAGTTCTTATATGAAGGGTTAAGTTTACAGTAAATTTGTACGTTTACGTTATCATCGAGTATCCTACTGAAGGAACTGGTGCACCTTAAAACCTAACCCTAATTTTTGGAGGAATTAAATTCCCATATGTTTCTGTTATTTCTGTATATGTGTATTTCAATTTATGATTTCGCTTAAGTGTAGGGTTGTTAGTGTGTATGTGTTTTGTGTGTGCGTTTGTTATGTATCCGTGTTGTATGTGTGTGTTTCGGCTGTCGGGGGTAAGGCTTCTATCCCATTAAGAATGTATAGAGCAGACACCCATTCGCTTGTGCTTTCATTCGTTTAGAGTAAATTTCGGCAGTACCTCCCCGCTGTTCTCCGAGTATACTGTAATAGAATAGATAATCATTTCAATACTGTGAAACAACGTTGAAATGAACATCTAATCTATCTTTGTATATGGAGAACCAGCGGAAAAGTACCGACGAAATAACTCGAAACGAATGAAAACACAAATGAATGCAGGTGTTTGTTTTATACATTCCTAACTTTTCCACGCTGGGCAAATCTATCGGTTATCATACAATTAAATCTTTTCGTCACATAGACTACACGACGGTTGTTAGTACCGAACTATACCGTCTGATATTTAACAACCTTCGTATAGTTCTATGTCACGACGAACATCGAACGTATGTTAACCAATAGACGGGGACTAAGTCGCACTTTGATTTTCACATATGAGTATCGACGAGAATATGAAAATTTCATATTATCATCGAGTATCATATATTGGTTTTAACTTGAACATTTAACTCGAATATGTTTTACGTTTACGTTTCGTTTTTAAGGGTTCTAAGTTTTAAGTTTAGTGTAAATTTTGCTTGCGTTTACGGTAAAATTGTGCGTTTACATTATTATCGAGTATCCTACTGAAGAAACTAGTGCATCCTAAACCCTAACCCAAATTAACCCTAATCATCACCCTAACTCAAATTATCCCTAATTAACCCAGAATTAACCCAATTAACCCAAATTAAGCCTAATCATCACCTCTTCTCATGAACCTACACGACTTGGAGCTTAACCCTAACTTAAATTATCCCTAATTAACCTAAATAAAGCCTAATCAACACCCTAATACAAATACACTCTATTTTACCTAATTAACCCAAATAAACCCTAGCCCAAACCCTAACCCAAATTAAGCCTAACCCAAACGCTAACCCAAATTAACCCAACCCTAATCATCACCCAAACCCCAACCCAAATTAACTCTACCCCAAACCAAAATTAACCCTAATTAATCTAATTAAGTCTAACCCTAACCCTAATCATCACCAACCCAATTTTACCTAATTAACCCTAAACCGAACCCTAACCCTAAAACGAACCCTAACCCTAACATAAAAATCAACAATAACACAAAAAATAAGAATAATTAATACTTCAATATGCAATTAACTTACCTCATTTGTAGTTTTGCCGGCGGTTGGAGCTCGACGAGGTGGAGGAGGCCGGTTCTGGAACTCGACGAAAGGATCTGATCAGGAAATTTTGGCGACGAGACAGAGATCGAGGCGGCGGCTGACGTGAAAATTTTTGGCGACGAGAGGCTCCGGAAGCGGCTGACGAAAGGTGGGGGAGGCACGGGTGAGGGTGAGTGATCGCACGTGCGGGAAGTTGGTGAAAGGAAACATTTTGGGGACGGTAGGAAAATTACCGAGCTTTATTTTTTATAAATAACCCTTTGATGCCCCTACGGATTAATCCGTATGGCCATTTTTTGCGGCTCCGTAGGACCAACTAAAAGATTACATTTTAATATTTTTTAATTAATCCGTAGGACACGAGGCAAACTGATAGCCCTACGGATTAATCCGTAGGGGTAAGAAAAAGTTGCCCCTACGGATTCCTGTCTCCGTAGGGGCAACTCCTTATTGTAGTAGTGTGATAAGGTCCATATTTTCTTTTTCTTTTTCATGAACAGACGCATATAGTCGCTTATTGTAGAATTTTTCATGCTATGTTAGTTGGATGAAACTGGGATCAATACATTTGCATTGAATATAAAATGAAAGAAAAAAGAAATTATTTTGTAGAGGTAATTCGGCTCTAGAAATCGACACTAAAAGAACAAACAAACGAAAAAGTGAAAATGAACAAATACAAAACAAAGAGATACATGTAAAAAGAAGCTTTAATTATAGATCCTAGTTGACTCCTAAGATTAATATATCTCCGTTTAAAAAGGAAAAAAAGAAAAAAGAGAAAGGAAAAAAAGAAAAAGGAAAACATGCGTGAGACTTGATGGAAATAGCATATATGCAAAACATGCGTGAGACTTGATGGAAATAGCATATATGGTTTGAGATGATCTTATGCATAAAAAATAAAAAAGAGGGAACAATGTGGCCTTACCGACTAACTGGGTTTATCTTAGTTGGTATATCTCTCCTCTACAAAGTCAAAGATCGCTGGCATTCCCAAAGGGACGCATCCAAAAGAAAATTAAAAACATGGACTTATCGTATGCTCTTATAGCCTCTCAAAGAAAGATCTATCTCGAGATTAATATCAAATTTAATAACCGGTTGATCGGGCAACATTTGACAATTAGCCGTTCCCCTATAGAAAAACATGCATTCCAAAATAAATTACAAATCTATATTTATTTGAATATTAAATCCGTTGTCTGACTTGTTCAACAGGTTATTTGTTAATTTTAATTGGTCGACACTTTTGTTATCTTTTTGTGTCTATGAAAAGCGGGGAAGAATGAAGTTAGATTTTCCAATTGTGCACGAACACATCATCATATAAACATAGAAAATTGGCATTATTTTCCCCCTCCAAGAAACTAGGATAGAATTAGAAGCATTGGGCATAAAATTACAAAATATTTGACTCAATTAGTCATAATTAAACACTATATGTAGCTAACCTCCAATTTCTTACAAACAAACAATAAATGAAAGAACCAAATTGTATCTTATATGATTTAATTCAATATGTTTGAAGAGGAAAAGATGCCATATACAGACTTCAAATAGACTCAAGCATGTGCACACGCATCAAAATGCCATCAAATTATTAATTTTCCATCCATCAACATAATATATTTTCTAAATTCTAACCATATATAACGACACCTAAACAAAAGGACAAGGCCGATATATCCTGTCCCTATATTTGCTGACCAAATGCTTGGAATTTTAACAGCCATCAAGTTACAAAATTTAGACCCAAACTCAAAAAAAGATAAAAAATCATTGACACAGACTTGGAAACACAAGAATAAAAACAAGAATTTAAAGGATACGGGTCGGATCTTCTTCTTATCCTTTACTATCTCATCTATATATATATGTGGCACATTCATCTTTAAAGATTTAGAGATGAGAATGGCGAAAAGATGGGAGACTCCTTTAGAATCATACAAGCTCAAAATATACAAAAACGAACGAGCTCCGAAAGGCTACGTGCCCATACTAGTGGGAGATGAAGCAAAAGAGAGGATTTTGGTGAGCGTTGTTCTTTTAAATGATCCGCGCATGTCTCAACTGCTTGAGATTGCTGCAAGAGAATTCGGATACGAGCAGCGGGGGATTCTGAGGTTACCGTGTGACGCTGAACATTTTCGATGCGTGGTTGATGAAATCATTAAAGCTAATTGAGGCCTTTTTTGATTACTTTAATTTCTTCTGCTTTTTTTTTTTTTTTGGGTAGTCAGAAACCCTTAATTTCTCTTGTAATATGTTTGTCAGCTCTGAAATAACTGAACTGACAGAAATTATAAGTTGGCTTGCAGAGCACCTCTGGCAACTGCATTAGATATAAATGTGTCATGACTCGTGGGTGTTACGTATTGCTGCTATAAGTGTGTTCATTGATACATCAAGCTTCATCGGTAGAGTTAATCTAGTGGTTGAGGGCTCATAAGTTTATTCTAAAATAAAATACTTGGGTTCGAACCATGCAAATTTTAACTAATTCTTTTTGTTTTTGGGTGGCGATATTGCCGAACCTTCATTTAATAAATCCATACCAAAAATTATGTATGGATAAAATTAACCCCAATCATATCCAGCTTTTAATAAGTTTAATAATTATTTTGTTTGTTCAATTTACTAAACTACCCTATTTATAACTTAAAATATAACTTCTCTCTCCATTCCATCGATGAATTAATATAAAAAAGAAAAAGAAAAAGAAAAAAACTATTCAACGCCTCGAACCCCCTCCGCATGCGATTACGAACCTTCACCCGCCGCGTCATCGTCCTCGACCTCTCATCCTCCAACCTCACCGGACCCATTCCCGCCCTCCCCGTCTCCTTCCTCTCTCACCTCCGTCTTCTCAACCTCTCCAACAACCTCCGCCCTCTTCTACTCTGCCGTGAACAGTATCCGGATCATGATCAAGAGAAAGAACAATTTGGTGAGCGTCGGATCGAGTGAAGGTATGTCGATCATTTTGCCTTTGCATGACTCGTTTGATCATCAAGATTCGACGAAACTAGCGAAGTTATGTTTGAGTAGCATATTATGTTCAGATTATAAAAACCATTTTATAGAAAAAAATCTAACCCTGTCTTTTGAAAAGTGGCGGTACTGATGGATATTAGAGCAAAATATTCTCGGAAAACATTATAATCTATCAAAAATATTCCTAGCATCCGACAAAAAAAATTGCAATTTCGACCGGTTAAAAAATGAATTAAATCCAAAAAATTTGAATTAACATGTCATTGGTGTTGGTGGGTAAAAAGTATGTTTTAAGTTATAAATGGAATGGGTAAAAAGTATGTTTTAAGTTATAAATGGAATAGTTTAGTTAAACCAACAACATAATTATAGTTATTAAAGGGTAGATGTGATTGGAGTTAATTTTATTCATATATAATTTTTTGTGTGGATTTATTAAACGAAGGCTTAACAATATCGTCACCCTTGCAGTTGTTGACTCCACATGCTACATATTTTAACTATATATTATTTCAAACTGGCATAAAATTTCAACCTGCCCAAAGATTTTTATTTAAAAGCATTTTAGTTTTTAAAAAATGTAAAGTAAAAATGCACTCTTCTCAAATTTAATTTTTAATTGTGTTTAAATTGTATAAGTAGAAAACAAAAGATATGTATATTAATGTATTATAGCCTAAGAAAATACTGAATATTATTATTAAAGAATAGTTATATTTTTATATTAGTGTAGACTTGGCCTCCCTAACAATTTTTTCCCGGTTCGCCACTATTGGTTATATATAGAGTAAATAACATCAATCTATTTTTTTGCTTGAGCCAATTTAATGAGTCGTTTCTTGTTTAATATAGTGATATTTTTTGTGAAATATATGGGTTAATATCTTCTAATTTACTTAAATCTCGCTTTCTTTTTATCTTGGGTGCATGCAACTCTTTAACCTTACTTAACAATACAGTGTTTTTCTTCTTCACCAATGCAAAAAGGGATAAATTAAAATTGATATATAGGTTCATTCTCAGAACGACACGTGAAAACGAATTTTTTTATATTTAAAAAAAATTAATAAATCATTGCTAACACTTCGAATCTACAAAACGAAAATATAATCTCTACTAAAATTCTTAAAATCATTTTCTATAGAAAAAAAAAAACCAAAACTTCTGTTGAAATGTTCTCAAACTTAATCTGTGTTCAAAACATATGCATACACGTGTGCATGAGATAGTATAAGAAATTATATATTTTACAGGGCGATTGGAGGCCGGAGAAGTATATATTAATCAAGAAAATCAGTTGGACTGATATATTTTAAAGAAATTAAAATTTATTAATTAGTGATCAAAAAACATTAGCGGTGGAGTAAAAGTACAAGCCCTTTATATACAGGAGTATTTAAATTTTACTAGACTTAATTATTAATATTATAAAGCTTATGTTCCACCAAGAAGCGCATGCTTGAGCTGAACTTTATTTATTTATTTTACTTATCATATGTAATTTTAATATATGAATTACTCATTTGTATGTTGAATTGGCCATTACAATAAGAAAAACATTTATCCGGCAAGAAAAGGTTCCGTGGGACCAATAATAAATAGCTGAAGCTGCTATGACACTTATCTTTCTGGAGAGAGTACGAGGTTCGCTTTCCAAAAGAGAACCTAGCCATAATTTAACGCTCTCAAGGCAAATTCTTAGATACCCTGGGTGCGTGTGTAATACATGCTTTTGTGTGTTGTGTGTGGGAGTGTGTTGTGTGCGTAAATTAGGCTTACACGCCTGTTTAAAAAAAAGGGTTATTGTCACCCCAATTCTTTCATATTTCTGGATACAACCCCTAAATCTTGATATTTGTAAATACAAACCCTTAAAGAAAAAAGGCTTATGTGCGCAAACACCACACCACACACAAGCACACACACCTAAGCGACTCATGAATTTACCTCAAAAGCGTTAATTTGTGATCACTTCCCCTCTTGGGCTTCAAACCCAGCACTCTCTCTAAGATGGACAAAAAAAAAGTACTTAAACCAGCTGAGCTAGTGCTCACTAATCTCTCAAATCCCTCAAGGGTTTGTTTGGTTGCAGGGATTTTGTACTGTTTGGATTCAAGATCTAAAAAAAGTATGGATTGACTAATTCTTATTTGGTTGTAAGATTTTGGATTTTTGGATTCACTTGTTTTTTTGGGTTGGTGGGGCACTTGCTTTTTTAGATTCATGAATGCAAAAACAAGTATGGATTACAAAGGATTTGACACGTTCATGTGGGGCCCACGTACTTTATGTTATTAAAAATCCACTCTCTTTCTGTCTCTCTTTTCAATCCTTAAATCCAAATTCTACTTACTTTTTCCCAACCAAATAAGAATTACAAGGATCTATAAATCCAACACTGTGAATTCAATATCAACCAAATATAAAATTAGCTAATTAAGATTATTTCAATTGTACTATTTGGGAATCCAAATTTCACAATCCTGCAACCAAACAGCCCTTGAGTTATCTAAAATAGTCCTTATGGCTGGGTTTTCATCCAAAATGTTTTTAAAAGACTATTTTGCCTACATCATCCTTCATTCTCCATTGGCATCATTCTTCTTTTCATTTCAACTTCCAACACCATTCTTTTTCATTAGTATGTTAAAATTTAATCGACTTAGGATCATGCGTCTTGTGATTGTTATCTACCTCGAGCTATTTTGAGTTGTCATCATGGATTTTAAATGATTATTTTTTTTCTGAAAAGCAGCAAATATATGGGTAGGAAAAGTTGGAGCGTGGATTAGATATTTAGCATACTAGTTAGGTTAATTAACTATCATTTAACCTAAAAAGGGTCTTTTTTGGATAATGTTTAAGATTTGGAGGTCCTGTTTAGAAATATCAAGATTTAGGGGTCTGAATGTGAATAACTTGATTGTTTATATCAATCTTCCACATAACAAAATTAATTAATGTGAATAACTTAACTACCTTTGATCTAGTGTTTTGTGGAATCTTCTTTTAATAAATCACAGGGGCTTTTAGCTTTTGTTTTATTCAAAAATTAAATAAATAACTTAACATTGTTACTGATTTTTATTTTAAAAAATCCCAACACATTGAATCAAAACCAAACCCAAAATCTCCCATTTTCAATTTAATAGGGGATCATTGTCTTGCTCGAGCTAAAACTCTTTAGCAGTACAACAATGTTACGAATGAGAAAGAAAGTTAATCGCATAAATGGTGGTAACATGTTGAGTTTAACTAGATGGAAGGTCTTTGATGGATCTCTGGATCTCCTTCAGATGTTACCTTCCATTGATCTGCAGCGAGCGCTGATGGTTGGATGAGATTGAGTTAGAAAGTTACCTCCTGGAGCGTGTGGATCTTAATGGGTTTTATGTGGTTGAGGCCGAGCTCCCTGTAAGGAAGTCCCGGGGTGGTTGTGCCACCGAGGACCCTCCGACGATCAAGTTAGACGGGGTATTTTGGCAGAGCCACGATCTATTGGGGTAAAATTGGCTTACCTGAGTCGTCTGAGAGAGGGGTTTATATAGTGGCAGCCATGGGCAAGCGAGCGCGAGATTCAGACCGGCCGTTATCCCCCTGGCGTTACGCCCGCGTGATAGGCGGGATTCGCCATTAATGACAAGATATGCTCGTTAATGGGGGATCGTGATGGCGTGGAACGCAGGATCATGTGCGGCGGATATCTCGCGTCTGGCAAGATTCGCGGAGCCGTGGCGGAGGCACCTGTGATCGGTGCTGTAGATTAGTCGGTGAGACCGAGGAAGATAAGTTCGGCGGGAAGCTCGGGAACGAGCGGGAGGCCGAGGCATCTTGGATATGCGATAGCTCAGAGGCGAGCTGGAGGGCTGAAGGAACCCAGCGTGCGGGAGGGCTCCGAGGCGTGTCGATGGTCGTTTGTAAGGTGATCGTAGGGGTGGTCTGGAAGGTCACCGAAGGTCGGGAACATCCTCGGGTCGAAGGCCCGGGGTATGCTTCCAACGTACCAATCTTGATCCTTTCTCGTAAGCCATAGGACGCGTCATCTGCCACATGTCGTGATCTGGGGAAACACCGGTATCTAGCCTCATCATTAGCCCCCCACTCTTGTCCCGACCTATTCATGGACCGGGTCGAGAGTGGTCTGACCAGTCATCCGGGGTAAGCTCTTATTTGAAGATATCGTCGGTGCGTATTCCCGGACAACTAGTTGTATTTTCTTGATGACGTCAGCGGATTAAAGGAGAGATCTCGCATTAAAGAGGAAGCGCCGGTTTGTGCGTACGTTCGTTGAAGTGCCAGCCCACGTGTCTAGCGCTGGTTGGCTGACGAGACGGGCCGCAGGTGTTCCCGTGCCCGATGGGATGCAACCAATGCGCGTGGGACAGGTGGAGCGCCGATGTCCGTCGAATGCGAAGTGTTGTTTTGGCGGGAGACGATCGGCGTCGTAGGATGTGTACACCGGCTGCTATAAATAGAGGTGGGATCCTCTTCAGGGTCCATACCTCATCATAATTTCCTCGTCCCTTTGGCGTCAGCCCGGCGTTCTTTTCTTTAGGTTGGGATACCTGTGTTTTCTCTTCTGAGGACTTCATCATTTTGATCAGGTTAGATGTCTTCAACCGAGGAGTCTGTAGAAATAGTCTGGGAAGAGTCTAAGGAGTTCTCTGTAGCTTCCTCTTCTTTTTCTTCCTCTTATACTTCTTCCTCTTCCTCGTCTGAGTCGGAGTCCTCCCGGGAATTTAGAGTTAGTCATGCTTCCCGGGGTCATGCGATGGGGCGGTCCCCAGAGCGCAGGTTATGGGTACTCTTGGCACGTCATCCATGCTGAGGCATGTGGATGAGCTTGCCACCATCCGGACTCGTTTCCACATTCCTCCCGGCTACTCGCTTCGTCTGGACGAGGAGGGGGAGAAGGCAGACCAGGTACGGGGCAAGGAGATTACCTTATATCTGGAAGCCTTTTGGGCTGGGATGCGCCTGCCCTTCTCCCCCGAGGTGAGTGCGGCGTTGAATTGTTTTAAGTTAGCCCTGGGCCAGTTAGTGCTGAATTCTTGGAGGATTCTCCTTGGGTTCCTGATCTGGTTGAAATTACGTCGGATCCATTTCAACCGGAGCCTTCTCATTTCTTCTCTGTGCTACAAAAACCACCCTGGCACTCACAAGGGCGAGCCGAGCTGGGTGTACATCTCATTTAGAAAACACCGGGATGGTGCTGCCGGGTCGGGGGGTCGTCGTAGTACCTTTTTCCATTCACGAATGGAAGAAAAAGTTTTTGTTTGTTGGGCCGCCCAAGGATGAGGATTGGCCTATGCCCATCCAGTGGCACCGGGCCAACTGCCTACGGGTGAGGCGGTCGAATATTCCCGATGCGGTGGCGGTGGCGGAGTGGGAGCCCCTACCCCGGGCTGATGTGTTGCTGTCTGAGCAGGCCCTCAGTTGGGCTGGGCTCAGTCCCGCCCAATTTGCGGGTACGTTAGAAGTTTTCAGGCGATTTGTTTAGACCTATGTATTCCTCCACTTTTTCAGGCATTGTTAACTCCTTTTTTTCGTCTTATGCAGAACCCATGGACCTAGGCAAATTTCGGGTAGCCCTGGTCGAACAGAAGAAGGGGAAGAAGGCCGGAGGTGTCAGCCCTTCCCGCTCATCGTCGGCTCCGGGTCCACCAGCGGCCGCCCTAGCCAGGCGATTGAGCACGCCTTGGGCCCCAGAGTCCCGCCAAGCGCCGAGCCGAAAACGATCTCGGGATCAAGAGCCCCGGGCACTGGAGGTGGGAGGTGAGACTGGTTCCCCTGCGTCTCTCCTCAAGAGGTTCCATAAGACGGCGCCCCGTTCCCCGGCTTTTCCGATCATCGTGGACGAAGGGGAGCTTCGCTTCGAGGTGCCCTCGGGGTTTTCCATCGCCGACAGCCTGCTCTCGGAGATGAAAAGGTCGACCGGGAGCAGAATCTCTTGGGGGACCTTCCGGGCCCAAATGGCGGCCATAACCCAAGATGCCGTGCAGGTTAGTGTTCGCACCCCACTCGGGTTTTCATTCAGTATTTTTGTTCGCCAGATTGGGTGCCACCTTTTTCTTTTTAACCCTCCTTTGTTTTCTTCAGGTCCTCCAGCACGTCGCCCTCGTCGTCAACATGGAGGACGAGGAAATTGCCCCAGCGATGCAGGCCGCGGGCGAGTTCTCCTCGCGGGAGGAGAGCACAAGGCTGGAGCTGCAAGCAGCGATGGAGAGGATTGCTGCTCTCGA
Organism: Agapanthus africanus; assembly: GCA_030015575.1. Taxonomy (NCBI): domain Eukaryota; kingdom Viridiplantae; phylum Streptophyta; class Magnoliopsida; order Asparagales; family Amaryllidaceae; genus Agapanthus; species Agapanthus africanus. Next base: position 276,123,351 of record JASDDO010000019.1, on the reverse strand, counting down.
AGACCGGGTGGCAGCCGGGGATCGGGAGATCGCCAAGTGCCGAGAGGCCGCCCAAGCCGACGAGGCTAAGTTGGAAGATTCCAGGGTGCTTGTTGCCATACTGAAGAAGACAGCGAACACCCTCCGGAAGGAGAACGAGACGGCGAAGGAGGGAACGAGGTGTGCCGAGCTCCGAGCGTCAAAGGTGGTGGAGAGCTACAAGAAATCAGACCGGTACCACACCGACCTCACTGGAGCCGTTGCCATCGTTTGGCATGACGCCTTCGACGCCGTGAAGGCCCTGATGCCAGAGTTCCCTGACGGCGAGCTCCGGGGTGAGTGTTGGGGTCGAAATTTACACCCCGGTTGACCAAGTCAAAATCAAAGTCAACCCCAAGCCAAGTGGGCCCAAACCCAGGTCAAGTGGGCCAATGCCCGGGTCGAGCACGAACATGAAACGTCCGGCATTCTGCCATGCCAAAATAAAAATTTTGTAATAAATAATTTTGGTATATTTCCTTTTTTTATTTTTTGAATAAATGTAAGAAAAATGGGTATAAAGCCAAATTTTTGTAAAGCCCATAACTTATGTGCGAAAAGAAATAGCACATGAGGCATGGGATGGGCAAAATACCATTTTTGTAAAGCCCATGGGGCTATATATAAAGTGTATAGCCTATAAAGGCAAAGATAATGAAAATATCTCAAGGACTTTTTCTCTCTCCAAAAAAAGAATCAAGATCTGTGATCTTCTCCTTTCTTAAGGTTCTAAAACCTTCTTTTTTCTTTTGTATTAAATCAAGAGTTTTACTCTTCTTTTTCCAAAACTAAATAGTTTTCCACCACAAAACCCACAAAAGGGGAGCTTGGATCTTCCATCAGATCCTAAAAAGGAGATATTTTTAAAATCTCACCCCTCTTGTTATCCAAGGGCCGGCCAACAAAGGAGAAAGAAGGAGACCCATCTCCAAAGATCCTATTTGGAAAAGATCCAAGACTTAAGAGAGAAGAACCTCTGAAGATTTTTAGAGAGTTCAACTCTAAGACCCAAATTCTCAAAAGAGTTTAACTCCTAATCCAGATCCTTAGGAGTTTGACTCCAAATCTAAATCTTTTGGAGTTTAACTCCACTTAAAATCCTCTTTAGGAGTTTAACTCCCATTTCTGGGGGTAAAAACCCCTTCCTTTCGCGAGCGCCCACGTGTCGGGCACACGAGACGCTAGCGCTTAGAGCGCTAGCGCCCGAGCGCCCATGTGCCAGGCATGCGAGGCGCTCGTGCTAGCGCTCGGGTGCCCACGTGCCGGGCACGTGAAGCGCTAGCGCCCAAAGCGCTTGCGCCTGAGCGCCCGAGAGCCCACATGCCAGGCACGTGAGGCGCAATGCCCGAGTGCCCACGTGCCGGGCACGTGAGGCACTAGCGCCCAAAGCGCTCGTGCCCGAGCGCCCAAAGCGCTCGCGCCCGAGCGCTGCGCCAGCGCCCAGCGCCTGCGTGCTAGGCGCGCTAGGCGCTGGCACCCACGCGTCTTTAGGACGCCATTTTTCTCCCATTTTACACACACTCCACACTAAAAACACCTCCCCCGTTAGAAAAAATTTCTAACGGGACGCTGCCCCACACCCCGCACGGGGGCTGCTAGCCCCCTTGACCCCCAGCCTGCTATCCAGGTAGCGGGACCCCCGTAAAAACTCTGCGGGGCCCCCGATATATCCAAAAGCCCTTCAAAGCACAACACTGCACATTGAGTTCACATGGCTTGTTTGACCCGTAAATCGGAGGTTCTTTCGCTCCAAAGATAAGGGGTAACTAACGGCAGCTTAGTCCGCGGCTGCCGGAGACTTGGATCCCCACAATCAATAAACCCCAGCCTACTCTAGGCAGGAGGAATCTGTAATGCACCTGACAAGCGCGCGCGCATTGCCATCTCAATAAGGTGACGGAAACATCTTACGGTGAGTACCCCCTCGAGGATGAGGCGCAGGGGGATCCCTTCAGAAGCGCTACAAGGGGAGAGTCCCCTGGTGGGAGCGTTGAAGAGAAGTCGGTCGCCCCGGCCATCGGCGCCGAGGCTCCTACAGTGGGCGCCGACCTTCAAGATGCCACCCCGGTTGTCGCGGTGGAAGCGCAGCTCATCGAGGTATTCCCCGGCCCCGAGGCCTGAACCTTCTCACCTCCTTATTTTATTTTACTTTTATTGCGCTGAAATTTTGTAAGCCTCCGGGCGTTTTTTGTAAGGCTGGGGAGCCCATAATACCTCTGTAAAGGCCTCCGGCTTTGTGAATAAAACCTTTTTGCATTGTTGTCTGCGTGCACATTTTCCCTTTGTTTGCGCCCATAAAATTTTATTTGCGTGGTACTGCTTTCATGATGCGTTAGGTCGGAGATCGGTTTTTCATCTGGCGATCGCACGTCGAGTTGAATTCAACCATTTTCCAACCGTGCGAAGACTGGTGTAAGGTCGGTGTCTCCATGGCCCCGAAGTCGAGGTGGGGATCGCTTATTAAAAGACGTGCAGGAAGTTGAGCAGGGAAGCTGCTCGATGGCCTATTGATGAGGGCTTTAATCCTTGGCATCGTTGGGCAAGGAGTTTCCTGGTAAGGATGGACTGAGCAGGGTAGCGCTCGGTGGCCTCTTGATGAGGGCTTTGATCCTTGGCATCGTAGGGTAAGAGATTATCAGCTGTACAGTTGATAAAACTGCACATTTGTTATTACATTTTTCCTACTATTTCTATACTAGAAAAGGTGTTTATTATAATATATGATACATATGATGGTTTATCTGTAAAAATACTATTTTTCATATGTTGATATATTATAAGTAACATTTGGTAGGAAAATGCATACAAAGATATCATTGACCAAATCTTAATGTTGAAATTAATATCTCAATAAAACAAAACTCCACTAATATTATTTGTTGAGATTGTGCAGAATTTTTCAGGGCTAAAAATCAAGGGAATCAAAGTTGTTAAAGCAAACCTGCCTAATTAAGAATGCAAACTAAAGAAATCAAGTCTGGCAGTAACTACGAGAAGATTTTCAGCTTCTGAGATTCAAAAGATCACCACGTGGCAATATAGATGAAGCTCCAGAAAAATCACCAAATGATCCTTATACTTGGCCGCGGATCCACGGCCAAACCCCCCTATTGGCCGCGGATCCGCCGCGGTTTTGAAGACTTAGGAGATAGGATTTTTTTCTGTTGGATACTAACTACTTGCTTCCAAATTAGGAAGCTAAGTTTCTGTCTTTGGGACTATAAATAAAGACCGAGAGCCTCTTGGAAAAATTATCAAGTCGACGCGATCACGAAGTCCAAGACGGCTCATGCATCCAGGCTGATCATCAACGGTTCATCTACTTCCTTAGAAGAGATCGAGAAGCAAACTAGTATTTGTAATCATTTTCTAAGGAAACAAAGTGTAATGAGATTTGTTGATCAATAAAGGTAATTCTTTTTCTTATTCTATTTCTTTCATTATGAATTCTCTCTCCATCTCTTCTTCTCCCCACATGTGTGAGTAATTCTCCGCTTGTTAGGGTTCGTAGGATTAGGGTAGGATAATGGATGATGAAAATCCTTAAACTCTTTTTACGTCCTATAAAGTTTATAAACTTTATCAAAAGAATCATTAACATCCTAATCGGGCGCGCTACCAATTCATTGTTAGTCTCGACTGCGATTAGAGATTAGATTAATGATTGTTTTGGTAAAGGCTAGATATGAACGGAGTTCCGTGTCGAGATAGGGGTTAAGAGTGGGAACCCTTTTCCCTCCAGAAATCCTAATCTACATGCATCATTGTTGTCTAGTTTTAAATCTATTAAAGGATAAAAAGGGTAATCTTTAATTAATCATCCATAACTACTAAATCCTAATGAACCCTATAAGCCCCCTTCTTATATAAACTTACATCCGTAGTTAATCTAGATCTATATTTTGCATCAGTGTTTAACGTAGATCTAGAAACCATTCCTCAACATTCTTATTTCTTCCTTTCTCTTTCTCAACACGTCTAAATTAAGAATAAAAGATTCAACGTTTCCCAGAGGACGACCCGTACTCATCTCGGTCTAGCTACACGCGACACCGTTATTGATTGCGGTTATTCTACAAACACACTTTTTCGTACCAATCACCAGTCAAGGATGGACCGAGTAGGGTAAGTGCTCGGTGGCCTCTTAGTGAGGGCTTTGATCCTTGGCGTCGATGGGTAGTGAACTACCAGCCATGGATGGACCGAGCAGGGTTGCTGCTAGGTTGCCTCTTGGCGAGGGCTTTGATCCTTAGCGCGGGAGGGCATTGAGAGGCCTGCTAAGGATGGACCGAGCAGGGTTGCTGCTCGGTGGCCTCTTGGCGAGGGCTTTGATCCTTAGCGTGGGAGGGCATTGAGAGACCTGTTAAGGGTGGACCTAGCAGGGTTGCTGCTCGATTGCCTCTTGGCGAGGGCTTTGATCCTTAGCGTAGGAGGGCATTGAGAGGCCTGCTAAGGATGGACCGAGAAGGATTGCTACTCGGTGGCCTCTTGGAGAGGGCTTTGATCCTTAGCGCGGAAGGGCATTGAGAGGCCTGCTAAGGATGGACCTAGCAGGGTTGCTGCTCGGTGGCCTCTTGGCGAGGGCTTTGATCCTTAGCGCGGGAGGGCATTGAGAGGCCTGCTAAGGATGGACCGAGTAGGGTTGCTGCTCGGTGGCCACTTGATAAGGGCTTTGATCCTTGGCGTCGGTGGGTCGTGAACTACCAGTCATGGGTGGACCGAGCAGGGTAGCTGCTCGGTGGCCTCTTGATGAGGGCATTGACCCTTGGCGTCGTGGGGTAAGAGATTACCAGCCAAGGGTGAACCGAGCAGGGTAGCTGGTTGGTGGCCTCTTGATGAGGGCTTTGATCCTTGGCGTCGTAGGGTAAGAGATTACCAGCTAAGGATGGACCGAGCAGGGTTGCTGCTCAGTTTTGCGAGGCGCTGTCCGACCTTCCCTGGTGTGTGAACATCGGGAAGAGTGACCGTCGCAGGTGACACGTGTCATGAACGCATGGGGGGAGGCGAAGCGTTTAGAGGAATTGCGTCGCTCCGACTTCGGTTCGCCGAGAAAGACGGTATATCCGCCGCGTGGCGACACAGTATTGAAAGAAACGAGCGAATATTGGACTCTTGGGGGCGCTGTGGGGCTATAAAACAGAGAGGGCGTATTGATCATCCTTTTCCATCCCCAAATCGTAAGAATGGATGAATTCACTTTCTCCATCCCCGAGATCATTTCTTTCGAGGATCTATACTTGTACGACCAGCTGTGCTCCGAGAAGACGCTGCAGGCGGTGATCTAGCGCGTTGAGGATCATGTCGGCCGCCCGCTTCTCCGACGATCACCCCTACTCCAGCTACTTATGTACTCGATCTAGAGAGCATCGCCGGGGCTGCACAACCCCTTGTCCGAACAACTGAAGGACAAGACGGTTGGCAAGCTGAGATCGTTATGTCGTCTCGGCCTGATCTCGAAGAGTCGGCGGGATTGATCGGTGGCACTCGTCCTCGAGTGTTACCAATCGAGGCATCTCGCCGATGGGTGCCCACTCGCAGAGCATTCTGGCCCGTCCGTGGCCACGAGGGTTCGCGGATAGCATCAGAGGCAAAGGTCCGAGGCGGCAAGGGCTCGGCTGGCGGAAATTTCTTCGGAGTACCACGAGCAATGTTTCTTGCACCCCCTTCCCCCGCTATTGTAAGAGTTTTTTTGTGTAAGGCTGAGGAGCCCACAATACCTTTTGTTGAATAAAATTCTCCTTTTTGCAATGCTCTATTGTATCTTTCTTATTATTTAAGTAAAAAGAAGTTAGAAGAATTTACATCGCTTTGGTGAAAGAAAAAAATATACATTCATAGATATTCTTTTCAGAGGTACAGCTTGAGCTTCTCAGCGTTATAAGGCCGTGGAAATTTGCGACCATTCGCATCTTGTAAACGATAGGCTCCGCCGGGCAGGATTTCGGAGACGAGGAAGGGACCATCCCTTTTCGGGAAAAACTTATGCAGCTTGCCTTGATCAACGAACTCGTTCCGCCTTAGGACTAAATCTCCGATTTTGAAGAAGCGACGCTTGGCTCGCGCGTTGTAGTAGCGGGCGGTTTGCTGTTGATAGGCGGTAGCTCTGATATGAGCCCGGTCCCGTTTCTCTAACAAGATATCCAGGTTAGTTCGGAGGGCCGAGGTGTTTGCTTCATCGTCGAAGTGCTCGACTCGGTGACTGGGGAGCCCGATCTCCACTGGACCATTGCCTCGGTACCGTAGCAGAGGCTGAAAGGGTTCTCCCCGGTAGGGGTTTTCTTTGACGTGCGCAGGGCCCATAAAACCGCTGGTAATTCCTCGACCCAACTGTCTTGGCATCCTTCTAGGCGTGTCCGAAGACCTCAGAGGACGTCCCGGCTAGTGACCTCGGCTTGCCCGTTGCATTGGGGATGTGCGACTGCAGCAAACTTCATGAGGATACGATATTCGCTGCAGAATTCCTTAACTTTTTTATTTTCGAAATTTGTCCCATGGTCGGTGATGATACACCTCGGGATGACGAACCGGAGTATCACGTTGTTCTGCAGGAACTTGATAGTCATGGTGGCGTCCGGTTTTCTGATGGGAATGGCCTTGATCCACTTCGTGAAGTAGTCCACCGCGACGAGGACGTACTTATGCCCGCCCGTACCGGTAGGGAACCAGCCTGTCATGTCCATTCCCCACCGGGAAAACGGCCACGGGGAGGTTAGGGCGGTTAGCTCGGTAGCTGGAAGGCGAGGTATGCTTCCATGGAGTTGGCAGCTTTTGCATCCCCTGACGAGCTTCTGGGTGTCCTGATGAATCATCGGCCAATAGTACCCTTGGAGCAGTGCGTTCTGGATTAAGGTGCGGGCCCATTGGTGTACGCCGCCGACCCCTTCGTGGATCTCACGGAGGACGTAGTCGGCCTCGTAGAGGTCGACACACCGGAGCAGGAGCTGAGTGAAGGATTTCTTGTAGAGGTTCCCATTGCTCCAGACGAAATGGCGAGCTTTGGCTCGGAGATGGCGGGCTTCTCCCCGATCTTTTGGGAGCGTACTTTCCCTCAGGAATTCCACGAGGGGCCTTCTCTAATCCTGGTCTTCTTCTCGGGTTGTGTACACTTGAAGTGGCGTTGCCCTGTCTTCCACGCTGGGCCATGGCAAGACCTCGAAGAGGATGTTCCTCTTGTTGTTGACCGTATAAGATGAAGCCAGCTTACTCAAGGCGTCGGCCTCGGCGTTTAGCTGTCTGGGGATCTGCTCCACCTGGACTTCGTGGAAGTCCTTTCGCAATCTTCTCACCTCAGCCAGATACTTCACCATCAGAGGCTCCCGTGCCTTGAATCGCAAGGTGCCTCTTTAATCGCTCAAAGGCGGTCTGGCACTCCTCCGACCACTCGAACCTTGGTATCTTCCTTAGAGTTTTGAATAACGGCAGGCACTTCTCCCCAGACCTTGACATGAAACGACTCAGAGCGGCTACCCGCCCTGTCAGCCGCATGATTTCGATGTTAGTCTTAGGCGCGGCCATTGTTCCCGCCAAAATTTTCGGCCAAGAGATACCGGTTCCCTTACAAAAAAGTGAGGAGAGTCCTCAAAATTAGGCCTCACGTGTAAAACACGTGAGCGCTCGTATGCAAACCGTATGAGCGCTGAACATAAATAATTAATGGCCAAACAGGCCTCACATGTAAAACACGTGAGCTCTCATATGTAAAGCATATGAACGCTGAAAATAAACAGGCTAAAACCCACATTAGGGATCACGTGTTAAACACATGAGTTCTTTTGCCGCTCACATGTAAAGCATGTGAGCACCCCAATTTAAAATGTTCCTATCAAATTCTAGAATTAAATTCTATTTGAGAAATATTTTCTTGATCTTCCTTAAACTAGAACGATCTTCTCTGTTAAACAGAGGACCCTTGGATCAAAGATCCAGCGGTGATTATATAATAGAATAAAAATATATCATAGGAAAATATTTTCCTAATCTTATAACAAGAATAAAATTCTATGTTAACAAGATATCCATATTAAGAAAATATATTTCTGATCTTTTTAAACTAAAAAGATTTGATAGAATAAAATTCTAATTTTGTTAAAACTAACAAAATATTCATAATCTTGTTAAACAAACAAGAAATCCTCTCTGTTAAACAGAAAGCCTTTGGATTAAAAATCCAACGGTGAATAAAATTCACCAATTGATCTAAAAGATCATGGAATCAATCATGATCTCTCAATGAGAGATTTTATTAACAAATTGATTCTTTTTCTTCTCATATAAATAGGAGTAAGGAGAGGAGAAAAAAGGGGGGAGATATACAGAAAGGGGGAGAGGGGAAGAAAAATAGAGAGAAAATTTAATTCTCTAAAAGAAGAGGAACCCCTCTCAAAAGCTCCTACAAAACAAAAGGAGAATTTAATTCTCAAACCAAGAGTTAAACTCTTCTCAAAGAACTTAGTTCTTCCTCTGATTAAGATCTGTAGAAGTAGATCTCCCCACAAGTTGAGAATTTAATTCTCATCGGGGAGATTCTGTCATGCAGATTCAAAATCAAGGGGAAGAACTGAGTTCAAAAGAGTTTAACTCTTACAAAACATATGAAAATTTAATTCCTATGAAACTAGGGTTTAACCCTTTAAAAAGAATTAAATCCCTGCAAAGAACAAAAGGAGAACTTGATTCCTCAGAACCATAAAAGAACAGTCTGGTGATTCATTAACGCTCAATGCTACGTAACAAAGATCACGTGTTCCCACGTGAACATCTCTGAGGAACAAAAAGGAACAACTGACATTGAGTTACGTGATCCCACGTGACCCCCTAATAGTGCTTAGCACTTTCAAAAGGAAAAGCGGAATAAACCCAAGACAGTTTCCATTTTGGAGCGCCTCACGTGATTCCACGTAACCCCCTAATAGTGCTTAGCACTTTCAAAAGGAAAAGGGGAATAAATCAAAGACAATTCCCATTTTTGGGCACCTCACGTGATCCCCTAATAGTGCTTAGCACTTATGAAAGGAAAGAGGAATAAATCAAAGACAGTTTCCATTTTTGGGGTGCCTCACGTGATCCCACGTGACCCCCAATAGTGCTTAGCACTTATAAAAGAATAAGGGAATAAACCCAAGTGAACAGTGCCAACTTTCAAGAGCCTCACGTGCCACACGTAAGCCTCCCCCAAATTTCAGTGTTTAACACTGCCTTGGAGTCTCACGTGGGAGCACGTGAGCACTGAGTATACATTAGTGTTTAATACTATAGGAAGCCAACTCCAACTCCAAATTGGCTAAGTCTCCCTGAGGATTAAAACATCTTGGATTTCCTAATAGACCGAGCCACTATGCTCATGACTTCCCAAACTGATGATGATTCCTCAATCTCCTAAGTTAATCTTAGTCTCTCAAAAACGACTAATGATTCTTGGACGGGCCACTATGATCTTCCCCCTCAAATCTGAAATTTGTTTCAAGGGTACATCTCTCCATACCTCTGATACATGTTGTTGTAATTCTTCAACGTCTTCAGAGAGATGGAGGGTCCCGACAATCAACAGCTATTTGGTGCAACCCAAAACCCTTGAGCACATCCCTATAGACCGCAATGTCCTTACGCTAGCTGTGGACCGCAACGTCCTTAAACTAAACCCTCACACCAAAAATGGTGATCTATGGAGCGAAACGTCCTTAAACTAACAACGGACCACAACGTCCTTAAACTAGCTATGGACCGAAAACGTCTTTAAACTAAAGCAATAGAGCCCAAATGCTCTTTTGCTGGATCTGAATGATCCCATAATCCTATTGAGTAGATCTTAGTCTAAAATTAGACTAATGTATCCTCAACAAACATTTAAGTTGATCTTAATTTCAAATGAAATTAACGATCCTTAAACCAAACCCAAATCTAAGAATATACGGATTTGGACAAATCCACGCCCTACGAGCGGCAACATAAATTAGTCTTCATATACAATTCACGGGCAACCAAAAATAAAACAAACACACATGACACGAAGTGAATATCCGGAGCAGGAGAAAGTGGTTATCGCTACGTGGTAACATAATTAACTGCAGGGGCTTACGCCTGTAGGGAAGAGTGTACCCACAATTAAAAACCCCTCGCCAACGAGGGGGAATCTGACGAAGTTTACTACAACAGCCGCATCCGTCCAAACCTTTGATACACGGTGCCATTAATTAACTTGGTATCTTCGGAGAGGTGGACGGATAAACCCAAATAGCATCTGCCCCCAAATTTAGGCAAGACGTTTGTCTTCTCTGTTTTCGGCGGTAAACAGATTCTGGCACGCCCGGTGGGACCTTTTCCTCTTTCCACTCCACACTTCGTGTGTCGTGTTTTTCTGCGATCAAATAATCACGGTATATATGTTTGTGGTTGCCCTTAGGTGATGGGATACTGAAGCCGGCGTTTCGTCTCTATGAAGAATGGCGTTTGCTCCCACTCTAGCAACTCAGACTTTGTCATATCCAGTAGAGTCAAGTATTGTCACGACCCGAAATGGCACGTGACTGGCACTTGAATCATATAAAGTCTATAGGACCTCGTCTAATTCAAGTAGGCCAAAATCCCAGAAATCTAAACCATTTATAAGAAGAAAGTGAAGGAAAACTTGTTTAAAAGTTTGCATATAAATCACTTTGAAAGTCGTAGTAAACATTTTTAAAACATTAAGTCTTTTCCAAAAATTTCGACAGAGTTTCCTTTGTAAATACTGGCCCCAAACGGGTACAAACATGAATAATATACATAATGAATAAGGTATCCCCAAGCGGGAGCTAGCTCTTCGCCAAATGGCGGATCAACCACACAAGCAATATAATATACAACGCCGAAGGGTGAGGATCAAAACTCAGAATGAAATCCAACATCATCAAGAAAACCATAATAATATAAGCGTGACTCTAAGGTCGAAAGAATATACATACTGGTCTTCTAAGTCAAAAAAATATGCAAGTCTGGTTGATGGAGTTTTACTAGATGCAAATGAATATAAATAAGGTACAATGGTGGTCACGATTTAAGTGAACCCACCTACCAAATCAATCACCCGGAAGGAAGCAGTGTGCCAGCAAAGCCGCCAACGAAACCTGTACGGCAAACCTGCAAGAAACTGTGGCACAACGGAGGTGAGTTGCCAACTCGTGAGTAGAAAACATCACCGAGCAGAAATCGCATGTATGACTCAATCCTAAGTCATACGATAATAATATCTCCAAAATAATATAGCCTGAAGCATATAGTAATGACAAGGGTAAACATCTATACATAAGCGTAATACCAAGTACTCGTGTCAGTGCCTCAGGTAACAACATATCATATATATGATGTATGAATGCATGAAAACAGAATACATCTAAATGAGAAAACTATTTTCTTATCTCAGTGAGATTTATATATAAAAATCGAGTATCATCAATGAAATCAACAGAGAATCAGTGTCAAGCATCAACACAAAATATATATCTCGATATCTCAATATCTCAGGCTCCGACTATCCGGACTGGCCTATATCATCAAATCTCAATATCTAGGGCTCCGACAATCTGGACTGGCCCATATCATCAAATCTCAAGACCGCGTCGGTATCCTCCGGATATCCGGCGCGTCATAATAACCGATCGGTAGTGCTCCCCTGCCGGGCTCAACGCCATCTACTACGACCATCTTGCCCCGGGATACCGCACCGGGTCCACCATGCACCCGCAGACGGTTCCTCCTCCTCCTCGAATCGGATGTATGATATCGCTCAAGAGTCGAGAAAACTCATAGTGGACACCTCTCAAATCATATCAGGAGAAAACCGCAATTTTCTATCTTTAAAATGATAATAAGTTTATAAAATCTTTGCGGTTTCTCCAAATCCAGAAATCTCATGGAAATCCGAAATCCCAATCTCGACAGTAAATAACAGTGAATTACCGGCATAAAGTCTCATAATATTGCATGACAAATGAATATATAAAATGCATCGGATATCAAACAAGGATTGCAATAAATAAACTAGCATATGAAAGCGATAACATATTGCAACTATCAGCTAGCAAGCTATATCAATGAATAATATTCTCTAAAGTGTGCGTGACATGATAATTACCGATGATGATGGGTGTGAGCCGGTAAGCAAGTGTACATGGAGCATACGCATCATCGGTAATGGTGCTGGTGTCCTAACAGTATGGGTTCATAATAACTAAGAAAACACATTTAAGCATGTAATGCGATGCGAACAGCAAGAATGTATAGAAAATAAATAGTAAACACAACATATAGGAATAAACATTATATATATGAGTCATACTGTTTTGGCATTTGAAATAACACGTATCGTGGTGTTTAGAAAATAGGTGCTACGGTGTTTTTAAGAAAAGGGACGTCCTTTGAAAAATCCGTAGTATCTCTTAGCCTGTCTTTAAAATACTCACGATTCGTTAGTTTTGAAAATAAGTATGACTCGAGCTCAGTCTAACGTCTACTAAGTAAATTACAGGACTAAACTAACAGATTTGTCGAAAGGGTAAGGAAAACCACCTAAGTCTGAATCGATATTTATATCTAGTAGTTGGTGATCCCGCCTCAATAGTATTACGTATAATACAATATATATAATATGACATTCTCGAGTCAAGAGTGCGGATCTATCATCATAATTATATCTTATACGGTAAATCCATCGTATGGCATCCCAAATCTGGGTACGGTTCGAATATCTCATTTATCTCATTATTCATTTGGTATCCTTATCATCATATCCTGAATTAGGAGTACTGATCTAAACTCTAGTACATTCAGATACCATCAACATATATATATATATATATATATATATATATATATATACAGATACCATCTATATGCGTGTGTATGAAAACACATCGCCTAAAGATCCGCTATAATATCATGTCATATCTCATAATACGAACCAAGTCACATCACCGATCTCGTGGCCTCATGCCCAATCATATCGACTCATCTCAAAGTACCATATACTATCCTCATCATCTATGTATATGTATACGTGTGTGTTTGTATATATATATACATACATACATACTCACATACATATATGTATATATATATATATATACATATCCCCATATACGCACAAGAAAATAAAATGTATGCAAGTGTGTGCGCGTGTGTGCAATTCACTACTTTAGGGTTCACGACTAAGAAACTAACTAAATCACTATTTTACGAATACGCTAACACTAACCCAAAGTCACCTAAGCATTTCTCGCTAAGTATACATATCTCATAAAACACATAAGTATAAGAATATAAATATATCATCACGCATTCGCGTGCTATACTACGAAACTGCGGGGGTGCTATACGCCATCCACCCGACTTCCCCCGTAGATATATATGTACTCACTTTGATCCTTACTTGTCGAAGTCGATACCGCCATCCTCATCCTCGTCGTTCGAAGTCCACGAGGAGGCACCTACATGTCATAACATATCGTGTCGCATTAAAATCCAATTCAAAACCAAAATGACATGCGAATCACACATAGGTTAAAACCTATGATCTACGTATGCAGGAAAGGCAAAACAAATCCTCGATGTTGATGTACAAACGTCAACCCATCGAGTTAAAACACAAATACCCAAGTTCAAGTTAAAAGAATCTGCAAAACCGAAATCAGAAACAATGTAAAACACTTCCAGATTTTACCCTAGGTCAAATTATCCAATTTTGCACATGGGGTAGGTCTAATTTACTGGAAATGGAGCCATAGACCAAACACGAATCCATTCTCCCCTAACCTGGCCGCAATTTGCGGCCAGAAAGAATTAATCTGCGGCCATGGGTTGGGGTTTGGGTCTCGGGTCTTGGGTAACGCTTCTAGGATGCCTGCTTGTATCACTATATTTGCCAAATAATTTCTACGGTCCCCGGGTATTAGCAGATCTCCAATAACACCTCAAATTTCCAGAAATTCCTGATATTGGGGTTTCTAAGTTCATGTCAAGGGGTCTAGCCTCTGGTTTAGTCCAATATACTATCACCACAGGGGTTTTATGGCCTCTACTAACCTCAATTACACTATCTCAACTCAAGAATCCCTCCAACCACTTCTAGGAATTTTCAAGCATCTCTAAACTACACAATATGGATTCTAAATTAGTATGGATGCTAAAGTAAATGTAATACTACTCTAATGGTGCAAGAATTATCTCATTTGGCAACTTAAGAATTTTCTTGAGTTGCCTCTAGTGCTCAAAAACCAATTTTTCTTTGTTTCCTCTGCTTGTAGTGAGCTTATGCATGTTTTCGGTGAAGAGGATGCAAAGTTTTGAGTTGTTTTTTGTGGTGTTGTGAGGGTTTTGAGGAGGTGGGGGAGTGAGGGCAGCCATGTGAGGGGAGAGGAGAGGAAAGATGAAGATGATGAATGAAAACAATGAGCCATGCCAAATTTGACCCCTCACCCTCTCTCTCTCTCTTACCCATGCCTCCTTGTCTCACCATGCCACATTGTTTATTCTTTTTCCTTTTCTTTTATCTTTCCTTTTTCTTTTCTTTTCTTTTAAAAAAAATAAAGCCATGCATGAAAAAGGAAAGAAACCATGGTAGAAAATGTAAAAATGTGTAATATGATATGGTACATGTCACATGCACAAAACATCATCAATGTGTGATTAGTGAAATCTAATCGAGTTTAGCAATAAACTTGTATATAATTAATTATAAAAGTTATAATTTGCCTAAATCACATGAATCCCTCCAAAAATCATCATTCAATTTAATTTTCCAATATTTCCCAAATTATCAGTATTTAATTATATCATAACATTAAAATATTTATAATATTTATTATTTTAATTATATAAATTCCCAAGAATAATATTTTATTTTTCTAAAATGTTACAATCTTCCCCCCCTTAAATAAATTCGGTCCCCGAATTTAAATTTAAACCCCTCAAATACTAAAACATTTCAGTAATATGTTCAAGTCATCGGGGCTCCGAAATCCTAAATACATAAAACACATCGTAGCGCAATGCATGCGCCTAAAAAAGAGTATATAACTCAAAAACAAACTCCGTCAAGTATCCCGCAATCATCGGAGTTATGGTGAAGACACCAAAGTCAAAGTCCAATATGAAAACCGACATGATATATATCAAAACTATAACATGTACATAGTACGCATCGTTGTAATTTTGTCAAAACATCTGAAAGAAATGCATGCCAAACTCTTTTTCAAATTGCTGTGCGATACGCGTATCACAGCACAAGTAGCGGACGTTTATTGTAAGAAAATAATTCTATATACATAAATATATCCTTTGTTTAACATACGTCCCGCCGTTTGGAAAATAATTTAGAAGGGTTTCCTTTGAAAAAAAGCTTCGTGTCATCTCGGACACATAGGTAAATACTGAGACTATAGCTCCCTTTTGGAAATCCCTTTGATAACTATCGATGCATGCAAAAACATATTCAGGTACTGTCCTCGGACTAGTCCTGCTCAGCTACTATACCAAATAGTAAATATCATAAACATCAGCTCAAAGGGAAAATCAATCCCAAAATATATATAAGAATGCCACGTGCGTCTGTTGCGCACGAAAATCGAAATCAATGAATATGCCATACATGTGCACAGAAACAAAATCTAAGTGCAACGGGTGTGCACGAAAACACCTGTTAAGGGCAACGGGTGTGCCTGACAGCAATATCAGGTGCATCTGATATGCACGAAAAATCCCGATTTAGTGCATCTGGCATGCACCAAAATCGCATCAAGCGCGTCAAGTATGCGCAAGAATCCAAATCAAGTGCACAAGGTGCACGAAAACAATATCGAATATCATAATCGAAATCGACGGTATATAACACATCTCAAACCAAATCAGATATACCGTGGTATATAATCTCACAACCATGTGTATCAGCGTGCACAAAATTGAATCAAAATATTAAAAGTGCATGGAAACTACACCGAAAGCACAAGACAAATCACATACATACCATAGGAATGAAATCAAAATCAAATCTCGAATGACATCAAATCAAAGTCGAGTGCAACTGTGGTGAACAAAATCTTAATCATGCAAATAAATTGTCCAAAAACACCGAAATCCGAAATAACAGACATGTGATATTCGAATCACCAAATCGCAAATCGTAAACACTGTTGATCGCATGCTTTTGGCGTGTCGAGTTTTAAGAGTTCTAAAGTTTAACCGCGATCAGGACGGTGTCGCTTTGCAGCTAGCCGTGATGAGCACGGGTCGATCCACAAGGAGACGGAGCGTTTTTGGTTCTTGTTTTCACGAGTTAAAGCGCATGGGTGGAAAGTTTGTTTCTAACCTATGTGTTATATGCAAAGTAACCGTTTGTTAGGATTGGATAGGATAGTGTAAGTTAAGGAAATCCGTATTCATGTTCTTTGAGCCGAACTCAACCAATGAAGCTAGAGCAATCGGCAACAACGTGGATTAGGGTGCTTAAGCACGGTATTCGTGGAATCCGACTTATTGACCCTTGTCCTTCCGTTCTTCTGTCTTGTTTTCGCCTCCGGACAAACCGAACGCAACCGATCGTGGTTAGGAATTACCGTTACCTTGGTAGGGTAGGGTGCCTAACGGAGTGCTTGTGTAAGCTTTGGGTGGAGTTCAATAGAAAATAACGGGAAAAGGAAATAGGAAACGGAAACCTTAACTTACAATGTCTTTCTCTTTTCCTAACAACACATATTCACAACCATTCAAGTAACAAACAAAAAGAGAAAAAGAAAAGAGAAACAAAGAGAAGAAAAGAACAACATAAGAAAGTAAATAAAGGGCATGGTAATTTAAAGAGCAAGTAAGTAAAGTATGGTAATAAATTGCATGAATGTGAAAGAAAGTAAGAAAAATGCAAGAAAGAAAGAACTAGGAACCATGGAACAAGTTACAAAACATGGGTTTAATAACCCAAACTTAAACTTGCAAACTCAATTAAGAGGTTGCAAGATCAAGAGAGAGCTAAAAACCCAAGGTAAAATGATAGCACAAAAGAGAGCTTTATTCAATTTGAAGAATGATACAACCCTTAAAATTAATAACCAACACTTAAACTTGCAGGCTCAATTAAGAGGTTGCAAGATCAAGAGAAGATTAAGAACTCAAGGGGAAGCTATGTACAAGAATTAAATAAACAAAAAGAGTTACAAAGTGTATGAGAAAGAATGAGAAAACTTGGACCCCTCTCCCTTGCTGCCTGGTTCTGTATTTATAGGCTCAAAAGAAAATTAAACAAACAATAAAAATGAGCTGACATGGCAACAAGGGAGGGACTGTGAGAAACTAGGGGCATTTGGGGTTGATTGGGCCGGCCTGCTCGGTTGTGGTGAGCATGTGCTCGGCCAAAATCCGAGGGCTTGGTCTCGTACTTTGTATGTTGTCTCATGTTGTCTCCCACATCACTCTGATGTTGTTTGCTTGGTCTAAAAAGTTCTGTGTTGCACTCAGGGCTTGGAGGGAAACTTGTCGGTATGAATCACATCAACACTTTATTCCATTTATTGCACCATCAATGCACATCACACCATGCCCACTTGTGCCATGATTCATGGCAGCCCCACTAGGTCCATGTGCCAAAGAGCATGTGTGCACACATGCTATGTGTTGGACCGAAATGTTGTGCACACACTTTATTCCCAAAAACTCTTTGGATATCGGTCGGTTTCCAGTTCCGGTTGCAGTGTCGGGTCACAAATGATATATCCGTGATTTTAATTGTATTTCCAGTATTTTGTCACGGATACCTGTAATCTGTAATACTGAGCAGACACTGGTTAATAGTACCGATATATACAAAAAATAGATAACGAATGAGCGGTATTAAAATGCAGTTTTTTGGTATGAACAAATACCCCCAAACTTATCTTTTTCTTGTCCCGAGCAAAACAAAATCATAGCCTCACTTTCGCAGGGAACGCGATTGCACTGAGCATGTACAACAAGCCGTTAAATCTCTAGGTGTCCCTAGTAGGAAGTGTGTTGTCTCCTGAGGGTTTTCAGCGGATTACACCCACAAAATCCCGTCAAGCTAGTTCATAAGTTAACATTGATTCTACTCCTACAGTTTAGTATCTAGGTTAGAAATTCTATTATCCTAAGTTAGAAATATTCTACCCTTATTTTTCACACCTCCTATCTATTTAACCTTAGATCCTATACGTTCCAAAAAAGTTTAGAAAGATGTTGGTATCTCCTGAGTTTTCCTTCTAAAAGTGCGGTCTTAAATTAGAGATTTTTATCAACTTTACAGAAAACATAAGTTTTATTCTTTATTTCTATCTTTCCTCCAAACATCGATTGTATAACCCTACGTGTGTGTTTTATTTCACCCCTACACTTAAGAATTAAATTCAAGCTATAGTACCCTTTGTTTCTCCCAATCAGAGCAAAACTCTGTTTGAAATTCGAATTGTAAAAGTTGAAGCAACGCTTCAGATCCAATGCCAGGTGCACTGCGCCCTAGGCAGTGCACCATGTGTGCGCTAGCGCTAGGCGCACTGCGCGCCACGTGTCAAACACGGGTGCGCTAGCACAGGCTGCGCTGCGCTCTGAGCAGCACACTACGTGTCAAACACAGGTGTGCTAGCGCAAAGTGTGCTGCGCTCTGAGCAGCGCACTACGTGCAAAGCACGGGTGCGCTAGCACTGGAATTAAAAATTCCCCATCGTTAGATCAAAAGATCTAATAATAATGATAAATCATTAATTAATCAGAATTAAATTCTGTTATGGAAAGATTTTCCAATCTTGTTAAAAACAAGAAGATTGCGTTCTGTAAAACAGAAGCCCTAGGATCAAAGATCCAATGGTGGGGAAACATCCCCAAATCAATCAGAGAAAGATCTCTTTAACTGATTCAACAAATCAGCTTGCCCTATATAAAGGCCCCAAGAGTTCAAGTCTGAAATAGAGAAACGCCCCCCCCCCATAAACTTTGAGAAAACTCAAAAGAAAGAGAGCAAGCTCTTGCAAGAAGATATTTCTTCAAGGTAAAGATGATGAATGACGAACACAGAGATGAAATCATCTCTTAAAAAGAAGAATTATTTTCTTAAAAGATCATAGATCTATAAAGACCAAGGTCTTTTAAAAAAAGATCAAAAGATCTCATCATAAAAACAAAGAAGTACTTACTTCGTTCACAGATCATAGATCTATAAGATAAATTGTCTTTCTGAGATCATGAACATCTCATCATAAAGGGGGAGAAAATCATTAAATTTTCTTAAAGATCATGGATCTATAAAGGCAAACCCTTTCAAAAATAAGAACTGTTGTTCTTGAATCTTGAGAAAAGGTCTCTTTTAAAAGAACATAAATTTGTTCACAGATCATAAAATTGATCAAATGCACTTTGCGCTCATAAAATGCGCCTTGCGCTCTTGAACAGCGCTTCTGCGCTCTCTGGACCGGCGCTCAGTGCCAAAAATACGCCACGTGTCAACCACGTATGCGCCAATTAACAACTTGCGCTTTGCGCTTCTGAAATAGCGCACTGCGCTCATGGGCTGGCGCTCAGCGCCAAGCGCACCACGTGTCACTCACGTGTGCGCTACTAAACTGAAAGTGCAATGCGCTCATAAATTGGCATCATCTGGTGCTCAGCGCCAAGCGCGACACGTGTCCTCCATGTGAGCGCTACTCGGCAGAAGCGTATTACGCTCTTTAACTGGCGCAAAGCGCCAAGCGCGACACGTGTCCTTCACGCGTGTGCTACTTGGCAGAAGCACACTGCGCTCTTTGACAGGCGCAAAGCGCCTAGCGCGCCACGTGTCGCGCTGTCAGAATATAAATTGTTCTTTACTAAGCCCAGAGCTCTGATGAATACTCAGCATTCAATACAAGATAAAAACATTGTTAAAAGGGCCAAGCCCAAATAAAGGATCAATAGCCAAAATAAAAATGTTAAACATTTATTGGACTTAGCCCAATATTGGCCATAAGTCCTCAACTTATATTTAACTGAGCCCACCCGCTCATAAATATTTCAACAGATCTTAGTTCCAAATTGGACTACAGATTTTCCAACCAACTCACACCGGTTCGAGGGAACATCTCTTTACTCCTCTGATATCTGTCGTTGTAATCCTTCAACGTCTTCAGAGAGGTGACGGGTCCCGACAACCACATATTTCACGAACTATGATGTCCTCAAACTTTATAGACTATGACGTCTTTAAACTACGGACTGTGGGGTCCTTAAACTCATGGACTATGATGTCCTTAACCTTGGACCGAGATGTCCTTAAACTAACATTGGACCGTAATGTCCATAAACTAACGTTGGACCGCAATGTCCTTAAACTAATCGACCGCAATGTCCCTAAACTAAACAATAGAGTCCAAATGCTCTTTTGTTGGATCTAAACGATCCCGTTAAGTTGATCTTAGTCTAAAAAAATTAGACTAATGTGTCCTTAACATACGTTTAAGTTAATCTTAGTCTCAAATGAGGCTAACATATCCTTAAACCCAACCCCCAAACCCAAATCTAAGAAGATACGGATTTGGACTAATCCACGCCCTACGGGCGGCAACATAAATTAGTCTCCGTATACAATCCACGGGCAACCAAAAACAAAACAAACACCCACGACACGAAGTGACCATCTGGATAAAGAGAAAGTTGTTACCGCGATGCGGTAGTGTAATTAACTGCAGGGGCTTGCACCTGCAGGGAAGAGCATCCCCACAATCAAAAACCCCTCAAACGAGGGGGAATCTGACGAAGTCTGCTACATCTGCCGCATCCGTTTAAACCTTCGATATATGGTGCCATAAATCAACTTGTTATCTTCGGAGAGGTGGACGGATAGCACCAATTAGCATCTGCCCCGAAATTCAGTGGGGAACAGATTCTGGCACGCCCGGTGGGACCTTTTCCTCTTTCCACTCCGCACTTCGTGTGTCGTGTTCGCGAACGAATCGCGCTTTGATATGGTTGCCCTTGGGTTTGAGGTACTAAGATTTGGTGTCTTACTCCGTGCAGAAAATGAAAGATCAATGGCATCTACTTGCACGAAGTGTTCCAGCTGCAACTGCAACTTCCGTTCCACCTCATCTGGAGGTATAGCTTACAGGCCCCAGGCAGCCTCCCTGTTCACAATATCGATAGAGCAGGTGATGCAGGCTACCATCGGGTTATTTTTTGGGACCATGCTCCCACCAGTGATCGTTAACATCCCGCTGCCGCAAGAAGCGCAAAATAAGTCGGTCTTTGATCGGCTCACTACCACCACGACCCCTCTCAATGGGTCATCCAATGTCAAGCCAGCAGCATCATCCTTCGATAGGCTGAGCCTAAATTCCAATGGGCCCGTCAAAAAGCCCACGATACCCGAAGCGGCCATCCCAAAGTGGATAGCCATTCCTGCTTTCGAGGCCACTAAAGAAGCTTCTCCCGTCAAAGGATCAGTCTTTACGAGGCTGGCCATTCCGGTTCCCGTTCCTGCTCAAAGGTCTATCTTTGACAGATTGGATACTGCTGCTCAACGGACGTCCATCTTCAAGAGGCTGGTACCAGCAGCGCCTCACCAGAACAGGGGGCATGACGAAGTCACCCCTAAACCTGAAACAATCCCAACGGCTCGACACGCTCGACGTCGCCACTAGCGCCGAGTAAGGAAGGCTGGGGGCAACTCCCCCTCTGGGCTAACTCCACCAGCCATAACGGTGGAAGTCAATGCTGCTGTTCCAACTGGGAACAGCTTCGAGCTACTTAACATGGTGCGCAAGAATTCACCCACCGCCGTACTGAAAAGATCATCTCCACCCATGGAGAATGTTACAGAAACGAAGCTGGAGCAACCCCCTCAGCGGCTTTCTTCCAAAATTTACAAAGTCTGGCGACAGGTCCAGGAGTCGGTGATTGATCAAGATTACTCTCGCCGACAGAAAAAGATAAAGGTTCAGCGAGAAGAGGCAACAGCTACCTGGGTGCCCGCTGCAACGGCCCCCTCGACTTCAACCGCTCACGAGAGAAGGAAGCCAGAGAAAGCCCCTGTGACCGTGGCGAACTGCAGAGACACCGAACCTAAACGCCCCAAGTCTGGGGGCATGATGGTGCATACTGTTTATATGGCTTCCGGAAAAGAGGAAAGCCGTGCTTCTACGGGTCATCGACCGCTTACCCGGTCAATAACAAGGGCTCAAGAACAACAGCAGCAGAAGTTTCAGGAGATGCTGACTGCAATGGCCGCACTCATCAGGACAAAAGACAATCCAGAGATCTCGGAGCAGCGTCAGGAACAAGAAACTAACACCGAATTCCTCCGAAGAATGCTCGAGAGGAAAGAAAAATAGGCTGCGGAACAAGCAGCCAATATAAAACGAATGGCTCTCTTGTTCCAAGACATGGCTGGGATGATGTTACAGCCGGAACCTCCAGATGAAGACCCTCCGATCATCATTGAAGACGACAGAGGGGAGACATTGAACCCTCCTCCGGCGCTTTCAACAGCCAAAGAGGAAACCATTTCCAAGGTCGCTCTAGATGACTGCATTGCTCAGCAAATACGAGCTCACCAGGCGAATGAAGCGGCCGGCCAAGTTGTTAAAACTGGGCTACCATATCCAGGTTGGTATGACCAAATAAAGTACCCGCTGGGATACACGATCCCCAAATTCCACGTATATAAGGGTACGGGTAATCCACATCAGCATGTTGCTCAGTTTAGGGCTCTTTTCGACAATACTGGAGGTGATGATAAACTTCTACTTCGCCAGTTCGTCGGTAGTTTAGCAGAGATAGCTTTTGAATGGTATTCGGAGCTTCCCAATGACTCCGTCAAAACGTTTACAGAAATGGAGTTGCTATTCACTCAGCGGTTCGTAAGCGCCAGTGAACGTACCCCGATCACGGCATTGATCAACGCCAAAGTAAAGCCAGGAGAGACATGGGTGCAGTATGCAATCTGGTGGCGGAACCTATGGTCAAGATGCGAACAACGCATAGAAGATGCTCCTGCCGTGGGCATGTTCATGTGGACCCTTGACCCTCAGTCGACTATCTCCCAATTCATGATGTTCTTCAAGCCGACCACCTTCCAGGCTTTGATCGACAAGCTGGCCCAAATGGACCAGATGGGCCATAGGCCTTTCCCTTCAAAAGTGGGTTTTCGGAATGAAAAAGGCAATAGGAAAGCGACCTTTATCGCCAACACTCAGCGACAGCCGAGTAACCCGAGACCATCTGTTCGACAAAGCAACAAGCCGCGATCCCTCGATGAGAAGTTGAAACGTCCTTACTCATTTCCCAGGGATAAAGCAAGGAGACTGTTCGAACTGGCAGGGCGCAACGGGCTCATCACTCTACCAGATCCAAAACATCCGTCACAACCGGGTGACGTTAACCATCCTAACTATTGTCCCTACCACGGAGTAATGGGTCACCCACTCGAAGATTGCTACATCTTCAAAGGTTGGATTGAAGATGAATACCAACAGGGCAAATTCGCGTTGTCTGACAACTGGAAGGTGAACCCGCCACAACCACATGCTCAGAAAAAGATGGACACGCCGGGGGCATCATGCTCTTTTATAAGGGAAGCTCCATGAGAAATTGTTCTTTCGTCAAAAACTAAAAGAATGCTGAAAGATCTTCAAACATGTCCGACCAATGAACAACGGACCGAAACGTCCTTAAACTAACAACGGACCGAAACGTCCTTAAAACTAACAATGGACCACTATGTCCTAAAACTAGCTGTTGACCGAGACGTCGATAAACTACTGTAGACTGCAGCATCTCAAGGATGACACAAAAAAAAGAGAAAAGAATAAAAAAAGAAGAAGAAAGAAAAAAACGGTATGTCCATAAGCGAAAAGGGCACGGATGAAAACCCGAGAGGGCTCCGTGAGTAAAAACAGCAGGGCTACCGGCGAGTTTTGTGAAAACCCGAAAGGGCGCAATCTCGTTAAAAGACACTTGCAAGGTCCTCTTGACCTTGTGGGGAGAAACCACCTGCGTGAGATGCTTACGACTCACAAGAGAGCAACATACTTAGGGATCCCCACGACTCCTAAGGAGAAATAACACTTACGAGATCCTCACGACTCGTAAGGAGAACCCTCTTATGGGACCCTCACGGCTCATAAGATTCAAAAGTTTTAAGCTACAGGGATCTGAACCTGTTCTTAAGCGGCCACCACAACCTCCAATTTTGCCCTACGAGCGGTTCAATGCTGACCCTTGTATACAATCCACGGGCGCGAATAAACATTTCCCTAACAAAGTCCCATCCGTGACTAGGGATATGTTTATACAGTAAACAGCTCTTGAAAGTCCTCTCGACTTAAAAGGAGAAAATACTCTTGTAAGATCCTTACGACTTACGAGAAGTGATACACTTAGGAGTCCTCATGATTCCTAAGGAGAAAATGCACCTACGAGATCCTCACGACTCGTAGGGAGAAAAACCTTTATGAGACCCTTACGGCTCATGAAGTCGAAAGCCTTAATCGACAGGATCCTAACCCTGTTCGCTAAACCACCTTTGTTCTACATCGACAGAGGCAAATGATGATTCGCTCCTGGTGATATCCCAGTTGTAGCGGTGCTGATGCCGAAATCGGTGTCTAATTCCAAACTTGCAGCAAAGAAGCTAGCGAGCCACACATGCATACGAAATAGCTGAAATGATTGGGCAACTTGCAACAAAATCAGCAAGTAAAAATGTATGCATGCAAAATATCCGAAATGATTGGACAACTCGCAATAAAAATCAGCGAGTAAAAATAAAATAAAGAGCCGAAATGATTGGGCGCCGCGAAAAATAGCCGAAATGATTGGGCAATCGCGACCTTTGCGATATAAAAAGATGAAATGATAGAGCATCGCGGAAAGAATAAAAAAAAGAATAAGAAAAATGATGAACTAAAATGAAACTTTTTGCCCTGCAGGTGAGGTCACATCGACCCCTGTATACAATCCATGGGCACAAATAAGAAGGGAATCATATCGTCCCACTAGGTTTCGTCGAAGCGAAGCCAAATCTCGACGGTTCATAGACAACCTAGAGACAATCTCGACATACGTCGCAATATTGCAGACACAATGTCAACAAACGAAGCGAAGGAAGATCCCTAACTTCAGGGTCTCGACGTCAACATCAACAACTTAGAGATCAACAACGACATTTCTCCTTACTCCAATAGGATGCAGACGTGACGTCAACAAAAGACCCAATGGTCGAAACAAAGCGGAGTGACGGCAAAATCCCAGCTCCACCTCAGCATTCGTCTCGATACAGCAAACGAGATGTTACCACAGCGTTCTTCCTTCAGCAGGATTCAGAAGCGACAATCCAACAACAGAGCCATGGCGAAGTCCCTAGTTCCAGGTCCCGACGGTTCACCAACAACCTAGATACCACCTCGACGTTCGTCTCGATACAGCAGACGCGATGTCACCCCAGCGTTCTTCCCCCAACAGGATTCAGACGCGATATCAACAAAGCGGAACCATGGCAAAGTCCTAGTTCTAAAACTCTAAGGTCCACAGACGACCTAGAGCTAACTAATGACTTCCCCGCCGGATCAACGCTCCGTCTCGAAAACAAGTCAACCAACCCCAGGAAAATCAGTGTCCTTGGCAAAACCTCTCGATTCAGGGAAATCAGCATCCTTGGCGAGAACCGTTCGATTCGCGTCGACCCGCAAGGACATCAGTGTCTTTGCAGGAATCTCTCGATTCGTCTCAACTCTGAGGAAATCAGTGTCCTTGGTAAAAACCTCGATTCAGGGAAATCAGCGTTCTTGACGAGAGCATCTCGATTCACGTCGACCCGCAGAGAAATCAATGTCTTTGCAGGAATACCTCGATTTTTCTCAACCCCAGAGAAATCAGTGTCCTTGGCAAAACTCGATTCAGGGAAATCAGTGTCCTTGACGAGAGCATCTCAATTCGCGTTAACCCGCAGAGAAACCAGTGTCTCTGCAGGAATATACGACGTCAGCAAAACGGACCCATGGCAAAGTCCCTAGTTCCAAGTCCTGATGGTTCACCAACAACCTAGAGACAAACCGCAACATTCGTCTCGATACAGCAAACGCAATACCAGCAAACGAAGCAAAGGCAATATTTCTAGCTTCAGGGTATTGATGGCAACTTATATTAAACCTGAAAGACTATCGGAGATCATCCCACACCAGCGCGAAGTGGTTATGACTCATCGGGGCTCCCAAACTGAACCTAACCTCAAGTAAAAAGCGACATGGAATATCCATAACGCTTGCTCTTTCGACGGTAATATCACCTGGAAGATTGCTTGAAGACGTCTTGTCCAGCCCCCGAAGGGATCAGAGACACAACAGTCGCGGGGCTACTCGAACAGCAAGATTATGCATCAAGGAATACACCAGCCAACGCGACGGTGCGACGGGTAAAAAACCCTAGTACCACAGGCCCTAATGAACTTCTATTAGCAGGAGTTAACTGTGACGTTAGGAAATCCTTGCGAGAACTTCTCGATTCGTCTCGACTCGTGGGGAAAATAATGTTCCTGCGAGAACTTCTCGACTCGTCTCGACTCATAGAGAAAAGCCTTAGGCAATGGGGATAAGGACCTGTTTGCTAAGCACTGGGCCATGCAGGTCAGTCCAAAATGGACTCTTGCATATTATTCACGGGCCACACTCTCCAAAGTTGAATCTCGACAAGGAGGGAAATAACCACTTACGGGTCCTCTCGACTTGTAAGAAGGAAAATTCTCTTGTGAGATCCTTACGACTCTCAAGAGAAAACGCGCTTAGGAATCCTCACGATTCCTAAGGAGAAAATACACCTACGAGATCCTCTCGACTCGTAGGGAGAAAAGTCTTTATGAGACCCTCACGGCTCATGAAGTTGAAAAGTCTTAGGTAGCAAATCTGAACCTGCTTCCTAAGCCACCACTATCTCTCGGAGAGTTCAAGATGAAATGTTCTTTATTATCTACAGGCCACACTTGCCAGAGCAACATACCAACAACACAGCAAAGAGAAGAAAACGACAGTGAGAGATAAGAAAATGTGTCTTTATTCATGAACTCAGTTGAATACAAGATACATCATATAAAAGAATAAAAAATGGATACATGTTATTCAAAGATTACAAGTATTTAATTGATACAAAGGCAGCTACTGAGAAGGAGACGTTTTCAATAAGTCAGCCAGTTGTTCTCATACTCCTCTCAACTCCTTTTCAAGGTCAGCTGCTGCGGCCAACTCTGCTTCGACTTGGGCTCGTTGCTGCAAGTAAGACGAAAGTCGCTCATCAACGACCCGCCAAGCTGCCTCACGACTCTGTGCATCCTGCTCGATGAGGTCGAGCTTCTGCCTCAGCGTTAACCCATCGGAAATACATCGTAGAAGGCTCTCAAAGATGGTTTCAACTGCATAGCATTGGCGTCAACCTGAGCATGCAGTCGGGCAGATTCGCTTGAAGTCTCTTCACATTCCTTATGCTTTAAGACCGCTTCTTGTTCAAGATGGCGGAAGTAAGGAGTGCTTTGCTCGACCCACGCAGCCCGTTGAGTGTTCACAGCCAGGACCTCTGGAGCAGGACGTCCGACCTCGAGCTCATTCAGGCAAGCCTCAATCTTCCTACAGTGATTAACCCAAGACTCAACGACGCCCTCACTATGAAAGTTCACGAGCGTCGCCAGCATAGGGTTAACCTCTGCGGAAAAATCCACGGCGAATGTGAGAGTCTCCACGTCAAGTTCCTCAATGTAGTCGCTCAACATGCGCAGACTATTCGCGGCGCCTTTCGAGGATGCACGTCGAGAAAAGGGGCCCGCTGGCATTATGACTCGAGACTCGAACGGAGC
The DNA here is from genome assembly GCA_030015575.1 of Agapanthus africanus. Taxonomy (NCBI): domain Eukaryota; kingdom Viridiplantae; phylum Streptophyta; class Magnoliopsida; order Asparagales; family Amaryllidaceae; genus Agapanthus; species Agapanthus africanus. Next base: position 276,095,495 of record JASDDO010000019.1, on the reverse strand, counting down.
TGAAGTTAATATCACCGCTGCAAAACAAATCACAGTCAAATGACGGTTCAAGAAGTAGAAGAGGTTCATGAGCAATGGAGTTTACTATACCGGCTGCAACAGGGGGCAGAGCTGGGAGTACTGGTGGCGCAACAATACCCTCGTCCTCTCCTTCAATTTGTAAGGCTACAAGCAATGCAAAGAAGAATTAGCAATAATGTGACTGCCCGTTAAAGAAAGGACGTCGGTTAGAAAAGATACTCACCAACACCAGCGGGCGGACTAATCTCTGACTGGAAAGAGAAGTGTGGGTGTAGCACCTGATACAGGTGATCAAAAAGGACTCCTGAAAGGACGCGGTAATGCAATGTCAGTACATAAATTATATAGCCTAGAGATAAAACTGATGGATCACAAATCCGCACCTTCCAACATCTGAGATGGTACGAGAGAAGGTAGAGGAGTGGTCACCGTCAAAACGGTAACTGATGGTGATGCCTTGGGTAGAGCAACCTCAACGATCGCCATGCTTGCATTAGAAAAGAGAGAAATACTGTCACGAGAGATTGAAAGGGATTGCAGAATAAAAAGAAAATCAATGACCCAAAATCTACATGGTGAGTCGCCGGTCGGAACCGCGACAAGGGCATCACTTGATGTAGTGACTGCTTCACCCTCCTCTACCGGAATGGTTTTGCCGCCCATAGCTTCATCCCCTGACTCCATGAGAATCGTCGTGATACTCGCAGGGCCCGGCAACAGCAAGGAGCCGCAAGGGGAAAGAGCGACGATTGGGGAGGTGCCTGACTCCTGAGAAAGAGTGGCTATCTCGGGCTCGGCGGCTGTAGCCATCTTACCCACCGCTACCTCGAGCTCGGCAATAGTAGCCATCTCACCTACCGCTGCCTCGGGTTTGGCGATCATGGCTATCTCCTCTACCGCTACCCCAGGCTCAGTGGTTGCCGCCACTTCTTCGGAAAGACTCGGCCCTGCAAGATAGGATATATGAGAACCTGAAAGTTAAAACTTTAACAAAACAACCCAATGTCACATTACCTTGAGTTGGTCTTCCGATTGCTTCCCGAGCCGCACGTAGTGCCTATCTGTGGGCGGTGGACAAGGCAGCCGAAGCATCCTCTGAAGGAGTAGGGGCAGGGATAGCGATGCTCGATCCTGCACCCGTGGCCAAGGCAGCACTACGCTCTCTTGTTACACGCATTCTACGCTTCCTCTTCGCCCGGGCTGTGAGAGCGGATCTTCTAGAAGCCTCCATCAACAGGACGTCATTGTCTGTGCCAAGGGTTACCTCTGGAGCCGTTATGGCATCCGTCATCGGTCGTTTGAGTAAGGCCTCTTTCAGCAGTCCTGAGGAGGCCGGGACTTTGATGGCTGGCCCGGAAAGCATCTCCGCATCACCTCGTGGGATTGGCATTGTAGTCCCTACGATAAGATAAAGAAGGGGTCAGATCATCTATAAGAAAAGAGAATGAAGACACGGTGAGCCGGAATATACCAATGCCCAGTGAAGCGCGAGTCCTCTCCTCCTCCTCAAAGGTCCTAAGGGAAGCCGCTAGAGCCTCTTCAGTGGAAAAGCCTATTACAGAAAGAAAAATGTCAGTCAAAGCATGATAAAAAAATATAATGCAATAGCAGAAGGTGTGACTGATGTTTACTTGATTGCGCAAGTATGGTCAGTCCCGCTTTTTGGCTTGCCGATAGCACAGAAGCTGCAATAGCAGCCTCCAGATTAGTATCTCCCGGCGCTATGAATAGACCCTCATCGGTCCCATATTCGTCCAAGCCCTCGCTATAAGGAGCATGAGGCTCCTGGCCGAATATAGCATCTACAGAGAGGATCGACTTCTTCTTCCTTTTCTGTGAGCGAGCTCCAGTCGCAGCCAGCACAAACTTATGCTTGGTGGGCACCTTGGGTCGACGAGTCCCGATATCTGAGCTCATGCCAGACTCAGGGGAAGCTACATTTACCGTCTACACGGGAGCAAGGGGCACCGATAGCTCAGGCCTGGCGTAGGGGACTTCAATCACGGCAGCTTCTCTTAAGGGAGGACGGACGATGGTCCATCGCTTCAGAGGGATGCTCGGATTACCAACAGGGGGTGCACCTTTGCGATCGAGCAGCAGTCGCTTCTCCTCCCTGATAACGGCGCCCATTGAATGCTGGTACTACGCCATGTACACATTAAGGACCTTTGGGACATAGCTCGGTTCATTGATGAAGAAGCTGGACCCTGTGTTCAAGCGCATAAAATGATGCAACGCACTCCGCATTCCCTCTTCGGTGGCAGCAGGTTCTAGCAAGAAAGCCTCCAGCGGAACTCCCTGATTATAGCTCAATTGTTGGGCAAAATGATGCGGATTGTATCTCATGAATAACGCCGCATCATTTTTCCTAAACACTAGAAAGCCCGGTCTGATGGAATATAAATGAACGATTTCCCGAGCTTTCAAAATAGAGGCTCCATCTTTAAAAATGTCCCGCAATGGCTGCACCGCTGTCGCGGACTCTTTACCGATAGTCAGAATCTTGTCAGTGAAAGTCATGCCATCTCCAACAGTGCGAGGACGAAGGAGCAAACCTCTGGCTTCCCGCGGTGAAGGATTTACAAGAGATGCATGACCAATCGCATGATCCGGAGGAAGCTGCACCTGTCGTAGAAGGACGGCCTCTTATGAATGCCGAAAACGCCAAGTGCATGTAGCTCGAGCCATGACATGAAGTAATGCATCGAGAAGTTCACATGCTGCACTCCGGGTTCAATAGTATCCACCGCCTAGCTGAGGCCGTAATACAGATGAGCTAACCCGGCGACCCCGACGGCCACTTTTACCCTAATAATCATCTGGTGAGCCGGATAGAAGACAGACGGCCTCATACGGCGAAGGTACATCAGGAGCGCAAACCAGCTCAGCCATAGCCCAAGAAACCCTAAGAAGAACGTTTCCTCATCAATCCTAAGGACTACGATCTCCGCAAAAGGAACAACTGGAGTGTTGGGAAGGAGGAAACTCTTTTGATCTGCCTCCGCTGTAGGGAAGTTGTTTAACCCTAAATCGAAAGGGTCGTCAAGTTTGGCGAACTTAGCAACACCCTTCGAGAGGACGTTCGGATGGAGAAAACGAGCAATGAAATCCTCAAAAGTAACCACGCGGCTCCCAGATTCGAGGAAAAGGCCCTCATAAATATTCAACACTTTGATCAGACTAGGAAATTGGTGTTGAACGGCGTTCTCCGGGGTGAGGCCTGTCATCACTGGCTTGGCACCAAAAATGTATTCATCTGTAAGAAGCAGTTCCTCATAGTGCTCCCCCATAACCGGTAAGCCAGAAACTTCTGCGAATTCCTCTAAGGAGATCGATACTTCTCGGTCCAGCGAAAGGAAGGTGTGGGTAGGAATATTCCACTGCTCCAGAAAGGCCTTAACCCACCAGGCGGGAAGCATAGGGTACTGGAAGAGAGATGCATAAATGGCGGGATACAACCCAAGCCTCAACAACTGCGACTTCTTTGCTGACAGAATGTAGCGGGCCCATTGCAGGTAACCAGCTGGGTGACGAGGAATTAGACCGATCATGTATGGTTGTCCCCACAGTCGCGCTTCACCTTGATAAATACGTCGCCCTAGGGTATCCAAAGCCATTGGAGGCTAAACAGGTATCGAAGCCATAGCAGGCTGAAGAAGACCTCCCGAAATCCAGTTGACTTCTTCCACGGTATAGTTCACCGAGGATGGGTCGGCGTAATGGATCGCCATGATGGGCTCCGAGGATACCGCGCACGAAAAGCTTTGTCGACCCTTAATAATCTGATTATACCATGTCCCCCAGAGGTGAAAGTTCTTATATTCCGGGTCATGGTCTTTGATCAAAGCTAGGACCTCCCGGTCTACAGGTGCTCCAGGAAATCCTCCTTCGGAATGAACAAACGGGAAAGAGGGATCGAAAGACATGTCGCCTGCGCAAAAAGGGACAAAATCAACTGTCAGTGCTATAATTTAATTTAAAATTCTGACACTTGGTACTTTAAAATTTGTACCACTGCAATGCAGTGGAAAGGGACCAAAGGGGGGCCCACAAAATCTAGATGACAATTCATCAATTAATAAGTAATAAAACAGCCTCATCATTTGATGAGACTGTTAATTAAATGAGGAGATCCTCAAGAAAATTCTCATTAAATGAGAGATCTCTCGGGAAGAGGAGTAAATCTCCCTTTGAGAGCAATGCTTAATGACAGAGTGACACTTATCAAACTTTGATCATGAGAGAATCAAAATTCCTCAAGAGCCTTGCTCTGAAAAAATTGATGATGGAAAAACCCATCAGAAAAAATTAAAATCGATTTTTTTTATGAATTAAGAATTCTAAGATCTTCAAGATCTATGAACAAACTCTAAGAGTTCTTTATGAGTAAAGCTCTATTCATAAGTTAAGAAACGCTTAAACAAGATCTCCTTAGATCTATGCGTTCATGATTTGGAGAGAGCAAAGCTTTATTAATGAAACCCTAAAAGGGTTTTCTTTAGATCAAAGATCTATGAAGAGCAAGGCTCTGTTAATGGGTAAGACCCTAGTTTATTAAAAGATTTAAATTTTACCTAAAATTTTAACAGAGTTTTTACTCTTGAAAAGTTCTTAAATAGAAGAGCTATGCTCTGAATAAAATTCTCAAAGAAGAAGATGAACATCATTTAAGGGACCAAAGGTCCTATTTATAGGTATTGAAACGCCTCTTCAACTTCTATGTTGATCCAAGGGCGCAGATGCTGCCACCGCCGCACTCACGTGTGGGTTACGTGAGCGCAACGGTAGGGGGCATTTGTTTCCCCCAATCAGAGCAAAACTCTGTTTGAAATTCGAATTTCAAAAGTTGAACCAACGCTTCAGATCCAGCGCCAGGTGCACTGCGCCCTAGGCAGTGCACCATGTGTGCGCTAACACTAGGCGCACTGCGCGCCACGTGTCAAACACGGGTGCGCTAGCGCAGGCTGCGCTGCGCTCTGAGCAGCACACCACGTGTCAAACACAGGTGCGCTAGCACAAAGTGCGCTACGTTCTGAGCAGCGCACCATGTGCAAAGCACGGGTGCGCTAGCGCTGGAATTAAAAATTCCCCATCGTTGGATCAAAAGATCTAATAATAATGATAAATCATTAATTAATAAGAATTAAATTCTGTTATAGAAAGATTTTCCAATCTTGTTAAAAACAAGAAGATTACCTTCTGTAAAACAGAAGCCCTAGGATCAAAGATCCAATGGTGGGGAAACATCCCCAAATCAATTAGAGAAAGATCTCTTTAACTGATTCAACAAATCAACTTGCTCTATATAAAGGCCCCAAGACTTCAAGTCTGATATAGAGAAACTCCCATAAATTTTGAGAAAACTCAAAAGAAAGAGAGCAAGCTCTTGCAAGAAGATATTTCTTCAAGGTAAAGATGATGAATGATGAACACAGAGATGAAATCATCTCTTAAAAAGAAGAATTATCTTCTTAAAAGAGCATAGATCTACAAAGACCAAGATCTTTTATAAAAAGATCAAAAGATCTCATCATAAAAACAAAGAATTACTTACTTCGTTCACAGATCATAGATCTATAAGAAAAATTGTCTTTCTGAGATCATGAACATCTCATCATAAAGAGGGAGAAAATCATTAAATTTTCTTAAAAATCATGGATCTATAAAGGTAAACCCTTTCAAAAATAAGAACAGTTGTTCTTGAATCTTGAGACAAAGTCTCTTTTAAAAGAACATAAATTTGTTCACAGATCATAAAATTGATCAAATGCGCTTTGCGCTCATGAAATGCGCCTTGCGCTATTGAACAGCGTTTCTATGCTCTCTAGACCGGCGCTCAGCGCCAAAAATGCGCCACGTGTCAACAACATATTCGCCAATTAACAACTTGCGCTTTGCGCTTCTGAAATAGCGCACTGCGCTCATGGGCTGGCGCTCAGCGCCAAGCGCACCAAGTGTCACTCACGTGTGCGCCACTAAACTGAAAGCGCAACACGCTCATAAATTAGCATCATATGGCGCTCAGCGCCAAGCGCGACACGTGTCCTCCATATAAGCGCTACTCGGTAGAAGCGCATTGCGCTCTTTAACTGGCGCAAAGCGCCAAGCGCGACACGTGTCCTTCACGCGTGTGCTACTTGGCAGAAGCGCACTGCGCTATTTGACTGGCGCAAAGTGCCTAGCGCGCCACGTGTCGCGCTGTCAGAACATAAATTGTTCTTTACTAAGCCCAGAGCTCTGATGAATGCTCAGCATTCAATACAAGATAAAAACATTGTTAAAAGGGCCAAGCCCAAATAAAGGCTCAATAGCCAGAATAAAAATGTTAAACATTTATTGGACTTAGCCCAATATTGGCCATAAATCCTCAACTTATATTTAACTGAGCCCACCCGCTCATAAATATTTTAACAAATCTTAATTCCAAATTGGACTACAGATCTTCCAACCAACTCACACCGGTTCGAGGGTACATCTCTTTACTCCTCTGATATCTGTCGTTGTAATCTTTCAACGTCTTCAGAGAGGTGACGGATCCCGATAACCACATATTTCACGGACTATAATGTCCTTAAACTTTATAGACTATGACGTCTTTAAACTACGGACTGTGGGGTCCTTAAACTCAAGAACTATGATGTCCTTAACATTGGACCGAGATGTCCTTAAACTAACATTAGACCGTAATGTCCTTAAACTAACGTTGGACCGTAATGTCCTTAAACTAATCGACCGCATTGTCTGTAAACTAAACAATAGAGTCCAAATGCTCTTTTGTTGGATCTAAACGATCCTGTTAAGTTGATCTTAGTCTAAAAAATTAGACTAATGTGTTCTTAACATACGTTTAAGTTGATCTTAGTCTCAAATGAGGCTAACGTATTCTTAAACCCAACCCTTAAACCCAAATCTAAGAAGATACGGATTTGGACTAATCCACGCCCTACGGGCGACAACATAAATTAGTCTCCTTATACAATCCACGGGCAACCAAAAACAAAACAAACACCCACGACACGAAGTGACCATCTGGAGAAGGAGAAAGTTGTTACCGCGATGCGGTAGCGTAATTAACAGCAGGGGCTTGGCCTACAGGGAAGAGCGTCCCCACAATCAAAAACCCCTCAAACGAGGGGGAATCTGACGAAGTCTGCTACATCGGCCGCATCCGTTTAAACCTTCGATACATGGTGCCATAAATCAACTTGGCATATTCGGAGAGGTGGACGGATAGCACTAATTAGCATCTGCCCCGAAATTCAGGCAAGACGTTCGCCGCGTCTTCGCGCGTCTTTCGGCAGGGAACACCCTTGCCCTAATACATAATACTACTTCTTTTCATTAATGATGGACGGTGATGATCACACATCTTTCATGCGACTATTAATGCTTCTTGAGGCACTAACGGCCGATTACTGAATGTGTGAGCTAAAAGCATAAATATCAATTTCCAGGTCTTGACTTTATTTGTTTATTTTTCTTTTCTTTATTTTTCTTTTTCAAGACCGGATATATTTTTCAATGATGCTCTTTTGGTGGTTAGCTTTAAATACCGTTTTTTCTTTCATACTAGATTTTCAGGCAAGAGTATTTTTAGGTATCCTCTACTATCCCAAGTTTCAAGGTACGTGTAAGTGCGATTTGTAGGGTATATACTTTCTAAATTTGGACTTAAGAATAGAAATTATTTTTCAGACTTATCCTTAGTAAAGCTTCAATACTTTCCTTTCATCTCGATTTAACTTAAGAACTGAACTCAAGTTTACCTATTTCTCAAAAAAAAACTGTAAGACCGTATAATTACCAAGTTTAACAGAATGAGGGTTATTTTTAGGGTTTTCAATTCCTAAGCCTAGGATTTAGTTATTTCTAACGTATCAACTAAACTTTCGGAATAAAAATCTAAGTTACCTTATTAGCTAACTTGACAACAAAATTTTTACATTTTGGAAATATTTTTGATTTTTGTGGGTTTTTAATATGTATGCAAATGCAGAATATACAAATGAATGCGAAGGAAGAAAACTTACCGAGCACACCCCCAAACTTGAACTTGACAGTGCCCTCACTGTCAAGCTACACCAAGAGGGTCAAAATTGTCGGTGCTTCCTAAAAGAAATATATACAAAACAAAAAGAAAAACAAAAACAAAAATATATACACAAAAAGATTCCCCCCAAACTTAAGTGAAACAGTGTTTCCACTGTTTAAGCGGTGAAGTTCAGGATTAGGGGGAAAGAGAACAGTTTCAAACCATACATGGCCTTACACAGGCCAAACGTGAGCACCAACCATTCAAAAAATCTATCTCTGTAGTGTGCTGGTTGGTGAAAGATGCGGAGAGGAAAGAAATGGAGAATACGCGGGACCGTATGGGGATAGAAGTAGCATACGGTCCCGGTATATAAGGAGAAGAATAGCGGAAGGGAAAAAGATGTGGAATACGAAATTGAGGGTGGAAATAAAGTGAATAAATTAGTACAATTTGTGATGACCGATGTGTAATAAGTGATTGTACTAATCTATTAACCCATCGAGAAATGGGGTCAAATTCCTCAAGATTCGTGAGAAAACATGGGTACGCCGAACTCGATAAACCAAACATAGTAAATGAAAGTGATACGGTTTTTTGCGAGGTCGGAACGATAGAAAGAATGGAGGGAAGTGTGTTTCCCCAGTCAGAGCAAAGCTCTGTTCAAATTTCAAGATTTGAAATGAAGCGACGCTTCCGATTCCCCCAATCAGAGCAAAGCTTTGTTTCAAAATTCAAAATTTAAAATTGAAACAACGTTTCAGATTAAGCGCTCTGAGTGCTGCGCGCCACGTGTCAAACGCAGACGCGCTAGCACCAGGTGCAGTGCGCCCTAGACAGCACACCCTCAATCAGAGCAAGGCTCTGTTTTAAAATTCAAAAGTTAAAAGTTGAAGCAACGCTTCAAATCCAGCGCTCTGCGCTGCGCGCCACGTGTCAAACACAAGTGCGCTAGCGCAGGTGCGCTGTGCGCCACGTGTCAAACACAGGTACGCTAGCGCAGTTGCACTGCGCTCTGCGCTGTACGTGTCAAAAAAACGAGTGCGCTAGCGCAGTTGCGCTGTGCTCTGCGCTGCGCGCCACGTGTCGAACGTAGATGCACTAGTATAAGGTGCGCCAGCGCTGGAATTAAAAATTTCCCACCGTTAGATGAAAAGATCTACTAATAATAAATTATTAATTAATCAGAATTAAAATTCTGTTATGGAAAGATCTTTCCAATCTTATTATAACATAAAGATTATCTTCTGCAAAGCAGAAGTCTTAGGATCAAAGATCCAACGGTGGGAAATATTCCCAAATCAATCAGAGAAAGATCTCTTAAACTGATTCAACAAATCATTTGGCCCTATATGAAGGCCCCTAGAGTTCAAGTCTAAAAAAAGAAGAGGAGGAGAGATAATAAAAAACCTCTGCAAACTTCGAGGAACAGAAGAGCAAGCTCTTAGAAAAAAAGAAGATTTTTCTTCATCTTCAAGGTAAAGAACTGTGTTCTTGAATATTAGAGATGAAACCATCTCGTAAAAAGAAGAACCATCTTCTAAAAAGTTCATACATCTAAAAAAGACCAAGGTCTTTAATAAAAAGGAAAAAGATCAAAAGATCTAAGCATAAAATAATAAAACAAGTATTTTTACTTCATTCACAGATCTTTGATCTATAAAGGCAGAGCCTTTTTATAAGAACAAGAGCTTTTGTTCTTGGATCTTGAGGCAAGGCCTCCTTTGAGAAGAACATAAATTTGTTCTTTGATCTAAAACCTGATCAAATACGCTTTGCGCTATTAGAAAGTGTCTTGCACTCATGAATTGTGCTCTTGCGCTCATTGGACCGGCGCTCAGCGCCAAAATCTGCCATGTGTCAACCTAAGACACAATCTGCGTTTTGCGCTTCTGAAACAGCGCACTGCGCTCAAGGGCTGGCGCTCAGCGCCAAGCGCGCCACGTGTCACTCACTGGCGCGCCAACAAACTAGCGCAACGCGCTCATAAATTGAAAGCGCAATGCGCTAATAAACCAGCGCTTAGCGCTAAGCGCGACACGTGTCCTCTTCGTGTAGGCTACTTGACAGAAGCGCAATGCGCTCTTTAACTGGCGCAAAGTGCCTGGCGTGCCACGTGGCGCATTGTCAGAACACAATCTGTTCTGATGAAGACAAAAGATGTTGGAATTCATTGCTTAGCGTTATTAAAAGGGCCGAGCCCAAATAAAGGCTTAATAGCCAGAACAAAAATAAAAATGTAAAATGTTAAACATTTTTAATTGGACTTAGCCCAATTCTGGCCATAAGTCTTCAATTTATCTTGAATTGAGCACATCTGCTCTTTCAACCAACTCACATTGATTCAAGGGTACATCTCTTCACTCCTTTGATATTTGTCGTTGTAATTCCTCAACGTCTTCAAAGAGGTGACGGGTCCCGACAACCACATATTTCACGGACTGTGGGGTCCTTAAACTCATGGACTATGATGTCCTTAACCTCGACCGTGATGTCTTTAAACTAACATCGGACTGTGAGGTCCTTAAACTCACGGACTATGATGTCCTTAACCTCGACCGTGATGTCTTAAAACTAACAACGGACTGTGGGGTCCTTAAACCCATGGACTATGATGTCCTTAACCTCGACCGTGATGTCTTTAAACTAACATCGGACTGTGAGGTCCTTAAACTCACGGACTATGATGTCCTTAACCTCGACCGTGATGTCTTTAAACTAACATCAGACTGTGGGGTCCTTAAACCCATGGACTATGATGTCCTTAACCTCGACCGTGATGTCTTTAAACTAATATCGGACTGTAAGGTCCTTAAACTCACGGACTATAATGTCCTTAATCTCGACCGTGATGTCTTTAAACTAACATCGGACTGTGAGGTGCTTAAACTCACGGACTATGATGTCCTTAATCTCGACCGCGATGTTTTTAAACTAACATTGGACCGAGATGTCCTTAAACTAACAATGGACCGTAATGTCCTTAAACTAATCGACCGCAACGTCCCTAAATAAACAATAGAGTCAAAATACTCTTTTGTTGGATCTAAACGATCCCGTTAAGTTGATCTTAGTCTAAAATTAGACTAGCGTATCCTTAACAAACGTTTAAATTGATCTTAGTCTCAAATGATGCTAACGTATCCTTAAACTCAACCCACCCCGCAAACCCAAATCTAAGAAAGATACGGATTTGGACTGGTCCACGCCCTACGGGCGACAACATAACTTAGTCTCCGTATACAATCCACGGGAAACCAAACACAAAACAAACACCCACAACATGAAGTGACCATCTGGAGAAGGAGAAAGTTGTTACCGCGATGCGGTAGCGTAATTAACTGCAGGGGCTTGCGCCTGCAAGGAAGAGCATCCCCACAATCAAAAACCCCTCAAATGAGGGGGAATCTGACGAAGTCTGCTACATCGGCCACATCCGTTTAAACCTTCGATATACGGTGCCATAAATCAACTTGGCATCTTCGAAGAGGTGGACGGATAGCACCAATTAGCATCTGCCCCGAAATTCAGGCAAGACGTCCGCCGCGTCTTCGCCGCATCTTTCGGAGGGGAACAGATTCTGGCATGCCCAGTGGGACCTCTTTCTCTTTCCACTCCACACTTCGTGTGTCGTGTTCGTGAACGAATTGCGGTTTGCTAATGGTTGCCCATGGGTTCGAGTTATTAAGATTTGGTTTCTTGCTTGGCGCAGAAAGCGAAACAGCAATGGCATCTACTTGCGTGAAGTGTTCCAACTGCAATTATAACCCACGCTCCGCCTCATCTGGAGGCATAGCTTACGGGCCCCAAGCGGCTTCTCTGTTCATGATGCCAGTGGAACAGGTCACTCAGGCCACCACTGGTTTATTCTTTGGGACCATGCTCCCACCGATGAGTTTCAGCACCCCTGTGCCAACACCCGAAGCTCCCAAGAAGTCGGTCTTTGACCGGCTTACAACTACTGCGGCCCCTCTCAACGGGTCGTCCAGCTCCAGCGCCTCGGTCTTCTCCAGATTAGGCCAAAGTTCCTGTAGGCCCAAGATGAAGCCTGCAATTCAAGAGAAGGTTATTCCGAAAAGAGTAACCAACCCTGCTCCTGAAGTCGTCAAGTCGGCTTCTCCTGCCAAAGGGTCGTTCTTTACAAGGATGACTATTCCGGCTCTCGCTTCAACTCCCATTCCTGCTCAAAAGTCTGTCTTCGACAGATTGGATACCACTAATCAACGGACGACAGTCTTCAAGAGAATGGCACCGGCGGCGCTCACCTGAACAGGGGGCAAGACAAAGCCATCCCCATTGTCGAACCAATCCCAACAGCTCGACACGCTCGACGTCGCCCCTGGCGCCGAGTAAGGAAGGCTGGGGGCAACTCCCCTTCTGGGCTAACTCCACCAGCTCCAACGGTGGAAGTTATTGCTGCTGTTCCAACCGGGAACAGCTTTGAGCTGCTGAATAAGGTGCGCAAGAACTCGCCTACCGTCGTACTAAAAAGATCTCCGCCACCGGTGGAGACTGTCACAGAAATAAAGCTGGAGCAGTCCCCTCAATGGCTGTCTTCCAAAGTTTACAAAATATGGCTACAAGTCTGAGAGTCGGTGGTTGATCAAGACTGTCCCTGCCGGCAGAAGAAACTGAAGGCCCGACAGGAAGAAAACCGTCCTGTTAAGCCACAGAAGGCGACGGCTACTTGGGTGCCCACTGCAATGGCCCCCTCAACTTCGACCGTCCATAAGAGGAGAAGGCCGGAGAAAATTCCCATGTCTGCGACAAATGTCAAAGGCACTGAGCCCAAACGCCCTAAGTCTGGGGGCATAGTGGTGCACACTGTCTATATGGCATCCGGAAAAGAGGATAGCCATATCTCCACAGGTCATCGGCCGCTTACGCGATCCGTGACAAAAGCCCAAGAACAGCAGCAGAAACTTCAGGAGATGATGACTGCGATGGCCGCACTCACCGGGCCAAAAGAAAGCCCGGAAACATCCGCGGAGCAACGCCATGAGCAGGAAACTGATGCCGAATTCCTTCGGAGAATGCTGGAGAAGAAGGACAAAGAGACCGCAGAACAAGCGGCCAATATAAATCAAATGGCCCTTCTATTCCAAGATATGGTGGGCATGATGATCCAGCCAGATCCCCCAGCCGAAGATCCTCCACTAATAATTAAAGATGATAGAGGAGAAACATCAAACCCTCTGCCGGCTCTGTCAACAGCCAAGGAAGAGACAATCTCCAAAGCTGCCCTGGATGATTACATTGCTCAGCAGATACGAGTTCACCAAGCGAATGAAGCGGCTGTGCAAATTGTTAGAACTGGACGACCGTATGCAGGCTGGTATGATCAAATAAAGTACCCGCCGGGCTACACGATCCCCAAATTCCATGTGTACAAGGGGACAGGCAATCCTCATCAACATGTCACTCAGTTCAGGGCTCTTTGTGGCAACACCGGTGGCGATGATAAGCTTTTGCTCCACTAATTCGTCGGCAGCCTGTCGGAGACGGCATTTGAGTGGTACTCCGAACTTCCAAACGACTCCATCAAAACTTTCACAGAAATGGAGTTATTATTCACCCAGTGATTCGCAAGTGCCAGTGAACGCACCCCAATAACAGCATTGATCAATGCCAGGGTGAAGCCGGGCGAGAGGTGGGTTCAATACGCGATCCAATGGCGGAATATGTGGTCGAAGTGCGAACAGCGCATCGAAGAAGTACCAGCGGTGGGCATGTTCGTGGGCACCCTATACCCTCATGCAACTATTTCACGGTTCATGATGTTCTTCAAACCGACCATATTCCAGGCTTTAATCGACAAGCAAGCCCAGATGGATCAGATGGGTCACAGACCGTCTCCTCCGAAGCCGGAGCCGCGGAACGAAAAGGGTAAAGGGAAGGCGACCTTCGTTGCGAACACCCAACAGTAGCCCAGTGCTCCAAGACTAACGGATCAATTGGAAGAGAGACGATGCTATTATAATGAGAAAATGAAGCGCCCTTACTCATTCCCGCGGGATAAAACGAAGAGGTTGTTCGAACTAGCGATGCACAACAGGCTTATCAATTTGCCGAATCCAAAGCGACCATCGCAACCCGGCGAACTGAATAATCCCAATTATTGCCCTTACCACCAAACGGTAAGCCATCCAATCGAAGATTGCTTTGTCTTTAAGGGATGGATCGAGAATCAGTACCTACAAGGCAAGTTTACGCTGTCTGAGAGGTGGAAAGTAAACCCACCACAACCGCACACTCCTAAGAAGACGGACACATCGGGGGCAATGTGCTCTTTTGTTGAAGAAGCTCCATGGGAGGTGGCTCTTTCGGCCAAAACCAAAAGGATGCTGAATGATCTCCAGACATGCTCGGCAATCAGGTGGAAGAATCCGCTGGAACCCCATGTTTACCCCAATCAGAGCGAAGCTCTGTTCAAATTCCAAGACGGGAAACGAAGCAACGCTTCTTTTTCCCCTAACTAGAGCAAGACTCTGTTCTGAAAATTAAAATTAAAAATTAAAAAAATTAAAGAAGTAACGCTTCAGCTGACTTGCGCTCTGCGCTGCGCGCCACGTGGCAGCGCAGTTGCGCTGCGCTCTGCGCTGCGCGACACGTGTCAAGCGCTGGTGCATTTGCGCCAAACAAAATTAAAATTCTAATAAGATCTTTCTGTTCTTGTTAAAACAAGAAGATTGTCTTATGTAAAACAGAAGCCCTTGGATCAAAGATCCAACGGTGGGGAAATTCCCCAAATCACTTAGAGAATGATCTTTTTAACAAATTTAACAAATTAATTGGCACTATAAAAAGGCCCTAGACCCAAATTCAAAAAGAACAAGAACACAGAGAATAAAGAAACTCAAGAAACAGAGAGAGAACTCTGAAGAATTTTGAGAAGAACTCAAAAAGAAAGAAAAAGGTAAAAAAACCTCTGAATAAAGAAGAATTTCTTCTAAAAGGATCATTGATCTAAGAACAAGATCAAAGATCTTCAATAAAAATATAATAATAATAAAGGCATTGCCTTTTGATGAATCACTGGTCCTTTGAAAACAAGAAAATTTGTTTTCTTTGATCTAAAATTGATCAAAATAATAAAACAGTGCCCTGTACTTGCAAAATCTGCACTGTTGCGCTCTCAGGTTGGCGCAAGCCACCATAGAGCGCCACGTGTCGGCCCCATAATGATCTGCGCTATGCGCTTCTAAAAACAGAGCACTTCTCTCATTGGCGTAAGCCATCAGAGAGCGCCACGTGTCGGCCCCATAATGATCTGCGCTATGCGCTTCTAAAAACAGAGCACTGCTCTCATTGGCGCAAGCCACCAGAGAGCGCCACGTGTCGGCCCCATAATGATCTGCGCTATGCGCTTCTAAAAACATAGCACTACTCTCATTGGCGTAACTCACCAGAGCGCGCCACGTGTCAGCAGCACAACAGCACAGCGCACTGAGCTTGCGCTCATCAGAGCGTGACACGTATCATCTCCACATAAGTTTGCGCCTTGCGCTCCTCAATTGGCGCAAAGTGCCTGACAAGCTACGTGGCGCTCTGTCAGACTAATTAATGCAATGCATTATTAAAGGGCAAAGCCCAATTAAGAGGTCCAATGGACCAAAACAAATACTCTGCATTATTAAAGAAAAGGGGGCAGAACCCAAACAAAGGCCTAATAGGCCAAATGCAAATGAAAGGTTAAACATTTTCAACTGGGCTTAACCCAATCATGGCCATAAATCCTCAAATTAAATTGACTGAGCACGGCTGCTCTCTTAAATCAATTTACATCCGGTTCAAGGGTATATCTCTGAACTCCTCTGACACCTATCGTTGTAATCCTTCAACGACGTCAGAGAGGTGACGGGTCCCGATGGCCATACATTAAATGGACCGCTACGTCCCTAAACTGGAACAATAGACCGCTACGTCCCTAAACTGGAACAATGGACCGCAATGTCCTTAAACTACCTATGGACCACTACGTCCCTAAACTGGAACAATAGAGCCTCCAAACGCTCTTTTGTCGGATCTAAACGATCCCGTTTGAGTCGATCTTAGCCTCAAATCTGGATAACGTATCCTTAAACATTTAATCGGACTACATATTCCCTATTCAACTTTGGTTCAAGGGTACATCTCCGAACTCCTCTGACACATGTCGTTGTAATCCCTCAACGTCGTCAGAGAGGTGACGGGTCCCGATAGCCATATACATTAAATGGACCACTACGTCCCTAAACTGGAACAATAGAGCCCCTAAATGCTCTTTCTGTTAAGTTGATCTTAGTCTCAAATCAGACTAACGTATCCTTAACGAGCGTTTAAGTTGATCTTAGCCTCAACATGGCTAACGTATCCTTAAACTAAAACACCAAATCCAAATCTAAGTAAATACGGATTTGGACTAATCCACGTCCTACGGGTGACGATATAAATCAGTCTCCGTATACAATCCACGGGCAACCACAAACAAAACAAAAACCCATGACACGAGGTGAAATTCTGGAGAACGAGAAAGTTGTTACCGTGAAGCGGTAGCGTAATTAACTGCAGGGCCTTGCGTCTGCAGGGAAGAGCGTCCCCACAATCAAAAACCCCTCAAGCGAGGGGAAATCTGACGAAGTCTGCTATATCGGCCGCATCCGTCCAAACCTCCGATACACGGTGCCATAAATCAACTTGGCATCTTCGGAGAGGTGGATGGATAAAACCAAATAGCATCTGCCCCGAACCACAGGCATGTAGACGTCCATGTCTCGGCCGTCTTTCGGAGGGGAACAGATTCTGGCACGCCCGGTGGGATCTCTTTCTCTTTCCACTCCACACTTCGTATGTCGTGTTCGCGAACGAATCGCGGTTTGCTGTGGTTGCCTGTGGATTCAAGGTACTAAGATTTGGTGTCTTGCTCCGTGCAGAAAATAGAAGATCAATGGCTTCAAACTGCACTTCCTGCAACTGCAACTCTCGCTCCGTCCTTGCTGGAGGAGTGACTTATGGGCCCCAAGCGGTCTCCTTTTTCAAGATGCCAGTGGAGCAAGTAACTCAAGCCAGCACTGGATTATTCCTCGGGACCATGCTCCTACCGTTGAGCTGCAATGCCACAATGACGTTGCAAGAAGCCCAAAAGGAGTCAGTGTTTGATCGGCTTACCACTGCCGCGACCCCTCTCAATGGGTCGCCCAACTTCAATACCTCAGTTTTCAACAGACTGGGCCAGAACATCTACAAGCCCGCGATACCCGAAGCTTCCATCCCAAAGCGGATAGCCATCCCGGCTCAAGCAGACGAAATCATTGGAAAGGCTCCTCCTTCTAAGAAGTCAGTTTTTACAAGGCTGGCCATTCCGGTTGCTGCTCCAGGCGAGGTCATCAAAGCTGCCCAGAGGTCTGTCTTTGACAGATTAGATATTGCTTCTCAACGGGTGTCAATCTTCGACAGGCTAGCACCAATAATGGTCTCTCCTCAAAGCAGGGGGCGTGATGAAGTCACCCCTACGGCTAAACCAACTCCAATTTCTCGACATGCTCACCGTCGTCACTGGCGCCGGGTAAGGAAGGCTGGGGGCAACTCCCCCTCTGGGATAACTCCGCCGGCTCCGATGGTGGAAATCAAAGCTGCCGTTCCAACCGAGAACAGCTCCTCACCTGTGAAGAATACTGCAGAGAAGAAGCTGGAGCAGCCCCCTCAGCGGCTGTCTTCTAAGATTTACAAGGTCTGGCGTCAAGTCCAGGATTCCGTGATGGATCAAGACTATCTCCGCCGACAGAAAAAGATGAAAGTTCGGCGGGAGAAGGACTGCTCTGCCAAGCCAGAAAAAGCAACAGCTGGCTGGGTGCCCACTACAACGGCTCCCTCAATGTCAATCACTTAAAAGAAAAGGAGGCCGCAAAAAGCCCCTGTGAACATGGCGAACCGTAAAAGCGCTGAGCACAAACGCCCCAAGTCTGGGGGCATAGTGGTGCACACCGTTTATATGGCTTCCGAAAAGGAGGATAGCCGCGCTTCGACGGGTCACCGACCACTCACCCAATCCATGACCAAAGCTCAGGAACAGCAGCAGAAGCTTCAGGAAATGCTGACGCAAATGGCCACACTCACCGGGCCAAAAGAAAGCTCGGAGGCATTGTCAGAACAGCGTCACGAATAAGAAACTGACGCTGATTTCTTACGCAGGGTCCTCGAAAAAAAAGACAAAGAAGCCGCAGAGCAAGCGGCTAACATAAAACAAATGATGCTCCTCTTCCATGACATGATAAGGATGATGTTACAGCCGGACCCTCCAACTTATGACCCTCCAATCATTGTTGAAAACGATAAAGGGGAGACATCTAATTCTCCTCCGGCTCTTTTAGCAGCCAAGGAAGAAACCATTTCCAAGGCCGCACTGGATGATTATATAGCTCAGCAAATACGAGCTCATCAGGCGAGTTAAGCGGCCGGGCAAATCGTCAAAACCGGACGACCCTATCCGAGCTGGTATGACCAAATCAGTTACCCTCCGGGATATACGATCCCTAAGTTCCATGTATATAAAGGGACGGGGAATCCACATCAACATGTTGCCCAGTTCAGGGCTCTTTGTGGCAATACCGGCGGTGATGATAAATTTTTGCTTCGCCAGTTCGTCGGTAGCTTATCGGAGATGGCATTTGAGTAGTACTCCGAACTCCCAAATGACTCCGTCAAGACCTTCGCTGAAATGGAGTTGTTGTTTACTCAGCGATTCGCGAGTGCTAGTGAACGCATCCCGATAACAGCGCTGATCAACGCCAGGATAAGGCCAGGCGAAACGTGGGTCCAATATGCAACAGGCGGAACCTATGGTCGAAATGCGAATAACGCATCGAAGAAGCACCTGCGGTAGGCATGTTCATGGGTACTCTTGATCCGCAAGCGACCATCTCGCAATTCATGATGTTCTTCAGGCCGACCACCTTCCAGGCTTTAATTGACAAATTAGCCCAATGGACCAGATAGGCCATGGACCGTCTCCTCCAAAACCGGACTCTCAAAATGAGAAGGGGGAAGGGAAGGCGATCGTCGTCGCCAATGCTCAGCAACAGCCGAGCAACTCAAAGGCGGTTGTTCGCCAAAACAACGTGCGTCCATGCCCATCCCTTGAGGAGAGACTGGGACATCCTTACTCGTTTCCTCAGAATAAAACAAGAAGACTGTTTGAGCTGGCAGTGCGCAACAGACTCATCAATCTGCCGAGTCCAAAACGTCTGTTGCAGCCAGGCAATTTCAATAATCCCAATTATTGCCCTTACCACCAAACGGTAAGTCACCCGATCGAGGATTGCTTCGTCTTAAAGGGATGGGTCGAGGATCAGTACCTACAAGGCAAGTTCGCGCTGTCTGAAAAGTGGAAGGTGAGCTGATTGTTAGCGATTCTGCGTGTTCAAGTTTAGTTTTAAATACCGTAATCAAGACGGTTTCGCTTGTAGCTAGCCGGTTGAGTACGGGTCGTCCGCAGGGAGATGGGAGTCTTTTTCAATGTGTTTTAACGAGTTAAGTCCGGTTGTTCAGATTTTTGTTTGTGATTATCTAAGTGTTGAGTTGATATTTAAAGCGAGCTTGTTAGGGTTAGGATTAGGTTAGTTTGAGTTAGGAGTCTCCACATCTTTCGTTGCCCCTCTTAATATCGGTGTTACGGTAATCGGCAACAACGGAGATTAGCACGACTAGGAAGGAACTTGCGAGTATAAGCTAGGCTTTCCAACGCATAAGTCCTTCCTTTTGGTGCTTGTCCGTTCGTTCTTGGCTCTTAGCCATAACCTCCGGTTAATTCAACCACAACCGGTCTCACTACGGAATCACCGCTATCATGTAGGATAGGGTGCCGTAAGGAGCGAATTGTGGTTCAATTAACAGGAGTTGATTTAAGCTGTTGGGTAAGGAAAGAGTGAGAGAGATTTCCTTCTCTCAAACTTCCCTTATCCTACCCTAACAAGAATGAACTACTCACACATCATGATAAGAAAAAACAAAACAAAACAAAAGAGGAAGATAGAAAGAAGGAGATTAGAAGAATACGACTAACTATTTGCGACCTCACCTTGGCGAGGATCGAGCGTAAGTATCATTGTCGTATGAATGATAAAGAAAAAGAGAGAAGAAAGAAACAACAAGGAAATAACAACAACTACTTAACGAATTAAAATTACAACAATTAACAAAGTAAAGAGACAAGCATGATAATAAATGGTTCTTCTTTATTCATCACTCTTCACTCAAAAGCTCACTACAAGTTTAATGGAGAAGAGGTGAGAAGAGGAAGAAGAAAAACACTAAACCTAGGCAAAAATGAAAATACAAGAATGGACCCTTTCCTTCTCAAAGTTCTGGGCTATTTATAGACTGGAGAATGGAAACCTAGGTCAACCACCAGAACAAAAACGAAAAGACCAAAATACCCCCAAAATTCCTGCGCATGCGGCGCCAGTACGGCCGCGGATCCGCGGCCTAGACCCCCCTTTGGCCGCGGATCCGCGGCCCTTTGGAGGAGTTGGGGCATCTGCTTTTTTGGGATTTCCTGGTTTGCTGTGTACATTATTCTGGCATATGTATTTTCTCAGTTTGGCTCCACGATTTTTTCAGAATTTCTGTTGAGGGAAAGGTGGACTTTTTGTCAAGATTTTGTCATGATTGCCTCGAGCTCCGCGTAGATTTCTTGGATCTTGTGCTACCATTGAGCCTTGTGCATGAGAATGACATTGATTTGACCTTTTGTCTTCCTAAACTGGTATCTGGCAACATACGGATGAAGAGCGGAGACCGTGTTTTCTCAGTGGTTGGCAGGAACCCGGATTTTTTCGTGTTTTCCATGAATTTCACCGTTTTAGAACCGAGAACCTGTATCCTGCAATTGACTAGCAAACATGGCTCAAGAGTATCTACCGATATGCAATGTGACAAAAATTGGGCGGTATGAAAATGTAAAAATCTGATATGAACAAATACCCCCAAACTTATCATTTGCTCGTCCCGAGCAAAGCCCATTTATTCACAAAAAATTTCCTAACCTCACTTTCGCAGGGAACGCGATTGCACTGAGCATGTGCAATAAGCCGTTAAACCTCTAGGTGTCCCTAGTAGGAGGAGTGTTGTCTCCTGAGGGTTTTCAGCGGATACTACCCACAAAATCCAGTCAAGTTGGTTTTGCAAAATAACTAAGCTTCAAACCCTAAAGTTTTGTTTTAGAAAATAACAATTCTATAATCCTAAGTCTAGACCATCGAACCTTTATTTTTCACACCTCGCTTCTTATTTAACTACAGATTTTACATGTCTTTACGTGCAGTGCAAATAGTGTCGTTAAGTTCCCGAAAGGTCGAATAAAGTCATCATGTCGCACAATAAAGCCCAGATAACAATTTAAAAAGGATCACCTAAGTTTTATAAAGAGTTAAGCATTTTTCAAGTTTCGTTTTCCAGTAAGGTTTCAATTTCAGAATTTCTATCTTCCATAACAGGAAACTAAGTCGTATTTTTCACTCCACCTTTTTCTTGTTTTCATTTCATACACACCTCTGTGAACGTGCAATAGTCTTTATCATAGAATAAAACCTTCATATCTCCGCTAAAATTTTTATAAAAGCCTGTCTTTTATCAAGATTATTCTCACACAAAGAACCGTTAGGAATTTTAACTCGGAGAGAACACTTGCTTGACTTTGTTTTAAAACAGGACTTTCTAGGCTTCTTAGCGAGCTTTGGGCCAATGCACCAAGACCAGTTGGTTTTAGGGCATTAGGTGTAGAAACACCCCAGCGGACTTAATTACTCAAGTTACCTAGGTCCAAAAACAAAAGACAGTTTGGCGTGAAAATCAGATGATTTAATACGAACGGAGATATAACCGGCAGTTCAATTATTTTTTGGATAAAAGATGTGTTTAGTGGGTTTGGTGTGTAATCATTCCAATCAAGTTTCCGATGGGTTATTTTTCAGACTTAGCTCCAATTACGGCATCAATAACATTCCTTCATATTCGCTTTACTTCATAAACTATTCTTGACATTACTTATTTCAGAACAAACCTATTTGATCCTCAGAAAATCTTTTATCTGTTTAAAAGTTTTAACATGAAAGACTTGGCATCTAATTCCCAAAATTCACGACACGTGTAGTGAGATGTAAAGACGTATATCAGCTATAGTTAACTTCAAAGGAGAGTTATCTTTCAGGTTTTCAAAATCCAAACATAAGATTTAGTTATTCCTATTTTTTCAAACAAAAACCGTCGAATGTTGAATCAGAGTTCTTCCACAAGCTAACTTGACAAAAAAGTTTTTATATTTTTTTTTTAGAAAATTTTCAAATTTTTATGGATTTTATGGATATTAATATGCAGATGCAAAATATACATATGAATGCGAAGGTAAGAAATGCGTACCGAGCGTACCCCCAAACTTAAACTGGACAGTGTCCTCACTGTCGTTGCATGAAGAGATCATTTGAAGGGTCAAAATTGTCGGTTAGCGATACACAAATTTTTATTTGTTTTTGTTTTTAAAGAAAAGAAAAAGAATATACACAAATATATATAAAATGGTTTGTACATACCCCCAAACTTATTTGGAACAGTGTCCACTGTTCTTGGCTGGATAACCGAAGTTTGGAGGTAGGCAGAGGAAGATCATTCAGGGTAAACCGGCTCCTGTAGGAACAGGAGCTCCTCTGTTGGTTCGGCGCTAAGGTATGGTTTGCATCGGTGTCCATTTACTTTGAAAAGTGAACCGTCCTTTGGATTTTCCAAATCCACGGCGCCCTGCGGATACACATTCCGCACAAAATACGGCCCTTTCCAGCGAGATCTGAGCTTTCCTGGATGGAAGTGAAGTCGGGTGTCGTAAAGCAATACCTGCTGACCAGGTACGAAGGTTTTGCGCAAAAGGTGTTTATCGTGAAACACCTTCGTTCGATTCTTAACGACAACCGCGTTATCGTAAGCCTCATCCCTAAGCTCGTTTAGTTCATTCAACTGCAGCTTCCGATGGCTGCCCGCATCCTCGAGAGAAAGATTCAGCTCCTTTATCGCCCAAAATGCGCGATGCTCGATTTCGACAGGTAGGTGGCAGGCTTTTCCGTACACAAGCCGATAGGGAGACATGCCAAGGTCGGTCTTATAAGCGGTTCTAAATGCCCAAAGGGCATCAGTGAGTTTTAGAGACCAATCCTTATGGTTCTTGGAAACCGTCTTCTCCAGTATCTGCTTGATTTGCCGATTTGAAACTTCGGCCTACCCGCAGGTTTGGGGGTGGTAGGGCGTAGAAAGCTTATGATTAATGGAGTATTTCCGCATCAAGGCCTCGAAAGTCCTATTGCAGAAATGACTTCCATTGTCGCTAATGATCGCTCGGGGGTGCCCAAACCGGGAGAAAATGTTTTCTTTAAGGAACCTAACGACAACCTTGTTGCCGTTAGTCCGGCTAGGCACAGACTCGACCCATTTAGAGACGTAATCAACAGCTAGAAGGATGTACAAGTTCCCGAAAGAGCTGGGAAACGGCCCCATAAAATCTATCCCCCAAACATCGAAAATCTCCACAACCAAGATCGGTTGGAGCGGCATCTCGTTCCTCCGGGATATCCGGCCCATGTGTTGGCACCGGGAGCAAGTCTTGCAATAGTCGTGAGCGTCTTTGAAAAGTTATGGCCAGTAGAAACCACATTGCAAGATCTTCTCAGCTGTCTTTCTGGGCCCAAAATGCCCGCCACACGCTTGATCGTGGCAAAACGACAGCACACTCTTGAATTCCTCATCAGGGACACACCGACGAATAATCTGGTCGGGACAGTACTTGAACAAGTAGGGTTCGTCCCAGTAAAAGTGTTTTACTTGGGATAAGAAGCGAAGTCTGTCCTGACGTGACCATTCGGTCGGTAGTAATCCCGTGGCCAAATAGTTCACAATATCTGCGAACCAGGGTTCGCACGATACTGTCAAGAGTTGTTCATCCGGGAAAACGTCGTTGATCGGAATTGGAAGCGAAGGCGAAGAAGGAAGTCGTGAGAGATGGTCGGCAACTACGTTTTCACATCCTCGTTTGTCCTTAATGACAAGGTCAAACTCTTGAAGCAAGAGGATCCAACGTATTAACCGAGATTTTGCATCTTTCTTCGCAAAAAGATGGCGCAGAGCTGAATGGTCTGTGAAGACAATGACTGGAGAGCCGATGAGGTAGGGCCTGAACTTTTCTAGAGCAAATACAACAGCTAAGAATTCCTTCTCAGTTGTTGTATAATTGAGTTGGGCGTCGTTCAGGGTTCGGCTCGCGTAATAGATTACGTGCGGCATCTTGTTGATGTGTTGTCCAAGGACAGCACCAATGGCAAAGTCGGATGCATCGCACATAATCTCGAATGGGTGTGTCCAGTCAGGAGAAGAAAGAACGGGAGCAGAAGTGAGTAAGCGTTTCAGTGACTCGAATGCATTCACACAGCTCGAGTTGAAGTCGAAAGGCGTATCCTTGGCCAGCAAAAGAGTCAAGGGCCTAGCAATCTTGCTAAAGTCCTTGATAAACCGTCTATAAAAACCGGCATGGCCAAGGAAGGCTCGGATATCTCTGACGCATCGGGGAGGAGGCAGATTGGAAATGACCTCAATCTTTGCTTTGTCAACCTCTATGCCATTTTGCGAGATGCTATGTCCTAAGACAATACCTTCGCGCACCATGAAGTTGCATTTCTCCCAGTTCAAAGTGAGATTCTTGTCCTTACATCGGGTAAGGACAGCGTCAAGATGCAGCAAACACTCGTTGAAGGAATCGCCGAAGATGGAGAAGTCATCCATGAAAATCTCCAGAAATTTTTCCACCATGTCTGAGAAAATTCCCATCATACACCGCTGGAAGGTAGCGGGCGCATTGCATAACCCAAAGGGCATGCGACGATATGCAAACGTGCCGAAAGGACAAGTGAAAGTGGTCTTGTCCTGGTCTTTTTCGGCGATGGGAATTTGATTATAGCCGGAGTAGCCATCAAGAAAGCAGTAGTACTCATGTCCGGCCAATCGTTCAAGCATCTGGTCAATGAAAGGTAGCGGAAAGTGGTCTTTCCGCGTTGCGGCGTTGAGTTTTCTGTAATCGATGCATACTCGCCACCCAGTTTGGGTGCGAGTAGGGATTAACTCGTTCGCCTCGTTGGTTATGACCGTGATGCCCGACTTCTTGGGGACGACATGAATGGGGCTAACCCACTGGCTATCAGAGATAGGGTAAATGATACCACTATCTAGACATTTGACGATCTCCTTCTTCACAGCCTCCTTCATGACTGGATTAAGACGTCTTTGTGGATCCCGGGCTGGTTTAGCATCATCCATCAGATGAATGTGATGCTCATCGATCAGGGGACTAATCCCCTTGATGTCCGCCATGGACCAGCCAAAAGCTTTCCTGTTGCTGTGCAAGACCGCGAGAAGGGCTTTCTCTTGCTCGGGAGCTAAAGAAGCTGAGATGATGACAGGAAGGGTCTCGTTCTCACCTAAGTAAGCATACTTGAGGTGAGACGGCAAAGGCTTGAGTTCGAGCGTTGGAGGTGAAATGATGGAAGGCAAGACTGGTGCAAAGGTCTCGAACTCAAAGGACTCCAGCAAAGGTTCAAAGTGAGTGTAAGCAACCGAGTTGGATGGTTCAGGTAACTCATCCGGAAAGTCAAAAGATTCAAACTCGGGTTGTGCGCGGCTAAGATCGTTCAAGAACGTGAAACACTCGTATTCGTTGTCGGGCGCAGAAACAGCAGCAGGTTCGAAGAGAAACGCACTAGTGGCGTCGAGATTATCGTGATCAAACAGAAACTCCTCGAATTCACACTCTTCTGGGGTGATCTCCTGGATCGAGCAGACGTCCAGTATATGAGCATTAGGTTCGGCGGGCTGATTCCCCAACCTAAAAATGTTGAGTTCAATCATAATATTTCCAAAAGAGAGGTTCATCGAACCATTGCGACAATTGATCACAGCATTTGAGGTTGCGAGAAATGGTCGACCGAGTATCACCGGAATTTGATTCCGGGGGTTAGCTACAGGCTGTGTATCTAATACAATGAAGTCAACGGGGAATATGAACTCCCCGACTCTTATCAACACATCCTCTAGCTCATCCCTAGGGTGGGTGATCGATCGGTCGGCCATTTGGAGAGTGCAGTGTGTGGGTTTCAACTCTCCGACGCCTAATTGCTCGTATACTGAATACGGAAGCAGGTTAACACTGGCACCAAGATCTAATAGTGCGCGGTTGATGTTCTTATCCCCAATAGTAATTGAAATCGTAGGACAGCCAGGGTCCTTCCGTTTTTGTGGTAAAGATTGGGTAAGGGCATCACTCACAGCACTAGCCAAGAAAACTTTCTTGGGTACCTGAGACTTCCTCTTTTTCGTGCACAAGTCCTTTAAGATTTTCGCGTAAGACGGGACTTGTTGGACAGCATCTAAAAGAGGAATATTAATGTTAACCTGCTTAAATAACTCCAGAATCTTCTCCATTTGAGGATTTTGTTTATTAGATCTCAACCGGTTTGGAAATGGGACATTTTGAAAATTGGTTGAGTCTAATGCTGGAGGAGGAGATTGTGGAGTTGGAACGGATCCCAGAATAGGTGTTTTCGTGGAGTGAGAAGTGGGTCCGTTCAGAGAAGAAGAGGAAGGAGAGCCTTGTGAAGAACGGAGAATAGGCTCAGAAGACGAAGAAGAAGAAGAAGGAGAAGAAGAAGAAGCAGCGGCCGGGGTGTCATCGTTGATCCGTGTGCCAATGTTGTTTTGCAGCATCCTCCCCGATCTCAGTGTAGTCACGGCACTCACATTATGGTTCTGTTGTTCAAGAGCAACATGTGCATTATGTGGGTGCCCGGGATTTGGAAGTGGCTGGGACGGGAGCTTCCCCTTTTCTCGCTCGCTTAAGGCCGCGTTCAGCTGTGCAATCTGGGCCTCGATGGTCTTGATGCTTTGCCCGTGTGCGGCAGTGTGTTGCACTAAAGATTGAATTGAAGACTGGATGTTGGCGGTGGATTGAGTCGATTGTTTAACAAACGCCTCCAGACTACGCTCGAGCGAGGAAACCTTATCGTTGTTTGACGGAACAAAGTTGTTTGGTGGAAAAGAGTTGTTGGGTGCAAAGTTGTTCGTCTGGTTTTGGAAAGGTTGGGGTTGGAAGGGCTGCTGATACTGAGTTTTTTGTTGCGCTTGTTGTTGCGGTGGAGGCGCCCTTTGGAAATTGTTGCCCTGGAATTGATTCTGATTCTGATTCCATGCGAAATTGGGGTGGTTCCTCCAACCGGGATTGTAGGTGGAAGAGTATGGATCATTCCTCGGTCTTTGCTGAAAGGCAGCATTAACCTGATCCTGTCCTTGCGATGGTGGATTGTAAGGACACTCTTCGGTCAAGTGGGAAGGATCGGAACAACAAGCGCAGATGGTACAAAGGGGGAGAACAGGGGTAGGAGCAGGAGCAGAGAATTTGCTTTCTATCGCTTCAAGCTTTCTTGTTATAGCAGCCATTTCAGCTTTCATCGCAATAGAGACATCGAGTTGGTGGATTCCTACCCTAGACTGACCGGTAGAAGTGGAGGTAGAAGAAGAAGAAGTCGGTCTGGTGCTCTCCCACTGTAGCGTTTGCTCCGCAAGATCGTCAAAGAACTGCCACGCTTCCTCGTCAGATTTTGATAGGAAGTGGCCCTGACAGATGGTTTCCAACAACTGCTTCGTTGCTGGGTTCAGTCCCTCGTATAAGGTTTGGCAGAGTTGCCATTTCTCTATACCGTGGTGAGGACACTGAACAAGAAGGTCTTTGTACCGGTCAAAGCACTTCCAGAAGGGTTCAGAAGGAAGCTGGGAGAATTGGTTGATTTCATTTCGAATTCTTGCGGTCTTATGATTTGGATAGAATTTTTTCAGAAATGCTTTAACAAACTCGTCCCAGCTGGTGATTGAGTGGGAAGCGGTGCTATACAGCCATTTTTCAGCGAGATCGCATAAAGTGAACGGAATGACCCGTAGACGTATAGCATCGTCCGACAGCTGGGTGGTTTTCATCATGGCACAGACGTTTTGAAATTTGTTGATGAAGATATAGGCATCTTCAGATTCAAGCCCATGAAAACGTGGAAGCATGTTGATGAAATGGGGCTTAATTTCAAAGTTGTCCCCATTGGCCGGAGGAAGAGAAAGGCAGGTGGGAAGTGCAGAACGGGTGGGGTAGAAACGATCCTGGAGCGCGATTCGCTGCGGCGCTACAACAGGCGGAGGTGGTGGGATATTGGTCTCCGTAGGAGGTGGAGCCAATCCAGCGGTGGTCAAAGAGATGTTCGGATTAAATCCCGACATCGCGGAAGAAGAGGTTGGTGAAGGTGAAGGTGAAGATGTATGAACAGAATTCCGGTCAACGTCGGAGTTGGCCGGCAAAGGAGGGGGTGAAAGAGGAGTGGACGGAGTATCGACTTCGGAGTCGATCGCGTAGTCGGTCGCGACTAACGTAACGCGGACTAGATGGGCGCTAGTGTCCCGAGTCCAAGCGGACATACACTAAACGAGTTTATTATAGTCAAAGCGGAGAAGGTGAGGGTAAGAAAACGTCAATGGAGAAAGGCGATGGGTGAAAATGGATTTGGCGACAAAAGGGCAAGTTTTTATAAAAGTTTTTGATTTTTTTCTTTTTTTTTTGTTTTTAGAAAGAGATTTACAGAAGTAAGTACGGAAATACGGCTTAAGCAATCACAAACAAGATATGCACAATCACACCTAGATCTAGGGTAACCTAGGTCTACTAGACCTGCTCCTGAACTTGATTGTCGAAGTTAAACAATGTCGAGAAACGGACTTAAAAATACACTGATCACGAGGCCAGGTAAGTGCAGAGATAAGGGGAGGTTGTCCAACGCTTTCACGAAGTTCTTTAATTAAATAACCCTTTCTCTTTCGGCGGTTGCGCCTTTAACACTTTCCTAGACACCCCGTAACAATATACGGTTAAGCGAGGTTCTAAACACGGTTTATCTTCTCCTAATGAGCGCAAAGTCCTTAGGGCTGAAGTCTAGTATTTTTTAATTTACAATGGACAATGCATATGCTTTAGTAATTTTTGGGGTCCTGGGAAGGGTGATGAAATCCCCACCCAATCTGGATTGGTTTCAAGCCCCTTAAGTCCGTATTAAAGAAATGCAAAGCAGTAAAAAATCAACTGCAAACAATTTTTATTTGCGGCGCAAAGAATCCTGCACAAGAACAGTTTATTGGAAGGGGGAGAAGAATTTGCGCAAAGAAGGCTGCAGAAAACACAATTCAGTGGAGTTCAGAGGAGAGGGGAGAAGCAGAGGGACTTACAGAGAGAATTTGGCAGCCCAAGGGCACCAATAGGCCGCGGATCCACGGCCAAACACCACCTTAGGCCGCGGTTCCGCGGCTATATAGTGGGATTGGGCTTCTGAAATTTTTGGGAGTGCTGCTGTGGTTGTCCTCTGCTTGTCTGGATGTGTGGAATTCTGACTTGCTCACTGTATCTGCTCCAGATTTTTACAGTAGACCGGATGCTTCGTTTTGTCCGTCGCGGTGTAGCCGCGAAATGTGGGTCTATCTTCCCACGTCTTTGGCACTGTACTTGAACTCCGTATTATCCGACGTCTTTGGCGCCGATCTTGAACTTCGTATTTTCCTGCACACTTGCACAAAAACTAATCAAGAATAACAAGATGGTTTTTTACAATGTATATTTTTTTCGTTTTTTTTATACTTACAAATTAACCCGAAATTACACAAGGAAATAAACTACTGTCTCCCCGGCAACGGCGCCATTTGATTGTTAGCGATTCTGCGTGTTCAAGTTTAGTTTTAAATACCGCAATCAAGACGGTTTCGCTTGTAGCTAGCCGGTTGAGTACGGGTCGTCCGCAGGGAGATGGGAGTCTTTTTCAATGTGTTTTAACGAGTTAAGTCCGGTTGTTCAGATTTTTGTTTGTGATTATCTAAGTGTTGAGTTGATATTTAAAGCGAGCTTATTAGGGTTAGGATTAGGTTAGTTTGAGTTAGGAGTCTCCACATCTTTCGTTGCCCCTCTTAATATCGGTGTTACGGTAATCGGCAACAACGGGGATTAGCACGACTAGGAAGGAACTTGCGAGTATAAGCTAGGCTTTCCAACGCATAAGTCCTTCCTTTTGGTGCTTGTCCGTCCGTTCTTGGCTCTTAGCCATAACCTCCGGTTAATTCAACCACAACCGGTCTCACTACGGAATCACCGCTATCATATAAGATAGGGTGCCGTAAGGAGCGAATTGTGGTTCAATTAACGGGAGTTGATTTAAGCTGTTGGGCAAGGAAAGAGTGAGAGAGATTTCCTTCTCTCAAACTTCCCTTATCCTACCCTAACAAGAATGAACTACTCACACATCATGATAAGGAAAAACAAAACAAAACAAAAGAGGAAGATAGAAAGAAGGAGATTAGAAGAATACGACTAACTATTTGCGACCTCACCTTGGCGAGGATCGAGCGTAAGTATCATTGTCGTATGAATGATAAAGAAAAAGAGAGAAGAAAGAAACAACAAGGAAATAACAACAACTACTTAACGAATTAAAATTACAACAATTAACAAAGTAAAGAGACAAGCATGATAATAAATGGTTCTTCTTTATTCATCACTCTTCACTCAAAAGCTCACTATAAGTTTAATGGAGAAGAGGTGAGAAGAGGAAGAAGAAAAACACTAAACCTAGGCAAAAATGAAAATACAAGAATGGACCCTTTCCTTCTCAAAGTTCTGGGCTATTTATAGGCTGGAGAATGGAAACCTAGGGCAACCACCAGAACAAAAACGAAAAGACCAAAATACCCCCAAAATTCCTGCGCATGCGGCGCCAGTACGGCCGCGGATCCGCGGCCTAGACCCCCCTTTGGCCGCGGATCCGCGGCCCTTTGGAGGAGTTGGGGCATCTGCTTTTTTGGGATTTCCTGGTTTGCTGTGTACATTATTCTGGCATATGTATTTTCTCAGTTTGGGTCCACGATTTTTTCAGAATTTCTGTTGAGGGAAAGGTGGACTTTTTGTCAAGATTTTGTCATGATTGCCTCGAGCTCCGCGTAGATTTCTTGGATCTTGTGCTACTATTGAGCCTTGTGCATGAGAATGACATTGATTTGACCTTTTGTCTTCCTAAACTGGTATCTGGCAACATACGGATAAAGAGCGGAGACCGTGTTTTCTCAGTGGTTGGCAGGAACCCGGATTTTTTCGTGTTTTCCATGAATTTCACCGTTTTAGAACCAAGAACCTGTATCCTGCAATTGACTAGCAAACACGGCTCAAGAGTATCTACCGATATGCATTGTGACAAAAATTGGGCAGTATGAAAATGCAAAAATCTGATATGAACATGAGCCTGCCACAATCGCACACTCCAAAGAAGACGGACACGACGGGGGCAGCTTGTTTTTTTGTTGAGGACGAAAAGGATGGAGAAGACTCATCAGATGGATCTGAGAATTACGTGGCAAGTTGTCATGTGATCTCTCACTGATTGATAGATGATGAAGAGGCTCCTTGCGCCGAGAAACCAAGGGCGGGCCCTGAACTAGAAATTCTGCGACCGTCAGATGAGATGGTCGATGCCTTCCTGAATGAGATTCGTTTGAAAGTTAAAGCCAATCAAGAACGTGAGATGGCCATACTGGAAGGAGCCAAACACCGTCGACTAGACCAAAGAGTTGAGGCACTTTTGTCAAATCAAAATTCATCCGCTGCGGATAAAAATAAATTCAATACGATGAAAAGGTTTGCTAAAGCCCTATCAATAGGAATGAAGCTACCACCCTCTGAAGAAAATACTCTCGGTGGAGTAGAGATGCATCCTAACTTCTGCTTATATCATCAGAAGATCATACATCCTACCGAAGACTGTGACTCCTTTAAGTGTTGGTGGCAAGGGTATGTCGCTCAAAAGCAACACTTCAACAGGACAAAGCGTGAAGCTCGTAGACATCAGAAAAATACGGTAGATGAGAGCAAAAGAGCCGCCGACGACTGTCACATAGCCGACACCAAGGGATCGCAAGTTATCACCTTTGGAAGCGACTCTGTCGAAGAAGCTGCCCTCAACCCTCTCCTCAAGGAATCCATTTCAAAAATGAAAGAATTGAGGAGTTGCGAGAATGTTCAGCCGTGCAATTGCACGCTACTCGAAAAAAATCTCGGCCCCGCAAACAAAGGATCGAGCAGAAAGGATAAAGGGAAGGGAAAAACAGCCCTCGTAGCCAACACTCAACAGCAATCGAGTGGCCCTAGACCGGTTGTTTGCCGAAAGAACAAGCGGCAACCCCTCCATGAAAAGTTGAAACGTCCTTACTCGTTTCCTCAAGATAAAACAAGGAGACTGTTCGAGTTGGCAGTGCGCGACAGACTCATCAATCTGCCGAGTCCAAAACGCCCGTTGCGGCCTGGCGATATTAACGATCTCAATTATTGCCCTTACCACCAAACGGTAAGTCACCAGATCGAGGATTGCTACGTCTTCAAAAACTGGGTTGAAGACCAATACCAACAGGGCAAGTTCGTCATCTCCGAAAACTGGAAGGTGAGCTCGCCACAACCGCACACTCCGAGAAAGATGGATACGCCGGGGGCATCATGCTCAGTCATAGAAAAAGCCCCATAGACCGAAAAGTCAATAAACTAGAGATTCGCCTCAAATACGGTGACGGCGGACCGAAACGTCCTTAAACTAATGACGGACCGAAACGTCCTTAAACTAATGACGGACCACTACGTCCTAAAACTAGCTGAGGACCGAAACGTCCTTAAACTACTACAGCAGCATCCTCAGGCTGATAACAAAACAAAAAAAAGACGGTATGTCCATAAGAGAAATGGGCACGGATGAAAACCCGAAACGGCTCCGTGAGTAAAAACAGCAGGGCTACCGGCGAGTGTTCGTGAAAACCCGAAAGGGCGCGATCTCGGTTAAAAAAAAGAATAAAAAGAATAAAAAAAAGACGGTATGTCCATAAGCGAAATGGGCACGGATGAAAACCTGAAAGGGCTCCGTGAGTAAAAACAGCAGGGCTACCGGCGAGTGTTTGTGAAAACCCGAAAGGGCGCAACCTCGTTAAAAGATACTTACAAGGTCCTCTCGACCTTGTAAGGAGAAACCACCCGCGTGAGATTCTTACGATTCACAAGGGAGCAACACACATAGGGATCCTCACGATTCCTAAGGAGAAATTACACTTGCGAGATCCTCACGACTCGTAAGGAGAACTCTCTCATGGGACCCTCACGGCTCATAAGATTTGAAAGTCTTAAGTTACAGAGACCTGAACCTGTTCTTAAGCAACTCCCACAACCTTCGATATGCCCTACAAGCGGCTCAATACTGACCCTTGTATACAATCCACGGGCGCGAATAAACATTTCCCTAACCAAGTCCCACCCGTGACTGGGGATATGTCCATACGGTGAACAACCCCTGTAAGTCCTCTCGACTTATAAGGAGAAAACCCTTTAGTAAGATCCTTACGACTTACAGGGGAATATACACTTAGGAATCCTCACGATTCCTAAGGAGAAAACACACCTACAAGATCCTCACGACTTGTAGGGAGAAATACCTTTGTGAGACCCTTACGGCTCATGAAGTCAAAAGCCTTAGTCAACGGGATCCTAACCCTGTTCGCTAAGCCACCTTTGTTCAACGTTGACAGAGGCAAATGATGATTCACTCCTGACAATATCCCAGTTGTAGCGATGCTGATGCCTAAACCGGTATCAAATTCCAAGTCCTTTCATGGCAAATGATGATTCGCTCCTAGCAATATTCCAGTTGTAGCAATGCTAATGCTAAGATCGGCACCAGATTCCAAGTTCCACACTCGCGATAAAAAATCAGCGATCTAAAAATGCATATGAAATAGCCGAAATGATGGGACAACTCGCAATAAAAGGCAGCGAGTGAAAATAAAATAAATAGCCGAAATGATTGGGCACCGCGAAAAATAGCCGAAATGATAGGGCAATCGCGATTTTCGTGATATAAAAAGCTGAAATGATAGAGCATCGCGGAAAGAAAATAATAAAAAATAATAAATAAAAAAAATGAATGAAACTGCTGCCATACAGGTGAGATCACATCGATCCCTATATACAATCCAGGGGCATAAACAAAAAGGGAACCATACCTTCCCAACAGGATCCACCAGAAAGCGAAGCCAAATCTCGACGGTTCAAAGACAACCTAGAGACAACCTCGACATTTGTCGCAATATTGCAGACACGATGTCAACAAACGGAGCAAAAGAAGATCCCTAGCTTCAGGGTCTCGACGTCGATAACGACAACTTAGAGATTGCTAACGGTGTTTCTCCTCACTCCAACCAGATGCAGACATGACGTCAACAACCGACCTCAGAGTCGCAACGAAACGGAGCCATGGCATAGTCCCTAGTTCCAAATCTTGACGGCAATATCTATAGCCTAAGAATCAGCAACGGCGTTCCTTCACAGCCCAGCAAGATGCAGATGCAACGGCAACGAAAGACCCCGTGGTCGAAGCAAAGCGGAGTGACGGCAAAATCCCAACTCCACCTCAACATTCGTCTCGTTACAGCAGACGCAATGTCAACAAAAGCGTTCCTTCGCAGTCCAGCAAGATGCAGATGCAACGGCAACGAAAGACCCCGTGGTCGAAGCAAAGCGGAGTGACGGCAAAATCCAAATTCCACCTCAGCATTCGTCTCGTTACAGCAGACGCAATGTCAACAAAAGCGTTCCTTCGCAGTCCAGCAAGATGCAGATGCAACGGCAACGAAAGACCCCATGGTCAGTAAAGCGGAGTGACGACAAAATCCCAGCTCCACCTCAGCATTCGTCTCGTTACAGCAGACGCAATGTCAACAAAAGCGTTCCTTCGCAGTCCAGCAAGATGCGGATGCAACAGCAACGAAAGACCCTATGGTCAAACAAGCGGATTAACGGCAAAATCCCAGCTCCACCTCGGCATTCGTCTCGATACAGCAGACGAGATGTCACTACAGCGTCCTTCCCCTAACAGGATTCGGACACGCCAAAGCAAATGAAGCGAAGGCCAAATTCCTGGCTTCAAGATCTTAACGGCAAGTCATATAAATCCTGAAAGACAACCGGAGATCATCTCACACCAGTGCGAAATGGTCACCACCTCGACAATCGGCTTGATACAGCAGATGAGATGTCACCCCAGTGTTCTTCCTCCAACAAGATCCAGACGCGACAATCAAATAGCGGAGCCACGGCAACGTCCCTAGTTCCAAATCTCGACGGTTCACCAACAACCTAGAGACAACCGCGACATTCGTCTCGATATAGAGGACGCAATGTCAGCAAACGAAGCAAAGGCCAAATTCCTAGCTTCAAGGTCTTAACGGCAAATCATATAAAGCCTGAAAGACAACCGGAGATCATCTCACACCAGTGCGGAATGGTCACCACTTCGACGTTCGTCTCGACACAGCAGACGCGACATCATTAAACAGCGGAGCCACGGCAAAGTCCCTAGTTCCAAACCTCGACGGTTCACCAACAACCTAGAGACAACCGCGACATTCGTCTCTATACAGCAGACGCAATGCCAGCAAACGAAGCAAAGGACAAATTCCTAACTTCAGGGTCTTGACGGCAACTCACATAAAACCTGAAAGACTATCGGAGATCATCCCACACCAGCGCGGAGTGGTTATGACTCATCAGGGCTCTCCAAAATGAGCCTAACCTCAAGTAAAAAGCGGCATGGCAAAATTCCTAACGCTTGCTCTTCCGACGGTCAAACTGCCAAGGAGGATTGCTTGAAGACGTCTTGTCCAGCCCCCGAAGGGATCAGAGACACGGCAATCGCAGGGCTACTCGAATAGCACGATTGCCTATCGAGGAATATATCAGCTGATGCGACGGTACGACGGCCAAAACCCTAAGTACCACAGACCCTAACGGACCTCTGTCGCAAAGAGCAGAGGTTAACTGTTACGTTAGGACATTGTTGCGAGAAATGCTCGATACGTCTCGACTCATGAGGAAATTGATGTCTTTGCGAGAACTGCTCGATTCGTCTTGACTTGTGAGGAAAAGCCTTAGGCAGTAAGGATTAAAAAACTTGTTTCCTAAGCAATGGGATCCTGCAAGTCGGCCCAAAACGGTCTCTTGCATACTATCCATGGGTCTCGCTCTCCGAAGTCGAATCTCGACAAGAAGGGAAACAACCGCTTACGGGTCCTCTCGACTCATAAGAGGGAAAATTCTTTTATAAGATCCTTACGACTTATAAGAGAAAACGCACTTAGGAATCCTCACGATTCCTAAGAAGAAAATACACCTACGAGATCCTCTCGACTCGTAGGGAGAAAAGTCTTTATGAGACCCTCACGGCTCATGAAGTTGAAAAGCCTTAGGTAGTAGACCTGAACCTACTTCCTAAGCCATCACTACTCCCCAAGATGTTCAAGACATAATCGCTTACAGGCTATGCTTATTTAAAGAATGTGCCAATAACAAAGCAGAAAATAAAAGGAAGGAGGCAAAAGATTTGTCATTCATACTTAGAAAGTTTTTACATCAATAAAGGAAATAAACAAAGATATTATCCAAATGATTACAATGGCAAAACCTCAAATCCAGGACATGGATTGAGGAACTCAAAAGTAACCTTGTCCAAGACTTTCCAAGCCTGGGGAACCATCCTAGTATGCTTCCTTTCACAAGCCCGAGCGTCGGGGTCCCCACTGATGTCCTCCTCCCTCCGATAGGCAGCAAGTATTGCAGACTGTTGAAAAGCTTGGTGCAGAAGATCGATAAGGTTATCTCGCCTCCTCTTTGAAATTAGGCTCATCAGATACACCGAGTGCACCTTATCCTCGGCGGCATCCAATGCCCCAAGTGGCACACCAGTACAGAATAGAGGAAGCGCTTCCCAAATTGCTCCTACAATAAGCTTCAGGAGAGGGGAGCGCCAAGGAAGCAGTTGGCCGTTGTATGCGTCGAAGCGGCTCATGATTTCGGCACACTCGGCATTGGTAAATTCTCGGTTCTGAGAACGGCCGAGTCGGAGGATGTCCCCATAAGAAATGATCTCGTTAAGGTCGTACATATGGGCGTCCATTACTTCTGTAAAAGAAACCTAACAAAATTAGCAGACGGCCTGATTAAGCAAGACAGTATAATTCATTAAAAAAAATAATAGAACGTCATCTCTAACTACCAGGATCTATGAAAAACTCTTAAGAGTTCTTCTATATGATTTGGAAGGAGCAAAGCTCCATTGGTGAATCAGGAATATATAAGAAAAAATCTTTCATAGAGCGGAACTCTACTGATGGAACTCTAATAAGATTCCCTTTAGTTCTCTTCAGACCCCCTTAGAGCAAAGCTCTGCTAAGTGAAACCCTAAATGGGTTTTCTTTAGATCAGGGATCTATTGAGAGCAAGGCTCTTAAAATTGATTTAAATTAATCCAAATTAATTTTTACCTAAAATTCTCTAGAGTTTGAACTTTTAAAAGTGCTTAAACAAAAGAGCAGGGCTCTGAACAAAATTCTTATGAAGAGATGAAAATCATCTAAGGGACCAAAGGTCCTATTTATAGGCATTGAAGAGCCGTTTCAACTTCCAAAAGATGGCGCGACGGTTGGAATTCTGCCACCACTGCGCTCACGTTTGGGGGCCACGTAAGCGCAACGGTGGGGGGGGCATTTGTTTACCCCAATCAGAGCAAAGCTCTGTTCAAATTCTAAGGCGGGAAACGAAGAAACGCTTCTGTTTCCCCCAATCAGAGCAAGGCTCTGTTCTGAAAATTAAAATTAAAAATTAAAAAAATTAAAGAAGCAACGCTTCAGCTGACTTGCGCTCTGCGCTGCGCGCCACGTGGCAGCGCAGTTACGCTGCGCTCTGTGCTGCGCGCCACGTGCTAGCGCAGTTGCGCTGCGCTCTACGCTGTGCGACACGTGTCAAGCACTGGTGCGTTTGCGCCAAAAAGAATTAAAATTCCAGTAAAATCTTTCTGTTCTTGTTAAAACAAGAAAATTGCCTTCTGTAAAACAGAAGCCCTTGGATCAAAGATCCAACGGTGGGGAAAATTCCCCAAATCACTCAGAGAATGATCTTTTTAACAAATTTAACAAATTAATTGGCACTATAAAAAGGCTCCTAGACCCCAATTCAAAAAGAACAAGAACACAGAGAATAGAGAAACTCAAGAAACAGAGAGAGAACTCTGAAGAATTTTGAGAAGAACTCAAAAAGAAAGAAAAGGTAAAAAAACCCTCTAAATAAAGAAGAATTTCTTCTAAAAAGATCATTGATCTAAGAACAAGATCAAAGATCTTCAATAAAAATATAATAATAATAAAGGCATTGCCTTTTGATGAACCACTGGTTCTTTGAAAACAAGAAAATTTATTTTCTTTGATCTAAAATTGATCAAAATAATAAAACAGTGCCCTGCACTTGCAAAATCTACACGGTTGCGCTCTCGGGTTGGCGCAAGCCACCAGAGAGCGCCATGTGTCGGCCCCATAATGATCTGCGCTATGCGCTTCTGAGAACAGAGCACTGCTCTCATTGGCGCAAGCCACCAGAGAGCGCCACGTGTCGGCCCTATAATGATCTGCGCTATGCGCTTCTAAAAACAGAGCACTGCTCTCATTGGCGCAAGCCACCAAAGAGCGCCACGTGTCGGCCCCATAATGATCTGCGCTATGCGCTTCTAAAAACAGAGCACTGCTCATATTGGTGCAACTCACCAGAGCGCGCCACGTGTCAGCAGCGCAACAGCGCAGCGCACTGAGCTTGTGCTCATCCGAGCGTGACACGTGTCATCTCCACATGAGTTTGCGCCTTGCGCTCCTCTATTGGCGCAAAGCGCCTGACAAGCCATGTGGCGCTCTGTCAGACTAATTAATGCAACGCATTATTAAAGGGCAAAACCCAATTAAGAGGTCCAATGGACCAAAACAAATGCTCTGCATTATTAAAGAAAAAGGGGCAGAGCCCAAACAAATGCCTAATAGGCCAAATGTAAATGAAAGGTTAAACATTTTCAACTGGGCTTAACCCAATCATGGCCATAAGTCCTCAAATTAAATTGACTGAGCACGGCTTCTCCCTTAAATCAATTTACATCCGGTTCAATGATACATCTCTGAACTCCTCTGACACATATCGTTGT
Source organism: Agapanthus africanus (assembly GCA_030015575.1). Lineage (NCBI taxonomy): Eukaryota > Viridiplantae > Streptophyta > Magnoliopsida > Asparagales > Amaryllidaceae > Agapanthus > Agapanthus africanus. The sequence continues at coordinate 276,056,267 of JASDDO010000019.1, read as the reverse complement.
AATCCTTCAACGACGTCAGAGAGGTGACGGGTCCCGATGGCCATACATTAAATGGACCGCTACGTCCCTAAACTGGAACAATGGACCGCTACGTCCCTAAACTGGAACAATGAACCGCTACGTCCCTAAACTGGAACAATGGACCGCAATGTCCTTAAACCACCTATGGACCACTACGTCCCTAAACTGAAACAATAGAGCCTCCAAACGCTCTTTTGTCGGATCTAAACAATCCTGTTTGAGTCGATCTTAGCCTCAAATCTGGCTAACGTATCCTTAAACATTTAATCGGACTACATATTCCCTATTCAACTTTGGTTCAAGGGTACATCTCCGAACTCCTTTGACACATGTCTTTGTAATCCTTCAACGTCGTCAGAGAGGTAACGGGTCCCGATAGCCATATACATTAAATGGACGACTACGTCCCTAAATTGGAACAATAGAGCCCCTAAATGCTCTTTCCGTTAAGTTGATCTTAGTCTCAAATCAGACTAACGTATCCTTAACGAGCGTTTAAGTTGATCTTAGCCTCAACATGGCTAACGTATCCTTAAACTAAAACACCAAACCCAAATCTAAGTAAATACGGATTTGGACTAATCTACGTCCTACGGGTGACGATATAAATTAGTCTCCGTACACAATCCACGGGCAACCACAAACAAAAACAAAACCCACGACATGAGGTGAAATTCTGGAGAAGGAGAAAGTTGTTACCATGAAGCGGTAGCGTAATTAACTGCAGGGGCCTGCGCCTGCAGGGAAGAGCGTCCCCACAATCAAAAACCCCTCAAGCGAGGGGGAATCTGACGAAATCTGCTACATCGGCCGCATCCGTCCAAACCTCCGATACACGGTACCATAAATCAACTTGGCATCTTCGGAGAGGTGGACGGATAAAACCAAATAGTATCTGCCCCGAACCACAGGCATGTAGACGTCCATGTCTCGGCCGTCTTTCGGAGGGGAACACCCCAGATCATCGAAGGGATGCTGAAGCCACGCCCAACTCCAAAGATTGGTGGTGATAGACAAAGTGTTCACACCCAGCCGTCGAAATCTTTGAAAAAGAAGAAGAAATCCAAAAAGCTCGTGAAGCCTGGTGACAAGCGCACGGACCTGCAGAAACAGATCGACGCGCTGGAAGAGTATAACCAGAAGGCGCGGACTCCAATCACGCTCAAAGAGTTCCTCGGTCACGTCCTTAAGGACGAAGATGATGGAGAAGACTCGTCGGATGGATCTAAAGATTACGTAGCACATTTCCGTGTGATCTATCATTCGTCGATGAACGATGAAGAAGCTCCTTACACAGAGAAACTTGGGGCAAATCCTGAACCGGAGCTTCCAGGGCCATCAGACGAAATGATCGACGCATTCCTAAACGAAGCTCTTCTGAAAAGTAAAGCTGATCAGGAGCGTGAGATGACCATGTTTGAAAAAGCCAAATGCCGGCGACTGGATGAAAGAGTCAAGACACTCCCGCCGAATCAAGGGACATCCGTCGTGAATAAAAACAGGTTCAAGAAGAGGAAAAGGTTCGCTAAAGCCATATCAATAGGAATGAAGCTGCCATCCTCCGAAGCGAATACCCCTGGTAAAGCAGAAACACATCCTAGTTACTGTTCATATCATCGAAAGATTTCGCACCCCACCGAAGAGTGCGACGCTTTTAAAAGATGGTGGCAGGGATATGTTTCTCACCAGCAACATTTTAAGCGGATGAAACGCAAAATTCGTCGGGAGCGAAGAAATACGACCGAGGAGCATAAAAGAACCGCTGGCGACTGTCTTATGGTCAACGCCGGGGGATCGCAAGTTCTTACCTTCGGGAGCGACTCCGACGAAGAAATGACTCTTGGCCCTCTTTTTAAAGAGTCCACCTTAGAAAAAGAGGAAAAGCCGAAGACCTGTGAAAATATTCAGCTGCGCAACCGTACGCTGCCCGAAAAGAATCTTGGGCCCTCGAACAGTGGGTCAAATAGAAAGGATAAGGGGAAAGAAAAAGTCTATGAAGATATCATCCTTGATGACCAAGCCGTCGAAAAGCTGACAGCCAAGGACCCACCAAAGAAAAGTAAGGTGGACTATAACGTTCTGGCACACTTGAGGAAGATACCCTCGCAGCTAAGCATTCTCGACGCCCTTCTGCTATCCAAAAAGGCGAGAGATTATTTGATCAGGGCATTGCAGGAGCCGGAGCAATTCCAAGCTTTCCTCGCCGAAAAAAAGATGAAGGACGAGCTGGAAGAAATATACACAGCCGATATCACCTTCGGCGATAAGGATCTCCTACTTGGGACGTGCGAACACAACCGTCCTCTATATGTCTCCGGATACTGTCACGATGTCAAGATAGGCAAAATCCTGGTCGACAATGGGTCTTCCGTCAATCTCCTCAACGTACGGGTGTTGAAGGAAATCTGCATGAGCATTCAGCACCTCGCTCGTGATAAAATCACCATCTCTGGTTTTGACTCTCAGTCATCACGGACCCTCGGGTCGGTGATACTAACCTTACGCTTCGAGTTACTTGTCACAGATATTAAATTTCATGTTATCGATGCTAAGACCTGCTATAACGCTTTACTCGGCCGGCCTTGGTTGCACGAGTACAACATCATCCCTTCTACACAACATCAGTGTATGAAATACTTCAAGGATAGTCTTGAGTACACAGTGACAGGGGAGTTGAACCCATTCTCCGTGAGCGAAGTTCGAAAATACGAAGATGCAAAATACTTCTTACCAGATTTCGAGAACACGGAGAGATGTCACAAACCGAAAGACAAAGCTATCACCACTATTCCAGTCTTTGGGAGTGATACCGAGGAGGAAGAAGAGATAGTTTACTTAGGTCTACCCCAGTGCAACAAACCAGGACCGTCCGCTCCTATGTTAATCTTTGGTAGCGATTCGGAAGATGAGGTCCATGCTATATTCTCTGCTCGGCCTTCAATACAAACATTCGCTGATGAAGAGTAAAGTTTTCAAGTTGCCATGGTTCCGCCCAAACATCATAAAGAACTAGACGCGCTTGATACCTACAATGTGGAAGAGCTACAGACGTTCTATGTCCCTCCCAGGCGAGAAGGTGAAAAGGTGATCCTATTTTACCGATCCGGAGAAACCAAAGTGGAGAAAGAAATCTGGCATGGCGCGGATTCTACACTTGACAGGCTCCAGCCCATCCGTTTGCCCAGATATTACACGAACGGACTAAAAAGGCTGTTAAGGCACCAAGGCGTACCTTTCAAACAGACCGCTCGAAAAGCTAAGTTCTATGACAGAATCTGGAACGTCCCTAGAACTCAGCGGAAATTGCCCAACGGGAAAATGGAAACGACCGGGCTTGGGTTTGTTCAATCCAAGAAATAGGAGCTACTTCGCGACTGTTACGTCATACATGACTTTGATGAAGAAAGAGATGCTCTGTGGGAAGATGCTAACCCTGAACTAGAAAGGGCTCCCGCCGTGAAAACGCCCAGTCCATCGTTCGAAGAATAAATGGACAAGCTTATAAGGGAAGCAGGTCAAAAGGTTCGAGATGACCATAATCGCGAAATGGCCATCTACGAGAAAGCCAGGACGCAACGCCTCCTTCAACATGCTGTGAAAAATGAAAATGCTCCTCCCTGTCAACCCGTTGTACCAAAGGCCCGATGCAGAGGCAAAAACAAACCAAAGAACGGGAAAGACGTTCGACAGCGACAAAGCGGGATCAAGAAGCCACGCGATCAAGAACCGAGCAACCAGGACTCATCTCTTATAAAGAAGATGGGTCGAGCGTACTCTTTTGCCCAAGACAAGACAAAGAAGATACTTGATCTTGCTATAAAACATCGAATGATTACACTTCCAGAGTCTAAGCATCCCGAGCAAGCAGGCGAAGTCTCTCACCCGGACTATTGCTCCTATCATAGGGCCATAGGACATCCTATTGAAGACTGCTTCGCCTTCAAGAACTGGGTTGAAGATCAATATCAACAAGGCAAGTTCGCTCTATCCAGCAGCTGGAGGGTAACCCCGCCGCAAAAGCATGAACCCAAATCCACAAGAGGAGAGCCGAATCAACATCGGTCTTGGAAGCGAGTTCGTACTTGTTATATGATAACGCTATCAAAAGAAGAGCCCGAGAATATGTATGACCTCCCCTGATCCTTTGAAAACAATGACAACGAGGTGATCTCGGAGTTTCCACCGGCGCCGAAAGAGCTGGAAGATGGAATACATACTACCGCAGATGATCTCAAGAAAATTGATTTGGGGACGACAAGTGACCCGTGGCCGACATTCGTCAGTGAATTGTTGTCTGAAGAAAGGGTAGCTACACTAAAATATGTGCTTATGCAGCATAGAGACTGCTTCGCATGGAACTATTCAGAGATGCCAGGACTAGATCCAAAAGTTGCTGTGCATAAATTGGCGATATCGCCAGACGTCAGGCCGATCAAACAAGCGCCGAGAAGAATGCGGATCGAGCTTGAGATGAGCATCAATGCCAAGGTCAAGAAGCTAATCGACTCTGGTTTCATCCAAGAGGTTCAGTATCCTGATTGGATCGCCAACATCGTCCCGGTGCTGAAGAAGAATGGGACGGTGCGCATATATATGGACTTTCGGGATCTCAATAAAGCCTGCCCGAAGGATGACTTCCCGGTACCGGTTACCGAGCTAATGATAGACAATACATCCACCCATGAAGTTTTCTCCTTCATGGACGGCTCGTCAGGATACAATCAGATAAAGATGCATCCTGAGGACCAGAAGCACACCGCTTTCCGGACCCCTTTGGGTATATTCTGCAACAAGGTGATGCCCTTTGGTCTAAAGAATGCCGGTGCCACCTATCAGAGGGCCATGACGAAGATCTTCGATGACCTTATACATGAAATCGTCGAATGCTATATCGACGACCTCGTGGTGAAAAACAAATCATACGAGGAACATTTAGAGCACCTGAGAATCGTGTTTCAACACCTTCGGCAATACAACTTGAAGATGAACCCTCTCAAATGCGCGTTCGGAGTTTCCTCGGGAAAATTCCTAGGTTTCATCGTCCGACACCGAGGCATCGAGATAGATCCGTCAAAGATCAAGGCGATTATGGAGATGCCCCCGCCAAGGACTCTCAAGCAATTGCGGTCTCTCCAAGGGAAGCTCGCGTATATCCGGCGATTTATAGCCAATCTCTCAGGCAAGTGTCGTCCTTACAGTCACCTGATGAAGAAGGGAACCCCTTTCATCTGGGATCACAAATGCCAAAGCGTACTGGACGAAATCAAGAAGTACCTACAGAATCCGCCAGTACTGGCTTCTCCGATCAAGGAAAAGCCTCTCATTCTGTATACAACCGCCCTTGAAGGTTCCTTAGGCGCATTATGGGTACAAGAGAACGACCAAGGGAAAGAGAGAGCCCTTTACTATTTGAGTCGAGTTCTACTGGGGGCAGAAAGCAATTATTCCCCAATCGAAAAACACTGCCTGGCATTAATCTTCGTGATAACAAAGTAGCTCAGGCATTATGCGTTGGCGCATGAAGTACGTCTCATATCGAAGGTGGATCCTCTCAAATATTTGATGTCAAAGGCCATATTGACAGGGCGGCTCGCTAAATGGGCCTTGCTGTTGATGGAGTTCTCAATAACTTATCAGCCTCTTAAGGCGGTGAAAGGCCAAGCCATCGCCGACTTCCTCGCTGAGCATCCGATACCTGCCGATTCTCCTTTGAATTGCGAACTGCCAGACGAACATGCGTTTGATACGATCGACGGAGGTGATACCCGGTGGGAACTTTATTTCGATGGAGCATCCTCCATGAAGCAGCGCAAACAAAGCACCCCCATAATCAAATCAGGGGTAGGCCTCATCTTCGTAACTCCATAAGGAGGGATAATGCGCTTTTCCTTCTCCTTAACAGAGCCGAGGACAAACAATGAAGCCGAGTATGAAGCTTTGATAGCAGGTCTCGAGGTCGCCATCGACATGAGGATTGAGAACCTCCTCATATACGGAGACTCCCAATTGGTCGTTAGTCAAGTAAACGATGACTATCAAACGTGCAAACCAGAACTGTTGAAGAACGGCGAGAGGGTACAGCAACTGCTGACCCAAATACTTTCCTACACCTTGGAAAGCATACCGTGTGCGGAAAATAGCAAAGCGGATGCATTAGCCAAGCTTGCTAAAGAATTGGCCGATGAGAACCTCGATGACGTAAGAATCGTGGTACAAAGCCGTCGGGTTCTTGCACCGGCAGAAATATCTCCGGAGTTGTCTGAGGAAAAGGGAGCGACCGAGCAAATGGCTCTACAAGTAAAAGACCAAGAAAAGGTTGAGGATTGGAGGGAAGTCTTTATAGACTACTTCAAATCCCGTCGAACACCTGAAGATGCGTCTTCAAGACATCAGCTTATGAAACGAGCTCTGTCTTTTGCTTTCGTCAATGATACTCTGTATAAGAGATCATTTGATTCTCTATGGCTAAGATGCCTGGGACCTGAAGAGGCAAAGAGATTCGTCCAAGAAACTCATGACGGACTCTGCGGTTCTCACCAAGCCGGGCCAAAGATGAAGGTGAAGATCAAAAGGATAGGCTACTATTGGCCCACGATGATCCAGGACTGCCTTGAGTATGCGAAGCGATGCCACTCATGCCAGATTCACGGGGATTTTATCCATCAGCATCCGAATCCCCTACATCCGACAGTGGCCAGCTGGCCGTTCGAAATGTAGGGAACTGACATAATTGGCCCCATCGAACCAGCGGCGTCCAGAGGACATCGATTCATTTTGGCGACAACTGATTACTTCTCCAAATGGGCAGAAGCAGTACCACTGAGGGAAGTAAAGACGGAGAATATCCTCCATTTCTTCAAGACACACGTCATTTATCGGTTTGGAACTCCGTGACGGATCATCACCGATAACGGGCCAGCCTACAGAAGCCACAAAATCAGCCGCTTCGCACAACAACACAACAAAGACTGGAGATACTCATCAGTCTATAATCCTCGAGCTAACAGTCTGGCTGAGGCTTTTAATAAGACATTGACGAAAATTGTGAAAAAGTCGGTGTCCCGAAATAAGAAGGACTGGCATGAGAGACTGCATGAAGCTCTCTGGGCGTATCGGACTACGTTCAAAACGGCCACGAATACAATGCCGTACGCATTGGTATTTGGTACAGAAGCAATACTTCTTCTCGAGATAGAGTTACCCTTTCTACGAGTGGCAGTTCACTACAAGCTAACGGATGAAGAAAATGCTCACCTTCGGCATGAGGAGCTCGACGCCCTTGATGAAACCCGGCTCATGGCGCAGCAAAATTTAGAATCTTATAAAGAAAAAATGACGCGCTCATACGAAAGATTGACTAGGCCGAGAACATTCCGCCAAGGCGAACTCGTGCTAGTGGTCAAAAGACCTATGATCCCCAATCATGCTAAACAGGGGAAATTCGAGCCGAATTATGAAAGCCCGTCTATTATAGACAAGGTCTACCAGGGTGGGGCCTATCTACTCATGGACATGCATAGTGAAAGACCTTTCAGGCCAATAAACGGTCGCTTCCTGAAGAAATACTACGCTTGACGAGTCATGACCTAGGTCAATGATAGATGACGACGATTATGTCCGCTCGCTATCTTCCTAAGCCCTAACTCTATAAGTAGTAACCGGCTTCCTTTACAACGAACCGAAACGTCCTTAAACTAACAGCGGACCGAAACATCCTTAAACTAACAGCGGACCGAAACATCCTTAAACTAACGACGGACCGAAACGTTCTTAAACTAACAACGGACCACTGTGTCCTAAAACTAGCTGTTGACCGAGATGTCGGTAAACTACGGTGGATTGCAGCATCCCAAAGCTGATACAAAAAAAAGAAGAATAAAAAAAGAGAGAGAAAAAAGAAAAACGGTACGTCCATAAGCAAAATGGGCACGGATGAAAACCCGAAAGGGCTCCGTGAGTAAAAACAGCAGGGCTACCCGCGAGTTTTGTGAAAACCCGAAAGGGCGCAGCCTCGTTAAGATAAAAAAAAAAAAGAGAAAAGAAAAAGAAAACGGTACGTCCATAAGCAAAATGGGCACGGATGAAAACCCGAAAGGGCTCCGTGAGTAAAAACAGCAGGGCTACCGGCGAGTTTTGTGAAAACCCGAGAGGGCGCAATCTCGTTAAAAGACACCTGCAAGGTCCTTTCGACTTTGTAAGGAGAAACCACCTGCGTGAGATCCTTACGACTCACAAGGGAGAAACACACTTAGGAATCCTCACGATTCCTAAGGAGAAATTACACTTGCGAGATCCTCACGACTCGTAAGGAGAACCCTCTTATGAGACCCTCACGGCTCATAAGATTTGAAAGTCTTAAGCTACAGGGATCTGAACTTGTTCTTAAGCAGCCCCCACAACCTTCGATACTGCCCTACAAGCGGCTAGATACCGACCCTTGTATATAATCCATGGGCGCGAATAAACATTTCCCTAACAAAGTCCCATCTGTGACTAGGGATATTCCTATACGGTGAACAGCCCTTGTGAGTCCTCTCGACATATAAGGAGAAAGCACTCTTGTAAGATCCTTACGACTTATAAGAGACCATGCACTTAGGAATCCTCACGATTCTTAAGGAGAAATTACACCTACGAGATCCTCACGACTCGCAGGAAGAAATACCTTTATGAGACCCTTACGGCTCATGAAGTCAAAAGCCTTAGTCGACAGGATCTTAACCCTGTTTGCTAAGCCACCTTTGTTCGATATTGACAAGAGGCAAATGATGATTTGCTCCTGGCAATATCCCAGTTGTAACAGTGCTGATGCCGAAATCAGTGTCTAATTCCAAGCGCGCAGCAAAAAGCCAGCAAGCCACACATGCATACGAAATAGCCGAACTGTGGGGCAACTTGCAAACAAAATCAGCAAGTAAAAATATATGCATGCAAAATAGCCAAAATGATTAGGCAACTCGCAATAAAAAGCAGCGAGTAAAAATAAAACAAATAGCCGAAATGATTGGGCACCGCAAAAAATAGCCGAAATGATTGGGCAATCGCGACCTTCGCGATATAAAAGCTGAAATGATAGAGCATCGCGGAAAGAAATAAAAAAAATGAAATGAAATTTTTGCCCTCCAGGTGATATCACATCAAGCCCTATATACAATCCAGGGGCGCAAACAAAGAAGGGATTACACCTTTGCCCCAGATTTCATCAGAAGAAGAAGCCAAATCTCAACGGTTCACAGATAGCCTGGAGATCATCTCGACACTCGTCTCATTACAACAGACATAAAGCAAAGCAGAACAGCGGCAACTCCCAGTTCCATGACTCGGCGGTGTACAGATGACCGAGAGTCAAACTCCGACTCCGTGAAATGCGAATAAAGTCAACCCTTCCTGGCTACGTGGAACGCGGCTTATGTCAATCCTGACCCCGTGGGAAGCATCCAGAGAGGAGCCTGGTCCTCGCCGAACACGGCAGTGAACCCGTGGGAAGCATCCAGAGCAAAATTCCTGGCTACGTGGAACGCGACTTATGTCAATCCTGACCCGTGGGAAACGTCCAGAGCGGATCCTGGTCCTCGCAGAACACGGCAGTGAACCCGTGGGAAGCATCCGGAGCAAAATTCCTGGCTACGTGGAACGCGGCTTATGTCAATCCTGACCCCGTGGGAAACGTCCAGAGCGGATCCTGGTCCTCGCAGAGCACGGCAATGACCCCGTGTGAAGCATCCAGAGCGGAGCCTGGTCCTCGCCGAATTCGGCAGTGAACCCGTGGGAAGCATCCAGAGCAAAATTCCTGGCTACGTGGAACGCGGCTAATGTCAACCCTGACCCTGTGGGAAACATCCAGAGCGAAGCCTGGTCCTCGCCGAACACGGCAGTGAACCCGTGGGAAGCATCCAGAGCAAAATTCCTGGCTATGTGGAACGCGGCTTATGTTAATCCTGACCCCGTGGGAAACGTCCAGAACGGATCCTGGTCCTCGCAGAGCACGGCAATGACCCCATGTGAAGCATCTAGAGCAGAGCCTGGTCCTCGCCGAATATGGCAGTGAACCCGTGGGAAGCATCCAGAGCAAAATTCCTGGCTACGTGGAACGCGGCTTATGTCAATCCTGACCCCGTGGGAAACGTCCAGAGCGGATCCTGGTCCTCGTAGAGTACGGTAATGACCCTGTGTGAAGCATCCAGAGCAGAGCCTGGTCCTTGCCGAACACGGCAGTGAACCTGTGGGAAGCATCCAGAGCAAAATTCCTGGCTACGTGGAACGCGGCTTATGTCAATCCTGACCCCGTGGGAAACGTCCAGAGCGGTTCCTGGTCCTCGCAGAGCACGGTAATGACCCCGTGTGAAGCATCCAGAGCAGAGCCTGGTCCTTGCCGAACACGGCAGTGAACCCGTGGGAAGCATCCAGAGCAAAATTCCTGGCTACGTGGAATGCTGCTTATGTCAATCCTGACCCCGTGGGAAACGTCCAGAGCGGATCCTGGTCCTCGCAGAGCACGGCAATGACCCCGTATGAATCATCCAGAGCGGAGCCTGGTCCTCGCCGAACACGGCAGTGAACCCGTGGGAAGCATCCAGAGCAAAATTCCTGGCTACGTGGAATGCGGCTTATGTCAATCCTGACCCGTGGGAAACGTCCAGAGCGGATCCTGGTCCTCGCAGAGCACGGAAATGACCCCGTATGAAGCGTCCAGAGCGGAGCCTGGTCCTCGCCGAACACGGCAGTGAACCCGTGGGAAGCATCCAGAGCAAAATTCCTGGTTACGTGGAACGTGGCTTATGTCAATCCTGACCCCGTGGGAAATGTCCAGAGCGGATCCTGGTCCTCGCAGAGCACGGCAATGACCCCGTGTGAAGCATCCAGAGCGGAGCCTGGTCCTCGCCGAACACGGAAGTGAACCCGTGGGAAGCATCCAGAGCAAAATTCCTGGTTATGTGGAACGCGGCTTATGTCAATCCTGACCCCGTGGGAAACGTCCAGAGCGGATCCTGGTCCTCGCAGAGCACTGCAATGACCCTGTGTGAAGCATCCAGAGCGGAGCCTGGTCCTCACCGAACACGGCAGTGAACCGTGGGAAGCATCCAGAGCAAAATTCCTGGCTACGTGGAACGCGGCTTATGTCAATCCTGACCCTGTGGGAAACGTCCAGAGCGGATCCTGGTCCTCGCAAAGCACGGCAATGACCCCGTGTGAAGCATCCAGAGCGGAGACTGGTCCTCGCCGAACACGGCAGTGAACCCGTCGGAAGCATCCAGAGCAAAATTCCTGGCTACGTGGAACGCGACTTATGTCAATCCTAACCCCGTGGGAAATGTCCAGAGAGGATCCTGGTCCTCGCAGAGCACGGCAATGACCCCGTGTGAAGCATCCAGAGCGGAGCCTGGTCCTCGCCGAACACAGCAGTGAACCCATAGGAAGCATCCAGAGCAAAATTCCTGGTCACGTGGAACGCGGATAATGTCAGCCCTAACCCCGTGGGAAACGTCCAGAGCGGAGCCTGGTCCTCGTAGAACACGGCAGTGAACCCATGAGAAGCATCGAGAGCAACTCCTGACTCCGTGAAATGCGGATAAGGACAACTTCACCCATCACTTGCGGGTCCTCACGACTCGTAAGGGAGTAAATTCTCTTGTGAGATCCTTACGACTTTCAAGAGAAAACACACTTAGGAATCCTCAAGATTCTTAAGGAAAAATTACACCTACGGGATCCTCTCGACTGGTAGGGAGAAAATTCTTTATGAGACCCTCACGGCTCATAAAGTTGAAAATTCTTAGATGACAGATCATAACCCTGTTTTCTAAGCCATCACCACCCTACAAAGAGCCCAAGATTGACAGCTATATGCTATCTACAGACCGCACTTGTTAAAATCACAAGGCAACAACACAGCAAGGAGAAGAAAGCAACAGAAAGAACATCTGATCTGCATTTAATTAAGCGTTCGAGGCGTACCCATTCATGCATGCGCAAAAGATTTAGTACATAAAACAAGCTGAAATGAGAAACTTGCCATTCATACTTCAAAAAAGCTCTTACAATTAGGAAAGCAGTAAACAGAAACATTATCAAAATAATTACAATGGCAAAACCTCAGATCAAGGGCATGGATTGAGGAACTCAAAAGTGACTTTGTCCAGAATTTTCCAAGCCTTTCGAACCATCCTAGTATGCTTTCTTTCGCGATCACAAGCGTCGGGATCCCCACGGATGTCCTCCACCCTCCGATAGGCAGCAAGAATGGCCGACTGTTGAAAAGCCTGATGCAGGAGATCAAAGAGATTGACTCGCCTTCTTTTTGAGATTGGGCTCATCAGATACACCGAGTGCACCTTATCTTCGGCGGCATCCAATGCTCTAAGCGGCACACCGGTACAAAATAAAGGAAGCGCTTCCCAGATTGCTCCTACAATAAGCTTCAGGAGAGAGGAACGTTGAGGAAGCAGCCGACCGTTGTATGCGTCAAAGCGACTCATGATTTCGGCACACTCGGCGTTTGTAAATTCTCGATTTTGAGAATGGCCGAGTGAGCGGATGTCTCCGTAAGAGATATGCTAGTCGAAGTCGTACATATGGGCGTCCATAACTCCTGAAAAAGAAAATCAACAAGAATTAGCGGACAGACCGATTAAGAAAACTCTTATTAAAAAACAGGCAACAAATCTTAATTATGACACCTAATAAATTCAAATTTGTGAGAAATCCTGAAAAGGAAATCTCATTTGATAAGCGACCTTTCGAGTCGAAGAGTTAAACTCCTTGAGAGAAATGCTCTACAAACAGGGATGACATTCGTCAGAGTCAATTATGAAAGGAATTTAAAAGAGATTCCCCGAGAATGCTAAGAGCCTGACTCTGTAATGATGATGGAAAAATCCATCAAGAATTAATTAAAATCATTGTAAATTAAAAAATTCTGGGATCTTCAAGATCCATGAAAAAACTCTTAAGAGTTCTTCATCCAAGATTAAGAAAATCTAAAAAAAAAAGCAGAGCTCTGATGCATGGGTTAAGGAACCCCAACAAAAGATCTCTTTAGATCTATGGGAGCAAAGCTCTTTTAGTGGAACCCTAAAAGAGTTCTCGTTAGATCAAAGACCTATGAAGAACAAAGCTCTGTTAATGGGTAAAACCCTAATTTAGTGATGGTTTTAAACTTGACCTAAATTTTAACAGAGTTCTGACTCTTAAAAGTTTTCAACAGGAGAGCAATGCTCTGACGAAGAGATAATTCTCAAGGAGGAGATGAAAATCATCCAGGGGATCAAAGATCCTATTTATAGGCATTCAGAGCTGCTTCAACTTCCAAAAGTTGATCCAACGGCTGAGATGCTATCACCGCTGCACTCACGTTTGGGCCACGTAAGCGCAACGGTGGGGGGGGCATTTGTTTCCCCAGTCAGAGCAAAACTCTGTTCAAATTTCAAGATTTGAAATGAAGCGACGCTTCCGATTCCCCCTAATCAGAGCAAAGCTCTGTTTCAAAATTCAAAATTTAAAATTGAAGCAAAGCTTCAGATTCAGCGCTCTGCGCACTGCGCGCTACGTGTCAAACGCAGATGCGCTAGCGCCGGGTGTGCTACGCCCTAGGCACTGCACCCCCAATCAGAGCAAAGCTCTGTTTTAAAATTCAAAATTTAAAAGTTGAAGCAACGTTTCAGATCCAGCGCTCTGCGCTGCGCGCCACGTGTCAAAAAAACAGGTGCGCTAGCGCAGTTGCGCAACGTAGGTGTACTAGCGTAAAGTGCGCCAGTACTGGAATTAAAAATTCCCCACCGTTAGATCAAAAGATCTACTAATAATAAATTATTAATTAATCAGAATTAAAATTCTGTTGTGGAAAGATCTTTCCAATCTTATTAAAACAAAAAGATTATCTTCTGCAAAGCAGAACCCTTAGGATCAAAGATCCAACGGTGAGAAATATTCCCAAATCAATCAGAGAAAGATCTCTTAAACTGATTCAACAAATCATTTGGCCCTATATAAAGGCCCCTAGACTTCAAGTCTAAAAAAAAGAAGAGGAGAGATAAAAAAAACCTCTGCAAACTTCGAGGAATAGAATAGCAAGCTCTTAGAAAAAAAGAAGATTTTTCTTCATCTTCAAGGTAAAGAACTGTGTTCTTGAATAACAGAGATGAAACCATCTCGTAAAAAGAAGAACCATCTTCTAAAAAGATCATACATCTAAAAAGGACCAAGGTCTTTAATAAAAAGGAAAAAGATCAAAAGATCTAAGCATAAAATAATAAAAGAAGTATTTTTACTTCATTCACAGATCTTTGATCTATAAAGGCAGAGCCTTTTTATAAAAATAAGAGCTTTTGTTCTTGGATCTTAAGGCAAGGCCTCCTTTGAGAAGAACATAAATTTGTTCTTTGATCTTAAACCTGATCAAATACGCTTTGCGCTATTAGAAGGTGCCTTGCACTCATGAATTGTGCTCTTGCGCTCATTGGACCGGCGCTCAGCGCCAAAACCTACCACGTGTCAACCAAAAACACAATCTACGCTTTGTGCTTCTGAAACAGCGCATTGCGCTCATGGGCTGGTGCTCAGCGCCAAGCGCGCCACGTGTCACTCACTGGCGCGCCAACAAACTAGCGCAACGCGCTCATAAATTGAAAGCGCAATGCGCTAATAAACCAGCGCTTAGCGCTAAGCGCGACACGTGTCCTCTTCGTGTACGCTACCTGACAGAAGCGCAATGCGCTCTTTAACTGGCGCAAAGCGCCTGGCGCGCCACGTGGCGCATTGTCAGAACACAATCTGTTCTGATGAAGACAAAAGATGTCAGAATTCAATGCTTAGCATTATTAAAAGGGCCGAGCCCAAATAAAGGCTTAATAGCCAGAACAAAAATAAAAATGTAAAATGTTAAACATTTTTAATTGGACTTAGCCCAATTCTGGCCATAAGTCCTCAACTTATCTTGAATTGAGCACATCTGCTCTTTCAACCAACTCACCTTGGTTCAAGGGTACATCTCTTCACTCCTTTGATATTTGTCGTTGTAATTCCTCAATGTCTTCAAAGAGGTGACGGGTCCCGACAACCATATATTTCACGGACTGTGGGGTTCTTAAACTCATGGACTATGATGTCCTTAACCTCGACCGTGATGTCTTTAAACTAACATCGGACTGTGAGGTCCTTAAACTCACGGACAATGATGTCCTTAACCTCGACCGTGATGTCATAAAACTAACAACGGACTGTGGGGTCCTTAAACCCATGGACTATGATGTCCTTAACCTCGACCATGATGTCTTTAAACTAACATCGGACTGTGAGGTCCTTAAACTCACGGACTATGATGTCCTTAACCTCGACCGTGATGTCTTTAAACTAACATCATACTGTGGGGTCCTTAAACCCACGGACTATGATGTCCTTAACCTCGACCGTGATGTCTTTAAACTAACATCGGACTGTGAGGTCCTTAAACTCACGGACTATGATGTCCTTAACCTCGACCGTGATGTCTTTAAACTAACATCGGACTGTGAGGTCCTTAAACTCATGGACTATAATGTCCTTAATCTCGACCGCGATATCTTTAAACTAACATCGGACTGAGATGTCCTTAAACTAACAATGGACCGTAATGTCCTTAAACTAATCGACCGCAATGTCCCTAAACTAAACAATAGAGTCCAAATACTCTTTTGTTGGATCTAAACGATCCCGTTAAGTTGATCTTAGTATAAAATTAGACTAATGTATCCTTAACAAGCGTTTAAGTTGATCTTAGTCTCAAATGAGGCTAACGTATCCTTAAACTCAACCCCCCCAAACCCAAATCTAAGAAAGATACGGATTTGGACTAGTCCACGCCCTACGGGCGACAATATAACTTAGTCTCCGTATACAATCCACGGGCAACCAAACACAAAACAAACACCCACAACACGAAGTGACCATCTGGAGAAGGAGAAAGTTGTTACCGCGATGCGGTAGAGTAATTAACTGCAAGGGTTTGCGCCTGCAGGGAAGAGCATCCCCACAATCAAAAACCCCTCAAATGAGGGGGAATCTGACGAAGTCTGCTACATCGGCCGCATCCGTTTAAACCTTCGATACACGGTACCATAAATCAACTTGGCATCTTCGGAGAGGTGGACGAATAGCACCAATTAGCATCTGCCCCGAAATTCAGGCAAGACGTCCGCCATGTCTTCGCCGTGTCTTTCAGAGGGGAACAAAGTGTTTGAGGAAGGGTAACAGTTAAAGGTTCAGGAGGGTGCACATAGTCAATGAAAGGGATAGGATGAATTGGAAAATCCGACTCATCAAGAAAAATTGGTTCATCCTCAAAAATATCCTCAAAATTCTCCTCAAAATTCAGCTTATCTATGCAAATTTCATCAAAATCAAGACTCGTATAGAGTTCGGGAAACAGTTAATGACTCGGGATGATGAGTTGGAGAGAAAAACTCATTCAAAGCAGCGGGTTCATCATCCAATATATTTCCAGCGTCAATATCCTCAATCAAGTGAAAATCAATTTTCTCAGACACCTCATCAAAAGCATAGATTTCAATCGATTTTGGTTCTAAGATGAAGGTGTAGAGGTCAAAAGGATTGGGTGTGGTTTCACTCAAAAGGGACCCTGCACAATCGGGTAAATCAAACACTACAAAGTCGCACAACTCATTAACCCTTCTATCTTCAATCGGTGAATCGTTTGGAACATTAGATGGGCATTTAAAACCGGAGTTGTGTAATTCAATTTGTGACGGGTAGGTTTGACTTGGAAGGGTATACAGCTCACTCTCACCACTCAAATTCTCAACCTGTCCTACCGCCTCTTCATACATTGGAAAATGCGGAGCTAGTTGAAAACTAGCTACCGGGTCACTAGGTTGTATGAGGGCGGCCATGGACGCATTCAAATCCATCTTCTGTTGGTACGACGCTACCCTTAATGAGGTGAGAATGTGAACCATGGGTGAGTTAGTGTCATCCACTAACTCATGTAGAGAGTTTACCATGGCTAACTATAATGGTTAAGTTAATAAATATCTACAAGTAAAATAAATGAGTGGACTTAGTCAATGGTTCCACAAGCTTCTACAAGCTTGAACCATTTGACTAATTTCCACTAATTTGGTTTGCTTTAGATAAATAAAAACCTTACACTAGAATTAGTATGGTGTAACTCTCATACACCCATGTAGCATGTGGCATCTAGCATGACACAAAAGTTGTACATTAATATATATCATATATATACACTAATGCACACAAGTGAGAAAAAAAATCTTAAGTGAGCCAATACTAGTTAATGTAAACTAATATATCAAATATATAATTATAAATTAAATCATTAAATCAACACTTGATTTAATGATCCGGTCATATCTCATATAACCGACTAATATCATGTGTATCAATTTATTGAATCAACACTTGATTCGATAACCCGGCTATATCACATATAACCGATCGATACGAATAAATTGCGAGAATAGAATACAGTATCTCATACGCGTATTAATCTCGGTCCCGCACATATCTCATATGTGCTCCTACTCCGTTTCGCCGGAGCCAGGAAACCTCTATGTAGGACTCTAAAGACTCGTCAATACGCCGGCAGTAGGTAGTGATCATATCAAACACCCACAAGCGGCAAGAAACGTGCTAAACGTAACGGCCACCCGGGTATTGAGCGATCAGAAGATCAACAAGTAAGCCTGCTCATACTCCTGCGAATCCAATCAGTAACACTTACCGTACAGTCCGGTCTCTTCGTCTGATATGTCGTATATCTCGTCTAGGGGTGGTAAACGTCAGACCCCAGTAACTCGATAAGTCATGCCGATATGAGGCTCATAACGGTTCGAGAAACTACTGGTAACACTTACCAGTAAATCTCTGAAACAGCCCTGGCCAGGGACTTCCTGTTATAGCCAATCGAGCACAGCGCAACATTAACCCCAAATACCGGGAGAGACGAATCCCCTCCTATCACTCATTGCCTCCATGTGACTCGGGAATGTACCCAAAAACCACCGTTTTGCACGTTCTCATGAATGTGGTAAGGTGGAAATCAAAGTACAGTAGGAATCACACAAGACTCTATGACGATATCGGGTCGACAGACTAACTTGTACCAGTGTCACCAGAGAATTGCCATCTAACGTGAGGTATAATACCATCTGGGAGTTCTCGGTGAGTCCGTCCAGTGTACCTAGTCTCCACTGAGCGCCCGTATATCATCTCTGATGTCAAACACCAATAGATATGGGATCATCCATCGCCCATCTATATGGGTCGAGAAGCTATACACTAGTCTACTCTGGTATATCGATGCCCCGTCTTGATACACCCACGACTAGGGACATTAAATGATGTACTCACAGACTACTTTTGTCCCACTAGTATGATCTCCATCATAATCTAGGTAGTCAAGTACGCATCCTAAGGGCTTTACCAACATGTAACAGAGAGACAATCAGTATACATGTTAAGCTAAAGAGTAACCAGATAGCATACTATCATGTCGAGCAAGAAAGTCCTCCCTATATATGTCCAAGCATCCACTACGATGTACATCTCATGTACAGTAATGGCCTCTAGGGCATACATATAACTAACAACCCTAAAGTCTTCCAATGACTGTTCTAGACTAGACATAGGTTGTGAAGGGGTTTCAGTAAAATATTCAAAGTTGTTTTGATACTGGAAACTCCCAAATGGCTGTGTAGAAGCAATGTCTAGGAAAGGTGCAAAAGTTGGGTAGGATGGATGGGAATTGAATGGTTGGACAGGGGTAGGATCAACATACGGATAAGAAGGTGAATGGAATTGTTGATCCAAAGAATTCGCAGTGGTGAAAGGAGTGAAAGATCGGTTACGAGATTGTTGAATATGTTCAGCAAGAGACATAGGTCTTGGAGTTACAGCTGGACTCTCAAAAGGGGTATCAACGTAAGAAGGTGAGGTAGGTTGAAACGGTTGATACAAGGTGGATTGCGGAGTCCAATTGTTTGTCCTAAACGCGTCTATCCGATCTTTCAAAGAAATTTTTGGCATGGATGGATCGTTCGACGTTCGGCCAAAGCAAGAACCGTAGGAAGTTATGTCTGGTTGTGGGTACCAAAGTTCGGCAAGAGTTTTTCGAGATGGGGTACCCATGATATGAAGAGAAGAAGAAGAAAAGGAGAAAAGGAGGGGAAAAGAATGTGGTTTTTTTTTTAAAGTTGGTTATTAACAAAAGAATGAAGTATACATACAAAAAGAATCTGGACAAAAACAATCACGACACAAAATACCACACACCTAATCGGTCTAGGGTTCACCTAGGTCAACTAGACCTGCTCAAGAAATTGATTGTCGAGGTAAAACTGTGTCGAGAAACGGCCTCAAGATATACTGATCATGAGGCCAGGTAAGTGCAGAGATAAGGGGAGGTTTTCCGACGCTTTCGCTAAGGTCCTTAATTAAATAACCCTTTCTCTTTTGGCAGTTTCGTCGTTAACACTTTCCTAGACACCCCGTAAACAATATACCGTTAAGCGGTGTTCTAAACACAGTTAACTTCTCCTAGTGAGCGCGAAGTCCTTAAGGCTTAAAGTCTAGTTTTTTTTTTAAATTTGTGCGAGTAAACGTTATGCTCAAGTTCGTGATTTGTGGGCTACGAAAAAGGTGATGAAATACTTTACCGTATGTTGTAGGGTTCGCTTGCCCTTAATTCCGTATTAATAGATGCAATGCGCAATTCAATAAA
Source organism: Agapanthus africanus (assembly GCA_030015575.1). Classification (NCBI taxonomy): domain Eukaryota; kingdom Viridiplantae; phylum Streptophyta; class Magnoliopsida; order Asparagales; family Amaryllidaceae; genus Agapanthus; species Agapanthus africanus. The sequence continues at coordinate 276,036,514 of JASDDO010000019.1, read as the reverse complement.
AATTATTCAAGAAATCAAACAATCGTTTTTACGTTAAGCACTGCACTGCAACAAATATGGGTTAGCCAATTTTTGTGTTTGCTAGCGAACTTGCAAAGAATCCTGCAAAGAATAGTATATTGGATGCGTCGGATTTGAGAAGAAGGTGTTCAAGAATTACGTACCAATAAATTTTCGGGTTTAGAAACCCCAGTTGAAGTTAAATCCGAATAGCTTGAAATGTTCTCTTGCGCGGATCAAACTATCCGGATCTTTGACACTATACGTCGTAACCACCTTAACGTTGAATGTACACTTTGCCCCTCCCGATCACAGTTCACAAATCCGTAAAAATCTGAAATGTCGGAAAAACGGATTTTAGTGCAGAAAAGCGATACGAATGCCCAAATACCTGCACATTAAAAATTATAAAAAACAAACAATAAAAATGGGACAAAAACAGAACACTGGAGCAAAGAGGAAAATTTGAAGGCAAAAGGTGGTGAAGGGGCCGGCGTCGCCGGATTTGGAGATGATGTCGCCGGCTCTTCCTTAGAGATAGGGCTCCAAACTTCCTATATTGTCACAATGCTCCACTAGTGCCTCACTGGTATTGTTTATCTTTTCTGTTAAGATCCAAAGTGCTTGCAGGTCCAATTTCCAGAGAACAAAATGGTTAGTTTAGTTAGTTTTTTTTGTTTTGGTTTTGGTTTTTGAAATTTTTATGTTGTTTTGAAGATAGGGTTAGTTGTATAAGTGTGATATATAATGATTAACCTGAAATAACAAGAATTAAAACATTACCATCTCCCCAGTAACGGCGCCATTTGATCTCACGCTTTTGGCGTGTTAAGTTTTAAGAGTTCTAAATTTTAACCGCAATCAGGACGGTGTCGCTTTGCAGCTAGCCGCGATGAGCACGGGTCGATCCACAGGGAGACGGAGCGTTTTTGGTTCTTGTTTTCATGAGTTAAAGCGCGTGGGCGGAAAGTTCGTTTCTAACCTATGTGTTATATGCAAAGTAACCGTTTGTTAGGATTAGATAGGATAGTGTAACTTAAAGAAATCCGTATTCAAGTTCTTTAAGCCGAACTCAACCAATAAAGCTAGAGCAATCGACAACAACGTGGATTAGGGTGCTTAAGCACGGTATTCGTGGAATCCGGCTTATTGACCCTTGTCCTTCCGTTCTTGTCTCTTGCTTTCGCCTCCGGCCAAACCGAACGCAACCGGTCGCGGTTAGGAATCACGGTTACCTTGGTAGGAGAGGGTGCCTAACGGAGCGCTTGCATAAGGTTTGGACGGGGTTCAATTGAAAATAACGAGAAAGGGAAATGGGAAACGGAAACCTTAACTTACAATATCTTTCTCTTTTCCTAACAACATATATTCACAACCATTCAAGAAACAAACAAAAAGAGAAAAAGAAAAGAGAAACAAAGAGAAGAAAAGAACAACACAAGAAAGTAAATAAAGGGCATGGTAATTTAAAGAGCAAGTAAGTAAAGTATGGTAATAAATTGCATGAATGTAAAAGCAAGTAAGAAAAATGCAAGAAAGAAAGAACTAGGAACCATGGAACAAGTTACAAACCATGGGCTTAATAACCCAAACTTAAACTTGCAAGCTCAATTAAGAGGTTGCAAGATCAAGAGAGAGCTAAAAATCCAAGGCAAAATGATAGCACAAAAGAGAGCTTTATTCAACTTGAAGAATGATACAACCCTTAAAATTAATAACCAACCCTTAAATTTGCAAGCTCAATTAAGAGGTTGCAAGATCAAGAGAAGGTTAAGAACTTAAGGGGAAGCTATGTACAAGAATTAAAGAAACAAAAAGAGTTACAAAGTGTATGAAAAATAATAAGAAAACTTGGACCCCTCTCCCTTGCTGCCTGGTTCTGTATTTATAGGCTCAAAAGAAAATTAAACAAACAATAAAAATGAGCTAACATGGCAACAAGGGAGGCTGATTGGGCCGGCCTGCTCGGTTTTGGTGAGCATGTGCTCGGCCAAAATCCGAGGGCTTGGTCCCGTGCTTTGTGTTTTGTCTCATGTTATCCCCCACATCCCCCACATCACTCTGATGTTGTTTGCTTGGTCTAAAAAGTACTGTGTTGCACTCAGGGCTTGGAGGGAAACTTGTAGCTATGAATCACATCAACACTTTATTCCATTTATTGCACCATCAATGCACATCACACCATGCCCACTTGTGCCATGATTCATGGCGGCCCCACTAGGTCCATGTGCCAAAGAGCATGTGTGCACACATGCTATGTGTTGGACCAAAATGTTGTGCACACTTTACTCCCAAAAACTCTTTGGATATTGGTCGGTTTCTAGTTCCGGTTGCAGTGTTGGCTCATAAATGATATATCCATGATTTTAAGTGTATTTCCAGTATTTTGTCACGGATACCTGTAATCTGTAATACTGAGCAGACACTGGTTAATAGTACCTATATATACAAAATATAGATAACGAATGAGTGGTATTAAAATGCAGTTTTCTGGTATAAACAACTGTCGTCGATATGTCATTCCTTCGTAGTCGAGAAGGTGTCGGTGCATCCAAAGCTAGCAAAGCAAGATATCTACTTGCCTCCTATTCATGGTCTGGCGCCTGGTGCCCTTAGGCTCTCGTCTCTCACTGTGAATTTCCAGTACATAACTATTCAGTTCAACGGCTCAGTATGGAAATGATGACAGAAACAGTTCCACTCTGGCACATCCTCTAAAGATCTCTGGCCAACTATCATGGTCACTCATAACATATCTCATCAATGATGCCGAACTCTAGCCTACTGGGTGTGCGTAATACGTCCGATCCTAGGTCTAAGTCTTCTCGTGAAGTATCCCATCATATGATATCCGAATGACATCGAAATTTTTGATCGATTCATCAAAGTCCTATAATTCCCCAAGAGATCAACACTCGTGCACTGTTTAATAATATCCAGTACATGCCACAGTACCTATGGACCAGCCGTAGAAGGGCAAACCCAAGTCTCACTAATGGCACCGCGGAACTGCCGCAAACCCTAAGGTTCAAAAGCGTTCCCATGGTCATTATATCGAGTTAGGGTTTCATTCTTCTAGAGGGTCCACAGAATTACTTGCATATTTTTCCGAATACTTAAACTTGGAAAATGGGTTTCTGACATTCGATCGTTTTCTATCGACTCATCAACGTACCTGCATGAAGCCTTCTCTAGCTGGAATCCATCAATCTCATGACCTCGCATCGGGGTATACAACTAACCACATGCCCTAGTCATTCCTCCATGGGTGACTAGCGATCTTCTATCACATCTCTAAGTGCAACTCGTGCTGCAATAGCTTCAAACATCTGAAGCGATATCCTGTCAGTCGCATCAACAACTGGCTCATTCGTCCGCACGCAAAACAGTGCCTTAATCATCAAGAATAATAGTGCATTGACGGTCATCACATTCTGGCTGGCCTCTAGCGGTAGCCTGATCCTCTGGTGCTGATCTGCACATTCGAGAAATTTTTTGTAAAAGCAATCCATCACACGCCCATGGCACAAAAAACACAATAAAACGACACATCTATGCAATCATGTGTCGCCGGAATTACGCCCTGGTCAGTTCTCGTCCATGAAAAGCTCGTGCTGACTGCAACTCTAGCCATAGCTTTCTCCCTGCCCGAGCAACCGTGGTAACAAAATCATAAACTGATATTGATGAGGATAGATAATATGAATGAATAGAATACTGTGCAAGGAAATGTACATCCTAAGGCTTCTTAAGCGGAGTGGCGTATCGTAAGTATGCCACATAACATACACACGGTACGTCACTCTACTTAAGTCACCTACTCCATCAACCAAGGTCAACCTACGCGACGAAAGTTCGGGTCTAATACCCCATCGATCAAGTCTAAGTTCCGTAAGGTCAAGCCTAGATTCAGAATATATATAAACGCCCTAGACTCCGCATAGTCAAACATAGACTCGAACCAAGGTTAAACCTAGCGCTCTGATACCAACTTTGTCACGACCCGAAATGGCACGTGACTGGCACTTGAATCATATGAAGTCTATAGGACCCCATCTAATTCAAGTAAGCCAAAATCCCAGAAATCTAAACCATTTATAAGAAGAAAGTGAAGGAAAACTTGTTTAAAAGTTTGCATATAAATCACTTTGAAAGTCGTAGTAAACATTTTTAAAACATCAAGTCTTTTCCGAAAATTTCGGCAGAGTCTCCTTTGTAAATACTGGCCCCAAAAGGGTACAAACATGAATAATATACATAATGAATAAGGCATTCCCAAGCGGGAGCTAGCTCTTCGCCAAATGGCGGATCAACCACGCAAGCAATATAATATACAACGTCGAAGAGCGAGGATCAAAACTTAGAATGAAATCCAATATCATCAAGAAAACCATAATAATACAAGCTGACTCTAAGGTCGAAAGAATATACATACTGGTCTTCTAAGTCAAAAAAAATATACAAGTCTGGTTGATGGAGTTTTACTAGATACAACTGAATATGAATAAGGTACAATGGTGGTCACGATATAAGTGAACCCACCTACCAAAGCAATCACCCGGAAGGAAGCAGTGTGGCAGCAAAGCCGCCAAGGAAACCTGTACGGCAAACCTAGAAGAAATTGTGGCACAACGGGGGTGAGTTGCCAACTCGTGAGTAGAAAATATCGCCGAGCAGAAATCGCATATATAACTCAATCATAGGTCATACGATAATAATATCCTCAAAATAATATAGCCTGAAGCATATAGTAATGACAAAGGTAAACATCTATACATAAGCGTAATACCAAGTGCTCGTGTCAGTGCCTCAGGTAACAACATATCATATATATGATGTATGAATGCATGAAAACAAAATACATCTAAATAAGAAAACTGTTTTCTTATCTCAGTGAGATTTCTGTATAAAAATCGAGTATCATCAATGAATATCACTCAAGTGCCTAGGGTGGCAATCAATGCGGTAGCGTGAACATCCCCAAAAGGTGTCCCATGACTACTATGGAGTTTTGTCTAGCGTGAATATCACTCAAGTGCACAGGTATTTCCACCTTTCAGTTCCATAATAAATAACAAGTCTAAACTGGTAAAATATCCACATCCAAGATACTGAATAACTCGTGTCTCATAAAAAAAAGGTAGATAAGGTAACAGGTGGGTATAGCACATGATGTGAGTTTAGTGTTGAGTATTTAATAGGTATTGTAAACGTTTTACTTTTTCAAATAAGGGTCCGGATACTCGTTATTATTCCATTGTGGCCACGGAACAACAACTGGGAAAGTGAAATGTACTGTTTCACTTCCCGGGATCATGATCGAGTAGTAAAGGAATCCGAGTTCTGAATCTCCTTGCCTAATCAAACTACCCATCCCCGTGGTTCAGTATAAAGGTTTTGACGAATTAGAGTTAGTGCGTATACCTCTAGGTATGGAATTTCCACATTGTATGTATCCACATATTGGATCACTCGCCCTCAAATAGGGTTAGTAGTTGTCCACACATTGGACCATTCACCCGAAGTAGGGTTAGTATTCGCCCGAATAACGGGTTAGTAGTCGTCCACACATTGGACTGTTCACCCTGCCTGCAGGGATCCTCATATATAAGTATTCCATACCTAGGTCTGCGCTTCTAATCCTAACTGTATCATGTATCATGTATATCGAAAACTTGTATTTAAAAGTTGATCTCGTTTAATATGGCCTTCCACAACCATTCATTTTATCTTGTTATATTCTTAAGTTTGTAAGGTATTTTGTATCATCTTATAGAACATTTAGTTAATAAAAGATAATAGTGTTTAATTATATTTATTTGTTTATAAGAAAATCATGATATTTGGAATATTTATCTCTTTAAAGACCCATAATATTTTACTGAGAAAATGTCCTTTTAATAGAAGGTTACGGTACTTATTTGAAAATTATCTTTTAATAAAGTTTTAGATATTCTTTTAGAAAATATCTTTTATAAAGGTTATGGTCTTTGTTGAAAATAGCCTTTTAGTAAAGGTCAAGATATTTAAATGAAATTATCTTTTTTTAGGATGGATTGGGGTATTTTTTTTTGTAAATAATAATTTTATGAAATTATAGTGTTTTAAGTTTGAGGTAACGTTTTAGAAAATACGTTCGTGTTGGCAACCGCTGCACATGGACGGCAGGATTTCTGTCCTTTTCAGGGACGATTGCCTATCAACCACGAGGTACTCACGTAAAACATTACCCTATTATTAGGGTAACTCATTAAACTTTAGTTAACATTCTAAGAATAATTAATATAAAAATATCATTTCGAGTGAAAGGGACTAAGTTGGAAAAACCATATGCCGTTATTTAGATTTAGTATTATCCCCTTTCAAAAAGGTAAAGGGATTTAACAAAATTACAGTAGTTGATGAAAAAAGTGTAAGTAAAATATATATATGTCGTATCTAAAACATTTATTTCAAATATCTTATCTCATATGGATATTTTAAACAAATACAACATTTTAAGAAAACGAGGGTATTTTGTGGAAGTAACCTATTTCGAGATCACAAAGATAATGGGGGTAAGTGTGGGTATGTAAGGGTGAATTGATGCCCCGTGGACTATAACATTAAGCATATCATATTTCGTATAGGGTGAGGGTGCAATATTCACGCATATAGAAGTAATTAAAGACCGTTTTAAACATGGGTTAATATTATCATCATTAAGAGGTACAAAAAAATAGGCATGCAGGAATATTTTTAATATCATTTTAATATGAGATTAGAGATTAGGAGTTGAAACCAAGTTCATTATGAGAAACAACGCGACAGAGGAGTGGAGAGAGGCGGATCCTACCTTTTGTTTGAGTCGGATGCCGATGGGTTGAAAACGTAGGCTCGTACTAAATCCTCAATAATTCCGCGCTCGGATTTTTTCACGATACTTGGGTGCAACCACAGCGTCGACGTCGTCGATACGAAAGCGTGGATATTTTTTTCAGAATTTTTGGAGTTCTAAGGTGTGAGAATTCACTGATTGAAGGTTTCAATTTATAGGGCTTTTTTACCAACCATAAAATCCACAAACTGTTAAAAAAATCCCCAGAATCCGCGCCCCCAATCATTCCCCGTGATTAGCCGCCGCCGCCAGCGCTTCGTGGCCGTTGGATCTTGATCCAATGGCCTGGATCGTGCCGCGCGTGGCTACGTGGCCGCGATAGGAGACCAGGCGTTTTCGCGTGGTCCCCACCACGTGGGCGCTGCCGGGTTGGGCTGTTGGATCTTGTATCCAACGGTCTAGGATCAAGGGATTAATATAATATTTTTTATTTTTTTTTGATTTTTTTAAAATAAAAATAATAAACTGTTTATTATTTAAAATTTGAATTTGGTTTTAAAAAAATTGTTAAAAATAGTTAAACATAAGGGAAAATTATTGAAAAATTTCAGAAAATATATTTTATTGTTAATTTTAGTATAAAAATAATTTTGGGCTAAAACTAAATAATATATCCATTTCTATGGTGTTAGCTAGTTATTATAATTATTTAAAAATCTAGTTTATCCTTTAAAATATTTTAAATTACGAATTAAATATTTTAATTGACAATAAAAATATGTAGATTATTTTAAGGCATTATAAAATTTTATTAAAACATTTTAAGCCTATAAAAGTAATAAATAGATTTTAGAAAATTCCTTTAATCGTATTTCAATGCTTAGAAAATTATTAAAATTACTTTAAAAATATTCTTCTATCAACGAAACACGTAAATAATTATTTGATACTAGAAATTTAAATAAAATATATTTTATTAGGTATTAGAAAACACGGTCGTTACAATCTACCCTCCTTAAAATAATTTCGTTCTCGAAATTTCAGAAGGTAGGTCAAGAAAAATCACAAAGAAGGGATTATTGTGGTTTAAAAATTTTGGGTCTCACTCTCTCGTCCCGTTCCTCACTTCCGTATAGGAGTACTTTCTTCATAAATCTCTAGCCAGCTGGATTGTCTTGTCGCTCAAGGTTTCATCCTTCTACTATCTCGACCGGTTGCTGCTCGTAGGTTACGCCAACCTTTCCGTAATCTCGGAACGATCAAAAGTATGGCTAGGGTTGCCAGCATACCCTCCAAGGAAAGTAGCAAAAATAGGCTATACACAAACTCACCGTCTCCTTCTAAGATGTTAAGCGGCCGATGAGTCGTGGGCTGAGCTTTTCGCGCTCGCTGCATTGTCTCACCATCTCCACTTTTTTTTTCTACAATTATCTCAATCTTACAAATTCTCCATATTCAGGATCGTCTCAACCGATCAGCACTTCTCCTATATAAAACTTGTCCCCTCTCATCTGCTTTATGTGTTTCAACCATCCGTGTCCTCACGTTCTCCTTAGAATAGTGTTTTTATATCTTCAAGATGAACATTACCATCGTCGGTTCTAGATCTGGACAGGATTGTTGCTTTCATAAGTCTTTAGCCGTCTTAATGCATATGCAACTTATATCGTCACGCGGATACATCGCACCACTATGTCCCTTCTCTGAAAATCGTAGTTGATGCTTAAAGCTTCTGGGTTTGCTACGAATGGCAAGAATGGTTGTGATAGTTATGATCTACCCTCCTTAGAATAATTTCAGATTTTGAAATTTCCAAAGAAGTAGCCACTACTAGGCTCGGAAATCAATAACACTGTCAGGAACCCTCTTTGATGCATGGGTCGCTCCCGAGAGTTGGTGTATCACTTGAGGCATGGAAAGTCTCTGAAGGGTTTAGGTATAAGGAACTCGGAAAATGTAAAATCAGTAGTTACTTCCGGATAGGAAAGTTTAGAAGTTGACAGAAGGTTGTGAATTGATGGAAGACTTGCGAAATATACGATAAAGGCAACTGGTCGAAATTATGGAAACTAGAGAAATTATTGTGAGTCTAACTAAGATTTGCATCAAAAGATAAATAAGTATGGTAACGCAAAGGAAGGTTGGAAAAGAAAAGAGTACCTCTGTTGTCTTGCTATGTGGCATCAGCCTTCTCGGCTGTCATGGTGAAGGTCTGACGTTTGGGTCCATTTCGTTGCGCTTGCTGAAAACACGCTCCTGTGATGGCAAGGGTGGTCCCTTTGGTGATGCCCCTTGATCGGTTGGTTGAGTGGAGGAAGGTGGTCAGTTTCCCTGTCGTGGTGCCACATAGTTAGCCGGCTTGTTGACGGGGCTTGATTGTCTCCCTCTCTGAGGACAGTCCCCAATAGCATGATCCGGAGACCCACAGACTATGTAAAGTTTATTCAAAATGCGACAGTCTCTCATGTAGTGTCCGGTCCTACCACAATGGTTGCATATAACGGCTGGTTTTCTGAGGATATTTGGTCCTGCTGGTCTCTTGGGTTGTTGTCTCCCGTTGAATCTAGAAGGTGTTCCTCCAAGAATTTGATTGGCCGGTTGCTTAATGCCGAACAAACGATCATCCTTCCTTATGCGTCGCTGAAGGTCTTCAAAGTTTCGCGCCGTCTCTAAGATTTCATCATAAGTCGAAAGAGTAGCAGAAGACATGGAGGACTGCGTCTTCAGGTCCAATCCTTGTCAGAATCTCTTAGCATATAGTTCTGGGGTTGCCACCAAATGATGTGCGAACCGACTTAACCTGGCAAACTCCGAAGCGTCCACCGACTTATCCCACTTGCTCTCTTGTTGGAGTTGTATAAACTCTCTTTCCATCTCTAGGTGTGCCACGGCTGGAAAGTACTGGGTATCAAAACGTTGTTTGAACGTTTCCCAGTCGATGGGTTCCTTCAATCTACTTTCCTCTGCCTCCCACCATATTCTGGCATTATTTGTAAGTTGTAGTTTGGCAATGTTCACCTATGCGTCCTTCGGAATTTGAGCGGCACTGAGATCATTGTCTGTTCCTTTGAGCCATTCTTCAGCTTCTAAAGGAGTTTCCTTCCCCGAAAAGGTCTTAGGGTGGAGTGACCTGAACTGCTTCACTCCCGCCGAACCTTGAGGAACTGGGGATAGTGCCTTACTTAAAATCTTTACTTGCTGCTGCCTACTTTCTCGTAGCTCCTGATGAAGGGCGGCTGTCTGCTGCTGCTGTTACTCCAGTAATCCTTGCATCATTTGTAGCATAGCTGCTTGCTGAGCAGCGGCTTCATTGACTCTATTTCCCCTTCTGTTGCGGTTATGGTGTCGTCTAGCCATTGATGATCTGAATGAGAATAAGTTAGGTTACAAATAGGCTGAGGAGTGAGACAAGATAATAACTTGTATGGAAGAACAACAATTAATGCAAGAGAAAAACTAAGAAGAAGAGCAAGAGACACAAGAAAGATTTTTGCTCGAAACTAAAATTTTATTATCCAACTTCAATAAGGAGAGTACAACCGAAAAGTAAGGACATGCCCCTACTGTTCTACATCGTTTTATTTGGTCAAAAGAAAAAGTAAAAGTCTTATTAATCTTAATTATGGGAGTTCAACAAGTTGCGATAGGCTCTCGCACTGAGAAAGGTACGGCCATTCCCACTGAGTCTTGCGGGGGCAACTGCCTGAGTTTCTTCGGCTTCGAGTTCTTCCTCACTCGAAACTTCGTCCTTTGACTCATCCTCGGCAGGAGCCTCGTTCTCTGATTCCCCCTATATAGGGTCTTCTTCTTATGCAGGAGCCTCCCCATCAGGATTATATTCCATAAGATTCCCTTCCGTCGCAGGAGCCACTTTTTCTGGCCCTTCCTCTATATGCTCCTCTTCCATAGGATCTTGATTGATTAGAATGTTGTACATGCGTTTTAAAATTTAAGAAAATACCGCAATCAAGACGGTGTCGCTTGGTAGCTAGCCGGTTGAGTACGGGTCGATCCACAGAGAGAAGCATTCCTTTTCTTTATGTTTTAACGAGTTAAGTCCCAAAAATTGGTGGTTTTGTTTTAAGATCTAAGAAAGATAAAAGTTGATAAAAAGCTTGCTAGGGTTAGGATTAGGTTAGTTCGAGATGGAGATTTTCTCGCTTCTATCAATGCCTTAGTTATGAATAAAGGTGTTAGGGTAATCGGCAACAACGGGAATTAGCACGACTGGAAAGAAACTAAGTATCTTCCTTTTGGTCATTGTCCGTCCGTTCTTGGCTCTTAGCCCTAACCTCCAGTTAATTCAATCACACCCGGTCTAACTAGGGAATCAACGCTATCACGTAAGATAGGGTGCCGTAGTGAGCGGTGTGTGGTTGATTTAAAAAGAGTCCTTTTAATAAAATTATATGGGCAAAGAAAGGAGTGAAAGAGATTTCCATCTCTCAAACCTTCCCTATCCTAACCCTAACAAGTGAGGGATTACTCACTCATTAGGAAAGTTATGATCAATGAAATTCATTTTTTTATAATTTTTATATTAGAAAACTAAATTGCAGATATTAAAAGAACAGATAAAAATTGCAAGAATTAAATTCAGATAATAAAGGAATGCGAGATAAAAATAAAAACGCTTACTTAATTGATGACCTCAAGAGCGCGGTACAATTGAATTTAGATCTAGAAAAAAGGCAAAGAGAGGCATCCTAAGAAAGGCACCCTAGAAGAGGCACCCTCAAGAGGCACCCTCAAGAGGCACCCTTTATTTAGTTTTGAGCCCTCCTATTTATACATAGGAAAAACCCTAGGTTTACATTCTGATCCATACATGAAATTACAAAACAACCCCAAAGACCAAGTCAAAGCACCGACACCCCACCGACAAGTGCATTGCACGGCCGCGGAACCGCGGCAGAATAGCCTGTTTGGCCGTGGATCCGCGGCCATTTGGTGGGCTCATGGGTCCAATTCTTTAGGGTTTCTTCAAGTTGCTTTTATCTTCTGTTTTCTTCACTTGGTCTCTCAGAATTTTTTCTACTTTCTTCCAGATTTCCAACAGTGCAGAATTATGTGGACTTTTACCGTAAGCTTCGCGTTGAAGTCTTGAATCTTGTACCGCCTTTGTGCATTGAACTGTCTACTGATCTTCATTTGTTCCTTGAACTGGTAGGCGGCATCATACGGATTCATCTATTGTTGGTCGTAGTCTCACATTTGTAGCGTCTTTTCATGAATTTCACTGTATTGTTATGAGAACATGTAACCTGCAACTATTTAGCAGACATGGATCAAAAGCACCTATTTATTTGTAATATGATTAAGAATGGGCGATATAATAATGCAAAATTCTGATATGAATAAATACCCCCAAACTTATCTTTTGCTCGTCCCGAGCAAAACCAATTTATTCTCGAAAAATCCTAACCTCACTTTCGCAGGGAATCGCGATTGTACTGAGCTCGTGCAACAAGCCGTTAAATCTCTGGGTGTCCCTAGTAGGAGGAGTGGTGTCTTCTGAGGGTTTTCAGCGGATACTATCCACAAAATCCGATAAATTTGGCCTGTTGACTTTCATTCTTCAATTCGGTATTCTGGTAAGAAATTCTATTATTTTCAACTTAGAAATCATCAACCCGTATTTTTCACTCACTTTTCATTTAACTCAAGATCGTATATGTTCTGCAAATTTCTTAAGCTTTCAGTATCTTTTGAAATTTCCTTCTAAGCTTCAATCTTAACTTAAGGATTTTTATCATCTTTATTGAAGATATAAGGCCTATCTTTCATTCTTATCTCTCATCCAAATCTCAATCATATACCCCTACATGTGTATAATTATCACCCCTACACTTGGAAATTCAATTCAAGCTATCATACTCTTATCCATCGTCCAAAGTACTTTTAGTTAGTGAATTTTAGATGAAATTTCTCGCACATCCTTCATGCGACCGTTAATACTTCTTGAGGTACTAAACGACCGATTACAAAATGTGCTTGCGCATTTAGGCGTAATTTCTCGTCTTGTAATACCTAAGGCTTAGCAGTGACTCCCAAACCAGTTGGTCTAAGACACTAGGTGATAAAGCACCCTCGCTATATTTTTTATTTATGCAGCCTTACGTAATTACAAAAAACTGTGTTCATTTTTTTTTATCTCTTTATTCATACTTGTACTTTTATTTTATTTTTCTTCATACTAAGGATTTTAGACAAGAGCGTTTCAAGGTATCCTCTACTATCCCAAGTCTCAAGGTGCGTGTATGTGCAAGTTGTAAGATATATATTTTCAGAATTCAGACTTAACGTTCAGAATTATTTTTCAGACTTATACTTCAAATAAAAATTTCTATACTCTTCCCTTATTTTGATTTAGCCCAAGAACTGAACTCAAAATTTGCCTATTTCTAAATAAACTATAAGGACATATATTTTCTACAGTTAAACTTTAAGAAATGTTTTTTTTAGGGTTTTTAATTTACTAAGTTTAGGATCTAGTTTTTCCCTACTATTCAACCATCATGTTGAACTTAAGTCAAATATGGTCAAAACTGAAATTTTCAATTTTTTTTTTTAATTTTTGATTTTTATGGGTTTTAAAATAAGTATGTAAATGCAAAAATATACATATGAATGCGAAGGATGAAAGCTTACCGAGCACACCCCCAAACTTAAACTTGACAGTGTCCTCACTGTCAGGCTACACTAAGAGGGTCAAAGTTGTCGGCACTCCCCTGTTTATTTATTAAATTTTTTTTAACAGAAAAAGAAAACAAAATATATATACAAAAAGGTCCCCCCAAACTTAAGTGAAACAGTGTTTCCACTGTTTAAGCGTTTAAGTTCAGAGTTGGGGAGGAGAAAAACACAGTATCAAGCTATATAAGGCCTTACACAGGCCAAAGGTTAACACCAACCATTTGAAGAATTTATCAATGTAACGTATAGGTCGGTGGAAAAACATGTTATATAGAGCCAAGAAGAAGTGGGGAGGAGATAAGTGGTGGTGTGGAAAGGGTTTGCGTGAACGTGAATGTGAGGACATAAGAGGTGATGATAAATAAAAACAAGAATGTGAATGATCAGAAATGAGTGGAATATTGGCATTCTCGTATTTTATAAGAAGAAAGAGTGGTGGTTCAACTTCTATAGGTGGAGAATGATTAATCATAAAATCCTTGATGTTTAGGAATGCAAGTTCGTCAGTGAAAAGTTCTTCAAAACTCTCATTGATGTAATTGAACATTTTACTATCAGTACGTTTTGTGCCAGAATTTATCATACTTGATTTGTTAAAAATTATGGAGGTAGGAGACTCGAAAAACTCATCTACCTCATTTTCAAAAGTATCCAAATCAAGTTGGATTTCTGGAATGATCAAACTTGAATTATCGGATTGTGATTCATCAACACTCACTGAAATTATAGGAAAAATAGAAGAAGAACCTGAGAAAGTGGGAGAAAGAAGTTGAATACGAGGGTGGAGATGGAGTGTATAAATTAGCACAATTTGTAATGACCGATGTGTAAAAAGCGATTGTGCTAATCTATCAACTCACTGAGAAATGAGGTCAAATCCCTCAAGATTCGTGAGAAAACATGGGTACGTCGAACTTAGTAAACCAGACATAAAAAATGAAAGTGTAACGGTTTCTTGCAAGGTCGGAGCGAGGATGGAAGGAAGTGATTGAGGAAGGGTATCGGTTAAAGGTTCAGGAGGGTGTGCGCAATCAGTGAAAGGGATAGTATGAATTGGAAAATCCGACTTCTCAAGTAAAACAGCTTCATCCTCAATAATTTTCTCAATACTTTCCTCAAAATTTAGCTTATCCATGCAATTCTCATCAAAATCAAGACGCATATGAAGTTCGGGAGAAACATTTAATGGCTCAGGATGATGAATTGGAGAAAAAAATTCAGTCAAATCTGCGGGTTCATCATCCAAAATATTCCCATCGTCGATATCCTCAATCAAGTGAAAATCAATTTTCTCAGACACCTCATCAAAAGCATGGATATTAATCAATTCAGGTTCTACAGTGGAGGTGTAGAGGTCAAAAGGATTGGTGATGGTTTCACTCGAAAGGGACCCTTCACAATCAGGTAAATCAAACACTATAAAGTCGCACAACTCATTAAACGTTTTATTTTCAACTGGTGAATCATTTGGAACACTTGATAGACATTCAAAACCGGAATTGTGGGATTCAATTGGGGATGGGTAGGTTTGATTTGGAAGGGTGCACAGCTCACTCTCTCCACTCAAATTATCAATCTGTCCAACCTCCTCATCATACATTGGAAAATTTGGGGCCAGTTGGAAACTAGCTACCGGATCACTAGGTTGTATAAGGGCGGCCATGGACGCATTCAAATCCCTCATCTGTTGGCATGACGCTACCATAAAATCTTTCAACGACTGTTCCAGACTAGACATGGGTTGTGACGGGGTTTCAGTAAAAGATTCAAAATTGTTTGGATACGTGAAACTCCCAAATGGCTGTGTAGAAGCAATGTCTAGGGAAGGTGCAGCCTCACTTGAGGACCGAGATATAAGGCCAATCTGTCTTCTAGTCGGCTCCCCATTCAAGTCGGGTAGGACTGGTAGGAATTGAATGATTGGACAGGAGTAGGATCAATATTTGGATAAGAAGGTGAATGGAATTGTTGATCCAAAGAATTCGCAGTGGTGAAAGGAGTGAAAGATCGGTTACGAGATTGTTCAATATGTTCAGCAATAAACATGGGTTTCGGAGTTACAACAGAACTCGAAAAAGGGGTATCAACGTAAGAAGGTGGTGAAGGTTGAAATGGTTGATATAAGGTGGATTGTGGAGTCCAACTGGTTATCCTAGACGCGTCTATTCGATCTTTCAAAGAAATTTTTGGTATGGAAGGGTCGTTCGAAATTCGACCAAAACAAGAAGCATGGGAAGTAATGTCTGGTTGAGGGTACCAAAGTTCGGCAAGAGTTTTGCGAGGTGGGGTACCCGTGATGTGATGAGAGAAAGGAAAAGAAAAAAAAATGTGATTTTTATTTTTTTATTTTATTTTATTTATATTTTTTTGTTTTTAAAAGAAAAATTATTTGTTTTTGGAGTTCTGAAATTTTTGAAAGTGTTTTATTTATTATTTTTTTTAGAAAGAGTTTTCGCAAAAAATTGTATGGATCTAAGGCACAATGCACAATCACACCTAGAACTAGGGTCTCCTAAGTCAACTAGACTGTTCCTAACTATTCCAAAGTGACAAGTTGTGAGATAACCCTCAAATCGCCTCTTCACCGCCAATTGTGGCCAAGTAAGCACAAGTGAAGAAAGGAGGGTTCCGCTCACGAATCTCCGTGAGACGGGCCTTTTAAAGTTATCTTTCTCACTTGTCTAGCCTAGGCACCACAAAGTCAGGTTTAGATAAACGACTGAATGCCCACAACCTTTCTCTGTCCTAATGATCGCGACAGTCCTTAATTGGCTGGGTCTAGATATTTTTAATCAACTCGAGGGTGATGCATATGCTTTTTGTGATTTCTGGGGTCTTAGAAAGGGTAATGAAATCCCCACCCAATCTTGATTGGTGTTATAGCCCCTTAAAAGTCCATATTAATTATGCAAAGCAGTTAACACACCAAAAATCTAAAACACTTGCAAAAAAAAAAAAATTATTTGGCAGCACAAAGAATCCTGCACAAAAACAATTTATTGGAGAGGAAGAAAAAGTTATTGTGCAAAGAATACCTGCAGGAATTTTTTTTTTTTTAGTGGAGTGCAGAGGAGAAAAGAGATACTCACAGAGAATTTTTAACTACTGACGTCACAGGTTGACCGCGGTTCCGTGGCGGTTTAGATCTCCAAAAAAAATTTCTGTGTTGTTTAGATTCTCCCCTGTCTGTTCAGATTCTCTGTTTCTTGATTTGTTCACTGGGCTTGCTCCAGATCTGAAACAGAGTTTGCTCCAAGCCTGCACACTTGCACAAAAACCTTTCAAAAAGAACAAGATGATTTTTTTTTAAATTTTCAATTTTTATAATTTTTTTTAATTTTTTTTATTAACCCGAAATTACACAAAGAAAGAGACTACCGTCTCCCCGGCAACGGCGCCATTTGATTGATTAGAATGTTGTACGTGCGTTTTAAAATTTAAGAAAATACCGCAATCAAGACGGTGTCGCTTGGTAGCTAGCCGGTTGAGTACGGGTCGATCCACAGGGAGAAGCATTCCTTTTCTTTATGTTTTAACGAGTTAAGTCCCAAAAATTGGTGGTTTTGTTTTAAGATCTAAGAAAGATAAAAGTTGATAAAAAGCTTGCTAGGGTTAGGATTAGGTTAGTTCGAGATGGAGATCTTCTCGCTTCTATCAATGCCTTAATTATGAATAAAGGTGTTAGGGTAATCGGCAACAACGGGAATTAGCACGACTGGAAAGAAACTAAGTATCTTCCTTTTGGTCATTGTCCGTCCGTTCTTGGCTCTTAGCCCTAACCTCCAGTTAATTCAATCACACCCGGTCTAACTAGGGAATCAACGCTATCACGTAAGATAGGGTGCCGTAGTGAGCGGTGTGTGGTTGATTTAAAAAGAGTCCTTTTAATAAAATTATATGGGCAAAGAAAGGAGTGAGAGAGATTTCCATCTCTCAAACCTTCCCTATCCTAACCCTAACAAGTGAGGGATTACTCACTCATTAGGAAACTTATGATCAATGAAATTCATTTTTTTATAATTTTTATATTAGAAAACTAAATTGCAGATATTAAAAGAACAGATAAAAATTGAAAGAATTAAATTCAGATAATAAAGGAATGCGAGATAAAAATAAAAACTCTTCCTTTATTGATGACCTCAAGAACGCATTACAATTGAATTTAGATCTAGAAAAAAGATAAATAGAGGCATCCTAAGAAAGGCACCCTAGAAGAGGCACCCTTTATTTGGCTTTGAGCCCTCCTATTTATAGAAAGGAAAAACCCTAGGTTTACATTCTGATCCATACATGAAATTACAAAACAGCCCCAAAGACTGAGTCAAAGCACCGACACCCCACCGACACGTGCATTGCACGGCCGCTGAACCGCGGCAAAATAGCCTGTTTGGCCGCGGATCCGTGGCCATTCGGTGGGCTCATGGGCCCAATTCTTTAGGGTTTCTTCAAGTTGGTTTTATGTTCTGTTTTCTTCACTTGGTCTCTCGGAATCTTTTCTACTTTCTTCCATATTTCCAACAGTACAGAATTATGTGGACTTTTACCGTAAGCTTCGCATTGAACTATCTACTGATCTTCATTTGTTCCTTGAACTGGTAGACGACATCATACGGATTCATCTATTGTTGCTCGTAATCTCACATTTGTAGCGTCTTTTCATGAATTTCATTGTATTGTTCTGAGAACCTGTAACCTGCAACTATTTAGCAGACATGGATAAAAAACTCCTATTTATTTATAATATGATTAAGAATGGACGATATAATAATGCAAAATTCTGATATGAACAGATCTTCTTCTTCGTCCTCGGAGTTATTGGCCATCACAGGCTCCGGAGTTGCAGCATCGACTTCTTCATCTTCCGAGCCACTGTTGGAAATAACCGCCTAAGATTCTATGACTTCGTCGTCTGAATCTCCAGATGTAGCTTCAAAAGTAATACCGGACATGTCGTCCTCGTCGAAAAGATTTGTAATGACTTGAAAGGAAGGCCATGGTCCGGATACAGAATGTCAAGGAAGGGGCATGGGACATAGGAAAATGAAATCGGTATAAATGGATGAGATTCACAAATATAATAAGTCAGTTAATGGTTTCATTTTCATACACAAGTGGACCTGCATGGGCCACCACCAAAACCTGTCACGCCCCGCTTCCCAAAAGAAGGTGAAGGATGACGTGGTAAAGTCCGCAACCTAACTGTATTGAAGGTAGTTTATTCAATACAGTTATGTTAAGCGTATGAATATCTAACATGCAGGATGTGTATCAAAATCAAATAATAAAAGCGAAAGACATTTATTTCCATTAACCAAACTTTATTGCATCCCAAAGGAAAGAGTAAAATAAACTAAGTAGTTTAATTATATCAAAGGAGAAACAAAAGCCCTAAACATGTGGGCAACAACAAAAAATTAGATCTAGCTAATCTTCCGTCGTCAAGTCTGCATAATCTTAATTAGTTGGCTCCACTCCTTGATCCTCGCCATAATATTCATTCTCATCTGACGGACATTCCAAAGATAGAGGAAGAAAAGGAAGGTCCGCCAGCGAGTTATACTCAGGTAGGATTGCCTCATAAGGAAGTAAACGTATAGAAACGAACAGGTGTATATAAATATAATGAATATGATGTACATGGGTATAAAGGAATGAGGTTGTATGCAAATTAGATATGTTGACAGAAGTATATGTGAATATGAGTAGGTTGTGTGAGGTATATGTTTGGTAAAAGTTCAAGTCAAGTCAAATGGATATTCGGTCTAAGAGTTAGATGAGGTTAAACCAGGTGTGTATTGATGGAATTGACTGGTGAACATACTCGTATCCTTGAGGTATCCAATGACTAGCTGGCGCTCATGCCTGGGGTGGCAATCAATGCGGTAGCGTGAACATCCCCGAAAGGTGTCCCATGACTACTATGGAGTTTTGTCTAGCGTGAATATCACTCAAGTTGACAGGTATTTCCACCCTTCAATTCCATAATAAACAACAAGTCTAAACTGGTAAAATATCCACATCCAAGATACTGAATAACTCGTGTCTCATAAAGAAAGGTAGATAAGGTAACAGGTGGGTATAGCACATGATGTGAGTTTAGTGTTGAGTATTTTATAGGTATTGTAAACGTTTTAGTTTGTCAAATAAGGGTTCGGATACTCGTGATTATTCGATTGTGGCCACGGAACAACAACTGGGGAAGTGAAATGTACCGTTTCACTTCCCGGGATCATGGTCGAGTAGTAAAGGAATCCGAGTTCCGAATCTCCTTGCCAAATCAAACTACCCATCCCCATGGTTCAGTATAAAGGTTTTGACGAATTAGAGTTAGTGTGTATACCTCTAGGCATGGAATTTCCACATTGTTTGTCATCCACATATTGGATCATTCGCCCTCAAATAGAGTTAGTATTCACCCGAATATCGGGTTAGTAGTTGTCCACATATTGGACCATTCACCCTAAGTAGGGTTAATATTCGCCCGAATAACGGGTTAGTAGTCGTCCACACATTGGACTGTTCACCCTGACTGCAGGGATCCTCATATATAAATATTCCATATCTAGGTCCGCACATTCTAACCCTAACCGTATCATGTGTCATGTATGTCGTAAACTTGTATTTAAAAGTTGATCTTGTTTAATATGGCCTTCCACAACCACTCATTTTATCTTATTATATTCTTATGTTTGTAAGGTATTTCGTATCATCTTATAGAACACTTAGTTAATAAAGGATAATAGTGTTTAATTATATTTATTTGTTTATAAAAAAATCATGATATTTGGAATATTTATCTCTTTAAAGACCCATAATATTTTACTGAGAAAATATCCTTTTAATAAAAGGTTACGGTACTTATCTGAAAATTATCTTTTAATAAAGTTTTAGATATTCTTTTAGAAAATATCTTTTATAAGGGTTATGGTCTTTATTGAAAATAGCCTTTTAGTAAAGGTCAAGGTATTTAAATGAAATTATCTCTTTTTCGGATGGATTGGGGTATTTTTTTTTTTAAACAATAATTTTATAAAATTATAGTGTTTTAAGTTTGAGCTAACGTTTTAGAAAATACGTTCGTGTTGGCAACCGCTGCACATGGACGGCAGGATTTGTGTCCTTTTCAGGGACGATCGCCTATCAACCACGAGGTACTCGCGTAAAATATTACCCTATTATTAGGGTAACTCATTAAACTTTAGTTAATATTCTAAGAAGAATTAATATAAAAATATCCTTTCGAGTGAAAGGGACTAAGTTGGAAAAACCATATGCCGTTATTTAGATTTAGTATTATCCCCTTTCAAAAAGGTAAAGGGATTTAACAAAATCATAGTAGTTGAAGAAAAAAGTGTAAGTAAAATATATATATGTCATATCTAAAACATTTATTCCAAATATTTTATCTCATATGGATATTTTAAAGAAATACAACATTTTAATAAAACGAGAGTATTTTGTGGAAGTAACCTATTTCGAGATCACAAAGGTAATGGGGTAAGTGTGGGTATGTAAGGGGTGAATTGATGTCCCGTGGACTATAACATTAAGCATATCATATTTCGTGTAGGGTGAGGATGCAATATTCACGCATATAGAGGTAATTAAACACCGTTTTAAACATGGGTTAATATTATCATCATTAAGAGGTACAAAAAAATAGGCATGCAGGAATATTTTTAATATCATTTTAATATGAGATTAGGGATTAGGAGTTGAAACCAAGTTCATTATGAGAAAGAAGGCGACAGAAGAGTGGAGAGAGGCGGATCCTACCTTTTGTTTGAGTCGGATGCCGATGGGTTGAAAGCGTAGGCTCATACTAAATCCTTAATAGTTCCGCGCTCGGATTTTTCCTCGATACTTGGGTAGAACCACAGCGTCGGCGTCGTCAATACGAAGGCGTGGATATTATTTTCAAAAATTTTGGAGTTCTGAGGTGTGAGAATTCACTGATTGAAGGTTTCAATTTATAGGGCTTTTTTACCAACCATAAAATCCAAAAACTGTTAAAAAAATCCTCAGAATCCGCGCCCCAATCATTCCCGGTGATGAGCCACCGCCGCCAGTGCTTTGTGATCGTTAGATCTTAATCCAAAGGCCTGGATCGCGCCGAACACGCGCCTATATGGCCGCGAGAGGAGACCACGCGTTTTCGCGTTGTCCCCTCCACGTGGACACCTCCGGGTGATTTGGGCCGTTGGATCTTGTATCCAACGATCCAGGATCAAGAGATTGATATAATATTTTTTATTTTTTATTTTTATTTTTATTTTTTTAAAATAAAAATAATAAACTGTTTATTATTTAAAATTTGAATTTGGTTTTAAAAAAATTGTTAAAAATAGTTTAAAATACGAGAAAATTATGGAAAAATTTCAGAAAATATATTTTATTGTTATTTTTAGTATAAAAATAATTTTGAGCTAAAACTAAATAATATATCCATTTCTATGGTGTTAGCTGGTTATTATAATTATTTAAAAATCTAGTTTATCCTTTAAAATATTTTTAATTACGAATTAATTTTTTTAATTGATAATAAAAATATGTAGATTATTTTAAGGTATTATAAAATTTTATTAAAACATTTTAAGCCTATAAAAACAATAAATAGATTTTAGAAAATTCCTTTAATCATATTTCAATACTTTGAAAATTATTAACATTACTATAAATATATTCTTTTATCAACGAAATACGTAAATAATTATTTGATACTAGAGATTTAAGTAAAATATATTTTATTAGATATTAGAAAACACGGTTGTTACAGTAAGTGAACCCACCTATCAAAACAATCACCCGGAAGGAAGCAGTGTGCCAGCAAAGCAGCCAAGGAAACCTGTATGGCAAACCTCCAAGAAACTGTGGCACAATGGGGGTAAGTTGCCAACTCGTGAGTAGAAAATATCGCTGAGCAGAAATCGCATGTATGACTCAATTTTAGGTCATACGATAATAATATCCTCAAAATGATATAGCCTGAAACATATAGTAATGGCAAGGGTAAACATCTATACATAAGCGTAATACCAAGTGCTCGTGTCAGTGCCTCAGGTAACAACATATCATATATATGATGTATGAATACATGAAAACGATATACATCTAAATGAGAAAACTGTTTTCTTATCTCAGTGAGATTTCTGTATAAAAATCGAGTAGTATCAATGAAATCAATAGAAAATCAGTGTCAATCATCGAGAAAAAATATATATCTCGATATCTCAATATCTCAGGCTCCGGCTATCCGGACTGGCCTATATCATCAAATCTCAATATCTAGGGCTCCGGCAATCTGGACTGGCCTATATCATCAAATCTCAAGACCACGTCGGTATCCTCCGAATATCCGGCGCGTCACAATAACCGATCGGTAGTGATCCCCTGTCGGGTTCAACGCCATCTACTGCGACCATCTTACCCCGGGGTACCGCACCGGGTCCACCATACATCCGCATATGGTTCCTCCTCCTCCTCGAATCGGATGTATGATATCGCTCAAGAGCCGAGAAAACTCATGGTGGACACCTCTCAAATCATATCAGGAGAAAACCGCAATTTTCTATCTTTAAAATGATAATAAGTTTATAAAATCTTTGCAGTTTCTCCAAATCCAGAAATCTCATGGAAATCCGAAATCCCAATCTCGACAGTAAATAACAGTGAATTACCAGCATAAAGTCTCATAATATTGCATGACAAATAAATATATAAAATGCATCGGATATCAAACAAGGATTGCAATAATTAAACTAGCATATGAAAGCGATAATATATTGCAACTATCAGCTAGCAGGCTATGTCAATAAATAATATTCTCTAAAGTGTGCGTGATATGGCAATTACCGATGATGATGGGTGTGAGCCGGCAAGCAAGTGTATGTGGAGCATACGCATCATCGGTAATGGTGCTGGTGTCCTAATAGTATGGGTTCATAATAACTAACGAAACACATTTAAGCATGCAATGCGATGCGAACAGCATGAATGTACGAAAAATGAATAGTAAATGCAACATATAGTAATAAACGTTATATATACGAGTCATACTATTTTGGCATTTGAAATATCACGTATCGTGGTGATTAGAAAATAGAGGCTACGGTGTTTTTAAGAAAAGGTACGTCCTTTGAAATATCCGTAGTATCTCTTAGCCTGTCTTTAAAATACTCACGATTCGTTAGTTTTGGAAATAAGTATGACTCGAACTCAGTCTAACGTCTACTAAGTAAACTACAGGACTAAACTAACAGACTAGTCAAAAGGGTAAGGAAAACTACCTAAGTCTGAGTCGATATTTATATCTAGTAGTCGGTGATCCCGCCTCAATAGTATCACGTATGATACAATATATATAATATGACATTCTTAAGTCAAGAGTGCAGATCTATCATCATAATTATATCTCGTACGGTAAATCCATCGTACGGCATCCCAAATCTGGGTACGGGTCGAATATCACATTTATCTCATTATTCATCTGGTATCCTTATCATCATATCCTTAATTAGGGGTACTGATCTAAACTCTAGTATATTCAGATACCATCAACATATATATATATATATATATATATATATATATGCGTGTGTATGAAAACACATCGCCTAAAGATCCGCTATAATAACATGTCGTATCTCATAATACGAACCAAGTCACATCACCGATCTCGTGGCCTCATGCCCAATCACATCGATTCATCTCCAAGTACCATATACTATCCTCATCATCCATGTATATGTATACGTATATATATACATACTCACATACCTATATGTATATATATATACATATCCTCATATACACACAAGAAAATAAAATGTATGCATGTGTGTGTGCGTGTGTGCAATTCACTACTCTAGGGTTCGCGACTAAGAAACTAACTAAATCACTATTTTACGAATACGCTAATACTAACCCAAAGTCATCTAAGCATTTCTCGCTAAGTATACACATCTCATAAAACACATAAGTATAAGCATATAAATATATCATCACGCATTCGCGTGCTACACTACGAAACTGCGGGGGTGCTATACGCCATCTACCCGACTTCCCCCGTAGATATATATATCTACTCACTTTGATCCTTACTTGTCGAAGTCGATGCCTCCATCCTCATCCTCGTCGTCCGAAGTCCACGCGGAGGTACGTACATGTCATAACATATCGTGTCGCATTAAAATTCAATTCAAAACCAAAACGACATGCGAATCACACATAGGTTAAAACTTATGATCTACGCATGCAAGAAAGGCAAAACAAATACTCGATGTCGATGTACAAACGTCAAACCATCAAGTTAAAACACAAATACCCAAGTTCAAGTTAACAGAATCCGCAAAACCGAAATCAGAAACAATGTAAAACACTTCCAGATTTTACCCTATGTCAAATTATCCAATTTTGCACATGGGGTAGGTCTAATTTACTGGAAATGGAGCCATGGACCAAACACGAATCCATTCTCCCATAACCTGGCCGCAATTTGCGGTCAGAAAGAATTAATCTGCGGCCATGGGTTGGGGTTTGGGTCTTGGGTAATGCTTCTAGGATGCCTGCTTGTATCACTGTATTTGCTAAATAATTTCCAGGGTCTCCGGGTGTTAGCAGATCTCCAATAACACCTCAAATTTCCATAAATTCCCGATATCGGGGTTTCTAAGTTCGTGTCAAGGGGTCTATCCTCTGGTTTAGTCTAATATACTATCACCACAAGGGTTTTATGGCCTCTGCTAATCTCAATTACACTATCTCAACTCAAGAATCCTTCCAACCTCTTCTAGGAATTTTCAAGCATCTCTAAACTACACAATATGGATTCTAAACTAGTATAGATGCTAAAGTAAATGTAATACTACTCTAATGGTGCAAGAATTACCTCATTTGGCAACTCAAGAATTTTCTTGAGTTGCCCCTGGTGCTCAAAATCCAATTTTTCTTTGTTCCCTATACTTGTAGTGAGCTTGTGCATGTTTTTGGTGAAGAGGATGTAAAGTTTTGAGTTGTTTTTGGTGGTGTTGTGAGGATTTAGAGGAGGTGGGGGAGTGAGGGCAGCCATGTGAGGGGAGAGGAGAGGAAAGATGAAGATGATGAATAAAAACAATGAGCCATGCCAAGGTTGACCCCTCACCCTCTCTCTCTCTCTCGCCCATGCCTCCTTGTCTCACCATGCCACATTGTTAATTCTTTTTCCTTTTCTTTTATCTTTTCTTTTTCTTTTCTTTTCTTTAAAAAAAATAAAGCCATGCATGAAAAAGGAAAGAAACCATGGTAGAAAATGTAAAAATGTGTAATATGATATGGTGCATGTCACATGCACAAAACACCATCAATGTGTGATTAGTGAAATCTAATTGAGTTTAGCAATAAACTTGTATATAATTAATTATAAAAATTATAATTTGCCTAAATCACATGATCCCTCCAAAAATCATCATTCAATTTAATTTTCCAATATTTCCCAAATTATCAGTATTTAATTATATCATAACATTAAAATATTCATAATATTTATTATTTTAATTATATAAATTCCAAAAAATAATATTTTATTTTTCTGAAATGTTACAAGTATAGGCCACTTGCATCCTCAAATCTCTACAATCCGGCTCTTCAAGAAATCAACGGGCTTCTCTTTGGGTCGATAATCCCACCTCCTACCCTTGGTGCCTCAACGCCGATAGAGGAAGCCCATAGGAAGTCTGTCTTTCACAGGTTGGTTCCCCAAGCTGCTGCTTTGCCGACGGAATCAGTTCTCAAACAGCAGGCACCTGCCAAGGACCAAGGTCGACGTTGGGGGCAGAATATTCAAGCTCTCAAAGAAAACAGAGGGTAGGCTCGGCAAAATCCTGAAGCCAATCAAATCCCGGCCGTAAGAAACGGTCGATATTGGCATCATACAAAATGAGCCTGGGAGAGTTCTCCATATGGTCCTGTTTCAACCTCAGTGGTGAATATTGTTGTTCTAACTGGGAACAGTTTCAAACTGTTGCGAAGGGTCAGACAAAATTCCCCTACCGCAATATTGAAGAAATCTCCGCAGCCCATGGAGATCCCACAAGAGCAGAAACCAGTTTGCTCTCTGAGACAACTTTCCTCATCTATATATAAGGTGTGGAAGCAGGTGAAGGGGACTCATCCCAAGACGGATCCTGATACAGTGGTTCCTCCCAAAACCAAAGCGGCTTTTCACAAAAAAGAGAGGCCCGATAAAGCTCAAGTGCCCGAAGCAAACTCCAAAGGCCAAAACTCCAAACACCCCAAGCCTGGGGGCATGGTAGTTCACATAGTCTATGTGGTGAATTCCAAAGACGAAGTTCGAGCTTCTACTAGTCACCGACCTCAAACTCCGTCCCTGACAAAATTTCAACTGCAACGTGAAAAGCTGCAGGAGATGCTTGCTCAGGCGGTATCACTCTCTAATCCATCGTCTAAGGCAAATCCGGAGACGCGCCTGGAGAAAGAACAGAGCACGAGTTGGATATTGATTTCCTAAATCACGCTCTCAAAAAGAAAGATGAAGAAGCGGCAAAAATGTCCGGAACGATGGTTCAATCGGAACCACAAGCAAGTGAACTGCCGGTAGTCGCTCTTAAAGACAAGGGTGGCATTTCAAATCCTCTACGAGTCTCATCAACGGCCGAAGAGAAAATGATTCCAAAAGCAAAGCTGGACATATATATTGCTCAGCAAGTCAAAACTTACTATGCCAGTGAAGTCTCAAATAGGCCAATCAAGACTGGTCGACCGTATCTGGCGTACTACGATCAAATACAATACCCGCCAGAATACATACTTCCGACTCCACATATACAAAGGAACCGGAAATCCTCACTAGCACATCATGTGATTTAAATCCATGTGCGGTAACACTGGAGAGAATGATATACTTCTCTTATGACAATTCGTCAGCTGTCCGGCGTACATTGCCTTCGAATGGTATGCGGAACTCCCGAATGACTCCGTGAATACCTTCGACGAGATGGATATGCTCTTCTGTCAGGGATTCACTAATTAGAACGAACATACTACCGCGACGGCGCTGGTCTACGAAAGGGTTATACCGAATGAGACTCGGGTTCAATATGTTACCCGATGGCGAAATCTCTGGTCAAATACAAGCAACGCATCGATGAAGTTGCATCCATGGGAATTCTCATATCCACCCTTGACCCAAATTCAAAGGCGTCCTCGTATATGGCCCTCTTCAAGCCGACGACCTTCCAAGAACTTGTAACAACCGAGTTCATTTATATCAATTCCGGTTTCCGTATTTACTTATCCATGGTATTTTCTTGATTTAGCGTGTTTGGGTGCGAATGGTATTTTACATTTTACTTTGCATTCGACCCGACCCGCTTGCTTGAACTTGTTGATCCATATTTATAGATTACCTTGACTTGTTACATAGACACGTGCATCTCATGAATACTGCATACTTGCATTTTACCTGGCATTGCATCTTTTACCACATAACATTTTAGGTCGTGGAAAATAATTTAAAATTGCATTTCATAGCATGCATGATACCCCTAACCCCATGGTAGCATCCGCGCATCTTGTTCTCGTCCCGTTCAGTGAAACGAACCTGTTTGGATGGCTACGCGCATGTACGTGCATCCGTTCTTGGGGGTATGCATTTTCGTTATCTGAGCATTCATTTTGAATTTTGAAAGTCGCGGATATTTTTCGTATTTTAAATCTGAATTTTTAGACCCGGCCCGGGCGCGTTTTGAAATATTTTTGTATCCCGCCAAAATTCAATTTATTTAATTTTAAAATTTAGTTTAAATATTTTCATACGATTTCTTTAACAAACTTAAACCTCTTATCTAAAATTTTAAATCTAAAAATCTTTTAAAATTTTAAATCCAATTTCCTAACAAACTAACAATCCCTTTCTCTCTCTCTCTCTCCTCTGCATATATATATTTATATATATTTTATTTATTTAATTTTTCTTTCCTTATTTAATACACAACCTCTTCTTCTTACTTCTTCTTCTTCTTACTTCTTCTTCTTCTTTCTTCTTTCTTTTTCTTGATCTTGTTTCTTGATTCCAGTGATCACCGCCGGAGCCGTGCTCGTCGCTGATGATCCGAGTGATCCAGTGAACGTACCTGACTTGCGTGATCACTCTCGTGCGTTGTTTGGAACCGTTCCGTGTACCGTGCGCGCGTCGCGACATTTCGCCGATGAAGAACGTTCCGTATACATCCGTTCTTGTTCCGTCTAGGCAAGTTAATCTTGCTACATGCTATATAACTCATTATATACCTATTTAAATAAATATCACACCTGTATTTTAAATCAAGCATCCCATGTTTCATATTACAGCCTTTCGACGTTCCGTTTACATTTGTATAGTGCATTTCAGATCTAGGGCATGCAAACCAATCTTAATTACATGCTACATTACTTTAGACGCATCTATTTTAACAAATGGAATACCTGTATTTAAAATCATACACCCCATGTTTA
Source organism: Agapanthus africanus (assembly GCA_030015575.1). Lineage (NCBI taxonomy): Eukaryota > Viridiplantae > Streptophyta > Magnoliopsida > Asparagales > Amaryllidaceae > Agapanthus > Agapanthus africanus. The sequence continues at coordinate 276,007,512 of JASDDO010000019.1, read as the reverse complement.
GTTTTATAACTTTTCGATGTTCCGTTTGCATTCATATCATTAAAAATATATCATCGTAATATTTCTTATTATTATCTTTAATTAGTTTATAATCTGTATTTTATAATGTTATACATTTGAAAATATTATAGTTTACACATGAAACGTCGTTGCAAAGCGGATACGACAAATCTGAAATTTATTGTACACCTTATCTTATAAAATTCATTATAAATCATAGAAAAATCATTAGTATACGTTCTTTAGTTCGTTACGAAGATAACTCAGAATACTATAACTCTATGAAATATTTAATTGCAAAATAAATTGTTTAAATAACGTAAAATGCAAATGAAAATGTCTCTAAACTGCTGTCCAGGGAAATTCCAGCAGCAAACTTTAAACTTCGAATGTTCATAGATTTTTGTAGGGACAACCTGAGATGCTTATACTTATAAAAATGAAAACCTTATTGAATTATCTTTGTTTTGGTATAAGACACATCTCTTTTGGAGAAAGTTTGTTATTTTTAAGCTATTTTACGAATCAGGGTGACGCTGAATTTCTGAACGGAACTTTCTTGTCCATGGTTAATCAATACCACTTTTATAGTTATTAATCGGTTTGAAAATGTTATCCATGTTAATATTATTATATCAATATCTATTTAATAAATAATAGTGCTTGTGTTTTAATATTCAGCAAATTTTACCGATTTACAGTTTTATAGTATCCGTCTGTATCCGTACGGTTTATTACATATCTAGTTGCACGCCGAGACCATATTATTTCATTTTACTGTTGCATTAGTATCCCATACTTGATCTTGTGCATCCTACATAGCCATGATGTAATCCCTGATAAATATTTATGCATCCATGCTATACCGTGCATCCGTACTTGCTACAGTTTTAGTATGAGCATCCGCTTGACACATGTGCACTACCTGTTATGACCTGATATACCACTGCTTGACTTGATACCTGATACACCACTACTTGACATGACTTGATACACTACTACTTGATACGACTTGATACCTGTGCACTTCTTGACATGATTGATACTTGTTCACTACCTGACTTGACCTGATATAGCACAGCTTGACCTGTTACCTGATCTTATTACTAATGCCAACAAGCTTGACATGTTGTCCCTACGGACATTTTCTGTTGTCTATTCAGACAAACCTGTACCTGCGTGATCCTGTGTTGGCATTAGCTCCAGATTTATCAATACCTGACTTGAACACATAACTTGAGGTATGGGGAAATCAATGATGAAACCTGACTTGTAACTCGACAGTTCGATACCTTTTCTGATCAGTCTTACGGGCTAGGCCAGCTCCGGGGTGATGCTGCTGACATCACTCGTCATTACCTACTACCCTTTACTGCCTTGCGGCACGTCTCGGATTCAGCCCGAGAGTCATAGACCGTTATCCCGGGCATGGACGGGATACTATTGCGTTACATCGATAATTCATCAAATTGATTTCAAAGACTTGAGAGTAGTTAACCCAATAGACCGGTTTAGATTACTCACTGCACACTACCTTTCACTGCCCTGATTTATATTGTTGTTACACCTGCTTTACCGTTTATGATCATACTTGCATGTCTTGCTACCCTGTTTATATATTATTGCTTGATGTTATGATGTGCTGACGTCTGGGTTTTGTATGGCCCAGATCCTCTACCTTTGTCGTAGGCTGATTAGGAGTACTGCCGCTGCTAGATCGAGCAGTGAGGATCATGTTGGTATCCAATCTTACTTTCCAGGTGTTTATTTGATCTTTTGCTTCCGCATATTATATTATTTCTTGACTTATTTATTCTGGCTCATGGACATGTACTAAATAGTTTAGTTTACTTTCCTGTTCTTGATATCTCTACAGCCGTAATGTGACTGTGGAGGGATTTTTCCTATCCACAGGTAGCATGGTTGGCTATGTCACGTGCCCATCTTAGCGTACTCTGGGAAGCGGGGCGTGACATGGTTCTTTTGGTATCAGAGACATAGGATTTAGGTTAATCGGGTTTGATTCTTTTGTACTTGGGTATTGTACCCAATACACGAATTGGAAAACTCGTAATTAGGAACATGTCTTGCCATCCTGTTCTCGTGATTCTTGAATCTTATCTTTCTCTTGATCGTCGTCTTGATGATATGCAAACCGCTTTGCATCTCAACTTGAAACCTTTTGGTTTCCTATTGTTTCTCCATGTCCCTTGGATTCTGATACTAGGATTTGGGCGACTTGAGTGGAGTTATGTGATTGTAACTATGAACTGCAGCATGGTTACAATGCGGTACTCTATTTAAGTAACTTGGAGTTCTGGTCTTGTTTCATTTCCTTGTTTCATGGTCGTTCTATTACCTCGGTTCTCTCCGTTTCATTGCTTACCAGTTTATGTTTTGCAGATTTCTTGGTGACTGATACCGGCAGTTATGAAGTTGCCTTGAGAATGGATTTTCTCGGCACGCTCATATTGATTGTAGGGCAAAGAAAGTGATTTTTCAGATTCCCGGACATCCGGAGTTTGTTTTGCTGGAGGTAGCAGTTCTGTCGGGCCAGTCAAGTTTAGGGCTAGACCGACAAACAATGTTCTTTCGTCGATGGAAGTTAATAAGGAAGAAGCGCCAGCGGTAGTTCGAGATTTCATAGACGTGTTCGAGGACATCTTGGGTTTACCGCCAAAATGAGATGTGGAGTTCGCGATTGATCTTGTTACTGGTGCAGTGCCAATCTCAAAGGCGTATTGTCTAATGTCACCAATGGAGTTGGAAGAAGTCAAGAAGCAGGTCACTGAATTACTTGAGAAAGGTTGGATTCGCAGTAGTAACTCATCTTGGGGAGCTCCGGTTCTTCTAGTAAAGAAGAGGATGTCACAAGGAGGATGTGCATCGATTATCGAGAATTAAACCGGGTGACTATTAAGAACAAGTACACGATCCCTCGCATTGGCAAATTGTTCGAGCAACTCAGTGACGCGAGGGTATTCTCGAAGTTGGATTTGCGGTCCGGATATCATCAAGTTCGAGTTAAATCAGAAGATATTTGAAAGACCGCGTTCCGAACTCGGTATGGACATTACGAGTATTTAGTGATGCCATTCAGAGTCACGAATGCACCGGCGATATTTATGGACTTGATGAACCGAATCTTTTCACCGATCTTGGACCAGTTTATAGTGGTGTTCATCGATGATATTCTGGTCTACTCGAGGAGCATTGAAGAGCATGCGGAACACTTGAGGATCGCATTGCAGACATTGAGGCAAGAAAGATTGTATGTAAAGATAAGCAAGTACGAGTTTTGGCTTGAAGAAGTGAAGTTTTTGGGGCATATCGTAGCTGGAGATGGAATCGCCGTTTATCATGGGAAGATTGCAGCAGTTCAAGACTGGCCGATTCCGAAGAACGTTATAGAGATCAGAAGTTTTCTTGGACTTGCAGGATACTACAGAAGGTTCGTGGAGAATTTTGCTCGTTTGGCTGAGCCTTGACCAAGCTTACGCGTAATGAAGTACCATTTGTGTGGATGGATAAGTGTACGTCAGCTTTTGAGGCGTTGAAACAGAGATTGATAACCGCTCTTATTTTGACCATACCAGACAGTTCCGGAGGATTGGTGATTCACAGCGACACATCTGGAAAAGGATTGGGATGTATTTTGATGCAGCATGGGAAGGTTATAGCCTACGCATCGAGACAGTTGAAGACCCATGAGAAGAATTACCCAACTCATGATTTGGAGCTAGCAGCTGTGATTTTCGCTTTAAAGATTTGGAGACACTACTTATTGGGCGAAAGGGTCGAAGTGTTCACCGATCACAAAAGCCTGAATTATGTGTTCACACAGAAGGAGCTTAATATAAGGCAGCGTAGATGGTTGGAGCTGATGGCTGACTACGATCTTGATCTTGAATACCATCCGGGGAAAGTTAGTGTTGTGCCGGATGCGCTTAGTCGGTTGCCAGCAATTCAGATGTTGACTGCACAGAAGGAACTTATTGAAGACTTTCGGAGATTCGAGTTGGAGATTGTGCTACCGCATTCTTCAGAACAGTTGATGTCGCTGCAAGTACAGTCGTCATTGATCGAGAGTATTAAAGCAGCGCAGTCGAAAACCCAAGATTGCAAAGGTTTCGAGAACAGGTTGAAGCTGGATTTCGAACGGACTTGTTAATTCATGAAGATGGTTCGTTGTGATATGGTAGCCGTTTGTGTGTGCCAAAAGGAGATATTCGCGAAGAAGTTATGAAGGAGGCGTACAGTTCCGCATGTTCCGTACATCTAAGAGGCACGAAGATGTACCGAGATATACGACAGCATTTCTGTTGGGAAGGCATGAAACGGGAGATTGCCCGCTTTGTAGCAAAGTGCTTGGTGTGTCAGCAAGTTAAGGCTGAACATCAAAGGGTTGCTGGTTTATTGCAACCACTTCCGATTCCTCGGTGTAAGTGGGAACATATAACCACGGATTTCGTGACGGCTTTACCACGGAGTCCAAAGGGCAATAATGCAGTTTGGGTGATTGTTGATAGATTGACCAAGGCAGCTCATTTCATCCCTTTTCGAGTTGGTCAATCAACAGAAGTTTTGGCAGAACGGTACATGCAGGAGATTGTAAGATTGCATGGAGTACCGGTGAGCATCGTGTCCGACCGTGACACTCGTTTCTTATCACACTTCTGGAGGAGCTTACAGGAAAGTTTGGGGACTCGATTGAAATTTAGCACAGCTTATCATCCTCAGACAGATGGCCAGTCGGAGAGAACGATCCAACTCTTGAAGACATGTTGAGAGCTTCCATGTTAGACTTCAAGGGATCATGGGAGGATCATCTATATTTGGTGGAGTTTTCTTACAATAACAGTTTCCAGGCGACTATTCAGATGGCTCCATTCGAAGCTTTATATGGTCGCAAGTGTCGTTCACCTGTTTGTTGGGACGATATTGGTGAACGAAGATTATTGGGACCAGATTTGGTTGTGCAGACAGTTGAGAAAGTTAACACTATCCGGAATCATATGAAAGCAGCTCAAGACCGACAAAAGAGTTAGGCAGATATATCGAGAAGACCTCTAGAGTTCGCTGTTAGTGATTTGGTATTCTTGAAGATATCACCGACTAGACGGGTGATTCGTTTTGGAAGTCGAGGAAAGCTTAGTTCTCAGTTTGTTGGACCTTTTGAAATTTTGGAGCGTGTTGGAGATGTAGCGTGTCGTTAGCGTTACCGCAATCCTTGGCGAATGTTCATGACGTCTTTCACGTATCTCAACTCCGTAAATATGTTCGACATGAACCACATGTGTTGGATCATTCGGAGCTGACTGTCCGAGAAGATTTGACTTTTGAGGAGCGACCGATGTCGATTGTGGATCGAAGGGAAAAAGGTTCTTAAGAACAAGATTATCCCTCTTGTACTTGTTTCTTGGGGAAATCGCTTGCATGGAGAATCAACCTGGGAACGAGAAGATGAAATCCGGCAGAAGTTTCCATATCTATTCTTGTAGTGTCTTGATTGTTTATCCTTTCTTGTTCTTGGAATTTCGAGGACGAAATTCTTTTTCTAGTTGGGTATAATATAACAACCGAGTTCATTTATATCAATTCCAGTTCCCGTATTTACTTATCCATGGTATTTTCTTGATTTAGCATGTTTGGGTGCGAATGGTATTTTACATTTTACTTTGCATTCGACCCGACCCGCTTGCTTGAACTTGTTGATCCATATTTATAGATTATCTTGACTTGTTACATAGACACGTGCATCTCATGAATACTGTATACTGGCATTTTATCTGGCATTGCATCTTTTACCATATAACATTTTAGGTCATGTAAAATAATTTAAAATTGCATTTCATAGCATGCATGATACCCTAACCCCGTGATAGCATCCGCGCATCTTATTCTCGTCCCGTTCAGTGAAACGGACGTGTTTGGATGGCTACGCGCATGTACGTGCATCCGTTCTTGGGAGTATGCATTTTCGTTACCTGAGATTCATTTTGAATTTTGAAAGTCGCAGATATTTTTCGTATTTTAAATCTGAATTTTTAGACCCGACCCGGGCGCGTTTTGAAATATTTTTGTATCCCGCCAAAATTCAATTTATTTAATTTTAAATTTTAGTTTAAATATTTTCATACGATTTCTTTAACAAACTTAAACCTCTTATCTAAAATTTTAAATCTAAAAATCTTTTAAAATTTTAAATCTAATTTCCTAACAAACTAACAACCCCTTTCTCTCTCTCTCCTCCACATATATATATTTATATATATTTTATTTATTTAATTTTTCTTTCCTTATTTAATACACAAGCTCTTCTTCTTACTTCTTCTTCTTCTTTCTTCTTTCTTTTTCTTGATCTTGTTTCTTGATTCCGGTGATCACCGCCGGAGCCGTGCTCGTCGCTCATGATCCGAGTGATCCAGTGAACGTACCTGACTTGCGTGATCACCCTCGTGCGTTGTTTGGAACCATTCTGTGTACCGTGTGCGCGTCGCGATATTTCGCCGACGAAGGACGTTCCGTACACATCCGTTCTTGTTCCGTCTAGGCAAGTTAATCTTGCTACATGCTATATAACTCATTATATACCTATTTAAATAAATATCACACCTGTATTTTAAATCAAGCATCCCATGTTTCATATTACAGCCTTTTGACGTTCCGTTTACATTTGTATAGTGCATTTCAGATCTAGGGCATGCAAACCAATCTTAATTACATGCTACATTACTTTAGACGCATCTATTTTAACAAATGGAATACCTGTATTTAAAATCATGCACCCCATGTTTAGTTTTATAACTTTTCGATGTTCCGTTTGCATCCATATCATTTAAAATATATATCGTCGTAATATTTCTTATTACTATCTTTAATTAGTTTATAATCTGTATTTTATAATGTTATACATTTGAAAATATCATAGTTTACACATGAAACGTCGTTGCAAAGCGGATACGACAAATCTGAAATTTAATGTACACCTTACCTTATAAAATTCATTATAAATCATAGAAAAATCATTAGTATACGTTCTTTAGTTCGTTACAAATCTGATTCAGAATACTATAACTATATGAAATATTTACTTGCAAAATAAATTGTTTAAATAACGTAAAATGCAAATGAAAATGTCTCTAAACTGCTGTCCAGGGAAATTCCAGCAGCAAACTTTCAATTTCGAATGTTCATACCTTTTTATAGGGACAACCTGAGATGCTTATACTTATAAAAATGAAAATCTTATTGAATTATCTTTATTTTGGTATAAGACACGTCCCTTTTGGAGAATATTTGTTATTTTTAAGCTATTTTACGAATCAGGGTGACGCTGAATTTCTGAACGGAACTTTCTTGTGCATGGTTAATCAATACCACTTTTATAATTATTAATCCGTTTGAATATGTTGTCCATGTTAATATTATTATATCAATATCTATTTAATAAATAATAGTGCTTGTGTTTTAATATTCAGCAAATTTTACCGATTGACAGTTTTATAGTATCCGTCTGTATCCGTACGGTTTATTACATATCTAGTTGCAGGCCGAGACCATATTATTTCATTTTACTGTTGGATTAGTATCTCATACTTGATCTTGTGCATCCTACATAGCCATGATGTAATCCCTAATAAATATTTGTGCATCCATACTATACCGTGCATCCGTACTTGCTACAGTTTTAGTATGAGCATCCACTTGACACATGTGCACTACCTGTTATGACCTGATATACCACTGCTTGACTTGATACCTGATACACCACTACTTGACATGACTTGATACACTACTACTTGATACGACTTGATACCTGTGCATTTCTTGACATGATTGATACTTGTTCACTACCTGACTTGACCTGATATAGCACAGCTTGACCTGTTACCTGATCTTGTTACTAATGCCAACAAGCTTGACATGTTGTCCCTACGGACATTTCCTGTTATCTATTCAGACAAACCTGTACCTGCTTGATCCTGTGTTGGCATTAGCTCCAGATTTATCAATACCTGACTTGAACACATAACTTGGGGGTATAAGGAAATCAATGATGAAACCTGACTTGTAACTCGACAGTTCGATACCTTTTCTGATCAGTCTTACGGGCTAGGCCAGCCCCGGGATGATGCTGCTGACATCACTCGTCATTACCTACTACCCTGTACTGCCTTGCGGCACGTCTCGGATTCAGCCCGAGAGTCATAGACCATGATCCCGGGCATACACGGGATACTATTGAGTTACATCGATGATTTATCAAATTGATTTCAAAGACTTGAGAGTAGTTAACCCAATAGACCGGTTTAGATTACTCACTGCACACTACCTTTCACTGCCCTGATTTATATTGCTGTTACACCTGCTTTACCGTTTATGATCATACTTGCATGTCTTGCTACCCTGTTTATATATTATTGCTTGATGTTATGACACGCTGACGTCTGGGTTTTGTATGGCCCAGATCCTCTACTTTTGTCGTAGGCTGATTAGGAGTACTGTCGCTGCTAGACCGAGCAGTGAGGATCCTGTTGGTATCCAGTCTTACTTTCCAGGTGTTTATTTGATCTTTTGCTTCCGCGTATTATATTATTTCTTGACTCATTTATTCTGGCTCATGGACATGTACTAGATAGTTTAGTTTACTTTCCTGTTCTTGATATCTCTACAGCCGTAATGTGACTGTGGAGGGATTTTTCCTATCCACAGGTAGCATGGTTGGCTATGTCACGTACCCATCTTAGCATACTCTGGGAAGCGGGGCGTGACAGAACTCAGGGATAAAATGGCTCGATTGGATCAAATGGGTCAAGACTCTTTCTCATCCGATGATGATGAGTAAAAAAGCGGAGGCAAGGTGGCGTTTGTCGCCTACGCTCAACAAGCGGGTCGTAGTGGTGGACCCAAGCTGTGATCATTAGCGGGTCGTTGTGAGGCAGGGATATACCGTGGTGGTCCTCGTCGGTGAAAATGATCGGCTCGGCTGCTTTAGCCTTCTTCCTCGGGTGGCCGTCCGTCCCTTCGATCGGTGAGGGACGCTGAGTCTTGTCGGTTCCCGTCATACCCCCTGCTTACACGACCATGATTTAGTCGATTTTCAACTCGCCGGGAAGGGGTGGTGCTCTTGCTCACGGTCGGCTTGCCGCTTGTCTCGCAAGTACGTTAACTGGTGCCCCGAGCGGATTAACTCATTTATGTAGTCTCGGAGCTGCTTGCAGTTCTCGGTGGAGTGGCCCTGCGACCTGTGAAAAGCGCAGTAAGGGCCCCGGGTGCGCTTTTCCGCCCTATTCAAGACTGGGGAGAGTTTGAAGAACCTCTCTCCCTTAGCCTCCTACAACAGTACCGTCTAGGAGACGTTGAGCGGGGTATACTCCTGAAACTTCGGGGAGTAGGGCTTTGGCCGCTTAATTTTCTTTTTCTCCTCCCTGGCCCTTTTCTTCTGATTGGTTTGCTCTATCCGGGGCAGATTGGCGTTCACCTCGGACTCGAGCTGGATCTCACGTTCAGTCCAGGCCTTTTACCTCGGCTATGGTCTTAGGTTGCGCTAATGCAAAGGAGCGTAGCCACTTCTTATGCCTAAGACCCGACCTAAGAGCCGTAATGACCGTCTCGTCCTTGTGTTCTGGAACCTAAAGGAGGGCGTTGTAGAAGCGGGTGACGTATCCTTTGAAGGATTCTTTGTCTCCGCTCTTTATGGTGAAGAGATGGTCAACGGTCCGCTTCTGCCGTCTGTTCCCGACGAAGTGGCCGAGCAATTGGATGGCCAGCTCATCGAAGGTAGAGATTGAGTATGGCACGAGTCCTCGGAACCAGTCTCGTCCGGATCGGATAAAAGTGGCGGGGAAAGCGCGGCATTGTGCGGCGTCAGAACAGTCCTGGAAACTCATCCCGGCTGTGAACGTGTCCAAATGGTCCTTCGGGTCGGACTTCCCGTCGGAGAGTGAGACCTCCGGGGGCTTGTTCCGGGAGGAGACGTAGACGGCGAGTAGCTCTTTGGTGAAGGGCTTCGTGAGCGAGTCGGCAGCATATTTAGCCATGTCGCTTGAAAAACGATTTTCTCAATACATGCCTTCGATTTTCTTTTCGAGGGCGTCGAGTCGGCCGTGGTATCCCGACGATTCGGCATACTATGATTTTTAGCCTCTGCTGCCGGAGACATGCGCCTGGCCACGGGCCCGGTTCCGTTCGATAAGGTTACTTAGGTCCTCCGGCGAGGTCGTCTTCGAGCTACCGTGGTGAGTCCCGTCCGCGTGACCCCATCGAGGGAAGGAGTGCCAGTCATGTCTGGGTGCAGGCGAGCTGACCGACACCTCCTCGGGAGGGACAGGGGCGCGATGGGCCTCGGGGCGAGGTGCTCTAGCGAAAGACCTCGGTGTTGAGCTGTGCGGTGCCCAGCAGGTCATTGAATACGTTGTCCCGGGGGATCTGCAGCCGCCGGAGATAGCGAAGCGTTGTTCGGTCGTGCCGACGCGGGCAGAGTCTTCTCTCCCTCTGTAAGGGTTCCAATCCCGAGGTGGGGGAGCGGCGACCTGGGGAGTTTGCCCGGCCGTTTGGACACGGACGAATGCATCCACGACGGACGCGAGCCGATCTATCCGAACAGATAGAGCGTGAATAGCGTTCGGGGGAGGAAGGGATCCATCCGCGCCTCCATTGTGTGTAAGGCGGCGGCTAGTGCTTGGATCGTCGCGTGGATCGTCGCGGTGATCTCTCTTCATGAAGTTGAGATCGGAAGGTGAACTTTCGTTGAGTGGAACTAAGTTCCCACAGACGGCGCCAACTGATGGATCTCTGGATCTCCTTCAGATGTTACCTTCCGTTGATCTGCGGCGAGCGTTGATAGATGGCTGAGATTGAGTTGGAGAGTTGCCTCCTAAAACGTGTGGATCTCAATGGGTTTTATGTGGTTGAAGCCGAGTTATCTGCAATTATGTCCCGGGATGGTTGTGCCATCGAGGACCCTCCGACGATCAAGTTAAACGGGATATTTTGGCAGAGTCATGGCCTATTGGGGTAAAATTGGGTTACCTGAATCGTCTGAGAGAGGGGTTTATATAATGGCAGCCATGGGCAGACGGGCGCGAGATTCACCCCGGCCGTTACGCCCCTGGCATTACGCCCGCGTGATAGGCATGATTCCCCATTAATAACGAGATATGCTCGTTAATGGGGGATCGTGATAGCGTGGAACATGGGATCATGGGCGACGGATATCTCGCGTCTGGCGAGAATCGCGAAGCCGTGGCGGAGGCGCCTGTGATCGGTGCTGTGGGTTATTCGGTGAGACCGAGGAAGATAAGCTCGGCGGGAGGCTCGGGAACGAGCGGGAGGCCGAGGCATCTTGGATATGCGATAGCTCGGAGGCGAGCTGGAGGGCTGAAGGAACTCAGCGTGCGGGAGGGCTCCGAGACAAGCCGGTGGTCGTTTGTAAGGTGATCGTAGGGGTGGTCTGGAAGGTCACCGAAGGTCGGGAACATCCTCGGGTCGAAGGCCCGGGATATGCTTCCAACGTACCGATCTTGATCCTTTCTCGTAAGCCCTAGGACACGTCATCTGCCACGCGTCATGATCTGGGGAAACACCGATATCTAGCCTCATCAGTCCTGAATTCGAATCCACCCACTAGCAGTTGCAAAACCAAATATATGAAGCAATTTCTAACAAGAAAAACTTACGGGCTGTGGAAGAGCTTTGTTCATGCTTGTTCATTCTGCTCGGATGCATGCATGTGTACTAGCCGTTCAAGAATATAATTCTTAGTCCCTTGGTCTATTAATTCTTCAAGGTTATCTTAGTTAATTAAATCTCTCCTAGCTAAATCAAGGTTGAAGTATGTTGTTAACCCACAATTAAGTTGTTAAATTAGCTTGTAATCTCAACAAAAACTCTTGGAAACTCCCTTTCTCAGTCAACTTCAAAAAAGGAAACAGCCTTAGTCAAACAAGGAAAAAGCCTAATTAATTTGTTAATTTACATGCCTGATGTGGACAGATGGCCCAATCTTAAGGTACACGGCATCAATTGGACCTAATTAAAAGATACGTACTTCAGGTAGCTGGCCGGAAGGGAGCGGTCATGTTTATTGATGGGTATAAAATGCGAAACCAATGTTTCATCCATGTTGCGTGCTTATATATCCTATTTTTTTCTTCTATGTGCTAATTTACAGTTAAGTATAAACGGTTCACAATTTACACCCCTCCCGTGTTAGTCAGTTAGAAAATTTCAAAATAGATTTCCATATGTATAGCACGGGACTGATATTGGACTCTGTAATCCTTCATCAGTGTGTACATAATATTCCCATCATTCTTCTAAATTTTAACCCAAAAAAAAACCAGGGTTCTTTCTCACTCAATATCTTGATCGATCTTCCTTATAAATTAGGGTTTCTTCCTTCTCTACTTAAGCTCTTATGATCGATTTGCCGTAAAAGTTAGGTTTCATCTAAACTTCAAATTTTCTCCCTTAAATTATCGATCTATCCTGATGATGCTCAGAAATGGTATTTCCCCAGATTATGACACGTGGCAAGTGACGTGTCCCAAAGCCTACGAAAAAGGATCAAGAACGGTACATTGGAAGCATACATCGGGCCTCCGACCCAAGGATGTTCCCCGGCCTTCTATGGCCTTCCAGACCACTCCTGCGCTCACCCTACAAACAACCATCGGCTCGTCTCCGAGCGCTGAGTTCCCTCAGCCCTTTAGCTCGCCTCCGAGCTATCACCGAACCAAGCTTGCTCGGCCTCCCGCTCGTTCCCGAGCCTCCCGCCGAGCTTAGCTTCCTCGGTCTCATTAGCCGACCCACAGCACCGATCATAGACGTCTCCGCCACAGCTCCGCGAATCTCGCCAGACGCGAGATATCCGCCGCCTACGATCCCGCGTTCCACGCCACCGCGTTCCTCCATTAACGAGCATATCTCGTCATTAATAGGGAGTCCCGCCTTTCACACGAACGTAACGTCAGGGGCGTAGCGGCCGACGTGAATCTCGCGCCCGTCTGCCCATTGCTGCCACTATATAAACCCCTCTCTCAGACGATCCAGGGAAGGCAATTTTGACCCAATAAGCCGCTACTCTGCCCAATTAGCCCGTCTAACTTGATCGTCGGAGGGTCTTCGAAGGTACAACCATCCCGGGACTTCTTTGCAGGTAGCTCAGCTTTAACCCAAACCAAGCCCACCGAGATCCACACGCTTAAGGAGGCAACCTCCCAATCCAATCTCAGTCATCCATCAACGCTCGCTGCAGATCGACCGAAGGTAACATCTGAAAAAGATCCAGAGCTCCATCATATCCTTTCGAAAAACAATTTTAGGTCCATGGTTTTCACCCTTGAAATTGGGAGAAAAAAGGAAGAAGAACAGGGTGAGACATCATGTGGGCAAAATGGTAATTTTACCTTTGCCGTTAACATCGAGTGGGGGCAAAATGCAACTTTGTAATTTAAGTTACATTAACGTAGGAAAAAAATTATGGTATATATATGCGAGCTGGATGAGACATTGAGGTATTTTATTGCAATTTTCCCATTATTTATGAGCAAAAGTTAGTTTTCATGTCATTTTTGTATTTATATTCGATGTAAAGCGGATTGTAAAAGAATTCCCAAGGATGTTCAGCTATCATCCAAACTGGTCTATCACACATGTTTACCAACAAACCCGGGACCCGATATAAGCAATTCCATCCATGAAAGTTAAATATTTTTTTAAAACATAAATATATATTAAAAAGTGGGTACATAGGCAGAAAACTACGTTATGTTTATCAACAATAAAATTACTTAAACAATACGGAGATTAATAGTAATCATCGTCATTAAATACATAAATAAAATAAAAGGGCATCTCAACCTGAATCTTCCGTTCAAATATCAATAGCAGCTTAACAAAATAGACCAAGGTCTATATCACTAATCAAGTCATATTCACCACATAATTAATTAAGTACACCAAAACATAGCAAAACAAAAATGTGTATATGTGCCGAAACTTCCTCCTTCTTTTGCTTTCACTATATAAATACCACAACTTGTAGCTCATCTGTCACACAAACACTCACTCACCGTCTCTTAAACTCGAAGAAAATGAAGAAGTCTGCAATCATCAACCCTGGCTTTGCAAAGGGAGATTTAATACCAAAAGGGTATGTTCCGTTGTTGGTTGGAAGCGAAGCGAAGGAGAGAGTTTTGGTACGCGTTAGGCTCCTGAAGGACCCTTGCATTTGTTCGTTGCTCGAAACAACGGCGCATGAGTTAGGATACGTGCAAGAAGGGATTTTGATGCTCCCGTGTGAGGCCGAACATTTCCGATGGATTGTCAATAAGATCTCCAAGGTTCCTTCAAAAAATAAGATCTCCAAGGCCTGATAAATGGATTAATGTTGTTTTTAAGTATATGATCGATAGATGTGTAATTCTATAAGTTGCATGTTTATGGGGGGTTTTCCTATGTGGCCCGAGAATAGCTTGAAATTACTATATTGTGAGAAGATGAGTAATAATCTTGTTTGAACAGTGATGTTGAGATCAGGAAAAGCTTGTAATTAATACATACTAGTATTTAGCATGCATGTGTTCAAAGAAAAATTATGTTTGATTTTTTTAATATGAATTCAAAAGATTGGAAAAGATTAAAATTTACATGATATGAGTTGTTCATTTGTTTTCAAAATGATCCACAATAATTTTAGTATTCGTTTAAGATTTATATAGTTATAACTGGATCGTATTTATTAAATATTTGTTATAGAAAATTTTGAATTTAATTTTTTTTATACTTATATGGCACTATTTGAAGTTGCATAGACCATCAAATTGAAATCAATTTGAAAACCCCTGAGTTCTGTGGTTATAATAGTAGAGATAGAGATAATGTGAAAGATGAGAATGGATTGTTGTTTTCAATAGAAAATACACCACATAGTGTTATATTCTTTATTTTTGTTTTTATATATAGGGTAGGGATATTGCCAAACTTTAAATTGATAAATCCACAAAAAAATTTGTATGGACAAAATTACCTCAACTACAAAAACCTTTAATTATGTTGTTGGTTTAATTTACTAAAATACACCCATTGATATTCTCTCCACCACCTACCGATAAATTAATAACTTAAAAAATACTTCTGCATGTCCACTACACCAATGAATTAATATAAAAAAAAAACCTTATCATCGTCCCAAACTTCTTCTCCTGCGCTTGCAACTCTCACCCGCCGCGACGTCGTCTCGACCTCTCCTCCTCTCTTACTCTGCATTTTGTAAAGTTACGGTACTAATGGATATTAGAGCAAAATATTCCCAGTAAAAATTATTCTATCAAAAATGTTCCAAGCATTTGAAGAAGAAAAAATTGCAATTTCGATTAGTTAAAAAATGAATTATGAATTAATTTTCCAAAAAAAATGTACTAAAATGTCATTGGTGGATGCTAGAGAGAGTATTTTTTAAGTTATCAAAGGGTATTTTAGTAATTAATTTTAGAAATTAAACCAACGGTATAATTAAAAGATTTTGTAGTTAGGGTAATTTTGTTCATACATAATTTTTTGTGTGGATTTATCAATTTAAGCTTTGGCAATATCGCCATCTTATATATAAACTAGTGTATCGCACGTGCGATGCACGTATGCCTATAATTTGTATGGAGATTATATATACATAAAAAAATTGAAAAGAAATAAAGGGAACATACCTCAATCAATGTAGATATAAATCAATATTTAGAGATCTTCATCTTTATATCAATATGATTTCTCAAACAAAGTATTCTGAAATGATTTCTCAAACAAAGTACTCTAAAAAAGA
The DNA here is from genome assembly GCA_030015575.1 of Agapanthus africanus. Lineage (NCBI taxonomy): Eukaryota > Viridiplantae > Streptophyta > Magnoliopsida > Asparagales > Amaryllidaceae > Agapanthus > Agapanthus africanus. The sequence goes on along the minus strand of JASDDO010000019.1, from coordinate 275,991,689 downwards.
AAGAAGTAAATTAGAATTGAAATCGAATTTATCGTCTAAACATAAAATCTTAAAAAATATAAATTAGAAAAAAGAACTCATTAATCCTAATAAGAAATATGTGGGAAAAAGGAAAAAAAAAAAAGAAGCATTTATTTGGCTCCATTGCCTACTCTTCTTTCTTATTCTTCATCTTTTTCTTCTTCTTTCTTTCTTTACTAGTTTAGCAGCCAACTCATGATCTAAAGTAAGTTTTATTTCATGAAGCAAAAGGTAGTTTTTATTAGATAAGTAGATAATATATCAAATCATTTTATATCTTTTTATGGGATTTTGGTTTTATTTTTTTATTTTTTGTGTTGATTTATATTTTCAATTTCTTTATGTATAAAAATATGTAACGTTTTGAAAATCGTTTAGGTGAAATTTCGGATAATCGGTGTTTTCCGTAAAAACCCAGATATAATTATTTTTCCACATAAACTTAAATATACCTATTCTAGCTATGTAATTGCTAGTATTTGGTGTTTAATGAGTCACTTGTAAAATTTCTAGTTGACTGAAATATTTTCCGAAATTAATTATTTTAAGCCTTCACTAATACATTTAATTAGGGAGAATTACAAATTGGAATGGGTTAATACACGTTTTGTAAATCATGATACATTAAACCAAAGTGTAGTATGTGGTTTTTGTAATGAAAAGAGATTGTCAAAATGGTTCTAAAAATTTAAAGGAAAAGGTTAAATGGAAAAGGGAAATTTAAAGGAAATAATAAGGAATAAGAAACATGCGCTTGTTGTTTGAGTCTTGGGCTTTGTTTACATGAAAATTCCCACACCTACACACACACTCACCCACATTAGGAGGGCTGGCCGAAATCTGTAGGAACCCCCTTCCCCCCCCCCCCCCCCCCAAGTTCTCCCCACTTCAAGTTAAAAAGAAAAGAAAACAATGAAACTAAAAGAAAAGAATAAACATATAAGTATGGGCTTTGTTGACTTTGACAATTCCTTGACCTCACAACACCATCCACACTCTCTCTCCCCTCTCCCCATCACCTGGCCGAGCCCAATTCTGCAGCAGCCCCCCTCATTTCCCCCATGTTTCCACTTCATCTCATCTCCAAAACCTCACAAAAATGCATCAAAATCCATATAAAAACCTCATTTATCTCTTAATCTAAATCCTACCCATTATTCCTTGACCAACACAGCTTGAATTTATGAAGCAAGAAGCCATTTTGGAGGCCAAGATTTTCATGCTAGATCTCTAATTTTGTGAGGTATAATCTAAACCCTATAGTTAAATTGCTATTTGAATACTTTAAATCAAACATAATTAGTTAATAATATAGGTTTAATTGAATGTTTGGAAAATCAAGTAAGGATTTGTGATTTTGTCACGCCCCGCTTCCTAAAATACGGAATACGAGGGGTTGACAAGGCCAGCCATGCTCCTACGGTCAAGCAAATATCCTGCCGTAGTCACACTTCGGCTTCTAGCTTTACGGGGTAATCAGTAAACAACGCACAGGTAATGAGAAATGCAGTATCTGAAACAAAATAAATACAAAGAACTGACCCGATGGAGGTAAAAAGAGTATAGCTCTGGATAGCTGATCAAGATGTCTGCGTTGTACGTCTGGTCCTGGTCCAGGCCAGATCCATTCCTCACTCTGAGCATGCATACTCAGGTCGTCAGAGCAACACAATAGCAATATATATATAAAGATACAAATGGAACTGGACGTACCTACGCCACTCTGTAGATCTAGTAGACAGTCTCATCCACTTGAGAGATACTATGGTTTTCTCATAGACGAGGATTAAGAGGATCGCATCATCGATGATGATGAGCCGACTAGTTTTCAGCAAGCCATCACGAGTAGAGTTAATGTCATTATCCCTATCAGTCTCTAAGTCTCACTGCATAGGTCTCTAAGCCTATCGTCAGTCCAAGTGTGAGAGTCAACCACTCGCGAGTGTCCTCCACCCAAGAGTAGGACCCAAGGGCAAGGGACCACGGGCCCAAAATATAACTCACGGTAATAATCATGTACCCTGTAAATCTCCATATATCTCCATATATATAAGCCGGCATGGGACTCTCGAGATTCTGTTGAACTCACACTCAAACTACCCCACACCCCGTGGTCTACATCAAACGCCAACCATAATCTCAAATACCGGTCGGTCCATGACAAGTCTGCGCGAGAACTGGAGACAGGATCTCCATCAAGCACGTCCCGACTGATACCCGAGATAGATGGACAGCGTCTGGTGCCTTACCTGTGACACCCATACAAGTGCTTCCATAAGTGTCCCATACCACTTATAGTCACACTTATACACGTCCCACAAACGTCGACAATGCAATAGAATAATAGGGTTCACTGATTGTGTACAAGTACGTGTCACTTTCACTTCCACTCATGCACGAACACTAACGTACTTGCCACAATCACCACTAATACATAACACTGAGTAATGCACATGATCACTAGGCTACCAATGCAATAACATATACATATGATGTGATGAGAAAACAGTATGTAAGGCAGGATTAAGATGTCATATGTCGGTATCCTACCACTTACGTAATTTATCATAAATAATATATGCCAAAATTTAGCACAACAAAGAACATGGGATAAGTGGTATGTGTGATTATCTATCCAGCGAATTTAGTTTCACGTCAATCGGGTTTCAGGATCACTAGATATGGCCATTTCACTTTAAGCGTTCACTGCTGGAAATCCGGTTTCAGAATCGGAAGTCCGTTTCGCAACGCATTTTAATCCCAGTTGAGATCAGAATTCAGCGACGCTACAGTTGAATAAAACCTAGGGTTTTCAATAAGGTTTTCAACGCAACAGACGGATTCTCAATCACGTCTGTACGTCAGGAGTTATACGTTATTCTACAGTGGGGTGTCCATTCTGGTTCTGCTTGGGACTGCTATACGTCCCGATCTTTTAAATTGCAGATTAATTAGCAAACGATGATAAAACGGAATGAAACCACTTGTGTTATTTAGATAAAAGATTCACCTTTAATAAACTGCAGAGTTCCGCAACATACGAGTTCTGGAAACAAGGTTGCATGCATTACGGGACAGTAAACACTAACCAGAGTCACCCTGGACTGCAGTCCAGAGCCACACTCCGATCCAAATATTGTCACAATATCATTACAGAAACCAATAGGAATTTGTATAGGGTTATAGGTCGTCGAGTTGTCTTCGATTTGAGCTCTCGAACGCATCATTTCAATAAGTACACGATTTATGGTGATTTTAATAATTTTCAGGTGCGGGAAATTTCCAGTTTTCACGGGTGTATTTGGGGGTGTTCATTTTAATCATTAACAATCATATTTTCCCGTAAAATTTATACAAAGCATTCGTTGTCACACGGGCCAGCATAGGCAATCCCATTTCGCCAAATTAGATGAAGATTTTCATTGGAATCTTACATCGAACAGTTGTCTCATATAATTTATCGGGTATGGTAAATATGGAATCTATACGATTTTAATTTGTAACACGAATAAAGTAGCATGTAGCAAGTAGGGTACTTGCCTGGAGACGAGTCGACAATAATACTGTAGTGGTAACAGCACGATCGCGTCACGAACGCAGCACCGGCTCAGTCCTTTGGAATCCGACAATTGCACTCGATCTAGCTGCTCTCCGTGCCCTCCTTTTCTTCACTGCTTCAAGTTGTTCCTTGTTTTGATGTGAGGGAGGTTGAGACGCTGATAAAGGGAGAGAGAAATTTAGAGAGAGAGGAAGAGAGAATTGGAGAGAGAGAGAGAGTGACAGAGAGAGGGAATTAGAGAGAGAGAGAGAATTAGAGAGAGAAAGAGACTGAGAGAAATTGAGAGAGAGAGAGAGAGAGGGAATTAGAGAGAGAGAATTAGAGAGAGAAAGAGACTGAGAGAAATTGAGAGAGAGAGAGAGGGAATTAGAGAGAGAGAAACAGAGAAACAGAGAGATAGAGAGAGGGAGAGAGAGATGTAGAGATAGGGAAACAGAGAGATTTCACCTGGTGACGACGGGGTCGACGGAGGCGGCTCAAGGCAGTGGGGGATCGCCGGCGTCGAGTGCAGGCGGTGGCCGTGGTCGGGTGCAGGCGAGGTTGGTGGCGGCTGAAGGAGGGTGGAGACAAGGAGCTCTGTCGATGGAGTGGGGGGAAGGAAGGAAGGGAAAAGTCGAGGTGTTCCTCGTCGTCGTCGGCGTCGGCGGAGTGAGAGAGTCAGCAGTGGGGGCTCGGGGCTTGGTTCGAGGAGGTGATGGAGGTCAGGTTCGTTGTGCTTGGATGGAGTGGGCTCGTGGTGGTGTGAGGGTCAATGCGGTGGGTAGGACTCGTCGTTGGTCAAGGTAGGTGGTCGGCGGTGATTTGGTGCCGGGGTGGTGCAGTGTGGAGATTGAGCTCGGAGTTTGGGTTTTTAGATAGAGGAGAGTAGAGGATGAGTTGAGATGAGGATGTGAGGGAGAGAGAGGAGTGAGCCGTTGGGGAGCAGGTCGTAGGGCGCGCGCATCGTGGGCGCGAGGAGCGGGGCACAGCGCCAGACGAGCGGCAACGTGGGTGCAGAAAAGAGCGGGAGAGGTTTGTAACGGAAAGAAGAAAGGGGGTTTGAAGCGGGTCGGGTTGGGAGCGGGTCGGGTGAAGGTTTAGTGAATGGGCTGGGCCAAAGCAGATAAAATAATAAGGGAAAAAGAAAGGGGCCGGGCTTGGGATTTTAAGTGAATGAGAAAAGGATTAGAGGAGTGGGCTGGCTCTGGGCTTGGGGAAAGTAATGGCTGGGCAAAAAAAATGAAAAAGAAAGGGGATAATAAAAGAGGAAAGGGAATGAGGGTTAAGGAAAATTAAAAGATGTGAGATTAGATTAGGATTTGGGTTTTTAGAATAATACAAATAATAATTATAAAATAAATAAATTTTGAGAGTGACAAAAATACGGATATTGGTATTCAAAAAGGACTGGGTATTACAGATTTCAATTAGGGGTTTTATTTTATCATTAAGGATGCAATGTATAGTTTCACATCTTAAAATATGCAAAACCTAGTTTGGTTGTTAAATTGCAAATTGTTATATTTAATTTGTCCAAATCATATATTTTTGCAAGACTAGGTTTTTATAAATTGTATATATAGGTGAGATAAAATTCAAGTGAGGGTTTCTAGCATTAGATTATGGTTCTAATGAGTTGATTAACATGTTAATACTATGCAAAACTTAATCTTGTTGTCTATGGCTAATTGTAACATTTAAAATGGTTAAAATTGGATAAAATTGCAAACTAAAATTTTTGGATTTCTACAATTGGTGTGATAAAATTATAGCAAGGGTTTGTATGACCTAATTATGATATTTAGTGAATATTTTGGCCACTAGTTTTGTTAAAACATTAAGTTTTGAACTAAAACGGTTATCTGAGGCTTTCTAGGCTTTTTGGAAATAAATCGATTTGATTAATTTTAGGGTTTGATAATTTGCACCCTATTTCTTATAACCTTTTGTGAGTTGTGAAACCGCGAATGGTACGTTTGGGTTTTCTCGATCAATCGGCGTTTGTACTCCGATATCGAGGGTTACTTGGTTTTTTTGCATGAGCGGACCATAGGTTTTGACCTATGTGAGAAACGTTTGTCGTTTTGGTTTTCCGACTTGATTTTAATACGCATCTACAATTGTGTATATATGTAGGTATCCCCACGTGGATTTGAGACGTTGAAGAAGATGATGGCAATATCGATATCGGCAAGCAAGAGCAGGTGAGTAGATTTATATCTACGGGGGAAGTCGGGTGGATAGCGTATAGCACCCCCGCAAAGTTGTAAGAAATGATGTGATGTGAGATAGATGTACATTTATGTGTTATTGAGAGATATGAACACTTAGCAAAAAAGGCATTAGGAGATCATGAGTTAATATTAGCGAGATTTGAGGAAAGTGGTTTAGTTGGTTTCTTAGTTGCGAACCCTAGAGTGAGGTTGTTACACATACACGCACGGGATATGGTTTTGGGTGTATACGTTATATATATATATATATATATATATATATATATATATATATATATATATATATATATATATATTTGAGGAAAGTGGTTTAGTTGGTTTCTTAGTTGCGAACCCTAAATTGAGGTTGTTACACATACACGCACGGGATATGGTTTTGGGTGTATACTTTATATATATATATATATAGGTGGATGTGTTGGTGCTTATATATATACACATACACGTATACACGGAAGTTGAGGATAGTATATAGTAGTTGGAGATGAGTCGATGCGATTGGGCATGATGCCGTGAGATCAGTGATGTGATTTGGTTCATACTATGAGATACAACAGGAGATTATAGAGGATCTTTAGGCGATATGTTTCAGACACGTGCACATATATTTGTTGGTGGTATCAGTTTGTACTAGACTTAGATCTGTACCCCAGTTCATGACATATGATGATAAGGATACCAGATGAGTAATGAGATAACTATGATATTTGACCCGTACCCAGATTTGGGATGCCGTACGATAGATTTACCGTACGAGATATAGTTATGATGTTAGATCTGTACTCTTGACTCGAGAATGTCATATATATATTGTATCGTACGTGATACTATTGAGGCGAGATCACCGACTACTAGGTATATATATAGATCGACTCAGACTTAGGTAGATTTCCTTATCCTTTTGACTGGGCTCGAGTCATACTAATTTTCAAAAGTGGAGAATTGTGAGTAATTTAAATACCAAACTGTATGACTCGTATATTGGGTAGGTATATTTTTCAGCATTGCTGTTACTACATCACTTTCTGTATATTCATGATGTTTCATCTCATTGCATGTTTGTACATATGTTATCTGTAATTATTATGAAACCCTGCTGTCAGGACACCTGCACCATTACCGATGATGCGTATGTTCCACGTACACCTGCTTGCTAGCTCACACACATCATCATCGGTAATTGCCATGTCACGTACACTTTAGAAAATACTATTCATTAACATAGCTTGCTAGTTGATAGTTGCAATATATTATAATCTTCATATGCTAGTTTAACTATTGCATTTATTGCATGATATCAGATGCATTCATATATTCATTGGTCATGCGGTATTATGGAGATCTATGCCGGTATTCACTGTTTATTGATATCATGATTTTTATGATTTCGGATCCTTCTTGAGATTTCTGGATTTGGAAACCGCATGTGAAAGTTTTATAAAATGATGATGTGTTTTAAAGAGATAGATGCGGTTTTCCTTGATATGATGAGTATTGTCCACCATGATATTTTCTCGGTTCTGAGATGGTTTTCGAGACCCGATTTGAGGAGTTGGATGTACCATCTGCGGGTACATGGTGGACCCGGTATGGTACCCCGGGACAAGAAGCTCGAGTTGTAGACGATGAGCCCGGCAGGGGCAGACTGCCTACCGATGATTGTCTGGCGCGGCGGATATCCGGAGGATACCGTTCGTGGTCGTGTGATTGATGATATGGGCCGATCCGGAATGACGGAGCCCGAGATATTGAGATATCGAGATTTGAGACATTGAGATACTGAGATATTGAGATACTGAGATTTATGTTTTGTGTCGATGCTTGACACTGATTTCTCTGTTGATTTCATGATGTATTCTGTTTTCATTCGTAATGCATTCATACATCATATATATGATATGTTGCTATCTGAGTCACTGATACGAGCACATGGTATTGCACTTATGTGTAGATGGATCAGGATATTTATTTGAGGATATTACTTGATATGACCTAGGATAGCGTCATACATTCGATTTCTGCTCTGTGATATTTTCTACTCACGAGTTGGAAACTCACCCCTGTTGTGCCACAGTTTCTTGCAGGTTTTGCCGTACAGGTATCTTGATGGCTTGCCGGCACACTGCTTTCATTTCGGGTGATTGCTTTGGCAGGTGGGTTCACTTGCATTGTGACCACCATTGTATATTTATTATTTCAGATGTATCTAGTAAACTCCATCAACCAGACTTGTATATTTTTCAGACTTAGAAAACCAGTTGTTATTATTCGACCTTAGAGTCGCGCGTTGTATTATTATGGGTTTACTTGATGTTTTTGAGTTTTCTTTTGAGTTTTGATCCTCGCCCTTGGCGTTGTATATTATATTGCTTACGTGGTTGTGACCGTCAATTAACGAAGAGCTAGCTCCCGCTTGGGGATGCCTTTATGTATATTATTCATGTTTGTACCCGTTTGGAGCCAGTATTTACAAAGGAGACTCTGCCGAAATTTTCGGGAAAATATGAAGTTGCTTTTAAACGTTTAATGCTATTCATGTTATTTAAACTACTTGTTTTTAATAAGTTTTTCTTTCACTTTCCTTAAAAATGGTTTAGATTTCCGGGCTTTTGGCTTACTTGAATTAGGTGTGGTCCTATAGACTTCACATAATTCAAGTGTCAGTCACGTGCTATTTTAGGTTGTGACAAAGTTGGTATCAGAGCGCTAGATTAACCTTGGTTCGAGTCTATATTTGACTATGCAGAGTCTAGGGCGTATATTACATTCGGAACCTAGGCTTGACCTTACGGGAACTTAGACTTGGTCGAGGGGTATTAGACCCGAACTTTCGTCGCGTGGGTTGACATTGGTTGATAGAGTAGGTGACTTAAGGAGAGTGACGTACCGTGTGTATGTTCCGCGGCATACTTACGATACGCTACTCCGCTTAAGAAGCCTTAGGATGTACATTTCCTTGCACATCATTATATTCATTCCTATGATCTATCCTTATCGATATCAGTTTATGGTTTTGCTGCCATGATTACACGGGCAGAGAGAGAGCTACGGCTAGAGTTGCGTCCGCATGAGCTCGTCACAGACAAGGACTGACCAGGGCGTGATTCCAGGGACACACGATTGCATAGGTGTATCGTCCTATTCTGTTTTCGCGCCATGAACGTTTGATGGATCGCTTTTACAAGATTTCTCAGACGTGCAGATCAGCACCAGAGGATTGGGCCACTGCTAGAGGCCAACCAGATTGTGATGACCATCAAAGCACAGATTATTTTGATGATTGAGGCACTGTTCAGCGTGCGGACGAATGAGCCAGTGATTTCGGCGAATGAAAAGATATCACCCCAGATGTTTGAAGCTAATGCCGCACGAGTTATATTTCGAGATATGATAGAAGGTCGCTAGTCACCAAAGATGAAAGACTAGGACATATGATTCATTGCCACCCCCATGCGAGGTCATCTGATTGATTGATTCCAGCTAGAGACGACTTCACGCAGGTATGATGGGAGTCGATAGAGACGATCGAATGTCAGGCACCCATTCTCCAAGTTTAAAGTATTCGGAAAACAATGCAAGTAATTCTATGAACCCTCTATAAGAATGAAACCCTAATTCGATATAATGACCATGAGAACGCTTCAAAACCTTAGGGTTTACAGCAGTTCAGCGGTACCATTAATGAGGCTTGGGTTTGCCCTTCTACGATTGGTCCACGGGTGCTGTGGTATGTATTCGATACTATTAAACTGTACCCAAGATGTTGATCTCTTGGGGGATTATGTAACCTTGACGAATCGATCGAAAAGTTCGACATCATTCGGATATCAAATGATGGGATGCATTGTTTGGGAGACTCCAGATACGAGTATAGCCGTTGGAGCGTAGTCTATGCAGCCACGAGAAGACGAGTCCGAATTAGTCGACATTAGAGAAAAGTGGAGTAAGAGGTTCGTACGAGATCGTGACGAGATGACGTTCCACTCCGCTGACATCAGAGATGTGATACGCATGTAGAAGTGTTGTACATGGATATATCTTTCAGAAGGAGTCGTGATGAGTATGCAGCCGTTCCAGAACAAGAAATAGATTTAGTGAAAGATGATGACTTCCGGGCGGTTCGGCGGAAACGAGATTTGGGAGATATTTCGACAGAACTTTTCTGGAGTACTATACGAGAAGACCCGGACCTAGGATCAGTTGTATTACGTACACCCAGGAGACCAGAGTTCGGCATCATTGATGAGATATGTTATGAGCGACCATGATAATTGGCCAGAGATCCTTAGAGGATATACTAGAGCAGATCATTTCTGTTAGTACACCGAACCGGGCCGACGAGCCAATGGATTGCAATATTGGTAATCCACAGAGAAATGAAGACCCAGAGACAAAAGACGCCAGACCGTGAGCAGGAGGCAGCAGATGTTCTTGCTCTGCCAGTTTTGGGCGCACCGACACTTTTTGACATTATAAGGGGCGTACCTCAATATTTTTCGTTGCGATTTGCGTTGTGATCTGAATATCACGCTTATATCACTTGGATTTGAGTTTTGATGATTGGGCTTTATGATATTGTTTTCGTGCACCATGGCTGCACATATTGAGTATTTACGTTTTGTGCATAGTTATTGCACTTGAGATATATTTTATACACCGTTGTGTTGATTTATGATTTGTGCAGATTTATTGCACTTGATTCAGATTTATGCCTTAGCTGCACATGTTTATGATTTTATGGATTGCATACAGCTGATTTGATTTTTGTGCAGGTGGTATGCACTCGATTTGGTTTTTGCACCTGGTTTTGGCTGCCAGGCACACTAGTTGCCCTTGACAGGTGTTCGTGCACACCCGTTGCACTTAGATTTGTTTCTGTGCACATGTATGGCACATTTCATTGATTTCGATTTCCGTGCGCACCAGACGCACGTGGCATTCATGTACATATTTGTATTTGATTTCCCTTTGAGATGATGTGTATGATATTTACTAATTGGTATAGTAGCTGAGCAGGACTAGTCTGAGAACAATACCTGATTATGTTTTTGCATGCATCGATAGTTATCGAAGGGATTTTCAAAAGGGAGCGATAGTTTCAGTATTTACCTACGTGTCCGAAATGACACGAAGTATTTTTCAAAGGAAACCCTTCTAAATTATTTTTCTAAATGACGGGACGTATGTTAAACAAAAGATATATATATGTATATGGGATTATTTTCTTACAATAAACGTCTGCTACTTGTGCCGTGACTTACGCATCTAAGGGCAATTCAGAAAAAAAATTGGATGTGTTTTATTCAGTTTAAAGGATTTTTCCAGGGATGCGTACTATATATGTATTATAGTGTTTGACTAGTGCATATTGGATTTCAGCAGTGGATTTCGAGATCTGTATCTCTATTGTGACTCCGATGATTGCGGGATTCTTGACGAAGTCTTAACTTTGGTTTATAAACTCGTTTTTCATGCGCATGCATTACGCTACGATGTATTTTATGTATTTATGATTTCGGAGCCCCGACGGCTTGATCATTTTAGTGAAATGTTTTAGTATTTGGGGGAGTTTTAATTTAAATTCGGAGACCGAATTTCTTTCAGGGGGAAAATTGTAACGTTTTGAAAATCGTTTAGGTGAAATTTCGGATAATCGGTAAAATAATGGTGTTTTCCGTAAAAACCCAGATATAATTATTTTTCCACATAAACTTAAATATTCATATTCTAGATATATAATTGCTAGTATTTGGTATTTAATGAGTCACTTGTAAAATTTCTAGTTGACTGAAATATTTTCCGAAATTAATTTTTTTAAATATTATTTTAAGCCTTCACTAATACATTTAATTAGGGATAATTACAAATTGGAATGGGTTAATACAAGTTTTGTAAATCATGATACATTAAACCATAGTGTAACATGTGGTTTTTGTAATGAAAAGAGATTGTCAAGATGGTTCTAAAAATTTAAAGGAAAAGGTTAAATGGAAAAGGGAAATTTAAAGGAAATAATAAGGAATAAGGATGGGCTTATTATTTGAGTCTTGGGCTTTGTTTACACGAAAATTCCCACACCCACACACACACTCACCCACACTAAGGGGGCTGGCCAAAATCTGTAGGAACCCCTCCCCCCCCCCCCAAGTTGCCCCCACTTCAAGTTAAAAAGAAAAGATAACAATGAAACTAAAAGAAAAGAATAAACATATAAGTATGGGCTTTGTTGACTTTGACAATTCCTTGACCTCACAACACCACCTACACTCTTTCTCCCTTCTCCCCATCCCTTGGCCAAGCCCAATTCTGCAACAGCCCCCCTCATTTCCCCCATGTTTCCACTTCATCTCGTCTCCAAAACTTCACAAAAATGCATCAAAATCCATATAAAAACCTCATTTATCTCCTAATCTAAATCCTACCCATTATTCCTTGACCAATATAGCTTGGATTCATGAAGCAAGAAGCCATTTTGGAGGCCAAGATTTTCATTCTAGATCTCTAATTTTGTGAGGTATAATCTAAACCCTGTAGTTAAATTGCTAATTGAATACTTTAAATCAAACATATTTAGTTAATAATATGGGTTTAATTGAATGTTTGGAAAATCACGTAAGGGTTTGTGATTTCAATTAGGGTTTTTATTTCATCATTAAAGATGCAATGTATAGTTTCACATCTTAAAATATGCAAAACCTAGTTTGGTTGTTAAATTGCAAATTGTTATATTTAATTTGTCCAAATCATATATTTTTGCAAAACTAGGTTTTTATAAAATGTATATATAGGTGAGATAAAATTTAAGTGAGGGTTTCTAGCATTAGATTATGCTTCCAATGAGTTGATTAACATGTTAATGCTATGCAAAACTTAATCTTGTTGCTTATGGCTAATTGTAACATTTAAAATGGTTAAAATTGGATAAAATTGCAAACTAAAATTTTTGGATTTCTACAATTGGTGTGATAAAATTATAGCAATGGTTTGTATGACTTAGTTATGATATTTAGTGAATATTTTGGCCACTAGTTTTGTTAAAATATTAAGTTTTGAACTAAAACGGTTATTTGAGGCTTTCTAGGCTTTTTGGAAATAAATCGATTTGATTAATTTTGGGGTTTGATGATTTGCACCCTATATCTTATAACCTTTTGTGAGTTGTGAAACCACGAATGGTACGTTTGGGTTTTCTCGATCAATCGGCGTTTGTACGCCGATGTCGACAGTTACTTGGTTCTTTTGCATGAGCGGACCATAAGTTTTGACCTATGTGAGAAACGTGTGCCGTTTTGGTTTTTTGACTTGATTTTAATACGCATCTGCGATTGTGTATATATGTAGGTACCCCCACGTGGATTTGAGACGATGAAGAAGATGATGGCGACATCGACATCGGCAAGTAAGAGCAGGTGAGTATATTTATATTTACGGGGGAAGTCGGGTGGATGGCGTATAGCACCCCACCAAAGTTGTAAGAAATGATGTGATGTGAGATAGATGTACATTTATGTGTTATTGAGAGATATGAACACTTAGCAAGAAAGGCATTAGGAGATCATAGGTTAATATTAGAGAGATTTGAGGAAAGTGGTTTAGTTGGTTTCTTAGTCGCAAACCCTAGAGTGAGGTTATTACACATACACATACATGCACGGGATATGGTTTTGGGTGTATATGTCATATGTATATATATATATGTATAGGTGGATGTGTTGGTGCTTATATATATATACATACACGTATACACGGAGGTTGAGGATAGTATATAGTACTTGGAGATGAGTCGATGTGATTGGGCATGATGCCGCGAGATCAGTGATGTGATTTGGTTCGTACTATGATATACGACAGGAGATTATAGCGGATCTTTAGGCGATGTGTTTCAGACACGCGCACATATATTTGTTGGTGGTATCAGTTTGTACTAGACTTAGATCTGTACCTCAGTTCATGACATATGATGATAAGGATACCACATGAGTAATGAGATAAATATGATATTTGACCCGTACCCATATTTGGGATGCTGTACGATAGATTTACCGTACGAGATATAGTTATGATGTTATATCCGTACTCTTGACTCGAGAATGTCATATATATATATATATATATATATATATTGTATCGTACGTGATACCATTGAGGCGAGATCACCGACTGTTAGGTATATATATAGATCGACTCAGACTTAGATGGATTTCCTTATCTTTTTGACTGGGCTCGAGTCATACTAGTTTTCAAAAGTGAAGAATTGTGAGTGATTTAAATACCAACCTGTATGACTCGTATATTGGGTAGGTATATTTTTCAGCGTTGCTGTTACTACATCACTTTCTATATATTCATGATATTTAATCGCATTGCATGCTTGTACATATGTTATCTGTAATTATTATGAAACCCTGCTGTCAGGACACCAGCACCATTACCGATGATGCGTATGTTCCACGTACACCTGCATGCCGGCTCATACACATCATCATCGGTAATTTCCATATCACGTACACTTTAGAGAATACTATTCATTGACATAATTTGCTAGTTGATAGTTGCAATATGTTATAGCCTTCATATGCTAGTTTAACTATTGCATTTATTGCATGATATCAGATGCATTCATATATTCATTGGTCATGCGGTATTATGGAGATCTATGCCGGTATTCACTGTTTATTGATATCATGATTTTTATAATTTCGGATCCTTCTTGAGATTTCTGGATTTGGAAACCGCATGTGAAAGTTTTATAAACTGATGATGTGTTTTAAAGAGATAGATGCGGTTTTCCTTGATATGATGAGTATTGTCCACCATGATGTTTTCTCGGTTCTGAGATGGTTTTCGAGACCCAATTCGAGAAGTTGGATAAACCGTCTGCGGGTACATGGTGGACCCGGTATGGTATCCCGGGGCAAGAACCTCGAGTTGTAGACGATGAGCCCGGCAGGGGCAGACTGCCTACCGGTGATTGTCTGGCGCGGCAGATATCCGGAGGATACCGTTCGTGGTCGTGTGATTGATGATATGGGCCGATCCGGAATGACGGAGCCCGAGATATTGAGATATTGAGATTTGAGATATTGAGATACTGAGATATTGAGATACTGAGATTTATGTTTTGTGTCGATACTTGACACTGATTTCTCTGTTGATTTCATGATGTATTATATTTCCATTCATAATGCATTCATACATCATATATCTGATATGTTGCTATCTGAGTCACTGATACGAGCACATGGTATTGCACTAATGTGTACATGGATCAGGATATTTATTTGAGGATATTACTTGATATGACCTAGGATAGCGTCATACATTCGATTTCTGCTCTGTGATATTTTCTACTCACGAGTTGGCAACTCACCCCCGTTGTGCCACAGTTTCTTGCAGGTTTTGCCGTACAGGTATCTTGACTGCTTGCTGGCACACTGCTTTCATTTCGGGTGATTGCTTTGGTAGGTGCGTTCACTTGCATCGTGACCACCATTGTACATTTATTATTTCAGTTGTATCTAATAAACTCCATCAACCAGACTTGTATATTTTTCAGGCTTAGAAAACCAGTTGTTATTATTCGACCTTAGAGTCGCGCGTTGTATTATTATGGGTTTTCTTGATATTTTTGAATTTCCTTTTGAGTTTTGATTCTCGCCCTTTGCGTTGTATATATTGCTTACGTGGTTATGACCGTCAACTGACGAAGAGCTAGCTCCTGCTTGGAGATGCCTTTATGTATATTATTCATATTTATACCCATTTGGGGCCAGTATTTACAAAGGAGACTCTGCCGAAATTTTCGGGAAAATATGAAGTTGCTTTTAAACGTTTAATGCCATATATGTTATTTAAACCACTTGTTTTTAATAAGTTTTTGTTTCACTTTCCTTAAAAATGGTTTAGATTTTTGGGTTTTTGGCTTACTTGAATTAGGTATGGTCCTATAGATTTCACATGATTCAAGTGCCAGTCACGTGCTATTTTGGGTCGTGACAAAATGACATGTGGCATTCAACAAACGTTCATTAGTCCAATTCAAAATTTAAATTGGGTACCCCAAAGAATTATTGTTATAATAGTAGAGAACCTGTCACGCCCCGCTTCCCAGAGTGTGCTAAGATCGGCATGTGACAGAGCCAACCATGCTACCTGTGGATAGGAAACATCCGTCCACAGTCACATTACGGTTGTCTATAGATATCAAGAACAGGAAAATAAAATAAACTATCCAGTGCATATCCATGAGCCAGGATAACGAATCAAGAAATAATATGCGGAAGCAATAAATCCAATAAACAGTAACATCTGGAAAGTACGAAAAAAACTAAACTAACCGGATACTAACAGGATCCTTACTGCTCGGCCTGACGGCGGAAATACTCCTGATCAGCCTGCGACAAAGGTAGAGGATCTGGACCATGCAAAACTTAGACGTCAATGTGTCATGATATCAAACAATAATACATGAACAGGATACACGAGATATGCAGGCATGAATCATAAACAGTAACATGAATATAATAAGTAAATACGGATATAGAACAGTGAAGTGTATCAATATATGTGACGTGCAGTGATCAGTCTAAACTGTGCTACTGGGTTATCTATTCTAAAGATTGCTTGAAATCAATTAATATAATCCTCCATGTAACTCAAAGGATATGTCCCGTTATCCTCCGGGGCCACGGATCAGGTAGTGGGAGTCATGAATGACTCTGTCCCGTTATCCCCCGGGACCACGGATCAAGTAAGAATCATGAATGATTCCGTCCCGTTATCCCTCGGGACCACGGATCAAGTAATACCCTTGTAAGCTACACTTTAGTTTACACTTTTGATTTCCCCATACCCCCAACGTTATGTGTTCAAGTCAGGTATTGAAAAATCTGGAGCTAATGCCAACACAAGATCAAGCAGGTACAGATTTGTCTAAATAGACAACAGGATATGTCCGTAGGGACAACAGGTCAAGATTGTCGGCATTAGTAACAAGATCAGGTATCAAGTCAAGCAGTGGTATATCAGGTCATGACAGGTAGTGCACATGTGTCAAGCGGATGCTCAAAATAAAACTGTAGTGAGTACGGGTGCACAAATAAAAGTATGGATGCACAAATATTTATCAGGGGTTACATCATGACTATGTAGGATGCACAATATCAAGCATGGGGTACTAATGTATTAATAATATGAGTTAATGTAATATGAGATGTAACTAGGTATGCAGAATTAATGGTATGGATACACAAATAAACATGGATGCATAACTAACTATTAGGGATTTCAACTATAGCTCCATTACTAAGTAGGATGCACATTATCTAGCATGGGGTCTCACTATAACAATAATATGTAAAAATGTGATCTGGTATGCGAATAGATATAAGATTAATGGTATGGATGCACAATTATCGATTAGGGTTATATTTACAGTTCCAAGACTAAGTGGGATGCACACTATTAAGCATGGGGTGTTACTACAATAATAATATGAATTAATGTGATATATAAATGCAGTTATATATATTTTAAATGATATGGATGCAAACGGGTATCCGAAAACAGTAAAACTTTAGTATGGATGTATAATATGATAAACGGGTAACATTTTACTCATATGGATGCACAATGATATACCTAGCATGTAGCAAGATGAATTAGCATGCGACTAGATATGTAAATAACGATATGGATGCATACGGATATCCGAAAACAGTAAAACTGTAAAATGGTAATGTGGGATGCATAACTAAATATTATGTGATGTTATTATTCAAATGGGTGCAATATATTGTAGTTTAGCATGTAACAAGATAAATTTGCATGCACTAGATACGAAATAAATTGTACGGATGCAAACAGACGTCGTAAAACTGTAAAACTATAACATGTGATGCATAATTTTAAATACATGTATTATATTTATTCAAATGGATATAAATATAGTAACATAGCATGTAGCAAGGTAAACTTGCCTCGATCGAATCACGCGACGGATACGCACGGCACGTCCGACGTCGGTAAATCGTCGCAACACATACGCGGCACGCGGGACGGGTACAGGCAAGGCAAGAGGGTGATCACACAGACAAGGTACGTTCACTGGATCACTCGGATCGTCAGCGACGAGCACGGCTCCGGCGGTAATCACCGGAATCAAGAAACAAGATCAAGAAAAAGAAAGAAGAAAGAAGAAGAAGAAGCAGAAGAAGAGGCTGTGTATTAAATAAGGAAAGAAAAAATAAATAAATAAAATATATATAAATATATATATATATGCGGAGGAGAGAGATAGAAAGGGGTTGTTAGTTTGTTAGAAAATTAGTTTAGATTTAAATTTAAAAAATCTTTTATTAGTTAACTAAATTTTAATTTGTATCAGTTTATAAAATTAATATTATATAAATAAAATTTGATATTCTAGTAAATACAAATATAGTCCAAAACATGCCTGGATCGGATCTAAAATTCAGTCTTAAAATACGAAAAATATACATGTCGACCAAAATTAAAGTTGGATATCCGTGTAACGAAAATGCATACCCCCAAGAACGGATGCACGTACGTGCGCATAGCCATCCAAACAAGTCCGTTTCACTCAACGGGACGAGAACAAGATGCGCAGATGCTACCACAGGGTCAGGGGTATCATGCAGACCATGCAATATATTTTTAAACTATTTTATATGATTTAAATGTTATATAAAAATGCAGATGCCAGGTAAAATGCGAGTATGCAATGTATAAATTAAAATGAAAGTGCACGAGTCCACGTATCAAGTCAGGATAAATCATAAACATGAATCAAGACAGGTTTCAAGCAAACGGGTCGGGTTGGATGCAAATACAGATGTCAAATACACTATTCGCACCCAAAACACGGTAAATCAGGAAAATACCATAAATAAAGAAATACATGAACTAGAACTGGTATAAATGAACTAGGGTGTTACAGAACCCGCCCTCTTCAATATGATAAAAAAAATTTAAAAACATGATGTGACTTCACACTGAATAAAAAAGATGATGTGACTACACAAAAAAAATCCGCACTATGCGTAATAAAAACATATCAGTCACTGTGTTCAAGAAAAACAAAGATGAGGCAGAACCCGCCCTCTTCAATAATTATTGAAGGGGGCACGTTCTAAGAACCCGCCCTCTTCGTTTCAGTTTAATTATTTGTATTGCTAATTATTTGTACTGATTGATTTAACAACACACTGTTAAAAAAATAGTAATAAAAGATGAGGGCGGGTTCCGGGAACACGCCCTCTTCAAATTATTGAAGAGGGCGCGTTCTAAGAACCCGCCCTCTTCAATATGATAAAAAATTTAAAAAACATGATATGACTTCACACTGAATATAAAAGATGATGTGACAAAACTTCAAAAAATCCGCACTATGCGTAATAAAAACATATCAGTCACTATGTCTTTAAAAAACAAAGATGAGGACGGGTTCTTCAAATTATTGAAAGGGGCGCGTTCTAAGAACCCGCCCTCTTCGTTTCAGTTTAATTATTTGTACTGCTAATTATTTGTACTGATTGATTTGACAACACACTGTTAAAAAAATATTAATAAAAGATGAGGGCGGGTTCTGGGAACACGCCCTCTTCAAATTATTGAAAGGGGCGCGTTTTAAGAACCCGCTCTCTTCAAATTATTGAAAGGGGCGCGTTCTAAGAACCCGCCCTCTTCAATATAATAAAAAAAATTAAAAAACATGATGTGACTTCACGCTGAATATAAAAGATGATGTGACAACACTTTAAAAAAACAAATATCACTCACTGTGTCCAAAAAAATGCAAAGATGAGGGTGGGTTCTTGGAATCCGCCCTCCTTTCCCTATAAAAACCCGCCCTCCTCCTCAGTATGGTTTGTTCAAATTAACTCTGTGTCCAAATTTCCTTCTCTTATCTAAATCTTTTAGGGATTAAAATACCAAAATAATTTCAATGGAGAATCAACCATTCGACAAATCTCTGCTCGTAGATCAAAACGAACACAGATCTTTCAATATATTACACGGAGAGGAAAGATTCAAAACTTATTCAATTTTTTTTAATTCCCCATTTCTTTTAATTTTAATAGTTGAAAATAATATGATTTAATTTTGCAGGATGGAGATAATCTCACAGTCGTCAGCTCTAGTTCTGACAAGTGCCAAGTTACTGACCAGCGAATAATCGAGCGGATTCGAAGGGCTGGATTTTATGAAACTTCATTGCTTAGTTATATCCAAATCGACCACGCTCTCGTTACCTCTCTAATTGAACGTTGGAGAAAAGTGACCCACATTTTTCATCTAAGATGAGATGAGACCACTATCACACTTCAGGATACTGGCCTCTTACTCGGTTTATGGGTCAATGGGCTTGGATTGGTCAGAGAAAAAAAATTGTTGGTCCAGATACCGACCACCCATACTGGGATATATATGCCGAGTCTGCTCTCGGACAGGTAAAAAAATTAATGTCAATAAACTCTCGATATCTTTTCAACACCAAATATTGTTTTATACCTTATTACAAACTAGATCTTATTTTTAATATAATTATGAAGTTTAAATTTTAGCTAAGTAAATTATTTATATTTAATATTCAGATTCAGATTCTCTCTTCTTTCCCCTCTTTAGTGTACCTATTGCATGGACATTTTGTACATTATTTTTAGCTTTAATATTTCACAAAAAATGCCAATATCAGGCACCAGGAGGCTATAGTAAGGGGTATAAGATCAGTTTAAACTGGCTAAAAGATACATTTACTAATATCCCTGATGAAGCCACCGATGAAATCTTGGATAGACATGCACGTGCCTATATTCTGTACATGATCGGTTCTTGGTTGATGCCGGACCAATCGGCAACGCATGTCCATCTTTTATACCTTGGGTTCCTTACGGACTTTGATGTGTGTGGCTAATATGCTTGGGGAGCAGGAGTTCTGGCCCTTCTTTACAAGGAACTCGATAAGGCATGTGCTCCAACGAAGAATAAAATTTGTGGCTGCATTATATTATTTCAGGTACATTCCTTATTTTTAACAGCTAGACATTTGCAAAATTGTAATATTGGTTCTTTCTCTTATCATCTGACACTTTATTTATAGATTTGGTCATGAGAGCACATGTGTATGGGAAGACCGGATCGAGTTAAAATCACTGCCGTGGATACCCCTGGAAAGCCGCTCGGCTCTTGGTGGAATGGCAAGAAAGCGTATAAGGCTCATCGTCGAGTACTTAGGTAGATGAGTTGGATCGCATGGGAGCGACTCAGGTAACCATTAACTTAGGTAATTAACTTTGTTTTAAAATTTTGAAATACCTTCATCACAATTTTTGTACTATATTATTTGCGCAGTTCACGTGGACGCCTTATACAGCAGATCGTCTGCAAAGATTACCCGGCGTCTGTATCGAAGGAGAGCCGGTTTGGCGGGCTCGATGCCCACTCCTCTGCATTAATATCGTTGTCATGCACCTACCGGACCGGGTGTTGCGACAGTTTAGTAAATTGCAACATATTCCTGTCCCGCCGCCTTCGCCTATGACAATAGAGAGAGACATGTGAGGAGGAAAGACGGAGCGTGATTGGAGGGAGCATCATCATCAATATTTGCTGAGATGGGAGGATAGGCAACGTAATATTGCCTTACAACAAATAGGTGACCAAACAACCACCAACGCTACCGAAGCATATATACAGTGGTATAAGCGTGTCACCATAAGATATGTTTCTGCTCCCTCTAACGACTTCCCAAACATCTAGCGGTACGAGCCTAGAGGACACGTGGAACGAGATCTGGTAAGTTGAATTCTTTAAATTATATTACTTTTTAACATCCGGCGGTATGAGTCAATACTTATTTCTTATTTCTAATATAACGGCAGGCTCGTGGGTTGCATTATATACAATCAATGATACAGGATCCATATCCGCCTGATGCTGGTCCGGATACTCAGGCTTTATTTTCAAATTGCGACTTATATATTGGTGGTATATTCGGTCAATATAATATGCTTCCACATTTCTCGCCGGCACCAGAGCAGCAACATGAGCCAGCACCGAAGCAGCAGCATGAACCGGCACCAGAGCCGCAGCATGAGCCGGCACCAGAGCCGCAGCATCAGGGAGATCCAGAGCAGCAGGATCACCATATTGTCAACAGCAACCCTGGCAAACCGGACAAGCGCAACAACCGGAGGAACAACAGCTTTGGGGGACCGGTTTTGTGCAAAAACCGTCTTGGGGGTCAGGTTTTGCACAACAGCCGTCTTGGGGGTCAGGATTTGCGCAGCCATGGGGCCCAGGTTTTGTGTAACAGCAGCCGCATGAAACCGGGACAGGTTCTTCGCAACAACTGCCCAGTTGGGATACGGATCTTTCGTCCAACATACAATTGTTGGGAGGCAGCACATATCCAACACATGTCCCACATTCAGGATTTGCGGAACAACAGCCTGTCCAAAATGCTGCTGAAGACGAAGCTGAAGCCGAAGCTGAAATCGAAGCAGAAGAGCAGACGCCGCCGCCACTGATGCAGAAGAGCAGATTGAGAGCACAAAAGAGCAAGAAATGAACTAATCATACAAACCTGATGGAATGACTCCACTGATGCAAAGATCATTGGGTGAAAAGCCAACCTCGTCTCTTTTTCGCTGGATCAACTCAATGTTTTGCTCAACCTAATCAATTCAAGTACTGAACGGGTCAAAATGGAAATTAATGGGAAGGAAAGGATTTAAATTTTTATAGATTCATTGAATGCATATTAAGTTCAGAAAATTTGTTTCAAAAAAGAGGTCACAATTGTGCATCCTAAATTTGGTCAACTAACAAGGCTAACTTCTAGAACTATAAATATGATGATATATAATGCATTTACTTAAGTTAAACAATAGATGACTTTATAACAATTAAGAAAGCCAAAAAAGAAAAAGAAAAAAAAGCTCGATGAAAGTCTCGGACCCTAGTCTGACTAATGGACCCAAGACTTTAGCTCTCACACTATTATGCTAACCTTGCGTGTTTGAAATGTTTACTTATTATGTTTATACTTTATACAGCTTCTGAACCCATTACTTGAATGCACATATAGGGAAACCCTCGTCCTTGGGACCATGAATTGTTTGCCTAAGTTCGCCCTGCCCTGAGCCAACCTATGAAGCACGTATACTTGTAAACACCTCATGAATCGTCCCCGATCACATATCGGAGTCCGAACTCTCGGATTCTTTTAGATTCACTTGGGCTTGTAAATGTCTCCCGTACCTCTCGCGAATCAACAGCTCCTCTTTCTCTCGAAAATTTGAAAGTGCTTTGAATATCTAACATAATACCAATATTTATTATATTGTTATATATTATATGTATATCTTAATAGATATTTATTTAATTAAAAATAATATAAAAAATATATCCCGTATCCTAAGGTCTTGGGAAATTGCGAATCCACAAATATGTATCGCATCATATCCATGTCCGTATCTGAACCCGTGCTACATAGGAGCCAAACCTTCTACAAAATCACCAACAAAAAACAAAAAGAATATAGCGTATGCCTAGGTTGCACGGACACTTCCAACAGGTTTTTGTATCCTTGTTTGACATGTATCGGACACCGACACTTGCACGACGCGTATTGGACGCGTTGTATATATGTCATATATGTATAGTATGTGTTCTAAGCGTGTCATATGAGTATAAATATATTTTTAGTATGTTATTAGAGTTTAGTATGTTAGAGTTATATTTTTTTCTTATTTAATGTTGTCATAATAGTTTGATATCTTATTTATCTTTACAAGATTATATATATAGTCGTGTCCCCGTATCCTATATTTTGGGATTTTGCAATGTCGCCGTATCACATCGTGTCGTATCCGTGTCCATGCAACCTTGGTGTATATTGTATATAGGTAGGGTGCTTTTAACTTAATGTGGTGCATATATAAAGCAATTTTACCATATTTATTCTCAAAAACATCCTTTCTTTTAGTTTAGTCTGTTGAGACAGGCTTCAGTTGTTTGCTTTCAATTCGATTAGTAGTTTAATTAAGACCTTAATTCTTGTTTTGATTAATACCTGATCTATTGAACGCTTCACTGAGCGTCGGAGACTTTCTAGTGTCGGCTTTTCATGGAACCTTCTCCATAGAATGAGAGGAATGGTTGCCACTTCAGGAAAAGATATGTGATAGCTCCACTGCGAAAAATGAGCTAAAAGAAGATCCATTGCAGAATGAACGCACTCATCATGGAAGGCCCGTGATTTTAAGAACTACTTCGGCACCTGGATAAACAGATCCTATTAAGCTACCGATAAATTGAAACAAATAAGCAAACAAAATAAATGATTATAAGCGACAAAGAATTACAAGCATAATTTTAGTCATGTAGAGTTGAGCACAAAGAAAATTGTATTTCTACTTAGGCAAATTTAAAAAGCAAGTTTAAATAAATACCGTTTCGCAAAAGCCCATGTTTCAGCCAACGAAAAGGGAGCTCTATTAAGGGTGTGTTGAAATATATAAATAAATCTCTCAACCGTCACAACAAGTTCAAAATTTTGGTGAAGTGACAGGGACCTTAAGAATCGCCAAGCTGCACTTCAAATACCAATCAAGAATAAAAAAAAAGCATAAATATCTTTTGTTCATTGATAAACATTACAAAATGACATGCTAAATGGGGTAATTCTACCTTTTTCTTTGTCTTAAGAGCCTGCCGCAATATATTAGCAAGGTGCTGCACAGAGAGAAGCGCTTTCTGATAGGACTTTTGAATGTCTAGAGAATAGAGTTCCACAACGGAGTCTGACAGAAACTCCAGATGCTTTAAATTTGTATGTTGAACAAATTTACAATGTGCAGCAAAAGCTTTATATGTTTTAGACAAACACTTGTCAAAGCAATCAGAACTTAGTTGTAGAGCAATGTCCAGGACCATGAGGAATGAGGATAATGAGATTCCCAATCGTTTCCGGAAGATACCAAGATACCATCGGCTCCAGAAAGAACAAATGTCAAAATCTTGGAGAATATTTCTTTACTCGGAATTTTCTGCGGGCATTGATCTGAATCAATCCCATATCGGCATGCAGTGCGGAATCCATTAAGCAGGCTAGATAATGCGAGCCCATCTGGCTGTTCCATAACTAACCAGCACCATACATCAAAAGAAGAGTTTGTGAGGATCTTTTTATCATCTTGCTGCTCGCTAAATTCATCTCCCTTGGAATAATTAGTGTCATCTTCTTCATCAGAATACTGCAATGTAAAATGTTGTGGCAACAGCACTTATTATGACAGTGTATTGGAGATTCAAGGATAAGAAAAATAATCCTAGAGATGTAGATTGAAAGATATACCCTATTTATCAACAAAACATATTATCATGAGCAGTAGAAAAACATTAAAAATTCCAGATATGTTAGTCATGGGCCCTTGCACATCCAAAATTTAACAATTTTACCAGAAGTGTATATATGGAAGCAGTTCACCAAAGCTCTGTCAATGGGAATGAAACTTCCACTTCTCAAGGAACACTTCCAGGAGTACGTACCTCGACGAAGCGGATGTACATCCGAACTACTGGTTATACCATCGGAGGGTTACACACCCCACCGAAGAGTGCAATGCCTTCAAAAAGTGGTGGCAGGGATACGTTGCTCACCGACAACACTTCAAACGGATGAAGCGCAAAACCCGTCGGGAGCAGAGAAGCACAACAGATGAGCGTAAAGGAACGGCTGTCAACTGTCATATGGTTGATACCAGCTTGACAAGAGCAAAACCTCAAGTTCTTACCTTTGAGAGCGATTCTGAAGAAGAAATAACTGCCGGCCCTCTCTTCAAAGAATCCAGCTCTAGAAAAGAAGAAGAGATGAAGAACTGCGAAAACGTTCAGCTGCGTAACTGTATGTTGCCTGAAAAGAACCTCATGCCTACAAACAAAGGTTCAAGCAAAAAAGACAAGGGGAGAAAAAAGCCCCTGAGTAAATTGTCATCGATGATAGAGTCGTCAAAGAGCTCACAGCCAAGGATCCGCCTAAGAAAAACAAGATGGATTACAATGTCCTCACACATCTAAGGAAGATACCTTCACAACTGAGCATACTGGATACTCTCCTACTGTCCAAAAAAAGGCACGAGATTCTCTTATCAAGGCATTATAAGAGCCTGATCAGTTCCAAGCTTTCGTTGCAAAAGAAAAAATGAAGGACGAGTTGGCAGAGGTTCATACAGCTGACATTACATTCGGCGATGAAGATCTCCTCCTTAGGACGTGCGAGCACAACCGTCCTTTAGGTGTCACCAGGTACTGCCACTACATTAAGATAGGGAAGATCCGGGTCGACAACGGGTCCTCTGTCAACCTTCTCAACGTGAAGGTACTGAAAGAGATTTACATGAACGTTCGGCACCTGACCTGGAACAAAATTACCATCTCCGGTTTCGACTCACAATCATCACGGACGCTTGGGTCCATGATATTGACATTACGCTTTGGGATGCTCGTCACCAACATCAAATTTCATGTCATTGACATCAAGACTTGCTACAACGCTCTGCTCGGCCGGTCTTGGTTACATAAGTACGTCATCCCTTCTACACAATATCAATGTATGAAATACTTCAAAACCGGCCTCAAGTACACAGTTACAGGGGAGCTAAACCCGTTCTCCGTAAATGAAGTCCGCAAATCTGAAGACGCCAAGTACTTCTTACCAGACTTCAAAGACACGGAAAGATGTCGTAAACCGAAGAATAAACAAAAAGCCGTCGCCACTATCCCGGTCTTTGGGAGCGATACCGAGGAAGATGAGGAGATAGTCTAATCGGGGCAACCTCAAGGCAACAGGTCAGGACCATCTACTCCACTTTTGGTCTTTGGCAGTGACTCTGAGGGCGAGATCAACGCCGTGTTCTCCAGTCGTCCGTCAACAAAAACCATTACTGGAACTGACCAGAGCTTGCAAATCACCATAATTCCACAGCGGCATTACAAAGAACTCGATGCGCTTGATACATACAGCATACAAGAACTGCAAACCTTCTATATCCCTCCTAGACGAAGAGGTTAAAAGACGACCGTCTTCTATCAGTCTACGGAGACCAAAGTGGAGAAAGAAGTCTGGCATGGTGCCGAACTTACGCTTGACAGGTTTCAACCAATCCGTCTGTCCAGATATTACGTAGAGGGATTGAAAAGGCAATTAAGATGCCAAAGTGTGCCCTTCAAAAACCCAAATAACCATGATAGAGGAAAAAACGCGATTACCTAAATAACCATGATAGAGGAAAAAACGCGATTACCTAATAACCGGAAGCGGAAAATAGAGTCTGTGGAAGTGAGAATAACAGCAGATCGTGTTTTAGCCTTTAGTTGTTACATAGTTGCATGAGAAATACTAAAATAGAATGTTGCAGACTTGCAGTGTCAAGTCGAGAGGCGGTTAATTGAACTCGAGACTTGACTGCTTGAGAGTTGAGAGGATTTTTTTTAGAGAGATGTATGAGTATTGGTGTGAAATGAAATTATTAGTGAGGGGGTTTGTATTTATAGTGTTCAAAATTTTAGTCGTTGTGAGACGAGGTGGGTTGAGGCGGAGCGATTTGACCGTTGGACTAGCCGTTCAAGGGAATTTCAAGACGAGGCGAGGCGATTCAACCATTGGAGTATAGCCATTAGATGAGTTTCCAAAGCTAGGCGTGGCAACTAATATTTAGCCATCAGGATTCGTAACTCGTCAAACCAGCCACATCATCAACAAGACGAGTAAAACTCGGGTCATGGCGGGATGAGACAAGTAAATGAACCCTCGCCTCATTTGCCAGGCTTAGCCATATTTAATGAGTTGTTTAGATTTACAACAAAATGGTCTCATATCACCCATTCATAAAAAGCCTTCACTTTCTTAGAAACATAAACCTTTATATATTAAACCATCACCAAGTTTCTTTTCTTTTCTGTTCTTTTTTTTTTTCTCTTTTTACTCTCAGAATAAATAAGTTTCAGCAAATCATTTATTTTCGCCGCCATTGTCTAAATGATTTATTTGCTCGGTCTAAATGATTTATTTGCTCGGTATCTGAGAACCGCAATGTCCATTTTGTCAGTTGCCACAATCTCACGGCGAACTCCGCCTAGATCTTGCCTGAATCATCCTTTCTTCTATTTGAATGTCGACAAGTATGTCTCAGTTCCCATGGTGTTCTTCCAAAGCATTATAAACTAGGGTGCTTCATAAATAATATTTTCAAGGCAAAAATGAGAGTGAAGGCAGTTCATCAACCACCAAATCCAATTTATAATCTTGGGAACCCAATGATTAAATAATTGGATTTATTTTAGTTGATTACAGTCACTGTTAATTGCACAACAAATTTCCTATTCAAATGCATAGGGCATGATACATGGGTGTTGATCTGTAAAGACCCAAGAATTTCAGTATGATCTGTAAAGACCCATCAATGGCTTTTCCCTCTCTTCCATTCTTTTCTTTGCAGCTTCCCTAGCCTTAAGAGCTTCGGCTTCCTCTTTCGATATCACTTTCGTCTTCTCATTCTCCCTTTTTCTCTTATTAACCGCGATAGATGACTGAGCAGCTCCTTTAACAGATCGATTAGAGGCGGCCAAACCTGGGCCCCCGCCACCTTTTGGTTTTGGTTCGGATGAAGATCCCGTGTCTGGCCTTGATACTTTACAAGCTTTGAATGCCTCTTCTTCTGTGACCCATTTTCCTAGATTGCCACAAAAGTACATTCATTCAATAAATAAATAAATAAATAAATAAATAAAAATCAGCAGGTTATACGATACAAATCGGAACAACTTTGTGCTCAGTGTTTAATACCTAAATCTTTGGTATAAAATAGGCCAGAGCTGGGATCATAGTGACATCCTTTGGGTAGGTTGTAATAATATCCAGAAGCTGCATCAAATTCCCAGCCTGCACAAAAAGAAAACGAATTCAATTTCATCATCTTTATCTCTACTGTTTTTACATGTGGCAAGAAAGATCATGACTAGGAAGGACAGAAATTTCTATTTGCTTTCCATGTCAGTGCCCGGCACATATAAGACACTTGAACACTTAGAAACTACATCGACATTGTGTCTGACACGCTTGGGCCTAGTCGGCCTGAATTTGCTTTATTTTTTATGGGATGAATTCTTGTATATTTTACTTTACTTTTATATTATTTGTTTGTATTTGAGAAAACTTATGGTTATGCAAGAAAGTCGTAGCCATGATTTTATCTCATTTTATTTTTTTTAATTTGATCACCAAAATCTTTCGTATTTCTTAAAAAAAAACACTAAAATCTTCATATTTCTAAGGAGTGCTAAATTCTTCAAATTAAACAAAATAGTGGCAGTTAAGTTCCATCCAATAACATCCAAAGTTTGTTAGTTAATTATCAATTATAGTTATTATGGTTATTAAATGCTAATTAATCACGTTTTCCACATATACAGATAAGGGAACAAGGTTGCAGACTACTTGGCCAAGGATGGCCAGAAGAACAAGTGCTCTAGCTCATACATGATGTCAAAGTTTCCTGTACAAAATCTGTTCAAGTTGGATCTTTCCTCTCTTCCTCTACTTAGATCAAAATCTTAGTAAGATTGTGATTGTATGCATAGTTTCATTGTATGTGTGATGAATATGATGTAAGACTGTTGTCTTGGAATAAAAAGTTACGACCTGCTGGGGGGTCAACTGTTTCCCAGGAAAAAAACAATGCAAATTAATCACTCTAAGCTAGTTAGTTACATGGTTTCCATGTTGCCGCAGGAGAGAACAAACATACGGCACTGTGGAGAGGACAGCAGAGTGTGAGGCAAAGCTGGGGAGAGCGAAGAGAGAACGATGGAGGAAAAGAGTAGTGAGATTTGGGTTTTTGGATTGAGAATGGCAAAGCAAATAGAAAAGGGATTGGAGGAATGCTAAGAAAAAAATGAGGAAGATAGAGAAGAAGAGGAAGAGATGAGTATTTTGCTTGGATAATAAAGAAAAATGGTGAGAAGATAATTTATTCTGTAATCTAACTATAGTTAAGTTAACCAACTCGGTAAACTATCCAAACTAACTGAAATGGTCTCTTTTAGTTAACGAAAAAGATTTTGGTATGTTTTATAGAAATGTAAAGATTTTGATGTGTTTTTTTATGAAGACCAAAGATTTTTGTAATCGAAATTATACAAAAAGCTTTTATTTTTAGTGCGCTTTTAGAGATAGTACACATCATTCCTTGTAGTTTATTTTGTGAGTGTGTGTGTGTAGCCGTTTCTGTGTTCTTGTTACAAATTTATCGTGTTGGGGTCCATGTCCGTGTCCGTGTTTTGATAGGATCATGATGATTTTAAGAAAAGAATATTTATTTATTTTTATTTCTAGTTGTTATACTCAATATCAAATCTTAAAAAGATCTCTCCAAATTCCAAAAGGTCTTTATAAATCTCTGCCTTTTTAACTAAAATTATCCATATCTTCATAAATAATTTTCTATGATGTGTAATGTATGTGTGTGCATGCATTGCACCCGCTAAAAACCACTACTGCTCTAATGCAAATATTAAGGGGGTTAAATTAAAAAATGATTTCACCTCATGAGACCATGTCTTTGGCAAGCTCTGGTTTCAAAACAATAAAAAAGACAATTAGTTAATTGTAAACGCACACAATAACCTGGTACCTTGAAAAGCAAGATGACCATGGTTTTCTCGTCTTGTGAATTATTTAATAAAGCCAGGGTGAACCATAGTATTTTTTAAGGATTAATCCATGTCCTTTCCAAGCCATTCGAATTTAGTGTTTCCAAGTTTGGGTAAATTACACTAAAGTAGCCTTATCTATCATGGTTTTTCACGAACATATCAAGTTTTTTTTCAGTAAAGTACCTTAAACTATGGATTTCAAGTGATTTTTTCCCACTAAAATACCCTCAAAAGCTGCAGCTAAGGTATTTTGCTGTCATAAGAAAAAAAAATGAGGTATATTAGTGAAAAACCGTGATACTTAAGGATACTTTAGTGTAATTCATCCTTCCGACATAACTGTTGGGTGACCAAACGAGCATAAACTCAGAAATTAAATGGGCAGAAAAAACTAAATGGCCTAGTTAAAGCATGGAGAGAGAGGGGGAGAGGGAGAGGGAGGGAGGGAGAGACTCGGTACCATCTCTGGCCGTAAGCTTAACATTATCTGGCTTTTTCTGATGTGCTTCTGATGAATGCCTGCTAGATTTCTCGGCTTCGAAAGATGCTAAATCCTTCTGATAGCTACGCTTTGCTTTCTGCAAAAACAATTGTTAGGCAAGGAACAATTCAATAGAATAAGTGATGAAATATTACAGAGAAGGTCAGCACTTACACCCGCACGAATAATTTATTAGCACAAAGGCCCACTCTGGTCATCGATTAAAACCTTAGGATGCTCAACCTCAGCTCTAAACAACTCCAATGTCTGTCTAATGTTAATTCTAGAACTTGTTGTGTTGTTTAGAGTAGAGTTTGAGTGTTTATTTAGGGTTTGGGTTTACAAGTGCTATACATGGTAAACCAAAGGGGTGTTTTTGTGCAATTAACTTGACCCTTCACTTTATCCAAGCATAATGAAGGTTCAAACTGTTGAGTATAACGTCTATGATTTTTATTTGATGCTAACAAACCCTCCCTTATGAACTGTTTTAATGTCTGATATTTTGGACAGGCTGACCCATTAACTTTTAGGGCTTGATATAAATACGAGATTCTCTTCTCTCCCAAAACCTAAGGCTGCAGAAATTCTTGAGAACTCAAACTACATTACTCTCCAAGGATTCCAAAATTAAAAGTTTAATTTTTCTATTCATATTCACGGTCATTGACGAGAGAATTCAGATTCAAGAATCAAGCTTCGTAGATTCACTGTCCTCTTCTCCAACAACGATCAAGCTTCCTTAAGATTTTCTTAAACTCTACTTTTATTATCAATTATTGTTGTCGGGTCTATTGTAGTTTTTATTTTTAAAACTCTAAGACAGTTGATGATTGGATTACGGTTTGTAATTCAGGAATTTGCAAATCACTAGGGTTGTGATTTGAGGTTTGGAGATTATTGATTATTGTTAGATATCATAGGATCCAATATGACTTGTTCTTAACTCTAGAATAAGGTGACGGTATTAGACGCTTGTACCAGAGTTGGATGGATTTTTGATATTAACAATATCATAGGGTTTGGGTTTACAAGTGCTATACATGGTAAACCAAAGGGGTGTTTTTGTGCAATTAACTTAACCCTTCACTTTATCCAAGCATAATGAAGGTTCAAACTGTTGAGTATAACGTCTATGATCTTTATTTGATGCTAACAAACCCTCCCTTATGAACTGTTTTAATGTCTGATATTTTGGACAGGCTGACCCATTAACTTTTAGGGCTTGATATAAATACGAGATTCTCTTCTCTCCCAAACCCTAAGGCTGCAGAAATTCTTAAGAACTCAAACTACATTACTCTCCAAGGATTCCAAAATTAAAAGTTTAATTTTTCTATTCATATTCACGGTCATTGACGAGAGAATTCAGATTCAAGAATCAAGCTTCGTAGATTCACTGTCCTCTTTTCCAACAACGATCAAGCTTCCTTAAGATTTTCTTAAACTCTACTTTTATTATCAATTATTGTTGTCGGATCTATTGTAGTTTTTATTTTTAAAACTCTAAGACAGTTGATGATTGGATTACGGTTTGTAATTCAGGAATTTGCAAATCACTAGGGTTGTGATTTGAGGTTTGGGGATTATTGATTATTGTTAGATATCATAGGATCCAATATGACTTGTTCTTAACTCTAGAATAAGGTGACGGTATTAGACGCTTGTACCAGAGTTGGATGGATTTTTGATATTAACAATATTAGTAGTTCTTGGGGTGCAGGATTAGGCCTGGGCCGAACCTGGGTAAATCTCTGTGTTCATTTACATTACCGCATTTGCTTTTTGCTTATATAACTGCCTGTGATTGTTTGGCGTGCTTAAAGATTGTCACTTTAAGTTTTATTCCACAAAAAGATCTCAAAAACCTATTTGCCCCCCCCCCCTTCTAGGGTAGATTCCAATCCTACATTTGGCATCAGAGCTAGGTGTTTGGAGATATCTAGTTAATGACAATTTCTGATTATACTTTTCCTGAGGAACAGTCTACTGTTAGGCCCCCTATATTTAATGGCACTGATTATGCGTACTGGAAGTATAGGATAACAATTTACTTAAAATCTGTCGACTGTGATGTTTGGATAACGGTTAATAAGGGTTACTCTGATCCTGTCATGGTCATAGAAAACATAACTATCACGTCAGATGATAAATGGGATGTTGAGAAGAAAAAACGTGCTTCTTTAAATGCTAAAGTCATGAATGCTCTTGTATGTGTTTTAGATAAAACTGAATTTAACCATATTTTACATTGCCTTACTGTACATGAATTCTGATATACTTTGAAGGTTACTCATGAAGGTACTTCATAGGTAAAGGAGTAACGGTTAGTGCTTCTCAGCAATGAGTATGAGAATTTTGGTATATTGAAGGATGAAGGCATAAAGTTGATGTACGCTCGCTTTAGTATTGTTGTCTACAATTCTCGAGCACTTGGTAAGGAGTATTCTGAGCTGGAGTTGGTAAGAAAAAACCTTCGTATATTGCCTAAAAGCTTTGAGGCAAAGGTAACTACGATTTAAAAATCGAAAGATTTGAGCAAGTTGAAAATGGAAGATCTCATAGGAAATCTGATGGCTTATGAGATAGAAATAAAGACTAGAAATACTCGTGATGAAACCGAGACTAAGAAAAAGTCTCTTTCTTTGAAGAGTAAAGCTGAGATCTATGAGGTCATGGATGAAGTAATAGTCATGGTTATGAGGGGATTCACAAAGCTCATGAGTTCCAGACATTGGAAATCTTTTAATAACAATAAATCAAACCCTCATAAACATAAACCTGCTAAAGTTGATTATGACAGTTCTGATGAAAAATTTACTTGTTTCAGGTGAAAGAAGCCAGGACACATGAAAGTGAACCGTCCTTTATTGCAAGAAGACAAAAGGAAAAAGAAGAAGAAAGTCGTGGCTGTCCCTTGAGATACAGCTGAGAAGAAGATAATTTATGATGATGATGATGAAAGAGTGCTTAGATTAAAACAAGAAAAATTTAATGCTCTGTGCTTACATGATCAACTTAAGGACACTCATAAAGAACTTGAGAAATATAAGACACTTAAAGAAAAATATCTCAAGTTGAAATCTTCTAGTATATAAAATGATAAAAAAATATGATTCTTGCCCAAACTAGAAGATGAAAATGTGAGCCTTAAGAAAAGGCTGGAAGAACTAGAAAAAGAAAACGCTGGTCACAAAAAAGTGAATCCGATTGCAAAGAAGCGTTTATTAGTCATAGTTCTTATTGGATATAGTGCCCTCAAGGCAATTATTTTAATTGCAGGCACGCGATTATGATAATTGAGGGAGAACCTATACAGGTAGAACAATCTTACTCGAAATGATAGTATACTATCTGGTTTGTCTTTATCATTGATTTGTACACGTTTTACTTGTTATTATACGTCGCTAATACATAATGATGAAACCCGTAGGATTCTTGTTTGACTACCAGCATTATGATGGCGATCATATACGTGAGAGCTGGGTGGTCTATAAGCACATTCTTAAATGTCCCTAGTCATGGGAGTATCGAGATTGGGCATCGATATTCTGGAGTAGACTAGTGTATACGTTTCGAGACCCCGACGAGGGACGGTGGCCGGTCTCATAAGCCATTGGTGTTATATCACCTAAGATATTATACAGGTGCTCACTGGAGGTGAGTACACTGGATGGACACGCCGAGAACTTCTGGATGGTATTATACCTATCGTCAGATGAAAGTTCTCGGGTGGCATGAGTACAAATTAGTCCTTTGACCTGAAGTCCTCATTTGTCCCGTGTGAGTTCCCACTGTACCTTGATTACTATCCTACCACGGCCCAAAGGAGTTGTGCAAACAGGTTTTAGTTGGATACAGTCCCGAGCCATATGGAGACAATGGTCAACTGTCAGGGATTCGTCTCTCCGGGTATTAGGAGTCGATGTCGCGCTGTGTTCGGTTGGCTATCACCAGAAATCTGTGGCCACGGTAGGAAAGATTTACTGATAGTTGATCAGTAGTATCTCGGTTGGTGATGAGCTTGACTCAGACATGACTTATCGGGTTAGTAGGGGTCTGACGTTATCCACCCCCTAGACCCGATATGCGATACTCTTTGACGAAGAGATCGGACTGTACGTAGATTGTCACATTCAGACTCAGTAAGGTAAGAGCGCACTTGATTGTCAACCCTCCTTTCGACAACTACCTAAGTAGCCGTTACATACAGCTAGTGACGCTGACGTGCTTGTTGGGGTTGAAATTTACACCCTGATTGACCAAGTCAAAATCAAAGTCAACCCCAAGCCAGGTGGGCCCAACCCCAGGTCTAGTGGGCCAATGCCCGGGTCAAGCCCGAACACGAAGCGTCCGTCCTTCCGCCATGCCAAAATAAAAATTTTGTAATAAATAGTTTTGGTGTATTTCCTTTTTTTATTTTTTGAAAAAATGTAAGAAAAATGGGCATAAAACCAAATTTTTATAAAGTCCATGGCTTATGTGCAAAAAGAAATAGCACATGAAGCATGGGATGGGCAAAATACCATTTTTGTAAAGCCCAAGGGGCTACATGTAAAGTGTATAGCCTATAAAGGCAAAGATAATAAAAATATCTCAACAACTTTTTTCTCTCCCAAAAAAAATCAAGATTTGTGCTCTTTCTCCTTTCTCAAAGTTCTAAAACCTTCTTCTTTCTTTTGAATTAAATTAAGAGTTTTACTCTTTCTTTTCCAAAACTAAATAATTTTTCACCACAAAACCCCCAAAGAGGAGCTTGGATCTTCCATCAGATCTTAAAAAGGAGAGATTTTTAAAATCTCACCCCTCATGTTATCCAAGAGCCGGCCAACAAAGGAGGAAGAAGGAGACCCATCTCCAAAGACCCCACTTTGGGGAAGATCCAGGGCTCAAGGGGAGAAGCCCCTTCATCAGCTTCAAAAATATCTTAGGAGTTTAACTCCTCATATATATATACACACACACACACAAAATAATAAGTATTTCTTTCTGGAAGTACAACTCCCAGGGCAGGGACCAAGTCCCTTTTGCCGCCCAGCGCCCGAGCGCCCACGTGCTTGGCATGTGAGGCGCTAGCGCCCAAAGCGCCTGAGCGCCCACGTGCCTAGCACATGTGGCGCTAGCGCCCAAGCGCCCAAAATGCGAGCGCCAACGTGCTTAGCACATGAGGCGCTAGCGCCCAAAGAGCTAGCGCCCGCGTGCCTGGCACGTGAGGCACTAGCGCCCTGGCGCCCAAGACGATAGCGCCAAAGCGCCCGTATGCCGCGCACGTGAGGCGCTTTCTCCCATGCATCCTTTGGATGCCCTTTCCCTTTTATATACACACACATACTCTACAACACTGTCCCCCGTTAGAAAAAATTTCTAACGGGGCGCTGCCCTGCACCCCGCAAGGGGGCTGCTAACCCCCTTGACCCCCAGCCTGCTATTCGGGTAGCGGGACCCCCGTAAAAACTCTGAGGGGCCCCCGATATATTCAAAATCCCTTCAAAACACAATACTGCACATTGAGTTCGCATGACCTGTTTGACCCGTCAATCAGAGGTTCCCTCGCTCCAAAGGCGAGGGGTAATTAACGGCAGCTTAGTCCGCGACTGCCGGAGATTCGGATCCCCACAATCAATAAACCCCAGCCTATCCTAGGCAAGGGGAATCTGTAATGCGCCTGACAAGTGCGTGTGTATTCCCATCTCAATGGGATCACGAAAAACACTCTACAGTGCTTGTGGTTAAACCGACTGTCAGCATA
The DNA here is from genome assembly GCA_030015575.1 of Agapanthus africanus. Lineage (NCBI taxonomy): Eukaryota > Viridiplantae > Streptophyta > Magnoliopsida > Asparagales > Amaryllidaceae > Agapanthus > Agapanthus africanus. The sequence continues at coordinate 275,954,928 of JASDDO010000019.1, read as the reverse complement.
TTGTCGAGTCTTTAAAGTCCCATTCAGAGGGTTTTTCCCGGTTCGGGCGACAGATGTAGGAGCCGTACGGTAGTACGTGCAGAGGTCCGATTAAATACGTGTACATGGTATACGGACTTTAATCGGACAGTTGATAATACTAACCGGTTAAGGATTAAGCCGGATTATTAAATCGGGTTTTGATTTAATAATTTATATATGTATTTTGATACATGTATTTTAGTATTATTGTTCACTATTTATTTTCTCTTTAGTGCTATCCGTATTTTTTACGGATACGCGTATATGTAGCAATACATATACCTGGTGAAGTATTCCGTATTTATACGGCAATACTTCTAGAAGATGGACACCTCATATTTAATTTTCTATTTAGAAAATTAAATAGGAAATGAGGTGGAAAATGGAAGCATAGTGCAACATTGTAGCGAGGCATGGTTTTCTTTTTAAAATAATTTTTTTCATTTGGGTGCAATATTGAAGGATGGTTGATAAAGAGCAAGCCATGCTCACTTCTACACTTGATGAGATTTTCATTTTTCCTCACTTGCTCCATGGTTAGTTCATACTTCCTCTTCTCCTTCTTCTTCTTGCTTCCAATTTTTAGCAAGATTCTAAAGAGAAAAGTTTAGTGGAGTTTTTCTACATCATCGACCATCCAAACTTAGCGAGTTTGGGTCGTCGCTTACAGCCTCCTCCGCGTTTCCTCGGATGGATCACCTTCAGCAAAGGGTGGTCGATTCTCAAGCGTGATCCCGACAGCTACGAGCTTAGAGGGGTCTTCCACAATTTGGTGGACACGTAACAAAGGTTGTATTTCTCAACCTCTTGCACTTGTAGAATAGCCAGTTTAGGTATATAGTTCGAATCCTGGGTTTTACGAAACTCCGGTGCTCGTAAGAATTTTCGTTTTCGCTTCCACCTCGGCAGTGGACTTCGCGGCGAGGGCGCCGGATCCCAACATGGTATAAAAACCTCCATAAATCTTACTAGCTAGTTTGCACAAGTTTAAAGTCACGATCGACGGATTTTTCCGGATCGCATTCCAGTTTTCATGCTTGCTGTCTGATTTTGAAAGTTCAAAAAATCATTTAGATTATTTTAAAAATATGTGCAGGCAAAATTAGCGGCCAGAAAAAATTTTGAGCCTATGATGCCAAAATTGTGCCGTGGAACCGCCGCGAAACATGACATTTTGCGGCGGTTCCGTGGCCTTATTTTGGCCGTTGGGCTCCAAATTTTTTCTGGTGCTCTGTGGTTTGGAAATGTGATTTTTGGGATGCATGGTTGTCTCAGAATTGTTTGAGTACTAGTTTGTACTTGGGGCCAATGCGGAAAATTTTAGTCGATCGAAATTTTGAATTCATGTGTATCAGTGCGTATGTTTATTTCTGCGACCATGAATATCATAGAACGGTACAATCCGACCGGTTACTATATGTACAATCAGACGATTTTATGAACATGATATTCACGTTGATGTTCTGTGTTGCGCTGATGTTGTGGACGGATTGTCGTGATGGATAGCCTTGTGTGCAATATTAGATATACAGTTCAGATTTATTTGTATATTGTTTATTGTGGGGGCGAGTGTCCGACATGTGGACTGCCGTCACTGCCTGTTATGTATATTCTTTTATTGGGGCATGACCGGGTTGAGGTCAATGTCACCATTGTATATATTTTTTTCTGTACTAGGATTACCCCACGGAGGAGTGCTCAAATAATCGGATTCTAGAGGGCAACGGGCCCGCATCTCATGGCGTTGAGACCGGAGAGCCTTGCTTTAGAATTGATGGGCTATTCGCCGCGCTCGTAGGGGTATAGGTTGACCCACAGAGGAGTGCTCAAGTTACCGGATTCCGTGAAGTGCTGGGTAGCCCATTCACTTTGTTGATTAGGGTTGCCTCACTTCAGGGATTGACGGGTAACTTGCCGCACTCGTAGGGGTCTAGGATCTTCATTGCACTGGCTATCCACACGATCCGGGAACATCGCGTCTTATTTATAACTCAAATGAAACGCGAGGCTCCTAAATTATCCGATATTCCATATTGTTGTCCGCATGCTTGTGATGGTTATTGTCCGGCTGCGATGTTGATATATATATTATATATATTTAATAAATGCTTCTATATGTTTTGAGTCCGCGCTAATCCAGCCGCTGCTCTGCCGTTAGTTAAGTAAACCTAACGGTGCATGACGGGGGCCCGTAGCGAATGGCATATAAAAATCATGTTATTTTGGTTGTTTCTTTAGTGGCTTGGAAACATAAAATGATGGGAATGTATTATCTGAATAATGCAAGAAAAAATAAACCTAAATGATGTTGTCGGAACCAATTTTAAAACTACTCCGTTATCTTCAAAACTCATGGTCGTATTCTTTTCCTTTGCATAGAAATATTCGATTAGGAATATCCCGCACCTCATTCTATGAGGAAAGAGGCTTGATCCCTTCACTGAGAGTTCGTTCTTACACAAAAGTTTATATTACTAGTTTTAAAAAACGGAGCTTAAGCCACTCCATTTCAAAGTCACTCGAGTTCCTTCAACGATATCAAGTTCATTACATTAAAAGTTTTTCGCTAAAAACCAGCCGTAGCCCTCCGTCATTTCAGAAAAGCAGCGCCCGATATTCGTGCTATGTTTGTTAGCTTCCGTCAAGACATAGTGTGCGGTAGCTATGTGTTACTTTTCTGCATCATAGAGATGCATTAATCTAAGACAGCCGTACAGCCTTGTTGGCTTCCGTCAAGGGCGAGTACGGGTGGGTCTAAATTAATCAGAACAATGACGGGTAGAACTTGACTTGCAACTTATGATTTGTTGGCATCCGTCAAGGTCATAATCTGCTTGGGGCAAAAACCATATCGGGAGTTTCAAACATACGGGAAACTTGCCGGGCATGTGCATACCTTCTGGAGTGTGGTGACTTGAGTGGATTTCGTCAAGTTTTCACATGATGATAGTTAGGTCCCGATTCCCTCTAATGAGTATGTATTACTCCTCGGAAGATTTCTTCACTTCGCAATTAGCTGACCTATTAGGTGTTTAGAAAGTGTTAATGGGATTACGCCTCTGCGGAAATGGGGTTATTAATTGGGTCCGTGCGAAAGCACGGGGGACCTCCCTCGGAGTACCAACACTGGCCTGGCAGAACAGTTAGCGAACTTGTAAAGTGTAAATGATCCCGACTAGTTCCCCTTTTAGGGTTTGAAAGAGAATTCGAGGAAGCAGTAGGAACCATCCTGATCAGATAAAGTGATAACCAATCTGATCTTGATAGAATACACACTAAGTGTTTCTTTTCTCTTTCTATGGTACAGCGACCCATGACTTACCTTAAAAACTCATGAACCAATTTGACCGAACCTTTTTACACCCTTGGCTATGGTTTGTCTTGATTCGCGACAAAGTCGTATATATATCCATGCCACTCCTATTTTACCCTTTGTATTTCTTCAGAACACGTATCACTACGATAATCTATATTGCTTGGAACGGCCATCGTATAGTTACATACGAACTCGAAGAAATTGCTTCAATCGAGAATGACCACAGGTTCTGAAGAAATTGAATAAGATTATTCGGTTGTCTATTTCCTTTACCTTCTCTCAGGTTGCAAGAGCTCCTTAATTAGGAGAGTACACATGTTACGCTTATTGGATAGTCTTTTTCCAAACCTCAGGCTGGTGCCGAAAGTTAGGAAAGAAAGAAAACCAATTAACGTAAAGATGGTGTGCAGAAGGTAAGATGTAGAGACGTATAAAGGGACTGAAGTGGGGGCAAATGAAATTGCGACTACTGTCATGAATCTGGATAATGGAAAAGGCATTACGAGAAATACCTGACCATCCCCTATGAAACATTTTCATGTTTCAGTTTTTCTGTGTACATGTAAAAGAGAACTGTTTTCCCAATCAATTCTGACTCCAGGGTATGTATTTATCAGTTTTGGATCTCACATCTGTACGGTGTTACAGATGATGAGTAGGAGCAGAATATTGGGAAATGGGCAATTTGATCCTCAATATCAGAATTCGTCGTAATTGGTGATATTGGATTAAATCGCTTGGTTTTTGTCTGACGGCAAATATTTAGTTTCGAATAACTGTATTATGCACCAGATTTTAAAATGAAATATCTGTACCTTTATTTTTATAAAGTGGGATATACATTTTGAAAATTGTGTTGTAAACATTTACCTTTATCAATTGAGGATAAGATAAGATGCATTGAATAACGGTGTAAGATATTCTTAACCAAGATACAGTTTTCAATTTGCAAAACACAGAAATTGAGTAGGTATACTCTTGGGACTTGTACATGAAAATGTATATTGTCCTGTGTCCTTTAGGACAAAAGGGTTGGTACTCTTACTTCATTCAGGATTATCTATGAGTTCTCTGATTTTAGACATGCATTCGTAGTAATGCAAGGTCAAAGATTTTGAGAAGTTTATGGGTATAAGAATAAAATAGAGAACCATACGTTGGAACTATCGGGATTCTTCAAGGTGATCGAAAATGTAGATACTTATGTTAGATATTGCATCATAGTAATATCGAGAACTTGATTCTCTTACAAGTTACACATTAGTGGACGTGCTCCATGATAAGTAATGTTGTATTGGCCATTTTCCTTTAGGTAATATGCATTGGAAACAGCTGCATGACATTTTGAATCTGGTTCCATCTAAATTAGTGCCTTGATTTTATATGGATATAGAATGGTTACATATCTTATGGTTGTTAAGATATGGAGTTATCCGGTTTCTGTTTAAAAGCAGAATTCGGAAAAACTCGAGGCACGCTTCGGTAATGACTGTCTGTGGATTATCCCAAGCATTCGCTAGGATATTGTTTCTACCATTTTCAAGATCAATAGTTATATTGTTCTTGACTTGCCGCCTTTTTATAAAAGGATCTTTTTGCAAAAGAAACTAGTGGGGGTATGGCCGAATTGGAAGTGATTCCAGAACCACAAATGGTTACCGAAAATTTAATAGGACCTAAGGATTCAATTGGACTTACAAACCGTTAGCCACTCCACAGATTTTAGTAGACGACCTCAGACACCCGAGAGACACTTCGGTTTTCTCGTAGAAGATGACAGGGAGGTCGGCATCATGGTGATGATGATCCTACTAGTTATCAGAAAGTCATAGGAAGTGGTAACTTCCATGTGACCAGATGCTTCATATCCAAGATGAACTCCACGCACTTCAGCAAATTATGGATTTGGATTTTACTGGGTGCTCCTGAATGGGGTAAGACCCTTTAGGAGCAAGTAGATCTTTTGAGATCTGTGTAGGTGGAAAGATACTGACCTAATAAGACTAGACTTGTTGTAAAGAGTTTTCATCAAATACCCGTTGTGGATTGTGATGTAACTTTTACTTCAGTTCTATGCTGAAGTCCATATGGATATGACTTGACATTGTTATTCCCCCTACTTGTTATCAGCTGGTCATAGAAAGTGGTAACTTCCAGGTGATCAGGTATTTCATATCCAAGATGGACTCCACGCACTTCAGCAAATCATGGATTTTAGACTTTGCTGAGTGCTCCTGATAGGGTAAAACCCATTAGGAGCAAGTAGATCTTTCGAGATCTGTGTACGTGATGCTAACCTAATAAGGCTAGACTTGTTGTAAACAGTTTTCATCAAATACCCATTGTGGATTGTGATGTGACTTTTACTTCAGTGTCTGTGCTGAAGTTCATATGGATATGTTTTGGAGCTGATGAAGATTATGGCTATGATATCTGGCAGGTGGGTGACTATAACATTTTTCCAAATGGGATTTTGGAAGTATACGTGTATATGACTCTGCCAGAGGGTTATCGTAGTCAGTAAGAGCAGTGGAAGGTGTGCAAGTTGCTTATGTCTATTCGTAGACTAAAGCAAGGATAGCGGAGACGGATCATCTGTTATTGATGTGACAGTCAAGGTGGTTAACTTCATCAAAACAAAAGATGAACCTAGTAAGAAAGATACAGGGAGTACTGTCCAGGATTTGGATGACATATTCTAGATAGAAAGTGATGTTCATATACTACAATCGATCAGATTTTAGTTGTCACACAGTGTTTTCTCCACGTTGGATATGGATAGTATGTCAGGAATTCTGGTGACTGGATCTATGGTTTTAGATATAAATTTGGGAAGTTCCCTAATCAATACTTAGACTGTATTCTAAAAGTATTTTAGAATGGACGACTCCTAACGTGGTGGTGTACTTGCAGATGATGGAGTCATCCTCTCTAAAAAGGATGTCTTTTAGACTGATGAAGAGAGGTACGGGCATGAATGACACATCATTTGCTTAGGCAATTGAGTCAATCATGCAAAGTCTTGTACAACACCATATATTGCTTTTGCACTAGATGCAATAAGCAGATATTAATCCAATCCTCAAGAAACAAAGGGAAGCAATAAAGAACATAAGACGATGTTCTTGAGAAAGGATAACGGCAGCCTCCTTTAGGAGGCGGTTATCAGTTCAGGCTTCCAAGGTGACCTGGATGACAGAGATGCTGTCAGAGTTATGAGTTTACCCTCTTCTGAGGATCAGTGTATTGATAGTGTTCCAATAAGGATACTGAGATAATCATGGTACAGGATGCCGGTTATAACTCAACAGAGAATACAGCCCAAGAAATTTGTTGGATAAGTGTTGTTCATTAATGAACTTGGTCCCAACAGGTATCCATACAAATTCTTAAGGCGGGGTATCGCTCAGATTGGGAGATTGTTGATCTCTGCAAAGTTAAGATATAGAGAGAAGTTGAAACATTATAACGGATCCACTCACTGAGGTTATTTCTCGAACACGGATGTTTCTCAAACGAGATTTGATAAATTAATTAGTAGAGAAGTTGGGTATTCGGTAGCACACGAGCTATAGGTACGCGATACCGCAATAATTAGCCTTAAGTGTAAGTGAGAGATTGTTGGATAAAGTGCCCTCAAGGCAATTATTGTAATTGCAGGCACGCGATTATGATAATTGAGGAAGGACCTATACAGGTAGAACAATCTTACTCGAAATGATAGAATGCTATCTGGTTTGTCTTTATCATTGATGTGTACACGTTTTACTTGGTATTACGTGTCGCTAATACATAATGATGAAGCCCGTAGGATTCTTGCTTGACTACCAGCATTATGATAGCGATCATATACGTGAGAGCTGGGTGGTCTATAAGCACATTCTTAAATGTCCATAGTCGTGGGAGTATCGAGACTGGGCATTGATATTCCGGAGTAGACTAGTGTATACGTTTCAAGACCCCGACGAGAAGCAGTAGCCGGTCTCCCAAGCCATTGGTGTTATGTCACTTAAAATAGTATACAGGTGCTCACTGGAGATGAGTACACTGCACGGACTCGCCGAGAACTTCTAGATAGTATTATACCTATCGTCAGCTAGAAGTTCGCAAGTGGCATGAGTATAGGTTAATCGTTTGACCTGAGATCGTCATTTGTCTCGTGTGAGTTCCCATTGTACTTTGATTACTATCCTACAACGGCTCAAAGGAGTCATGCAAACAGGTTTTAGTTGGGTACAGTTCCAAGCCATATAGAGGCAGTGGTCGACTGTCAGGGATTCGTCACTCCTGGTATTAGGAGTCGATGTCGCGCTGTGTTCGGTTGGCTATCACCAGAAATCCATGACAACGGTAGGAAAGATTTACTGATAGTTGATCAGTAGTAGCTTAGTTGGTGATGAGCTTGACTCAGACACGACTTATCGGGTTAGTATGGGTCTAACGTTATCCATCCCCTAAACCCGATATACGATACTCTTTGACAAAGAGACCGGACTATACGGAGATTGTCACATTCAAGCTTAGTAGGATAAGGACGCACTTGATTGTCGACCCCCATTTCGATAACTACCTAGTAGCCGTATACAGCTGGTGTTGCTGACGTGCTTGTGGTTAAACCGACTGCCAGCGTATTGTCATGTCTTTAGAGTCCCACACAGAGGGTTTTTCCCAGTTCAGGCGACAGATATAGGAGCCGTACGGTGGTACGTGCAGGGGTCCGATTAAATATGTGTACGCGGTATACGGACTTTAATCGGATAGTTGATAATACTAACCGGCTTAGAATTAAGTCGGATTATTAAATCAGGTTTTGATTTAATAATTTATATATTTATTTTGATACATGTATTTTGATACATGTATTTTAGTATTATTGTTCACTATTTATTTTCTCTCTTTGGTGCTATTCGTATTTTTTACGGATACGCGTATATGTAGCGATACATATACCATATGAAGTATTCCGTATTTACACGCAATGCTTCTAGAAGATAGGCACCTCATATTTAATTTTCTATTTAGAAAATTAAATGGGAAATGAGGTGGAAAGTGGAAGCATGGTGCAACATTGTAGAGAGGCATGGTTTTCTTTTTAAAATGATTTTTTCATTTGGGTGCACTATTGAAGGATGGTTGATAAAGAGAAGGCCATGACCATTTCTATACTTGATGAGATTTTCATTTTTCCTCAATTGCTCCACGGTTGGTTCATGCTTCTTCTTCTCCTTCTCCTTCTTCTTGCTTCCATTTTTCAGCAAGATTCTAAAGAGAAGTTTGGTGGAGTTTTTCTACATCACCGTCCATCCAAACCTAACGAGTTTGGGTCGTCGATTAGAGCCTCCTCCGTGTTCCCTCGGGTGGATCGTCTTCGGTAAAGAGTGGTCGATTCTCAAGCGCGATCCCGACGGCTATGGGCTTGGAGGGGTCTTCCACAATTAGGTGGACACACGACAAAGGTTGTATTTCTCAACCTCTTGCACTTGTAGAATAGCTAGTTTAGGTATATGGTTCGAATCCTGGGTTTTATGAGACTCCGGTGCTCGCAAGAATTTTCGTTTTCGCTTCCGTCTCGGCCGCGGCGCGGGCGCCGGATCCCAATAGTTCTATACTTGTTAATAAAAATCTGTTTCTTAAATCGAAAATAAATGACCTTGAATTTTCAATAAAGAAATTTGGCGTAAGTAATAAAAATTTGAATATGCTTTTGGGTAATCAAATGTAAGCTAATAACAGAAAGGGTCTTGGTTTTGATAATAAATGTGTTGACAAGAAAACACAAACTATGAATAATACGACAAAAGAAGGTGTGTTTCCTAAATATTTAGGATGTGGGTATGTAGGACACACCTTCAATAATTATTTTTCAAGGAACCATAATAGAAGGTTTAAAGTTTAAACAAGTTTGGGTTCCAAAAAATACACTTCCTAACAAGAATGGACCTATATGGATTAGTAGGTCACGTCTTTCCTCTTTTATGTAAGTGTGCTGGCGGGCTAAGAAACAAGAATGTAAGTGGTATCTTGATTCAGGCTGCTCAAGGCATATGACGGGCGATAGTGAGAAGTTCCTTAGCCTAGAAAAGAAGAGTGATGGTTGTCACTATGGAAAATAATGGGAAGTGCAAAATTTTGGGGAAAGCCAGATGTACAACAAAGATATGAATGTGATTTTTTATTCTGATTTGTGTAAAATAATTGAAAAGGCTACAAGTAATGTTGTTCTTACATGTAAGCGTTTTAATAATATTTATACCATATCTTTCCAAGAACTAACACTTGCTAAATGTTTGATTACGAAGGATGAGAAAGCAACTCTATGGCATAGAAGACTAGCACGTGTCAGTATGAGGTTGCTACAAAAGCTGGAAAAGAAAGAATTGGTAAGAGGAATTCCGCATGCGAAGTATGAGATTAACAAGATTTGAGAAACTTGTGCGAAAGTAAAATGACTAGATCATCGTTTCTTTCAAAGAATGTGGTGAGTACAAAACGAGTTTTGAAGTTGATACACATGGACTTGTTTGGACCCAATGACATTGCAAGTTTCGAAGGTAAGAGGTTTTGTTATGTTTTGGTCGATAATTATTCTAGATTTATATAGGTATACTTTATAGCCAAAAAGTCTGAATCTTTTGATTACTTTATAAATTTTTCAAACCAAGTTCAAAATAAAGTCTTTCAGTAGTTACAATAAGTAATCATGATGGTGAATTTGAAAATATCGGATTTGAAAATGTTTGTACTGAAAATGGTTTTAAACATAAATTCTCTTCTTCTAGAACACCTCCAACAAAATGGAATGGCCGAGAGAAAGTATCATACATTGCAAGAATTAGCTAGAACTATGTTGAGTATGAGTTGTCTATCTTTTTTGGGCAGAGACAGTGAGTACCGCTTGCCATTTAATTAATTGGGTACTACTTAGATCAATACTAAACAAAACTAATTTTGAATTATGCAATGAAAGAATTCCTAACATATCATATTTTAAAGTATTTGGGTGTAGGTGCTTTATTTTGAATACAGGTGATCAATTCCTAAAATTCGCGGCAAAAACGGATGATGGAATCTTTGTAGGATAATCAGAGGGGAGTAAAGCCTACAGAATCTACAACAAGCGATTGAAAACAATGTAGAATCGATAAATGTCAAATTTGATGAGTCAAAAGAAGTTGTAGATGATGAAAAAGAAGATGATGTAATTAGGATATAAGAAAGAATTGGAGGCGAAATTGAAAGTTCAAATATGCCGAAGGAGAATGAAGAAAAATGTGATAGCACACAAGTTCCTCCAACATCAGTTAATGCAGAGAATCTCAAATTCAATCTAAATCATCCACCCGAACTAATTATAGGTAACCCAACGGCAGGTATACAAACTCGCTTTTCTTCGAATCTTTATGCTTTTTGCATCCATGGGGATTTTGTTTCAAAAATTGAGCCAAAAAATATTGATATTGCTTTGAGTGAGGATGGTTGGGTAATGGTCATACAAGAAGAATTAAATCAATTTGTGAGAAATAAAGTTTGAAAATTAGTTCCAAGACCGAGTGATTATCCGGTAGTTGGAACTAAATAGATGTTTAAAAACAAATTGGATGAGGATGATAATGTGATTAGAAACAAAGCTAGGTTATTAGCAAAAGAGACTTTTGCACCAGTTGCTAGGTTAGAGACCATTAGAATTTTGCTTGCATTCGCATGTTTTAAGGGTTTTAAACTAAAACAAATGGATGTTAAAAGTGCATTTCTTAATAGTTATTTGGAGAAAAAAAAAGTTTTTGTAGAACCCCCAGGTGGTTTAGAAAGTCGTGATATTCAAAATCATGTTTTTGAGTTATAAAAAGCTTTATACGGTCTTAAGAAAGCTCCTAGAGCTTGGTATGATCACCTTTCCACTTGTCTTTTGGAAAATGGGTTTATTAAGGGGGGTGCAGACACAACTCTGTTTCTATTGCACGAGAGTCGTAATTTTTTCATTGTTCAGATTTATGTAAATGATATTATATATGATTCTACTAATGATCTTTTGTGTCAAAAATTTGCGAAAGTCATACAGGATGAATTCGAGATGAGTTTGGTTGGAGAATTGAAGTATTTTTTAGGCTTTCAAGTGAGGCAAAGCAGCGATGGCATTTTTATATCCCAAGCGAAGTATGTGAAAGAGCTTATTAAGAAATTTAGGATGGAAAACTCGAAACCTATAGGAACTCCAATAAGTACTTCAACAAAGTTGGACAAGAATGAACACGAAATTGCATTTGATCAAAAGAAATATTGAGATATCATTGGTTCGCTTTTATATTTTACTGCCTCTTGACTGGATATAATGTTTTCTTTGTGTTTGTGTGCACGTTTTCAAGCTAACCCTAAATATAATCACATTTCAAAGCTGTTAAAAGGATTTTTAGGTATTTGTGAGGCACACAAAATTTTGGGTTGTGGTGCGCCTCTTGTGATAAGTTTAACTTAACTGGTTTTTCTAATATTGACTATGCTGGATGTCATGTGGATAGGAAAAGCACTAGTGACACTTGTTTTATATTGGGTCATTCATTGATTTTTTGGTCGAATCGTAAACAAAATAGTGTAGCTTTATCAACAACCGAGACCGAACACATTGCATTTGCTAGTTGTGCACAAGTTCTTTGGATGATACAAACACTAGTTGATTTTGGCTATCATCTAAAGAATGTATCCCTTATGCGTGATAATAAGAGTGCTATTAATTTATCCAATAATCATGTTCACCGTTCTCATAATAAACGCATTGGTATAAGACATCGCTTTTTAAGGGATCGGGTAGATAAACAAGATATTTGCATTAAATATATTTCTATTGATGATCAACTTGCTGATATTTTTACGAAACCCTCAGATGGAGATAGGTTCTGTCATTTTCGTCTTGAATTGGGAATTTTTAAAAAATGATTTAGTATGAGATGTTTGTAACATTATGTATATTTTTTCATGCATTTTATTTTCTTTCTTTACCAAAAAACACACCAAAAAATCCAGTGGATTTCCTTTGGTTTGAAGGTAGACTGTTTATTTGGATGCGATTTTGATTGATATCCTTTGCATATGAGGTTTTAGTATTATGATCATGAACTTTGATTTTATATTGATGAACTTTATGTGATTTTTTAGCATATTATGTGATTTTATTGTGACTACCTCATCTCCATCACACTCATCAATTATATATATTGCATGTGGAGGGAGTAGTTAACGTATTAGTAAAGGATAGTGGATTGAGTAAATTGAGTTTATGAACACTTTTGATACATGTTTGTGACCCTATCGATGAAAATGATTAAAAGATGTGCAAAATGCACCATAAAAAAGTAGTGAATGTATATAAACGTAACTAATAAAGTCATACGACACATGAAAAATGGATGCGGTTTATAGGATGACTAAGCTAAAGAGTATTCAACCTTTACTAAATGTTTAAACCTTTAGAGTCGATATTACGTTCACTAAGCAATGCTTCTCACATATAAGTATCCTAACGGCATTGATTGAGAGTTAAGTATCTTGGTCTCATGGTTCCATGAGTTGAGCGACTTCACTTCATAGTCTCATGACTTAAAAAATAGTGGTTTGAATTTAAAAAGTGTTGGTTCGTTGGTTAACCCCATTGCTTTATATCCATTCTTTCACACACACGGGAGATGTTTTATGATCAATGATAATGCATACCTTGTTCGATGTTCGCGTTGTGTTTATTTTTTTCGATTGTTGATCATACTTTATAATGCTTTATTCTTGTGTGTTTATGCGATTATTAATTGTTTTTGCTTTTGATGAAAACAAAAGGGGGAAAAGGAAGTTAAAATAGCATAGGTTGATTGGTTTGAAGAAAAAATTTTGAAAGCCGGTTTTTGATGAAAAAATGTTATTCTTAAAATGGTACCACATGGGCCATTAGCATCTTTTGGGTTTCATGATTTGGTTGATTTACACTTTGCATCATATGTCACATATGTTTTGTAAATCATACATTTGATATCATGATCTTTTCATTAGCATAGAACAATAGGTATTTGTTCTATAGGGAGCATGTCAATAGGGAGAGCATAGTTTCATAGCATTGGTTTCATAAGATACTCATCTATATATTGATTTGGCATATTCTCACACCTCAGTTCACTTCACACACATCGTATTTACATTGTTTGATTTTAACTTAGGTTTGTTATCATCAAAATGGGAGATTGTTGAGTATAACGTCTATGATCTTTGTTTGATACTAACAAACCTTTATGAACTATTTTAATGTGTTTGATATTTTGAGTAGGCTGGCCCATTAACTTTTAAGGCTTGGTATAAATACGGGATTTTGTTCTCCCCCAAACCCTAAGGCTGGGGGAATTCTTAAGAACTCAAACTCCATAGCTCCCCAAGGATTCCAAGATTAAAGATTTAATTTTTCCATTCAAATTCGCAGCCATTGACTAGAGAATTCAGATTCAAGATTCAAGCTTTGTAGATTCACTCTCGTCCTCTCCAACAACGATCGAGCTTCATTGAGATTTTCTTAAATTCTATTTTTATTATCAATTGTTGTTGTTGGATCTATTATAATTTTTAATTTTAATTTTAAACTCTAAGACAGTGATTGGATTACGGTTTGTAAATCAGGGATTTGCAAATCATTTGGTTGTGATTTGTGGTTTGGGATTATTGATTATTGTTAGATATCATATGATCTAGTTCGACTTGTTCTTAGGTTTAGAATAAGATTACGGGATTAGACGCTTATACTAGGGTTGTACGGGTTTTTGATATTAACAATATTAGTGGTTCTTAGGGTGCAGGATTAGAGTAGAGCAGAACTTGGGTAAATCTCTCTGTTCATTTACATTACTACATTTGCTTTCTGCTTATATAACTGCATGTGATTGTTTGGTATGCTTGAGATTGTCACTTTAAGTTGTATTCCGCAAAAAGATCTCACTACCCTATTCACCCCTCCCCCATCTAAAGTAGATTCCGGTCCTACACAAACTAACCAAAGAATACCATCCACCAAATGAACAAAAAAAAAGATTTACCTCTTCTATTTGCTCTAAGGCATGAGCTGCATCCTTCTGTTGCTTGTCTTTAGCAGCGCTCTCCTTTCGCATGGATGCAAGCCTTTTTGTGACATTATCCTTGTGACGCTGACCTAAGTCATGGGTTCTGATGCTTAAGGGGTTGTTGGCTATAAATATCTTGCAGAAGTCGCACCATTTTTTCCCCTGACTGACCCAATACTGCAAAGCACCAAAGAAGAATAGCCGTTAATGAGGAGACAACTGGTTCTTCTTGATTGGAAAATCAATGAGTTCAGAAACAAGGCAATAAATTGTAAAAAGGTTACAGTACAAGATAATCTATAACTGAAAAACTAGAAAATGATCCAAGGAAAGATGACTATGAAATCAAAATGCAACAAAGAATATTACAAACTGCAATTCCATTTCAAAAACTGCATGCTCGAGAACTAAGGCAAGCAAGGACTCCAAGGACATACTCCATTCTAAACGTGAATGTCTCGAATGAATGTTACTTTCAAGGGAGTATAGTTCTGCCACTACTGGGGAAAAAATATGTGCATAGATATAAACATTAAATAATCTTCATGTCCAACATGTTTAAAAGTATAATAAAAGAACAAAGTTGATCTTCTATCGTATCTTATAGTTTGATGTTTCTCATGAAAGCACCAACATAATGGTATCAAAGATGGGTTACATCGGCCGATATATTGATATTGGAATTCCGTCGATAAAGTTCATATCAATAAGCATTTATCATTTTAACCAAATATCGACCGAAATGATCGGAGATATTGCATCGGGCTCAATATCGGAGATATTGAATTTATCGGCTCAAATTGGGTATGGGTTTTTTTTTTTTATTTGTATCAAACTTGTATATCCATAACTCCATATAATAAACCCTAACACATAACTTCACATTCTCTCCCCTCATCCCTATCAAACTGTCAAATAGTTGCCTTTTCTTTAATCTAAATTTTGGCTCCAAAGGTTCCATGTCGATTTGGGGGAAGATAAACCCTAATTTTAAAATTTAAAAAAAAAGGGGAAATTGAATAATAAAACATAAGAGAGAAAATAGGAGATTACCTCCGTCATGTTGGAGATAACAGATATTCCACTAAGGGGTTGAGAACCGGAGGTGCCCCGAAGTTGTGCGGAAGTTCGCCTGAGAGCGGGGCACAAAATGAGAAGAAGAAAATATAAGAGGGGAAGAATGATAAAGATTGCCGACAAATAAAATTAGGGTTCATAGACGAAGTTGGGCCCGGTGTTTTTGAAATTTGGTGGAAAATCGACTGCAATTTTAAGTACGATCGATCAACTAAACAACAAGAGATCAAAAACCTACGATTATTCACGAATCTGACCTCAATCGAAGCGTAAGCGCCGGCTAAATCAAGGGCCTGATGAAAACCCTAATCTCGATCGGAAGCGGAAACGGAAGGGGTAGCGGCGAATTTTGAATCTGATGGATCGCGACTCAGAAAATCTCGAGGTAATCGCACGGGGAGTGGGGGTGGGGGGATTTCTATTGCTGTTTTGTTGTGGGCCGCACACTCGCACTCTGATATATTGCAGGAAACCCGTCTCTCATATTACCGATTAGCAGGACCCTCCTATTTGCGCTAGGAATTTACATTTTAACGTTTGTTAATTTCTCCAAATATACCCACAATAATATATTAATTATGAACCATTGATGACATGACCACCGGAAAAGTATTTTTGGAAAAAAAATTTAAGTTTAACAACAATACTAACGATTTAGAGCTACAGGGTCGAGTTCATGTTTCAAAGCAAATAACAACTAGGGCAGGGTGGTTTTTCGAATAAAATAAAATGCTTCATTAGTTTCTAAATGAGCTAATCTTGTGATCAAAAACCCAAATAACCATGATAGAAACGCGACTGCCTAATAACCGGAAGCGGAAAATAGAGTCCGTGGAAGTGAGAATAGCAGATCGTGTTTTAGCCTTTAGTTGTTACATAGTTGCATGAGAAATACTGAAATAGAATGTTGCAGACTTGCAGTGTCAAGTCGAGAGGCGGTTAATTGAACTTGAGACTTGGCTGCTTGAGAGCTGAGAGGATTTTTTTTTAGAGTGATGTATGAGTTTTGGTGTGAAATGAAATGATTAGTGAGGAGGGTTGTATTTATAGTGTTCAAAATTTTAGTCGTTGTGAGACGAGGTGGGTTGAAGCGGAGCAATTTGACCGTTGGACTAGCCGTTCAGGGGAATTTCAAGACAAGGCGAGGCGATTCAACCATTGGAATATAGCCATTAGATGAGTTTCCAAAGCCTGGCGTGGCAACTCATATTTAGCCATCAGGATTCTAACTCGCCAAACCGGCCACATCATCAACAAGACAAGTAAAGCTCAGGTCATGGTAGGGTGAGACAAGTAAATGAATCCTCGTCTCATTTGCCAGGCTTAACCATATTTAATGAGTTGTTTAGATTTACAACAAAATGGTCTCATATCACCCATCCATAAAAGACCTTCACTTTCTTAGAAACATAAACCTTTATATATTAAACCATCACCAAGTTTCTTTTTCTTTTTTCTCTCTCTTTTTACTCTCAGAATAAATAAGTTTCAGCATATCATTTATTTTCGCCGCCCCTGTCTGAATGATTTATTTGCTTGGTATCTGAGAACCGCAATGTCCATTTTGTCAGTTGCCTGAATCTCACAGCGAACTCCGCCTCGTTCTTGCCTGAATCATCCTTTCTTCTATTTGAATGTCGACAAGTATGTCTCAGTTCCCATGGTGTTCTTCCAAAGCATTATAAACTAGGGTGCTTCATAAATAATATTTTCAAGGCAAAAATGAGAGTGAAGGCAGTTCATCAACAACCAAATCCAATTTATAATCTTGAGAACCCAATGATTAAATAATTGGATTTATTTTAGTTGATTACAGTCACTGTTAATTGCACAACAAATTTCCTATTCAAATGCATAGGGCATGATACATGGGTGTTGATCTGTAAAGACCCAAGAATTTCAGTATGATCTGTAAAGACCCATCAATGGCTTTTCCCTCTCTTCCATTCTTTTCTTTGCAGCTTCCCTAGCCTTAAGAGCTTCGGCTTCCTCTTTCGATATCACTTTCGTCTTCTCATTCTCCCTTTTTCTCTTATTAACCGCGATAGATGACTGAGCAGCTCCTTTAACAGATCGATTAGAGGCGGCCAAACCTTGGGCCCGCCACCTTTTGGTTTTGGTTCGGATGAAGATCCCGGCCTTGATACTTTACAAGCTTTGAATGCCTCTTCTTCTGTGACCCATTTTCCTAGATTGCCACAAAAGTACATTCATTCAATAAATAAATAAAAATCAGCAGGTTATACGATACAAATCGGAAGAACTTTGTGCTCAGTGTTTAATACCTACCTATATCTTTGGTATAAAATAGGCCAGAGCTGGGATCATAGTGACATCCTTTGGGTAGGTTGTAGTAATATCCATAAGCTGCATCAAATTCCCAGCCTGCACAAAAAGAAAACGAATTCAATTTCATTATCTTTGTCTCTACTGTTTTTTCTCTAAAAGAAAATTGAAAGCATGACATGTGGCAAGAAAGATTATGACTAGGAAGGACAGAAACTTCTATTTGCTTTCCATGTCAGTGCCCGGCACATATAGGACACTTGAACACTATATTTTACTTTACTTCTATATTATTTGTTTGTATTTGAGAAAACTTATGGTTATGCAAGAAAGTCGTAGCCATGATTTTATCTCATTTTATTTTTTTTAATTTGATCACCAAAATCTTTGGTATTTCTTAAAAAAACACACTAAAATCTTCATATTTCTAAGGAGCCACTACTACAAATAAGGGTTGGCTCTACGGATTTATCCGTAGGAGCAAACCACTGCTCCGTAGGGACAAGAAAATACCCTGTAGGTACAAACGCCGTAGGTGCAAGTCGAAACCTTGAACTTGTCCCTACGGACTAAAATTTGCCTCTACAGAGTTATGTGTAGGTCCAGTTTGTCCTACGGAATAGGTCGTAGGGGCAAAAAAATTAATTTATTTACGGTTCTATAAAATAAATTAGGTGTACCTACGGATGAATCCGTAGGGCCAAGTAGTGGCCCCTACGGATAAAGGCGTAGGTACATATCCGTAGGGGCAAAATATCAGGAATCCTGATATTTTGCCCCTACGGATAACTGTGTAGGGGCATTTGGTTGCTCCTATGGATATATCCGTAGGGGCAAGCTTAACCCCTGATACTGAGATCATAGGGGAAAAATATCAGTTATCCTGATATTTTGCCCCTACGGATTAATCCGTAGGGACAACGTTGGGCCCTACGGATTAATCCGTAGATACATATTATCAGGGTTTTTTTTTAAAAAAGGGCTGCCTATTTTTTTCTCGCCATGTGCACAATAATATATACATCGATCAAATATAAAATTAATCATCACACAGAACATATATCGCAGTATTCATAATCACATCTCACGCATATAATATACAAAAGAAACCAAAAAGCAGAATATGATATAAATATGTAACACCCGAGCCCGATGCTACTAATTTCTGTTACTGTTTGAGCGTAGGGTGTCACGTATTTCATTTATCTTGCTTGTTTGTTGCTTACTGTAAAAAATTTACCCGGTAAATTCGTTTCTACATATAACAAATTTTGGTATCTAAAATAAAATTAAAAATATCCAACTTGGCCTACTTGACACCCCTAGCCTCGTGGTAGCGTCCGTGCATTGTGTTCTCGTCTCGTTCAGTGAAACGGACGAGTTTGGACGGCTACGCGCGCGTACATGTGTCCGTTTAGGAGGTATGCTTTTTGATCATAAAACACTTAAATTTAAAATTTGGATCCCGCTTAAAATCCTATTATTTCAATTTCAAATTTTTGGACCCGACCCGGGCGCAATTTGGAAATGTTTTATTTTGCGCCAAAAACCCAATTTTAAAATAATTTTAAAACCGACGCATATCTAATTCTAACCTTATAATATTTTCTTTACATATTTCTAAATCCTTCTAAAATTTTAATCCCAACCAATCGAATCCTTCTTAACTCCCCTGGGCCCCATCTCCTTATCTCATTCTCTCTCTCTCACCGTCTCTCTCTCTTTCTTTATCTCTCTCTCTCTCTCCTCACTCTCTCTCCCTCAAATCTCTCTCTCTCCCTTATATTTTTTTAAAAACTCCTTCCCTCCTCTATTTTCTCACGAGAACCAGAACGAACCCATTGCAGCGAGCCCTAGCCGTCTCCATCCTCGCCGCCGCAGCCCCAACGCCGGCGACGCCACCACCATCACCCTCGCTTCCTCATCCTCACCTCGCCAAGCCCCTCTCCCTCCTTCTTCGAGCCACCTGCACACCAGACCCGCAACCACCTGCAACCGCTGCGCACCGTCGGATCGCCTGAGCCGCCGCCGGTGACCACCGTCCTCTTGTCCCCGACCTCGCACATTCCTCGGTAAGTTTCACCTCCCCGCCTCTCTTTATTTCTCCTTTTCTCTGATTTGTACAAATTTTCTTGATCTGCTGACCCCTCGCCGCGGTCACTGTAGGCCACCGCCGGAGCCGTCGACCTCGTCGTCATTCTCATGTCTCCCCTCTGGTTAAGCCTCTAGTGCAGAACCCTTGTAAGCCTTCGCTCCTTCCTTATTTCTCTTCTTTTCTTGATTTCAAGTCTTGACTGTTCACCTTTCACATTCTCGCCAGAATCCGGCCGTGCCGACGACGTGACCCGACATTCCAGCGAGGTACCCCGACCCGGATGGTTCCATTGTTCGTTGTTTGGGTTCGATCCGTGAACCGTACGCCCGTCGTAAGTTTCCCCGCCGACAATTATCGTTCCGTTTTCCCGGTTCGCGACCCGTCGAGGCAAGTACCCCTTGCTACATGCTATACAATATTTTACAAATATATTATGACACCCCAAAACCTGTAAATTTAACTTGGTACGATCGCTTCCCATTTTCGGGTACAATATTGCATTATATCATTTTACTGTTAAACATGGAACCTACAGTTGCAAATTGAACAAATAACCATATTTACTTCTTTAATCACATTTATAATGTTAATGTAGCTTATGGCATTTATCCCTGTAGTTCTGTTCCATTCGGACACTCGTAAGCATTTAACCTGAAATAGCTGTACGTAACCGTTACATAAATCATTGCACCTCTAAGGGTTCTTAAACCTGTTAACATGACTAAACGGCTATACTTGTCTTACTGCACTCTTGTAATCATCTCTGTGATAAATTTGATAACTGTATTGCAAATTGAATGAAACTGCCTATTACTTAATTCATTGCTTATCTCATGTTGTTGATACCCATGTTAGATTATAACTGATTGTGAGCACACCCACGATATTGTTTACATCTTGACCTGACTTGCTATATATATATATTGATATACCTGACATGGTACCATACACTGTTGACTTGACCTGATGTATCATGACTTGACCCGTTACCTGATCTTGTGTCTAATGCCAACAAACCTGACATGTAGTCCTCATGGACCGTTCCTGTTGTCTATCCAAACAAACCTGCGTTTATCTGATCCTGTGTTGGCATTAGTTCTTGACTACTGAATACCTGACTTGACATACATAACTTGGGGGTATGGGGAAATCAAAGGTGAAACCTGACTTGTAACTCAACAGTTCGATACCTGTTCTGATCAGTCTTACGGGCTAGGCCAGCCCCGGAGTGATGATGCTGACATCACTCGCCCATCCTGCTACCTGTTACTGCCTAGCGGCACGTCTCGGATTCAGCCCGAGAGTCTTGACCGTGGTCCCGGGTATGCACGGGCTACTATTGAGTCACATCGATGATTCATCAATTGATTTCAAAGACTTTAGAATAGAAACCTGATAGAACAGTTTAGTTTACCCACTGCACACAACCCTGTACTGATCTGATTCATATTATTGTTATTCTTGTTGTATTCATGTTTATTTTGCATTGCCTGTTACCCTGTTCATATTATATTACTTGATGACATGACGCGCTGACGTCTGGGTTTTGCATGACCCAGATTCCGTACCGCCGCTGCAGTCCGAGCAGGAGTACTTCAGCCAGCAGGCTGAGCTGTGAGTTCAGTAGTAGTTAGCTTTATTTCCTGCATTTATTCCTGATGTGAGCCCGCATTATGGGTCATACATTTCCGTTATTTGTATTGGATCATTTGCTTCCGCACTTATTTATTATTGACTACTGTTATCTTGGATTATGGACATGTTTAGATAGTTTTATTTTGTTCTTGATATCTCTACAGCCGTAATGTGACTGTGGATGGATGCTTCCTACTCACAGGTAGCATGGTTGGCTATGTCACGTGCCCATTTTAGCGTACTCTGGGAAGCGGGGCGTGACATGGTTCTTTTGGTATCAGAGCCATAGGTTAGTCGGGTTGATTCTTTTGTAGTTGGGTATTGTACCCAATACACGAATCAGAATGCCCGTGTTTAGGAAACATGTCCTGCCACCTTGCCGTTTTCCCGTTCTTGAATCAAATTCTTCCTGATTACATCTTTTACGATGTGCAAACTTCCTTTGCATATCGACTCGAAAACCTGATTCCTTGTTATCTCTAGGACTTAGGCGACTTGGGTGGAGTTATGTAATTGTGGCCATGATACCGCGGCATAGTTACAATGTGGTACTCTATTTAAGTAACTTGGAGTTCTAGTCTTGATCTATATTTTGAATCTATCATCATGCTAATGATTGGTGTTTGATATGGCCGGTAAGAATTTGAAGACATACCAGAGGCGTGTGGACGAAGCTGCCATGCTTGGGGTGATAAGAGGAATGCTGGAGAATTAAAGGAAACAGACCGAGCTGATTCAGCAGCAAGCGGAATCGTTTCAGGAAGGTTTGCAGATCGTTCAGCAGTCTGTGAACGAGATTGGAGCTAAACCAGTTGACTGAGTAGGGACCGTAGCAGATTTCAGACGTTTGGGTCCGTCTACATTTACTGGTTTGGAGGAGCCGTTGCCAACGGAGCAGTGGCTAGTTGACACAGAGAATTTGCTTATTGCGGCACAGATTTCCGATGAGAAAAGGGTTGATGTGGTACGCATTCAGTTAGTAGACTACGCCCGAGAATGGTGGCTTGTGGAGGAGAACCGTTCCCCCAAGCCGATCAAATGGGCAGATCTTTCAAAGAGTTTTCTGGAGAAGTTCTTCCCGCGGACTGCACGGGAGGAAATGGAAGAGAAATTCATCGGGCTAAAGCAGAATGGAGCAACCGTGGACAAGACTCAGCAGATTCGCTGGACCTTTAGTTGCCAACGATGCAGACATGGCACAGAGGTTCATGCGCAGCTTGGACGTGGACATCCAGAGGCAAATTGTCTCCCTGGGTTTGACCACTTTCTCACAGGTTCTTACGGCAGCTCGAGAACAGTAGAACCTATCGGGAAAAGCTGGGAGTTTGCAGCAGACAGCAGTTGCGGTAAGGAAGCAGTTCTGTCGGGCCAGTCGAGTTTAGGGCTAAGCCGACAAACAATATTCTTGCATCTATAGAAGTTGATAAAGGTGAAGGACCGGCTGTTGTTCGCGATTTGATGGACGTGTTTGAAGATATATCGGGTTTACCGCCAAAGAGAGACGTGGAGTTCGCAATTGATCTTATTCCAGGTGCAGCGCCAGTATCCATAGCGTATTATCCAATGGCACCAGTAGAGTTGGAAGAAGTCAAGAAGCAGGTTACTGAATTGCTTGAGAAGGGTTGGATTCGAAGCAGTAACTCGCCTTGGGGAGCTCCAGTTCTTCTAGTAAAGAAGAAGGATGGCACAAGAAGAATGTGCATCGACTATCGAGAATTAAACCGGGTGACTATTAAGAACAACTATCATATCCCTCGCATTGGAGAACTTTTTGAGCAGCTTAGTGGCGCGAGGGTGATTTTTCGAAGCGGGATTTGCGATCCGGATATCATCAGGTCCAAGTGAAAGCAGAAGATACTTGCAAGACGGCATTCCGAACTCGGTACGGACATTACGAGTACTTGGTGATGCCTTTCGGAGTAACGAATGCGCCGATAGTATTCAGGGACTTGATGAACCGAATCTTTTCACCGTTCTTGGACCAGTTTATTGTGGTATTCATTGACGATATCCTGGTTTACTCGAAGAGTTTTGAGGAGCATGATGAGCATTTGAAGATCGCACTGCAGACGTTGAGACAGGAGAAATTGTATGCGGAGATGAGTAAGTGCGAGTTTTGGCTGGAGGAAGTAAAGTTTTTGGGGCATGTTGTGTCTGGCGATGGCATTGCCGTCGATCCAGAAAAGATTGAAGCAGTTCGAGATTGGCTTATTCCAAAGAATGTTGCTGAGATAAGAAGTTTCCTTGGATTAGCCGGATACTATAGGAGATTTGTGGAGAACTTTGCTCGTCTGGCAGAGCCGTTGACCAAGCTTACGCGCAAAGAGGTACCTTTTGTATGGATGGATAAGTGTGCGTTAGCTTTCGAGACGTTGAAGCAGAAGTTGATAACCGCCCCTATTCTGACCGTGCCAGACAATTCTGGAGGATTGGTGATTCACAGCGACGCATCTGGGAAAGAATTGGGGTGTGTTCTGATGCAGCACGGTAAGGTTGTAGCATACGCATCGAGACAATTGAAGACCCATGAGAAGAATTATCCAACTCATGACTTGGAGCTTGCGGCTATGATTTTCGCTTTGAAGATTTGGAGACACTACCTTTTGGGCGAAAGAGTCGAAGTCTTTACTGATCATAAGAGCTTGAAGTATGTATTCACACAGAAGGAGCTTAACATGAGGCAACGTAGATGGTTGGAGCTGATGGCTGACTACGATCTTAATCTTAAGTACCATCCGGGGAAGGTTAATGTTGTGCCGGATGCGCTTAGTCGGTTACCAGCAATTCAGGTGTTAACTACGTAGAAGGAGATCGTTGCAGATTTTCGAAGATCTGACTTGGAGGTTGTGCTACCGCGTTCTACGGGACAGTTGATGCAGCTGCAAGTACATTCGTCTTTGATCGAGAATATTAAAGCAGCTCAATCGCAGGATCCTAGACTGCAAAAGTTTCGAAAGCAGATTGAAGCCGGGCTACGAGCAGATTTACTGATCCACGAAGATGGTTCGTTGAGCTATGGTAGCCGTTTGTGTGTGCCAAAGGGGGATATTCATGAAGAGCTTATGAAGGAGGCACACAGTTCAGCTTATTCTGTACATCCAGGAGGCACAAAGATGTACCGAGATATTTGACAGCATTTCTGGTGAGAAGGCATGAAACGGGAGATTGCTCGTTTTGTGGCAAAGTGCTTGGTGTGTCAGCAAGTTAAGGCTGAACATCAAAGGGTTGCTGGTTTATTGCAACCACTTCCGATTCCTCAGTGGAAGTGGGAACATATAACCATGGATTTCGTGACGGCTTTACCGCGGAGTCCAAAAGGCAACAATGCTGTATGGATAATTGTTGATCGGTTGACCAAGGCAGCCCATTTTATTCCTTTTCGGGTTCGTCAATCAACAGAGACTTTGGCAGAGCGGTACATGCAAGAGATTGTAAGATTGCATGGAGTACCGGTGAGCATCGTGTCCGATCGGGACACTCGGTTCTTATCACACTTTTGGCGGAGTTTACAGGAAAGTTTGAGGACTCGATTGAAATTTAGCACAGCTTATCATCCTCAAATTGATGGACAGTCGGAGAGAACGATCCAAACTCTTGAAGATATGTTGAGAGCATGCATGTTGGACTTCAAGGGTTCTTGGGAGGATCATCTACGTTTGGTGGAGTTTTCTTACAACAATAGTTTTCAGGCAACTATCCAGATGACTCCATTTGAAGCTTTGTATGGTCGTAAGTGCCGTTCACCTGTTTGTTGGGATGATGTCGGTGAACGAAGATTATTGGGACCGGGTTTGGTTGTGCAGACAGTTGTGAAGGTTAACACTATCAGAAATCATATGAAGGCAGCTCAAGACCGACAGAAGAGTTGGGCAGACACGTCAAGAAGACCTCTAGAGTTTGCCGTGGGTGATTTGGTGTTCTTGAAGATATCACCGACTAGAGGGGTGATTCGTTTTGGGAGTCGAGGAAAGCTTAGTCCTCGATTCGTTGGACCCTTTGAGATCTTGGAGCATGTTGGTGAGGTAGCGTGCCGTTTGGCGTTACCGCGGTCCTTGGCAAATGTGCACGATGTGTTTCACGCATCTCAACTACGAAGGTATGTTCGAGATGAAACACACGTATTGGATCATTCGGAGCTAACAGTACGGAAAGACCTGACTTTTGAGGAGCGACCGATTGAAATTGTGGATCGAAGGGAAAAAGTTCTTAAGAACAAGGTTATCCCCCTTGTGCTTGTTTCTTGGGGTAATCGCTCGCATGGAGAGTCCACTTGGGAACGAGAAGATGAAATCCGGCAGAAATTTCCTCACCTTTTCCTGTAGTTTTCTATCTTTGTATACTTAGAATTTCGAGGACGAAATTCTTTTGTAGTTGGGTGTAGTGTAACACCCGAGTCCGATACTACTAATTTCTGTTACTGTTTAAGCGTAGGGTGTCACATATTTCATTTATCTTGCTTATTTGTTGCTTACTGTAAAAATTTTACCCGGTAAATTCGTTTCTACATATAACAAATTTTGGTATCTAAAATAAAATTAAAAATATCCAACTTGGCTTACTTGACACCCCTAGCCTCGTGGTAGCGTCCGTGCATTGTGTTCTCGTCCCGTTCAGTGAAACGGGCGAGTTTGGACGGCTACGCGCGCGTACATGTGTCCGTTTTGGGGGTATGCTTTTTGATCATAAAACACTTAAATTTAAAATTTGGAACCCGCTTAAAATCCTATTATTTCAATTTCAAATTTTTGGACCCGACCCGGGCGCAATTTGGAAATGTTTTACTTTGCGCCAAAAACCCAATTTTAAAATATTTTTAAAACCGACGCATATCTAATTCTAACCTTATAATATTTTCTTTACATATTTCTAAATTCTTCTAGAATTTTAATCCCAACCAATCGAATCCTTCTTAACTCCCCTGGGCCCCATCTCCTTATCTCATTCTCTCTCTCTCACCGTCTCTTTCTCTTTCTCTATCTCTCTCTCTCATCTCTCTCTCCCCCCCTCAAATCTCTCTCTCTCCCTTATATTTTTTTTAAAACACCTTCCCTCCTCTATTTTCTCACGAGAACCAGAACGAACCTATTGCAGCGAGCCCTAGCCGCCTCCATCCTCGCCGCCGCAGCACCAACGCCGGCGACGCCACCACCATCACCCTCGCCTCCTCATCCTCACCTCGCCAAGCCCCTCTCCCTCCTTCTTCGAGCCCCTGCACACCAGACCCGCGACCACCTGCAACCCCTGCGCACCGTCGGACCGCCTGAGTCGCCGCCGGTGACCACCGTCCTCTTGTCCCCGACCTCGCACACTCCTCGGTAAGTTTCACCTCCCTTCCTCTCTTCATTTCTCCTTTTCTCTGATCTGTAGAAATTTTCTTGATCTGCTGACCCCTCGCCGCGGTCACTGTAGGCCACCGCCGGAGCCGTCGACCTCGTCATCATTCTCACGTCTCCCTTCTGGTTAAGCCTGTAGTGCAGAACCCTTGTAAGCCTTCGCTCCTTCCTTGTTTCTCTTCTTTTCTTGATTTCAAGTCTTGACCGTTCACCGTTCACATTCTCGCCGGAATCCGGCCGTGCCGACGACGTGACCCGACATTCCAGCGAGGTACCCCGACCCGGGCGGTTCCATTGTTCATTGTTTGGGTTCGATCCGTGAACCGTGCGCCAGTCGCAAGTTTCCCCGCCGACGATTATCGTTCCGTTTTCCCGGTTCGCGACCCGTCGAGGCAAGTACCCCTTACTACATGCTATACAATATTTTACAAATATATTATGACACCCCAAAACCTGTAAATTTAACTTGGTACGATCGCTTCCCATTTTCGTGTACAATATTGCATTATATCATTTTACTGTTAAACATGGAACCTACAGTTGCAAATTGAACAAATAACCATATTTACCTGTTTAATCACATTTATAATGTTAATGTAGCTTATGGCATTTATCCCTGTAGTTCTGTTCCATTCGGACACTCGTAAGCATTTAACCTGAAATAGTTGTACGTAACCGTTACATAAATCATTGCACCTCTAAGGGTTCTTAAACCTGTTAACATGACTAAACGGCTATACTTGTCTTACCGCACTCTTGTAATCATCTCTGTGACAAATTTGATAACTGTATTGCAAATTGAATGAAACTGCCTATTACTTAATTCATTGCTTCTCTCATGTTGTTGATACCCATGCTAGATTATAACTGATTGTGAGCACACCCACGATATTGTTTACATCTTGACCTGACTTGCTATATATATATATTGATATACCTGACATGGTACCGTACACTGTTGACTTGACCTGATGTACCATGACTTGACCCGTTACCTGATCTTGTGTCTAATGCCAACAAACCTGACATGTAATCCTCATGGACCGTTCCTGTTGTCTATCCAGACAAACCTGCGTTTATCTGATCCTGTGTTGGCATTAGTTCTTGACTACTGAATACCTGACTTGACATACATAACTTGGGGGTATGGGGAAATCAAAGGTGAAACCTGACTTGTAACTCAACAGTTCGATACCTGTTCTGATCAGTCTTACGGGCTAGGCCAGCCCCGGAGTGATGATGCTGACATCACTCGCCTATCCTGCTACATGTTACTGCCTAGCGGCACGTCTCGGATTCAGCCCGAGAGTCTTGACCGTGGTCCCGGGTATGCACGGGATACTATTGAGTTACATCGATGATTCATCAATTGATTTCAAAGACTTTAGAATAGAAACCTAATAGAACAGTTTAGTTTACCCACTGCACACAACCCTGTACTGATCTGATTCATATTATTGTTATTCTTGCTGTATTCATGTTTATTTTGCATTGCCTGTTACCCTGTTCATATTATATTACTTGATGACATGACGCGCTGACGTCTGGGTTTTGCATGGCCCAGATTCCGTACCGCCGCTGCAGTCCGAGCAGGAGTACTTCAGCCAGCAGACTGAGCTGTGAGTTCAGTAGTAGTTAGTTTTATTTCCTGCATTTATTCCTGATGTGAGCCCGCATTATGGGACATACATTTTCGTTATTTGTATTAGATCATTTGCTTCCGCACTTATTTATTATTGACTCCTGTTATCTTGGATTATGGACATGTTTGGATAGTTTTATTTTGTTCTTGATATCTCTACAGCCGTAATGTGACTGTGGATGGATACTTCCTACCCACAGGTAGCATGGTTTGCTATGTCACGTGCCCATTTTAGCGTACTCTGGGAAGCGGGGCGTGACAAAATATAAACACGCAAACACCACCAATATCAATATCGTCCAAAATGCAGTACAATATGTATCATATAAATAAATACAAGTTTAAAATATAAGAATCAAAAAGCTACCCTAGCTCGGTTCAGCTCCACCTCTGATAAACGCCAGAATCTGGCGCGCCTGCTCCTCGGTCAATAAATCATGCAATGCGGAGCGTGCGGGAGTCTGCGCGGGCTGTGGAGCTGGCGATGTGGTTTGCGCAGCCGCCGTCGAGGTAGTGGCTTGCGGAGCCACGGCTGCGAGAGTCTGAGCGGGCGGTGGAGCTATAGGAGCTGTCTGCGGAACCGCAGCCGATGTAGTGGCTTGCGGAGCCGCAGCCGAAGGAGATGCATGTGGAGGCTCGGCCGATATACCCTGTCGCGTCTGGACCTAACGCGTGTAATAAGCGAGTAAGAACTGTGTATTATTCGAATTCGTATCATTATCATGTTATTTCGAAACCCCATTTGGATATCTAGTTTGGAAAACCGTAGTTTATTTTAATCAGATATGTATGTATGATTAATCAAAGCTAAGTCTACAACCAAATAAGCTCAGGCTACGTACTAATATTGGATATGTTGATATCTATAATATGACATGATATTTTACTATTAAGTAGTATACATACCAGCATCTCCTTCAACTCCTGAACGGTGGCCTTCAAGCTCTCCAGTTCCTGCCGGACACGTCGCTCACTGGAGACGGAGGAAGCAACTGCCAGGGTGGAGTCCAACCTCATATGGGCCCTACTAGGGCCCGGTCCCCGGCCTCTCTCCCAATCTCCGTGGTGCCCTCCGTGTGCGGCGTTTAGGACTGGGTCAGCAGCCTCGGATCGCTCTGTCCGGTAAAATCGATCCCCGATGCCTCGGCTTGCTCAACCACCCGCTCCTACACCCACATTAACCAGTAAAATATAAGTATATCATTTAAATTTGAACCTTCCAAAACTAAAATTTCAAATAGGGGTTGAATAAATATTAACACTTACGCAATACTCCTGGATAGCGACGTCGGGGTATCGAAGCTCGCCCGTGGCGGGATCTGTCGAGGTGCCGTGGACGGCAAGATATGCGGACAGCACGCTCGGTGTACCGCTTTGCGCCAGGTCTGAGCTGTCTGCAATATTAGAAAATAACTCTTAATATTAGATATATTAGAAAATAACTCTTAATATTACATTATATCACAAAGGCCGGTCTATTGTAATTTACCGATTACTCCATGGCTCGAGTAATATTCCTCGAGCCACCTGTATAAGTGGGGCGGCCTCTCTTCGCCTACTTTCTATTCTCTATATTTTGAGCGGCTTGTTTCTGCACAACGCATTCACATTTAGTTTTCTAATTAAAGAACACAAAAAAATAAATTATATACTAAACAATGAATTACATTTAAAATACATACCTGTTTGCGTTGAGAGTCGAAATATTCGCACAATAGAGGCCATGTCTCTACGCCGACTCTCGCAAAGGCCGGAGTAGATAGGAGGGCCGCTCTCTCTGCCTCGGGGGTCGCCATCCACAGGGAGTAGCAGTCGGCCTTCAGCTCATTCCTGTTGTATCGGACCTTGGTCTGCATGTTCTTCATGAGGCCATTGTACAGAGCATGAAGGTCGAGCACCCTCCCAGGGTGATCAGGGTCGGGTACAGGCTGAAAATCGTAATCCATCTGAAAATACAAAGAAAACATTGTTATTAGATTGCAAGTGTTAATAATAAATATATTGGATAAATCAAATGAAAATATATATTAATACCCGAGCCTGATCAAAGAAAAGAGCTAATGAGCGCCGGTGCTGGTCGTCCCACTCAACGTGAAGTGGATAGTTCTTCACGAGCCGGCTCTCATCCCCCATATACCGGCCGAACCTCTCGGCATGAGGACCGGTATAGCGATAATCAAGGGTAAAAAAGAGGGGGAATGCTGCCTCCCCCCTAACTCTGTCAGGCCTCAGCCTATGGGACTGATTCGGGCCTCGAGTCCCCCTCTGGAGATAGGGAGGCCCTGCGTCTGCAAGAAATATCAAGACAATCAATATTAAGACAAAGATGTATTAAAAAATCAAGATTAAACGAAAATTGAAGTGTGATATATGCCTCCGGTGACTAAAGCACGAGCCTGGGCCCGGACAACAGCACGAGCGGGACGATAGTTCCTCCGGTGAGGAACAGCCGGTGTCCCGGATGCGGACGCATCCCCTCCAACTAGAAAATAAACATTGACGCTAAATTTCCATGAAATTCATATTTATTCTATAGAGGATATGTAAAATGAATAAATATTTTATATTTATTCATACTAACCTGCAGACGATGCGGAGGGTACGGAAGGGACATGAGTGGCCCCTGCGTCAGATGTGGACGCACCACCTATAATTAGACAATTAAAAATAGATTATATAAGTAATTGCAAAAAGAATGTGTAGATCAATAATATAACATTCTAAATCAATATGCATGAACTATACGATATATAAACATACCCGCAGGTGCGGTGGTGTCACCACCTACAGCTAGACAATAATAAAAATTACTATCTAAGTAAGAATAAAAGGAATGTGTGTATATTTATGATATAGCATTCTAAATCAATATACATGCACTATATGATATATAAACATACCTGGAGGAGCGGGAGTGGCCTCTGTCCCTGATGTGGACGCATCACCAACAACTAGACAATCAAACATTGACAATATAAGTAATTTTGACATAAACAGGCATGAATATCTATAATATTACATTCAAAATGGATATGCGTGCAATATATCTGGAGGTGTGGCAAAGTCCACACGGAAGGAGGCATCCGAAGGGGTCTCCGATCTGGGTGCAAGACCGGCCCTCTGAAGCTCCCTACGCAGCTCTCCGGGCGGCAGTACCGCTCTGCCTCTGCCGGTGCCGCGGCTGGAGCTCCTGCCGCCCCTCGCTGCTCCCGTCATCGTCATCAAATCTAGATAAACGGTTCGTGGACGCATTAGACAATCATTAAAAGTATTGACTATATATGTATAGATCGTAAAATATGAAGTAATAATATAACATTACTGATAACTTTTTCGTTTCGTGGGCGCATTATACATATCTACTTGGATTTCATCGTCGGTGTCATTTCTAACCCACGTAACTTCATGATCGGCCGAAGACAACCCGTCCTTCGAAACAGACGGTCGGAGCCGGTTAAGTCTCGTCTCAATGTTCTCGTCCAGATAGCGGGAACAAAATGTGGTTGCTTCATCAAGAAGATAACCTTGCATGATAGAACTCTCTGGTCGATTTTTATTGCGTATATACTTTTTAAGAGTGTAGAGGTACCTAAGGAAAATATGTTGAATAAATAAATAGGGCATACAGGACAACAATAATTTTAAAAATTGCGCGAAACGAAAAATTACACGTACCTCTCGACGGGATACATCCATCGATATTGTACCGGTTCGGCTAACTTAGCCTCAGTTGCAAGATTAACCGTCAAGTGTATTATGATATCGAAGAATGACGGTGGGAAAATACGCTCAAATTTGCAAAGTATCAACGCAATAGAATTTTCTAGTTTATCCAGCGTCACAACCTCCAGTGTTTTAGCATACAACTTTCTGGAAAAAAAACATAGGTCGTTAATTACTAGACCAACCGATTCAGGAAGAGAAGTTTTGAGAGCTAATGGAAGAAGGTGCTCCACGATAATATGGTGACCGTGACTTTTCAGCCCATCGATTTTGCCTTTCACAATTTTTATTTTCTTGCTGAATGATCATGAGAAACCTGTGGGAACTTTCAAATCATGCAACACCTGCAGGAATCTTTTCTTCTCCGGTTGTGACATATGATAAGCGCCATTGGGAAGTACAAACTTGCCTGATTTACCCGCTACCGGTCTAGAGTGCAATTCACTTCTTATTCCCCACTCCTGTATATCCATCCGAGTATTCAGGTTGTCTTTCGATTTCCTTGCAGACTTGCAGTGTCAAGTCGAGAGGCGGTTAATTGAACTTGAGACTTGACTGCTTGAGAGTTGAGAGGATTTTTTTTAGAGAGATGTACGAGTTTTGGTGTGAAATGAAATGATTAGTGAGGAGGGTTGTATTTATAGTGTTCAAAATTTTAGTCGTTGTGAGACGAGGTGGGTTGAAGCGGAGCGATTTGACCGTTGGACTAGCCGTTCAGGAGAATTTCAAGACGAGGCGAGGCGATTCAACCATTGGAATATAGCCATTAGATGAGTTTCCAAAGCCTGGCGTGGCAACTCATATTTAGCCATCAGGATTCGTAACTCGCCAAACCGGCCACATCATCAACAAGACGAGTAAAGCTCAGGTCATGGTGGGGTGAGACAAGTAAATGAATCCTCGTCTCATTTGCCAGGCTTAACCATATTTAATGAGTTATGTAGATTTACAACAAAATGGTCTCATATCACCCATCCATAAAAGACCTTCACTTTCTTAGAAACATAAACCTTTATATATTAAACCATCACCAAGTTTCTTTTCTTTTCTTTTCTGTTCTTTTTTTTTCTCTTTTTTTACTCTCAGAATAAATAAGTTTCAGCATATCATTTATTTTCGCCGCAATTGTCTAAATGATTTATTTGCTTGGATCTGAGAACCGCAATGTCCATTTTGTCAGTTGCCTGAATCTCACAGCGAACTCCGCCTCGTTCTTGCCTGAATCATCCTTTCTTCTATTTGAATGTCGACAAGTATGTCTCAGTTCCCATGGTGTTCTTCCAAAGCATTATAAACTAGGGTGCTTCATAAATAATATTTTCAAGGCAAAAATGAGAGTGAAGGCAGTTCATCAACCACCAAATCCAATTTATAATCTTGAGAACCCAATGATTAAATAATTGGATTTATTTTAGTTAATTACAGTCACTGTTAGTTGCACAACAAATTTCCTATTCAAATGCATAGGGCATGATACATGGGTGTTGATCTGTAAAGACCCAAGAATTTCAGTATGATCTGTAAAGACCCATCAATGGCTTTTCCCTCTCTTCCATTCTTTTCTTTGCAGCTTCCCTAGCCTTAAGAGCTTCGGCTTCCTCTTTCGATATCACTTTCGTCTTCTCATTCTCCCTTTTTCTCTTATTAACCACGATAGATGACTGAGCAGCTCCTTTAACAGATCGATTAGAGGCGGCCAAACCTGGGGCCCCGCCACCTTTTGGTTTTGGTTCGGATGAAGATCCCGTGTCTGGCCTTGATACCTTTACAAGCTTTGAATGCCTCTTCTTCTGTGACCCATTTTCCTCGATTGCCACCAAAGTACATTCATTCAATAAATAAATAAATAAAAATCAGCAGGTTATACGATACAAATAGGAACAACTTTGTGCTCAGTGTTTAATACCTACCTATATCTTTGGTATAAAATAGGCCAGAGCTGGGATCATAGTGACATCCTTTGGATAGGTTGTAATAATATCGAGAAGCTGCATCAAATTCCCAGCCTGCACAAAAAGAAAACGAATTCAATTTCATCATCTTTGTCTCTACTGTTTTTTCTCTAAAAGAAAATTGAAAGCATGACATGTGGCAAGAAAGATCATGACTAGGAAGGACAGAAACTTCTATTTGCTTTCCATGTCAGTGCCCGGCACATATAAGACACTTGAACACTATATTTTACTTTACTTTTATATTATTTGTTTGTATTTGAGAAAACTTATGGTTATGCAAGAAAGTCATAGCCATGATTTTATCTCATTTTATTTTTTTTAATTTGATAACCAAAATCTTTCGTATTTCTTAATAAAACACACTAAAATCTTCATATTTCTAAGGAGCCACTACT
Source organism: Agapanthus africanus (assembly GCA_030015575.1). NCBI lineage: Eukaryota > Viridiplantae > Streptophyta > Magnoliopsida > Asparagales > Amaryllidaceae > Agapanthus > Agapanthus africanus. The sequence goes on along the minus strand of JASDDO010000019.1, from coordinate 275,920,366 downwards.
ACAAATAAGGGTTGCCTCTACGGATTTATCCGTAGGAGCAAACCACTGCCCCTACGGATATATCCGTAGGGACAAGAAAATACCCTGTAGGTACAAACGCCGTAGGTGCAAGTCGAAACCTTGAACTTGTCCCTACGGACTAAAATTTGTCTCTACGGAGTTATGTGTAGGTCCAGTTTGTCCTACGGAATAGGCCGTAGGGGCAAAAAAATTATTTTATTTACGGTTTTATAAAATAAATTAGGTGTATCTACGAATGAATCCGTAGGGCCAAGTAGTGGCCCCTACGGATAAAGGCGTAGGTACATATCCGTAGGGGCAAAATATCAGGAATCCTGATATTTTGCCCCTACGGATAACTGTGTAGGGGCATTTGGTTGCTCCTATGGATATATCCGTAGGGGCAAGCTTAACCCCTGACACTGAGATCATAGGGGAAAAATATCAGTTATCCTGATATTTTGCCCTTACGGATTAATCCGTAGGTACATATTATCAGGGGTTTTTTTTTTAAAAGGCCTGCCTATTTTTTTCTCGCCCTGTGCACAATAATATATACATCGATCAAATATAAAATTAATCATCCCACAGAACATATATCGCAGTATTCATAATCACATCTCACGCATATAATATACAAAAGAAACCAAAAAGCAGAATATGATATAAATATGTAACACCCGAGCCCGATGCTACTAATTTCTGTTACTGTTTGAGCGTAGGGTATCACGTATTTAATTTATCTTGCTTGTTTGTTGCTTACTGTAAAAATTTTACCCGGTAAATTCGTTTCTACATATAACAAATTTTGGCATCTAAAATAAAATTAAAAATATCCATCTTCGCCTACTTGACACCCCTAGCCTCGTGGTAGCATCCGTGCATTGTGTTCTCGTCCCGTTCAGTGAAACGGGCGAGTTTGGACGCCTACGCGCGCGTACATGTGTCCGTTTTGGGGTATGCTTTTTGATCATAAAACACTTAAATTTAAAATTTGGAACCCGCTTAAAATCCTATTATTTCAATTTCAAATTTTTGGACCCGACCCGGACGCAATTTAGAAATGTTTTACTTTGCGCTAAAAACCCAATTTTAAAATATTTTTAAAACCGACGCATATCTAATTCTAACCTTATAATATTTTCTTTACATATTTCTAAATCCTTCAAAAAATTTAATCCCAACCAATCGAATCCTTCTTAACTCCCCTGGGCCCCATCTCCTTATCTCATTCTCTCTCTCTCACCGTCTCTCTGTCTTTCTCTATCTCTCTCTCTCCCCCTCAAATCTCTCTCTCTCTCCCTTATATTTTTTTTAAAACTCCTTCCCTCTTCTATTTTCTCACGAGAACCAGAACGAACACATTGCAGCGAGCCTTAGCCGCCTCCATCCTCGCCGCCGCAGCCCCAATGCCGGCGACGCGACCATCATCACACTCGCCTCCTCATCCTCACCTCGCCAAGCCCCTCTCCCTCCTTCTTCGAGCCACCTGCACACCAGACCCGCGACCACCTGCAACCCCTGCACACCGTCGGACCGCCTGAGTCGCCGCCGGTGACCACCGTCCTCTTGTCCCCGACCTCGCACACTCCTCGGTAAGTTTCACCTCCCCTCGTCTCTTCATTCCCCCTTTTCTCTGATCTGTAGAAATTTTCTTGATCTGCTGACCCCTCGCCGCGGTCACTGTAGGCCACCGCCGGAGCCGTCGACCTCGTCGTCATTCTCACGTCTCCCCTCTGGTTAAGCCTCTAGTGCAGAACCCTTGTAAGCCTTCGCTCCTTCCTTGTTTCTCTTCTTTTCTTGATTTCAAGTCTTGACCGTTCACCGTTCACATTTTCGCCGGAATCCGACCGTGCCGACGACGTGACTCGACATTCTAGCGAGGTACCCCGACCCGGATGGTTCCATTGTTCGTTGTTTGGGTTCGATCCGTGAACCGTGCGCCCGTCGCAAGTTTCCCCGCCGACGATTATCGTTCCGTTTTCCCGGTTCGTGACCCGTCGAGGCAAGTACCCCTTACTACATGCTAAACAATATTTTACAAATATATTATGACACCCCAAAACCTGTAAATTTAACTTGGTACGATCGCTTCCCATTTTCGGGTACAATATTGGATTATATCATTTTACTGTTAAACATGGAATCTACAGTTGCAAATTGAACAAATAACCATATTTACGTGTTTAATCACATTTATAATGTTAATGTAGCTTATGGCATTTATCCCTGTAGTTCTGTTTCATTCGGACACTCGTAAGCATTTAACCTGAAATAGCTGTACGTAACCGTTACATAAATCATTGCACCTCTAAGGGTTCTTAAAACTGTTAACATGACTAAACGGCTATACTTGTCTTACTGCACTCTTGTAATCATCTCTGTGACAAATTTTATAACTGTATTGCAAATTGAATGAAACTGCCTATTACTTAATTCATTGCTTATCTCATGTTGTTGATACCCATGCTAGATTATAACTGATTGTGAGCACACCCACGATATTATTTACATCTTGACCTGACTTGCTATATATATATATTGATATACCTGACATGGTACCGTACACTGTTGACTTGACCTGATGTACTATGACTTGACCCGTTACCTGATCTTGTGTCTAATGCCAACAAACCTGACATGTAGTCCTCATGGACCGTTCCTGTTGTCTATCCAGACAAACCTGCATTTATCTGATCCTGTGTTGGCATTAGTTCTTGACTACTGAATACCTGACTTGACATACATAACTTGGGGGTATGGGGAAATCAAAGGTGAAACCTGACTTGTAATTCAACAGTTCGATACCTGTTCTGATCAGTCTTACGGGCTAGGCCAGCCCCGGAGTGATGATGCTGACATCACTCGCCCATCCTGCTACCTGTTACTGCCTAGCGGCACGTCTCGGATTCAGCCCGAGAGTCTTGACCATGGTCCCGGGCATGCACGGGATACTATTGAGTTACATCGATGATTCATCAATTGATTTCAAAGACTTTAGAATAGAAACCTGATAGAACAGTTTAGTTTACCCGCTGCACACAACCCTGTACTGATCTGATTCATATTATTGTTATTCTCGCTGTATTCATGTTTATTTTGCATTGCCTGTTACCATGTTCATATTATATTATTTGATGACATGACGCCCTGACGTCTGGGTTTTGCATGGCCCAGATTCCGTACCGCCGTTGCAGTCCGAGCAGGAGTACTTCAACCAGCAGGCTGAGCTGTGAGTTCAGTAGTAGTTAGTTTTATTTCTTGCATTTATTCCTGATGTGAGCCCGCATTATGGGACATACATGTCCGTTATTTGTATTGAATCATTTGCTTCCGCACTTATTTATTATTGACTCCTGTTATCTTGGATTATGGACATGTTTAGATAGTTTTATTTTGTTCTTGATATCTCTACAGCCGTAATGTGACTGTGGATGGATACTTCCTACCCACAGGTAGCATGGTTGGCTATGTCACGTGCCCATTTTAGCGTACTCTGGGAAGCGGGGCGTGACATGGTTCTTTTGGTATCAGAGCCATAGGTTAGTCGGGTTGATTCTTTTGTAGTTGGGTATTGTACCCAATACACGAATCAGAATGCCCGTGTTTAGGAAACATGTCCTGCCACCTTGCCGTTTTCCCGTTCTTGAATCAAATTCTTCCTGATTACATCTTTTACGATGTGCAAACTTCCTTTGCATATCGACTCGAAAACCTGATTCCTTGTTATCTTTAGGACTTAGGCGACTTGGGTGGAGTTATGTAATTTTGGCCATGATACCGCGGCATAGTTACAATGCGGTACTCTATTTAAGTAACTTGGAGTTCTAGTCTTGATCTATATTTTGAATCTATCATCATGCTAATGATTGGTGTTTGATATGGCCGGTAAGAATTTGAAGACGTACCAGAGGCGTGTGGACGAAGCGGCTATGCTTGGGGTGATAAGAGGAATGCTGGAGAATCAAAGGAAACAGACCGAGCTGATTCAGCAGCAAGCGGAATCGTTTCAGGAAGGTTTGCAGATCGTTCAGCAGTCTGTGAACGAGATTGGAGCTAAACCAGTTGACCGAGTAGGGACCGTAGCAGATTTCAGGCGTTTGGGTCCGTCTACATTTACTGGTTTGGAGGAGCCGTTGCCAGCGGAGCAGTGGCTAGTTGACACAGAGAATTTGCTTATTGCGGCACAGATTTCCGATGAGAAAAGGGTTGATGTGGTACGCATTCAGTTAGTAGACTACGCCCGAGAATGGTGGCTTGTGGAGGAGAACCGTTCCCCCAAGACGATCAAGTGGGCAGATCTTTCAAAGAGTTTTCTGGAGAAGTTCTTCCCATGGACTGCACGGGAGGAAATGGAAGAGAAATTCACCGGGCTAAAGCAGAATGGAGCAACCGTGGACAAGACTCAGCAGATTCGCTGGACCTTTAGTTGCCAAGGATGCAGACATGGCATGGAGGTTCATGCGCAGCTTGGACGTGGACATCCAGAGGAAGATTGTCTCCCTGGGTTTGACCACTTTCTCACAGGTTCTTACGGCAGCTCAAGAACAGCAGAACCTATCGGGAAAAGCTGGGAGTTTGCAGCAGACAGCAGTTGCGGTAAGGAAGCAGTTCTGTCGGGCCAGTCGAGTTTAGGGCTAAGCCGACAAACAATATTCTTGCATCTATGGAAGTTGATAAAGGTGAAGGACCGGCTGTTGTTCGCGATTTGATGGACGTGTTTGAAGATATATCGGGTTTACCGCCAAAGCGAGACGTGGAGTTCGCAATTGATCTTATTCCTGGTGCAGCGCCAGTATCCATAGCGTATTATCCAATGGCACCAGTAGAGTTGGAAGAAGTCAAGAAGCAGGTTACTGAATTGCTTAAGAAGGGTTGGATTCGAAGCAGTAACTCGCCTTGGGGAGCTCCAGTTCTTCTAGTAAAGAAGAAGGATGGCACAAGAAGAATGTGCATCGACTGTCGAGAATTAAACCGGGTGACTATTAAGAACAACTACCCTATCCCTCGCATTGGAGAACTTTTTGAGTAGCTTAGTGGCGCGAGGGTGATTTTTCGAAGCGGGATTTGAGATCCGGATATCATCAGGTCCGAGTGAAAGCAGAAGATACTTGCAAGACGGCGTTCCGAACTCGGTACGGACATTACGAGTACTTGGTGATGCCCTTCGGAGTAACGAATGCGCCGACAGTATTCAGGGACTTGATGAACCGAATCTTTTCACCGTTCTTGGACCAGTTTATTGTGGTATTCATTGACGATATCCTGGTTTACTCGAAGAGTTTTGAGGAGCATGCTGAGCATTTGAATATCGCACTGCAGACGTTGAGACAGGAGAAATTGTATGCGAAGATGAGTAAGTGCGCGTTTTGGCTGGAGGAAGTAAAGTTTTTGGGGCATGTTGTGTCTGGCGATGGCATTGCCGTCGATCCAGAAAAGATTGCAGCAGTTAAAGATTGGCCTATTCCAAAGAATGTTGCTGAGATAAGAAGTTTCTTTGGATTAGCCGGATACTACAGGAGATTTGTGGAGAACTTTGCTCGTCTGGCAGAGCCGTTGACCAAGTTTATACGCAAGGAGGTACCTTTTGTATGGACGGATAAGTGTGCGTTAGCTTTCGAGACGTTGAAGCAGAAGTTGATAACCGCCCCTATTCTGACCGTGCCAGACAATTCTGGAGGATTGGTGATTCACAGCGACGTATCTGGGAAAGGATTGGGGTGTGTTCTGATGCACCACGGTAAAGCTGTAGCGTACGCATCGAGACAATTGAAGACCCATGAGAAGAATTATCCAACTCATGACTTGGAGCTTGCGGTTGTGATTTTCGCTTTGAAGATTTGGAGACACTACCTTTTAGGCGAAAGAGTCGAAGTCTTTACTGATCATAAGAGCTTGAAGTATGTATTCACACAGAAGGAGCTTAACATGAGGCAACGTAGATGGTTGGAGCTGATGGCTGACTACGATCTTCATCTTAAGTACCATCTGGGGAAGGTTAATGTTGTGCCGGATGCGCTTAGTCGGTTATCAGCAATTCAGATGTTAACTACGCAGAAGGAGATCGTTGCAGATTTTCGAAGATCTGACTTGGAGGTTGTGCTACCGCGTTCTACGGAACAGTTGATGCAGCTGCAAGTACATTCGTCTTTGATCGAGAATATTAAAGCAGCTCAATCGCAGGATCCTAGACTGCAAAAGTTTCGAAAGCAGATTGAAGCCGGGCTACAAGCAGATTTACTGATCCACGAAGATGATTCGTTGAGTTATGGTAGCCGTTTGTGTGTGCCAAAGGGGGATATTCATGAAGAGCTTATGAAGAAGGCACACAGTTCAGCTTATTCTGTACATCCAGGAGGCACAAAGATGTACCGAGATATTCGACAGCATTTCTGGTGGGAAGGAATGAAACGGGAGATTGCTCGTTTTGTGGCAAAGTGCTTGGTGTGTCAGCAAGTTAAGGCTGAACATCAAAGGGTTGCTGGTTTATTACAACCACTTCCGATTCGTCAGTGGAAGTGGGAACATATAACCATAGATTTCGTGACGGTTTTACCGCGGAGTCCAAAAGGCAACAATGCTGTATGGATAATTGTTGATCGGTTGACCAAGGCAGCCCATTTTATTTCTTTTCAGGTTGGTCAATCAACAGAGACTTTGGCAGAGCGGTACATGCAAGAGATTGTAAGATTGCATGGAGTACCGGTGAGCATCGTGTCCGATCGGGACACTCGGTTCTTATCACACTTTTGGCGGAGTTTACAGGAAAGTTTGGGGACTCGATTGAAATTTAGCACAGCTTATCATCCTCAAACTGATGGACAGTCGGAGAGAACGATCCAAACTCTTGAAGATATGTTGAGAGCATACATATTGGACTTCAAGGGTTCTTGGGAGGATCATCTACGTTTGGTGGAGTTTTCTTACAACAACAGTTTTCAGGCAACTATCCAGATGTTTCCATTTGAAGCTTTGTATGGTCGTAAGTGCCGTTCACCTGTTTGGTGGGATGATGTCGGTGAACGAAGATTATTAGGACCAGGTTTGGTTGTGCAGACAGTTGAGAAGGTTAACACTATCAGAAATCATATGAAGGCAGCTCAAGACCGACAGAAGAGTTGGGCAGACATGTCAAGAAGACCTCTAGAGTTCGCCGTGGGTGATTTGGTGTTCTTGAAGATATCACCGACTAGAGGGGTGATTCGTTTTGGGAGTCGAGGAAAGCTTAGTCCTCGATTCGTTGGACCCTTTGAGATCTTGGAGCGTGTTGGTGAGGTAGCGTACCGTTTGGCGTTACCGCAGTCCTTGGCAAATGTGCACGATGTGTTTCACGTATCTCAACTACGAAGGTATGTTCGAGATGAAACGCACGTATTGGATCATTCGGAGCTAACGGTACGGGAAGACCTGACTTTTGAGGAGCGACCGATTGAAATTGTGGATTGAAGGGAAAAAGTTCTTAAGAACAAGGTTATCCCCCTTGTGCTTGTTTCTTGGGGTAATCGCTCGCATGGAGAGTCCACTTGGGAACGAGAAGATAAAATCCGGCAGAAGTTTCCTCACCTTTTCCTGTAGTTTTCTATCTTTGTATTCTTGGAATTTCGAGAACGAAATTCTTTTGTAGTTGGGTATAGTGTAACACCCGAGCCCGATGCTACTAATTTCTGTTACTGTTTGAGCGTAGGGTGTCACGTATTTCATTTATCTTGCTTGTTTGTTGCTTACTGTAAAATTTTTACCCGGTAAATTCGTTTCTACATATAACAAATTTTGGCATCTAAAATAAAATTAAAAATATCCATCTTGGCCTACTTGACACCCCTAATCTCGTGGTAGCGTCCGTACATTGTGTTCTCGTCCCGTTCAGTGAAATGGGCGAGTTTGGACGGCTACGCGCGCGTACATGTGTCCGTTTTAGGGGTATGCTTTTTGATCATAAAACACTTAAATTTAAAATTTGGAACCCGCTTAAAATCCTATTATTTCAATTTCAAATTTTTGGACCCGACCCGGACGCAATTTGGAAATGTTTTACTTTGCGCCAAAAACCCAATTTTAAAATATTTTTAAAACTGACGCATATCTAATTCTAACCTTATAATATTTTCTTTACATATTTCTAAATCCTTCTAAAATTTTAATCCCAACGAATCTAATCCTTCTTAACTCCCCTGGGCCCCATCTCCTTATCTCATTCTCTCTCTCTCACTGTCTCTCTCTCTTTCTCTCTCTCTCTCCCTCAAATCTCTCTCTCTCTCTTCCTTGTATATTTTTTAAAACTCTTTCCTTACTCTACTTTCTCACGAGAACCAGAACGAACCCATTGCAGCGAGCCCTAGCCGCCTCCATCCTCGCCGCCGCAGCCCCAACGCCGGCGACGCCACCACCATTACCCTCGCCTCCTCATCCTCACCTCGCCAAGCCCTTCTCCCTCCTTCTTCGAGCCACCTGCACACCAGACCCGCGACCACCTGTAACCCCTGCGCACCGTCGGACCGCCTGAGTCGCCGCCGGTGACCACCGTCCTCTTGTCCCCGACCTCGCACACTCCTCGGTAAGTTTCACCTCCCCTCCTCTTTTCATTTCTCCTTTTCTCTGATCTGTAGAAATTTTCTTGATCTGCTGACCCCTCGCCGCGGTCACTGTAGGCCACCGCCGGAGCCGTCGACCTCGTCGTCATTCTCACGTCTCCCCTCTGGTTAAGCCTCTAGTGCAGAACCCTTGTAAGCCTTCGCTCCTTCCTTGTTTATCTTCTTTTCTTGATTTCAAGCCTTGACCGTTCACTGTTCACATTCTCGCCGGAATCCGGCCGTGCCGATGACGTGACCCGACATTCCAGCGAGGTACCCCGACCCGGGTGGTTCCATTGTTCGTTGTTTGGGTTCGATCCGTGAACCGTGCGCCCGTCGCAAGTTTCCCCGCCGACGATTATCGTTCCGTTTTCCCGGTTCGCGACCCGTCAAGGCAAGTACCCCTTGCTACATGCTATACAATATTTTACAAATATATTATGACACCCCAAAACCTGTAAATTTAACTTGGTACGATCGCTTCCCATTTTCGGGTACAATATTGCATTATATCATTTTACTGTTAAACATGGAACCTACAGTTGCAAATTGAACAAATAACCATATTTATGTGTTTAATCACATTTATAATGTTAATGTAGCTTATGGCATTTATCCCTGTAGTTCTGTTCCATTCGGACACTCGTAAGCATTTAACCTGAAATAGCTGTACGTAACCGTTACATAAATCATTGCACCTCTAAGGGTTCTTAAACCAGTTAACATGACTAAACGGCTATACTTGTCTTACTGCACTCTTGTAATCATCTCTGTGACAAATTTTATAACTGTATTGCAAATTGAATGAAACTGCCTATTACTTAATTCATTGCTTATCTCATGTTGTTGATACCCATGCTAGATTATAACTGATTGTGAGCACACCCACGATATTGTTTACATCTTGACCTGACTTGCTATATATATATATATATTGATATACCTGACATGGTACCGTACACTGTTGACTTGACCTGATGTACCATGACTTGACCCGTTACCTGATCTTGTGTCTAATGCCAACAAACCTGACATGTAGTCCTCATGGACCGTTCCTGTTGTCTATCCAGACAAACCTGCGTTTATCTGATCCTGTGTTGGCATTAGTTCTTGACTACTGAATACCTGACTTGACATACATAACTTGGAGGTATGGGGAAATCAAAGGTGAAACCTGACTTGTAACTCAACAGTTCGATACCTGTTCTGATCAGTCTTACGGGCTAGGCCAGTCCCAGAGTGATGATGCTGACATCACTCGCCCATCCTGCTACCTGTTACTGCCTAGCGGCACATCTCGGATTCAGCCCGAGAGTCTTGACCGTGGTCCCGGGTATGCACGGGATACTATTGAGTTACATCGATAATTCATCAATTGATTTCAAAGACTTGAGAATAGAAACCTGATAGAACAGTTTAGTTTATCCACTGCACACAACCCTGTACTGATCTGATTCATATTATTGTTATTCTTGCTGTATTCATGTTTATTTTGCATTGCCTGTTACCATGTTCATATTATATTACTTGATGACATGACGCGCTGACGTCTGGGTTTTGCATGGCCCAGATTCCGTACCGCCGTTGCAGTCCGAGCAGGAGTACTTCAGCCAGTAGGCTGAGGTGTGAGTTCAGTAGTAGTTAGTTTTATTTCCTGCATTTATTCCTGATGTGAGCCCGCATTATGGGACATACATTTCCGTTATTTGTATTATATCATTTGCTTCCGCACTTATTTATTATTGACTCCTGTTATCTTGGATTATGGACATGTTTATATAGTTTTATTTTGTTCTTGATATCTCTACAGCCGTAATGTGACTGTGGATGGATGCTTCCTACCTACAGGTAGCATGGTTGGCTATGTCACGTGCCCATTTTAGCGTACTCTGGGAAGCGGGGCGTGACAAAATATAAACACGCAAACACCACCAATATCAATATCGTCCAAAATGCAGTACAATATGTATCATATAAATAAATACAAGTTTAAAATATAAGAATCAAAAAGCTACCCTAGCTCGGTCCAGCTCCACCTCTGATAAACGCCAGAATCTGGCGAGCCTGCTCCTCGGTCAATAAATCATGCAATGCGGAGCGTGCGAGAGTCTGAGCGGGCTGTAGAGCTGGCGATGTGGTTTGCGCAGCCGCCGTCGAGGTAGTGGCTTGCGGAGCCGCGGCTGCGAGAGTCTGAGTGGGCGGTGGAGCTATAGGAGCTGTCTGCGGAACCGCAGCCGATGTAGTGGCTTGCGGACCCGCAGCCGAAGGAGATGCATGTGGAGGCTCGGCCGATATACCCTGTCGCGTCTGGACTTAACGTGTGTAATAAGCGAGTAAGAACTGTGTATTATTCGAATTCGTATCATTATCATGTTATTTCGAAACCCCATTTGGATATCTAGTTTGGAAAACCGTAGTTTATTTTAATCAGATATGTATGTATGATTAATCAAAGCTAAGTCTACAACCAAATAAGCTCAGGCTACGTACTAATATTGGATATGTTGATATCTATAATATGACATGATATTTTACTATTAAGTAGTATACATACCAGCATCTCCTTCAACTCCTGAACGGTAGCCTTCAAGCTCTCCAGTTCCTGCTGGACACGTCGCTCACTGGAGACGGAGGAAGTAACTGCCGGGGTGGAGTCCAACCTCATATGGGCCCTGCTAGGGCCCAGTCCTCGGCCTCTCTCCCAACCTCCGTGGTGCCCTCCGTGTGCGGCGTTCAGGACTGGGGCCAGCAGCCTCGGATCGCTCTGTCTGGTAAAATCGATCCCCAATGCCTCGGCTTGCTCAACCACCCGCTCCTACACCCACATTAACCAGTAAAATATAAGTATATCATTTAAATTTGAACCTTCCAAAACTAAAATTTCAAATAGGGGTTGAATAAATATTAACACTTATGCAATACTCCTGGGTAGCGACGTCGGGGTATCGAAGCTCGCCCGTGGCGGGATCTGTCGAGGTGCCGTGGACGGCAAGATATGCGGACAGCACGCTCGGTGTACCACCTTACGCCAGGGTCTGAGCTGTCTGCAATATTAGAAAATAACTCTTAATATTAGATATATTAGAAAATAACTCTTAATATTACATTATATCACAAAGGCCGGTCTATTGTAATTTACCGATAACTCCATGGCTCGAGTAATATTCCTCGAGCCACCTGTATAAGTGGGCGGTCTCTCTTCGCCGACTTCCTATTCTCTATATTTTGAGCGGCCTGTTTCTGCACAACGCATTCACATTTAGTTTTCTAATTAAAGAACCCAAAAAAATAAATTATATACTAAACAATGAATTATATTTAAAATACATACCTGTTTGCGTTGAGAGTCGAAATATTCGCACAATAAAGGCCATGTCTCTACGTCGACTCTCGCAAAGGCCGGAGTAGATAGGAGGGCCGCTCTCTCTGCCTCGGGGGTCGCCATCCACAGGGTGTAGCAGTCGGCCTTCAGCTCATTCCTGTTGTATCGGACCTTGGTCTGCATGTTCTTCATCAGGACATTGTACAGAGCATGAAGGTCGAGCACCCTCCCAGGGTGATCAGGGTCGGGTACAGGCTGAAAATCGTAATCCATCTGAAAATACAAAGAAAACATTGTTATTAGATTGCAAGTGTTAATAATAAATATAATGGATAAATCAAATGAAAATATATATTAATACCCGAGCTTGATCAAAGAAGAGAGCGAATGAGCGCCGGTGCTGGTCGCCCCACACAACGTGAAGTGGATAGTTCTTCACGAGCCGGCTCTCATCCCCCATATACCGGCCGAACCTCTCGGCATGAGGACCGGTATAGAGATAATCAAGGGTAAAAAAGAGGGGGAATGCTGCCTCCCCCTAGCTCTGTCAGGCCTCACCCTATGGGCCTGATTCGGGCCTCGAGTCCCCCTCTGGAGATAGAGAGGCCCTGCGTCTGCAAGAAATATCAAGACAATCAATATTAAGACAAAGTTGTATTAAAAAATCAAGGTTAAACGAAAATTGAAGTGTGATATATGCCTCCGGTGACTAAAGCACGAGCCTGGACCCGGACAGCAGCACGAGCGGGACGATAGTTCCTCCGGTGAGGAATAACCGGTGTCCCGGGTGCGGACGCATCCCCTCCAACTAGAAAATAAACATTGACGCTAAATTTCCATGAAATTCATATTTATTCTATAGAGGATATGTAAAATGAATAAATATTTTATATTTATTCATACTAACCTGCAGACGATGCGGAGGGTACGGAAGGGACATGAGTGGCCCCTGCGTCAGATGTGGACGCACCACCTATAATTAGACAATTAAAAATAGATTATATAAGTAATTGCAAAAAGAATGTGTAGATCAATAATATAATATTCTAAATCTATATGCATGCACTATACGATATATAAACATACCCGCAGGTGCGGTGGTGCCACCACCTACAGCTAGACAATAATAAAAATTACTATCTAAGTAAGAATAAAAGGAATGTGTGTATATTTATGATATAGTATTCTAAATCAATATACATGCACTATAAGATATATAAACATACCTGGAGGAGCGGGAGTGGCCTCTGTCCCTGATGTGGACGCATCACCAACAACTAGACAATCAAACATTGACAATATAAGTAATTTTGAAATAAACATGCATGAATATCTATAATATTACATTCAAAATGGATATGCGTGCAATATACCTGGAGGTGTGGCAAAGTCCACACGGAAGGAGGCATCCGAAGGGGTCTCCGATCTGGGTGCAAGACCGGCCCTCTGAAGCTCCCTACGCAGCTCTCCGGGCGGCAGTACCGCTCTGCCTCTGCCTCTGCCGGTGCCGCGGCTGGAGCTCCTGCCGTCCCTCGCTGCTCCCGTCATCGTCATCAAATCTAGATAAACGGTTCGTGGACGCATTAGACAATCATTAAAAGTATTGACTATATATGTATAGATCGTAAAATGTGAAGTAATAATATAACATTACTGATAACCTTTTTCGTTTCGTGGGCGCATTATACATATCTACTTGGATTTCATCGTCGGTGTCATTTCTAACCCACGTAACTTCATGATCGGCCGAAGACAACCCGTCCTTCGAAACAAACGGTCGGAGCACTCTAAGCCTTCTCTCTTCTTCATCCTCATCGCTGTCCTCGAATTCTGGGACATCGTAGATACCCTGGGTTTCCAACGGCATACAACACTCCATCCCGAATGCTTCAAACACTATGAGTAGTATACTTGGAACGCTTGGTTCGGAAAGATAAACGGATCTTTCTGACCGTAAAATCGAAATGTGTTCATACTAGTGAATCCATATTCATCTTTCCAAGTCCCAAGATTGCTTCTCCACTTATCCGTATCGGTTTGCGTATCGTACCAAGTACACTGGAATATATAAAAGGGTTCTGATAGTCCGGGATAGTGGATTCCGAGTATACAATTTAAGTACCCATAATAAATCAAACCGTCCGATCCTACCGTCGCAATCCCACTATTCTGAGTGGTTCTAGATGTTTCTATGTCCTTAACTTCGAATTTGTATCCAAGAACACCAAATCCTTTGTAATATGCAACCTCCATACTAGGAAATTGAGCTAAACATCTTGAATCACTCTCAAATGATGCAGACAAGTTCGGATCGTGGATCTAACAAAACAAATTTTATGACAAATACGTAACGATACAAGTTTAGATTAAAACTGATAGCAATAAAATGTTATTCGAATAACTTACATGATCTGTGACGCAATCACAAAAATTATCCTGATGATATTTTTCCAATCGTTCTTCGTTCCAATCAGGATGCCCCTCACGTACCTCGTTAAAATGAATTCTGTTTTCGACAAATAATGGTGACATTAATATTATATCATTTCATACACACACAAACACAAATATAACAATTAATCCAAAAAACGTATTCTCTAATTTGTTCAAGACATGCGCAATTAAGCAAGATAAACCGGTATATCTTGTTGATAAATATAGTGTCTACCCTCTTATAATCGGCTTTACCATATGGCCCGTCTTGAATTATTCGAGGCCGGTTAAGTCTCGTTTCAATGTTCTCGTCCAGATAGCGGGAACAAAATGTGGTTGCTTCATCAAGAAGATAACCTTGCATGATAGAACCCTCTGGTCGATTTTTATTGCGTATATACTTTTTAAGAGTGTAGAGGTACCTAATGAAAATATGTTGAATAAATAAATAGGGCATACAGGACAACAATAATTTTAAAAATTGCGCGAAACGAAAAATTACATGTACCTCTCGACGGGATACATCCATCGATATTGTACTGGTTCGGCTAACTTAGGCTCAGTTGTAAGATGAACCGTCAAGTGTATTATGACATCGAAGAATGACGGTGGGAAAATACGCTCAAACTTGCAAAGTATCAACGCAATCGAATTTTCTAGTTATCCAGCGTTACAACCTCCAGTGTTTTAGCACACAACTTTCTGAAAAAACAACATAGGTCGTTGATTACTAGACCAACCGATTCGGGGAGAGAAGTTTTGAGGGCTAATGGAAGAAGGTGCTCCACGATAACATGGTGACCATGACTTTTCAGCCCATCGATCTTGCCTTTCATAATTTTTATTTTCTTGCTGAATGATCCTGAGAAACCTGTGGGAACTTTCAAATCATGCAACACCTGCAGGAATCTTTTCTTCTCCGGTTGTGACATATGATAAGCGCCATTGAGAAGTACAAACATGCCTGATTTACCCGCTACCGGTCTAGAGTGCAATTCACTTCTTATTCTCTGCTCCTTTAGATCCATCCGAGTATTCAGGTTGTCTTTCGATTTCCTTGCTCTTGCAGTGTCAAGTCGAGAGGCGGTTAATTGAACTTGAGACTTGACTGCTTGAGAGTTGAGAGGATTTTTTTTAGAGAGATGTACGAGTTTTGGTGTGAAATGAAATGATTAGTGAGGAGGGTTGTATTTATAGTGTTCAAAATTTTAGTCGTTGTGAGACGAGGTGGGTTGAAGCGGAGCGATTTGACCGTTGGACTAGCCGTTCAGGAGAATTTCAAGACGAGGCGAGGCGATTCAACCATTGGAATATAGCCATTAGATGAGTTTCCAAAGCCTGGCGTGGCAACTCATATTTAGCCATCAGGATTCGTAACTCGCCAAACCGGCCACATCATCAACAAGACGAGTAAAGCTCAGGTCATGGTGGGGTGAGACAAGTAAATGAATCCTCGTGTCATTTGCCAGGCTTAACCATATTTAATGAGTTATGTAGATTTACAACAAAATGGTCTCATATCACCCATCCATAAAAGACCTTCACTTTCTTAGAAACATAAACCTTTATATATTAAACCATCACCAAGTTTCTTTTCTTTTCTTTTCTGTTCTTTTTTTTTCTCTTTTTTTACTCTCAGAATAAATAAGTTTCAGCATATCATTTATTTTCGCCGCAATTGTCTAAATGATTTATTTGCTTGGATCTGAGAACCGCAATGTCCATTTTGTCAGTTGCCTGAATCTCACAGCGAACTCCGCCTCGTTCTTGCCTGAATCATCCTTTCTTCTATTTGAATGTCGACAAGTATGTCTCAGTTCCCATGGTGTTCTTCCAAAGCATTATAAACTAGGGTGCTTCATAAATAATATTTTCAAGGCAAAAATGAGAGTGAAGGCAGTTCATCAACCACCAAATCCAATTTATAATCTTGAGAACCCAATGATTAAATAATTGGATTTATTTTAGTTAATTACAGTCACTGTTAGTTGCACAACAAATTTCCTATTCAAATGCATAGGGCATGATACATGGGTGTTGATCTGTAAAGACCCAAGAATTTCAGTATGATCTGTAAAGACCCATCAATGGCTTTTCCCTCTCTTCCATTCTTTTCTTTGCAGCTTCCCTAGCCTTAAGAGCTTCGGCTTCCTCTTTCGATATCACTTTCGTCTTCTCATTCTCCCTTTTTCTCTTATTAACCACGATAGATGACTGAGCAGCTCCTTTAACAGATCGATTAGAGGCGGCCAAACCTGGGGCCCCGCCACCTTTTGGTTTTGGTTCGGATGAAGATCCCGTGTCTGGCCTTGATACCTTTACAAGCTTTGAATGCCTCTTCTTCTGTGACCCATTTTCCTCGATTGCCACCAAAGTACATTCATTCAATAAATAAATAAATAAAAATCAGCAGGTTATACGATACAAATAGGAACAACTTTGTGCTCAGTGTTTAATACCTACCTATATCTTTGGTATAAAATAGGCCAGAGCTGGGATCATAGTGACATCCTTTGGATAGGTTGTAATAATATCGAGAAGCTGCATCAAATTCCCAGCCTGCACAAAAAGAAAACGAATTCAATTTCATCATCTTTGTCTCTACCGCATTTGCTTTTTGCTTATATAACTGCATGTGATTGTTTGGCGTGCTTAAGATTGTCGCTTTAAGTTTTATTCACCAAAAAGATCTCAAAAACCTATTCGCCCCCCCCTCTAGGGTAGATTCCAATCCTACATTTGGCATCAGAGCTAGGTGTTTGGAGATATCTAGTTAATAATGACAATTTCTGATTATATCTTTCCTGAGGAACAGTCTACTGTTAGGCCCCCTATATTTAATGGCACTGATTATGCGTACCGGAAGTATAGGATAACAATTTACTTAAAATCTGTCGACTGTGATGTTTGGATAACGGTTAATAAGGGTTACTTTGAT
The DNA here is from genome assembly GCA_030015575.1 of Agapanthus africanus. NCBI lineage: Eukaryota > Viridiplantae > Streptophyta > Magnoliopsida > Asparagales > Amaryllidaceae > Agapanthus > Agapanthus africanus. The sequence goes on along the minus strand of JASDDO010000019.1, from coordinate 275,903,103 downwards.
CCTGTCATGGTCATAGAAAACATAACTATCACGTCAGATAATAAATGGGATGTTGAGAAGAAAAAACGTGCTTCTTTAAATGCTAAAGTCATGAATGCTCTTGTATGTGTTTTAGATAAAACTGAATTTAACCGTATTTTACATTGCCTTACTGTACATGAATTCTGATATACTTTGGAGGTTACTCATGCTTCATAGGTAAAGGAGTAACGGTTAGCGCTTCTCAGCAATGAGTATGAGAATTTTGGTATATTGAAGGATGAAGGCATAAAGTTGATGTACGCTCGCTTTAGTATTGCTGTCTACAATTCTCGAGCACTTGGTAAGGAGTATTCTGAGCTGGAGTTGGTAAGAAAAAACCTTCGTATATTGCTTAAAAGCTTTGAGGCAAAGGTAACTACGATTCAAGAATCGAAAGATTTGAGCAAGTTGAAAATGGAAGATCTCATAGGAAATCTGATGGCTTATGTGATAGAAATAAAGACTAGAAACACTCGTGATGAAACCGAGACTAAGAAAAAGTCTCTTTCTTTGAAGAGTAAAGCTGAGATCTATGAGGTCATGGATGAAGTAATGGTCATGGTTATGAGGGGATTCACAAAGCTCATGAGTTCCAGACATTGGAAATCTTTTAATAATAATAAATCAAACCCTCATAAACATAAACCTGTTAAAGTTGATTATGACAGTTCTGATGAAGAATTTACTTGTTTCAGATGCAAGAAGCCAGGACACATGAAAGTGAACCGTCCTTTATTGCAAGAAGACAAAAGGAAAAGAAGAAGAAAGTCGTCGCTTGAGATACAGCTGAGGAGAAGATAATTTGTGATGATGATGATGAAAGAGTGCTTAGATTAAAACAAGAAAAATTTAATGCTCTGTGCTTACATGATCAACTTAAGGACACTCATAAAGAACTTGAGAAATATGAGACACTTAAAGAAAAATATCTTAAGTTGAAATCTTCTAGTATATAAAATGATAAAAAATATGATTCTTGCCCTAAACTAGAAGATGAAAATGTGAGCCTTAAGAAAAGGCTGGAAGAACTAGAAAAAGAAAACGCTGATCACAAAAAAGTGAATCCGATTGCAAAGAAGCGTTTATTAGTCATAGTTCTTATTGGATATAGTGCGCTCAAGGTAATTATTGTAATTGCAGGCACGCGATTATGATAATTGAGGGAGAACCTATACAGGTAGAACAATCTTACTCAAAATGATAGTATGCTATCTGGTTTGTCTTTATCATTGATTTGTACACGTTTTACTTGTTATTATACGTCGCTAATACATAATGATGAAACCCGTAGGATTCTTGCTTGACTATCAGCATTATGATGGCGATCATATACGTGAGAGCTGGGTGGTCTATAAGCACATTCTTAAATGTCCCTAGTCATGCGAGTATCGAGATTGGGCATCGATATTCCGGAGTAAACTAGTGTATACGTTTCGAGACCCCGACGAGGGGCGGTGGCCGGTCTCACAAGCCATTGGTGTTATATCACCTAAGATATTATACAGGTGCTCACTGGAGGTGAGTACACTGGATGGACTCCCGAGAACTTCTGGATAGTATTATACCTATCGTCAGATGGAAGTTCTCAGGTGGCATGAGTACAAATTAGTCCTTTGACCTGAAGTCGTCATTTGTCCCGTGTGAGTTCCCACTGTACCTTGATTACTACCCTACCATGGCTCAAAGGAGTCGTGCAAACAGCTTTTAGTTGGGTACAGTCCCTAACCATATGGAGGCAGTGGTCGACTGTCAGGGATTCGTCTCTCCGGGTATTAAGAGTCGATGTCGCGCTATGTTCGGTTGGCTATCACCAGAAATCCGTGGCCATGATAGGGGAGATTTACTGATAGTTGATCAGTAGCATCTCGGTTGGTGATGAGCTTGACTCAGACATGACTTATCGGGTTAGTAGGGGTCTGACGTTATCCACCCTCTAGACCCGATATGCGATACTCTTTGACGAAGAGATCGTAAGAGCGCACTTGATTGTCGACTTCCCTTTCGACAACTACCTAATTAGTCGTTACGTACAGCTAGTGACGCTGACGTGCTTGTTGGGGTCGAAATTTACACCCCGATTAACCAAGTCAAAATCAAAGTCAACCCTAAGCCAGGTGGGCCTAAGCCCAGGTCAAGTGGGTCAATGCCCGGGTCGAGCCCGAACACGAAGCGTCCGGCCTTTCGCCATGCCAAAATAAAAATTTTGTAATAAATAGTTTTGGTGTATTTCCTTTTTTATTTTTTGAATAAATGTAAGAAAAATGGGTATAAAACCAAATTTTTGTAAAGTCCATGGCTTATGTGCAAAGAGAAATAGCATGAGGCATGGGATGAGCAAAATGCCATTTTTGTAAAGCCCAAGGGGCTACATGTAAAGTGTATAGCCTATAAAGGCAAAGATAATGAAAATATCTCAACAACTTTTCTCTCTCCCAAAAAAAAATCAAGATTTGTGCTCTTTCTCCTTTCTCAAGGTTCTAAAACCTTATTCTTTCTTCTGAATTAAATCAAGAGTTTTACTCTTCCTTTTCCAAAACTAAATAGTTTTTTCACCACAAAACCCACAAAGGGGAGCTTGGATCTTCGATGAAATCTTAAAAAGGAGAGATTTTTAAAATCTCACCCCTCTTGTTATCCAAGCGCCTGCCAACAAAGGAGAAAGAAGGAGACCCGTCTACAAAGACCCCACTTTGGGGAAGATCCAGGGCTCAAGGGGAGAAGCCCCTTCATCAGCTTCAAAAATATCTTAGGAGTTTAACTCCTCATATATATATATATATATATACACAAAAAAAAATAATGAGTATTTCTTTCTGGGAGTACAACTCCCAGTGCAGGGACCAAGTCTCTTTTGTCGCCCAGTGCCCGAGCGTCCACGTGCTTGGCATGTAAGGCGCTAGTGCCCAAAGCGCTCGAGCGCCCAAGCTCCCAAAGCGCGAGCGCCAACGTGCTTGGCACGTGAGGCGCCAGGGCGCTAGCGCCCACGTGCCTGGCACGTGAGGCGCTAGCGCCCTGGCGCCCAAGGCGATAACCCCAGCGCCCGAGCGTCCAAGCGCCCGCGTGCCGCGCACGTGAGGCGCTGGCGCTTTCTCCCACGCATCCTTTGGATGCCCTTTCCCTTTTATACACACACACACACATACTCTACAACACTGTCCCCCGTTAGAAAAAATTTCTAACGAGACGCTACCCCGCACCCCGCAAGGGACCCCCAGCCCGCTATCCGGGTAGCGGGACCCCCGTAAAAATTCTGCGGGGCCCCCGATATATCCAAAATCCCTTCAAAACACAATACTACACATTGAGTTCGCATGACCTGTTTGACCCGTTAATCGGAGGTTCTCTCGCTCCAAATGCGAGGGGTAATTAACGGCAGCTTAGTCCGCGACTGCCGGAGATTCGGATCCCCACAATCAATAAAACCCAGGCTACCCTAGGCAAAGGGAATCTGTAATGCGCCTGACAAGCGCGCGCGTATTCCCATCTCAATGGGATGACGAAAAACACTCTACAGTGCTTGTGGTTAAACCGACTGCCAGCATATTGTCGAGTCTTTAGAGTCTCACACAGAGGGTTTTTCCCGGTTCAGACGACAGATGTAGGAGCCGTACGGTGGTACGTGCAGAGGTCCGATTAAATACGTGTACATGGTATACGGAGTTTAATCGGACAGTTGATAATACTAATCGGTTTAAGATTAAGCCGGATTATTAAATCAGGTTTTGATTTAATAATTTATATATGTATTTTGATATATGTATTTTAGTATTATTGTTCACTATTTATTTTCTCTCTTTGGTGCTATCCGTATTTTTTACGGATACGCGTATATGTAGCAATACATATACCAGGTGAAGTATTCCGTATTTATACGGCAATGCTTCTAGAAGATGGATACCTCATATTTAATTTTCTATTTAGAAAATTAAATGGGAAATGAGGTGGAAAGTGGAAGCATGGTGCAACATTGTAGCGAGGCATGGTTTTCTTTTTAAAATGATTTTTTCATTTGGGTGCAATATTGAAGGTTGGTTGATAAAGAGCAAGCCATGCCCATTTCTACACTTGATGAGATTTTCATTTTTCCTCACTTGCTCTATGGTTAGTTCATACTTCTTCTTCTTCTTCTCCTTCTTGCTTCCATTTTTTAGCAAGATTCTAAAGAGAAAAGTTTAGTGGAGTTTTTCTACATCACCGACCATCCAAACTTAGCGAGTTTGGGTCGTCGCTTAGAGCCTCCTCCACATTTCCTCGGATGGATCGCCTTCGGTAAAGGGTGGTCGATTCTCAAACGCGATCCCGAAGGCTACGAGCTTAGAGGGGTCTTCCACAATTGGATGGACACGTGACAAAGGTTGTATTTCTCAACCTCTTGCACTTGTAGAATAGCCAGTTTAGGTATATAATTCGAATCCTGGGTTTTACGAAACTCCGGTGCTCGTAAGAATTTTCATTTTCGCTTCCGTCTCGGCAGTGGCCTTCGCGGCGCGGGCACCGGATCCCAACATGGTATCAAAACCTCCATAAATCTTTACTAGCTAGTTTGCACAAGTTTAAAATCTTGATCGACGGATTTTTCCGGATCGCATTTCCAGTTTTCATGCTTGCTGTCCGATTTTAAAAGTTCAAAAACTCATTTAGATTGTTTTAAAAATATGTGCAGGCAAAATTAGTGGCCAGAAAAAAATTTGAGCCTATGATGCCAAAATTGTGCCGTGGAATCGCCGCGAAACATGACATTTTGCGGCGGTTCCGTGGCCTTATTTTGGCCGTTGGGCTCCAAATTTTTTCAGGTGCTCTATGGTTTGGAAATGTGATTTTTGGGATGCATGATTTTGTCCCAGAATTGTTTGAGTACTAGTTTGTATTTGGGGCCAATGCGGAAAATTTTAGTCGATCGAAATTTTGAATTCATGTGTATCAGTGCGTATGTTTATTTCTGCGACCGTGAATATCATAGAACGGTACAATCCGACTGGTTACTATATGTACAATCAGACGAGTTTACGAACATGATATTCACGTTAATGTTCTGTGTTGCGCTGATGTTGTGGACGGATTGTCGTGATGGATAGCCTTGTGTGCGATATTAGATGTACAGTTCAGATTCATTTGTATATTGTTTATTACGGGACGAGCGTCCGATATGTGGACTGTCGTCACTGCCTGTTATGTATATTCTTTTATTGGGGCACGACCGGGTTGAGGTCGATGTCACCATTGTATATATTTTTCTTTTCTGTACTAGGATTACCCCACGGAGGAGTGCTCAAATAATCGGATTCTAGAGGGCAACGGGCCCGTGTCTCATGGCGTTGAGACCGGGGAGCCTTGCTCTAGAATTGACGGGCTATTCGCCGCACTCGTAGGGGTATAGGTTAACCCACGGAGGAGTGCTCAAGTTACCGGATTCCGTGAAGTGCTGGGTAGCCCATTCACTTTGTTGATTAGGGTTGCCTCACTTCGGGGATTGGCGGGTAATTTGCCCCACTCGTAGGGGTCTAGGATCTTCATTGCACTGGCTATCCACACGATCCGGGAACGTCGCGTCTTATTTATAGCTCAAATGAAACGCGGGGCTCCTAGATTATCCGATGTTCCATATTGTTGTACGCATGCTTGTGATGGCTATTGTCTGCCTGCGATGTTGATATATATATTATATATATTTAGTAGATGTTTCTATATGTTTTACGTCCGCGCTAATCTAGCCGATGCTCTGCCGTTAGTTAAGTAAACCTAACGGTGCATGACGGGGTCCCGTAGCGAATGCGGATGGCATATAAAAAGCATGTTATTTTGGTTGTTTCTTTTGTGGCTTGGAAACATAAAATGATGGGAATGCATTTCTGAATAATGCAAGGAAAAATAAACCTAAATGATGTTGTCGGAACCAATTTTAAAACTACTCGGTTATCTTCAAAACTCATGGTCGTATTCTTTTCCTTTGCCTGGAGGTATTCGGTTAGGAATATCCCGCACCTCATTCTATGAGGGAAGTGGCTTGATCCCTTCACTGAGAGTTCGTTCTTACACAAAAGTTTATGTTACTAGTTTTAAAAAACGGAGCTTAAGCCACTCCATTTCAAAGTCACTCGAGTTTCTTCAACGATATCAAGTTCATTACGTTAAAAGTTTTTCGCTATAAACCAGCCGTAGCCCTCCGTCATTTCAGAAAAGTAGCGCCCGGTATTCGTGCTATGTTTGTTGGTTTCCGTCAAGATATAGTGTGCGGTAGCTATGTGTTACTTTTCTGCATCATAGAGATGCATTAATTTAGGTCAGCCGTACAGCCTTATTGGCATCCGTCAAGGGCGAGTACGGGTGGGTCTAAATTAATCAGGACAATGACGGGTAGAACTTGACTTGCAACTTATGATTTGTTGGCATCCGTCAAGGTCATAATCTGCTTGGGGCAAAAACCATATCGGGAGTTTCAAACATACGGGAAACTTGCCAGGCATGCGCATACCTTCTGGAGTGTGGTGACTTGAGTGGATTCCGTCAAGTTTTCACATGATGATAGTTGGGTCCTGATTCCCTCTGATGAGTATGTATTACTCCTCGGAAGATTTCTTCACTTAGCAATTAGCTGACCTATTAGGTGTCTAGAAAGTGTTGATGGGATTACGCCTCTGCGGAAAGGAGGTTATTAATTAGGTCCGTGCGAAAGCACGGGGGACCTCCCTCGGAGTACCAACACTGGCCTGGCGGAACAGTTAGCGAACTTGTAAAGTGTAAATGATCCCGACTAGTTCTCCTTTTAGGGCTTGAAGGAGAATTCGAGGAAGCAGTGGGAACCATCCTGATCAGATAAAGTGATAACCAATCTGATCTTGATAGAATGCACGCTGAGTGTTTCTTTTCTCTTTCTCTGTTACAGCGACCCATGACTTACCTTAAAAACTCATGAACCAATTTGACCGAACCTTTTTACACCCTTGGCTATGGCTTGTCTTGATTCGCGACAAAGTCGTATATATATCCATGCCACTCCTACTTTACCCTTTGCATTTCTTCAGAACACGTCGTATCACTACGATGATCCATATTGCTTCGAACGACCATCGTATAGTTACATACGAACTCGAAGAAATTGCTTCAATCGATAATGACCACAGGTTCTGAAGAAATTGAATAAGATTATTCGGTTGTCTATTCCGTTTACCTTCTCTCAGGTTGCAAGAGATCCTTGATTAGGAGAGTACACATGTTACGCTTATTGGATAGTCTTCTTCCAAACCTCAGGCTGGTGCCGAAAGTTAGGAAAGGAAGAAAACCAGTTAGCGCAAAGATGGTGTGCAGAAGGTAAGATGTAGAGACGTATAAAGGGACTGAAGTGGGGGCAAAGGAAATTGCGACTACTGTCATGAATCTGGATAATGGAAAAGGAATTACGAGAAATACCTGACCATCCCCTATGAAACATTTTCATGTTTCAGTTTTTCTGTGTACATGTAATAGAGAACTGTTTTCCCAATCAATTCTGACTCCAGGGTATGTATTTATCAGTTTTGGATCTCACATCTGTACGGTGTTACAGATGATGAGTAAGAGCAGAATATTGGAAAATGGGCAATTTGATCCTCAATATCAGAATTCGTCGTAATTGGTGATATTGGATTAAATCGCCTGGTTTTTGCCTAACGGCAAATATTTGGTTTCGAATAACTGTATTACGCACCAGATTTTAAAATGAAATATCTATACCTTTATTTTTATAAAGTGAGATATACATTTTGAAAATTGTGTTGTAAACATTTACCTTTATCAGTTGAGGATAAAGTAAGATGCATTGAATAACGATGTAAGACATTCTTAACCAAGATACAGTTTTCAATTTGCAAAACACAGAAATTGAGTAGGTATACTCTTGGGACTTGTACATGAAAATGTATATTGTCCTGTGTCCTTTAGAACAAAAGAGTTGGTACTCTTACTTCATTCAGGATTATCTATGAGTTCTCTGATTTTAGACATGCATTCGTAGTAATGCAAGGTCAAAGATTTTGAGAAGTTTATGGGTATAAGAATAAAGTAGAGAACCATACGTTGGAACTATCGGGATTCTTTAAGGTGATCGAAAATGTAGATACTTATGTTAGGTATTGCATCATAGTAATATCGAGAACTTGATTCTCTTACAAGTTACACATTAGTGGACGTGCTCCATGATAAGTAATGTTGTATTGGCCATTTTCCTTTAGGTAATATGCACTGGAAACAGCTGCATGACATTTTGAATCTGGTTCCATCTAAATTAGTGCCTTGATTTTATATGGATAAGAATGGTTACATATCTTATGGTTGTTAAGATATGGAGTTATCCGGTTTTTGTTTAAAAGCAGAATTCGGAAAAACTCGAGGCACGCTTCGGTAATGACTGTCTGTGGATTATCCCAAGCATTCGCTAGGATATTGTTTCTACCATTTTCAAGATCAATAGTTATATTGTTCTTGACTTGCCGCCTTTTTATAAAAGGATCTTTTTGCAAAAGAAACTAGTGGGAGTATGGTAGAATTAGAAGTGATTCCAGAACCACAAATGGTTACCGAAAATTTAATAGGACCTAAGAATTCAATTGGACTTGACAAACCGTTAGCCACTCCACAGATTTTAGTAGACGACCTCAGACACCCGAGAGACACTTCGGTTTTCTCGTAGAAGATGACAGGGAGGTCGGCATCAAGGTGATGATGATCCTACTAGTTATCAGAAAGTCATAGGAAGTGGTAACTTCCATGTGACCAGATGCTTTATATCCAAGATGGACTCCACGCACTTCAGCAAATTATGGATTTGGATTTTACTGGGTGCTCCTGAATAGGGTAAGACCCTTTAAGAGCAGGTAGATCTTTTGAGATCTGTGTAGGTGGAAAGGTACTGACCTAATAAGGCTAGACTTGTTGTAAAGAGTTTTAATCAAATACCCGTTGTGGATTGTGTTGTGACTTTTACTTCAGTTCTATGCTGAAGTCCATATGAATATGACCTGACATTGCTATTCCCCCTACTTGTTATCAGCTGGTTATAGAAAGTGGAAACTTCCAGGTGACCAGGTATTTCATATCCAAGATGGACTCCACACACTTCAGCAAATCATGGATTTTAGACTTTGCCGAGTGCTCCTGATAGGGTAAAACCCAATAGAAGCAAGTAGATCTTTCGAGATCTGTGTACGTGGAAAGGTGCTAACCTAATAAGGCTAGACTTGTTGTAAACAGTTTTCATCAAATACCCATTGTGGATTGTGATGTGACTTTTACTTCAGTGTCTGTGCTGAAGTCTATATGGATATGTTTTGGAGCTGATGAAGATTATGGCTATGATATCTGGCAGGTGTGTGACTATAACGTTTTTCCAAATGGGATTTTGGAAGTATACGTGTATATGACTCTGCCAAAGGGTTATTGTAGTCAGTAGGAGCAGTGGAAGGTTTGCAAGTTGCTTATGTCTATACGCAGACTAAAGCAAAGATAGCGGAGACGGATCATCTGTTATTGATGTGACAGTCAAGGTGGTTAACTTCATCAAAACAAAAGATGAACCTAGTAAGAAAGATGCAGGGAGTACTGTCCAGGATTTGGATGACATATTCTAGATAGAAAGTGATGTTCCTATACTACAATCGATCAGATTTTAGTTGCCACACAATGTTTTCTCCATGTTGGATATGGATAATATGTCAGGAGTTCTGGTGACTGGATCTATGGTTTTAGATATAAATTTGGGAAGTTCCCCAATCAGTACTTAGACTGTATTCTAAAAGTATTTTAGAATGGACGACTCCTAGCGTGGTGGTGTACCTGCAGGTGATGGAGTCACCCTGTCTAAAAAGGGTGTCTTTTAGACTGATGAAGATAGGGACGGGCATGAATGACACATCATTTGCTTAGGCAATTGAGTCAATCATGCAAAGTATTGTACAACACCGTATATTGATTTTGTACTAGATGCAATAAGCAGATATTAATCCAATCCTCAAGAAACAAAGGGAAGCAATAAAGAATATAAGACGGTGTTCTTGGTAAACGATAACGACAGCCTTTTTTGGGAGGCGGTTATCAGTTCAGGCTTCCAAGGTGACCTCGATGATAGAGATGCTGTCAGAGTTATGAGTTTACTCTCTTCTGAGGATCAGTGTATTGGATAGTGTTCCAATAAGGATACTGAGATAATCATGGTACAGGATGCCGGTTATAACTCAACAGAGAATACAGCCCAAGAAATTTGTTGGATAAGTGTTGTTCATTGATGAACTTGGTCCCAACAGGTATCCATACAAATTCTTAAGGCGGGGTATCGCTCAGATTGGGAGATTGTTGATCTCTGCAAAGTTAAGATATAGAGAGAAGTTGAAACATTATAGCGGATCCACTCACTGAGGTTGTTTCTCGAACACGGATGTTTCTCAAACGAGATTTGAGAAATTGATTAGTAGAGAAGTTGGTTATTCGGTAGCATACGAGCTGTGGGTACGCGATACCGCAATAATTAGCCTTAAGTGTAAGTGAGAGATTGTTGGATATAGTGCCCTCAAGGCAATTATTGTAATTGCAGGCACGCGATTATGATAATTGAGGAAGGACCTATATAGGTAGAACAATCTTACTCGAAATGATAGAATGCTATCTGGTTTGTCTTTATCATTGATGTGTACACGTTTTACTTGTTATTACGTGTCGCTAATACATAATGATGAAGCCCGTAGGATTCTTGCTTGACTACCAGCATTATGATGGCGATCATATACGTGAGAGCTGGGTGGTCTATAAGCACATTCTTAAATGTCCCTAGTCGTGAGAGTATCGAGACTGGGCATCGATATTCCGCAGTAGTCTAGTGTATACGTTTCAAGACCCCGATGAGAGGCGGTAGCCGGTCTCCCAAGCTATTGGTGTTATGTCATCTAAGATAGTATACAGATGCTCACTGGAGATGAGTACACTGGACGGACTCGCCGAGAACTTCGAGATAGTATTATACCTATCGTCAGCTAGAAGTTCTCAAGTGGCATGAGTACAGGTTAATCGTTTGACTTGAGGTCGTCATTTGTCTCGTTTGAGTTCCCACTGTACTTTGATTACTACCCTAGCATGGCTCAAAGGAGTCGTGCAAACAGGTTTTAGTTGGGTACAGTTCCGAGCCTTATGGAGGCAGTGGTCGACTGTCAGGGATTCGTCACTCCTGGTATTAGGAGTCGATGTCGCGCTGTATTTGGTTGGCTATCACCAGAAATCCTTGACAACGGTAGGGGAGATTTACTGATAGTTGATCAGTAGTACCTCAGTTGGTGATGAGCTTGATTCAGACACGACTTATCGGGTTAGTACGGGTCTAACGTTATCCATCCCCTAAACCCGATATACGATACTCTTTGATGAAGAGACCGGACTGTACGGAGATTTTCACATTCAGGCTCAGTAGGGTAAGGACATACTTGATTGTCGACCCCCTTTCGTTAACTACCTGGGTAGCCATTACGTACGGCTAGTGCTGCTGACGTGCTTGTGGTTAAACCAACTGCCAGCGTATTGTCAAGTCTTTAGAGTCCCACACAGAGGGTTTTGTCGGTTCAGACGACAGATGTAGGAGCCGTACGGTGGTACGTGCAGGGGTCCGATTAAATATGTGTACGCGGTATTTGGACTTTAATCGGATAGTTAATAATACTAACCGGCTTAGAATTAAGTCGGATTATTAAATCAGGTTTTGATTTAATAATTTATATATGTATTTTGATACATATATTTTAGTATTATTGTTCACTATTTATTTTCTCTCTTTGGTGCTATTCGTATTTTTTACGGATACGCGTATATGTAGCGATACATATACCAGGTGAAGTAATCCGTATTTACACGCAATGCTTCTAGAAGATGGACACCTCATATTTAATTTTCTATTTAGAAAATTAAATGGGAAATGAGGTGGAAAGTGGAAGCATGGTGCAACATTATAGAGAGGCATGGTGTTTCCCCAATCAGAGCAAAGCTCTGTTTTGAATTTCAAAATTCAAAAATTGAAGCAACGCTTCTGATCATGCGCGCTGCGCGCCACGTGTCAAAAGCAGACACGCCAGCGCCAGGAGCGCTAAGCCCTAAGCAGCGCACCCCAATCAGAGCAAAGCTCTGTTTTCAAAATTCAAAAATTAAAAAGTTGAAGCAACGTTTCAGATCCAGCGCTCTGCGCTGCGCGCCACGTGTCAAGCACGGGTGCGCTAGCGCAGTTGCGCTGCGCGCCACGTGTCAAGCACGGGTGCGCTAGCGCAGCTGCGCTGCCCTCTGCGCGCCGCGCGCCACGTGTCAAGCACGGGTGCGCTAGCACAGCTGCGCTGCGCTCTGCGCTGCGTGCCATGTGTCCAACGCAGGTGCGCCAGCGCTGGAATTAAAATTCCCACCGTTAGATCAAAGGATCTAATAATAATGATAAATCACTAATTAACCAGAATTAAATTCTGTTAAGGAAAGATTTCTCAAAATCTTTCCAAATAACAAGATTGTGCTTTAAGCACCGCTGGATCAATGATCCAATGATAAATAATGAATTACCAAAAACAGAACAAATTCTGCATGGAAAGATTTCTCAATCTTATTAAAACAAGAAGATTATCTTCTGTCAAATAGAAGCCTTAGGATCAAAGATCTAACGGTGGGAAGTATTCCCCAATCAATCAAGAGAAAGATCTCTCAAAACCGATTTAACAAATCATTCGGCCTTATATAAAGGACCCCAGACTTTATATACAGAAAAAAAGAAAAAGAAAAAAGAGAAAGTACAGAAGAAGAGAAAAAAAAAACCCTCTGCCAAAAAAAAGAGCGAGCTCTTAAGAAAAGTAGAGTTTTCTTCATACTCAAGGTAAAAAAGAACTATATTCTTGAAAAAACAGAGATGAAAACATCTCAAAAAAGAAGAACCCTCTTCTAAGAAAGATCACAGATCTGATAAAAGACCAAAGTTTTTGATAATAAGATCAAAAGATCTAATTATATAAAAAAATATAAGAAGTATTTTTACTTCGCCCACAGATCTTTGATCTATAAAGGCAGAGCCTTTTATCAGAAACAAGAGCTGTTGTTCTTGAATCTCGAGGCAAAGCCTCCTTAGAAGAACATAAAAGCTGTTCTGTGATCTTAAAATCAATCAGATGCACTTTGCGCTATTGAAGAGTGCCTTGCATTCATGAACTGCGCCCTTGCGCTCATTGGACCGACGCACAGCGCCAGAACTTGCCACGTGTCAATCAGAGACACAATTTGCGCTTTGCGCTCCTGAAATAGAGCGCTGCGCTCATAGACTGGCGCTTAGCGCCAAGCGCGCCACGTGTCGCTCGTTGGCGCGCCAACAGATTAGCGCAAAGCGCTCATAAATGGAAAGCGCAAGTGCGCTAATGAACCGGCGCTTAGCGTTGAGCGCGACACGTGTCACTCTCATGTGCGCTAGTGCAATGCGCTCTTTAATTTGTGCAAAGCGCCTAGTGTGCCACGTGGCGCGCTGTTAGAACATACTTTGTTCTGATAAATGCTATGCATTCAATATAAGACAAAAAATGTCAGAGCCCAATGCTTGGCATTATTAAAAGGGCAGAGCCCAAACAAAGGTATAACAGGCAGAACAAAAAATAAAATGTTAAACATTTTTAACTGGACTTAGCCCAATTTTGGCTATAAGTCCTCAATTTAAATTGAACCGAGCTCATCTGCTCTTCCAATCAATTTACACCCGGTACGAGGGTACATCTCTTTACTCCTCTGATATCTGTCGTTGTAATCCTTCAACGTCGTCAGAGAGGTGACGGGTCCCGACAACCACTCATTACTATGGACTGTGGGGTCCTTAAACTCATGGAATATGATGTCCTTAACCTCGACCGTGATGTCTTAAAACTAATATCGGACTGTGGGGTCCTTAAACTCATGGACTATGATGTCCTTAATCTCGACCGTGATGTCTTAAAACTAATATCGAACTGTGGAGTCCTTAAATTCACGGACTATGATGTCCTTAACCTTGACCGTGATGTCTTAAAACTAACATCGGACTGTGGAGTCCTTAAGTCCACGGACTATGACGTCCTTAACCTTGACCGTGATGTCTTAAAACTAACATCGGACCGTGGAGTCCCTAAATCCACGGACTATGATGTCCTTAACCTCGACCGCGATGTCTTAAAACTAACACCGGACTGTGAGGTCCTTAAACTCACGGACTATGATGTCCTTAACCTTGACCGCAATGTCTTAAAACTAACAATGGACCATAATGTTCTTAAACTAACTATCGACCGCAATGTCATTAAACTAAACAATAGAGCCTAATTGCTCTCTTGTCGGATCTAAACGATCCCGTTAAGTTGATCTTAGTCTAAAATTAGACTAACGTGTCCTTAACAAACGTTTAAGTTGATCTTAACCTCAAATAAGGCTAACGTATCCTTAAACACAACCCCCCTAAACCCAAATCTAAGAAAGATACGGATTTGGACTAGTCCACGCCCTACGGGCGACAACATAACTTAGTCTCCGTATACAATCCACGGGCAACCAAACACAAAACAAACACCCACGACACGAAGTCACCATCTGGAGAAGGAGAAAGTTGTTACCGCGATACGGTAGCGTAATTAACTGCAGGGGCTTGCGCCTGCAGGGAAGAGCGTCCCCACAATTAAAAACCCTTCAAACGAGGGGGAATCTGACGAAGTCTGCTACATCGGCCGCATCCGTTTAAACCTTCAATATATGGTGCCATAAATCAACTTGGCATCTTCGGAGAGGTGGACGGATAACACCAATTAGCATCTGCCCCCAGATTCAGGCAAGACTTACAGTCTTCCTGGCTTCCGGCGGTGAACAGATTTTGGCACGCCCGGTGGGACCTTTTCCTCTTTCCACTCCACACTTTGTGTGTCGTGTTCGCGAACCAATCGCGGTTTGCCAATTGTTGCCCTTGGGTTCGAGTTACTAAGATTTGGTTTCTTGCTTGGCGCAAGAAAGCAAAAGATCAATGGCATTCACCTGCTCAAAGTGTTTCACATGCAACTGCAACCCACGTCCTGCCTCAACTAGAGGCATAGCCTATGGACCCCGAGCAGCCTCTTTGTTCACAATGCCGGTAGACCAGGTGACTCAGGCCACCACTGGATTGTTCTTTGGGGCTATGCTCCCCCCGATGAGCTTCAGGACCTCTGTATCAACACCAGAAGCTCCCAAGAAGTCGGTCTTTGATCGGCTTGCTGCTACTGCGGCCCCTCTCAACGGGTCATCCAGCTCCAGCGCCTCAGTCTTCGCCAGATTGGGCCAAAGTTCAGGCGGGTCCATGATGAAGCCTGCACCTCAAGAAAAGGTTATTCCGAAGGGAGTAACCAACCCTGCTCCTGAAGCCGTCAAGGCGGCTTCTCCTGCCAAGGGGTCGGTCTTTACAAGATTGACTGTCCCAACTCCCACTCCTGCTCCTGCTATTCAAAGGACATCAGTTTTCAACAGGCTGACACTAGCAACGGCCCCTCACCTGAACAGGGAGCAAGGCAAAGCCATCCCTGTCACCGAACCAACTCCATCAGCTCGACACACTCGACGTCGCCACTGGCACCGGATAAGGAAGGCCGGGGGCAACTCCCCTTCTGGGCTAACTCCACCAGCCCCAACGGCGGAGATTAATGCTGCTGTTCCAACCGGGAACAGCTTCGAGTTGCTGAACAAGGTACGCAGGAATTCTCCTACCGCCGTACTGAAAAGGTCTCCTCCTCCGGTGGAGAGTGTTGCGGAAGCAAAGCCAGAACAGCCCCCTCAGCGGATGTCCTCCAAGATCTACAAGGTCTGGCGACAAGTCTGCGAGTCGGTGGTGGATCAAGACTATCCCTGCCGACAGAAGAAGCTGAAGGTCCGACAGGAAGAAAACCGTCCTGTTAAGCCACAAAAGGCGGTAGCGACTTGGGTGCCCACTGCAACGGCCCCCTCAACTTCGACTACTCATAAGAGGAGAAGGCCGGAGAAAATCCCCGTGCCTGCGACAAATGTCAAAGGCACCGAGCCCAAACGCCCTAAGTCTGGGGGCATGGTGGTGCATACCGTCTACATGGCATCCGGGAAGGAGGATAGCCGCGCTTCTACGGACCACCGACCACTCACCCGATCCATCACAAGAGCTCAAGCACAGTAACAGCAGAAGCTTCAGGAGATGCTGACTGCGATGGCTGTACTCACCGGACCAAAAGAAAGCCCGGAGGTATCATCAGAGCAGCGTTATGAACAAGAAACCGATGCTGACTTCCTTCGCAGAGTCCTCGAAAAGAAGGACAAAGAATCCGCGGAGCAAGCGGCTAACATAAAGCAAATGACACTTCTCTTCCAAGACATGCTCGGGATGATGATACAGCCGGATCCCCCAGCCGAAGATCCTCCAGTGATAATTGAAGATGACAGAGGAGAAACATCGAATCCTCTGCCAGCTCTGTCAACAGCCAAGGAGGAAACTATTTCCAAAGCTGCCCTGGATGACTATATTGCTTAGCAAATAAGAGTTCACCAGGCAAATGAAGCGGCCGACCAAGTCGTCAAAACTGGGCGACCATATCCGGGCTGGTATGACTGGATAAAAAAACCCGCCGGGATACACAATCCCCAAATTCCATGTGTACAAGGGGACGGGCAATCCCCACCAGCACGTCGCCCGGTTCAGAGCTCTGTGCGGCAACATCGGGGGTGATGATAAGCTTTTGCTCCGCCAATTCGTCGGCAGCTTATCGGAGACGGCGTTTGAGTGGTACTCCGAACTTCCAAACGACTCCGTCAAAACTTTCGCAGAAATGGAGTTGTTGTTCACCCAGCGATTCGCAAGTGCCAGTGAATGCACCCCAATAACGGCGTTGATCAATGCCAGGGTGAAGCCGGGCGAGACGTGGGTTCAGTACACAATCCGATGGTGGAACTTGTGGTCGAAGTGCGAACAGCGCATCGAAGAAACACCAGCGGTGGGCATGTTCGTGGGCACCCTAGACCCTCATGCAACTATTTCATAGTTCATGATGTTCTTCAAACCGATCACATTCCAGGCTTTAATCGACAAGCTAGCCCAGATGGATCAAATGGGTCATAGACCGTCTCCTCCGAAACTGGAACCATGGAACGAAAAGGGTAAAGGGAAGGCGATCTTCGTTGCGAACACCCAACAGCAGCCCAGTGCCCCAAAGCTAGCGGATCAACTGGAAGAGAGACGACGCTATTATAATGAGAAGATGAAGCGTCCTTACTCGTTCCTAAGGGACAAAACGAAGAGAGTATTCGAGCTGGCGATATGCAACAGGATTATCAATTTGCCGAATCCAAGGCGACCATTGCAACCCGGCGAAGCGAATAACCCCAATTATTGTCCTTATCACCAAACGGTGAGCCATCCAATCGAAGATTGCTTCGTCTTTAAGGGATGGATCGAGGATCAGTACCTACAAGGCAAGTTTACGCTGTCTGAGAAGTGGAAAGTAAACCCACCACAACCGCACACTCCTAAGAAGATGGACACACCGGGGGCAACGTGCTCTTTTGTTGAAGAAGCTCCATGGGAGGTGGCTCTTTCGACCAAAACCAAAAGGATGCTGAATGATCTCCAGACATGCCCGGCAATCAGGTGGAAGAATCCGCTAGAACCTCAGATCATCGACAGGATGCTGAAGCCGCGCCCAATGCCAAAAATCGGTGGTGATAGCCAAAGTGTTCACACCCAGCCGTCGAAATCTTCGAAGAAGAAGAAGAAATCCAAAAAGCCCGTGAAGCCTGGCGACAATCGCACGGACTTGCAGAAACAGATCGACGCTGTTCCCGCCAAAAATTTCTGCGCAGAAGAGTCCAAGGTATCAAATGGCAGTGATACGCTTAAGAAAATGCGAACCAGTATCTTCCGGACTGTATTTTGATAAACTCCCGAAGGAGGAACTATTAAATTCTGATGGTATTGGAAGCATCTCGAAAAACCCTTCGATTTGATATATTATGGGCTTCATAATTCATCCAAGGTCAAAAATTATGAGTAAATATGCTATGCACTGTTCTCTGATTAAAAATCAGGAATTACCTCAATGAGGTGTCACGTGTTCACACGTGACCAATGGTCACGTGTTGACACATGATAGTTAAAACAGAAATAAAAATAAATGGCTAAAGGAAATACCTCAATGAGGTATCACGTGCTCACACGTGACCAATGGTCACGTGTTGACACGCGATGGTTAAAACTGAAGCATAAATAAATGCTGAGAAAAGGACTCAATTGGGGGTCACGTGCTCACACGTGACCAAGGGTCACGTGTCAGCACGTGACTGGCTTTGAAAGCCTTACAGTTTAATAGAATTAAAATTCTAAATTTCTCTAAATCTTTCCAAATGGAAAAGAATTATGAGGACCGTTGGATTAAAGATCCAAGGGTGATTAAAAATCACCAATTTATGGAAAAAATATTAGACAAGGAAACATTTCCCCTAAATCTCACCGAAAATAACACACAGAATATCTTTGGATTTAAAATCCAACGGTGAATAAAATTCACTGAATGATCTAAAGGCTCATATTAAATATGAAAACAAATCAAATCTTTCAATGAGAGATTTGCTAAACAAATTGATTCTTTTCCTTCTCCTATAAATAGGAGCCAAGAAGAGAAGAGAAGGGATCTACTTTTTTGGGGAGATAACAACAATAGAGAGAGAAAAGAAAGGAGAATTTAATTCTCAACAAAGAAAACCCTAGGTGAGAAAGGGGAAAAGGATCAAAACTTCAATAAAGAGAATTTAATTCTCAATCCAAGAGTTTAACTCTTATACAAAAAAAGAACTTAGTTCTTCTTCTGGTTGAAGATCTGCACAGAGCACATCTCCCCATAAGTTGAGAATTTAATTCTCATCGGGTCGAGATCCTGCCATGCAAATCCTAAACTTAGAAGGGGAATTGAGTTTTGAGAATTTAATTCTCCTAAAACAAAACTAGGGTTTAACCCTATATGAGAATTTAATTCTTCTAAAACAGAACTAGGGTTTAACCCTAATTGAGAATTTAATTCTCTCAGATCAACAGGAATTTAATTCCTCCTAAAATGAAACTAGGGTTTAACCCTATATAAGAATTTAATTCTTTTACATATTTGGGAATTTAATAAAAAGAAATTAGGGTTTTACCCTAAATAAGAATTTAATTCTTAATCTTACAGAGAATCAAATTCTCAAAATAAAATGAAGAGACTTAAAAGATCTCTATGCATGCAAAAGACCAAGGTCACGTGTCCCCAAGTGACCCTTGAAGAGATCCCCAGAAATGAGAAGGAGGAAAGCTTTGAGGCCATGCCTCACGTGCTCCCACGTGACCTACAAAACACAGAAAGAAAAAGCAAAGGAAATATGAGCTTTGGGCGCTCTCACGTGTCCCCACGTGACCCCTTAGCGAGTGCTTTAATGATCAGTGCATAAATCTCCATCACGTGTCAACACGTGATGCTCAAAAGATGAAGAAGTGTTTAACACTTAATTGCAGAACGAAGAAAAGGGATCTGGTCCCAGCTTTGGGCGCTCTCACGTGTCCCCACGTGACCCCTTAGCGAGTGCTTTAATGATCAGTGCATAAATCTCCATCACGTGTCAACACGTGATGCTCAAAAGATAAAGAAGTGTTTAACACTTAATTGCAGAACGAAGAAAAGGGATATGGTCCCACCTTTGGGCGCTCTCACGTGTCCACACGTGACCCCTCTTTCTTTAGTGTTTAACACTAATTCGAGAATCCTATTCCCAGTGTTTAACACTGATCATCTTTTAGTGTTTAACACTAATTTGAGAATCTTATTTCCAGTGTTTAATACTGATTGTCTTTTAGTGTTTAACACTAATTTGAGAGTTCTATCTCCAGTGTTTAACACTACTTTTAGCCAAATTGGCTAATCTTCCAGAGGCAAAAGTCCCTCCTCCAAATGAATATCAAAATTGATGAAATCAAAGACAAAATGATTGTTAGAACCCCCAAACCTCTGTATAGCACTGCTGAATGATGAGGGGCTGAACCTAGACAAATGTCTAATGGCCCAAAGGGCCAATATTTCAAACATAATTGGACTTAGCCCAAACTGGCCATAAGTCCTCAAATCATCTTGAACTGAGCACATCTGCTCTTTCAACCAACTCATTGGTTCGAGGGTACATCTCTGAACTCCTCTGATATTTGTCATTGTAATCCTTCAATGTCTTCAGAGAGGTGATGGGTCCCGATAGCCATATATTTTATGGACCACTATGTCCTTAAACTGGCAATGGACCACCATGTCCTTAAATTGGCAATGGATCACCATGTCCCTAAACTGGCAATGGACCACTATGTCTCTAAACTAGAACAATAGAGCCCCCAAATGCTCTTTTGTCGGATCTAAACGATCCCGTTAAGTTGATCTTAGTCTTAAATTGGGACTAACTTATCCTTAACAAACGTTTAAGTTGATCTTAGCCTCAAATAGGGCTAACGTATTTTTAAACCCTCAAACAGATTTTAGTCCCAAATTGGACTATAGGTCTCCCAACCAACTTTGGTTCAAGGGTACATCTCTGAACTCCTCTAACATCCGTCGTTGTAATCCTTCAACGTCTTCAGAGAGGTGACGGGTCCCGACGGTCATACATTAAATCGACCGCAATGTCACTAAACTAAACAATAGAGCCCCCAAATGTTCTTTTGTCGGATACAAACGATCTCATTAAGTCGATCTTAGTCTAAAACTAGACTAACGTATCTTTAACAAACGTTTAAGTTGATCTTAGTCTCAAAAGAGGCTAACGTATCCTTAAACCCAAACCCCCAAACCCAAATCTAAGATAATACGGATTTGGACTAGTCCACGCCCTACGGGCGACGACATAACTCAGTCTCCGTATACAATCCATGGGCAACCAAACATAAAACAAACACACACGACACGAAGTGACCATCTGGAGAAGGAGAAAGTTGTTACCGCAATGCAGTAGCGTAATTAACTGTAGGGGCTTGCGTCTGCAGGGAAGAGCGTCCCCACAATCAAAAACCCCTCAAGCGAGGGGGAATCTGACGAAGTCTGCTACATCGGCCGCATCCGTCTAAACCTCCGATACACGGTGCCATAAATCAACTTGGCATCTTCGGAGAGGTGGACGGATAAAACCAAATAGCATCTGCCCCGAACCTCAGGCTAGACGCCCACGTCCTGGCCGCCGTTTGGAGGGGAACAGACGCGTCGGAAGAGTATAACCAGAAGGCACGGACTCCAATCACGCTTCAGGAATTTCTCGGCCACGTCCTTGAAGACGAAGATGATGGAGAAGACTCATCAGGTGAATCTGAGGATTACATAGCAAGTTGCCATGTGATCTCTCACTCGTCGATAGACGAAGAAGACGCTCCTTGCACTAAGAAACTGGAGGCAAATCCTAAACAGGAACTTCCATGGCCATCAGACGAAATGATCGACGCATTCCTGAATGAAGCTCTTCTGAAAAGTAAAGCCAATCGGGAGCGGGAGATGGCTATATTTGAAAGAGCCAAACGCCGACGACTAGATGAAAAAGTCGAGACACTCCCACCGAATCAAAGAACATCCGTTGTGGATAAAAACAAGTTCAAGATAAGGAAAATATTTGCTAAAGCCATATCAATAGGAATGAAGCTACGACCCTCTGAAGGAAACACTCCCGGTGAAGCAAAAACACTTCCTAGCTACTGCTTATATCATCAAAAGATTTCGCACCCTACTGAAGAGTGAGACACATTTAAAAGATGGTGGCAGGGATATGTTGCTCACCGGCAACATTTTAAGCGGACGAAACGCAAAACTCGTCGGGAGCAAAGAAGTGCGACTGAGGAGCATAAAAGAACTACCGGTAACTGTCGCACGATCAACACAGGGGAATCGCAAGTTCTCACTTTTGGGAGCGACTCTGACGAGGAAATGGCTCTTGACCCCCTCTTTAAAGAATCCAACTTGGGGAAAGAAGAAGAACTGAAGGACTGTGAAAACATTCAGCTGCGCAATCGCACGCTGCCCGAAAAGAACCTTGGGCCTTCGAACAGTGGGTCAAATAGAAAAGATAAGGGAAAAGAGAAGGTCTCTAAAGATATCGCCCTAGATGACCAAGTCATGAAAGAGCTGACCACCAAGGACCCGCCAAGAAAAAGTAAGGTGGACTACAACATTCTGGCGCACTTAAGGAAGTTACCCTCGCCGCTCAGCATTCTCGACGCTCTTTTACTATCCAAAAAAGCGAGAGATTCATTGATCAAGGCGCTACAAGAGCCAGAGCAATTCCAAGCTTTTCTCTCTGAAGAAAAGATGAAGGACGAGCTGGAGGAAGTACACACAGCTGATATCACCTTCGGCGACGAAGACCTCCTCCTTGGGACGTGCGAGCACAATCGTCCCCTCTATGTCTCAGGGAACTGTCACGATATAAAGATAGGCAAAATCCTGGTCGACAATGGGTCTTTCGTTAATCTCCTCAACGTGCGAGCGTTGAAGGAAATCTGCATGAGCGTCCAGCATCTTGCTCGTGATAAAATCACCATTTCTGGTTTTGACTCCCAGTTATCGCGGACTCTCGGGTCTGTGATATTGACATTACGATTCGGGTTACTTGTCATGGATATTAAATTTCATGTCATTGACGCCAAGACATGCTATAACGCTTTGCTCGGCCGGCCTTGGTTACACGAGTACAACATCATCCCTTCTACACAACATCAGTGTATGAAATACTTTAAGGATGGTCTCGAGTATACCGTAACAGGAGAGTTGAACCCATTCTCCGTGAACGAAGTCCGCAAGTATGAAGATGCAAAATATTTCTTGCCATATTTCGAGGATACGGAGAGATGTCATAAACCGGAGAACAAAGCCATCACCACCATTCCGGTCTTTGGGAGTGATACTGAGGAAGAGGAAGAGATAGTTTATTCAGGCCCACCCCAGTACAACAAGCCGGGACCATCCGTTCCTATATTGATCTTTGGCAGCGACTCAGAAGATGAGGTCCGTGTTATATTCTCCGCTCGGCCACCAATACAAGCATTCGCTGGTGATAATCAGAGTTTGCAAATTACCATGATTCTGCGGGAGCATTACAAAGATCTCGACGCACTTGAAGCTTATAGCGTCCAAGAGCTACAAACATTTTACGTCCCTCCCAGGCGAAAAGGTGAACAGGCAATCCTATTCTACCGATCCATGGAAACAAGAGTGGAGAAAGAAGTTTGGCATGGCGCAGATTCTATACTTGACAGGCTACAGCCCATCCATCTGCCTAGATATTACACAGAAGGCTTGAAAAGGCTATTGAAGCGCCAAAGGATACCCTTCAAACAGACCGCTCGAAGAGCTAAGTTCTATGACAGGATCTGAAATGTTCCCGGAACTCAGCACAAGTTGCCTAACGGGAGAATGGAAGCGATCGGGCTTGGATATGTTCGGTCCAAGAAACGGGAGCTACTCCGTGACTGCTATGTCGTACATGACTTTGATGAAGAAGGAGATGCTCAATGGGAGAATGCTAACTCTGAACCAGAAAGAGCCCCCGACGTGAAAATGCCCAGTCCGTCGTTCGAAGAACAAATGGACAAGCTTATAAGGGAAGCAGGTCAGAAGGTTCGATACGACCATAATCGCGAAATGGCCATCTACGAGAAAGCCAGGACGCAACGCCTTCTTCAACAGGCTGCGAAAGATGAAAATGCCCCTCCCTGTCAATCTGTTGTACAAAAGGCCCGACACAGAGGTAGAAATAAATCAAAGAGCGGGAAAGGCGTTCGAGCGCGACAAAGCGGGATCAAGAAGCCACGCGATCAAGAACCGAGCAACCAAGATTCATCTCTTATGAAGAAGATGAGTCGAGCATACTCTTTTCCTCAAGACAAGACAAAGAAGATACTTGATCTTGCAATAAGATATCAAATGCTTACACTTCCGGAGTAAGCACCCTAAGCAAGCTAACGAGGTCTCTCATCCAGGCTATTGCTCTTATCACCGAGCAATAGGATACCCTCTCGAGAACTGCTTCATCTTTAAGAACTGGGTTGAAGACCAATATCAGCTCGGCAAGTTCGCTC
This sequence comes from Agapanthus africanus, assembly GCA_030015575.1. Lineage (NCBI taxonomy): Eukaryota > Viridiplantae > Streptophyta > Magnoliopsida > Asparagales > Amaryllidaceae > Agapanthus > Agapanthus africanus. The sequence goes on along the minus strand of JASDDO010000019.1, from coordinate 275,878,982 downwards.
TATCCGACAGTTGGAGGATAACTCCACCGCAGAAGCATGAACCCAAATCCACGAGGGTAGACCCAGATCCACATCGGTCTTGGAAGCGAGCTCGTACTTGTCATATGATAATGATATCAAAAGAAGAACCCAAGAATATGGATGACCTCCCCTGGTGCTTCGAAAATAATGATGACGAGGTAATCTCAGAGTTTCCACCGGCGCCAAAAGAGCTGGAAGATGGAATACATACCACTGCAGATGAGCTCAAGAAAATTTATTTGGGGACGACAAGTGACCCGCGACCGACATTCGTCAGTGAGTTGCTGTCTGAAGAAAGGGTGGCTACGCTAAAGGACGTGCTCATGCAGCATAAAAATTGCTTCGCATGGAACTATTCCGAAATTCCAGGATTAGATCCAGAGATTGCTGTGCATAAGTTGGCAATATCCCCGGACGTTAAGCCAATCAAACAAGCACCGCGAAGGATGCGGCTCGAGCTTGAGATGAGCATCAATGCCGAGGTCAAGAAGCTGATCGACTCTGGCTTCATCCAAGAGGTTCAGTATCCCGACTGGATCGCCAATATCGTCCCGGTGATGAAGAAAAATAGGACGGTGCGCATATGTGTGGACTTTCAGGATCTTAATAAAGCCTGCCCGAAGGACGACTTCACGGTACCGGTTGCCGAGCTGATGATAGATAACACGTCCACTCACGAGGTTTTCTTCTTCATGGACGGATCATCAGGATATAATCAGATAAATATGCATCCCGAGGATCAGAAGCATACTTCTTTCCGGACCCCTTTGGGTATATTCTGCTACAAGGTGATGCCCTTCGGTCTAAAGAACGCCGGTGCCACCTATCAGAGGGATATGACGAAGATCTTCGATGACCTCATACATGAAATCGTCGAATGCTATATCGACGACCTCGTGGTGAAAAGCAAATCATACGAGGAACATCTTGAGCATCTGAAAATTGTATTTCAACGCCTTCGGCAATACAACTTGAATATGAACCCTCTCAAATGCGCATTCGGAGTTTTCTCGGGCAAATTCCTAGGATTCATCGTCCGACACCGAGGTATCGAGATAGATCCATCAAAGATCAAGGCGATCATGGAAATGCCTCCGCCAAGGACTCTCAAACAACTGCGGTCTCTCCAAGGGAAGCTCGCGTACATCCGGCGGTTTATAGCCAATTTCTTAGGCAAGTGCCATACTTACAGTCACCTGATGAAGAAAGGGACCCCGTTCGTCTGGGATCACAAATGCCAAAACGTGCTGGACGAAATCAAGCAATACTTGCAGAATCCGCCAGTACTGGCCGCTCCGGTCAAGGGAAAGCCTTTCATTCTGTATACAACCGCCCTTGAAGGTTCCTTAGGCGCATTATGGGCACAGGAGAACGACCAAGGGAAAGAAAGAGCTCTCTACTACTTGAGTCGAGTTCTACTGGGGGAAGAAAGCAATTATTCTCCCAACAAAAAACACTACCTAGCATTAATCTTCACGATAACAAAGCTCAGGCACTATGCGTTGGCGCATGAAGTTCGTCTCATATCGAAGGTGGATCCTTTCAAATATTTTATGTCAAAGGCCATATTGACGGGGCGACTCGCTAAATGGGCCCTGCTCTTGATGGAGTTCTCGATAACCTATCAGCCTCTTAAGGCAGTGAAAGGCCAGGCCATCGCCGACTTCCTCGCTGAGCATCCGATACTTGCCGATTCTCCCTTGAACTGCGAATTGCCAGACGAACATGCGTTTGACACGATCAACGGAAATGATACCCGATGGGAACTTTACTTCGATGGAGCGTCTTTCATGAAGAAGTGCAAGCAAAGCACCCCTATAATCAAATCAGGGGTAGGCCTCATCTTCGTGATTCCACAAGGAGGGATAATGCGCTTTGCTTTCTCCTTAACGGAGCCGAGGACAAACAATGAAGCCGAGTATGAAGCTTTGATAGCAGGTCTCGAGATCGCCATCGACATGGGGATTGTAACACCCTAGTCATTTATACCAGTTTCAGTTCTCGTATTTTCTTAATTATGGTATTTTCTTGATTTATCATGTTTTGGGTACGAATGGTATCTTTACATTTTACTTTGCGTTCGACCCGACCCGCTTGCTTGAGTTTGTTTGATTTATATTTATGGATTATCTTGATTTGTTACGTAGACTGGTGCACTTTCATGTTTAATACATACTGGCATTTCATCTGACATCGCATGTTTTATCATATAACTGTTCCCGCCAAAAATTTCTGCGCAAAAGAGTCCAAGGTATCAAATGGCAGCGATACGCTTAAGAAAATGCGAACCAGTATCTTCCGGCCTGTATTTTGATAAACTTCCGAAAGAGAAACTGTTAAATTCTGATGGTATCGAAAGCATCTCAAAAAAATCCTTCGATTTGATATATTATGGGCTTCATAATTCATCCGGAATCAAAAGTTATGAGCAAATATGCTATGCACTGTTCCCTGATTAAAAAATCAGGAATTACCTCAATGAAGTATCACGTGCTCACACGTGACTAATGGTCACGTGTTGACACGTGATAGTTAAAACAGGAATAAAAACAAACGGCTGAAGAAGGACCCAATTGGGGGTCACGTGCTCACACGTGACCAATGGTCACGTGTTGACATGTGATAGTTAAAACAGAAATAAAAACAAATGACTGAAAGAAATAGCTCAATGAGGTATCACGTGCTCACACATGACCAATGGTCACGTGTTGACACGTGATGGTTAAAATTGAAGCATAAATAAACGCTGAGAAAATGACTCAATTGTGGGTCACGTGCTCACACGTGACCAAGGGTCACGTGTCAGCACGTGACTGGCTTCGAAAGCCTTCCAGTTAATAGAATTAAATTCTAAAAGCTTCTAAATCTTTCCAAATGGAAAAGGTTTATGGGGACCGTTGGATTAAAGATCCAAGAGTGATTAAAAATCACCAATTTATGGGAAAATCTTAGACAAGGAAAGATTTCCCTAAATCTCACCGAAAATAACAAACAGAATATCTTTTGGATTTAAAATCCAACGGTGAATAAAATTCACGGAATGATCTAAAGGCTCATATTAAATACGAAAACAAATTAAAATCTTTCAATGAAATATTGACTAAACAAATTGATTCTTTTCTTTCTCCTATAAATAGGAGCCAAGAAGAGAAGAGAAGGGATCTACTTTTTTTGAGAGAAGAACAGAGATAGGAGAATTTAATTTTCAAGAGAAAAAAAGAGAGGAGAATTTAATTCTCAAGAGAGAAAAGAGAGGAGAATTTAATTCTCAAAAAAAAAAAACCCTAGGTGAGAAAAGAAAGGGAATCAAAACATAAAACAGAGAATTTAATTCTCAAATTTAAGAGTTTAACTCTTCTACACAAAAGAACTTAGTTCTTCCTCTAGTTGAAGATCTGCAGAAGCACATCTCCCCATAGGTTGAGAATTTAATTCTCATCGGGTTGAGATCCTGCCATGCAGATCCAAAACTTAGAGGGGGAATTGAGTTTAGAGAATTTAATTCTCCCAAAACAAAGTTAGGGTTTAACCCTATATGAGAATTTAATTCTCTCAAAATTACAGGAATTTAATTCCTTCAAGATGGACAGAACTAGGGTTTAACCCTAATCAAGAATTTAATTCTTTTACATGTATGGGAATTTAATTCCCCAAAAAGGAAATTAGGGTTTAACCCTATATAAGAATTTAATTCTTGCACAATAGGAATTTAATTCCTCCAAAATCATAATTAGGGTTTAACCCTGCAGAGAATTTAATTCTTAAAATAAAATAAGGAGACTTAAAAGATCTCTGTGCATAAAAAGAATTAATGTCACGTGTCCCCACGTGACCCCTGAAAAGATCCCCAGAAATGAGAAGGAAAAATCACTGAGGCAATGCCTCACGTGCTCCCACATGACCTACAAAACACAGAAAGAAAAAGCAAAGGAAATATGAGCTTTGGGCGCTCTCACGTGCCCCACATGACCCCTTAGAAAGTACTTTAATGAGCAGTGCATAGATCTGCATCACGTGTCAATACGTGATGCTCAAAAGATGAAAAGTGTTAACACTTAATTGCAGAATGAAGAAAAGGGATCTGGTCCCACTTTTGGGCGCTCTCACGTGTCCACACGTGACCCCTCCTTCTTTAGTGTTTAACACTAATTTGGGGATTGTATTTCCAGTGTTTAACACTGATTGTTTCTAGTGTTTAACACTAAATTGAAGATTATATTTCCAGTGTTTAACACTGATTGTCTTTTAGTGTTTAACATTAATTTGAGAGTTCTACCTCCAGTGTTTAACACTGTTGTTCTATAGTGTTTAACACTACTTTTAGCCAAATTGGCTAATTTTCCAGAGGCAAAAGTCCCTCCTCCAAATGAATCTCAAAATTGAGGAAATCAATGACAAAATATTGTCAGAGCCCCCAAACCTCTGTTTAGCACTGCTGAATGATGAGGGGCTGAACCCAGACAAATGTCTAATGGCACAAAGGGCCAATATTTCAAACATAATTGGACTTAGCCCAAATTGACTATAAGTCCTCAAATCATCTTGAACTGAGCACATCTGCTCTTTCAACCAACTCCTTGGTTCAAGGGTACATCTCTGAACTCCTCTGATATTTGTCGTTGTAATCCTTCAACGTCTTCAGAGAGGTGATGTGTCCCGACAACCATACATTTTATGGACCACTATGTCCTTAAACTGGTATTAGACCACTATGTCCTTAAACTGGTATTGGACCACCATGTCCTTAAACTGGTCATCGACCGTAATGTCCCTAAACTAAACAATTGAGTCCAAATGCTCTCTTGTTGGATCTAAACGATCCCGTTAAGTTGATCTTAGTTTGAAATGAGACTAACGTATCCTTAATAGACGTTTAAGTTGATCTTAGTCTCAAATAAGACTAACGTGTCCTTAAACCAACCCCCAAACCCAAATCTAAGAAAATACGGATTTGGACTAGTCCACGTCCTACGGGCGACAATATAAATTAGTCTCCGTATACAATCCACGGGCAACCACAAACAAAAAAAACACTCACGACACGAAGTGACCATCTGGAGAAGGAGAAAATTGTTACCGCGATGCGGTAACATAATTAACTACAGGGGCTTGCGCCTGCTGGGAAGAGCGTCCCCACAATCAAAAACCCCTCAAACGTGGGGAAATCTGACGAAGTCTGCTACATCGGCCGCATCCATTTAAACCTTCGATACACGGTGCCATAAATCAACTTGGCATCTTCGGAGAGGTGGACGGATAGCACCAAATAGCATCTGCTCCGAATTTCAGGCAAAACGCCCGCCGCGTCTCCGCTGCGTCTTTCGGAGGGGAACAGATTCTGGCACGCCCGGTGGGACCTTTTCCTCTTTCCACTCCACACTTCGTGTGTCGTGTTCACGAACGAATCACGGTTTGCTATGGTTGCCTGTGGATTCGAGGTACTAAGATTTGGTGTCTTGCTCCATGCAGAAAACAGAAGATCAATGGCTTCAAACTACACTAACTGCAACTGCAACTCTCACTCCGTCCCGTCCGGAGGAGTGACTTATGGGCCCCAAGCGGCCTTTATCTTTGCTATGCCGGTGGAACAGGTGACTCAGGCCACCACTGGATTGTTCTTCGGGACCATGATTCCGCCAACAAGCTTCAACGCTCCTGTACCATCACAAGAAGCTCCGAAGAAGTCGGTCTTTGATCGGCTTGCAACTACTGCGACCCCTCTTAACGGGTCGCCCAAATCCAGTGCATCGGTTTTCAATAGACTGGGTCAAAACTCCAATGGGCCCGTGAAGAAGCCCATAATACCAGAAGGTGTTATCCCCAAGCGGATAGCCATTCCTGCTCATGAAATCGTCAAGGCTACTTCCCCTGCTCGGAAGTCTGCCTTCGATAGATTGGCTATCCCCATTCAACGGACGTCAGTCTTCAATAGGCTGACAACGACAACTTCTGACCAACATAGGGGGCATGAGGAAGTCACTCCTACAGCTAAGATAATCCCAACGGCTCGACACGCTCGACGTCGCCACTGGCGCCGAGTAAGGAAGGCTGGGGGCAACTCTTCCTCTGGGCTAACTCCTCCAGCCCCAACGGTGGAAGTCAATGCTGCTGTTCCAACTGGGAACAGCTTTGAATTGCTTAATAAAGTGCGCAGGAACTCTCCTACTACAGTGCTGAAGAAATCTCCTTCACCTATAGAAAATGCACCGAAGGCGAAGCCGGAGCAGCCCCCTCAGCGGATGTCCTCCAAAATCTACAAAGTCTGGCGACAGGTTCAGGACTCAGTAATTGATCAAGATTACTCTCGCCGATAGAAAAAGGTGAAGGTTCAACAGGAAGAGAACCGTCCTGTCAAGCCACAAAGGACAACAGCTACTTGGGTGCCCACTGCAACGGCCCCCTCGACTTCAACTGCTCAAAAGGGGAGGAAGCTAAAGAAAGCCCCTACGACTGCGGCAAATCGTAAAGACGCTGAGCCCAAACGCCCTAAGTCTGGAGGCATGGTGGTTCATACTGTCTACATGGTATCCGGGAAAGAGGATAGCCGCGCTTCTACGGGCCACCGACCACTCACTCGATCCATCACGAGAGCTCAAGAACAGCACCAGCAGAAGCTTCAAGAGATGCTGACTACAATGGCCGCACTTACCGAGCCAAAAGAAAGCCTGGAGGAATCATCAGAACAACGTCACGAACAAGAAACTGACGCTGACTTTCTACGTAGAGTCCTCGAAAAGAAGGACAGAGAAGCGGCAGAACAAGCTGCCAACATAAAACGAATGGCGCTTCTCTTCCAAGACACGGTCGGGATGATGTTACAGCCGGATTCCCCAGCTGAAGACCCTCGGATCATTATTGAAGACGATAGAGGGGAGACATCGAACCCTCCTCCGGCTCTTTCAACAGCCAAAAGGGAAACCATTTCCAAGGCCGCCCTGGATGACTATATTGCTCAACAAATACGAGCTCACCAGGCGAATGAAGTGGCCGGCCAAGTCGTTAAAACTGGGCGACCTTATCCGGGCTGGTATGACCAAATAAGGTACCCGCCGGGATATACGATCCCCAAATTCCACGTATATAAGGGGACGGGAAATCCGCATCAGCACGTCGCTCAATTCAGAGCCATGTGCGGCAATACTGGAGGTGATGATAAATTGCTGCTCCGCCTGTTTGTTGGCAGCCTGTCGAAAACGGCATTTGAGTAGTACTCTGAACTCCCAATGACTCTGTCAAGACATTCGCAGAGATGGGGTTGCTATTCACCCAGCGTTTCGCAAACGCTAGCGAACGCACCCCAATCACGGCATTGATCAATGCCAGGGTGAAGCCTGGAGAAACTTGGGTCCAGTATGCGATACGGTGGCGTAATCTATGGTCGAAATGCGAGCAGCGCATCGAAGAAGCGCCTGCGGTGGGCATGTTTATGGGCACTCTCGACCCTCAAGCGACCATCTCCTAACTTATGATGTTCTTCAAGCCAAGCACCTTCCAGGCCTTGATTGACAAGCTGGCTCAAATGGACCAGATGGGCCATACGCCTTCCTCCTCAAAGACGGAGCCATGGAATGAAAAGGGCAAAGGGAAAGCAACCTTCGCTGCCAATACTCAACAACGGTCGAGCAATTTAAAGCCGGTTATTCGCCAAAACAATGTGCGTCCACGCCCATCCCTCGAGAAAAGACTGGGACGTCCTTACTCGTTTCCCCAGGATAAAACGAGGAGACTGTTCGAGCTGGCAGTGCGCAGCAGACTCATCAATCTGCCGGATCCAAAACGTCCGTTGCAGCCAGGCGATGTCAACAATCCTAATTACTGCCCTTACCACCAAGCAGTAAGCCATCCAATCGAAGATTGTTTCGTCTTCAAAGGCTGGATGGAGGACCAATACCAACAAAGCAAGTTCGCATTATCCAAAAATTGGAAGGTGAACCCACCACAACCTCACGCCCCTAAAAAGGTGGACATGCCGGGGGCATCGTGTTCATTCATAAGGGAAGCCCTATGGGAGGACATTCTTTCAGCCAAGATGAAAAGAATGCTGAAGGATCTCCAAACATGCCCGGCGACCAGGTGGAAAAATCCACTGGAACCCGAGATCATCGAAGGGATGCTGAAGCCGCGCCCAACTCCAAAGATCGGTGATGATGGTCAGAGCGCTCACACCCAGCCGTCAAAGTCTTCGAAGAAGAAGAAGACCAAAAAGACCGTGAAGCCTGGTGACAAGCGCACGGACCTGCAAAAATAGATTGACGCGTTGGAAGAATATAATCAGAAAGCGCGGACTCCAATCATACTCCAAGAATTTCTCAGCCACGTCCTTGAGGACGGAGATGATGACAATGGAGAAGACTCGTCGGATGAATCTGAAGATTATGTGGCAAGCTGCCATGTGATCTCTCACTCGTCAATAAATGACGAAGAAGCTCCTTACACAGAGAAGCTGGGGGCAGATCCTGAGCCAGAACTTCTAGGACCATCAGACGGAATGATTAATGCATTCCTGAACGAAGCCCGTCTTAAAAGCAAAGCTGATCGAGAGCGCGAGATGGCCATATTCGAGAAAGCCAAACGCTGGCGACTAGATGAAAGGGTCGAAACACTCCCACCGGATCAAAGTACATCCGACATAAATGAAAGCAGGATCAAGACAAGAAAACGATTCGCCAAAGCCATATCGATGGGGATGAAGCTGCCCTCCTTCAGAGAAAATTCTCCTGGCGGTATACATCTTGATGAAGCGGACGTACATCCTAATTTCTGCTTATATCATCAGAAGATCACACATCCTACTGAAGACTGCAACTCCTTTAAGTGTTGGTGGCAAGGGTATGTCGCTCACAGGCAACACTTCAACAGGACAAAGCGTGAAGCTCATAGACAGCGGAAAAATGCGACAGATGAGCGTAAAAGAATTGCCGGCAATTGTCATAGGGTTGATCCCGGGGGATCGTGAGTTCTCACCTTCGGGAGCGACTCCGACGAAAAAGTAGCCCACGGTCCTCTCTTCAAGGAATCCATCTCTGAAACGAAAGAATTGAGGAGTTGCGAGAACGTTCAGCCGTGCAATCGCACGCTACCCGGAAAGAATCTCGGACCGGCAAACAAGGGATCGAACAAAAAGGATAAAGGGAAGGGAAGAACGGCCTTCGTCGCCAACGCTCAACAACAATCGAGTGGCCCTAGACCGGTCATTCGGCAAAGCAAAAAGTGGCAACCCCTCTATGAGATGTTGAGATGTCCTTACTCATTTCCTCGGGATGAAACAAGGAGGCTGTTCGAACTAGCAGTATGCAATAGACTTATCACTCTACCGGAGCTGAAACACCAGCTACAACTGAATGATGTCAACAATTCTAATTATTGCCCTTACCACCAAGTATTGGGTCATCCGATCGATAACTGCTACGTCTTCAAAAACTGGGTTAAAGACCAGTACCAACAGGGCAAGTTCGCGCTGTCCGAAAAATGGAGGTGAACCCACCACAACCACATGCTCCGAAAAAGATGGACATGCCGGGGCCATCGTGCTCTTTCATAGAGAAAGCCCCATGGACCAAAAAGTCCGTAAACTAGAAACCCGCCTCAAATATGGAAACGATAGACCGAAACGTCGTTAAACTAACGATGGACCATTATGTCCTAAAACTGGCTGAAGACCGAAACGTCGTTAAACTAACGATGGACCACTATGTCCTAAAACTGGCTGATGACCGAAACGTCGTTAAACCACTACCAACCCGCGGCATCTTCAGGCTGACGTGGTAGTAAAAAAACAAAAAAAAACGGTACGCCCATAAGCAAAATGGGCACGGATGAAAACCCGAAAGGGCGCCGTGAGTAAAAACAGCAGGACTACCGGCGATGTTTGTGAAAACCCGAAAGGGCGCAGACTCGTAAAAAAAAGAAGAAGAAAGGTATGTTCATAAGAAAAATGGGCACGGATGAAAACCCGAGAGGGCTCCGTGAGTAAAAACAGCAGGGCTACCGGCGAGTGTTTGTGAAAACCCGAAAGGGCGCAAACTCGTTAAAGGACACTTGCAAGGTCCTTTCGACCTTGTGAGGAGAAACCACCCGTGTGAGATCCTTACGACTCACAAAGGAAGCAACACACTTAGGAATCCCCACGACTCCTAAGGAGAAATTACACTTGCGAGATCCTCACGACTCGTAAGGAGAACTCTCTTATGAGACCCTCACGACTCATAAGATTCAAAAGTCTTAAGTTACAGGAACCTGAACCTGTTCTTAAGCGCGCCCTCCCCACAACCTCCAATACTGCCCTACAAGCGTCTCGACCCTTGTATACAATCCACGGGCGTGAATGAACATTTCCCTGACAAAGTCCCACCAGAGACTGGGGATATGCTCGCACGGCAAACAACCCTTGTAAGTCCTCTCGACTTATAGGGAGAAAACACTCTTGTAAGATCCTTACGACTTATAAGAGAACACACACTTAGGGGTCCTCACGATTCCTAAGGAGAAAACGCACCTACGAGATCCTCACGACTCGCAGGGAGAAATACCTTTATGAGACCCTTACGGCTCATGAAGTCGAAAGCCTTAGTCGACAGGATCCTAACCCTGTCTCCTAAGCCATCACTGCCCTACAAGCGGCTCAATACTGACCTTTGTATACAATCCACGGGCGCGAATAAACATTTCCCTCACAAAGTCCCACCAGCGACTAGGGATATGCTCACACGGTGAACAGCCCTTGTAAGTCCTCTCGACTTATAAGGAGAAAACATTCTTGTAAGATCCTTACGACTTATAAGAAATCATACACTTAGGAGTCTTCACGATTCCTAAGGAGAAAAGACACTTACGAGATCCTCACGACTCGTAGGGAGAAAAGTCTTTATGAGACCCTCATGGCTTATAAAGTTGAAAAGTCTTAGGTGGCAGATCCTAACCCTGTCTCCTAAGACATCACTGCCCTAGAAAGAGCTCAAGATGGACTATCTATGGGCCACACTCCCGAAGTCAAACATCGACAAGGAGGAAAACAATCACTTATGAGTTCTCTCGACTTCTAAGGGAGAAAATTCTCTTGTGAGATCCTTACGACTCTCAAGGGAAAACGCACTTAGGAGTCCTCACGACCCCTAAGGAGAAAATACACCTGCGGGATCCTCTCGACCTGTAGGGAGAAAAAAAAACCTTCTTGAGACCCTTACGGCTCATGAAGATGAAAAAAGTCTTAGGTTACAAGAACCTTAAACTTGTCTCCTAAGCCCTCAATTCTATGGCCATGCATAACTCTGCACTACTTCACCCACGTACATACTTACGTGGGCAAAGTAGTGGGAGGCATTTGTTCCCGCCAAAAATTTCTGCGCAAAAGAGTCCAAGGTATCAAATGGCAGCGACACGCTTAAGAAAATGCGAACCAGTATCTTCCGGCCTGTATTTTGATAAACTCCCGAAAGAGAAACTGTTAAATTTTGATGGTATCAAAAGCATCTCAAAAAATCCTTCGATTTGATATATTATGGGCTTCATAATTCATCCGGGATCAAAAGTTATGAGCAAATATGCTATGCACTGTTCCCTGATTAAAAAATCAGGAATTACCTCAATGAGGTATCACGTGCTCATACGTGACCAATGGTCACGTGTTGACACGTGATAGTTAAAACAGGAATAAAAACAAACGGCTGAAGAAGGACCCAATTGGGAGTCACGTGCTCATACGTGACCAATGGTCGTGATAGTTAAAACAGAAATAAAAACAAATGACTGAAGGAAATAGCTCAATGAGGTATCACGTGCTCACACGTGACCAATGGTCACGTGATGGTTAAAATTGAAGTATAAATAAACACTGAGAAAATGACTCAATTGTGGGTCACGTGCTCACACGTGACCAAGGGTCACGTATCAGCACGTGACTGGCTTCGAAAGCCTTCCAGTTAATAGAATTAAATTCTAAAATCTTCTAAATATTTCCAAATGGAAAAGGTTTATGGGGACCGTTGGATTAAAGATCCAAGGGTGATTAAAAATCACCAATTTATGGGAAAATCTTAGACAAGGAAAGATTTCCCTAAATCTCACCGAAAATAACAAACAGAATACCTTTTAGATTTAAAATCCAACGGTGAATAAAATTCACTGAATGATCTAAAGGCTCATATTAAATACGAAAACAAATTAAAATCTTTCAATGAAAGATTGACTAAACAAATTGATTCTTTTCTTTCTCCTATAAATAGGAGCCAAGAAAAGAAGAGAAGGGATCTACTTTTTTTGAGAGAAGAACAGAGAGAGGAGAATTTAATTCTCAAGAGAGAGAAAGAGAGGAGAATTTAATTCTCAAAAAAAAAAAAAACCCTAGGTGAGAAAAGAAAGGGAATCAAAACATAAAACAGAGAATTTAATTCTCAAATTTAAGAGTTTAACTCTTCTACACAAAAGAACTTAGTTCTTCCTCTAGTTGAAGATCTGCAGAAGCACATCTCCCCATATGTTGAGAATTTAATTCTCATCGGATTGAGATCCTGCCATGCAGATCCAAAACTTAGAGGGGGAATTGAGTTTAGAGAATTTAATTCTCCCAAAACAAAGTTAGGGTTTAACCCTATATGAGAATTTAATTCTCTTAAAGTTACAGGAATTTAATTCTTTCAAGATGGACAGAACTAGGGTTTAACCCTAATCAAGAATTTAATTCTTTTACATGTATGGGAATTTAATTCCCCAAAAAGGAAATTAGGGTTTAACCCTATATAAGAATTTAATTCTTGCACAATAGGAATTTAATTCCTCCAAAATCATAATTATGGTTTAACCCTGCAGAGAATTTAATTCTCAAAATAAAATAAGGAGACTTAAAAGATCTCTGTGCATAAAAAGAATTAATGTCACGTGTCCCCACGTGACCCCTGAAAAGATCACCAGAAATGAGAAGGAAAAATCACTGAGGCAATGCCTCACGTGCTCCCACGTGACCTACAAAACACAGAAAGAAAAAGCAAAAGAAATATGAGCTTGAGGCGCTCTCACGTGCCCCACGTGACCCCTTAGAAAGTACTTTAATGAGCAGTGCATAGATCTCCATCACGTGTCAATACGTGATGCTCAAAAGATGAAAAAGTGTTTAACACTTAATTGCAGAACGAAGAAAAGGGATCTGGTCCCACTTTTGGGCGCTCTTACGTGTCCACACGTGACCCCTCTTTCTTTAGTGTTTAACACTAATTTGGGGATTCTATTTCCAGTGTTTAACACCGATTGTTTCTAGTGTTTAACACTAAATTGAAGATTATATTTCCAGTGTTTAACACTGATTGTCTTTTAGTGTTTAACACTAATTTGAGAGTTCTACCTCCAGTGTTTAACACTGTTGTTCTATAGTGTTTAACACTACTTTTAGCCAAATTGACTAATTTTCTAGAGGCAAAAGTCCCTCCTCCAAATGAATCTCAAAATTGAGGAAATCAAAGACAAAATGTTGTCAGAGCCCCCAAACCTCTGTTTAGCACTGCTGAATGATGAAGGGCTGAACCCAAACAAATGTCTAATGGCCCAAAGGGCCAATATTTCAAACATAATTGGACTTAGCCCAAACTGGCCATAAGTCCTCAAATCATCTTGAACTGAGCACATCTTCTCTTTCAACCAACTCCTTGGTTCAAGGGTACATCTCTGAACTTCTCTGATATTTATCGTTGTAATCCTTCAACGTCTTCAGAGAGGTGATGTGTCCCGACAGCCATACATTTTATGGACCACTATGTCCTTAAACTGGTATTAGACCACTATGTCCTTAAACTGGTATTGGACCACCATGTCCTTAAACTGGTCATCGACCGCAATGTCCCTAAACTAAACAATTGAGTCCAAATGCTCTCTTGTTGGATTTAAACGATCCCGTTAAGTTGATCTTAGTCTGAAATGAGACTAATGTATTCTTAATAGACGTTTAAGTTGATCTTAGTCTCAAATAAGACTAACGTGTCCTTAAACCAACCCCCAAACCCAAATCTAAGAAAATACGGATTTGGACTAATCCACGTCCTACGGGCGACAACATAAATTAGTTTCCGTATACAATCCACGGGCAACCACAAACAAAAAAACACTCACGACACGAAGTGACCATCTGGAGAAGGAGAAAGTTGTTACCGCGATGCGGTAACGTAATTAACTGCAGGGGCTTGTGCCTGCAGGGAAGAGCGTCCCCACAATCAAAAACCCCTTAAACGAGGGGGAATCTGACGAAGTCTGCTATATCGGCCGCATCCGTTTAAACCTTCGATACACGGTGCCATAAATCAACTTGGCATCTTCGGAGAGGTGGACGGATAGCACCAAATAGCATCTGTCCCGAATTTCATGCAAGACGCCCACCGCGTCTCCGCCGCGTCTTTCGGAGGGGAACAATAACATTTTAGGTCATCTAAAATAAATTAAAATTGCATTTCATAGCCTGCATGATACCCCTAACCCCGTGGTAGCGTTCGCACATCTTGTTCTTGTTCCGTTCAGTGAAACAGATGTGTTTGGATGGCTACGCGCACGTACGTGCGTCCGTTCATGGGGGTATGAATTTTCGTTACCTGATTATTCTTTTTAAAATTTGGAAGTTGCATTTATTTTTCATAATTAAAATCTAAATTTTTGGACCCGTCCCGGGCGCGATTTGGAATATTTTGGTATCCGCCTAAATTCAAAATTTATTAAATTTTATTTTAAACGTTTCCTTTAAAAATTTAGTTTAACAGTTGAAAGATTTTTACAACTAACCTAAATATTTTTAAAAACTAAAAATCAAAATCTTTTCTTAAAACAATCCCCAGCTTCCTTCATTGCGCTGACCCCACTAACCTTCTCTCCTCTCTTCTCTCTTTCTCTCTCCCCGCTACGATACAAATTTATCTCTCCTCCCCTTCTCTCTCCTCTTGATCTCTCTCTTCTCTCTATCTCTCTCTCCCCCTCTCTCTAATCTCGTGACTCTCTCTCTTCTCTCTTTCCCTTTCTCTCTCTGTCTCTCTCTCTTTCCTCTCTCTCTCTCTTAATATTTTTTAACCCCATATTTAACACCACGTCTCTCTCCCTCCTCGTTCTTTCTCTTCTCCCTCTTTCATCGTTTCGTTTCCGCCTCTTCAAGAACCCCATCGCCTGCCCTCGTACGCCGACGACGACCACCTCGTTGGCCTCGTAACCACCTCCTCGACCTCGTCTCCACCTCCCTCACCCTCTTCTTCACCTCCACAACCTCCTCCTCTTTTCTCTCTCCGTTCCCGACGTGAGCCCTTGCCTTCGCCTCGTCGTCGCTCTCACCATTCACCACCATCGCCTCCGCCTCATCTTCTCTAACCCATACTGGCAAGCCCTAACATCACCGCCATCGACCTAAGCAACCCATCGCCCTCGTCATCCTTCCTCGAAACCCAACTTCGGCCATCCCTCCTTCAACTTCGGCCACCCCACCTTCAAATCCACAACCCATCTTCATCGTCGACAGCAACCATCAACCCCGAAACCATCTCACCTGAGAAAACCCAGATCTACACGCAGGCGATGAATCAGCAGAAGCTCTCGTTTCAGGCTGGCGAGCACCACGCCTTGGTTCGATCCCTTCCCCTCTCTTTTTTTTATTCTTTTCTTCGATCGTATGATGATCGATTGCTTGCTTGCTTGCTTAAGAAATACAGCAGAAAAGGAACACATTCACAAAAGGTTATGATGATTATTGGAAATAACTTGTATGCTATTTGCAATGTGATAGTACATACATTAATCTTTCTCCCATGTCTTGGAACTTGAGTTTTTGCAACTTTAGGTTCTTGCTTTACTGCTGTATAAAATACATGATAACGCCTGTGCAATGATCTTAATGGCCTGTTGGTCCCATTGGCTTACTTATTTTTGATTGATTATTGTCTTCAAAGCGGGACTTCAGCAGCCCTGTCTCTTTATCTCTGGTTTCGTTTGTGCTGGCTTATACTCAAAATATTTCATTCGAGTCGTCATCATTACCACCTTGCATCTCGCGCAGAACCCATCAAACCCTAGCTTGCAACCCTTTCCTGAGCCTTGAACCCCGCAGTCTCATCACAAGTGCTTCTTCTTCTTTTTCTTTATTTCTTAGATCTGTATTTTTCATAGATCGCCGGAGCCGTGACCGTCGCTGCCATTCCAGACGATTCAGTGGACGTCCCCTACCTGCGTGGTCACATTCGTGCATTGCCTGGTCCTGTTCCGTACGCGCGAGCATGCATCGAGACTTTTACCGACTTTGGACATTGCCGTGCGTATCCGTATCACGATCTATCGAGGCAAGTTAATCTTGCTACATGCTATCTAAATTATTTTATACCTATTTAAATATAGATTATACCTGTAGCGTAAATCTTATACCACATGTTTCATTTTATCATGTTTCGATGTTCCATTTGCATTCGCTTATATCATTTTAGATCTAGATCATGAAAATAATCTTATTACACGGTAGATTACATTACAAGGCACCTATACCAATATTTATATCACATACTGCTTAGTTGTATAACCCACCTTACCATTGATAGTTCGTTATAATGTATCGGATACCATTTTGCACCCATCTCTTTAGAATATAGTTAATTGCATCCATATGTTTTAATCTGTACCTATTTGCATACCACATCACAATGTTCCATTTTATTGTTGCATTGGTACCCCATACTTGTTTTGTGTACCCATACTTATTAGGGTTTGATTACGAGCACCCTCGTGACATTTGTGCACTCCTGACATGACTTGGTATACCATTACTTGACAACGACGTGATACCGTGCACTTCTTAACATGACATGATACCTATATACTACCTGACTTGACCTGATGTACCATGGCTTTACCTGTTACCTTATCTTGTTACTAATGCCAACAAACCTGACCTGTTGTCCCTACGGACATTTCCTGTTGTCTATCCAGACAAACCTGTACCTGCCTGATCCTGTGTTGGCATTAGCTCCAGATTATTTAATACCTGCCTTGAACATATATAACTTGGGGGTATGGGGAAATCAATGATGAAACTTGACTTATAACTCGACAGTTCGACACCTTTTCTGATCAGTCTTACGGGCTAGGCCAGCCCCGGGATGATGCTGCTGACATCACTCGTCATTACCCACTACCCTTTATTGCCTTGCGGCACGTCTCGGATTCAGCCAGAGAGTCATAGACCGTGATCCCGGGCATGCACGGGATACTATTGAGTTACATCGATGATTCATCAAATTGATTTCAAAAGACTTGAGAGTAGATAACCCAGTAGACCAGTTTAACTTACTCACTGCACACTACCCTTCACTGTCCTTATTGATATTGTTGTTTACCTGTTTTACCGTTCATGCACATACCTGTATGTCTTGCTACCCCTGTTTATATTATTACTTGATGTTATGACGCACTGACGTCTGGGTTTTGCATGGCCCAGATTTTCTACCTTTGTTGCAGACTGATCAGGAGTACTGCCGCTGTTAGATCGAGCGGTGAGGACTCTGTTGGTATCCAGATTTACTATTCCAGGTGTTTTATTTATTGGATCTTTTGCTTCCGCATATTATATTATTTCTTGACTCATTTATTCTGGCTTATGGACATATACTAGATAATTTAGTTTACTTTCATATTCTTGATATCTCTACAGCCGTAATGTGACCGTGGAAGGATTTTTCCTATCCACAGGTAGCATGGTTGGCTATGTCACGTGCCTATCTTAGCGTACTCTGGGAAGCGGGGCATGACATGATTCTTTTGGTATCAGAGATATAGGGTATAGGTTAATCGAGTTTGATTCTTTTGTTGTTGGGTATTGGACCCAATACACGAATCAGAATACTCGTGATTAGGAACATGTCCTGCCACCTTGTTATCATGATTCTTGAATCATATCTTTCTCTTGATCCTTTGTCTTGACGATATGCAAACAACTTTGTATCTCGACTGGAAATCTTTTGGTTCCCTATTGTTTCTCCCTGTTCTTTGATTCTGATACTAGGATTTGGGCGACTTGAGTGGAGTTATGTGATTGTAACCATGAACTGCAGCATGGTTACAATGCGGTACTCTATTTAAGTAACTTGGAGTCCTAGTCTTGATTCACTTCCTTGTTTCATGGTCGATATATTGCCTTACTTCTCTTGCTTTCCAGTTCATGTTTATCGCAAGCTTGAATTCGGTTTACCGTGCTTATCTTCTTTAGTGTTTGGCTTCAGGTGAAATCGTTTCAGATATCCTACTTGATCATGTCTTTCCCGCATTAGAATTATTCAATTCTGGTGCATTCCTTTGTTTGTTGTTGTCTTGGGAATGGATTTTCTCGGCACTGTCCACGCTCACATTGATTGTAGGACAAAGGAAGTGATTTTCCAGATTCCCAGACATCCCGAGTTTATCTTTGCTGGAGGAAGCAGTTCTGTCGGGCCGGTCGAGTTTAGGGCTAGGCCGACAGATAATGTTCTTTCGTCGATGGAAGTGGGAACATATAACCATGGATATCGTGACAGCTTTACCACGGAGTCCAAAGGGCAACAATGCAGTTCGGGTGATTTTTGATCGATTGACCAAGGTAGCTCACTTCATACCGTTTCGATTTGGTCAGTCAACGGAAGCGTTAGCAGAACGGTACATGCAGGAGATTATGAGATTGCATGGAGTATCTGTGAGCATCGTGTCCGACCGTGACACCCGATTCTTATCACACTTCTGGAAGAGCTTACAGGAATGTTTGGAGACTCGATTGAAGTTTAGCGCACCTTATCAGCCTCAAACAGATGGCCAGTCGGAGAGAACGATCCAAACTCTAAAAGACATGTTGAGAGCTTGCATGTTAGACTTCAAGGGTTCATGAGAGGATCATCTACATTTGGTGGAGTTTTCTTACAATAACAGTTTTCAGGCGACTATTCAAATGGCTCCATTTGAAGTATTGTATGGTCGCAAGTGTCGTTCACCTGTTTGTTGGGACGATGTTGGTGAACGAAGATTGTTGGGACCAGATTTGGTTGTGCAAACAGTTGAGAATGTTAACACTATCCGGAACCATATGAAAGCAGCACAAGACCAACAGAAAAGTTGGGCAGATACATCGAGAAGACCTCTAGAGTTCGTCGTTGGTGATTTGGTATTCTTGAAGATATCACCGACTAGAGGGGTGATCCGTTTCGGAAGTCGAGGAAGTCCTCGATTCGTTGGACCTTTTGAGATTTTGGAGCGTATTGGAGAAGTGGCGTATCGTTTGGCGTTACCGCAATCCTTGGCGAATGTTCATGACGTGTTTCATGTATCTCAACTCCGTAAATATGTTCCAGATGAAACACACGTGCTGGATCATTCGGAGCTGACTGTCCGAGAAGATTTGACTTTTGAGGAGCGATCGATGTCGATTGTGGATCGAAGAGAAAAGGTTTTTAAGAACAAAGTTATCCCTCTTGTACTTGTTTCTTGGGGAAATCGCTCGCATGGAGAATCAACTTGGGAACGAGAAGATGAAATCCGATAGAAGTTTCCATATCTATTCTTGTAGTTTGTTGTTTGTTTATTCTTTCTTGTTCTTGGAATTTCGAGAACGAAATTCTTTTGTAGTTGGGTATAATGTAACACCCTAGTTCATTTATACCAGTTTCAGTTCTCGTATTTTCTTAATTGTGGTATTTTCTTGATTTATCGTGTTTTGGGTACGAATGGTATCTTTACATTTTACTTTGCGTTCGACCCGACCCGCTTGCTTGAGTTTGTTTGATTTATATTTATGGATTATCCTGATTTGTTACGTAGACTGGTGCACTTTCATGTTTAATACATACTGGCATTTCATCTGACATCGCATGTTTTATCATATAACATTTTAGGTCATGTAAAATAAATTAAAATTGTATTTCATAGCTTGCATGATACCCCTAACCCCGTGGTAGCGTTCGCGCATCTTGTTCTCGTCCCGTTCAGTGAAACGGACGTGTTTGGATGGCTACACACACGTACGTGCGTCCGTTCTTGGGAGTATACATTTTCGTTACCTGATTATTCTTTTTAAAATTTGGAAGTTGCATTTATTTTTCATAATTAAAATCTGAATTTTTGGACCCGTCTCGGGCGCGATTTGGAATATTTTGATATCCGCCTAAATTCAAAATTTATTAAATTTTGTTTTAAACGTTTCCTTTAAAAATTTAGTTTAACAGTTGAAAAGATTTTTACAACTAACCTAAATATTTTTAAAAACTAAAAATCAAAATCTTTTCTTAAAACAATCCCCAGCTTCCTTCATTGCGCCGGCCCCATTAACCTTCTCTCCTCTCTCTCTTCTCTCTCTCTTCTCTCTTTCTCTTTCCCTTTCTCTCTCTGTCTCTCTCTCTTTCCTCTTTCTCTCTCTCTTAATATTTTTTAACCCCATATTTAACACCACGTCTCTCTCTCCCTCCTCGTTCTTTCTCTTCTCCTTCTCTCATCGTTTCGTTTCCGCCTCCTCAAGAACCCCATCGCCTGCCCTCGCACGCCGCCGACGACCACCTCGTTGGCCTCGTAACCACCTCCTCGACCTCGTCTCCACCTCCCTCACCCTCATCTTTACCTCCACAACCGCCTCCTCTCCTCTCTCTCCGTTCCCGATGTGAGCCCTTGCCTTCGCCTCGTCGTCGCTCTCACCATTCACCACCATCGCCTCCGCCTCATCTTCTCTAACCCATACTGGCAAGCCCTAACATCACCGCCATCGACCTAAGCAACCCATCACCCTCGTCATCCTTCCTTGAAACCCAACTCCGGCCATCCCTCCTTCAACTTCAGCCACCCCACCTTCAAACCCACAACCCATCTTCATCGTCGACAGCAACCATCAACCCCGAAACCATCTCACCTGAGAAAACCCAGATCTACACGCAGGTGATGAATCGGCAGAAGCTCTCGTTTCAGGCTGGCGAGCGCCACGCCTTGGTTCGATCCCTTCCCCTCTCTTTTCTTTATTCTTTTCTTCGATCGTATGATGATCGATTGCTTGCTTTCTTGCTTGCTTGAGAAATACAGCAGAAAAGGAACACATTCACAAAAGGTTATGATGATTATTGGAAATAACTTGTATGCTATTTGCAATGTGATAGTACATACATTAATCTTTCTTCCATGTCTTGGAACTTGAGTTTTTGCAACTTTAGGTTCTTGCTTTACTGCTGTATAAAATACATGATAACGCCTGTGCAATGATCTTAATGGCCTGTTGGTCCCATTAGCTTACTTATTTTTGATTGATTATTGTCTTCAAAGCGGGACTTCAACAGCCCTGTTTCTTTATCTCTGGTTTCGTTTGTGCTGGCTTATACTCAAAATATTTCATTCGAGTCGTCATCATTACCACCTTGCATCTCGCGCAGAACCCATCAAACCCTAGCTTGCAACCCTTGCCCGAGCCTTGAACCCCGCAGTCTCATCACAAGTGCTTCTTCTTCTTCTTCTTTTTCTTTATTTCTTGGATCTGTATTTTTCATAGATCGCCGGAGCCGTGACCGTCGCTGCCATTCCAGACAATTCAGTGGACGTCCCCTACCTGCATGGTTACATTCGTGCATTGCCTAGTCCTGTTCCGTACGCGGGAGCGTGCATCTAGACTTTTACCGACTTTGGACATTGCCGTGCATATCCGTATCGCGATCCATCGAGGCAAGTTAATCTTGCTACATGCTATCTAAATTATTTTATACCTATTTAAATATAGATTATACCTGTAGCGTAAATCTTATACCACATGTTTCATTTTTATCATGTTTCGATGTTCCATTTGCATTCGCTTATATCATTTTAGATCTAGATCATGAAAATAATCTTGTTACACGGTACATTACATTACAAGGCACCTATACCAATATTTATATCACATACTGCTTAGTTGTATAACCCACCTTACCATTGATAGTTCGTTATAATGTATCGGATACCATTTTGCACCCATCTCTTTAGAATATAGTTAATTGCATCCATATGTTTTAATCTGTACCTATTTGCATACCACATCACAATGTTCTATTTTATTGTTGCATTGGTACCCCATACTTGTTTTGTGTACCCATACTTATTAGGGTTTGATTACGAGCACCCTCGTGACATTTGTGCACTCCTGACATGGCTTGGTATGCCATTACTTGACAACGACGTGATACCGTGCACTTCTTAACATGACATGATACCTATATACTACCTGACTTGACCTGATATACCATGGCTTTACCTGTTACCTTATCTTGTTACTAATGCCAACAAACCTGACCTGTTGTCCCTACGGACATTTCCTGTTGTCTATCCAGACAAACCTGTACTTGCTTGATCCTGTGTTGGCATTAGCTCCAGATTATTTAATACCTGACTTGAACATATATAACTTGGGGGTATGGGGAAATCAATGATGAAACCTGACTTATAACTCGACAGTTCGACACCTTTTCTGATCAGTCTTACGGGCTAGGCCAGCCCCGGGGTGATGCTGCTGACATCACTCGTCATTACCTACTACCCTTTATTGCCTTGCGGCACGTCTCGGATTCAGACCGAGAGTCATAGACCGTAATCCCGGGCATGCACGGGATACTATTGAGTTACATCGATGATTCATCAAATTGATTTCAAAAGACTTGGGAGTAGATAATCCAGTAGACCAGTTTAGCTTACTCACTGCACACTGCCCTTCACTGTCCTTATTGATATTGTTGTTTACATGTTTTACCGTTCATGCACATACCTGTATGTCTTGCTACCCCTGTTTATATTATTACTTGATGTTATGACGCACTGACGTCTGGGTTTTGCATGGCCCAGATCTTCTACCTTTGTTGCAGACTGATCAGGAGTACTGCCGCTGTTAGACCGACGGTGAGGACTCTGTTGGTATGTAGATTTACTATTCTAGGTGTTTTATTTATTGGATCTTTTGCTTCCGCATATTATATTATTTCTTGACTCATTTATTCTGGCTTATGGACATGTACTAGATAGTTTTACTTTTCTGTCCTTGATATCTCTACAGCCGTAATGTGACTGTGGAAGGATTTTTCCTATCCACAGGTAGCATGGTTGGCTATGTCACGTGCCTATCTTAGCGTACTCTGGGAAGTGGGGTGTGACAGAGATTGAGAACCTCCTCATATACGGGGACTCCCAACTGGTCGTTAGTCAAGTAAACGGCGACTATCAAACGTGCAAACCAGAATTGGTAAAGTACGGCGAGAGGGTACAGCAACTGCTGACCCAAATACCTTCCTACATCTTGGAAAGCATACCGCGTGCAGAAAATAGCAAAGCAGATGCACTAGCTAAGCTCGCTAAAGAAATGGCTGACGAGAACCTCGATGACGTGAGAATCGTTGTGCAAAGCCGTCGGGTTCTTGCGCCGGCGGAAATATCTCCGGAGTCGTCCGAAGAAAAAAGAGCGACTGAGCAAATGGCTATGCAAATAAAAGACCGGGAAAAGGGTGAGGATTGGAGAGAAGTCTTTATAGACTACTTCAAATCCCGTCGAACGCCTGAAGATGCGTCCTCAAAACATCAGCTCATGAAGCGAGCCCTATATTTCGCCTTCGTCAATGATACTCTGTACAGGAGGTCGTTCGATTCTCTATGGCTAAGATGCCTGGGACCTGAAGAGGCAAAGAGAGTCGTCCAAGAAACTCATGATGGACTTTGCGGTTCTCACCAAGTCAGGCCGAAGATGAAGCTAAAGATCAAACGGATGGGTTATTATTGGCCCACGATGATCCAAGACTGCCTCGAATACGTGAAGCAGTGCCACTCGTGCCAGATTCACGGGGAATTTATCCACAGCATCCAAATCCATTATACCCGACAGTGGCTAGCTGGCCATTCGAAATGTGAGGAACTGACATAGTAGGTCCCATCGAACCGGCATCGTCCAGAGGACATCGTTTCATTTTGCCGACAACTGATTACTTCTCCAAATGGGCGGAAGTAGTACCGCTGATGGAAGTGAAGACAGATAATATCCTCCATTTCTTCAAGACACACGTCATTTATCGGTTTGGCACTCCGTGACGGATCATCTCCGATAATAGGCCAGCCTACAGAAGCCACAAGATCAGCCGCTTCGCACAACAGCACAATATAGACTGGAGTTACTCCTCAGTTTATAACCCCCGAGCCAACGGTCTAGCTGAGGCTTTCAACAAAACCTTGACAAAGATTGTGAAAAAGACGGTGTCTCGAAATAAGAAGGACTGGCATGAGAGACTGCATGAAGCTCTCTGGGCGTATCGAACTATGTTCAAAACGGCCACGAATACGACGCCGTATGCATTGGTATTCGGTACCGAGGCGGTACTTCCTCTCAAGATAGAGCTACCCTCTCTACGAGTCGCAGTTTATTACGAGCTAACGGACGAAGAGAATGCTCACCTTCGGCTTGAGGAGCTCGATGCCCTTGATGAAACCCGGCTCATAGCGCAGCAGAATCTGGAAGCTTATAAAGCAAAGATGACGCGCTCATATGAAAGATTGACTAGGCTGAGGACAATCCACCAAGGTGAACTCATGTTAATGGTCAAAAGACCTATGATTCCCAATCGCACCAAGCGGGGGAAATTCGAGCCGAACTATGAAGGCCCATACATCATAGACAAGGTCTACCAGGGTGGAGCCTACCTACTCATGGACATGCATGGTGAAAGGCCCTTCAGGCCAATAAATGGTCTCTTCCTGAAGAAATACTATGCCTAACGAGTCACGGCCTAGGTCAATGATAGACGACGACGACTATGTCCGCTCGCTATCTCCCTAAGCCTAAACTCTGTAAGTAGTAACCGGCTTCCTTAACAATGGACTGAAATGTCCTTAAACTAACAACGGACCGAAAACATCCTTAAACTAATGACGGACCGAAACGTCCTTAAACTACCAACGGACTACTATGTCCTTAAACTACCAACGGACTACTACGTCCTAAAACTAGCTGTTGACCGAGATGTCGATAAACTATGGTGGATTGCAGCATCCCAAAGCTAATAAAAAAAAAGGGAAAAAAGAAAACGGTATGTCCATAAGCAAAATGGGCACGGATGAAAACCCGAAAGGGCTCCGTGAGTAAAAACAGCAGGGCTACCGGCGAGTGTTTGTGAAAACCCGAAAGGGCGCAACCTCGTTAAAAGACACTTGCAAGGTCCTCTCGACCTTGTAAGGAGAAATCACCGGCGTGAGATCCTTACGACTCACAAGGGAGCAACACACTTAGGGATCCCCACGATTCTTGAGGAGAAATCACACCTACGAGATCCTCTCGACCCGTAGGGAGAACCCTCTTATGGGACCCTCACGGCTTATAAGATTCAAAAGTCTTAAGTTACAGAGACCTAAATCTATTCTTAAGCAGCCCCCACAACCTCCAATACTTCCCTACAAGCGGCTCAATGCTGACCCTTGTATACAATCCACGGGCGCAAATAAACATTTCCCTAACCAAGTCCCATTCGTGGCTAGGGATATGTTTGCACAGTGAGCAACCCTTGTGAGTCCTCTCGACTTATAAGGGGAAAAACTCTCTTGTAAGATCCTTACGACTTACAAGAAGCCATACACTTAGGAGTCCTCACGATTCCTAAGGAGAAAACACACCTACGAGATCCTCATGACTTGTAGGGAGAAATACCTTTGTGAGACCCTTACGGCTCATGAAGTCAAAAGCCTTAGTTGACATGATCCTAACCCTGTTCGCTAAGCTACCTTTGTTCGGTATCGACAGAGGCAAATGATGATTCGCTCCTGGCAAAATTCCAGTTGTAGCGGTGCTGATGCCGAAATCAGTGTCTAATCCCAAGCTTGCAGCGAAAAGCTAGCAAGCCACACATGCATACGAAATAACCGAAATGATGGGGCAACTTGCAAACAAAATTAGCAAGTAAAAATATATGCATGCAAAATAGCCGAAATGATTGGGCAACTCGCAATAAAAAGCAGCGAGTAAAAATAAAAAAATTAGCCGAAATGATTGGGCACCACGAAAAATA
Organism: Agapanthus africanus; assembly: GCA_030015575.1. Lineage (NCBI taxonomy): Eukaryota > Viridiplantae > Streptophyta > Magnoliopsida > Asparagales > Amaryllidaceae > Agapanthus > Agapanthus africanus. The sequence continues at coordinate 275,852,964 of JASDDO010000019.1, read as the reverse complement.
GCCGAAATGATTGGGCAATCGGGACCTCCGCGATATAAAAGCTGAAATGATAAAGCATCGCGGAAAGAAATAAAAAAATGAATGGATAAAATTTATGCCCTACAGGTGATATCATATCAATCCCTGTATACAATCCAGGGGCGCAAACAAAGAAAGGATCACACTCCTCCTCCCTAGGTTTTATCAGAAGAAGAAGCCAAATCTCGACGGTTCTCCGATAGCCTGGAGATCATCTCAACATTCGTCTCATTACAACAGACACAATATCAAGCAAAGCGGAACAACGGCAACTCCCAGTTCCATGACTCGGCGGTGTACAGATGGCCGAGAGTCAAATTCCGACTCCGTGAAATGCGGATAAAGTCAACCCTTCCTGGCTATGTGGAACGCGGATTATGTCACTTACGACCCCGTGTGAAGCATCCAGAGCGGATCCTGATCCTCGCAGAGCACGAAAGTGAACCCGTGTGAAGCATCCAGAGCGGAACCTGGTCCTCGCCGAACACGGCAGTGAACCCGTGGGAAGCATCCGGAGTAAATTCCTGGCTACGTGGAACGCGGATTATGTCACTTTTGACCCCGTGGAAAACGTCCAGAGCGGATCCTGGTCCTCACAGAGCACGGCAGTGAACCCGTGTGAAGCATCCAGAGCGGAGCCTGGTCCTCGCCGAACACGGCAGTGAACCCATAGGAAGCATCCAGAGTAAATTCCTGGCTACGTGGAACGCGGATTATGTCACTTTTGACCCCATAGAAAACGTCCAGAGCGGATCCTGGTCCTCGCAGAGCACGGCAGTGAACCCGTGTGAAGCATCCAGAGCGGAGTCTGGTCCTCGCCGAACACGGCAGTGAACCCGTGGGAAGCATCCAGAGCAAATTCCTGGCTACGTGGAATGCGGATTATGTCACTTTTTGACCCCGTGGAAAACGTCCAGAGCGGATCCTGGTCCTCGCAGAGCACGGCAGTGAACCCGTGTGAAGCATCCAGAGCGGAGCCTGGTCCTCGCCGAACACGGCAGTGAACCCGTGGGAAGCATCCAGAGCAAAATTCCTGGCTACGTGGAACGCGGATTATGTCACTTCTGACCCCATGGAAAACGTCCAGAGCGGATCCTGGTCCTTGCAGAGCACGGCAGTGAACCCGTGTGAAGCATCCAGAGCGGAGCCTGGTCCTCGCCGAACACGGCAGTGAACCCGTGGGAAGCATCCAGAGCAAACATCGGACTGTGGAGTCCTTAAATCCATGGACTATGATGTCCTTAAGCTCGACCGTGATGTCTTAAAACTAACATCGGATTGTGGAGTCCTTAAATCCACGGACTATGATGTCCTTAACCTTGATCGTGATGTCTTAAAACTAACAACATTGGACTGTGAGGTCCTTAAACTCACGGACTATGATGTCCTTAACCTTGACCATGATGTCTTAAAACTAACAACATTGGACTGTGAGGTCCTTAAACTCACAGACTATGATGTCCTTAATCTTGACCGTGATGTCTTAAAACTAACAACATTGGACTGTGAGGTCCTTAAACTCACGGACTATGATATCCTTAATCTCGACCGTGATGTCTTAAAACTAGCAATTGACCGTAATGTCCTTAAACTAATTTTACCTTGGTTCAAGGGTACATCTCTTCACTCCTTTGGTATTTGTCGTTGTAATTCCTCAATGAATTCAAAAAGGTGATGGGTCCTGACAACCACATATAACATTGGACTGTGGAGTCCTTAAATCCACGGACTATGATGTCCTTAACCTCGACCGTGATGTCTTAAAACTAACATCGGACTGTGGGGTCCTTAAACCCATGGACTATGATGTCCTTAACCTCGACCGTGATGTCTTAAAACTAATATCGGACTGTGAGGTCCTTAAACTCACGGACTATGATGTCCTTAACCTCGACTGCGATGTCTTTAAACTACGGTATCATGGAAAACGTCCAGAGCAACCCTTAACTCCGTGAAATGCGGATAAGGACAACTTCACCCATCACTTGCGGGTCCTCACGACTCGTAAGGGAGCAAATTCTCTTGTGAGATCCTTATGACTTTCAAGAGAAAACACACTTAGGAATCATCACGATTCTTAAGGAGAAATTACACCTACGGGATCCTCTCGACCGGTAGGGAGAAAATTCTTTATGAGACCCTCACGGCTCATAAAGTTGAAAAGTCTTAGGTGACAGATCCTAACCCTGTTTTCTAAGCCATCACCACCATACAAAGAGCACAAGACTGACAGCTATATGCTATCTACAGATCGCACTTGCTAAAATCGCATGGCAACAACACAGCAAAGAAAAGAAAGCAACAAGGAGAACATCTGATTTCCATTTAATTAAGCGTTCGAGGCATACCCTATTCATGCATGTGCAAAAGACTTAGAACATAAAATAAAACACGCTAAAATGAGAAATTTGCCATTCATATTGCAAAAAGATTCTTACAATTATGAAAACAATAAACAAAGACATTATTAAAATAATTACAATGGCAAAACCTCAGATCCAGGGCATGGATTGAGGAACTCAAAAGTGACTTTGTCCAGAATTTTCCAGGCCTGGCGAACCATCCTAGCATGCTTTCTTTCGCGATCGCAAGCGTCGGGATCCCCATGGATGTCCTCCACCCTCCGATAGGCAGCAAGTATGGCAGACTGTTGAAAAGCCTGGTGCAGGAGATCGACAAGATTGTCTCGCCGTCTCTTTGAGATTAGGCTCATCAAATACACCGAGTGCACCTTATTCTCAGCGGCATCCAATGCCCTAAGCGGCACGTCGGTACAGAATAGAGGGAGCGCTTCCCAGATCGCTCCCACAATAAGCTTCAGGAGAGAGGAACGCCGAGGAAGTAGTTGACCATTGTATGCGTCAAAGCGACTCATAATTTCGGCACACTCGGCGTTTGTGAATTCTCGATTCTGAGAACGACCGAGTGAGCGGATGTCTCCGTAAGAGATAATCTCGTCGAGATCATACATGTGAGCGTCCATTACTCCTGTAAATGAAAATCAGCAAAGTTAGCAGACAGACTGAATAAACAATTTCTTATTCAAAATAGGCACATGGAGTTAAATTCCTCGAAAGCAATGCTCTGCAAACGGTAGTGACACCTGTCAAAATCAGTTATGAAGGGAATTTAAAGAAATCTCCCGAGAACATTAAAAGCTTTGCTCTGAAAAGATGATATAATTCATCAAAAATAAAATTCCATCTTTAATCTTCAAGATCCATGAAAAACTCTTAAGAGTTCTTCTATATGATTCGAAACGAGCAAAGCTCCATTAATGAAGGAAGAAATTATAAATAAAATCCTTTTAAAGAGCTCTATTAATGGAACCCTAAAAGGGTTCTCTTTAGATCAAAGATCTATAAAGAGCAAAGCTCTGTTAATTGGTAAAACCCTGGTTTATTAAAAATTTTAAACTATTCCTAAGTTTTGAAAGAGTTTTACTCTTGAGAAGTTCTTAAAACTGAAGAGAATAACTCTGAATAGGAGAAAATTCTTAAGAAAGAAGATGAAAATCATCTAAGGGGACCAAAGGTCCTATTTATAGGCATTGAGAGCCGTTTCAACTCCCCAAAAGTTGATCCAACGACTGAGATACTACCACCGCCGCGCTCACGTTTGGGCCACGTAAGCGCAACGGTGGGGGGGCATTTGTTTCCCCAATCAGAGCAAAGCTCTATTTTGAATTTCAAAATTCAAAAATTGAAGTAACGCTTCAGATCCCGCGCGCTGCGTGCCACGTGTCAAAAGCAGACACGCCAGCGCCAGGAGCGCTGAGCCCTAGGCAGCGCACCCCAATCAGAGCAAAGCTCTGTTTTCAAAATTCAAAAATTAAAAAGTTGAAGCAACGTTTCAGATTCAGCGCTCTGTGCTACGTGCCACGTGTCAAATACAGGTACGCTAGCGCAGTTGCGCTGCGCTCCGCACTGCGTGCCACGTGTCAAGCACGGGTGCGCTAGCGCAGTTGCGTTGCGGTCTGCGCTGCTCGCCACGTGTCCAACGCAGGTGCGCCAACGCTGGAATTAAAATTCCCACCGTTAGATCAAAGGATCTAATAATAATGATAAATCACTAATTAACCAGAATTAAATTCTGTTAAGGAAAGATTTCTCAAAATCTTTCCAAACAACAAGATTGTGCTTTAAGCACCGCTGGATCAATGATCCAATGGTAAATAATGAATTACCAAAAACAGAATAAATTCTGCATGGAAAGATTTCTCAATCTTATTAAAACAAGAAGATTATCTTCTGTCAAATAGAAGCCTTAGGATCAAAGATCTAACGGTGGGAAGTATTCCCCAATCAATCAAGAGAAAGATCTCTCAAAACCGATTTAACAAATCATTCGGCCCTATATAAAGGACCCCAGACTTCATATACAGAAAGAAAAAGAAAAAGAAAATAGAGAAAATACAGAAGAAGAGAAAAAAACCCTCTGCCAAAATAAAAGAGCGAGCTCTTAAGAAAAGTAGAGATTTCTTCATACTCAAGGTAAAAAAGAACTATATTCTTGAAAAAACAGAGATGAAAACATCTCAAAAAAGAAGAACCCTCTTCTAAAAAAGATCACAGATCTGAAAAAAAACCAAGGTCTTTGATATTAAGATCAAAAGATCTAATTATATAAAAAAATATAAGAAGTATTTTTACGTCGCCCACAGATCTTTGATCTATAAAGGTATAGCCTTTTATCAGAAACAAGAACTGTTGTTCTTGAATCTCGAGGCAAAGCCTCCTTAGAAGAACATAAAAGTTGTTCTATGATCTTAAAATCAATCAGATGTGCTTTGCGCTATTGAAGAGTGCCTTGCACTCATGAACTGTGCCTTTGCGCTCATTGGACCGGCGCACAGCGCCAGAACTTGCCACGTGTCAATCAGAGACACAATCTGCGCTTTGCGCTCCTGAAACAGAGCGCTGCGCTCATAGACTGGCGCTTAGCGCCAAGCGCGCCACGTGTCACTCGCTGGCGCGCCAACAGACTAGCGCAAAGCGCTCATAGATGGAAAGCGCAAGTGCGCTAATGAACCGGCGCTTAGCGCTGAGCGCGACATGTGTCACCCTCATGTGCGCTAGCGCAATGCGCTCTTTAATTGGCGCAAAGCGTCTAGTGCGCCACGTGGCGCGCTGTCAGAACATATTTTATTCTGATAAATACTATGCATTCAATATAAGACAAAAAATATCAGAGCCCAATGCTTGGCATTATTAAAAGGGCAGAGCCTAAACAAAAGAATAACAGATAGAACAAAAAACAAAATGTTAAACATTTTTAACTGGACTTAGCCAAATTTTGGCCATAAGTCCTCAATTTAAATTGAACTGAGCTCATCTGCTCTTCCAATCAATTTACACCCGGTTCGAGGGTACATCTCTTTACTCCTCTGATATCTGTCGTTGTAATCCTTCAACGTCGTCAGAGAGGTGACAGGTCCCGACAACCATATATTACTACGGATTATGGGGTCCTTAAACTCATGGACTATGATGTCCTTAACCTCGACCGTGATGTCTTAAAACTAATATCGGACTGTGGGGTCCTTAAACTCATGAACTATGATGTCCTTAACCTCGACCGTGATGTCTTAAAACTAATATCGAACTGTGGAGTCCTTAAATCCACGGACTATGATGTCCTTAACCTTGACCGTGATGTCTTAAAACTAATATCGAACTGTGGAGTCCTTAAGTCCACGGACTATGATGTCCTTAACCTTGACCGTGATGTCTAAAAACTAACATCAGACTATGGAGTCCCTAAATCCATGGACTATGATGTCCTTAACCTCGACCGCGATGTCTTAAAACTAACACCGGACTGTGAGGTCCTTAAACTCACGGACTATGGTGTCCTTAACCTTGACCGCAATGTCTTAAAACCAACAATGGACCGTAATGTCCTTAAACTAACTATCGACCGCAATGTCATTAAACTAAACAATAGAGCCCAATTGCTCTCTTATCGGATCTAAACGATCCCGTTAAGTTGATTTTAGTCTAAAATTAGACTAACGTGTCCTTAACAAACGTTTAAGTTGATCTTAACCTCAAATAAGGCTAACGTATCCTTAAACACAAGCCCCGCAAACCCAAATTTAAGAAAGATATGGATTTGGACTAGTCCACGCCCTACGGGCGACAACATAACTTAGTCTCCGTATACAATCCACGGGCAACCAAACACAAAACAAACACCCACGACACGAAGTGACCATCTGGAGAAAGAGAAATTTGTTACCGCGATGCGGTAGCGTAATTAACTGCAGGGGCTTGCGTCTGCAGGGAAGAGCGTCCCCATAATCAAAAACCCCTCAAACGAAGGGGAATCTGACGAAGTCTGCTATGTCGGCCGCATCCATTTAAACCTTCGATACATGGTGCCATAAATCAACTTGGCATCTTCGGAAAGGTGGACGGATAGCACCAATTAGCATCTGCCCCCAGATTCAGCCAAGACGTACAGTCTTCCCGGCTTCCGGCGGTGAACACATGGTTTTCTTTTTAAAATGATTTTTTTCTTTTGGGTGCAATATTGAAGGATGGTTGCTAAAGAGCAAGCCATGACCATTTCTACACTTGATGAGATTTTCATTTTTCCTCAATTGGTCCACGGTTGGTTCATGCTTCCTCTTCTCCTTCTCCTTGCTTCCATTTTTTAGCAAGATTCTAGAGAGAAGTTTGGTGGAGTTTTTCTACATCACCGTCCATCCAAACCTAGCGAGTTTGGGTCGTCGATTAGAGCCTCCTCCGTGTTCCCTCGGGTGGATCGTCTTCGGCAAAGGGTGGTCGATTCTCAAGCGCGATCCCGACGACTACGGGCTTAGAGGGGTCTTCCACAATTGGGTGGACACACGACAAAGATTGTATTTCTCAACCTCTTGCACTTGTAGAATAGCTATTTTAGGTATATGGTTCGAATCCTGGGTTTTATGAGACTCCGGTGCTCGCAAGAATTTTCATTTTCGCTTCCGTCTCGGCCGCGGTGCGGGCGCCGGATCCCAACAGTTCTATACTTGTTAATAAAAATCTGTTTCTTAAATCAAAAATAAATGACCTTGAATTTTCAATAAAGAAATTTGGCGTAAGTAATAAAAATTTGAATATGCTTTTGGGTAATCAAATGTAAGCTAATAACAGAAAGGGTCTTGGTTTTGATAATAAATGTGTTGACAAGAAAACACAAACTATGAATAATACGACAAAAGGAGGTGTGTTTCCTAAATATTTAGGATGTGGGTATGTAGGACACACCTTCAATAATTGTTTTTCAAGGAACCGTAACACAAGGTTTAAAGTTTAAATAAGTTTGGGTTCCAAAAAATACACTTACTAACAAGAATAGACCTATATGGATTAGTAGGTCACATCTTTCCTCTTTTATGTAAGTGTGCTGGCGGGCTAAGAAATAAGAATGTGAGTGGTATCTTGATTCAGGCTGCTCAAGGCATATGACGGGAGATAGTGAGAAGTTCGTTAGCCTAGAAAAGAAGAGTGATGGTTGTGTCGTTATGGAAAATAATGGGAAGTGCAAAATTTTGGGAAAAGCCAGATGTGCAACAAAGATATGAATGTGATTTTTTATTCTGATTTGTGTAAAATAATTGAAAAGGCTACAGGTAATGGTGTTCTTACATGTAAGCGTTTTAATAATATTTATACCATATCTTTCCAAGAACTAACACTTGCTAAATATTTGATTACGAAGGATGAGGAAGCAACTCTATGGCATAGAAGACTAGCACGTGTGAGTATGAGGTTGCTACAAAAGCTGGAAAAGAAAGAATTGGTAAGAGGAATTCCGCATGCGAAGTATGAGATTAACAAGATTTGAGAAACTTGTGCAAAAGTAAAATGACTATATCATCGTTTCTTTCGAAGAATGTGGTGAGTACAAAACGAGTTTTGGAGTTGATACACATGGACTTGTTTGGACCCAATGACATTGCAAGTTTCGAAGGTAAGAGGTTTTGTTATGTTTTGGTCGATAATTATTCTAGATTTATATATGTATACTTTATAGCCAAAAAGTCTGAATCTTTTGATTACTTTATAAATTTTTCAAACCAAGTTCAAAATAAAAAGTCTTTCAATAGTTACAATAAGTGATCACAGTGGTGAATTTGAAAATATCGGATTTGAAAACGTTTGTACTGAAAATGGTTTTAAACATGAATTCTCTTCTTCTAGAACACCCCCAACAAAATGGAATGGTCGAGAGAAAGTATCATACATTGCAAGAATTGGCTAGAACTATATTAAGTATGAGTTGTCTATCTTTTTTGGGCAGAGACAGTGAGTACCGCTTGCCATGTAATTAATTGGGTACTACTTAGATCAATACTAAACAAAACTAATTTTGAATTATGCAATGAAAGAATTCCTAACATATCATATTTTAAAGTATTTGGGTGTAGGTGCTTTATTTTGGATACAGGTGATCAATTCCTAAAATTCGCGGCAAAACCGGATGATGGAATCTTTATAGGATATTCGGCGGGGAGTAAAGCCTACAGAATCTACAACAAGCGATTGAAAACAATGTAGAATCGTTAAATGTCAAATTTGATGAGTCAAAAGAAGTTGTAGATGATGAGAAAGAAGATGATGTAATTAGGATATAAGAAAGAACTGGAGGCGAAATTGAAAGTTCAAATATGCCGAAGGAGAATGAAGAAAAAGGTGATGGCACACAAGTTCCTCCAATATCAGTTAATGCAGAGAATCTCAAGTTCAATCTAAATCATCCATCCGAACTAATTATAGGTAACCCAACGGCAGGTATACAAACTCGCTTTTCTTCAAATCTTTATGCTTTTTGTATCCATGGGGATTTTGTTTCAGAAATTGAGCCAAAAAACATTGATATTGCTTTGAGTGAGGATGGTTGGGTAATGGTCATACAAGAAGAATTAAATCAGTTTGTGAGAAATAAAGTTTGAAAATTAGTTCCAAGACCGAGTGATTATCCGGTAGTTGAGACTAAATAGATGTTTAAAAACAAATTGGATGAGGATGATAATGTGATTAGAAACAAAGCTAGGTTATTGGCAAAAGAGACTTTTGCACCAGTTGCTAGGTTAGAGACCATTAGAATTTTGCTTGCATTCGCATGTTTTAAGGGTTTTAAACTAAAACAAATGGATGTTAAAAGTGCATTTCTTAATAGTTATTTGGAGAGAAAAAAGTTTTTGTAGAACCCCCAGGTGGTTTAGAAAGTCGTGATTTTCAAAATCATGTTTTTGAGTTAGAAAAAGCTTTATACGGTCTTAAGAAAGCTCCTAGAGCTTGGTATGATCACCTTTCCACTTATTTGTTGGAAAATGAGTTTATTAAGGGGAGTGCAGACACGACTCTGTTTCTATTGCACGAGAGTCATAATTTTCTCATTGTTCAGATTTATGTAAATGATATTATATATGATTCTACTAATGATCTTTTGTGTCAAAAATTTGCGAAAGTCATACAGGATGAATTCGAGATGAGTTTGGTTGGAGAATTGAAGTGTTTTTTAAGCTTTCAAGTGAGGCAAAGCAGCGATGGCATTTTTATATCCCAACCGAAGTATGTGAAAGAGCTTATTAAGAAATTTAGGATGGAAAACTCGAAGCCTATAGGAACTCCAATAAGTACTTCAACAAAGTTGGACAAGAATGAACACGAAATTGCATTTGATCAAAAGAAATATTGAGATATGATTGGTTCGCTTTTATATTTTACTCCCTCTAGACTGGATATAATGTTTTCTTTGTGTTTGTGTGCACGTTTTCAAGCTAACCCTAAATATAATCACATTTCAAAGCTGTTAAAAGGATTTTTAGGTATTTGTGAGGCATACAAAATTTTGGGTTGTGGTGCGCCTCTTGTGATAAGTTTAACTTAATTGGTTTTTCTAATGTTGACTATGCTGGATATCATGTGGATAGGAAAAGCACTAGTGACACTTGTTTTATATTGGGTCATTCATTGATTTTTTGGTCGAATCGTAAACAAAATAGTGTAGCTTTATCAACAACTGAGACCGAACACATTGCATTTGGTAGTTGTGCAAAAGTTCTTTGGATGATACAAACACTAGTTGATTTTGGCTTTCATCTAAAGAATGTACCCCTTATGCGTGATAATAAGAGTGCTATTAATTTATCCAATAATGATGTTCACCATTCTCGTAATAAACGCATTGGCATAAGACATCGCTTTTTAAGGGATCAGGTAGATAAACAAGATATTTGCATTAAATATATTTCTATTGATGATCAACTTGCTGATATTTTTACGAAACCCTCAGATGGAGATAGGTTCTGTCATCTTCGTCTTGAATTGGGAATTTTAAAAAATGATTTAGTATGAGATGTTTGTAACATTATGTATATTTTTCATGCATTTTATTTTCTTTCTTTACTAAAAAACACACCAAAAAATCCAGTGGATTTCCTTTGGTTTGAAGGTAGACTATTTATTTGGATGCGATTTTGATTGATATCCTTTGCATATGAGGTTTTAGTATTATGATCATGAACTTTGATTTTATATTGATGAACTTTATGAGATTTTTTAGCACATTATGTGATTTTATTGTGACTACTTCATCTCCATCACACTCATCAATTATATATATTGCATGTGGAGAGAGTAGTTAACGTATTAGTAAAGGATAGTGGATTGAGTAAATTGAGTTTATGAACACTTTTGATACATGTTTGTGACCCTATCGATGAAAATGATTAAAAGATGTGCAAAATGCATAATAAAAAAGTAGTGAATGTATATAAACGTAACTAATAAAGTCATATGACACATGAAAAATGGATGCGGTTTATAGGATGACTAAGCTAAAGAGTATTCGACCTTTACTAAATGTTTAAACCTTTAGAGTCGATGTTACGTTCACTAAGCAATGCTTCTCACATATAAGTATCCTAACGGCATTGATTGAGAGTTAAGTATCTTGGTCTCATGGTTCCATGAGTTGAGCGACTCCACTTCATAGTCTCATGACTTAAGAAATAGTGGTTTGAATTTAAAAAGTGTTGGTTCGTTGGTTAACCCCATTGCTTTATATCCATTCTTTCACACACACGGGAGATGTTTTATGATCAATGATAATGCATACCTTGTTCGATGTTCGCGTTGTGTTTATTTTTTCGATTGTTGATCATACTTTATAATGCTTTATTCTTGTGTGTTTATGCGATTATTAATTGTTTTTGCTTTTGATGAAAACAAAAGGGGAAAAGGAAGTTAAAATAGCATGGGTTGGTTGGTTTGAAGAAAAAATTTTGAAAGCCGGTTTTTGATGAAAAAATCTTATTCTTAAAATGGTTCCACATGGGCCATTAGCATCTTTTGGGTTTCATGATTTGGTTGATGTATGGGGAAATGGGCGCAAATTGCGGCCAGAACCAATAAATCTGCGGCCGAAGTATGGGGAAATGGGCTCGTATTTTCAGGATAGGTTCTATGTCTTTATACTAGGTTACTGTCATGCCAACTTTTGCAACAAATACTTGGTTTAACAGTAGATCATCTGAGACCCAAACAAAACACTAAAAATACGATATTTACCCGAAACGATACGATACGCGATAAAAACTGAAACTAACAAGCTAAGCCACACAAAAATAACTTAAAGAACAGAAAGGAATCATTACCTAGCCAAAAGAACACAAAGATCCAAGCTTTGCAAACTCTAAAGCATCCATGAGGCAAAACCAAGATAAAGATGTGATTTTGATGAAGTTTGTGATGTTTAGTGATGGATTTTGTGTAGAAATGAGAGAGTGTTCAGTTTAGAATGAGGGAGATAAAGAAATGTGAATGAAATTGAGTGAGAAAGAATGAGAGAGTGTGAGAAAATGAGAGAGGGAGGTGGGTGTAGGGTGATGTGAGAGGTGAGTGTATCCAAAGCAATTAATGCACCATTAAATCTTTCACATACACCTCATCACTCATCCAAACAAATATCTTCTCACTCACAAAAGATCTAGGGTTTAGGTTAAGGATTGGATTAAATAAGGATTAGGTTAAGTGTCAAGGTTGCTAAGATCAAAATTAGCACAAACAAATCCTCACATTTACGTGCACACGTGCATGCATGTCCATAACAAATAATAATAAATTATTAATTAAATGTTATAAAATGTGAGGAACCCGAATTGGTAAACTTTTTACAGTAAACCCGCATTAACGTCTAAACGAACACTAACAGAAATCTAAGGCGTTATAATCTCCCCCCTTATAAAAATTCGTCCCCGAATTTAAAATTTTCACTAAGCGTACCTTCAAAGAGAAGATTAAAAACTCTCCTATCTCGCTCGTAGCCTCCCAAGTGATTACCCCACTATACGGCTATGTCCAAGAAAAACCCTTCACAGATGGCACGACCCTTGACCGACGTTTCTTCACCTGCCAAGCTATTAACACAATTGGCTGCTGGTGAACGAAAGATCGCGTCCAAGCTAAATGGTCTGGTGCTGAATCATGTGAGAAAGGTCATGAAGGTAATTGCAAAGTGTCGACACAAGGAATACGGGGTGAATACTCAATAATCTGGGCGGAAATGCCAAATTAAAGGCAACGGAACTAACTCGCTTTAAGGATCTCAAAAGGACCTACAATTCTGAGATAAGCTTCCCAAAACTCAACACGTCATTCATCGGAAATCCGTAGGAATACATGATCTCCCACTGCGAACTCAAGTCTACGACCACCATGGTCGGTATAAGACCTCTGTCCGCTATGGACAATTCTCATCCTGACCTAAAACAACTGGATCATCTCCGAAGTCTCTAGACTAGCTGGGGTCCAAAAATCCCACTACGCAGAGTCAGAAAAACAGACCGGTGATCGACACGACCTAACCCCTAAACCTAAAGGTTGCCAATTGGAATGCCTCCTGATAACAGCTATCGAAGGAGAACCCTAACAATGGCGAGTGACGATCCCCAACTACCGACAACAACTAAAACGTACGCACAAGCACATCCTCCATAGTCGGTATAGCCCGCTCTCACAAAACCATCATCCTGCGGATGGAAAGATGGAGCTAAAGCTCAACCAGTACCCAAGGCTTCCTGAAACTCCTGCCAAAGACGGCAAGCAAACATGGTGCCTTCATTGGATACGACCTATGAAGGAACTCCGTGCAACGCACAACTTAACAAAGAACCACTGAGCAAACTGAGCAAGACCGGACAACATCCAAATGGAGTCACACCATGTCTAGACCTGGGTAGACACCATAACGAAATTCGTGGAGATCTGCTCCCACTCCCACTTCGGAACGATTAAAGATTGCAACTCTTCAGCCGGTCTCAGATGCTCAACTTAGCACACAACAAGACAAACACCTTGAACGAAATCTGAAACTTCACTCTTCATCCTGCCCACCAGTAACTGACTCACAAGTCACGTCACAATTTGGTGGAACTTGGATGAACACCGAAAGCTGACTGATATGCCTGCTCTAGGATTTCGCGTCTCTACCCAATAGTATCAGGTATGCAAACGCGTCCCCAAATGTAGCACATCTGGTCACAAATCAAGGATTCCGAATCATTACCCAACCGAGTATGCTCAAGTATCTCTGACGAACGAGCATCGGCGGGCAGTGCCTCGCGAAAGCGATTAAGGAAAAGAGGTCGGGCGCGGACATGAGCAAGTTGTCCTCTCAGTAGAGGCGAACTTAAGCTGTACTCAACGATCGCACAAGAACTGTAAATCTGCAGAAGACTGTCTCAACAATCAACACCCGCTGCAGGAAGATGTATATTAAGCTCTGATGGTCCGTGAAAATCTGACACGACTCTCGAACAAGTAGTGTCTCCAAATCTCCAACGCACGACCACCGCGGCCATCTCCAGATCATGAGTGAGATATCCTGCTCGTACTTCCTCCAGATGTAGGGAAGCAAAAGCGATAACTCTATAGTGTCACCTCAGTACACAATCGAGCCCCAATCGCGAAACATTACAGTTAAACAACAAAGTCGTCCGAACCAGAAAGCAAAGAAAGAACTAATGCAGTTGTTAACCGAGTCTTCAACTGCTGAAAAACTCCACACGCATGCCTCAGTCCAAAGAAAAGAAACCTTCCTTCCAGTCAGTTCAGTCAACGGTGCAGCACTACACTAGCAATCCTGCACGTAACGGCGGTAAAAACCTGCTACGCCCAAAAAATCCGCGGACCTCCGTCATGCACACAAGTCTGGGCCTAAGCTGTACGGCCTCGATCTTCCTCGGAACCATACGAAAACCATCTCCCGTAACTATAAGACCTAGGAGTCAACACAAACAAGTCTGAAGGAACACTCTGAGAATCTAGCAAACAGCCGAGACTCTCCCAATGCCTGCAAAACAAATCCTCAAGTGCTACTCCTATCCCTCACAACACATTGAATAGACCAGAATGTCATCAATAACACAACAATAACAGGTCGAGGAACGGCCTGAAGAAATCTGGTTCATCACCTCTACGAATGCTGCTAGGGCATTGGTGAGTCCAATGACACCACCAAAACACACAAAGCCCGTAGCACGCACAAGGCAGTCTTCGGAATGTCATCACTCCGAACCCACAACAATGATGACCTGATCCCAAACAAACTTAGAAAATGTCTCGCACTCGGAAGCTGATTGAAGAAATCGTCAATGCGAGGTAAAGGATACCTATCCGTACCGTCAGCCGGTTCAATTGACGATCAATCAATACAAAACCTCAAACTGCCGTCTTTCTCCTTGACGAACAGAAATAGGAGATCCCCAATGCGAAACACTCAGACACACAAGCCCCACCTATCTAGCAACTCTGCAGCAGATCCTTAAGCTCCCTAAGCTTCGCCGGCTCATCCGGAACAACGTCGGAAAACTCTCGCACGAAGGAAAGCTGGTCCAACAAACCCTCTGTGGCTCCGGTATCATGAATGAACGCCAAGAATTCACGACATCCTCTCCTCAAAAGCCAACTAGCGAAAAGGCTGAATTCAAGCTGTGAGAGGCGGCACCACTGTCCCCCTACACAACAAGAACTGACTTGCCGGAAAAACAACACCTGACTGTTTTCTCGCGGCAGTCCACAGACGCCTAGCACGTAGCTAACCAATCCGTGCCCAGGAGAACGTCAAATCCAACATCTCTAGAAGGATTACATGACGGATGAATCTCCTACCCGATTGGCACACAACTGAAATACGTGTTGCGCAACAAAAGAATCGCTGACAGAAATTAACACAATAAACGGATGATCTACCTAACACGACTCTCGTCCCAACCACGGCACAAGGTGTGAAAAACAAACAAATACATCAAAAGAACATACGAATTAAGGATACCTGAAAACTCAGCATTGGACGCCCGCGCGTCCCGATGAGAAGAAGCAAACTCTCGTGTCTGCCCCCTACCCGCAACTGGCTGAACTCTTCCTCTGCTAGACTGACCCCTCTGAGCGAACCCTCCGCGTCCATGACGTCTCAGAATATGACCCTGACGAGGTGCTAAGGAACAATGTCTGACAAAGTGTTGAAGGTTTCCGCATCGAAAACATCCACGCGCTGACTGCTGACCCTCCTGGGGATGAGAGCTGAACGACTGTCCTCGTTCTAAGACTCTGCTACTCCCACGACGGTCACAAACTCTGTCTCGATGACTAAGCCTCTGTCTCTGGGCTGGTACACCGGTACGATCTTTCCACTGTTCCGGAACTCTCAAAGTCTCTGGAAGAAGTGTCTCGTAAACTGGGGCTGCATCTACTGGCGCTATGTAGGTGACGGAATGCTGCATACTGATCGCAAGGAACAACTGAGTAACATGGGTGACAACCTCCTGTCACTGCGCTTGAACGGTCTCAACCAATGAGCTCATCGTCTGGCGCATGTCCTGCATCTCTGCCACAAGCCTAGCGATACTATCTGTCGAAGGCGGATCCGTCTGCACCTGTGCATCGAACGTGCCATCCTGGTCAGTCCTCGTCTCACCCGAACCAACTCTGACCTCAGCCCTCGCTGCATCACTCTGAGTCCCCATAGTCATCGGCGGCAAGGCTAAAATAGAAATAAAATTCGATAAGAACATGGAAATCGAATCACAAAGATATGAATCATCAAGGAAAGAATTTCAAGCAATTTGTACTTAGGTCACTTTAGGCGGAGTACCGCATCGTGAGTATGCTGCAGACATACACACTACGTTACTCTGCTTAAGCTATCTACTCTATCATACCAAGGCCATCCTACACTCCGAATAGGTAAAAACCTAGCGCTCTGATACCAACTTTGTTACGACCCGAAATTGGCACGTGACGGCCCTAATACTACGCAACGTCTACAGGCGTAACGCAGTAAAAGAAAGCCAAAACCCAGAAATCTACATTAAAAAACAAGAAAAGATAAGAAACATTGTTTAAAAGTCTTTGAAATCTCAACCCAAATTCTTTAAAAGTCCAACTTTCTTTTTTTAAAATTTTGGCAGCACCTCCTTTATAAAAACTAGCCCAAAAAATGGGTACAACAAACATATAAATAAAGCATCCCCAAACAGGAGCAAATACACGCCCAAAGGCGGAAAACAACCACCACAACAAATATACGACGCCGTAGTGAAGAAATAAAAGACGATAGAAAGGAAACTGTATAAAAAACAACAAGTCACAAAAAATATACAATATCGTCCTCACCAAGTCTCTAATTCAACAAGAAAATATTAGATGGAGAGTACAAGGATACAACGAATATACAATACAATAATACGGATAACTACAAAACTCACCTAAGCAAAACTGCACACTATGAGCTGAAGCGGTATCCGCAGCAAAAGATGACCAGATAGATGAATAGCCTGCCTCGACTACTCTGGGGAACACCCTGCAAAACAACTGTGGCACAACGGGGGTGAGTTGCCAACTCGTGAATAGTAAATAACATATGCAGGTAATCGCAAGTATGCACGTATAGCGTGAATCTAACATATGCAATTAATAGCAATAACAGGTCATATGAATGCAATAATCATGAAAGGTACACTAGCAGGTACAACTAATACATGAAGCAATAATAATATGACAATCGGTATGCAATAATCATGCAATAATGATATGAAAATGTATATATGCAACAGTCATGAAAGGTACACTGGCAGGTACTACTAATACATGAAGCAGTGCATAACAATAAATGTGGAGTATGGAATGAAATATGTAATTTCCACAGAATCCTGATATCGTGGTAGGATCACAATCCATCAAGACAATCCAAATCCCAATTTCCTCAAATCAGCCCCCAAATTGGCTCTCATATCATATAAGTCTCACAAATCCTTAATGTACAATATCGAGTAAATCTCTTATATCTTGAATGTACAAAATCAAGTGAATCTCATATATCCTTTATGTACAATATCAAGTAAAAGTCATATGTCCTAAATCCAATATCAAGTGAATCTCTTATAACCTAGGTATTTTTGCATGAATAAATATGATGAAGTATATGAATTGATATCAATACACATATATTAGCGTCCCATTCTACTAATATTGGTGTAAAGGCATATATAACAGCGTCCCATTCCACTATTATATATACAAAGGAGTAAAAAGAAATATCATGAAACCAATGTGTCAAGCATCGACACAGAAATGCTGATCTATCAGGTGCTGTCACCAAGACTGGCACCCTGATAGTTACGTATCACACGCTATCCGAAAAGCACGAGTGCCTAGCTCTGACCCTCATCTTTCCACGTATCCATACGTACATGACTCCCGTTGGTATCCCCATGATAACCGCTGAGTCATAGGTAATGTCACCGGATGGTATGGTTCCCCTGTCAGGCTCAATCGGCAAGGTCCATCAATCGTCTTGTCCTGGGGTACCTCCGGACCCCACCATGTACCCTCATACGGCCTCAACGCCTCCTCGCAGAGGTATATATATATATATCAGAACCGATAAATCTCATGGTGGATGCTGAAATATCATATCAAGGGAAACCGGATTTTTCAAATAATGAATAATTTCATGAACTCCCACGGTCCCCAAATCCAGAAAACATTATGAAAAATCCATATCTCAATGCGAAAATCCATGAATATAATATATGCAACATAAAACTGTAATGAAAGCATATAAAGGAAAAGCCGCTAATTAACCGCAATAAGTTAATATAAAATATCATGCGGTTCCTAATTTATCCAATTCTAAATAACATCAAGTAAAGGTAAACATGTAGCTATAACCAGATATATGTGTGAACAATAAGGTATAGCAAGGTATATGTATTTACCTATAAGTAATGATGTAATATACCCCCTGGGTATAAGTGAAGTATGTGTGCAAGGTATACCTGTAGTTATGTCATAAAGTGTGTATGTACCTATCACTAATGGTACAATACTCTATAGGTATACATGTATCTAGCATATAAGTATATGAAGGCATATGTGTAAGCATGTAGATATACATGTATGCTATATGTCATATGCGATAAGAAATATGAATCAATATCACAATGTCCCTAACCAAACAATATCATATCTATAAGTTGGTTGTGCGTGACATGGCAATTATTGACGGTGTGTGTAACATACAATCAGCGCTCGTGCAACATGAATCGTCAATAATAGTGCAGTGTCCTAAGGATACTAGTCCAAGCACAACAATTAACTAACAGTAAGGTGAATGCGCAATTCTAAATATGATATAGAATATACGACAAAAGTAACATCTCTAGCCCAGACGCATAACGCCATGCGGGCGATTTCCCTGTAGATGTTAAATCTACTCACCAACGCTTTAAGCTAGGTGAAGTCTACCACCTGTTTTCCCTTTGTAGCAGTGTCCGAAGTCCCCGCCTGCGAACCTGCAACATTAAAACAATAAAACAAGTATATATTAATAATAGACCCAAAATATATACAATCTACACGGACCAACACGACACACATACGTACTTTAAAGGGTTCGTGTTGTAGCTAACGCGTATAGCGACACTACGAAACCAACTCAGAACAACAGCAACACGGAACACGCATTGTATCGGATAATGTATCACGCAAAAAGAAACACTAGAAATATGCAAAGTGGTCCTAGATTTTTCTATGCTTATAATTTGTAAAAATTGCAAGTACCATGAGACTACAATTAACCCCAGAGACCCCTACACCAAAAATCCAAACCCTATCTCCCTACTCTGGCCGCAAATTGCGGCCAGAACCAATAAATCTGCAGCCGAAGTATGGGGAAATGGGCTTGTATTTTCAGGGTAGGTTCTAGATCTCTATACTAGGTTACTGTCATGCCAACTTTTGCAACAAATACTTGGTTTAACAGCAGATCATCCGAGACCCAAACAAAACACTAAAAATACGATATTTACCCGAAACGATATGATACGCGATAAAAACTGAAACTAACAAGCTAAGCTACACAAAAATAACTTAAAGAACAGAAAGGAATCATTACCTAGCCAAAAGAACACAAACATCCAAGTTTTGCATACTCCAAAGCATCCATGAGGCAAAACCAAGATAAAGATGTGATTTTGATGAAGTTTGTGATGTTTAGTGATGGATTTTGTGTAGAAATGAGAGAGTGTTCAGTTTAGAATGAGGGAGATAAAGAAATGTGAAAGAAATTGAGTGAGAAAGAATGAGAGAGTGTGAGGAAATAAGAGAGGGAGGTGAGTGTAGGGTGAGGTGAGAGGTGAGTGTATCCAAAGCAATTAATGCACCATTAAAGCTTTCACATACACCTCATCACTCATCCAAACAAATATCTTCTCACTCACAAAAGATCTAGGGTTTAGGTTAAGGATTGGATTAAACAAGGATTAGGTTAAGTGTCAAGGTTGCTAAGATCAAAATTAGCACAAACAAATCCTCACATTTACGTGCACACGTGCGTGCATGTCCATAACAAATAATAATAAATTATTAATTAAATGTTATAAAATGTGAGGAACCCGAATTGGTAAACTTTTTACAGTAAACCCGCATTAACGTCTAAATGAACACTAACAGAAATCTAAGGCGTTACAATGGGTTTGAGAAAAACGGGGATTAGTTGAATCTTTAAAGCAGGTTTGAGAGGAAAGTTTTTATTGTGATGACTTTTTGTTCGATCTTCTGAGTGCTTTCCTCAATCTTCCAATCTTGAATGCTGAAGGGTTCAACAGGTCGTTTTTCGTCCCCCTCTTCTTAGTAGTAATCTTTCAAGAATCCTTCTCCACTTCTATCTTGATATATTCGACAGGTGGCTTGACGATTTCATTCCATCCTGCAATTTTCATAGCCGATGGCTTGACGATTGTTTGATATCAATAATACCGACTGATTTTAGTCCCAAGCTGGAAGCCGACTTCATGCAATAATAATATATCAATTATGAACCATTAATGAGGGAGCAAGGGAGACTATTTTGGAAATAAAATTTTAAGTTTAGCCGCGATACTATATAACCATTCAGAGCTGGAGGGTCAAGTGCATGTTTCAAAATAAATAACACCTAGCAAATAGCCCTTAAACATTTTCGCGGGGTGGTTTTTCAAATAAAATAACATTTCATTTGTTTCTAAATGAGCTGTGATGGATCTCTGGATCTCCTTCAGATGTTACCTTCCGTTGATCTGCAGCGAGCGGTGATGGATGGCTGAGATTGAGTTGGAGGTTGCCTCCTGGAGCGTATGGATCTCAATGGTTTTTATGTGGTTGAGGCCGAGCTACTTGCAAGGAAGTCCCGGGGTGGTTGTGCCACCGAGGACCTTCCGACGATCAAGTTAGACGGGGTATTTTAGCAGAGTAACGGCCTATTGGGTCAAATTGGCTTATCTGAGTCGTCTGAGAGAGGGGTTTATATAGAGGTAGCCATGGGCAGGAGGGCGTGAGGTTCACGCCGGCCGTTACGCCCCTGGCGTTACGCCCCTGGCGTTACGCCCGCGTGATAGGCGGGATTCCCCATTAATGACGAGATATGCTCGTTAATGGGAGATCGTGATGGCGTGGAACGCGGGATCATAGGCGGCGGATATCTCGCGTCTGGCGAGATTCGCGGAACCGCGGCGGAGGCGCCTGTGATTGGTGCTGTGGGCCGGTCGGTGAGACCGAGGAAGCTACGCTCGGCGGGAGGCTCGGGAACGAGCGGGAGGCCGAGGCATCTTGGATATGCGATAGCTCGGAGGTGAGCCGGAGGGCCGAGGGAACTCAGCGTGCGGGAGGGCTCCGAGGCGAGCCGATGGTCATTTGTAAGGTGATCGTAAGGGTGGTCTGGAAGGCCACCGAATGTCGGAAACATCCTCGGGTCGAAGGCCCGGGGTATGCTTCAAACATACCGATCTTGATACTTTCTCATAAGTTCTGGGACACGTCATCTGCCACGTGTCATGATCTGGGGAAACACTGGTATCGAGCCTCATCATTAGCCCCCCACTCTCGTCCCGACCCATTCATGGGTCGGGTCGGGTCGAGAGCGGTCTGATCGGTCATCCGGGGTAAGCTCTTATTTGAAGATATCGTCGGTGCATATTCCCGGGCAATTAGTCATATTTTCTTGATGACGTCAGTGGATCATGGGAGAGATCTTGCATTAAAGAGGAAGCGTCGGTTTTTGCGTACGTTCGTCGAAACGCCAGCCCACGTGTCTGGCGCTGGTTGGATGACGAGACGGGCCGCAGGTGTTCCCGCGCCCGATGGGATGTAACCAATGCACATGCGACAGGTGGAGAGCCGATGGCCGTCGAATGCGAAGTGTTGTTTTGGCGGGAGACAATCGGCGCCGTAGGATGCGTACGCGGGCTGCTATAAATATAGGTGGGATCCTCTTCAGGGTCCATACCTCATCATAATTTCCTCGTCCCTTTAGTGTTAGCTCGGCGTTCTTTTCTTTAGGTCGGGATCCCTGCGTTTTCTTTTCCGAGAACTTCATCCTTTTGATCAGGTTAGATGTCATCAACCGAGGAGTCTGTAGAAATAGTCCAGAAAGAGTCTAGGGGGTCTTCTGTAGCTTCTTCTTCTTCCTCTTCTGCTTCTTCCTCTTCCTCATCTGAGTCGGAGTCCCTCCGGGAAGTTAGGGTTAGTCATGCTTCCCAGGGTCGCGCGACGGAGGCGGTCCCCATAGCGCAGGTTAGGGATGCTCTTGGCGTGTCATCCATGCTGAGGCATGCGGATGAGATCGCCACCATCCGAACTCATTTCTACATCCCTCCCGGCAACTCGCTTCGTCTGGCCGAGAAGGGGAAGAGAACAGACTAGGTACAAGGTAAGGAGATTGCCTTGTGCCTGGAAGCCTTTTGGGCTGGGATGCGCCTGCCCTTCTTCCCCGATATGAGTGCGGCGTTGAATTGTTTTGAGTTAGCCCCGGTCCAATTAGTGTCGAACTCTTGGAGAATTCTCCTTGGGTTCCTGGTCCGGTTGAAATTACGTCAGATCCCTTTCAGCCGGAGCCTTCTCATTTCTTCTCTCTGCTACAAAAACCACCCCGGCACTCACAGGGGCGAGCCGAGCTGGGTGTACATCTCTTTTAGAAAACACCGGGGAGGTGCTCGGGGGTCATCGTAGTACCTTCTTCCATTCACGAATGGAAGAAGAAGTTTATGTTTGTTGGGCCGCCCGAGGATGAGGACTGGCCTGTACCCATCCAGTGGCACAGGGCCAACTGCCCGCGAGTGAGGTGGTCGAATGATCCCGACGTGGTGGCGGTGTCGGCGTAGGAGCCCATCCCCCGGGCTGATGTGTTGCTGTCTGAGCGAGCCCTCAGTTGGGCCGGGCTCATCCCCGCCCAGTTCACGGGTAAGTTAAGAGTTTTCAGGCGACCTGTTTAGACTTGTGTATTCCTCCACTTTTT
Organism: Agapanthus africanus; assembly: GCA_030015575.1. NCBI lineage: Eukaryota > Viridiplantae > Streptophyta > Magnoliopsida > Asparagales > Amaryllidaceae > Agapanthus > Agapanthus africanus. Next base: position 275,830,122 of record JASDDO010000019.1, on the reverse strand, counting down.
CAGGCATTGCTAACTCCTTCTTTGTGTTTCCGTCTTATGCAGAACCCATGGATCTAGGTAAATTTCGGGCGGCCCTGGTTGAGCAGAAGAAGGGGAAGAAAGTCGGAGGGGCCGGTCCCTCTCGCCCGTCGTCAGCTCCGGTTCCACCGGCGGCCGCCCCAGCCAGGCGCTCGAGCGCGCCCCGGGCCCCAGAGTCCAGCCAAGCGCCAAGCCGAAAGCGTGCTCGGGAGCATGAGCCCCGGGTTCTGGAGGTGGGAGACAAGACAGGCTCTCCTGCGTCTCTCCTCAAGAGGTACCATAGGACGGGGCCTCATACCCCGGCTTCCCCGATCATGGTGGATGAAGGGGAGCTTCGCTTTGAGGTGCCCTCGGGGCTTTCGGTCGCCGACAGCCTACTCTCGGAGATGGAAAGGTCGGCCGGGGGCAGAATCCCTCGGGGGACCCTCCGGGCCCAAATGGCGGTCATAGCCCAGGAGGCCATGCAGGTTAGCGTTCTCACCCCATTCGGGTTCTCATTCGGTAACTTTTGTTCGCAAGATTGGGTGCCCCCTTCTCATTTTAACCCCTCCTTTGTTTTCTTCAGGTCCTCCAGCACGTCGCTCTCATCATCAGCATGGAGGACGAGGAAATTGCCCCGGCGATGTAGGCTGCCGGCGATTTCTCCTCGCGGGAGGAGAACTCAAGGCTGGAGCTGCAAGCGGCGATGGAGAGGGTCGCCGTCCTTGAAGACCGGGTGGTAGCCGGGGATCGGGAGATCGCCAAGTGCCGAGAGGCCGCCCGAGCTGCCGAGGCTCAGATGGAAGACTCCAGGGTGCTTGTCGCCACCCTGAAGAAGACGACGAACACCTTCCGGAGGGAGAACGAGACGGCGAAGGAGGGAACGAGGCGTGCTGATCTTCGAGCGTCGGAGGCAGTGGAGAGCTACAAGAAGTCGGACCAGCACTACACCGACCTCGCTGGAGTCGCTGCCATCGTTTGGCACGACGCCCTTGACGCCGTCAAGGCCCTGATGCCGTAGTTTCCTGACGGCGAGCTCCGAGGTGAGTACCCCTTCGGGAATGAGGCATAGGGGAATGCCCCTGGAAGCGCTGCAGGGGGAGAGGCCTCTGGTGGGAGCGTTAGGGAGAAGTCGGTCGCCCCGGCCACCGGCGCCGAGGCTCCTGTGGTGGGCGCCGACCTTCAAAATGCCATCCCGGTTGTCGTGGTGGAAGCGGAGCTCATCCAGTGTCATGCCCCGCTTCCCAAAATACGGAAAACGAGGGATGACTAGGCCAGCCATGCTCCTACGGTCAAGGAATAATCCCGCCGTAGTCACACTTCGGCTTCTAGCATTACATGGTGATCAGTAAACAAAGCACAGCAGTAAAGGAAACACATCACTAAAATATTATATCAAATTTCATTGTTCACAAATTACAAATAAACAAGAAGAGCTACTAACCAAGTTCGAATACACGATCTCTTTAGGGAAAGCAGAAAAGAAGAAAAAGGCACTCCTGACTAAATCTCTGCTAGCTCGAAGGGTAAATCCGACTCCTGCGCTGGTTCTTCCTCGAGGTCTGAGCATGCATACTCAGGTCGTCAAAGTGACGTAATAGCAAATTAATAATAATAACATGGCACAGGCAATTAAGGTAATAACAGTGAAAGTAAAATGCGGATAATCACTATGTCACTAAATGATGCAAAGTATGATCTGTGCCCCTATCAGTCTCTAAGTCATGTTTGAAATCGTATAGTGGAAAGGAGGATCATGTTTAACGGGAGTCTTGTACATACCCGAGACAATGGCTCACATGCCCGGGACATAACCTGTCAGCCGGATAGCTAGATCCTACCTAATATATATAAGAATCACTGTTCGAATGATCATCCTCTAAAACACGGTCCCGCTAAATACGATACTCTTTCCACTTCGATTTCCTCTTTTTCCCCAGGTTTACACTATTGATGATTATGATTTAGTCGTGTACAAGTATACGCCAATAACACGGTTTTGTCACTATTCACTGTATTAATCACTGTCACGAATCATTCACTTTTCCATTGACGTACTTGACACTCCTAAACCAATATCATTCACGCACGATAATGCAATGTTCACTGAATGATAACGCGCACTAACACTATGTATATGGCAATTGGGTAAGGTATGTATATTTATGCAGTTAACAAGTTATGTATGATATGAACTATTTTGCACGTCATAAACTTACAAATATTGCAGTAATTCATATGTTCAGAATTCAGTGAAACGTTACAAATATGGTAACAAGTACACTCTGTTAGCAGTTCAGCAAAATTTGTTTCAGTACAATCGGATTTCTGGTATTCAAGTTACAACCATTTCAATTTAAGTGCTCGCTGCAGGAAATTCAGTTTCTGAACTGAACATCCGTTTCGCGGAACAATTTTCACCCAGTTGGGCTCAGAATTTAGCGACACTACAGTTGAATGAAATTTAGGGTTTTAAATAGGGTTTCCAACGTAATAGACGTATTCTCAATCGCATCTCTACATCAGAAGTTATGCGCTGTTCAACACTAGGGTATCAGTTCTCTTTCTGTTTGGGACTGCCAGACGTCCTATTCTTTTAAATTGCAGTTTAAATAGTAAACGAGGATAAAAAGGGGTGAAATCACTTGCGTTATTTAGCTAACAGATTCATATTCAATAAGGCATAGGGTTCCGCAACATACAAGTTCAAGCAACAAGGTAGTAAACATTACGAGACAGAAAACAACAACCAGAGCCGCTCTGGACTGCAGTCCAGAGCCGCTCTCCAAACCAATTCTCGTCACAATTTCAGTATAGAAACAATTAAGAACTTGTATAGGGTTATAGGTCGTCGATTCTTCTTCGATTTGAGCCCTCTAACTCATCATTTCAATATGTACACAATTAATTGTGATTTAAACAAGTTTCAGGTGCGGGAATTTCTCAGTTTTTACGGGTGTAATTGGGGTGATCGTTTAAGTCAGTAACAATCATAGTTTTCAATCAAATTTATACACAAGGTTCATTTCCACACGGGCCAACATAAACAATCGAGTTCCATCAAATTAAATGAAGGTTTTCATTTGGATCTTGCATCAAACACTTATGTCACATAAGTTTTCGTTAATCGTAAACATGGAATTAATACGATTTTAATTTGTAACGGAAATAATCTAGCATGTAGCAAATAGGGTACTTGCCTGGAGATATTTTGGCGACGCACGGCAGCGGCAACGGCACGAACGCGTGACGAATCGGCACGGTTTGGTTTCACGGCCTCGGCTCGCGTTTCGGGTTCGTCGTCGGAGTTGCCCGGAGATGTCTCGCGATCACCGGAGGCGGAGAGTGGTGCTGTGGATCTCCAAGGGCGTGCTGGGGTCGACGATGGTCGCTCCGGCGATGGGAAGCAGCGGGGTTCGGAGCTCGCAGTGAGGATTTGGTGTGGGTTTTGGAGAGAGGGGGAGAGAGGTAGTGGGGCTCGGGTTTGTAGTGATGGTGATGATGCTGATGACGTAGGGGTGTCGACGAGATGGTTCAGATGCAGTGGGGGTTCACCGACGTCGAGGTGCAGGTGGTGGCCTAGATGGGAGTCGAGGGCTCGGCGGTGGCTGAGTTCACAGGCGAGGGAAGATGAACTCGGTGGGGTTCGAGTTCAGAGGAGAAGGAAGCGAGGGGTAAAGACGAGGTGATATTTTTCGTCGTCGTCGTCGTGGGATGAAGGCAGTGGGTTTTTTTTTTTTTGAAGAAAGAGAGAAGTGATCACGAGAGTGAGAGCGAGGGAGGAGAAAGAGGCTTGAGGTGAGGAGAGGTTGAGGTCGAGGTCGTGGGAACGTGGGCGACGAAGGCGAGGCGTCGGCGACGTGGGGTCGAGCGCGAAGACATGGAGGGAACATGGGTTATGAAAGAAAAAGTGAGCGGGAATTTTTTTTTTTTACGTTGGGGAAGAAGGAGAAGTTATGAAGCGGGTCGGGTCATGGTTAGGCGGGTGCGGGCTTGGGAGCTGGGGCATGGGCTAAGGGGGTTTGGGCCGGGGAAATAGATTTAAGGTTTTAATTAAATTTTGTTTATGTTGGGCTGAGGAATGGGAGGGAATTTCTTTAGCTTGAAACATATTATTTCTCTTTGGGCCTTTTGATTAATTCAATTGGGAAAAATGAAGTGTTGGGATGGGTTGTGGGTTAAGAATTATTTGTTTTGGTTTTAAAGGGGTTTAGAAGGATTTAAATACGACAGATCTAGCAGCCAATTTCCTACAAAATTACGAGGAAAGGAAAAAGGAAATATAGAAAAGATTTTCATTGATGGAAATGGGGATTTATATCATACCCCCCTTACAAAAATTTCGTCCTCGAAATTTAACAAGGATACAATGAAACAAAAGTACTAAACAAAGAGATGTGGAAAACATGCACGGATATCTTCCTCCCGCTCCCAAGTAGATTCTCCTGGGGAACGACCACCCCAAGACACTCGGACTAACGGAATGACCTTGTTCTTCAGCACTTTCTCTCTGCGGTCGAGGATGGTGGTGGGCTGCTCCTCGTAGGATAGGTTGGTACCCAATGCTAACTCCGAATAGTCCAGAACATGGCTCTCATCTCGAACATAACGCCGCAACCGAGACACGTAGAAGGTATTGTGCACGCCAGCTAGCGATGGAGGCAAGGCAAGTCGGTAGGCCACCTCTCCTATTCGCTCTAGCACCTCAAAAGGTCCGATAAAACGGGGACTGAGTTTTCCGCGACCTCCAAACCTGATAACTCCGCGGGTAGGGGAAATCTTCAGGAACACATGATCTCCGACATCAAACTCTAGTGTTCTCCTGCTGGTATCTGCCCAACTCTTCTGTCGATACTGAGCCGTCTTAATACGCTGCCTGATCATTTGGACCTTGTCGACTGTCTAAACAATAAGCTCGGGACCCAATAGTCTTCGTTCTCCCACATCATCCCAACAAACTGGGGATCGACACTTCCGCCCGTAAAGTGCTTCGAAAGGAGCCATCTGGATGCTAGCTTGGTAACTATTGTTATAGGAAAACTCGACTAGATGCAGATGGTCTTCCCAGGAACCATGAAAGTCCAACATGCAGGCTCTCAACATATCCTCGAGCGTCTGAATCGTACGCTCGGATTGTCCATCCGTCTGCGGGTGATAAGCTGTACTGAACTTGAGGCGGGTACCTAAACGCTCCTGTAAGCTCCTCCAGAAGTGCGAAACGAATCTGGTGTCTCGATCTGACACAATGCTGACCGGAACTCCGTAAAGTCGCACTATCTCCTGCATGTATCTCTCTGCCAGTGACTCTGTCGACTGCCCCACTCGGAATGGTAAGAAGTGTGCAGCTTTCGTGAGGCGGTCGACGATAACCCAAATGGCGTTATTGCCCCTAGGGCTCCGCGGTAAGGCCATCACGAAATCCATAGTAATATGCTCCCACTTCCATTCTGGTATCGGCAGCGGTTGTAACAATCCTGCTGTCCTCTGATGTTCCGCCATCACCTGCTGGCATACCAAGCACCTGGATACGAACCTCGCAATTTCCCGCTTCATCCCGTTCCACCAAAAATGCTGCTTCAGATCTCGATATATCTTTGTACCTCCCGGATGCACAGAATAAGCTGAGCTATGCGCCTCAGCCAGTACTTCTTCTCGAACATCTCCCTTGGGTACGCAGAGTCTGCTACCGAATCTCAAAGAACCGTCCTCATGTATGATTAAGTCTGTTCTCAGCCCGGCTTCTACTTGCGCTCTGAACTTTTTCAATCGAGGATCATCCGCTTGTGCAGCCTTGATGCGATCCACAAGGGAAGACTGCACTTGTAGTTGCCAAAATTGACTGAGTGCGCTCGGTGTGATGACCTCAAGCTTGAGCCTCTGAAAATCCTCAATGAGGCTCCTCTGACTGGTCAATGTCATGACCGCTGGCTTGCGACTGAGTGCATCTGGTACAACATTTACTTTTCCCGGGTGATACTGAAGGTCCAAGTCATAATCTGCCATCAGTTCTAGCCATCGGCGCTACCTCATATTTAGTTCCTTCTGAGTGAAGACGTACTTCAGACTTTTATGATCCGTGTACACCTCCACTTTCTCGCCCAATAGATAGTGCCTCCAAATCTTCAACGCAAAGACTACTGTAGCTAACTCCAAGTCATGCATAGGATAGTTCTTCTCGTGATTTCTCAGCTGTCGAGAGGCGTAAGCAACCACTCGGCCGTGCTGCATCAGAACACAGCCTAATCCCTTCCCTGAGGCATCACTATGTATCACCAAACCACCGGAATCATCTGGTACTGTAAGAATAGGCGCCGTGGTTAACTTCTGCTTCAGTGTGTCAAATGCCTGAGTACATTCCTCTGTCCACGCAAATGGTACATCCTTCCGCGTCAGCCTCGTCAACGGTTCAGCGATTCTTGAAAAGTCTTGGACGAACCTCCGATAATAACCTGCCAATCCCAGAAAGCTTCTGATCTCGGCCACAGACTTCGGCGTTGGCCAATCTCTGACAGATTCTATCTTTGCCGGGTCCACTGAGATGCCTTCGCTCGAAACAATGTGTCCCAAGAACTGAACCTTATCAAGCCAGAATTCACACTTGCATAATTTCGCATACAGCTTCTCTTTCCGAAGAATTTGTAGAACCGTGCGCAAATGCTCAACATGCTCCTCCCGGGTTTTCGAGTAGACAAGTATGTCGTCGATAATAACAACAACAAACGTGTCCAAGTACTTTGCAAACACCCTGATCATCAAGTCCATGAATATCGCTGGAGCATTGGTAATACCGAACGGCATCACAAGGAACTCATAATGTCCGTATCGGGTCCTGAAAGCCGTCTTGCATACATCCTCGGCTGCTACTCTGATTTGATGATATCCAGAACGGAGATCCAACTTTGAGAATACCTTGGTCCCACTTAACTGATCGAATAAATTGTCGATGCGCGGAATTGGGTACTTGTTCTTTATTGTGACTTTGTTCAGCTCCCGATAATCTACACACATCCGCAGCGATCCATCCTTCTTCTTCACTAACAGAACTGGTGCACCCCACGGTGAGACACTTGGCCGAATAAATCCCTTCTCTAAGAGTTCTTCAATTTGCTTCTTCAATTCTGCCAGTTCAACCGGTACCATTCTGTACGGGGCCTTGGAAACTGGTGTTGTACCTGGAGTCAAATCGATTGAGAACTCCAAGACACGTGGAGGTGGTATACCAGGTAAATCTTCCGGAAATACGTCCAGAAAGTCCTGAACAATCTCTGGGGCTGCGCTCTCATCAATCTCCATAGCTGACAGCTCTTTCGGCATGGCTCTATACTTGGCTGGCTCCAAAGATTCGCTCCCGCCTTCGAAAATAAACTCCGGGTGATTGGGAATGCGGAAGATCACATTCCTTGCTCGGCAATCAATAACTGCATGGAAGGTACTCATCCAATCCATCCCGAGAATTGCGTCATAACTGCCTGTCCCGATCAAAAGGAAATTCGCATAGAATTCCCTGCCACACACTACAACCGGACATGATCTACATTCTCGACTAGATATTATAATGCTATTACTCATATGTATCTTCCAGCCCTTGGTTAGTGGTTCATGTGGTATGGAGTGTGTATCAATGAAATGCTCAGATATGAAACAGTGCGATGCTCCAGAATCAAATAGTACTCTAGCTGGTAAGGAATGTACGAGTAGAGTACCTGTAACAACTTCCCCTGAAGCCTCTGCCTGCTCGGCGGTCAAGTTGAAAGCCCGTCCATGACCGTGGCCCGTGTAGGGTTGTCTCTGCTCCTATGGCCACTGCTGCTGTGGTCCAGAACCTCCTTGTAACTCTGCTCGCTCGGGACAACCGCTAATCCTGTGCTGACTGGATCTGCAAATCAAGCACTGTCCTTTGGCGCGGCGACAGTCCCTCTGGGTATGCCCATCTCTATTGCAGTAGCCGCAAACTACGTTCTGTCTTTGGGGGCGATGATGGGGCACAAATGGGCGCTTCATCTGAGTCGTTCCAGGCCTGTGAACTGGTATGGCTCCTCGAGAAGGTGCATGGGTACGTGCTGGAACGACTGGGGGCTTCCTGAACTTGTTGATCAATTTCTCCTGAATTCTCGCCGCGTTGAGTACCTGTGCAAAGGTCTGCAACTCCAGTGATGCGATCAACTGCTGCAGCTCGAAATCAAGTCCCTACAAGAAGCGTCTGGCCCTGGTGGCCTCTGAAGCAACCATGTATGGAGCAAATCGGCTCAGACGGTTGAACTCTGCCGCGTAAACGTCTACGGGACGGCCATTCTGCTTCAATAGGATAAATCTTTCTTCCATCTCTGCCTTGGCAGTCGAAGGAAATAGTGGTCCAGGAAGCACTCCTTGAATTTACTCCATTCGATTGGCCTCTCTAGCCTGCTTTCTTCAACTGTCCACCAAGTACGGGCTTCATCTTCCAACTGAATCTTTATCACATTCACCCTATCTTCATCTGGTACCCTGGCGGCCGTCAGTAAGTTCTCCATATTAACCAACCATTGCTCGGCCTCGAGGGGTTCGGCTAGCCCTATGAATGCAGCTGGATGCAACCTCCGGAAATCTGACACGGTGCCAGCGCTGGCAGAGTAAGCTGGTGGAGCAGTGTCCTCGGAGGCGGTAATGAGTGCGGAGGGTCCCCCTGCAGCGGTAATAGCCCTGAGTCCCTCGGCGAGTGTTCATAACAGATATTTGCATTTTTATACCGCCCAATTTTATCACATTGCTTATCGGTAGGTACTCTTGAGCCGTGTTTGCTAGTTAATTGCAGGATACAGGTTCTCAGCTCTAAACAGTGAAATTCATGGAAAAGCACGACAAATACTGGATTACTGCCAACCACAGATAAAACACGGGTCTTCGCTCTCTATCTGTATGTTGCCTCACACAAGTTTAAGGGACAAAATGGCAAATCGATTGTCATTTTCATGCACAAAGCACAATGTCAACACAAGATCCAACATGTCTACGCGGAGCTCAAGAAAAATCATGACAAAAGATCCACATCAAATCACCTTTTGATCTGCTAAAATTCTGGAAGAAATGTGAAAAGATTCTGAGAAACCACATACACCAAACTGAAGATAACAGCAAACCAGAGAAACCGACAAAAAATGAAGGCCCAACTCCCCATTATGGCCGCGGAACCGCGGCATAAGCAGTCTCAGGCTGCAGATCCGCGGCCTTATTGACACGGCAATTGGTGATTTTTCAGGGGCAGTTTGGTACTTTTATTTGGTGGCAGATTGTTGCCCTAGTTTTCCAGTTTCCTGCCTATAAATAGCCCAGAACTTGCCAAGCCAAGGGGCTCAATTCTTGTATTAGGTTTTAGATATACTTTGTTGTTCTTCTTCCTCTTTTCATCTTTTCTCCATTAAAATCTTGTAGTGAAGCTTCATGAGTGAAGTGATGAATAAAAGAGTTCTTTTTGTTATCATGCTTGTCTTGTTATGTTGTTAATTATAATTACTTGTATTTTTCATTTGCTAATCTAGTTGTTGATATTTGTTGTTTGTTTCTTTCTTGTTCTCTTTTTTCTTTATCCTTAACAACAATGATGCTTAAGCTTGATCCTTGCCAAGGTGAGGTCTCAAATAGCTAGTTGTAATCTCCTAACCTCTTTCTTTCTATCTTCCTCCTTTTGTTGTATTTTCTTTTTCTTGTAATGGGTGAGTAGTTTTCTTACTTGTTAGGGTAGGTTAAGGAAAGTTTGAGAGAAGGAAATCTCTCTCATTCTTTCCTTACCCAACATCTTAATTCGAACTCCCGTTAATTGAACCGTAATCTGCTCCCTACGGCACCCTATCCTACATGATAGCGGTGATTCCTTAGTGAGACCGGTTGTGGTTGAATTAACCGGAGGTTAAGGCTAAGAGCCAAGAACGGACTGACAAGCACCAAAAGGAAGAACTTAAGTGTTGGAAAGCCTAGCTTATACTTGCAAGTTCCTTCCTAGTCGTGCTAATCCCCGTTGTTGCCGATTACCGTAACACCGATATTTAGAGTGGCAACGAAAGAAGTGAGCGACTCCTAACTCAAACTAATATAATCCTAACCCTAACAAGCTCTCTTTATATAACATTTTAGCACATAGTTAATCTCAAACAAACCTGGACATTTGGACTTAACTCGTTAAAGCATATAGAAAAAGATTCACATCTCCCTGCGGACGACCCGTACTCAACCGGCTAGCTACAAGCGAAACCGACTTGATTGCGGTAATAAACTTGAACGCGCAAAACTCCAACAATCAAATGGCGTCGTTGCCGGGGAGACGGTAGTTTATTTCTTTGTGTAATTTCGGGTTAATTTGTGAATATAAATATAACCGAAAAACAAAAAAATATATATATACTTTGTAAAAAAATCATCTTGTTATTTTCGATTAGTTTTTGTGCAAGTGTGCAGGATAAAAAGAAGGGTCGAGTTCAGTGCCAAAGACGTGGGAAGTTAGACCTATATCTCACGGCTACACCGCGTTTGATCAAAACGGAACCAACGGGCTACTGTAAAATTCTGGAGCAGGCCCAGTAAGCAAATCAAAATTCAGGGGCTCCAAATAAAAAGAGGACACCCAACCCAGCATGTGCAGGAAATTTAAAGGGCCAAGCTTACTTTCTGGCTTTCTGGCCGCGTAACCACGGCCTAAGCGCTCTCTGGCCGTGGAACCGCGGCTTGTTGGTGCCCTCATCAACCCATAATCCCTGTGAGTCTTTCTGCCTTCTTCCCCACTCCTCTGAACTCCACTGAACTGTGTTTTCTGCAGCATTCTTTGCGCAAACTCTCTTCCCCTTTCTAATAAATTGTTTTTGTGCAGGATTCTTTGCGCCGCGCTAAAAAAAATAAAAAATTGATTGCTGTTGATTGTTACCGCTTTGCATATTTTAATCGGACTTTAAGGGGCTTGAAACCAATTCAGATTGGGTAGGGATTTCATCACCCTTCCCAGGACCCCAGAAATCATAAAAAGCATATGCATTGTCCATTGTTTAATTAAAAAAATACTAGACTCGGCCCTAAGGACGTCGCGCTCAATAGGACAGAGAACTGGTTGTAGTATCGACCGTTTATCCTATCCTGACTTTGCGGTGTCTAAGCAAGTGTGTCTAAGGCAAGTAGTTACTTAATTAGGACCACTACTTACGTAGTGGGGAGCCTCCCACTTACCTGGCACTTACCTAGCCGCAATTGGCGGAGACGAGGCGGTTTGAGGTCCTATTTCTAGCCCTTTGGAACAGTTAGGAGCTGTCTAGCTGACCTAGGTGACCCTAGATCTAGGTGTGATTGTGCATATTTTGTCTGTGATTGTTTGAAGCCGTAAGTCCGTACATATTTCTGTAAAGCTCTTTCTAAAAAAAAAAGAAAAAAAACACAAAACAAAAACTTTTATAAAAACTTGCCCTTTGTCGCCCAAAATCCCATTTTTCACCCACCACCCATCGTATTTCTTCATTGACGTTTTCTTACCCTCACCTTCTCTGCTTTGACTACACTAAACTAGTTTAGTGTATGCCCGCTTGGACTCGGGACACTAGCGCCCGCCTAATCCGCGTTACGTTAGTCGCTACTGACTACGCGTTCGACTCAGACGTCGAAACTCCTTCCACGCCTCTTTCACCCTAACCTTTGCCGGCCAACTCCGATGTTGACCGGAATTCTGTTCATACATCCTTACCTTCATCATCACCAACCTCTTCTTCTGTGATGTCAGGATTTAATCCAAACATCCCTTTGACTCCCCCGGGATTGATTCCACCTCCTATGGATGCGAATAACCCACCACCACCGCCTGTTGTAGCACCACAGCGAATCGCGCTCCAGGATCGTTTCTATCCCACCCGCTCTGCACTTCCCACCTATCTTTCCCTTCCACCGGCCAATGGGGATAATTTTGAAATTAAGCCCCACTTCATTAACATGCTTCCTAAATTTCATGGGCTTGAATCTGAAGATGCCTATATCTTCATCAACAAGTTCCAGAATGTTTGCGTCATGATGAAAACGACCCAGCCGTCGATGATGCTATACGGCTACGGGTCATTCCGTTCACTTTGTGCGATCTTGCTGAAAAATGGCTGTATAGCACTGCTTCCCACTCCATAACCAGTTGGGACGAGTTTGTGAAAGCGTTTCTTAAGAAATTCTATCCGAATCATAAAACCGTGAGGATCCGTAACGAAATCAACCAATTCTTCCAGCTTCCTACTGAACCCTTTTGGAAGTGCTTTGACCGGTATAAAGACCTTCTTGTTCAGTGCCCTCACCACGGTATTGAGAAATGGCAACTTTGGCAAACCTTATACGCGGGCCTGAACCCAGCAACTAAGCAGTTGTTGGAAACCATTTGTCAAGGCCACTTCCTATCGAAATCTGACGAGGAAGCGTGGCAATTCTTCGACGACCTTGCGGAACAAACGCTTCAATGGGAGAGCACCAGACCAACTTCTTCTTCTTCTTCCTCCACTTCTACTGGCCAGTCTAGGGTAGGCATTCACCAACTCGATGTCTCTATTGCGATGAAAGCTGAAATGGCTGCAATAACGAGAAAACTTGAAGCGATAGAGAGCAAATTTTCATCTCCTGCTCCTGCCCCTATTCTTCCCCTTCGTACATTTGTGCTTGTTGTTCCGATCCATCTCACTTAACCGAAGAGTGTCCGTACAATCCACTATCTCAAGGATAGGATCAAGTTAATGCTGCATTTCAGCAAAGACCAAGAAACGATCCATACTCTTCCACCTACAATCTCGGTTGGAGGAACCATCCCAATTTTGCCTGGAATCAGAACCAGAATCAATTCCAAGGCAACAATTTCCAGAGGCCCCCTCCTCTGCAACAACAAGCGCAACAACAAACTCAACATCAATTTCAGCAGCCCTTCCAACCCCAACCTTTTCAAAATCAGACGAACAACTTTGCATCCAACAATTCTTTCCCCCAAAACAACTTTGTTCCGTCAAACAACGATAAGGTTTCCTCGCTCGAACGAAGTCTGGAGGCGTTTGTAAAGCAATCAACTCAATCCACCGCCAACATCCAATCTTCCATTCAGTCGTTAGTGCAACACACTGCCGCTCACGGGCAAAGCATCAAAACCATCGAAGCCCGGATAGCACAACTGAATGCAGCCTTAAGCGAGCGAGAGAAGGGGAAGCTTCCATCTCAACCACTCCCAAATCACGGTCACCCACATAATGTACATGTTGCTCTTGAACAACAGAACCATAATGTGAGTGCCGTGACTACATTGAGATCGGGAAGGATACTGCAAAACAACATTGGCACACGGATCGACGATGACACCCCGGCCGCTTCTTCTTCTTCTTCTTCTTCTTCGTCTTCTGAGCCTATTCTCCATTCTTCAAAAGGCTCTTCCTCTTCTTCTGCTCTAAACGGACCCATTTCTCACTCCATGAAAACACCAGCTTTGGGATCCGTTCCAACTCCACAATCTCTTCCACAAGCATTGGACTCAACCAATTTTAAAAACGTTCCATTTCCAAACCGGTTGAGGCCCAATAAACAAAATCCACAAATGGAGAAGATTCTGGAGTTGTTTAAGCAGGTTAACATCAACATTCCCCTTTTAGATGCTGTCCAACAAGTCCCTTCCTACGCGAAAATTTTAAAGGACTTGTGCACGAAAAAGAAGAAATCTCAGGTACCCAAGAAAGTTTTCTTGGCTAGTGCTGTGAGTGATGCTCTTACCCAATCTTTACCTCAAAAACGGAAGGACCCTGGCTGTCCTACGATTTCTATTACCATTGGGGATAAGAACATCAACCACGCACTATTAGATCTTGGTGCCAATGTTAACCTGCTTCCGTACTCAGTATATGAGCAACTAGGTGTAGGAGAGCTGAAACCCACACACTGCACTCTCCAAATGGCCGACCGATCAATCACCCATCCTAGGGGTGAGCTAGAGGATGTGTTAATCAAGGTTGGAGACTTCATATTCCCCGTTGACTTCATTGTTTTAAACACACAGCCTGTAGCTAACCCCCGGAATCAAATTCCGGTGATACTCGGTCACCCATTCCTTGCAACCTCAAATGCTGTGATCAATTGTCGAAATGGTTCGATGAACCTATCTTTTGGAAACATGACAATTGAACTCAACATTTTTAGGTTGGGGAATCAGCCCTCCGAACCTACTGCTCATATACTAGACGTTTGCTCAATCCAGGAGATCACCCCATAGGAGTGTGAATTCGAGGAGTTTTTGTTCGATCACGACAACCTTAACGCCACTAGTGCGTTCCTCTTTGAACCTGCTGCTGCTTCTACGCCCGACAATGACTACGAGTGTTTCACTTTCTCGACCGATCTTAGCCAGTCACCACCCGAGTTGGAATCCTTTGAATTTCCAGATGAGTTACCTGAACCATCCAACTCGGTCGCTTACACTCATTTTGAACCTTTGCTGGAATCCTTTGAGTTCGAGAACTTTTCACCAATCTTGCCTTCCATCGTTTCACCTCCAACGCTCGAACTCAAGCCTTTGCCGTCTCACCTTAAGTACGCTTACTTAGGTGAGAACGAGACCCTCCCTGTTATCATCTCGGCTTCTCTAGCTCCAGAGCAAGAGAAAGCCCTTCTTGCGGTCTTGCACAGCAATATGCAAGCTTTTGGCTGGTCAATGGCGGACATCAAGGAGATTAGTCCCCTGATCGTTGAACATCACATTCATTTGATGGATGATACCAAACCAGCCAGGGATCCACAAAGGCGACTCAACCCAGTCATGAAGGAGGCTGTAAAAAAGGAGATCGTAAAGTGTCTGGATAGTGGTATCATTTACCCTATCTCTGATAGCCAGTGGGTAAGCCCCATTCATGTTGTCCCCAAGAAATCAGGCATAACGGTCATAACCAACGAGGAGAACGAGTTAATCCCTACTCGCACCCAGACTGGGTGGCGAGTATGCATCGATTACAGAAAACTCAACGCCGCAATGCGGAAGGACCACTTTCCGCTACTTTTCATTGACCAGATGCTTGAACGATTGGCCGGACACGAATA
The DNA here is from genome assembly GCA_030015575.1 of Agapanthus africanus. Classification (NCBI taxonomy): domain Eukaryota; kingdom Viridiplantae; phylum Streptophyta; class Magnoliopsida; order Asparagales; family Amaryllidaceae; genus Agapanthus; species Agapanthus africanus. The sequence continues at coordinate 275,815,080 of JASDDO010000019.1, read as the reverse complement.
CTACTGCTTTCTTGATGGCTACTCCGGCTATAATCAAATTCCCATCGCCGAAAAAGACCAGGACAAGACCACATTCACTTTTCCTTTCGGCACGTTTGTATATCGTCGCATGCCCTTTGGGTTGTGCAATGCGCCCGCTACCTTCCAGCGATGTATGATGGGAATTTTCTCAGACATGGTGGAAAAATTCTTGGAGATCTTCATGGACGATTTCGACATTTTCGACGATTCCTTTGATGAGTGTTTGCTGCATCTCGACGCTGTCCTTACCCCGTGTAAGGACAAGAACCTCACTTTGAACTGGGAGAAGTGCCACTTCATGGTGCGCGAAGGTATTGTCTTAGGACATATCATCTCGCAAAAATGCATTGAGGTAGATAAAGCAAAGATTGAAGTCATTTCCAACCTCCCTCCTTCCAGATGCGTCAGAGACATCCGAGCCTTCCTTGGCCATGCCGGTTTCTATAGACGGTTCATCAAGGACTTTAGCAAGATTGCTAGGCCCTTGACTCTTTTGCTGGCCAAGGACACGACATTCGACTTCAACTCGAGCTGTGTGACTGCGTTCGAGTCATTAAAAAGCTCACTCACTTCTGCTCCCGTTCTTTCTTCTCCTGATTGGACGCACCCATTTGATATTATGTGCGATGCATCCGACTTTGCCATCGGTGCTGTCCTTGGACAACACATCAACAAGATGCCGCACGTAATCTATTATGCTAGCCGAACCCTGAACGACGCCCAACTGAATTATACGACAACCGAGAAGGAATTCTTGGCTGTTGTATTTGCTTTAGAAAAGTTCAGGCCCTACCTCATCGGCTCTCCAGTCATCGTCTATACGGACCATTCTGCTCTACGCCATCTTTTTGCGAAGAAAGATGCAAAATCTCGGCTGATACGTTGGATCCTCTTGCTTCAAGAGTTTGACCTTGTCATCAAGGACAAAAAAGGATGTGAAAATGTATTCGCCGACCATCTCTCACGACTTCCTTCTTCGCCGTTGCTTCAAATTCCGATCAACGACGTTTTTCCGGATGAACAGCTTTTGACAGTATCTTGCGAACCCTGGTTCGCAGATATTGTGAACTATTTGGCCACAGGATTACTACCAACTGAATGGTCAAGTCAGGACAGACTTCGATTCTTATCCCAAGTAAAACACTTTTACTGGGACGAACCCTATCTGTTCAAGTACTGTCCCGACCAGATTATTCGTCGGTGTATCCCTGATGATGAATTCAAAAGTGTGCTGTCGTTTTGCCATGATCAAGCATGTGGCGGGCATTTTGGCCCTAGAAAGACAGCTGAGAAGATTTTGCAGTGTGGTTTCTACTGGCCACAGCTCTTCAAAGACGCTCATGACTACTGCAAGACTTGCTCCCGGTGCCAACACTTGGGCCGGATATCCAGGAAGAACGAGATGCCGCTCCAACCAATCTTGGTTGTAGAGATTTTCGATGTTTGGGGGATCGATTTCATGGGGCCATTTCCCAGCTCTTTTGGGAACTTGTACATCCTTCTCGCTGTTGATTATGTCTCTAAGTGGGTCGAGGCTGTGCCCAGCCGGACTAACGACAACAAGGTTGTCGTTAGATTTCTTAAGGAAAACATTTTCTTCCGGTTTGGGCACCCCCGAGCGATCATTAGCGACAATGGAACTCATTTGTGCAATAAGACTTTCGAGGCCTTGATGCGGAAATATTCCATTAATCATAAGCTATCTACGCCCTACCACTCCCAAACCTATGGGCAAGCCGAAGTTTCAAATCGGCAAATCAAGCAGATACTGGAGAAGACGGTTTCCAAGAACCGTAAGGATTGGTCGTTGAAACTCACTGATGCCCTTTGGGCATTTCGAACTGCTTATAAGACCGATCTTGGCATGTCTCCCTATCGGCTTGTTTACGGAAAGGCTTGCCACCTTCCTGTGGAAATAGAGCATCGCGCATTTTGGGCGATAAAAGAGCTGAATCTGTCTCTCGAAGATGCGGGCAGCGATCGGAAGCTGCATTTGAACGAATTGAGCGAGCTTCAGGATGAGGCTTATGAAAACGCGGTTGTCGTTAAGAACCGAACGAAGGTGTTTCACGATAAACACCTTTTGCGCAAAACATTCGCACCTGGTCAACAGGTACTGCTTTACGACACCCGGCTACATTTCTATCCAGGTAAGCTCAGATCTCGCTGGAAAGGGCCATATTTTGTGCGGAATGTGTATCCGCATGGTGCTGTGGATTTGGAGAATCCAAAGGACGGTTCATTTTTCAAAGTAAACGGACACAGACTAAAACCGTACCTTAGCGCCGAACCAACAGAGGAGCTCCTGGTCTTACATGAGCCGGTTTACCCTGCATAATCTTCCTCTGCTACCACCAAACTTCGGTTATCCAGCCAAAACAGTGGACACTGTTTCAAATAAGTTTGGGGGTATGTATATACCATTTTGTATATATATGTGGATATTCTTGTCCGGTGCATATCCATTTTTATTATGTTTCTTTTCGTTAAAAACAAAAAAAAAATTGTGTATATCTAACCGACAATTTTGACCCTTCAATGATTTCTTCATACAATGACAGTGAGGACACTGTCCAGTTTAAGTTTGGGGGTACGCTCGGTACGCATTTTAAATCTTCGCATTCATATGTATATTTTGCATCTGCATACTAAAATCCATAAAATCCATAAAAATCATAAAATTTTCTAAAAACATAAAAACTTTTTTGTCAAGTTAGCTAGTGGGAGAACTCAGATTCAACATTTCAACGGTTTTGTTTGATAAGATAAGAATAACTAAATCTTATTTTTAGATTTTGAAAACCTGAAAGATAACTCTCCTTTGAAGTTAACTATAGCTGATATACGTCTTTACATCACATTACACGTGTCGTAAGTTTTTGAAAATTAGATGACAAGTCTATTATGTCTGAAAACTTTTAAATGGATAAATTATTTTCTAAGGATCAAATAGGTTTGTTCTGAAATAAGTAATATCAAGAATAGTTTATGAGGTGAAGCGGATATGAAGGGATGTTATTAATGCCTTAATTGGAACTAATTCTGAAAAATAACCCATCTGGAACTTGATTGGAATGATTACACACCGAACCCACTAAACACGTCTTTTATCCAAAAAAATAATAATTGAACTGCCGATTATATCTCCGTTCGCATTGAATCATCATGATTTTCACGCTAAATTGTCTTTTGTTTTTGGGCCTAGGTAACTTGAGTAATTAAGTCCGCTGGGGTGTCTCTACACCTAATGCCCTAAAGCCAACTGGTTTGGGTGCATTGGCCCAAAGCTCGTTAAGAAGCCTAGAAAGTCCAGATTAAAACAAAGTCAAGCAAGTGTTCTCTCCGAGTTAAAATTCCTAACGGTCCTTTGTGTGAGAATAATCTTGACAAAAGACAGGTTTTTATAAAAAAAATATATTTCTAGCGGAGATATAAAAGTTTTATTCTATGATAAAGACTATTGCACGTTCACAGAGGTGTGTATGAAATGAAAACAAGAAAAATGTGGAGTGAAAAATAAGACCTAGTTTCCTGTTAAGGAAGATAGAAATTCTGAAATTGAAACCTTACTGGAAAACGAAACTTGAAAAATACTTAACTCTTTATAAAACTTATGTGATCCTTTTAAAAATTTTATCTGGGCCTTATTGTATGACATGATGACTTTAATCGATCCTTCTGGAACTTAACGACACTATTTACACTGCACGTAAAGACATATAAAATCTTAAGTTAAATAAGAAGCGAGGTGTGAAAAATAAAGGTTCGATAGTCTAGACTTAGGATAATAGAATTGTTATTTTCTGAAACAAAACCTTTGGGTTTGGATCATAGTTATTTTGCAAAACTAGCTTGACGGGATTTTGTGGGTAGTATCCGCTGAAAACCCTCAGGAGACAACACTCCTCCTACTAGGAACACCTAGAGGTTTAACGGCTTGTTGCACATGCTCAGTGCAATCGCGTTCCCTGCGAAAGTGAGGTTAGGAATTTTTGTAAATAAATTGGCTTTGCTCGGGACGAGCAAATGATAAGTTTGGGGGTATTTGTTCATAACAGATTTTTGCATTTTTATACCGCCCACTTTATCACATTGCTTATCGGTAGGTACTCTTGAGCCGTGTTTGCTAATTAATTGCAGGATACAGGTTCTCAGCTCTAAACAGTGAAATTCATGGAAAAGCACGACAAATACTGGATTACTGCCAACCACAGATAAAACACGGGTCTCCGCTCTCTATCCGTATGTTGCCGCACACCAGTTTAAGGGACAAAATGGAAAATCGATTGTCATTTTCATGCACAAAGCACAATGTCAACACAAGATCCAACATGTCTACGCGGAGCTCAAGAAAAATCATGACAAAAGATCCACATCAAATCACCTTTTGATCTGCTAAAATTCTGGAAGAAATGTGAAAAGATTCTGAGAAACCACATACACCAAACTGAAGATAACAGCAAACCAGGGAAACCGACAAAAAATGAAGGCCCAACTCCCCATTATGGCCGCGGAACCGCGGCATAAGCAGTCTCAGGCCGCGGATCCGCGGCCTTATTGACACGGCAATTGGTGATTTTTCAGGGGCAGTTTGGCACTTTTATTTGGTGGCAGATTGTTGCCCTAGTTTTCCAGTTTCCTGCCTATAAATAGCCCAGAACTTGCCAAGCCAAGGGGCTCAATTCTTGTATTAGGTTTTAGATATACTTTGTTGTTCTTCTTCCTCTTTTCATCTTTTCTCCATTAAAATCTTGTAGTGAAGCTTCATGAGTGAAGTGATGAATAAAAGAGTTCTTTTTGTTATCATGCTTGTCTTGTTATGTTGTTAATTATAATTACTTGTATTTTTCATTTGCTAATCTAGTTGTTGATATTTGTTGTTTGTTTCTTTCTTGTTCTCTTTTTTCTTTATCCTTAACAACAATGATGCTTAAGTTTGATCCTTACCAAGGTGAGGTCTCAAATAGCTAGTTGTAATCTTCTAATCTCTTTCTTTCTATCTTCCTCTTTTTGTTGTATTTTCTTTTTCTTGTAATGGGTGAGTAGTTTTCTTACTTGTTAGGGTAGGATAAGGAATGTTTGAGAGAAGGAAATCCCTTTCACTCTTTTCTTGCCCAACATCTTAATTCGAACTCCCGTTAATTAAACCACAATCCGCTCCCTACGGCACCCTATCCTACATGATAGCGGTGATTTCTTAGTGAGACCGGTTGTGGTTGAATTAACCGGAGGTTAAGGCTAAGAGCCAAGAACGGACGGACAAGCACCAAAAGGAAGAACTTAAGCGTTGGAAAGCCTAGCTTATACTCGCAAGTTCCTTCCTAGTCGTGCTAATCCCCGTTGTTGCCGATTACCGTAACACCGATATTAAGAGTGGCAACGAAAGAAGTGAGCGACTTCTAACTCAAACTAACCTAATCCTAACCCTAACAAGCTCTCTTTATATAACATTTTAGCACATAGTTAATCTCAAACAAACCTGGACATTTGGACTTAACTCGTTAAAGCACATAGAAAAAGATTCCCATCTCCCTGCGGACGACCCGTACTCAACCGATTAGCTACAAGCTAAACCGACTTGATTGCGGTAATAAACTTGAACACGCAAAACTCCAACAATCAGCGAGAAAGTCCGTCTTCCTCTTCAGAGCTTTTGTGAGAGAGGTCAGTGCACTAAGTATTCTTTCCGTGTGATCCTGAGAACTTGAGTCCGAGGAGTGGTCGTTCGGGGACGTCATATCGCTGGAAGATTCAAAAGGATATGATTAGATTCAAGGATGAAAATCAGGAATAGTGAAGCGAAAATAATGTAATACAGTGTAGTTAATGTTATCCCTTACTACTAAACACGGCTCCGATACAAACAAAACCATGTCACGTCCCGCTTCCCAAAATACGGAAAACGAGAGATGACTGGGCCAGCCATGCTCCTACGGTCAAGGAATAATCCCGCCGTAGTCACACTTCGGCTTCTAGCATTACGTGGTTATCAGTAAACAAAGCACAGCAGTAAAGGAAACACATCACTAAAATATTACATCAAATTTCATTGTTCACAAATTACAAATAAACAAGAAGAGCTACTAACCAAGTTCGAATACACGATCTCTTTAGGGAAAGCATAAAAGAAGAAAAAGGCACTCCTGACTAAATCTCCGCTAGCTCGAAGGGTAAATCCGACTCCTGCGCTGGTTCTTTCTCGAGATCTGAGCATGCATACTCAGGTCGTCAGAGCGACATAATAGCAAATTAATAATAATAACATGGCACAGGCAATTAAGGTAATAACAGTGAAAGTAAAATGCGGATAATCACTATGTCACTAAATGATGCAAAGTATGATCTGTGCCCCTATCAGTCTCTAAGTCATATTTGAAATCGTATAGTGGAAAGGAGGATCATGTTTAACGGGAGTCTCGTACATACCCGAGACAACGACCCACACGCCCGGGACATAACGCTGTCAGCCGGATCGCTAGATCCTACATAATATATATAAGAATCACTGTTCGAATGATCATCCTCTAAAATACGGTCCCGCTAAATACGATGCTCTTTCCACTTCGATTTCCCCTTTCCCCCCAGGTTTACACTATTGATGATTATGATTTAGTCGTGTACAAGTATACGCCAATAACACAGTTTTGTCACTGATCACTGTATTAATCACTGTCATGAATCATTCACTTTTCCATTGACGTACTTGACACTCCTAAACCAATATCATTCACGCATGATAATGCAATGTCCACTGAATGATAACGCGCACTAACACTATGTATATGGCAATTGGGTAAGGTATGTATATTTATGCAGTTAACAAGTCATGTATGATATGAACTATTTTGCACGTCATAAGCTTACAAATATTGCAGTAATTCATATGTTCAGAATTCAGTAACATTACAAATACGGTAACAAGTACACTCTGTTATCAGTTCAGCAAAATTTGTTTCAGTACAATCGGATTTCTGGTATTCAAGTTACAGCCATTTCAATTTAAGTGCTCGCTGCAGGAAATTCAGTTTCTGAACTGAACATCCGTTTCGCGGCACAATTTTCACCCAGTTGGGCTCAGAATTTAGCGACACTACAGTTGAATGAAATTTAGGGTTTTAAATAGGGTTTCCAACGCAATAGACGTATTATCAATCGCGTCTCTACGTCAGAAGTTATGCGCTGTTCAACACTAGGGTATCAGTTCTGTTTCTGTTTGGGACTGCTAGACGTCCTATTCTTTTAAATTGCAGTTTAAATAGTAAACGAGGATAAAAAGGGATGAAATCACTTGCGTTATTTAGCTAACAGATTCATATTCAATAAGGTGTAGGGTTCCCCAACATACAAGTTCAAGCAACAAGGTAGTAAACATTACGAGACAGAAAACAACAACCAGAGCCGCTCTGGACTGCAGTCCAGAGCCGTTCTCCGAACCAATTCTCGTCACAATTTCAGTACAGAAACAATTAAAAACTTGTATAGGGTTACAGGTTGTCGAGTCGGCTTCGATTTGAGCCCTCTAACTCATCATTTCAATATGTACACAATTAATTGTGATTTAAATAATTTTCAGGTGCGGGAATTTCTCAGTTTTTACGGGTGTAATTGGGGTGATCGTTTAAGTCAGTAACAATCATATTTTTCAGTCAAATTTCTACACAAGGTTCATTTCCACACGGGCCAACATAAACAATCGAGTTCCATCAAATTAAATGAAGGTTTCATTTGGATCTTGCATCAAACACTTATGTCACATAAGTTTTCGTTAATCGTAAACATGGAATTAATACGATTTTAATTTGTAATGGAAATAATTTAGCATGTAGCAAGTAGGGTACTTACCTGGAGATGCTTTGGTGACGCACGGCAGCGGCAACGGCATGAACGCGCGATGAATCGGCACGGTTTGGTTTCACGGCCTCGGCTCGCGTTTCGGGTTCGTCGTCGGAGTTGCCCAGAGATGTCTCGCGATCACCGGAGGCGGAGAGTGGTGCTGTGGATCTCCAGGGGTGTGCTGGGGTCGACGATGGTCGCTCCGGCGATGGGAAGCAGCGGGGTTCGGAGCTCGCAGTGAGGGTTTGGTGTGGGTTTTAGAGAGAGGGGGAGAGAGGTAATGGGGCTCGGGTTTGTAGTGATGGTGATGATACTGATGACGTAGGGGTGTCGACGAGGTGGTTCAGGTGCAGTGGGGGCTCGCCGGCGTCGAGGTGCAGGTGGTGGCCGAGATGGGAGTCGAGGGCTCGGCGGTGGCTGAGTTCACAGGCGAGGGAAGATGAACTCGGTGGGGTTCGAGTTCAGAGGAGAAGGAAGCGAGGGGTAAAGACGAGTTATATTCATCGTTGTCGTCGTGGGATGAAGGCAGTGGGTTTTGTTTGTTTTTTTTAGGAAAGAGAGAAGTGAGCACAAGAGTGAGAGCGAGGGAGGAGAAAGGGGCTTGAAGCGAGGAGAGGCTGAGGTCGAGGTCGTGGGAACGTGGGCGACGAAGGCGAGGCGTCGGCGATGTGGGGTCGAGCGCGGAGACGTGGGGGGAACGTGGGTTGTGAAAGAAAAAGTGAGCGGGAAAATTTTTTTTTACGTTGGGGAAGAAGGAGAAGTTATGAAGCGGGTCGGGTCATGGCTAGGCGGGTGCGGGCTTGGGAGCTGGGGCACGGGCTAAGGGGGTTTGGGCCGGGGAAATAGATTTAAGGTTTTAATTAAATTTTATTTATGTTGGGCTGAGGAATGGGATGTTGGGCTGAGGAATGTGAGGGAATTTCTTTAGCTTAAAACATATTATTTCTCTTTGGGCCTTTTGATTAATTCAATTGGGAAAAATGAAGTGTTGGGCTGGGTTATGGGTTAAGGATTATTTGTTTTGGTTTTAAAAGGGTTTAGAAGGATTTAAATACGACAGATCTAGCAGCCAATTTCCTACAAAATTACGAGGAAAGGAAAAAGGAAATATAGAAAAGATTTTCATTGATGGAAATGGGGATTTACATCGAGGCTCTCCCCGGCCCTGAGGCTTGAACCTCCTCGCCTCCTTATTTTCTTTTTCCGCTGAAATTTTGTAAGGCTGGGGAGCCCATAATACCTTTGTAAAGACCTCCGATTTTGGTGAATGAAATCTTTTTGCAGTGTTATTTGCGTGCACATTTTCTCTTTGTTTGCGGCAGAAAATTTTTATTTGTGCGGTACTGCGTTAGGTCGGAAATCGGTTTATCATCTAGCGACCGCATGTCAAGTTGAATTCAACCATTTGCCAAGTGTGCAAAGACCGGTATAAGGTCAGTGTCTTCATGGCCCCGAAGTCAAGATGGGGATCGCTTATTAAAAAATGTGCAGGAAGTTGAGCAAGGAAGCTGCTCGATCCTTTGCGTCGTTGGGCAAGGAGTTTCCTGCTAAGGATGGACCGAGCAGGTAAGTTGCTCGGTAGCCTCTTGATGAGGGCTTTGATCCTTAGCGTCGTGGGGGTAAGAGATTGTCGGCCAAGGATGGACCGAGCAAGGTAACTGCCCGGTGGCCTCTTAATGAGGGCATTGATCCTTGGCGTCGTGAGGTAAGAGATTACCAGCCAAGGATGGACCGAGCAGGGTAGTTGCCCGGTGGCCTCTTGATGAGGGCTTTGATCCTTGGAGTCGTGGGGTAAGAGATTACCATCCAAGGATGGACCGAGTAGGGTAGCTGCCCGGTGGCCTCTTGATGATGGCTTTGATCCTTGGCGTCGTGGGGTAAGATATTACTAGCCAAGGATGGACCGAGCAGGAAAGCTGCTCGGTGGCCTCTTGATGAGGGCTTTGATCCTTAGCGCAGGAGGGCATGGAGTGGCCTGCTAAGGATGAACCGAGCAGAGTAGCTACCCGGTGGCCTCTTGATAAGGGCTTTGATCCTTGGCGTCATGGGGTAAGAGATTACCAGCCAAGGATAGACCGAGCAGGGTAGCTGCCCGGTGGCCTCTTGATGAGGGCTTTGATCCTTGGCATCGTGGGGTAAGAGGTTACCAGCCAAGGATGGACCGAGCAGGGTAGCTGCTCGGTGGCCTCTTGATGAGGGCCTTGATTCTTAGCACGGGAGGGCATGGAGTGGCCTGCTAAGGATGGACCGAGCAGGGTAGCTGCCCGGTGGCCTCTTGATGAGGGCTTTGATCCTTAGCGTCGTGGGGTAAGAGATTACCAGCCAAGGATGGACCGAGCAGGGTAGCTTCCCGGTGGCCTCTTGATGAGGGCTTTGATCTTTGGCGTCGTAGGGTAAGAGATTACCAGCCAAGGATGGACTGAGTAAGGTAGCTGCCTGGTGGTCTCTTGATGAGGGCTTGGATCCTTGGCGTCATGGGGTAAGAGATTACCAGCCAAGGATGGACCGAGCAGGGTAGTTTCCCGGTGGCCTCTTGATGAGGGCTTTGATCCATGGCGTAGTGGGGTAAGAGATTACCAGCCAAGGATGGACCGAGCAGGGTAGCTGCCCGGTGGTCTCTTGATGAAGGCTTTGATCCTTGGCTTCGTGGGATAAGAGATTACCGGCCAAGGATGGACCGAGCAGGGTAGCTTTCCGGTGGCCTCTTGATGAGGGCTTTGATCCTTGGCATAGTGGGGTAAGAGATTACCAGCCAAGGATAGACTGAGCAGGGTAGCTGCCCGGTGGCCTCTTGATGAGGGCTTTGATCCTTGGCGTCGTGGGGTAAGAGATTACCATCCAAGGATGGACCAAGCACGGTAGCTGTCCGGTGGTCTCTTGATGAGGGCTTTGATCCTTGGCATCGTGGGGTAAGAGATTACCAGCCAAGGATGGACCGAGCAGGGTAGCTGCTCGGTTTTATGAGGTTCGGTCTAACCTTCCTAGGTGTGCGAACATCAGGAAGAGTGACCGTCGCGGGTGACATGTGTCAGGAACGCATGGGGGGGGCAAAGCGTTTAGAAGAGTTGCATCGCTCTGACTTTGGTTCGCTGAGAAAGACGGGATATCCGCCGCGTGGCGGTACAGTATTGGAAGGAACGAGCGAATGTTGGACTCATGGGGACGCTGTGGGGATATAAAACAGAGGGCGTGTTGATCACTCCTTTCTCCATCCCCAAAACGCAAGAATGGATGAAATCCCTTTCTCCATCCCCGAAATCATTTCGTTCGAGGACGTATACTTGGACGACCAGCTGTGCTCTGAGGAGACGCTGCAGGCGGTGATCCAGCGCGTTGAGGATCATATCGGCCGCCTGCACCCCTACTCCAGCTGCTGATGTACTCGATCGGAAGGGCATGTCCAGGGCTGCACAACCCCTTGTCCGAACAAATGAAGGACGAGGCGGTTGGCAAGCTGAGATTGTTACGTCGTCTCGGCCTAATCTCGAAGAGTCGGCAGGATCGATCGGTGGCACTCGTCCTCGAGTGTTACCAATTGAGGCATCTCGCCGATGGGTGCCCGCCCGTGGAGCTTCTTGCCCCGTCCGTGGCCACGAGGATTCACGGACAGCATCAGAGGCAGAGGTCCGAGGCGGCAAGGGCTCGGCTGGCGGAAATTTCCTCGGAGTACCACGAGGAATGTTTCTTGCACCCCCTTCCCCAGCTGTTGTAAAAGTTTTTTTTTATGTAAGGCCGAGGAGCCCACAATACCTTTTGAATGAATAAAATTCTCCTTTTTGCAATGCTTTATTGTGTCCTTCTTATTATTTAAGTAAAAATAACTTAGAAGAATTTACATCGCTTCGGTGAAAGAAGAAATATACATTCATAGACATTCTTTTGAGAGGTACAGCTTGAGCTTCTCAGCGTTGTAAGGCCGTGGAAATTTGCGACCATTCGCGTATTGTAAACGATAGGCTCCGCCGGGCAGGACCTCGGAGACAAGAAAAAGACCGTCTCATTTTGGGGAAAACTTATGCAGCTTGCCTTGATCGACGAACTCGTTCCGCCTTAGGACTAAATCTCCGATTTTGAAGAAGCGGTGCTTGACTCGAGCGTTGTAGTAGCGGGTTGTTTACTGTTGGTAAGCGGCAGTTCTGATCTGAGCCCGGTCCCGTTTCTCTAACAACACGTCCAGATTAGTCCGGAGGGCCGAGGTGTTCGCTTCGTCGTCGAAGTGCTCGATCCGGTGATCGGGGAGCCCGATCTCCGCTGGGACCATTGCCTCGGTACCGTAGCAGAGGCTGAAAGGGGTTTTCCCGGTAGGGGTTTTCTTCGACGTGCGCAGGGCCCACAAGACCCGAGGCAATTCCTCGACCTAACTGCATTGGCATTCTTCTAGGCGTGTCCGAAGACCTCGGAGGACGTTCCGATTAGTGACCTCGGCTTGCCCGTTGCATTGGCGATGTGCGACCGCGACAAACTTCATAAGGATACGATATTCGCTGAAGAATTCCTTAACTTTTTCGTTTTCAAAATTTGTCCCATGGTGACGATACACCTCGGAATACCGAACCGGAGTATCACGTTATTCTGCTGGAACTTGATAGTCGTGGCGGCGTCCGGTTTCCTGATGGGAATGGCCTAGATCCACTTCGTGAAGTAGTTCACCGCGACGAGGACGTACTTGTGCCCGCTCGTACCAGTAGGGAACTGGCCTATCATGTCCATTCCCCATTGGGCAAACGGCCATGGGGGGGTTAGGGCAGTTAGCTCGGTAGCCGGAAGGCAAGGTATGCTTCCATAGAGTTGGCAGCTTTTGCATCTCCTGACGAGCTTCTGGGCTTCCTGATGAATCGTCGGGCAGTAACACCCTTGGAGCAATGCCTTCTGGATTAAGGTGCGGGCCCCTTATTGCGCATCGCCGACCCCTTCGTAGATCTCATGGAGGACGTAGTCAGCCTCGTGGGGATCGACGCACCGGAGCAGGGGCTGAGTGAAGGATTTCTTGCAGAGGTTCCCATTGCTTTAGACTAAATGGCGAGCTTTAGCTCGGAGACGGCGGGCTTCTCCTCGATCTTCTAGGAGCGTACTTTCCCTTAGGAATTCCACGAGGGGCCTTCTCCAATCCCGGTCTTCTTCCCGGGCTGTATACACTTAAAGTGGTGTCGCCCCGTCTTCCACGCTTGGCCGTGGTAAGACCTCAAAGAGGATGTTCCTCTTGCTGTTGGCCGTATAGGACGAAGTCGGCTTACTCAAGGCGTCAATCTGGGCATTTAGCTATCTGGGGATTTGCTCCACTTGGACCTCGTCGAAGTCTTTTCACAATCTTCTTACATCGGCCAGATAGTTCACCATTAGAGGCTCCCATGCCTCGAATCAGCCGGTCACTTAGCCAATGACTAGGGCGGAGTCACTGCGGATCCGGATCGTTTTCAGCCCCACTCCGGAGGCTATCCGTAGCCCGGCCAGTAAGGCCTCGTATTCTGTTACATTGTTTGAGGCTTTGAACCCGAGCTTTAGAGAATACTCCATCTTTGCTTCGTTAGGGCCGCGCCACAGCCTTCCTCGGTCGAGGACCCGTCGACGTAAAGGATCCAATCAGGGACAGAATCGAGCATTCCATCGACTGAGGGTTGAGCTCCGGGGGCCGGTGTAGATTCCGGCTCTTTGCTGGGGATGGTGCACTCGATGATAAAATTGACCAGGGCTTGTGCTTTGATAGCCTGCCTCGGGTGGTATTTTATGTCGAACTGGGACAACTCTCACCTCCATTTCTCCAAACGACCAGAAGACTCGGGAGAGGTGAGGATAACCCCCAAAGGCTGCTCGGTAAGAACGAGGATGGTGTGCGCCTGGAAATTGTGTCGTAGTTTCCTTGAGGCCACGATGAGTGTCAAGACGATCTTCTCAATGGTTGGGTACCTCGTTTCCGCGTCCTTGAAGACGTGGCTCACATAGTATACCGGCTTCTGGACTCCCTCGACCTCTCGGACGAGAACCGAACCCGCAGCTTGGTCGGACACCGCTAGATATAGCGATAGCTCGTCCCCTTCAACTGGCCGGGTGAGTAGCGGGGGAGTCGCAAGGCGCCTCTTTAATTGCTCAAAGGCGGTCTGGTACTCCTCCGACCATTCGAACCATAGTATCTTCCTTAGAGCTTTGAAGAACGGGAGGCACTTCTCCTCAGACCTTGACATGAAACGACTCAGAGCGGCTACCCGCCATCTCAGCCGCATGATTTCGACGTTAGTCTTGGGCGCGACCATGTTAAGGATGACACTGATTTTCTCCGGGTTAGCTTCGATTCCATGGTGGGTGACCATGAAGCCGAGGAATTTTCCACTGGTGACCCCGAATGCGCACTTGGCGGGGTTCAATTTCATCTTGTATTTGCGAAAAACGTCGAAGGCCTCGCCCCTTGGCGTGTTCATCCGATGAGACTGATTTGACGAGCATGTCGTCAACGTAAACTTCCATGTTCCTGCCGATCTACGGCTTGAACATGCGATTGACCAGGCGTTGGTACGTAGCCCCGGCGTTTTTTAGGCCGAAGGGCATCACCTTATAGAAGTATACCCCCCGGTCCATTGTGAATGCGGTGAGATCCTCGTCCGTCGGATTCATACGGATTTGCTTATAGTCGGAGAAAGCATCCATAAAGCTAATTAGCTCGTGTCCTGCCGAACTGTCGACGAGCTGTTCTATCCGAGGGAGGGGATAGTTGTCTTTCGGGCAGGCCTTGTTGAGATCGGTGAAGTCGACGTACATGCGCTACTTCCCGCTAGGCTTTTTAAACATGACTACATTCGCCAACCATTCCGGGTAAGGCACATTCCGAATGAAGTAGGCGACGAGGAGCCTGTCTACCTCGTCCTCGATTGCTTTTTGTTTGATCGGGACGAAACTTCGCTTTTTCTGCCTGACGGGCCGGACCATAGGGTCCACCCTATGTTTATGTGATATGATTTTGGGGTCAATCCTCGGCATGTCGGCAGGCGCCCAGGCGAACACGTCAGAGTTACTTCTGAGGAAGTGGACCAGGTCGTCTCGCTGAGTCCCCGTCAAGAGCGACCCGATCTGAACGGTTCGTTCACCGTCCCCTTCTAAGAGGGGAACCTCCGTTAGTGGCTCCATCGGGGTCCCTCGGACCTCTTTTTGCTCGTCTTGAGTGTCTAGAGAACCCTTGATATCATCCTCGCACTCGAGGTCATTGTCTGGCCGATCAGACGTAGATGTTGCGGTGAAGGAAACCTTTGTGGTTTGTTGGTCCCCGTAGGCCCGACCTATCCCGCCTTGGTCGAGCGGGAACTTCATCGCTAGGTGGTAGGTCAATATCTGGGCCCGGAGGGAGATCAGTGTCGGACGACCGAGAAGGACTGTAACAACTCCAATTTTTGTATACCTAAATTTGAATTAAATTTGAAGTATACTTGGAGTATTAATGTTGCTGATAACACTTTAAGTATCTATCTCTTTACAATAATTACAAGAAGGAGCTTGTAGCGCATTGGTAATACCTTGCACTGCTGAACCAAGCCACCAGAGTTCGAATCCCATGCCCCACATTATTTTTAGTTTATTTTTCTTTAAAATCCTTGGAAGCCCAAAAGTCCACAGGCCATAACTCCCAAAGAGTGAACTGAACCCCAAAAATGAACCATGCCAAAGCCTACATTGAGGAACCCCGGACCCAACGCCGGCCGAAATCGGCCGGAATCGGCCAACTCGGCCGGCGGGCGGCCGGCGCCGCCGGCAGGAGTTGCGCCGACGGCCGGGGTCCCAACATGAAAAATGTGGCTTTTGGTCTTCTGAAACTCATGGTTAACTCTAATTTATATGATCAGTTTCTGAATTTTAAATACAACCATTTTAATGTCAATTTTAATGCTTTTTATCTAATTTTTATAATTTATTTTAATAAAAGAAAACCCTTCACCTACCCTACCCTAGCTACCCTATAAATAGACCCCTACCCCCTACATTTTCATTCCAAAACCATAGAAAAACTCTCTTGAAATTTCTACAAGAAGTGTGCTTTGAATTCGAGTTCCCGGCGAAGCCCTGACGGATTCCGGCGACGTGCCTTGAAGCAACCGGCGACGAAACCACCCCTCGGCCTTTCTCCCTAGTCCTCTTTACTCTTTATAAGAGCTTAAAACCCGTAAGTCCCATCCCTCTCTCTTTTCTATTTCTTAAAAATACGAAATTTCGAACCCCGACGGAAATCGGAACAAACCGATTTCCGATTCGGTTTTTTCTACAAAATTTCACTTGTCACTTAATCCACAATACCTAAACATATCCATGATGACTATTAATCACATAGAAACCAATTTAAATAAAGTTTCTCACATGAAATGATATCTTTCTTGTAAAACCGTATTCTTTTCATAAAAATACCATGAGGTTTATTTTTCTTGTTCTAATTAATTCCCTTATTCCTAAACATGTTTATCTTGATAAATAAACTTGTAGAAATCAATTTGAATGAGTTTTCACACATGAAATGATAACGTTTTCAAATACCGTATTCTTGTGCTTAAATACCTTCAAGTTTAATGTATCATATTTAACCCCTAAAAACTTCATTAAACCTTAAAATAAGTCACGAGGTAATGACCTACCTCTACACACACACAAATATAACCCTAATTGATAAACGTCAAAATATAGAATACGAAAATACATGACTTTTCACTAAAATACCATATTCTTTAAGTTGTACACAATTCTAAATAAAAACTTTTAAAATGAAAGCACGATATGTCATGGACATCGATCGTTTATCTAAACTGATTTTGTGGTGTCTAGGCAAGTGTGTCTAAGCTAGTGGTTTTTAATTAGGCCCACGACTGTGGTTCCTTCCCACTTACCTAGCACTTACCTGGCCGCAATTGACGGTGAAGAGGAGATTTGAGGCTTCTAATGACTTATCGTTTAGACCTTAGAAATAGGCTAGTTGGCTTAGGAAACCCTAGAAACTAAAATACGGAAATTACATCCTTTACAAATAAATACCTTATATTTATAAAACCGTTTTTGTAAATGAATAGTATTTATTAAACCTAAGCAAAGCGCCGCTACAACCCATCTTTGGGGAACCCGTTAGGGATAGTACGGTTCATCATGCACTCGCGGGCTAGTAGTGCGAGATTCAGACCTCCGCAAGGAGCATTCGGTCTCGAAAGGTTTAAAATACGACATTTAAGAAAAATGAGATTTTGGAAAATAAAATAATTATTTAAAATTATTCTTGTATTAATATATATATAATTATCATTTAAACACCTATTTTATTATAAGATAAAGTTTCCATTTTTTCCCCTAAAATTACAAGATTAAAAGTTACATTAAAATACCATGAATTTCAAATAAATCAATATTAATGATTAATACTTTTATTAAGATATATTCACTAGAATAACACAAATAAAATTCACACTCATTATAACTATAAAGACAAATAATAATTACTTGAGGTGTATTTTGAAAACTATACAATATTACTTTTTACAATAAACTCCCTCAAGTTTTATAAATTACAATAAGGCCCCTAACAAACATAGAACTTCAAATTATCTTTCTTTTAGTTCTGACTCGGGTTAGAGTCTGACTATTTCTGACTTGAATATGATTCAAGTCAATCTATATTCTTTATATTTCAACTCAAGATGAATACATGAATCCCTGAATCCAGTTAACAATCTATATAACTTGACTGAACCGAACCATGGATATTCTTTTTACATGTTTCCCAGTATTCCATTTACATGACTCTACGGTTATAACCGTTTCCTGATATCATGGTTTCGGTCAGTCAGTTAATCAATCTTACAATCAATACAATTTTACAAGATAACAATACAAACAAGACATCGCGGGGTTTAAGGGGTAGATTGGTGCGGAAGGTGTTAAAAGTGGCACGAGGTGGTCAGATTAATACACCTAACCTGAATCCCATTGCCATTGTACCGTGGCATAACGGTTCCTTGTACTGCACGTGCCCTAGTCTCTGGCAAATGAGACTCCCCTCGTATACACTGGCATCCTTCTGTACCAAGTTACAAACAACAGCGTTAACATAACATTACAGCAATAGTTTACACTTTAAAAATGTATCTTCTTATTCTGTCTTCTCTACTTCCCTCTTACCTTTGGGACTTACCGAGCGATCTGTTCGCTGACGACATTCTGTTTCTCTCTTCTTTGAATGTCGTCAGGTGACCTGGACCCGGCAGAAGTTGAACCAACCCAAGAAGACTTGGAGCAATTTGCCGAAGACCCAGCAGTATAATTTTATTGTACACTTTCTTTTCAGTACTTTCCTTTTCCTGTTATGCCACTGTTTAGGCATCTTTATTTCAGTTGTATTTTCCTTTCCATGTATTGTACAAAGTATGTTAATAAATAAAAGTTGCTGTTCTTTTTATACTCTTGTCTCTTGTGTATTTATATTGCTTAGCTACGCTTAGCGTATGTACTTCTGAGTACATACGTAGCGGGCCTCGTCACGTCCACTTCGCCGTATACTGGGAAGCGGGGCGTGACAGGTTTTGTTGGTGGCCCATGCAGGTCAGAGCTGTATGAATCCCTGTCATGCAGTTCTGGTCTGCGTGAACAACTTAAGCAATATAGCACAAGAACCAGCAACTAAAACATTCTTTACAATTCATATTCCTTGAATCTTGCAAATCTCTATTCTTTAAATCTTATCATTTCATGTATTTGAATCTGTCCTAACCCAAATTTTTCTTCAAGGTCATGGATTCCCCAAACAACACCAGCACTAACGTCAACAACACCCCTCCAGCACTACCTCTCACACCAGTTGTTCATGCACCACCCACTGAGCAAACGATGCTATTTGAGGCGATCTGCAGTCTTCTCGAGGGATAACAACAACTTTTGAATCGTCCTGAGACCGATGCACCGGGAGTAAAGAAATTCAGAGCTTTGCACCCAAAGCAGTTCTCTGGTAAAGGAAGCCCTCTTGAAGCGGAAGAATGGGCACAAAGTATCGAAGACGATCTGGCAGCAGCTCAAGTGCCAAACCACGCTTGGGTCCGTGTAACGAAGTTACAGCTCACGGATAATGCTCGCAATTGGTGGAAGGAGGAAGAAACCCGTCTGGTGCAGCCGATTGAATGGAAGACATTTCGCGAGAAGTTCGACGCGAAATATTTCCCTGTGACTTCTCGGTTTGCAGTGGAGCAGCAGTTTATTCATCTACAGTAAGGATCAATGTTGGACAAATCGGTAAATGAATACGACGCTGAATTCACCATGTTGAGCCGGTAAGATATGTCACAATAGTTCCATTTTAATTATCACATACTACACAGCTAACACAATCTTTAAACAGATTCACGGCACACCTGATACCGACGGATGATATCAGAGCCCGTCGCTTTCAGCAAGGTTTGGACACAGAGATTAAGGCTGCTCTAGCCACAGGAAAGTTTTTGACTCATGAGGAAGCCCTAGAAGCTGCCCGCAGTTATGAGGCAGTAATAAAAGAGAGGGGCAGACCTCAGTCTGCAGGAGTCAAACGCCCTGCCAACCAGATGGAAGGTGGAGCCACGTCCAGACCACCTTTCGTGCCCAGGCGACCCGGAGTACAAACCCATCGTCCTAGCCCAGCCTTTTGCACCTACTACAAGAGAACTGGACATATGATGAAGGACTGCCGTCGAGCCAACCGCCTCTGCTTAATCTGCGGTTCAGCTACTCACGGTATTGGGTCTTGTCCCCAAAGACAGAACCCAGTTGCTGCACCCAGGCCAGCAAATACTTATCAGCAGCGACCAGCTCTTCAGGCACCTGCTCCCAGACTTGCACTGCCCGCACCACCCAGGGGACCACAAGCTGCACCACCTCCTCGACAGTTCCATCAAGCTCAAAGGAACGTTCAGAGGAATGCTCCTCAGGCCAGGAGGAATGTGCCAAAGCGCCAAGCTTTCGTGATGTCTGTGGAAGAAGCTGAGGCCACTGGCCAAGTCATTACTGGTAAACTTCCTTCTCAAACTTATCTTTTAGTCTTGTTTATCTACACACTTTCCCTATACCTAAAACCTATCCTATATACCTTAGGTACAATCCTAGTAGCTTCACTACCTGCACTTGCACTGTTTGATACTGGAGCATCCCACTGTTTTATGTCGCAACGGTTTGTCCGAACCCATGCGATTCCAGTCTCACCGCTTGTATCCAGCTGGAACGTCAGTTCCGGAAATGGTGTTCTAAAGGCAACTATGGGATACAGCATGTGTCCAGTCGTCATCTGCAGTCGAGAGTTTTATGCTGACTTCAAGGTACTGGATATACCGAACTTCGATGTGGTTCTAGGAATGGACTGGCTTGGAACCTTTTATGCTACCATCGACTGTCGTCAAAGGAGGGTAGTATTCGAGATTCCAGACCATCCGGTCTTCTATTTTAAAAGTGGAGACCGTACATTGGAGCCAAGTACTTACAAAGCGAAGCCAAGAGAAGCAATAGTTGAAGCAGCTCAAGCAGAGGAAGAATCAAGACCGGAGGTAGTTCGAGAGTTCGATGATGTATTCCCTGACGATATATCAGGTTTGCCTCCCGATCGAGCTCTTGAATTCAGTATTGACTTAGTACCAGGAGCACAACCAGTGATCAAAGCACCTTATAGACTAAGTCCGGAAGGTTTGAAGGAAGTTCGAACACAGTTGGACGAATTACTGGCGAAAGGATGGACTCGTCCCAGCACTTCAAGTTGGGGAGCACCTATACTACTGGTAAAGAAGAAGGAAGGTTCATACAGAATGTGCATCGATTATAGGGCCTTGAACGAAGTTACTATAAAGAACAAATATCCACTTCCGCGCATCGACGATTTATTTGATCAGCTAAGTGGATCTTGTGTCTTCTCTAAACTAGACCTTCGTTCAGGTTATCATCAAGTGAAGGTCAAGGAAGCTGATATTCACAAAATAGCTTTCAGAACTCTCTATGGACATTACGAATTTCTAGTAATGCCATTTGGAGTGACCAATGCACCAGCAATCTTCATGAATCTTATGAACTAAGTCTTCCGGGAGTATTTAGACAGGTTCGTTGTCATCTTCATCGACGACATCCTGGTATATTCTAAGAATCGGAAAGAGCATGCGGAGCACCTATGAATTGTCCTGGAAACTCTTCGACAACATAAGCTTTATGCCATGTACAGCAAGTGCGAATTTTGGCTAAATCAAGTTGGTTTTCTTGGACATATCGTATCAGGAGAAGGAATTTCTGTGAATCCAGCAAAGGTTTCAGCAGTCAGCGAATGGCCTACGCCAAAATCAGTGAAGGATATTCGGAGTTTCTTGGGATTAGCTGGATATTACAGAAGATTCATTGAAAGCTTTTCGAAGATAGCAACACCCCTGACCAAGCTCACACGAAAAGATGAAGAATTTGTATGGTCAGAAGCATGCGAGCAAGCTTTCGTAGAACTCAAGTCAAGACTGACATCTGCACCTATTCTCGTAATACCGGATCAATCTGGAGGATTCGAAGTGCATTGCGATGCATCCGGTAAGGGACTAGGATGTGTTCTATATCAGCACGGTAAGGTTGTAGCTTATGCTTCAAGACAACTGAAGACTCATGGACGCAATTATCCGACGCATGATCTGGAGTTGGCAGCCGTCATTTTTGCTCTCAAAATTTGGCGCCACTACTTACTTGGTGAACGAGTGAACATCTACACAGATCATAAAAGTCTGAAGTATGTGTTTACTCAGAAGGAGTTGAATATGCGGCAGAGAAGATGGTTAGAACTCATGGCGGACTTTGACATCAATTTGCAATATCATCCAGGAAAGGTGAACGTAGTACCTGATGCTCTTAGTCGCCAACCATTAGCAATGAATCTCACCGCCCAGTGGAAGCTTCAGCAAGACCTACACCAGATGGAGATCGAACTAGTCATGCCAGGTGATGTTTCAAGTTTGATGAATCTACAAGTTCAATCAACCATTGTCAATCAGATCAAGGCAGCACAAGCCAGCGATGCTAAGTTGCAAAAGATCATAGAACAAGTGGAGAATGGACTCAGAACAGATTTCATCATCCATAAAGACGGATCTTTGAGATACGGCAGCAGATTGTGTGTACCAAAGGGTCCTGTTCGGGAAGAGTTAATGAAAGAAGCTCACAACTCTCCCTATTCAGTACATCCTGGAGGTACCAAAATGTACAAAGATCTACGTCAGAATTATTGGTGGCATGGAATGAAGCGTGAAGTAGCCAGAAGTGTTGCAAAATGCTTGGTGTGTCAGCAAGTAAAGGCTGAACATCACAGGACAGCTGGACTACTTCAACCGTTACCAATCCCAGAATGGAAGTGGCAGCATATCACGATGGACTTTGTAACTGCCCTTCCTCGCAGCACAAAGGGTAACGATGCGATTTGGGTCATTATGGATCGACTCAAAAAGTCGGCTCACTTCATCCCATTTCGAGTTGGCCAATCAACTGAGACACTAGCGAAGAAGTACATGGAGGTAATAATCTAATTTAGATTTAAAAAACTCTTCATAAGGTACTATCTCTGATACCCATGAACTCATACAGGAAATTGTGAGACTTCATGGAGTACCGATCTGCATTTTCTCTGATCGTGACACCAGGTTCCGATCGCAATTTTGGCAGAGTCTGCAAGCTAGCTTGGGAACAAGTCTGAACTTCAGCACGGCTTATCATTCACAAACAGATGGTCAGTCGGAACGAACTATTCAGATCTTGGAGGATATGCTCAGAGCATGCATGCTCGACTTCAAAGGATCGTGGGAAGATCACCTGCACCTTGTGGAGTTCGCATACAACAACAGCTACCAAGCAAGTATAGGAATGGCACCTTTTGCAGCATTATATGGAAGGAAGTATCGATCGCCATTAAGTTGGGACGACATCGGAGATAGGAAACTCCTTGGACCAGAGATGATAGTAGCGACTGTTGATGTGGTTCGTACTATCAAGGAAAGAATGCGCATAGCCCAAGATAGACAGAAACACTGGGCTGATGCAAAAAGACGACACTTGGAGTTTCAGCCAGGAGACCATGTATTCTTGAAGATATCTCCGAACCGCGGAGTGATTCGATTTGGAAGACGGGGTAAGTTGAGTCCGAGATACATTGGACCGTTCGACATACTCGAACGAGTCGGAGAAGTGGCATACCGATTAGCGCTCCCACCCTCATTGGAAGGAGTATATAACGTGTTCCACATATCCGAACTCAGAAGGTATGTAAGTGACCCCAGCCATGTACTTGATCATTCCGAGCTCACTATACAGCCCGATTTGTCTTGTGAGCAACAACCTGTGGAAATCTTGGATAGAAAAGTGAAGACACTTCGGAACAAGGAAGTTAACTTAGTCCGGGTAATGTGGAGAAAAGACACTCCAGGAGAATCCACGTGGGAAAGGGAAGATGAGATGCGTGCAAGATATCCGCACCTTTTTGTAAACTAGTCCTCAAATAAAAGTTGTAAATTTCGAGGACGAAATTTTTGTAAGGAGGGTAGATTGTAACAACTCCAATTTTTGTATACCTAAATTTGAATTAAATTTGAAGTATACTTGGAGTATTAATGTTGCTGATAACATTTTAAGTATCTATCTCTTTACAATAATTACAAGAAGGAGCTTGTAGCTCATTGGTAATACCTTGCACTGCTGAACCAAGCCATCAGAGTTCGAATCCCATGCCCCACATTATTTTTAGTTTATTTTTCTTTAAAATCCTTGGAAGCCCAAAAGTCCATAGGCCATAACTCCCAAATAGTGAACTGAACCCCAAAAATGAACCATGCCAAAGCCTACATTGAGAAACCCCGGACCCAACGCCGGCCGAAATCGGCCGGAATCGGCCAACTCGGCCGGCGGGCGGCCGGCGCCGCCGGCCGGAGTTGCGCCGACGGCCGGGGTCCCAACATGAAAAAGGTGGCTTTTGGTCTTCTGAAACTCATGATTAACTCCAATTTATTTGATCAGTTTCTGAATTTTAAATACAACCATTTTAATGTCAATTTTAATGCTTTTTATCTAATTTTTATAATTTTTTTTAATAAAAGAAAACCCTTCACCAACCCTACCCTAGCTATCCTATAAATAGACCCCTACCCCCTACCTTTTCATTCCAAAACCATAGAAAAACTCTCTTGAAATTTCCACAAGAAGTGTGCTTTGAATTCGAGTTCCCGGCGAAGCCCTGACGGATTCCGGCGACGTGCCTTGAAGCAACCGGCGACGAAACCACCCCTCGACCTTTCTCCCTAGTCCTCTTTACTCTTTATAAGAGCTTAAAACCCGTAAGTCCCATCCCTCTCTCTTTTCTATTTCTTAAAAATACGAAATTTCGAACCCCGACGGAAATCGGAACAAACCGATTTCCGATTCGGTTTTTTCTACAAAATTTCACTTGTCACTTAATCCACAATACCTAAACATATCCATGATGACTATTAATCACATAGAAACCAATTTAAACAAAGTTTCTCACATGAAATGATATCTTTCTTGTAAAACCGTATTCTTTTCATAAAAATACCATGAGGTTTATTTTTCTTGTTCTAATTAATTCCCTCATTCCTAAACATGTTTATCTTGATAAATAAACTTGTAGAAATCAATTTGAATGAGTTTTCACACATGAAATGATAACGTTTTCAAATACCGTATTCTTGTGCTTAAATACCTTCAAGTTTAATGTATCATATTTAACCCCTAAAAACTTCATTAAACCTTAAAATAAGTCACGAGGTAATGACCTACCTCTACACACACACAAATATAACCCTAATTGATAAACGTCAAAATATAGAATACGAAAATACAGGACTTTTCACTAAAATACCATATTCTTTAAGTTGTACACAATTCTAAATAAAAACTTTTAAAATGAAAGCACGATATGTCATGGACATCGATCGTTTATCTAAACTGACTTTGTGGTTTCTAGGCAAGTGTGTCTAGACTAGTGGTTTTTAATTAGGCCCACGACTGTGGTTCCTTCCCACTTACCTGGCCGCAATTGACGGTGAAGAGGCGATTTGAGGCTTCTAATGACTTATAGTTTAGACTTTAGAAATGGGCTAGTTGGCTTAGGAAACCCTAGAAACTAAAATACGGAAATTACATCCTTTACAAATAAATACCTTATATTTATAAAACCGTTTTTGTAAATGAATAGAATTTATTAAACCTAAGCAAAGCGCCGCTACAACCCACCTTTGGGGAATCCGTTAGGGATAGTACGGTTCATCATGCACTCGCGGGCTAGTAGTGCGAGATTCAGACCTCCGCAAGGAGCATTCGGTCTCGAAAGGTTTAAAATACGACATTTAAGAAAAATGAGATTTTGGAAAATAAAATAATTATTTAAAATTATTCTTGTATTAATATATATATAATTATCATTTAAACACCTATTTTATTATAAGATAAAGTTTCCATTTTTTTTCCTAAAATTACAAGATTAAAAGTTATATTAAAATACCATGAATTTCAAATAAATCAATATTAATGATTAATACTTTTATTAAGATATATTCACTAGAATAACACAAATAAAATTCACACTCATTATAACTATAAAGACAAATAATAATTACTTGAGGTGTATTTTGAAAACTATACAATATTACTTTTTACAATAAACCCCTTCAAGTTTTATAAATTACAATAAGGCCCCTAACAAACATAGAACTTCAAATTATCTTTCTTTTAGTTCTGACTCGGGTTAGAGTCTGACTATTTCTTACTTGAATATGATTCAAGTCAATCTATATTCTTTATATTTCAACTCAAGATGAATACATGAATCCCTGAATCCAGTTAACAATCTATATAACTTGACTGAACCGAACCATGGATATTCTTTTTACATGTTTCCCAGTATTCCATTTACATGACTCTACGGTTATAACCGTTTCCTGATATTATGGTTTCGGTCAGTCAGTTAATCAATCTTACAATCAATACAATTTTACAAGATAACAATACAAACAAGACATCGCGAGGTCTAAGGGGTAGATTGGTGCGGAAGGTGTTAAAAGTGGCACGAGGTGGTCAGATTAATACACCTAACCTGAATCCCATTGCCGTTGTACCGTGGCATAACGGTTCCTTGTACTACACGTGCCCTAGTCTCTGGCAAGTGAGACTCCCCTCGTATACACTGGCATCCTTCTGTACCAAGCTACAAACAACAGCGTTAACATAACATTACAGCAATAGTTTACACTTTAAAAATGTATCTTCTTATTCTGTCTTCTCTACTTCCCTCTTACCTTTGGGACTTACCGAGCGATCTGTTCGCTGACGACATTCTGTTTCTCTCTTCTTTGAATGTCGTCAGGTGACCTGGACCCGGCAGAAGTTGAACCAACCCAAGAAGACTTGGAGCAATTTGCCGAAGACCCGGCAGTATAATTTCATTGTACACTTTCTTTTCAGTACTTTCCTTTTCCTGTTATGCCACTGTTTAGGCATCTTTATTTCAGTTGTATTTTCCTTTCCATGTATTGTGCAAAGAATGTTAATAAATAAAAGTTGATGTTCTTTTTATACTCTTATCTCTTGTGTATTTATATTGCTTAGCTACACTTAGCGTATGTACTTCTGAGTACATACGTAGCGGGCCTCGTCGCGTCCACTTCGCCGTACACTGGGAAGCGGGGCGTGACAAGGACGTTGTAGGCTGATGGGATTCTCGCGATGATAAACTCCACAGGCACGGTGCGCGTACGGCCCGCCTCCCCGACATTAAATTGGAGGGTGATTACCCCTTCCGCAGGGATGGTGTCACGCCCCGCTCCCGAAATACGGAATACGAGAGATGACTAGCCAGCCATGCTCCTACAGTCAAGGAATAATCCCGCCGTAGTCACACTTCGGCTTCTAGCATTACATGGTAATCAGTAAACACATCACAGAAGTAAAGGAAATACATCACTAATTATTACACCAACTTTCATTGTTCACAATTTTTACAACAAAACAAGGAAAAGAACTACTAACCAAGTGCGAATACAAGGTTTCTTTAGGGAAAACAGTAAAGGTACCGGAGGCACGACCGTCTAAATCTCTGCAAGCTAGAAGGGCAGGTCTGACTCCTGAACTGGTTCTTCCTCAAGGTCTGAGCGTGCATACTCAGGTCGTCAGAGCGACATAATAGCAATATTATAATAATAACAAAAGACAAGAAAATAAAAATAATAACGGTGGAGATAAAATGCAGGTAGTCAATATGTCACTCGCTGATGCACTGTATGATCTATGTCCCTATCGGTTTCTAAGTCACTTTTGAAATCGAGTTGTGGAAAGGAGGATCATGTTTAACGAGGGTCTCGTACGTACCCGAGACTGCGGCCCGCTGTTGCCCGGGACATAACCCTGTCAGCCGGACCGCTAGGCCCAGCCTAATATATATAAGAGTCGTTGTTCGAATGATTATCCTCTAAATCACTGACCTCGCTAAATACAACTCCCATTCCACTTCGATTTCCCCTTTTTCCCCAGGTTTCACTATTCATGAATATGGGCTAGTTGTGTACAAGTACGCATCGATAACACGATTTCTTTCACTGTTCACTGTATGGCTCATTGTCACGAATCACTCACTATTCATTGGCGTACTTGACACAACCACACCAATACTTCACACGTTCAACAATACAATATACACTGAGAATTAACACGAATGTTCACTATCACTAAAGGTCTTGGTGTCGGGTAGAACTATGAATCATGCCGCTAAATAGTTTATGTGCGGTACAAGTCGTTATGCGTCTTATGAACATAGAAAATTCATATTAAATTATGCATTCAGAATTAAGCAAAAAGATACAAAAGCGGTAATAAGTAAACTCAGTCGTCAATTCAAAAAAATTGATTTCAAGTCAATCGGGTGTCGGGTTCGCAAGTTACAGTCATTTCATTTTAAGTGTTCGCTGCCGGAATTTCAGTTCCTGAACTGAAGGTCCATTTCGCAATACTGTTTTCACTCTGTTGAGATCAAAATTAGGCAACATTATAGTTGAACAAAATTTATTTTTTGCAGTAAGGTTTCCAACGCATCAGACGGATCGATAATATCTATGGTGTACTGGAAGTTATGCACTGTACAACATTGGGGTATACGTTCTGTCCCTGTTTGGGACTGCTATATGTTCTGTTGATTTAAAATACAATTTAAATAGTAAGCGACAATAAAATGAATGAAATCACTTTCAATGGTTAGATAACAGACTTATATTCACTATGGTATAGAGTTCCGCATCATAGCATTTTCATACAGCAGAGTGAAAGCATTACAAAACGAGAATCAACAGCCAGTGCTGCTCTGGACTGCAGTCCAGAGCCGTACTTCGAACCAGTTTCCGTCACCTTTTTAGCATAGAAGCAAATTCAAACTCTTATGGGGTTCTAGGTCGTCGAGTCGGATTCGATATGAGCCCTCGAATGCAATATTCCGATTTGTAATCAATTAACTGTAATTTTTACGAGTTTTAGGTACGGGAAAATTTCAGTTTTACGGGTCGAAATGGGAAAGGCCTAACGCGTCATTAAAGATCGTATTTTCCAGCCAAATCATAACACGACGTTCGTTATTACTTGGGCCAACCTATGTGATCAGTTTCCGTCAATTTAATGTGGGTTTTCCATTCGGGTTTTACATCGAACACTTGCATTATATTAATTCGCACGAAGTGTATATACGGAATTTGTTGGTATTTCGAACTGTAATAGATAAAAATTAGCATGAAGCAAGTATTATACTTGCCTGATGATGCATTGACAATGGTACGGCAGCGGCAACGGCGCGATCGCGACGCAAGCACGGACTAGGCATGACACGACAAAACGAAGAGTTTGGTCTCAGATCGAGCTCGATGTGGAGATGGTGGATCTCGGTTGATGGAAACGGGGCCGTTGGGTACGGTAGCAAGAGTCTCAGGGTCGGTGAATGATGGATACGGTGGCCGGGGCCGTGGTGGGCACAGTGGTCGGTGAGGGCAGCAACAGTGATGAGCTCGAGTGTGAGATGAAAGCTCGGACTTGGCTTGCAGCTTGGGGCTCAGCCAAGGCGTGGGTCGGGTTTGTAGAGAGGGGCTTGGGCTCGATGACTCGTCTGCGGTGGTCGTCGGAGTTGGCGGTGGAGGTGGCTGTTGGGTTTGAGGAAGGAGGAGGTGGCGGTGCTCGGTGGGGATCTTGGGTTGTGGGTTATGGGGGAAGTAGAAGAGCTTGGGATAGAGGGAAATGGCGAGGGTAGTGCTGGGGTGACGCCGGTGACATGGGGGACCGACGGTGCAGAGGAGGTTGGTGGCTGGAGATGCTCGCGGTGGGTTGCGGTGGGTTTGGTTGTGTAGGCGGGTAGTGGAAGTGACGAGGAGGTGGCCGGTGGTGTGAGGAGTGGCGATGAGAGGAGGAGGAGGAGTTGTTGGGGAGAGTGGTCGAAGCTCGGTGACCGGGGAAAGTTTTGGGTGAGGAGGCAGTGGTGCAGTGAAAAAAAGGGGCAGTGGGGATGAGGGCTCGACTTTGTATGGGGGAGAGGGGGAGACGAGGTCGAGATGAGTAAGTGGACGCGTGCGAGATCGTGGGTCGAGGAGCGGGGACGTGGTCACGAACGAGGAGCGCGGCGTGGGGCGAGCGACGACGTGGGAGCGTAGGAAAGAGGCGGGAAAAATTATGAGGGAGTGGGGAAGAGAAGGAGGCGGGTCGGGTATGGGCATGGGGCCGGGTCGGGCATGCAAAGGACTGGGCTGGGATTTGGTGTGGGCCAGGAATTTATTTTTCTTTGGGCTTTTTAGTTTAGGCAAAATTTCAGAGTTAAAAATATATATGAGCATCCAAAATTCATACACAAAAATATAGAGAAAATAGAAAACAATCAAGAAGACTTGGAAATTATAGGAAAAATTTTATTTACGGAACTGGCAATTTACATCATACCCTCCTTACAAAATTTCGTCCTCGAAATTTAGAAAAGAGACAACGAAACAAAACTACACAAACAGATGTGGAAAACGCGCACGGATATCCTCCTCACGCTCCCAGGTAGATTCTCCTGGGGAACGACCGTCCCAAGACACTCGGACCAACGGAATGACTTTATTCTTCAGCACTTTTTCTCTGCGGTCGAGGATAGTGGTGGGCTGCTCCTCGTAAGATAGGTCAGCGTCCAAAGCTAACTCCGAGTGGTCTAGAACATGGCTGTCATCCCGAACATAACGCCGCAACTGAGATACGTGGAAAGTATTGTGCACGCCAGCTAGCGACGGAGGCAAGGCAAGTTGATAGGCCACCTCTCCTACTCGCTTTAGCACCTCAAAAGGTCGGGGACTGAGTTTCCCACGACCTCCAAACCTGATAACTCCGCGGGTAGGGGAAATCTTCAGGAATACGTGATCTCCGACTTCAAATTCTAGTGCTCTTCTGCTGGCATCCACCCAACTCTTCTGTCGATCCTGAGCCGTCTTAATGCGCTGTCTGATCATCTGGACTTTGTTTACCGTCTGAACAATGAATTTGGGGCCCAGTAATCTTCGTTCGCCCACATCATCCCAACAAACAGGGGATCGACATTTACGCCCGTAAAGTGCTTCGAAAGGAGCCATCTGGATGTTAGCCTGGTAACTGTTATTATAAGAAACTCAACCAGATGTAAATGGTCCTCCCAAGAACCCTGGAAGTCCAACATACAAGACCTCAACATGTCCTCGAGCGTCTGAATCGTGCGTTCGGATTGTCCGTCCGGCTGTGGATGATACGCTGTGATAAACTTGAGGCGGGTACCCAAACTCTCCTGTAAGCTCTTCCAAAAATGCGAAACAAATCTGGTGTCTCGATCTGACACAATACTAACCGGAACTCCGTGAAGTCGCACTATCTCTTGCATGTATTTCTCCGCCAGCGACTCTGTCGACTGTCCCACCCGGAAGGGTATAAAGTGTGCAGCTTTCGTAAGGCGGTCGACGATAACCCAAACGGCTTTGTTGCCTCCCGGGCTCCATGGTAAGGCAGTCACAAAATCCATAGTAATGTGCTCCCACTTCCATTCTGGTATCGGAAGTAGTTATAACAACCCTATTGTTCTCTGGTGTTCCGCCTTCACTTGCTGACATACCAAACACCTGGATACAAACCGTGCAATCTCTCGCTTCATCCTGTTCCACCAAAAGTGTTGCTTCAGATCTCGATACATTTTTGTGCCTCCTGGATGCGCAGAATAAGCTGAACTATGAGTCTCAGCTAGTACCTCTTCTCGAACATCCCCTTTGGGTATGTAAAGTCTGCTACTGAATCTCAGAGAACCATCTTGATGTATGAGTAAGTCTGTTCTCAGCTCGGCTTCCACCTGCTCTCTGGACTTTTGCAATCGGGGATCATCAGGTTGCGCAGCCTTGATGCGATCTACAAGAGAAAACTACACCTGTAGTTGCCAAAACTGCCTGATTGCACTTGGCGTAACGACCTCTAACTCGAGTTCTGAAAATCTTCAATGATGCTCCTCTGGCTGGTCAACATCATGACCGCTGGCTTGCGACTGAGTGCATCGGGTACAACATTTACTTTTCCCGGATGATACTGCAAGTCTAAGTCATAGTCCGCCATTAATTCTAGCCATCGGCGCTGCCTCATATTCAGTTCTTTCTGATTGAAGACGTACTTCAGACTCTTGTGACCTGTGTACACCTCTACCTTCTCGCCTAACAGATAATGCCTCCAGATCTTCAATGCGAAAACCACTGCGGCTACCTCCAAGTCGTGAGTAGGGTAGTTCCTCTCGTGATTCCTCAGCTGTCATGAGGCGTAAGCAACCACCCGACCGTGCTGCATCAGAACACAGCCTAAGCCCTTCCCTGAAGCATCGCTATGTATCACCAACCCACCGGAATTATCTGGCACTGTAAGAATAGGCATCGTGGTTAATTTCTGCTTCAGTGTCTCAAAAGCCCGAGTACACTCCTCCGTCCATATATACGGTACATCCTTCCGTGTCAGCTTCATCAAGGGTTCAGCGACACGTGCAAAGTCTTGAACGAACCGTCGATAATATCCGGCCAGTCCCAGGAAGTTTCTGCTCTCGGCCACTGACTTCGGTGTTGGCCAATCTCTAACAGATTCTATCTTTGCCGGGTCCACTGAGATACCTTCGCCCGAAACAACGTGCCCCAAGAACTGCACCTTGTCGAGCTAGAACTCACACTTGCTCAATTTCGCATACAGCTTCTCTTCCCGAAGAATTCGTAATACCGTTCGCAAGTGTTCGACGTGCTCCTCTCGAGTCTTAGAGTAAACAAGTATGTCGTCGATGAATACAACGACAAAAGTGTCCAAGTACTTCGCAAATACCCGATTCATCAGATCTATAAATATAGCCGGAGCATTGGTAACACCGAACGGCATCACAAGGAACTCATAATGCCCGTATCGGGTCCTGAAAGCCGTCTTGCATATATCTTCGGCCGCTACTCTTATCTGGTGATAGCCCGAACGGAGATCCATCTTCGAAAACACTCTGGCCCCACTTAACTGATCAAATAAGTCGTCGATGCGCGGAATGGGGTATTTGTTCTTTATCGTGACTTTGTTCAACTCCCGATAGTCTATGCACATTCGCAGCGATCCATCCTTTTTCTTTACCAACAAAACTGGTGCACCCCACGATGAAGCGCTTGGTCGGATAAATCCTTTCTCCAGGAGTTCTCCAATTTGCTTCTTCAATTCTGCCAACTCAACCGGTGCCATTCTGTACGGGGCCTTGGAAACTGGTGTTGTACCTGGAATCAAATCAATAGAGAATTCTAAAATGCGGGGAGGTGGTAGGCCTGGTAAATCTTCAGGAAACACATCCAGAAAATCCCGAACAATCTCTGAGGCTGGGCTCTCATCAATCTCCATAGTTGTCAACTCTTTTGGCTTGGCTCTAAACTTGGCTGGCTCCAAAGATTCGCTCCCGCCTTCAAAAATAAACTCTGGGTGATTGGGAATGCGGAAAGTCGCATTCCTTCTTCGGCAATCAATAACTGCATGGAATGTACTCATCCAATCCATCCCGAGAATTGCGTCATAGCTGCCTATTCTGATCAAAAGGAAATTCGCATAGAATTCCCTGCCACACACTACAACTGGACATGATCTACATTCTCGACTGGATACTATAACACTATTACCCGTATGTATTTCCCAACCATTGGTTAATGGTTCATGTGGTATGGAGTGTGTATCAACGAAATGCGCAGATATGAAACAGTGTGATGCTCCAGAATCAAACAGTACTCTAGCGGGCATGGAATGTACGAGTAGAATACCTGTAACAACTTCACCTGAAGTCTCTGCCTGCTCGGCGGTCAGGGTGAAAGCCCGTCCCTGACTGCGTCCTGTGTAGGGTTGCCTCTGCTCCTGTGACCTCTGCTGCTGCGGTCCAGACCCTCCC
Source organism: Agapanthus africanus (assembly GCA_030015575.1). Taxonomy (NCBI): domain Eukaryota; kingdom Viridiplantae; phylum Streptophyta; class Magnoliopsida; order Asparagales; family Amaryllidaceae; genus Agapanthus; species Agapanthus africanus. The sequence goes on along the minus strand of JASDDO010000019.1, from coordinate 275,781,785 downwards.
TGTAACTCTGTTCGTTCGGGGCAACCACTGAGTCGGTGCTAGCTGGATCCGCAAATCAAACACTTTCCCTTGGCACGGCGACATTCCTTCTGGGTGTGCCCATCCCTGTTGCAGTAGCCGCAAACTAAGTTTTTACCCTGGGACGATGCTGGGGCACGAATGGACGCTTCATCTGCGTCGTCCCTGGCCTGTGAACTGGTATGACTCCTTGAGACGGTGTGTGAGTACGCACTAAAACAACTGGGGGCCTCCTATCACTCGAACTGGGGCTCCTAAATTTATTGATCAGCTTCTCCTGAATTCGTGCCGCGTTGAGCACCTACGCAAAAGTCTGCAACTCGAGTGACGCGATCAACTGCTGTAGCTCAAAATCAAGTCCCTGTAAGAAGCGTCTGGCCCTGGTAGCCTCTGAAGCGACCATATACGGAGCAAATCGGCGTAGACGGTTGAATTCTGCCGCATATATGTCCACGGGCCGGCCATTCTGCTTCAGTAAGATGAATCTTTCTTCCATCTCTGCCTTGGCGGTGGAAGGAAAATAGTGGTCCAAGAAGCACTCCTTGAATTTGCTCCATTCGACTGGCCTTTCCAGTCTGCTTTCTTCAACTGACCACCAAGTACGGGCTTCGTCCTCCAACTGGATCTTTATCACATTCATTTTCTCTTCATCGGATACCCGTGCGGCCGTCAGTAGGTTCTCCATATTGACCAGCCATTGTTCGGCCTCGAGTGGTTCGGCTAGTCCCGTAAATGCAGCTGGATGTAACCTCCGGAAATCTGACACGGTGCCAGCCCTGGCAGAAAAAACTGGTGGAGCAGTGCCCTCGGGGGCGGTATTGAGAGCGGAGGGTCCTCCTACTGCGGTAATTGCCCTGAGTCCCTCGGCGAGTAGGTCCGTCTTTCTCTCTTGAGCTTCTGCGAGGGTCGTCGGTGCACTCAAGATCCTCTCCGTGCGATCCTGAGAACTTGAGTCCGAGTAGTGGTCGTTCGGGGACGTCATGTCGCTGGAAAACATTTAAACGGATATGATTAGATACAAGGATGAAAGTGAGGGATAGTGAAGCGAAAATAATGTAATAAAGTGTAGTTAATGTTATCCCTTACTACTAAACGCGGCTCTGATACCAACAAAACCATGTCACGCCTCTCTTCCCAAAATACGGAATACGAGGGATGACTAGGCCAGCCATGCTCTTACGGTCAAGAAATAATCCCGCCGTAGTCACACTTCGGCTTCTAGCATTACATGGTAATCAGTAAACACAGCACAGAAGTAAAGGAAACACATCACTAATTATTATATCAACTTTCATTGTTCACAATTTTTACAACAAAACAAGGAAAAGAACTACTAACCAAGTGCGAATACAAGGTTTCTTTAGGGAAAACAGTAAAGGTACCGGAGGCACGACCGTCTAAATCTCTGCAAACTCGAAGGGCATGTCTGACTCCTGAACTGATTCTTCCTCAAGGTCTGAGCATGCATACTCAGGTCGTCAGAGCGATATAATAGCAATATTATAATAATAACAAAAGACAAGAAAATGAAAGTAATAACGGTGGAGATAAAATGCAGGTAGTCAATATGTCACTAGCTGATGCGCTGTATGATCTATGTCCCTATCGGTTTCTAAGTCATTTTTGAAATCGAGTTGTGGAAAGGAGGATCATGTTTAACGAAGGACTCGTACGTACCCGAGACTACGGCCCGCTGTTGCCCGGGACATAACCCTGTCAGCCGGACCGCTAGGCCCAACCTAATATATATAAGAGTCGATGTTCGAATAATCATCCTCTAAATCACTAACCTCGCTAAATACAACTCCCTTTTCACCTCTATTTCCCCCTTCTTTCCAGGTTTCACTATTCATGAATATGGGCTAGTTGTGTACAAGTACACATCAATAACACGATTTCTTTCACTGTTCACTGTATGGTTCATTGTCACGAATCACTCACTATCCATTGGCGTACTTGACATAACCACACCAATACTTCACATGTTCAACAATGCAATATACACTGAAAATTAACACGAATGTTCACTATCACTAAAGATCTTGTAGTCGGGTAGAACTATGAATCATGCCGCTAAATAGTTTATGTGCGGTACAAGTCGTTATGCGTCTTATGAACATAGAAAATTTGTATTAAATCATGAATTAAGAATTAAGAAAAAAGATACAAAAGAGGTAATAAGTAAACTCAGTCGGAAGTTCAACAAAATTGATTTCAAGTCAATCGGGTGTCGGGTTCGCAAGTTACAGTCATTTCATTTTAAGTGTTCGCTGCTGGAATTTCAGTTCCTGAACTGAAGGTCCATTTCGCAACACAGTTTTCACCCTGTTGGGATCAAAATTAGGTGACGTTATAGTTGAACAAAATTTAGTTTTAGAAGTCAGGTTTCCAACGCACCAGACGGATCGATAATATCCATGGTGTACTGGAAGTTATGCACTGTATAACAATGGGGTATACGTTCTGTCCCTGTTTGGGACTGCTATATGTTCTGTTGATTTAAAATACAATTTAAATAGTAAACGACAGTAAAATGAATGAAATCACTTTCAATGGTTGGATAACAGACTTATCTTCTCTATGGTATAGGGTTCCGTATCATAACATTTTCTTACAGCAGAGTGAAAGCATTACAAAACAAGAATCAACAGCCAGTGCTGCTCTGGACTGCAGTCCAGAGCCGCACTCCGAACCAGTTTCCGTCACCTTTTTAGCATAGAAGCAAATTAAAACTCTTATGGGGTTCTAGGACATCGAGTTGGATTCTATTTGAGCCCTCGAACGCAACATTCCGATTTGAAATCAATTAACTGTGATTTTTACGAGTTTCAGATACAGAAAAATTTCAGTTTTATGGGTCTAAATGGGAAAGGCCTAATGCGTCATTAAAGATCGTATTTTCCAGCCAAATCATAACACAACGTTCGTTATTACTCGGGCCATCCTATGTGATCAGTTTCCGTCAATTTAATAGGGGTTTTCCATTCGGGTTTTATATCGAACACTTGCATTATATTAATTCGCACGAAGTGTATATACGGAATTTGTTGGTATTTCGAACTATAATAGATAAAAATTAGCATGAAGCAAGTAGTATACTTGCCTGATAACGCGTTGACGACGGTACGACAGCGGAAACGGCGCGATCGCGACGCAAGCACGGACTAGGCACGACACGGCAAAACGAAGAGTTTGGCCTCAGATCGAGCTCGATGCGGCGATGGTGGAGCTCAGTTGATGGAAATGGGGCCGTTGGGTACGGTAGCAAGAGTCTCAGGGTCTGTGAATGATGAATATGGTGGCCGGAGCCGTGGTGGGCACAGTGGTCGGTGAGGGCAGCAACAGTGATGAGCTCGAGTGTGAGATGAAAGCTCGGACTTGGCTTGCAGCTTAGGGCTCAGCCAAGGAGTGGGTTGGGTTTGTAGAAAGTGGCTTGGGCTCGATGACTCGTCTGTGGTTGTCACCGGAGTTGGCGGTGGAGGTGGCTGTTGGGTTCGAGGAAGGAGGAGGTGGCGGTGCTCGGTGAGGATCTTGGGTTGTGGGTTATGGGGGAAGTGGAAGAGCTTGGGATAGAGGAAGATGGTGAGGGTGGTGCTGGGGTGACGCCGATGACATGGGGAACTGATTGATTGATTTATAGCGTGCTTGCGCTTTCTAAAAGATAGATGAAAAATATTTGTAACCGCAATCAAGAACGGCGTCGCTTTGCAGCTAGCCGGTGAGTACGGGTCGGTCCACAGGGATGTTGTGAATTTCCGATTCGTTCTTACGAGTTAATTCCGAAAGGTGTTCGGATTAATTATTAAATCTAAAAACTGAATTAACCTAGAGCAATTATCTAGATCTACTCTTGCTAGGGCTAGGTTTAGGGATGGTTTGGGAATATAATTAAATCTCACCGCTTTCAATACCCGAATGAAGATTTATGAGGAGTTATGGTAATTATCAATAAAGTGGATTAGATCCGTTCGGGAAGGTGTTCCTTCCTCTAGGTTCTTGTCCTTCCTTTAGAGATCCTTACCCTAACCTCCATGGAAAACATCACATCCGGGCCTTTATACTATGGTATCACCGCTACCTCGAGGGATAGAGTGCCGTAGGGAGCGGTATGTGCATGTATGCATGGAGTCCTATTTTAAATGTTTGGTGGGCAAGAAAGGGATGAGAGATCTTATCTCTCAAAATCCTTCCCCAAAGCTAACTCTAAACAAGTTCCTAGGGCATGAAATTAAATCTACCTAGGGCAAGGAATTGAAATCTACACTAGAGCAAGAAATTAAATTACTTACAGATGGCTCTCTCCAAACATCAAAGCAGGGTTGTCAGATCTGAATTTCTGAATTAAAGAGAGGCACCGATGCTCTCCAAAAGGTTTTCTGAATTTTTATTAAAAGGAGACATAGAGAGGCATGAGAAAAATACAAGGCTTTAGGGTTCTATTTATAGGACATAGAAACCCTACGTTTACAATTGCTCCGCATGTCTAAAATTACAAATATAGCCCCAAGAAATCTTTCCATAGCTTCCTCTGAACAATCTGCAATAAATTTCTTTCCATGATGCTTCAGAAGGGCCGCGGATCCGCGGCCTTGGTGGGCTTTGGGCCGCTGATCCACGGCCCTTTAGTGGGTTCAATTGATAAATTTTCTTGGGCTGCTGTATATTTCTTTGGGCTTCCAGGTTCTTCATTCCTATTATCATTTGGGCTTCTACAGTGATACCAGATCTTCAGCGAACACTTTGCAATGGATCTTTTAACCGTCTTTCTTGCAAATTTGGATCTTGAGTTGCCTTGTTGATGGTGAACCGTTCTTCTGCTGGGCTTTACTAAGATCCTCCTAATTGTTGGTCAAAAGTCCTTCTTTTGTGTCGTCTTTTGTGTTTTTCACTGTTTTTGCTCTAAGAACCTGTAACCTGTAACATGTAGCAGACATGGGTCAAAAGCACCTGTTTTTATTGTAAAATGCATAAGAATGGGGAATACAAAATGCAATATTATGTTATGAACAAATACCCCCAAACTTATCTTTTGCTCGCCCTCGAGCAAACTTATTATTTTATTCTCGATAAAAACCTAACCGCACTTTCGCAGGGAAACGCGATTGCACTGAGCACGTGCAACAAGCCGTTAAACCTCTAGATGTCCCTAGTAGGAGGAGTGTTGTCTCCTGAGGGTTTTCAGCGGATTACACCCACAAAATCCTATCAACTCGGCCCATTGACTTTTGTTCTCCAATTAGGTTTTCTAACAAGGAATTCTATTATCTTTTGACTTGTAAATTATCCACCCATATTCTTCACACTTCCTCATCATTTAACTTAAGATTATATATATCTTGCAGATCTACTTAGCTTTCGGCATTTCTTAAGTTTTCCTTCTAGGGTTCCATCTCCACTTAGGAATTTCTATCAACTCTATTAAAGACACAAGTTCTATTCTTCATTCCCTTCTCTTATCTAAATTCCAATCACACATCCCTACGTGTGTGTAAATATCACCCCTACACTTGGAAATTCAAATCAAGCAATCGTACTCCCGTCCATTGTCCAAAGCACTTGTGAACTTTCGCTTTCACATCCTTCATGCGACTGTTAATACTTCTTGAGGTACCAACAACCGATTACAAGATGCGTTAGCGTGTTAAAGCGTACTTCCTAATTTTTGCAACACCCAAGGCTTTTAGCAGTGGCTCCCAAACCAGTTGGTCTAAGGCACTAGGTGATGAAGCACCCTCGCTAAATATTTTTCTATTTTTACAGCCTTAAGTAATCACAAAAACCAGTGTCCATTTTTTTTCTTTATCCACCTCTTTTCTTTTTTTTTTCTTTTTCATTGTGCGAAAGACTTTAGACAAGAGTATTTCAAGGTCTCTTCTACTAATCCAAGTTTCAAGGTGTGTGTTTGTGCATTTTGTAGGGTATACATTTTCAGAATCTAGACTTAAGTTAGGAACTATTTTTCAAACTTATACTCTAATAAAAGTTTTAATACTTTTCCTTCGTTTCGACTTAGCCCAAGAAGTGAACCCAAAATTTGCCTATTTCTAAATAAACTACAATGCATATACTTTCTACCGTTAAACTTTAAGGAAGGTTATTTTTAGGGTTTTTAATTTACTAAGTCTAAGATCTAGTTGTTCCTAGCCAGTTAACCTATTTATCAAACTCGAGTCAATTAGCCAAAATTGAATACAATAATTTTTATAATTTTTGAAAATTTTCAATTTTTATGGGTTTTCAAATAAGCATGCAAATGCAAAAATATGTACAAATGAATGCGAAGGAAGAAGACGTACCGAGCATACCCCCAAACTTGAACTTGACAGTGTCCTCACTGTCATGCTAAACCAAGAGGGTCAAAATACCGATACTCCCCTGTTTATTTATTTATAATTTTTTTATTTTTTAATGTTTTGAAATTTTATTTTATTTTTTTTTATAGAAAAAGAAAACAAAAAAAAAATATATACATATATACAAAGGTTCCCCCCAAACTTAAGCTTGGCCTTACACAAGCCAAAGGTTAGCACCAACCATTCAAAAATTCTATCGTGGTAATGGTAGAGTTGGTGAAAGAATGGAGTGGAAAGAAAAGAAATGAGAAGCACACGAGACCGTGTGGAGAGAAAGGGATAATATGGTCTCGGTGGAGGAGAATGGCGGAGGGGAAGAAGAAATGGTAGGGGTTCTACTTCTTCGAGTGGAGGTTGATTAATCACAAAATCCATATCATTTAAGAATGCGAGTTCGTCGGCGAAAATATCTTCGAAACTTTCCTCGAAGGTCCAATTGAAAATTATCGAACTCAAAATGTCGGATTGTGATTCATCAACACTCGATATCATTAAAGGAAGATTAGAAGAACCAAAGAAAGTGGGAATACGAATTTGAGGGTGTGGATGGAGCGTATAGATTAGCACAATTTGTAATGACCGATGTGTAAAAAGCGATTGTGCTAATCTATCAACCCGCGAAAAAATGAGATTAAATCCCTCAAGAGTCGTGAGCAAACATGGGTACGTCGAACTAGGTACTGGAGATGAAAGCATAACGGTCTCTTGCACAGTCGAAACGATAGGAAGGACGGAAGGAAGTGAGTGAGGAAGGGTATCAGTTAAGGATTTAGGAGGGTGTATTGGAAAATTCGACACATCAAACGAAAATGGTTCAACCTCAATATTAACCTCAGTACTATCCTCATAATTCTCCTCAATATTTTCCTTTAAAATTTGCTTATCCATGCCAATATCATCAAAATCAAGACGCATATGAGATTCGGGAGAAACATTTAATAACTCAGGATGATGATTTGAACATAAAATTTCAATTAAATCGACAGGTTCATCATCCGAAATATTCCCGGCGTCTATATCCTCAATCAAGTGAAAGTCAATTTCTTTAGACACCTCCTCAAAAGCATGGATGTTTATCAATGTAGGTTCTAGAGTGGAAGTGTAAAGATCAAAAGGATTAAGTCTGGTTTCACTCGAAAGGGGTTCTTCACAATCTGGCAAATCAAACACTACAAAATCACACAACTCGCTTTTATTTTGAACTTGTGAATCATTTAGGACATTCGATGGAAAACTGGAGTTGTGGGCTTCAATTGGGTAAGGGTAGGTTTGATTTGGAAATCCTCTCTCATTCTCACTCGGTCCAACCACCTCCTCATACATTGGAAAATTTGGAGCTAGTTGGAAACTAGCTACCGGTTCACTAGGTCGCATAAGGGTGGCCACGGACGCTTCCACATTCCTAACCATTTTATTTGTTGCTGCGATATACGCCTCCAACGCCTCTTCCAAACTAGACTTGGGTGGTAAGGGGGTTTCGGTAAAATATTCGAAATTGTTTGGATATGTGAAACTCCCTAATGGCTGTGTAGAAGCAGTGTCTAGTGAAGATGGAAAGGTTGGGTAGGACTGGTAGGAAGTGAGTGATTGGACTGGGGTAGGGTCAACATGTGGATAAAAAGATGAATAGTCGTGTTGATCCCTAGAACTAGATGAGTGGAGAGGGGTGAAAGATCGACTGCGAGATTGAGCAATATGCTCAGCAATGGACATCGGCCTAGGAGTGACAGAAGGACTTGAAGAAGTGGTATCAACATATGTAGGTGGTGAAGGTTGACTTGGTTGACACAAAGTGGGTTGAAAAGTCAAACTGTTTCTCCTAGACTCCTCTATGTGATCTTTTAAAGATTTTTTAGGCATGGAAGGATCGTCTTTAAATTGACCGAACACATTGACATATGACGCAAAATTAGGTTCGGGATACCAAGGTTCTTGGACTGGGGTAGGGTCAACATGTGGATAAAAAGGTGAATAGTCTTGTTGATCCCTAAAACTAGATGTGTGGAGAGGGGTGAAAGATCGGCTACGAGATTGAGCAATATGCTCAGTAATGGACATCGGCCTAGGAGTGACAGAAGGACTTGAAGAAGTGGTGTCAACATATGTACGTGGTGAAGGTTGACTAGGTTGACACAAAGTGGGTTGAAAAGTCAAACTGTTTCTCCTAGACTCCTCTATGTGATCTTTCAGAGATTTTTTAGGCATGGAGGGATCGTCTTTAAATTGACCGAACAAATTGCCGAACGACGCAAAATTAGGTTCAGGATACCAAAGTTCGGCAAGTGATTTTTTATGTGGGGTACCCATGCTAGAAGAAGAAAGGTGACAAGAAGGATGGTCGGTGGTGCAAGGATTTATTTGGGGCTAAAAAAATTTTGCAAGTTCTATAAAATATTTGTCCTTTTTATTTTCATATTTCATTAATTTTTTCTTTCTCTATATTTGGAAAAAAATTTGTTGCAAAAAGATTTTAGAGAACAGATATGCAACAGCAAAATATTTTATAGAAAAGATATGCAACAGCAAAATATCACATGCAATCAATTTAGTTCAAGCGGGACCCAAAAATCCTGCACAAGATTTGTTATTTTGGAATGGAAAAGATTTTTAAAGCGCACATAATCCTGCAGAAATTTTTCAGAAAATATTTATCTAGATTTCCAGAGCAAGAAAAGAGGAACTTACAGTGCAATTTTCTTCAGCTGATAACATAGGGGGACCGCGGATCCGCGGTATGAGCGGCTTGTCGCGGCGGAAACGCGGCGGCTACGGCAGCGCAGATCCCGAGACTTTACCAGATGAGCGCGGAAGGGCGGTAGAAGGCTTCTGATGCCGCGGAATCGCGGTGGTCTGGACTGCTCGCGTCTGTAGAATTTTTCTGTTGTTCTGTTTCTGAAATTCTCCTCTGTTCTGATCTTCTATTTTCTGTTTTGCTTTCTGAAAATTTCCAGATCCGAGTCTCAAAACTTATTTGTGATTGATCTTAAATATAAGTCAGACAACTTAAAAAAAAAGTTTGGCTGTTATCTTCATGCATTTCCAGATTAACTAGTACTGATGCTTGCCTGAAATGTGTGCACAGAGTGTGTGCATATCATTCACAATTATCTTCATGATGATAAGATTCATTATTTACTCATGTTAATGCCATAAGTAAAATTTTACAATGATTTAATATTTTGGTGTCTGCATTATATAATTTTTCAATGGAAAATATTAACCAGAAAAGTTGACCATTGCATTCAACTATTATATAAGATCATGACAATAGAAGCGAGTATTTTAATCTGGGTTCCACCAATTAAGAGAAGACGTCCCTGTTCTACATACACTAGCACACCATTAAAAAAAAAAGATTAAGAAGCACTTAAAACCGTAAAATTCTAGCTGAGAATGAATAATGAACCCGTTATAAATGCCCTGATTTTGAAGTATGAGGTGGCTTTCCGTGGCGGAAGCGTGGCGCAATGGAGGGATCGGGACTCTGGAAAAATTCTGCTGCTCTGATTTTGAAGTCCCCTTCTGTTTCGCGATCTGGAAATTTCCAGACCCGTCTCGATTGTTCCTGCAAGATTCACACAACAAAGTACCCTTTCCAAAAAATAACAATTGACATATTTTTTTATATTTTTGGGATTTTTCAGATTTTTATGATTTTTTAATTTTATGATTAACCCGAAATCGCGAAAAGGAAAGTTCTACGCCATCCCCGGCAACGGCGCCATTTGATTGATTGATTTATAGCGTGCTTGCGCTTTCTAAAAGATAGATGAAAAATATTTGTAACCGCAATCAAGAACGGCGTCGCTTTGCAGCTAGCCGGTGAGTACGGGTCGGTCCACAGGGATGTTGTGAATTTCCGATTCGTTCTTACGAGTTAATTCCGAAAGGTGTTCGGATTAATTATTAAATCTAAAAACTGAATTAACCTAGAGCAATTATCTAGATCTACTCTTGCTAGGGCTAGGTTTAGGGATGGTTTGGGAATGTAATTAAATCTCACCGCTTTCAATACCCGAATGAAGATTTATGAGGAGTTATGGTAATTATCAATAAAGTGGATTAGATCCGTTCGGGAAGGTGTTCCTTCCTCTAGGTTCTTGTCCTTCCTTTAGAGATCCTTACCCTAACCTCCATGGAAAACATCACACCCGGTCCTTTATACTACGGTATCACCGCTACCTCGAGGGATAGAGTGCCGTAGGGAGCGGTATGTGCATGTATGCATGGAGTCCTATTTTAAATGTTTGGTGGGCAAGAAAGGGATGAGAGATCTTATCTCTCAAAATCCTTCCCCAAAGCTAACTCTAAACAAGTTCCTAGGGCATGAAATTAAATCTACCTAGGGCAAGGAATTGAAATCTACACTAGAGCAAGAAATTAAATTACTTACAGATGGCTCTCTCCAAACATCAAAGCAGGGTTGTCAGATCTGAATTTCTAAATTAAAGAGAGGCACCGATGCTCTCCAAAAGGTTTTCTGAATTTTTATTAAAAGGAGGCATAGAGAGGCATGAGAAAAATACAAGGCTTTAGGGTTCTATTTATAGGACATAGAAACCCTACGTTTACAATTGCTCCGCATGTCTAAAATTACAAATATAGCCCCAAGAAATCTTTCCATAGCTTCCTCTGAACAATCTGCAATAAATTTCTTTCCATGATGCTTCAGAAGGGCCGCGGATCCGCGGCCTTGGTGAGCTTTGGGCCGCTGATCCGCGGCCCTTTAGTGGGTTCAATTGATAAATTTTCTTGGGCTGCTGTATATTTCTTTGGGCTTCCAGGTTCTTCATTCCTATTATCATTTGGGCTTCTACAGTGATACCAGATCTTCAGCGAACACTTTGCAATGGATCTTTTAACCGTCTTTCTTGCAAATTTGGATCTTGAGTTGCCTTGTTGATGGTGAACCGTTCTTCTGCTGGGCTTTACTAAGATCCTCCTAATTGTTGGTCAAAAGTCCTTCTTTTGTGTCGTCTTTTGTGTTTTTCACTGTTTTTGCTCTAAGAACCTGTAACCTGTAACATGTAGCAGACATGGGTCAAAAGCACCTGTTTTTATTGTAAAATGCATAAGAATGGGGAATACAAAATGCAATATTATGTTATGAACAGGAACCGACGGTGCAGAGGAGGTTGGTGGCTGGAGATGCTCGCGGTGGGTTCGGTTGTGCAGGCGGGTAGTGGAAGTGACGAGGAGGTGGACGGTGGTGTGAGGAGTGGCGATGAGAGGAGGAGGAGGAGTTGTTGGGGAGAGTGGTCGGAGCTCGGTGACTGGGGAAAGTTTTGGGTGAGGAGGCAGTGATGCAGTGAAAAAAAAGGGCAGTGGGGATGAGGGCTCGGCTTTATATGGGGGAGAGGGGGAGACGAGGTTGAGATAAGTGAGCGGGCATGCACGAGATCGTGGGTCGAGGAGCGGGGACGTGTTCGCGAACGAAGAGCGCGGCGTGGGGCGAGCGGCGACGTGGGAGCGTAGGAAAGAGGCGGGAAAAGTTATGAGGGAGTGGGGAAGAGAAGGAGGCGGGTCGGGTATGGGCACGGGGCCGGGTCGGGCATGCAAGGGACTGGGCCGGGATTTGGTGTGGGCCGGGAATTTATTTTTCTTTGGGCTTTTTAGTTTAGGCAAAATTTCAGAGTTAAAAATATACATGAGCATCCAAAATTCATACACAAAAATATAGAGAAAATAGAAAACAATCAAGGAGACTTGGAAATTATGGGAAAAATTTTATTTACGGAACTGGGAATTTACAAATGGAGTGGTTAGTGAACCCTGATAGGACGTGAGCGGTCGGCCTTAGGTCCGACGGGGTGAGTCCTATTCGCAGAAAGCAGTCATAAAAGAGAATGTCCGCCGAGCTTCCCGAGTCGACCAATATCCTCTGCACTTCGTAGCGGTGGACCCGAGCTGTGATCACCAGTGGGTCGTTGTGAGGCAGGGATATGCCATGTAGGTCCTCGTCGGTAAAAATGATCGGCTCGGCTGATTTGGCCTTCTTCCTCGTGTGGCCGACAATCCCCTCGATCGGTGAGGGATGTCGTGTCTCGTCGGTCTTCGTCATACCCCCTGCTGATATGGCCATGATTTGGCCGATTGTCAATTCGCTGGGAGGGGAATGGTGCTCCTGCTCACGGTCAGCCTGCCGCTTGTCTCGCAAGTACGTTGCCAGGTGCCCCGAGCAGATTAACTCCTCGATGTAGTCTCGGAACTGCTTGCAGTTCTCAATGGAGTGGCCCTGCGACTTGTGGAAACCGCAGTAGGAGCTCCGGGTGCGCTTTGCCGCCCTAATCAAGACTGGGGAGAGTTTGAAGAACCCCTCGCCCTTAGCTTCCTCCAACAATACCGTCTGGGAGACGTTGAGCGTGGTGTACTCCTGAAACTTCGGGGAGTAGGGTTTTGGCTGCTCAATCTTCTTTTTCTCCTCCCTAGCCCTTTTCTTCTGATCGGCTTGCTCTGTCCGGGGCAGGTTGGCGTTCACCTTGGATTCAAGCTGGATCTCACGTTCGGTCCAGGCCTTTACCTCGACCATGGTCTTAGGTTGCGCTAATGCAAAAGAGCGTAGCCACTCCTTGTGCCTAAGACCTGACCTAAGGGCCGTAATGACCGTCTCGTCCCGGTGCTCTGGGACCTCAAGGAGGGCGTTGTAGAAGCGGGTGATGTACCCTTTGAATGATTCTTTGTCCCCGCTCTTTATGGTGAAGAGATGGTCAACGGTTCGCTTCTGTTGCCTGTTCCCGACGAAATGACCGAGGAACTGGGTGGCCAGCTCATCGAAGGTAGAGATTGAGCATGGCGCGAGTCCTCGGAACCAGTCTCGTCCAGAGCGGATGAGAGTGGCGGGGAAAGCGCGGCATTGTGCTGCGTCGGAACAGTCCTGGAAACTCATCCCAGCTGTGAACGTGTCCAAATGGTCTTTCGGATCGGACTTCCCGTCGAAGAGGGAGACCTTCGGGGGCTTGTTCCGGAAGAAGACGTGGACGACGAGTAGCTCTTTGGTGAAAGGCTTCGTAAGCGAGCCGGCGGCATATTTAGCCCCATCGCTTGAAGGATGACTTTCCCGATGCATGCCTTCGATCTTCTTTTCGAGGCGTCGAGTTGGCCGTGGTATCCCGATGATTCGGCATACTCTGATTTTTGGCATCTGCTGCCGGAGACCTGTGCCTGGCCACGGCCCTGGTTCTGTTCGATGAGGTTCCTCAGGTCCCCCGGTGAGGTCGTCTTCGAGCCACCGTGGTGAGTCTCGTCCGCGCGACCCCGTCGAGGGAGGGGGTGCCGGTCATGCCTGGGTGCAGGCAAGCTGACCGACACCTCCTCAGGAGGGACAAGGGCGCAATGGGCCTCGGGGCGAGGTGCTCTGGCGAAAGACCTCGGCGTCGAGCTGTGCAGCGCCCAGTGGGTCATTGAATTGGTTGGCCCGGGGGATCTGCGGCCGCCGGAGACAGCGAGGCGGTGTTCGGTCGTGCCGACGCGGGCAGAGTCTTCTCTCTCTCTGTAGGGGTCCCGGTCCCGAGGTGGGGGAGCGGCGACCTGGGAAGCTTGCCCGGCGGTTTGGACATGGACGAGTGCATCCACGACGGACGCGAGCCGATCTATCCGAGCGGATAGGGCGTGAATGGCATTCCGGGGAGGAGGGGATTCTCCCTCATCTCCACTGCGAGGAGGGCGACGGCTGGTGCTTGGATCGTCGCGGTGACCGCTCGCCATGAAGTCGAGATCAGAAGATGAACTTTTGTTGAGTGGAACTAACGTTTCCCACAGACGGCGCCAACTGATGGATCTCTGGATCTCCTTCAGATGTTACCTTCCGTTGATCTGCAGCGAGCGGTGATGGATGACTGAGAATGAGTTGGAGGTTGTCTCCTGAAGCGTGTGGATCTCAATGGGTTTTATGTGGTTGAGGCCGAGCTACCTGTAAGGAAGTCCCAGGGTGGTTGTGCCACCGAGGACCCTCTGACAATCAAGTTAGACGGGGTATTTTGGCAGAGCAACGGCCTATTGGGGGTCAAAATGGCTTACCTGAGTCGTCTGAGAGAGGGGTTTATATAGTGACACCCATGGGCAGGCAGGCACGAGATTCACGCCGGCCATTACGCCCCTGGCATTACGCCCACGTGATAGGCGGATTCCCCATTAATGACGAGATACGCTCGTCAATGAGGGATCGTGATGGCGTGGAACGCGGGATCATGGGCGGCGGATATCTCGCGTCTGGTGAGATTCGTGGAACCGTGGCGGAGGCGTCTGTGATCGGTGCTGTAGGTCGGTCGGTGAGACCGAGGAAGCTCCGCTCGGCGGGAGGCTCGGGAACGAGCGGGAGGCCGAGGCATCTTGGATATGCGATAGCTCGGAGACGAGCTGGAGGGCCAAGGGAACTCAGCGTGCGGGAGGGCTCCGAGGCAATGGTCGTTTGTAAGGCGATCGTAGGGGTGGTCTGGAAGGCCACCGAAGGTCGGGAACATCCTCGGGTCGAAGGCCCGAGGTATGCTTCCAACGTACTAATCTTGATCCTTTCTCGTATGTTCTGGAACACGTCATCTGCCACATGTCATGATCTGGGGAAACACCGGTATCGAGCCTCATAAAGCTGTGATAAAAAAATCACCCAAATAACCGAGATAGAGGGAAAAACGCAATTTAATGGAGATCTACCCCATGCAATTTAATAGAGATCTACCCCATGTAAGAACCGTATCTATGGCTATGGCTAGCTTTTTCGGTCGAATGCTTACCTTGTGTAGCCACCGACATAAAAACAAAAAAACAAAGCCGATGGCAACAACCATCAATATCTCACAACTATGACCATTAAAGATCAAGTAATTTTCTTCAGGAAAAGCAATTTTAATTCAAAAAATAAACTTATTAAGTAATTATACTGTTTTTAGTTATCAAAATCCTAAAAGATTTTCATAATGACAAAATTTGGAAAAATAATATTCACGCTGGGTGCCTGGCTATAACCTTCAACCAGTATTATTAAGATAGTGGGCTCAGTAACTGAGCTCTTCTAATAATACCCAAAGGAGCACATCACAAAATTGACGACCCACAAGCACAATATTCAATACAAGCCATAACTAATGAGCTGTTTAGAGTTACAACATAATGGTCTCATGTCACCCATCCATAAGAAAACCGCACTTTCTTACAAACATAATCCTTTATTTATTAAACCATCACAGGAAGTTTCTTTTCTTCTTTTCTTTTTCTTCTTTTTACTCTCCGAATAAATATCAGCAAATCATTCTATACGCAACCATTTGTCCAGAAGATTAATGTGCTCGGTCTCTGAGAACCTCAATGTCCATTTCGGTAGGGTCAGTTGCCTGAATCTCATAGTGCACTCCGTCTAGTTCTCGCCTGAATCGGTCCTTGGAAGTTGCATAAAGCATCTTAGCTCGGATACGAGACACTGACGGTGACCTGTTTTCATGAAATATCATATCCATGATTAAAGAAGCAATGCAAAGCTGAACCAAGAATACAGAAAGAGTAAAAACAACTTTTCAAAGGGTAATTTTACGTATTGCATGAAGAAGAGTGTAACATATATAATGCTTGGCTAACATTATCATCCAAGAATGCGAAGCAAGGATAAATAATTAAGAAAAAATAAATATTCCCAGCAGATGCGAAGTAACTGCAACTGCATGCAAACATACTAGCATGCAAGCGCATTTTCCACTAATAACGATCTTCCAGCAAAATAAACAGCCTCTACTGCACATTCTTCTGTTATGGACACAAGCTGCTATGGGCAAATTGTCACAACCCCTGGCTACTGAGGCTTGGAGCCAGAGTCATTTGTCTAATTCAAAATGTGCATAGATATTGCATGTCTATTAATTTTTATAATATCGCAAGTTATTACTTATTGGTCTTCTAATAACAATTTGACTCCTCAACTCAAGTCTTAAAGTCCTTGACAATTAGAAAGTCGGTGGATATAAATTATAATGGTGATTGGCAGACTTGCACAAACCAAGTGGTGCTTCACCATTAGCATTTGGGATTTTTGACCTAAACTCTAGACAGAAAACTTTCTTGTACCGCTTGCTAATATCTCCTTTTCATGTGAATGATGACACTCTCCCACTTTCTCACTATACATATTTAATCAATGTCACTTCTATTTTCTTTTTCGCTCCACCATCATAAATTGGTTCATAATCAACTCTTGGTCTGTAATTGAATTTGGTAGTCATATGGAGGGTTGTTCATGATACTGTTGAGTGGCAATAAGGAAGTTTAGTTGTTAAAGACAGGTTCGTGCCTTCTAATATGCGTTTAGACTCTCTTTTCACAAGCTCAACTATATATTTGTTCTGAACCCTTAAAGGTCCTTAACATGAAAATAGAAATGGATTTATTCATTTATAAACTAATTCTTAGATGATTTTTAGAGACATGATTTCAATTTAGTATTTCAAGATTTTTCTCAGTCTTGGCTTCAGTTGTATCTCAGAGTTTCCTACAGCTAATCTAGCATCTTTCCTTGTTCTCCT
The DNA here is from genome assembly GCA_030015575.1 of Agapanthus africanus. Classification (NCBI taxonomy): domain Eukaryota; kingdom Viridiplantae; phylum Streptophyta; class Magnoliopsida; order Asparagales; family Amaryllidaceae; genus Agapanthus; species Agapanthus africanus. Next base: position 275,764,909 of record JASDDO010000019.1, on the reverse strand, counting down.
CCTCCACCAATATTAACCCCTCTCTTGCCAATAGTTAACTTGGCTAGGAAATTGGCATTTTTATGATAGCATATAGCTACCATGAAACCACTAATCATATAAATTCTGCCACAACATTCATGAATCACAAAGCCTTGCTCCATACAGGGTCACAAAGTCTTGCTCCACACACAATCCAATTTTGAAAATGTCAAAGTCTTTGATGCCGAACAAATTAGTATAATGCAAAATAAGGGAAGATTGTTTACATTGTTTTTTCAATTGGCATTTACAATCTATATACCATGATTCTATAAGGAAATTTTTTTACGCCTTTTGCATCGATAATCCCCATCAGGGTCAAAAACATTAAATAAACCAAATATGAAATAGTAAACAATCTCGAGCACATTACTGGAGGAAACGTAATATTGAGTTATCAACTCATACTCATATATGCTTTTTTCGGAATCAATTTAACTTGTTATTTCATATGTCAATTAATTAAGGAGACAGTAACATAGAATGACCCATGGAGTGGACGCACTAGTTTGGAATAAAAGCATGTCGCTATTGTAGACAGCCTTATTCATCTTTTCTTTTCTGCACCCCCCCCCCCCCCCTCCCCCCTTTTTTTGGTTTTGTTCACAAAAGAACATCAATATTAATGATGCAAGAACTTTTGAGGAGTAGAACTCACCACGCAACAAAGAAAATCTTGCTTTTCTGACAGTTCTCCTCAGTGACAAAGTCAAAATCATAAATCGCATATCGGCAATCATTTTCAGGTAGAGCCGCCACGAAATCATCATAGCTCTCAGCAGCACCTCCAGTTTTCTCCACGACAACCTCCTTTAGCTTCTCATCTATCTTGAAGATCACAAAGCGATGCACCTTCTTCCTTTGAAGCTCTAAGAATGTATCCTTGCAATGATCAGCAACTCCCATACCAGAAGATGCATTTGACTGAAATAAGATGACCCAAATGTTAGACTTCTAGAATGCCCATATTCAATAAACTCTAAAAAATAAAGAAAATCCATTAAGAATGAACACCGCATGCAGAGACCAAACCAAATCAATGTTTTTTCCTTAAAGTTTATGGGGCCACATACTAGTGCTTGGATACAGTTTGATGTTAAAAGTATATAGGCTATTAGCATAAAGAGGCATATGCAATTCTACAATAATAACCGTAAAAATCTTTATTAAATAGATACTCCCAACAAATCTAAAGACCGAATACATCGAGATTTAAAGACCAAGAAACCAAAACTACGATGCAAGTAATGAAGGGATATTGTTCACCTGATAAACTCAATAAGATTATCCAAAGAGCTATTATATAAACCTTGATGAAAATAATTAACATTTATCAAAAATATGACACCAATTTAACCTAATCATCAATAATATGTATATCAGTGTAGCAGCTCCATTACAGTTGTGTATGAGCTCTTTCCGAAGATAAGTGATTTATTCTAAAGTAAGAAACTGTTGCAAAAGTATACTAAGCACATTCAAAGGCATCATCCCACAAAAAAAAGGTAGGACCAGAGCATCAAGAAAAGAGAGCAAGAGAAATCTCTCCACAAAAGCCCCAGAAAATAATTTAATAGAATCAAAATTATATGATTCGCCTTAACTAACGAAAATATGGTGACATCCTTTTAAGTATCTAAAAACCTTCAAAATGATTCTAGAGTATTTGGTTGTTTTTTATAGTTGGAACAGTGTCCCAAATGACCACTATTTGCTTCTCAGCAAGCATTGTTCTAAATTCTGAGTCTCTAACTATTACCTGTAATAAAGTGGCCTAGCCCCCATGTCTCCTGAAAAGGTAGTAAATATAGAAGAAAAAACTGGAAATTTTCCCCGCCCTGTTTTGTTTCATAATTGCATGTCAACATTACTGTAGTGACAAATTCATCTGCACTGCTCCTTATGTGTGCAGCGTATCAATTTAGATCTTGCTTTATAACTGAATATTATCATTATCACATTTAGGACCTTACAAATAAGACAAGGTAATAGGATCTGAGAAAACAAATACTAATGTGACTCAAAAATCCAACAGAAAAAAGAAAGAAAACCAAAGGCCTGATTCGGGATAGTTCGACGTCATATTTACAACTTCCCCTTACAGCTTTGGTTCTGATGCAATCGTGCAAAAGGATCAGCTTGCAAAAACTTGAAATGGATAAAAACTTGAAATGGATTGTTATCAGCTTTTGCAGCAAGGACTTCCAAATTGACTTTTAAAATCAGCAGCCCACAAAACAGGTCTTTTGTTATCAAATTGAGGTCTCAATTGTTGTCCCGTCCCTCAATTCACTTGGGGTCTTGTCCGTTTTACACAGGAACTACATTTAACTTATTAGTCATCGAGCTTAATTAACATGCATAATACTGAATGTTTCCATACTATTGAAACTCCATGTTTAAGGTTAGTCAACTAAAGACTTAGCTGTCCAAGCTTTACAAATGTTCGTGCTGAGACAGCAATTCAAAAGGTAAAAACAATCATAAGCAAGGATGATGAAATAGTTAACACGATCTCACACGAGCATCCCGTATGTAAATCACATACTATATATATGAGCAGAAAATAGGCATATGCATACTGGATAACATTAACAAATTAGCAACTAAACTTTTACACTGCAAGATCAAAAGAAGAAGAAAAATCTTAGGTCAGTTTCCATGAAGGTGTGCACTTGTTTCAACATCTAAGTAGGATATAATTGTATAAATCTTTCGAAGTACATGTCGCAGCTGTGTTGATACTGTCAACACTTCACCCTTTCTCAAAGTTAAACGAAGACAAATTCACGAATATACTACAATACAAGAGGCCTACAAAATTTTATCCACTAAGAAGTGAAGCAAAGTAATGGAATTCTTTTAACAAAACAAAAAAGTAAGTAAGGCGAGGGAGAGAAAAAAACCAAAATGCCGAGGTATATTTAGATTTGAGAGACATGATAGTTGCTCATTCCCGTATAATTCATCTATAAGCAGTTTGCTATATTATATCGAATAGCATCTTTACAGCTAACATCGCTACAAAATTTTAAAGGTCGTCTTTAAACCTAACATCTCCACAAATTTTTAAAGCCATTGATAGCATCTTTGCGATTAACTTCGCTAAAAATAGTCAGAAGTTAACTTGAAGATTGATTGAGATCTATAAACCTGGTCAAATGGGTGGACAACAGACATTTAAGCATCCAACTGCATAAAATTATCCATCAAGGTAATTACAAACATAAAATATCAATTTTTAGTGTGCTTCAAACTAATTAGCGATTATAAACTAATCAAACAAAAAATAAACCAAAATTACAAAGATCTCGCACACACGATGAATCCAAAATATATAGAGATCTAACAAAAGATCTAAATAGACATAAACAAAACAAGATCGATGCCGAAATCGCTAATTGAATCGCAAGTGAAAAATTACAATCCCAACTTACAGCTGATCTCATGAGCTTTGCCATTCCAATCGCCAAAAGAATTTTTTCTCTCTTATTTTTTAGGGTTTCAAACGAATTTTTTCTTTTTGGTAGAGTGAGGCTATATAATCGAAAGGACGTATTAAAAAAATTTCCAATAATAAAAGAAGAAGAGAGAGGAAGCGGATGGCGTTTTCGTGAATAAAAAGAGATTCTGTCAATTTTGGTGGTGGGGACTGCTACACCCACTAGAATAATGGGGTGAGAATTGCTTGGGCCCACCGCTGATAGTGAGTGATCGTTTATGGGGTGAAGATGTGAAATGAGAGGGCGCATCCACTGTCCACGTATGCTTACGAAATACGCAGGAAACATGGACAGTTAGATCGACAGGTGATAACGGGTCGGATCTGATAGACGCTGTGTGCTGAAATCCGCATTGGTGGAGGAAGTAAATTTACTCCCTATGCCGGGTGTACGTACAGAGGAGAAGAAAGGGGGAGAATTCAGAAAAATATACCATGCAAGCCCTTGTATAGAGTCATTGGATGGCCTTTCCCCACATGCATGGAAAGCCCATCTAAGGACTCTGGAGGGGCTTGCACCATGCAATTCAAGCCCTTCTAGTGTATTTTTTTTCCAGAGTATTCCGAACAGTTTTGGACGATGTGTGAGGTCATAACTACTATTGCTTCTTTCTCTTGTTCGGACGCATATAGCTGGCGCAGGAAATAATTTTCCGCAACACGGATGCATATTATAGAGGTGGAGCGAATGGGTGTGAAGGGAAATATGAAACAAGTAAAACATTAATTTAATAAAAGAAATTTGATGGAATCAAAAAATGAATAAATATATTATGAGTTGGGGTTAAAATTTATATCCTATTGATCAAAAGTCAAACCGCGGACAAGTAGGTTCAATCCAGAGCAAACGGGCCCCACGTCCGAACCCAAATCCAAGCAGGTAGACCCGAACCCAAATCCAAGCAGGTGGGCCCGAACTCAGACCGGCCCCATACCAAGAAAATATAACAAATAAATGCGATATTTAAATAAATGGATAAAAAACCAAATTTTTGTAAAGCTCATGGCTAATGTACAAAAAGAAATAAGCACATGAGATATGAGATGGGCAAAATGCAATTTTGTAAAATCCAATGGGCTATGTGTAAACTTATAAGCCTACATAAGGCAAAACATTATGATGAAATGAAAAATAATTTATTCCTCTCAAAAATTTCTAGAGTTCTGTGCCGCCTTCTTCTTCCTCAAGGCTTTAAACCTTTTAATTTTTTTTGAATTAAATAAAGAATTTAACTCTTCTTTTCTCAGAAAAAACATAGTTTTTCACCATAAAACCCTCGAAGGGGAGTTCATATTACCCATCAAATCTCTAAAGGGAGATTTTAATCTCACTGCTCTCTTTTCTCCAAGATCCAATAAAAACAGAGGAGAAAGAAAAAACCCATTTTAGGAAAGTCCGTGGCTTCAAGAGGAAGAAAAAGGAGCACTTTTCACCATCCAAAATTTAAACACTTTGGGAGTTTAACTCCAAATCAATTTTTGAGGAGCTCAACTCTAAATCCAAGATCCAAATTCTCAAAAAATTTTAACCCCAAATCCAGATATTTTAGGAGTCTGACTCCAAATAAAAAACCTTCTTTTTCTAAGGGTTTAACTTCAAAACCTCTCGGGAGTTCAGCTCCCGGTCTAGAGGCTAAACCTTTTTTTGCTGGCGCCAAGCTCTCACTTGTCGGGTGCGTGACCCGCTAGCACCCACGTGTCGGACGCGTGACCCGCTGGCGCCCACGTTCCATACGTCGGCGCATGTGACCCGTAGGCGTCCACGTACCACGCACGTGACCGCCGGCGTCGGCGGCCATATGCCATCTCACACGTCCTTAGGACGCTACTCACCCCTCTTTTTCCCATACGCTCCAGACTCAAAACACATCACTCGTTAGAAAAAATTTCCAACGGGGCGTTATCCCACACCCCGCAAGAGGGCTGCTAGGCCCCTTGACCCCCAGCCAGCTATACAAGTATCAGGACTCCCATAAACTCTGCGAGGCTCCCGATACGTCCAAAACACCTTCAGAACACAACATACGCACACTGCACATTGAGTTCGCATGACCAGTTTTACTCGTCAATTGGAGGTTCACTCGCACAAAAAACGAGGGGTAATTAATAGCAGTTTAGTCCGCGGCTGCCGGAGATTCGGATCCCCACAATCAATAAACCCCGGCCTACAGCAGGCAAGGGGAATCTGTAGCACGCCTGACAAACGACGCGTATTTCCTATCGCAATAGGCTGACGAAAAACACTCTACATTATGCTGAGCTGGTTTATTTAATGTTCAAAAATACTTTTTCTGCCGTAATTTGTCTGCCAAAAAGTTCACCAAACAGACAAACACTATGGGCTCACCTATTTGATTCTGCTACCTAAGTGTTATGGGTCCTACCATTTTGTCTCTTATGTGAACTTTCGGGAGACAAATTACGGGTATGAAAAGTATTGATCTTTAATGTTTACCTTTTTGTAAAGAACATAATCTTCACTTGTAAGACAAAAGGACTTTCAACAACTAGACAAGATAGGAGTTTAGGTACATGAGTGGAACAATCATACATATAGATTTATGTTGCACTGGAGATTGGCCCAGTGCTATGCACAGGTTAGGGTTGTCCAAAAAATATACTATTCTATAGATAATCGAACCATAACTAAATTTTACCGTAGGAAAATTTTTCAAGGTTGGCCTAAATTATTTCAAAACAATTTAGATTTTTTTCCATTTTTTCTCAAAATAATTCCAATAATTATTTGTCTTACAAATTTCTACATATTGCATGTATTCGGCGGATGACAAATTGCGTTCGAAAATTCCTGCCATCATTACCGATTGCATTTGAAATTTGGAAAAAAAATCTCCGGAATCTTCCTGATGTCATTGTAGGGTGTTTTTCTTCACCCCATTGAGATGGAAATACGCGCACGCTTGTCAGGCGTACTACAGATTCCCCCTGCCTAGGGTAGGCCGGGGTTTAATGATTGTGGGGATCCGAATCTCCGGCAGCCGCGGACTAAACTGCCGTTAATTATCCCTCGCCTTTGGAGTGAGGGAACCTCCGATTGACGGGTTAAACTGGTCATGCGAACTCGATGTGCAGTGTACGTGTGTTTAGTTTTTGGGGGGGTTGGATATATCGGGAGCCCCCTTACGGGGTGCGGGACAGCATCCCGTTAGAAATTTTCTAACAGGGACAGTGTCATGGAGTATGTGTATGTGTACATATGTATATATATACATGTATATATAAATAAAGGGGGGAAAAGATATCCAAAGGATGCGTGAGGCCAGCGTCTAGGCGCTTGAGCGCAAGCGCGCCACGTGTCGGCACGTGGGCGCTTTGCGCTCGAGCTCAGAGTACTGGAGCGCAAGCGCGCCACGTGTCGGCACGTGGACGCTTTGCGCTCGGGCGCTGGGCGCTTGAACGCAAGCGCGCCACGTGTCGGCACGTGGGCGCGTTGCGCTCGGGCGCTGGAGCGCAAGCGCGCCACGTGTCGGTACATGGGCGCTTTGCGCTCGAGCGCTAGCGCGCCGGTGAGGAAAAGGGTTCTTTTAGCCCCGAAAATTCTCTAAAGAAAAAATAGGGTGGAGTTTAAACTCCGAAGATGCTTTGGGTTAATGAAGGGGGTTCTTCTTCTTCCTCTTCTGTTGGCTGGATCTTGAAGATCAAGAGATATGGGATTTTTAAAAATCTCTCCTTTTTGAGATCTAGCGACAGATCCAAGTTCCCCTTTGTGGTTTTGGTGGTGAAAAACTATTTTGTTTTATAAAATGAAAAGTAAAACTCTTGATTTAATTCAAAAGAAAGAAGAAGATTTTGGAACCTTGAAGAAGGAGAAAAGATCTCAGATCTAAATTTTTGGAGACAGAAAAGTTGTGAGATATTTTCATTATCCTTACCTTTATAGGCTATACATTTTACACATAGGCCCTTGGGCTTCACAAAATGGCATTTTGCCTATCCCATGGCTCATGTGCCATTTCTTTTTGCATATAAGCCATGGGCTTTACAAAAATTTGGTTTTATGCCTATTTTTCTTATATTTATCTATAAAATAAAATAAAAGAAATGCAACAAAATTATTTATTAAAATTTTTTTATCTTGGCATGGGGGAGGCCGGCCGCTTCATGTTCGGGCTCGACCCGGGCATGAGCCCACTGGATCTGGGCTTGGGCCCACTTGGCTTGGGGTTGACTTTGATTTTGACTTGGTCAACCGGGGTGTAAATTTTTACCCCAACAAATTGCCCCCCCATCAATAAATGCACACCACATATGTTGGTCGTGTGCATGAAATTGATGGATCTTCTTTCACGTGGAGGTGACTTGATTTGGTTCCCACCTTTTGGGAAGCTGGCACTGCCCTTTTTACGACATGGACGGTCGATGCGGCCCTTTTTGCGACTTGGACGGTCAGTTCTGCCCTTTTTGCGACGTGGACGGTCGGTGCTGCCCTTTTAGCGATGTGGACTGTCGGTTCTGCCCTTTTTGCGACTTGGACGGTCGGTGCTGCCCTTTTAGCGACTTGGACGGTCGGTGCTGCCCTTTTAGCGACGTGGACGGTCGGTGCTGCCCTTTTAGCGACGTGGACGGTCGGTACTGCCCTTTTTGCGAGTTGGACGGTCGGTGCTGCCTTTTTAGCGACGCGGACGGTCGGTTCTGCCCTTTTTGCGACTTGGACGGTCGATACTGCCCTTTTAGCGACGTGGACGGTCGATGCTGCCCTTTTTGCGACTTGGATGGTCGGTTCTGCCCTTTTTGCGATTTGGACGGTCGGTTCTGCCCTTTTTACGACGTGGACGGTCGGTGCTGCCCTTTTAGCGACGTGGACGGTCGGTACTGCCCTTTTTGCGACTTGGACGGTCGATACTGCCCTTTTTGCGACTTGGACGGTCGGTGCTGCCCTTTTAGCGACGTGGACGGTCGGTTCTACCCTTTTTGCGACTTGGACAGTCGGTGCTGCCCTTTTAGCGACGTGGACGATCGGTTCTGCCCTTTTTACGACTTGGACGGTCGGTGCTGGATTTGACTTGCTCCGCTTCTTGCGGTGTCAGGGATGAAGTTGACTTATTTCCGAGGTGGAATTTGATTCTGCCAGGGGGGTCATTGGTCGTTTTGCTGACTTGATGTGATTTTGATTGACATCAGCATCGCTACGCTGGAATATGGTACCGGGAGCGAATCATCATTTGTCATGACAGGATTTGGGGATTTTGGTTTTGGTTTGGCATCAGCATCGCTGCACTGGAATATGGTACCAGGAGCGAATCATCATCTGCAATGAGGAGATTTCCCTCGTTTCCAGTTTAACGACTTAGGGGTCATCTGTCCCTAGTTTAAAGACTTAGGGGTCTATTGGATTAGAGTTTGGGATTTTAGGGTTAGGGTAGGCATCAGCGTTGCTAACACTGAAGCACACGTGCCAGGAGCAATTCATCATTTGCCTATTCCTGTTGGGGGAGCGATGGCTTAGGAGACAGGTTTAGGTCCCTATCACCTAAGGCTTTTCAATTTTATGGGCCGTGAGGGTCCCATAAAAGCATTTTCTCCCTACGAGTCGTAAGGATCCCGCAGGTGTATTTTCTCCTTAGGAATCGTAAGGACTCCTAAGTGTGTTTTTCCTTTATGAGTCATAAGGATCCCACAAAGGTTTGTTCTCCTCATGTATCGTGAGGACACATGAGTGGGTCTTCTCAATGGAGCATAATTCCAAAGGCGGAGACCAGCCGTGTAACTGGTAATTGTGGTGGGGCATGGGTATGACGAGAATTATTTGAGCCCGTGGATTGTAGTCAACTTGGGGACCAACCGTAGGGCTGGGAGAATTTTGAGAAATTGGATTTTGGTTGGCGTCTGCATCGCTGCACTGGAATGTGGTACCAGGAGCGACTCATCATTCGCCGTTTAGGGATTTGGAATTTGGATCTTGTTTGGCATCAGCATTGCTGCACTGGAATAATGCCAGGAGCAACTCATCATTTGCCTTGGGAGGACTTGGGATTTGGGTTTTTGGTCGGCATCAGCACCGCTAACACTGAAGCGAAATGCCAGGAGCGACTCATCATTTGCCGTTGCCCGTTGGGAAACGATGGCTTAGGAGACAGGTTTGGGTCCCTATCACCTAAGGCTTTTCAATTTTATGGGCCGTGAGGGTCCCATAAAAGCATTTTCTCTCTACGAGTCGTAAGGATCCCGCAGGTGTATTTTCTCCTTAGGAATCGTGAGGATTCCTAAGTGTGTTGCTCCTTTGTGAGTCGTAAGGATCTCACGCAGGGTTTTCTCCTCACAAGGTCCAGAGGACCTTGCGAGTATATTTCATCTCTTTTCACGAGTTTGCGCCCTTTCGGGTTTTCACAGACTCGCCGGTAGTCCTGCTGTTTTTACTCACGGAGCCCTTTCGGGTTTTCATCCGTGCCCGTTTTGCTTGTGGACATACCGTTTATTTTTATTTATTTATTTATTTTTTTTCTTTCTCTTTTTTTCTCTCTTTTTTTTGCCGTTGTGGGACTTTAAAAGTAGTCTCACCGGCAGGATTTGGGAGAGATAGGGGTCATTTACGCCCGTGGATTGTATACGGTTTTGCGGGATGTATGATCCAGACCGTAGGGCTGGTGTGCTCAATTCTCCTGCGACTTGGAGCATTCACGTGTAGTATTTCTTGAGATATCGGCCATTGATGGGTGGCATGGGCCTTTCTCCCTCGGCACTTATTAGTTGGTAGGATCCTCTGTCAAACACTTTCTCGATGACGTATGGTCCTTCCCAGTTTGGCTCGAATTTTCCCTTGGCATGTCGATTCGGGATAATCGGTCTTTTGAGGACCAACACCAATTCACCTTTCTTGAAAGCGCGGAGACGGGTTATCTTGTCATAGGCCCGTGACATTTGGGCTCGGTATAGCTCCAGGTTTTGCTGCACCGCGAGCCTCTTTTCTTCGAGCGCGTCGAGCTCTTCAAGTCGAAGGAGCACGTTTTCCTCTTCCGTCAACTCGTGTTGGATGGCCATTCTTAAACTTGGAACCTCGATTTCGAGGAGGAGGATCGCCTCCACTCCAAAGAGCAATGAGTATGGAGTGGAATGAGTTAGAGTACGGTGCGTGGTACGATATGCTTACAACGCCTCATGAAGCTTGAGATTCCAGTCTCTTTTGTTGGTTGAAGCATTTTTCCTCAGGAGCTTGCATAGAGTCTTATTGAAGGCTTCGGCTAGCCCATTGGCTCTTGGATTATAGATGGAAGAATATCTCCAGTCTATCTTGTGCTGAGTAGCGAACCTTGAGACATTGAAGCTCTTGAAAGAAGTCCCGTTGTCAGAAATGATTCTTCTTGGTGTACCGAAGCGGTATAGAATATTATGCTGGAAGAATGTCAGAATATCTTTTGTCTTGACTTCTTTTAGCGGGACAGCTTCAGCCCATCTGGAGAAGTAGTCTGTCGCGACCAGTATGAACCGGTGGCCTTTGGATGACGGAGGATCAATTGGACCAACAATGTCGGTGCCCCAGACTTCGAAGGGCCACGACGCCACTGTAGGATGTAACGAATTGGGATGCTTGTGAATGAAATCACCATGGATTTGGCAGATCTGACATTTCTTTGCATGCTCTCCACAATCCCGTATCATGGTGGGCCAGTAATACCCAAGCCGTTTGATTTGAAGTCGCATCTTGGGGCCAGATTGGTGAGCATCGCAAACACCCGAGTGAACATCTTTCATGACCTTTTGGGCTTCGGCCAATGACAGACACCTGAGCCAGAGTTGGTCATATGACCTGCGGTATAACGTGTCATTTACAAACACGTATCGGAGAGCTCTTTTCTTCAGCTGAATCCTCACAGATTTTTCTTCAGGCAGCTTGTCGTATCGGAGGTACTCTATGAAGGGTTCTCTCCAATCGGGCTCGTCTTGGATGATCGAAGCTTCTTTGGCGGGACTGCTCTTCTGTTCCGCGCTTTCCTCTTCTCGTAGAGTGACTGGGGGTAGAATTTGCCGGCTCCGACTGTGATCAGAATTTCGTCCATGTCAGGATCAGCCAGCTCCTTGGCTAAGCGAGCGAGTATGTCGGCTTTTCCGTTCAACGCTCTGGGGATTCTCATTAGTTCAATGTGAGTGAACCGTTTCATGAGTTCCACCACCCGGCCTCTGTACCGAGCTAACTCGGGTTTGTATATCTTATAGTCGCCGCTTACATGGTTGACGACAAGCTGGGAGTCATCGTAAACCCGTAGCCGAAGGATTTCCATTTCTATGGCGAGTTCCAAACAAGCTATCAGAGCTTCATACTCAGCTTCATTGTTTGTCCGAGGCTCGGTGAGAGCAAAAGAACGCCGTAGGGTTCCCATTGATGGCGTGATGAACACCAATCCTATCCCCGCTTTTACCTCCGGGACGCTTGATCTGCCGGAGCTCCTTATTGATGAGGCCCCATCGAAGTAGAGCTCCCAACATGGCTTATCTTCCTCGAGGTGCAGCACTTGTTCGTCGGGTAACTCACAATTTAGCGACGACCCTTCTGGTATGGGATGAGCAGCGAGAAAGTCTGCAAGAGCTTGCCCTTTTATTGCTTTCTGAGGGGTATAAACTATGTCAAACTCAAGTAGCATGACAGCCCATCTTGCCATTCTGCCGGCTAGGCTTGCTTTGGTCATCAAGTGTTTGAGCGGGTCGATCTTGGAGATCAGCATAACCCGATGAGCGAGCAAATAATGCCTCAGCTTCTTCACAGCAAATATTAGAGCCAGGCATTGCTTTTCGATTGGGGAGTAGTTGTGTTCCGCCCCGACTAGAGTTCGACCGAGGTAGTAGAGGGCATTTTCTTTTCCCTCCTCGTTATTCTGGGCAAGGAGCGCACCGAGTGACTCATCCAGCGCGGCGGTGTAGAGAATCAGCGATTTATTTGGAATGGGAGCGGCCAGCACTGGAAGGTGCAACAAGTATTGTTTGATGCTTTCGAACGCTGCTTGACATTCGGCATCCTAGATAAAAGGAGCTCCTTTCTTCATGAGCTTTGAGAAGGGCCTACACCTTCCCGATAAATTTGAGATAAACCTCCGTATATAAGCAAGCTTGCCTTGAAAAGATCTTAGCTGCGTCAGACTCTTCGGAGGGGGCATCTCCATGATGGCCTTTATCTTTGATGGGTCAACTTCGATCCCTCGATGTCGGACTATGAAGCCCAGGAATTTTCCCGATGACACGCCAAAAGCGCACTTCAGAGGATTCATCTTCAGATCGTATTCCCTCAGTCTGGTGAGAACGGTCCTAAGATCTTGGATATGATCGGCCTTGGTTTTAGTCTTGACGACCAGATCATCAACATAACATTCGACGACTTTATGGATTAGGTCATCAAAGATATTGGTCATTGCCCTTTGATATGTAGCACCTGTGTTCTTCAGTCCGAACGGCATTACCTTGTAGCAATATATTCCGATCGGGGTTCGAAATGCTGTGTGTTTCTCATCCTCAGGCGACATCTTGATCTGATTATATCCAGACGAGCCATCCATAAAGGTGAACAGTTCGTAATTTGAGGTGTCACCGACCATCATTTCCATGACCGGTAGCGGGAAGTCGTCTTTAGGACATGCCTTGTTGAGGTCCCTGAAATCGACACAAACTCGGATTTGCCCATTTTTCTTCTTCACTGGGACTATGCATGCGATCCAGTCCGCATATTTCTCTTCCCTGATGAAGCCGGCATCGATGAGTTTCTTGGTTTCCTCGATGACCTTTTCTTCCAACTCCCTTCTCATTCTTCGAGGAGCTTATTTGACTGGCTTATCATCATGAGATATAGCCAGCTTATGCACGGCTACTTCAGGGGAAAGGCCAGGCATTTCTTTGTACGTCCACACGAAGCAGTCGACGAACTCATGCAGCAGGGCAATTATCTGCTCTTTCATTTCCTCCGACAAGAGTGAGCTGATGTAGGTCGGCCTTGAATTATCGGGCGTTCCTAAGTCAATCTCGGTTAGCTCATCAAAGGTTGCTTGTCCTCCATCTTCGAGCTCTTGAGGAGCTTCTTCTGGCTCGGCTATTTCGTCATCATCATTTGATTTTTCGCTGGCCTCACCAACATGGATCATGTAGCACCCTTTGGAATCAGGTTGAACGTAGCCTATGCCCCGTTTATCTGGAATTCGTCCATCGATGAGTGCTCGGACCTGGGGTGGATGCCATAGCCCTTCATAAAACTTTGCTTCCGACTCCGTTTGATATAACCGGCATCCGCACTTTTTGAAATATTCCCGCATCTCGGGTGCATAGTATCTGGGGTTAAGGACGGCTCTTACGCCTCTCTCATAGGGAAGGCATGCGACAGACAAATCGTCCGGGTGCACAACGGGATTTGACCCATAAAACAGGATGCCTTTCTGTCCACTTTTCCTTCCGGGGACGTAGAAAGTTTTCAGCTGATCCACGGTGGAGACTGACAACGCATCGAGCTCTTTGCACATCTGCTCCGGTACCCTTGTGACGGCTAGGGACCCTTCCGCAATTTCGAAGGTCTCTCGTAGTTTCGCTTGTTGCATGGGGGTCCAATCTGCACCACTGTTGCACGGCAGGTCCTCTTCCTCCGACTCTTCAGTGTCGCTGCCAAGATGAGGGCGGACTTTGCTGCTGGATAGGCCTTCAGTATCGGATTCGTCCGTATTGCTACCGAAACGAGGGCGAGTTTTACGGAAGAGCGGACTTCCAACGTCGGACTCATCAGTGTCGCTACCGAAATGCGGGCGCACTTGGGCATTTTTGCTTTTGAAAGTGACAGCCGGCACAGATTTGCTTTTGAGTCTTGGGGCCGGTTTATCCTCAGTCAGTTGTGGCTTAGCATTTTGGTGGTTCATAAAGTACCGAGAATCTTCATATCGGACTTCATGCACACCGAACGGCTGGATGTCTCTGTCAATGCGCCTTTCTTCGCCATTTTTAGTATATTTCATGCATTGATGGAGAGTTGACGGAATGATGCCGTAATCGTGGAGCCACGGCCTCCCCAAGAGAATCTTATAAGACGTGTCGGCGTCGATCACGTATATTTTAGCTTCAGTTTGCAGATCCCCGAATTTGATTGGTAAAGCTATAGATCCCAGAACTTGCTGACAGTTTTGATTGAAGCCCTGAATGACAATCTTTTCCCTTGACAGGTGCCGGACGTCCATTGACAAACTCTTCAATGTTCGCAAGTTCATGATGTTCATTGAGGACCCCAGATCAATCAATATGCTATTAATTCGATCTCCGTCGCTGTATCCGGTCACGTAAAGCGGCCGATTATGCTCAGCCATTCCCAGTAGCAAGTCTTCATCCTTAAATGTGACTGCGGCGGCTTACAAAGTGTACTGAGCTTCTTTCATATTAATTTCTGCAAAGCGAGCCTGATACCGCTCAGGGTTTTGTAGAGCGTGAATGAGGACATCTCTAAGCTCTTTAGATAGGACCAAGGCATCGTAGATGCTCAGGAGAGACGGAAGCTTCCGGAGATGTGCCAAGACATTATAGTCCACCGAGGAAGGACCTGAGTTTTCATCAGCCGGCTCTCTGCCATCTTCCTCATTAGCCACCTATTTTTCCTTCCCTTTTGAGGCGTTGCCCTGATTTGGCGGTAGAGCCCTGCCGCTTCTGAGCTGGATTTGATTGGCCTTTGTGGTGAGCTCCTCGTCCTCTTCGGGAAAACAGAGCTCATCCTCAGAGTCGCTGCCAAGATGGATGGCGTAGCAGGTCACTACTGGGATCTCTTCATTGGAGTCTTCTTCTAACTCCTCCAGAATTTCAGCCGCTTGTACAGGGAGGAACTCCTTCAATTGAACCAAAGTTCTTTCCTTCTTTTCATATTTTTCGAGGGAATCGATATATTTTTGAATGGTCGATCTCCCTGCAGACTCCTTTTCGCGCCGAGTTGCACTTTTCTTCTTCTTGAGCTTCTTGGATTTTGAGCCTGATGGAGCCGCATTGGCAGCTGGGCTGGTAGGCTTCTTCTGCCCTTCCCATTCTATCCTGGGCTCTTTCCAAAGTAGCTTTATCATCTTCTTCATCTTATTAGATATGTGCGTACTCCACGGAGGCCGCGATGAGTCCGTTTCATTTCTCAGGGCAGCGGGTTCGGCTGTCTGCTCCCAGAAGGCCTCAACTTCTGTCTGTATAAAGTTGGTGGTTGCAACTTGATTGTTCACCAACACACTTTTGGACAGCTCTATCTCTCCAGCCTTGTACTGCTTCTCGACCCTGTCTTTGAAGATATAGCAATCCTCGATCGCATGGCTCACTACTCGGTGGTACGGGCAATACAGAGGATTGTCGGTCATTTTTGCTTCTTGGGGTCTTTTCGACTCTGGCAATTGTAGACCATTGTTCAAGGCATCTTTAAATATCTTGCGGACCATGTCCCTTCTGAAAGAGTAAACCTTGTTCTTTTTCTCCTCTAGGGAAGGCCCATCTCCTCCCAGCAATGGCTTTCGAGACCGGTTGGTTTTGAATTCGCCCGCCCTTCGCTTTTCTTCATTATCGGACGCATTGAAGACATTGGTACTGCTGGAACTCCCGCTTCTATCGCTGTCGTCCCGCTTGCTTTTCCAAGTTTTGTCTCTCTGAGAGTCCGGCGGGGACTCTTGCTTCGAGCGTTCCAGCATTTGGACTTTCTTAGTTAGCTCCTGAAATGTCTTGAGGCCCGCTGTACACAAGAATGGGACCATCCAATTGCTGAGGTTCCCAATG
The DNA here is from genome assembly GCA_030015575.1 of Agapanthus africanus. Lineage (NCBI taxonomy): Eukaryota > Viridiplantae > Streptophyta > Magnoliopsida > Asparagales > Amaryllidaceae > Agapanthus > Agapanthus africanus. Next base: position 275,748,678 of record JASDDO010000019.1, on the reverse strand, counting down.
AGAAGGGTGACAGACTGGTCCTGCTCCAGCGGCGGTTCGCACTTGACTGTGAGATTACGCCATCGAGCGATAAAGTCGGTGTTGCTTTCATTCTTTCCCGGCTTGGTCCTCACAAGGTCGGCAATGGAGATTTTATCACTGACGCTCATGAACCTTTGCCGGAACAGAGACTCCATTTGGGCAAAGGTAACGACGGACCCGTCTGGTATACTTGCGTACCAGTCGAAGGCGACACCGGTCAGGCTGTTGACAAACTGACGAAGAAGGAGCGCGTCATTGCCCCCTGTATTTCCGCATGATGCTTTGAAGTGGGCGACGTGCCAATTTGCATTCCCCGTTCTGTCAAATCTTCCGAACTTAGGAATGACGTAGCCGCTCGGGAACTCGATCAGATCGTACTGTGCGGGATATGGCCGCCCACTACTGCCAATTTCTTTCTGAGCTTCAGCTTCAGCCACCAATGTTTTAACTTTGCTGGTGACCAAATCCATTATCCAATCTCGTGTTAGCGGGATAGTGCTATTTGGGGCCAAGGCGTCCTCAGAAGCGGAATGTGGCCGGCTTTCGTGCGTCTCGATCAGTCTTGGACCTAAAGGAACAGGCATTGGCTGCTTCGGATTGTCATCACCCGGCTGATGAGTAGCGACTTGTGGTTGATTGGGAAGCGCTCGAGCAATTTGTGCCTTAAGCTGCATCACAACATTCGTTAGGTCGTCAATTTTCGAATAGAGCTTGGCCATCTCTTTATCCTTGCTCTTGAGCTGTTTTCGAAGCTCTTGGAGCAGCTCTTGCTCCGCGGTCCTAGGGCGGAAAGTCGGCTCTTCCTCGCTGTCTGAGCTTGACTCTGCATGGATCGAGGGGTCTTTCTACCTATCATACTCATCGAGAGGGTTTTCTTCATCCAGCGGAGGCGGCTGTTCTTGGGAAGCGGCGACCACATTCAAGCCAGATTGGACTTGGGATGTGGTGGCCCCATCCTTGCTTTTGCTGCGAAGGTTGTCGCTGGGACGCCCGCCCGCCATATAGACCGTATGGACAACATACCCAGCCGTCTTTTTATTATCGGCGGCTGATTTCATGGGTCGCTGTCTTGGCCCTCCTGTTTCGGTAGCGGGCAGTCGATTGAAGGCGGATGGCCTGGCCGGATTCTTGAATGGTGCTGGCACTTCTTTTCTGGATTTTCCCCGCTGCTTTCGTGCGGCACAGAGCGCCTGATAGACTCTTGAAGAGACAGTGTCATACTTTTTCTGTTGGGGCAGGGACACGTCTCTTTGTAGCATTGTTCGGACCGCTGTCTTTTTGATTCTGGCGGTCATGGCATTTTTCTAAACCCACTTTAGAGGTTCGAAAGAATTGCTGATCTTTACGGACGACTCAGCCGTCGTCACAGAGTAACCCTGCTCTTGGAACTTCAAAAGATTCCACTTGACCGAAGCCCTGGCCCTCTTGTTGGCTCGATACCTGAGCCGTTTCTGCCTTAACTTTTCTGTTCTAAGCACCTGGCAGACTTCGGCTCTTTGGGAAGACGCCGCAGACCGGGCAATGGAGGGCTTTGGAGATACACTCAATTGTGCATTTGTTGGAGTCATCGCCTGAGCTCGTCCGCAACATTTGATATTGCCCTTTGTACCGGAGTTCTTGCCCCCTGCTGGAGCACCAGAGAATCGTTCAGATATCGTCTTAAGTTTCGGTTGTGGTGCCTTGGCGATCACGACATTCGGCCTCTTGCCCCTTGAGACCGGCTTGGCCGCCTGCTTTGCTGGGATTTCTGCCAGATGAGCGCTTCCGGCAGGGTAGATGATGATGGAGCCAAACTGGCGGGGCGGTTCCTCCCACTGTCGACTGAGGCTTGCGGGGAGAACCACACGAGCATTGACCTTGACCACGTACGGGATCGGGGTCGCGTTGGAACCCGAATTCATCTTGGGAGACATTGTCGTCGAAGGTTGATTGCTGCACGGAAAAAAAACATCATTTTAGTATAGGCAATCGATACGTATATTGATTGAGTTCGCATGAACGTTTAACCCGAAATATGGGAGGAGAGATTGGTCCCACCGGACGTGCCAGAATCTGTAGGATGTTTTTCGTCACCCCATTGAGATGGGAATACGCGCATGCTTATCAGGCGTACTATAGATTCCCCTGCCTAGGGTAGGCTGGGGTTTAATGATTGTGGGGATCCGAATCTCCGGCAGCCGTGGACTAAACTGCCGTTAATTACCCCTCGCCTTTGGAGCGAGGGAACCTCCGATTGACGGGTTAAACTGGTCATGCGAACTTGATGTGCAGTGTACGTGTGTTTTGTTTTTGGGTGGGTTTGGATATATCGGGAGCCACGCAGAGTTTTTACGGGGGTCCCGCTATCCGGATAGCGGGCTGGGGGTCAAGGGGGCTAGCAGCCCCCTTGCGGGGTACGGGGCAGCGCCCCGTTAGAAATTTTTTTCTAACAGGGACAGTGTCGTGGAGTATGTGTATGTGTACATATGTATACATATGTATATATATACATGTATATATAAATAAAGGGGGGGAAAGACATCCAAAGGATGCGTGAGGCCAGCGCCTAGGCGCTTGAGCGCAAGCGTGCCACGTGTCGGCACGTGGGTGCTTTGCGCTTGAGCGCAGAGTGCTTGAGCACAAGCGCGCCACGTGTCGGCACGTGGGCGCTTTGCGCTCGGGCGCTGGGCGCTTGAGCGCAAGCGCGCCACGTGTCGGCACGTGGGCGCTTTGCGCTCGAACGCAGAGTGCTGGAGCGCAAGTGCGCCGCGTGTCGGCACGTGTGCGCTTTGCGCTCGGGCGCTGGACGCTTGAGCGCAAGCGCGCCACGTGTCGGCACATGGGCGCTTTGCGCTCGGGCGCAGGGCGCTGGAGCGCAAGCGCGCCACGTGGGCGCTTTGTGTTCGAGAGCTAGCGCGCCAGCGAGGAAAAGAGGGCTTTTAGCCTCGGAAATTCTCTAAAGAGAAAATAGGGTGGAGTTTAAACTCCGAAGATGCTTTGGGTTAATGAAGAGGGTTCTTCTTCTTCCTCTTCTGTTGGCTGGATCTTGAAAATCAAGAGATATGGGATTTTTAAAAATCTCTCTCTTTTGAGATCTAGTGACAGATCCAAGTTTCCCTTTGTGGTTTTGGTGGTGAAAAACTATTTTGTTTTATAAAATGAAGAGTAAAACTCTTGATTTAATTCAAAAGAAAGAAGAAGATTTTGGAACCTTGAAGAAGGAGAAAAGATCTCAGATCTAAATTTTTTGGAGAGAGAAAAGTTGTGAGATATTTTCATTATCCTTGCCTTTATAGGCAATACACTTTACACATAGCCCCTTGGGCTTCACAAAATGGTATTTTGCCTATCCCATGGCTCATGTGCCATTTGTTTTTGCACATAAGCCATGGGTTTTACAAAAATTTGGCTTTATGCCTATTTTTCTTACATTTATCCATAAAATAAAATAAAAGAAATGCTACAAAATTATTTATTACAAAATTTTTATCTTGGCATGGGGGGAGGCCGGCCGCTTCATGTTCGGGCTCGACCCGGGCATGAGCCCACTGGATCTGGGCTTGGGTCCACTTGGCTTGGGGTTGACTTTGATTTTGACTTGGTCAACCGGGGTGTAAATTTTTACCCCAACAGTCATCACTGATCGTTATCGACCTCCATTCTACTCCAGACGACGATTATCTTCACATTATCATGTTCTCTTTTCTTACTAATTTTCATATTATATGATTCAACTCACCGCTTTTAATATATTTTAGAAGTGTATATAACCTTTAGCATATGTTTCATACTCTTACTGGCAGTCGATTTAAAGTGTATGGATTTTCAATTCTTATGACCATCCATATCCATATTTACATCTGCCAACAATCACATGATACGAATATGGTAATGTTTTTATCTGATCCATATCCAATCGATGAGAACGCATACAAAGTTATAATGAATGAGTTGATTGCAATTTTACAAAATACATCTAAGCCATCTCTAATTGTCCATGCATGTACGTGTGCAAAGTAACAGTGGATGGACTGATTGCAATTTTCATGAAATATCGGAGTTCTCATCTAATTTTCCATCTACATCAATTTAAGAAGAAATGTAACATTTCAGAAAATGATAAATATTATTTTAGAATTTAAATAATAATATAATAAGTTTTATCAAAATAATACCAATTATTGAATTGGGTAAATAAAGATAATTAAAAATCTTGTCATGATCAAACTAGCATTTGTTATCTAAATTTTGCACATAAGGTGCCATGACTAGTTAACAAGGTTTTAAATATGATTAGGGATTTATTTGGGTTTCAAATATGGCATGGCTACATATATATTTTATCTTTCATATTTGACCATGGAGAGAGGAAAAGAAGTATGGTCACACCCATATCCCTCCGTACCTCATTGTTTCCCCCCTCATTTACTCTCGTTCTCTACACAACTTTTTTTTTCAAACTCTCATTTCTTTCTTACTCTCGCAACTCTTTCATGGCTGCCCCCTCCCCTCCCTCACACACTCAACTCACCACTAATCCCAACTCCAAAATTCAAAACACTCTCTCACACTTCTTCAAGCCTCATCAAGAGGAAACCACTCCAAGAATTCAAGTAAAAGCTACCATGAAATTCATCAAAGCTTGATCTTCTTGTAACGACTCTGAATTTACTGTACAGAATTTTCCAGTTTAATATACAGAAATGAGTTTACAGCCTGAGTTTGAGTTATAAGTTAATTTTGTTAAATAACAATAAGAAACAACTTGTAACTTACTGGTAAAGCCCTTACACTGCTATGACGTAGCCCCTATGTTCGATCCCCATCAGACACATTATTTTTTCTAATTTATCTTTTTAATTTTTTGGAAGCCCAAAAGTTTGCACGCGCAATACACAGAAAAATGAAAAGTCAGAAAAATCAAACAGGCACAAAATGGAGTAAACCCTAATTCAATCTCGTGGCATGAATCCCAAAGCCAAACGTCACCAATAGACCGGCCAAAAGCCTCAAAGGGTCGGTGGAGACGGGTAAGATGAAGCCAAAGAACCCCGGGTTTTGCACACTAACCCTTTCACCTACCCCTAACTCTTCTGCATTGTTTGATTTCCCTGCAATTAAACAGAGACTCTTCAATTCACAATTTATCACAATTTTAATGCTTTTTTAATCCACCATTTTAATTCCAAAACATAATTCTCCACTATAAATACCACCCCATAGTTTGGCTCAGCATCATTCTGAAATTTCTAGCCGAACTCTCAAAAAATTTCTAAGAACAAATGGAGTAAAAAGAAGTTAGCAAGCGGTCAACTTCCGGCAAAGAATCGAAGCAACATCCGGAGCTCCCGCGACATCAAGACAACATTCTCCTCTTCTTCTACCTTTTCTTAGTATAACCAAATAGTAAGTCCCTCCCAAACCTCTTTCCTCTTCTTTGAAATTTTTTTTAATCAAAATCGGTATAAGTGGAGTTAATATCGATATCTATTTTCTAAACTTTAGAAACTCCCCTTTTTCTTAGATATTGTTCATCCAAATTCTTACACAATCCTTGTAATCTTAATACCAATATTTAGAACAAATTTTAAGCCAAGAAGATCATGTAAAATAACTTTAATTTAACTTTTTCATTTAAATACCATGAACTTTAATATCATCTCTTTTACGTTTTGCTTAAACATACCTTTAGGAAAACTTCACGGGGTAATGACCTACCCCTCACGTACACACTTAGTTCTATAGCACGATACCTCTTTTGTATGAATTTTTGTTTCGAGGAAAATATTACATTAAAATACCACTTACTTACAAAACGGTTTTCTTTTAAAATAGTATTTCGATTCATTTGCGATTATGCCTCAACAACTCTCTTTAAGAGACCCGCTAATGGATGGTGTGGACTATCACATTCTTGGGCTAGTAAAACGAGATGCATACCTCCTCACGGAGCATTTGGTCTCGAAAGGTTTTAAATACGGATTTTTTAAAGAAAAACGAATTTTCTAAATAAATAAAGAAATTAATTTTTAATAATTATATAAAAATTACAAATCCATAGTTTCAAAATATAATAAACTTACATTTTTCAAAAAATGAAAGAAGACCAAGTTTCAATAAAATACCATCAAGTTACCAAAAGACAACTCGTTTTAATAAAATACCATGAACTTCCAAAATTAATTGTTTATCATTAAAATACCTCAAATTCTTAAAACTCATGTCCATGAAAACCCTAATAATATAAATAACCCCTCGAGGCTTATTTTTAACTATATTATAGTATTTTTCATAAAATCCCACCGAGTTATATAAAACAATATTTAAGGACTTTAGTAAATATAGGTTTAAGCGGGATCAATTCTCTTGAGCCCCAGGGAGTCGGAGAAAGTGAGTGCTTGCCTATTTAAGGCAGACAACATAACGGAGCTATTAATGGTAATTGTCGTGAAAAAATACATAAATCCTACCGTCCATGTGCAGCAGTTACCGATGACTCCCGAACCTAATTTAAGATCTAAATCAATTACAACTATCAGTCAGAGTCCATTTCAATCCTGAATCCAAAGTTATACATGAATACTTGAACATGAATCTGAATACTTGAATTCAAACACCAATATCAAACATGAATACTTGACCCGACTTGACCGAACCATAGTTATAACTTGACTTGATTACTTGAATACATGATTACATCCTGAACCTGATTACTAGAACAATTTGTATCCATGGTTTCGGAAAGACTTGTAAACATAACCCATACAATACATTACGCGGGGATAACTGGATAGATTGGTACGGAACGTATTAACGCAGCACGAAATGGTCACTTAAAAGACACCTACATGAATTCTCGTGTCGTTGTCCCATGGGTTTTGATAGGGCCTTGTACTACATGTTACCATAGTCTACGGGGTAAGATGGACTCCTCTCGTATACACAAATACCTTCTGTACCAAGCTACAATCAACTACGTTAGAATAACAAGTATATACATGTACAATTTAGCAGTTTCATTTCACATTACTTGTTATATTCCATTTCTTCTTTTGGGACTTACCGAGCGTTAGTTCGCTGACGACATTCTCACTATTTATTTCTTTGGAATGTTCGTCAGGAGGACCGGACCTCAGGAGATCGAGCCTATCCAGGAGGATTTGGACCAGCTCACCGCCCTGCCGGACTACTAGCTCTCTTTGTACTTACTTTCAGTTTGTATGCCACTATTTAGGCACTGCTTATTTCATTGTATCTTTCCTTTTAAAAAACAGTTGCATGTAAAGATGAATGTAAATAAAGGTTGTTGTTTATTTTATTTCTCTTGTCATTCTTGTGCATTATATATATATATATATTGTTTAATTACGCTTAACGTATTTATTTCTTAGTAAATACGCTGCGGCCTGCCATGTCACCGTTTCCGTCTATTGGAAAGCGGGGCGTGACACTTCTCCTTCATCTTCTTTTTATAGGTAAAAACCTTTCTTTTATCAAGTTTGCATGTGTTTAAAGTTTTAAACATTGGTTGAGTATTCAAAACTAGGAGTTTTGGTGATATTTTAGTGTTCAAACAGAATCTGGTGTAGTTTGGGATCTCTGAAAAACATTTTGCATATATATATTTGATGTATTTAGACCACTGGGAGACCCCACCAAGAGCACGAGACCTTAAGTCCTATTTCAGACCGCAAATTGCGGGAAATGCAAATATTTTGATGGCCCAATTTTGGATTTAGATGTCGGGATTATGCCAGTAGATCTTATACTTGATATATAAGCCCTTTTTATATGCTAAATTGTCCCAAATTTCTCGAGTCAAAATCTGGAGTTATTTTACTTAGCTTTTGAACGATATTTTAAGGTTTTTTGAACTTGATAATCCGTATTTTGTATTCTTTATCGTTCTTTTATGGTAGAACAGAGAGTCCGGGGTCAGTTCATGGTAGTTAGCACACGGATGGCTCACGTTGGTCATAGGTTTTAACCTATGGGTGTTTGTTCACTATATCGGTGTCGATTTGAATTCTTATATGTGTATATGATTATATGAATACTAGATTTGATTGCGGAGACCTTCTAGGCGATGATGAAGGGCAAGGTAGTCGTAGGATGCAACTAGCTCAATCGGAAACAGTGAGTAGATTATATCTACGAGTGGGGAATCGGGTGGATGGCGTATAGTACCCCGTGAAACATACCTTTTATTATATCATTGACATTATTAGGATTCATGCCATGTGCGTTAGACTTGTTCGATATGTAATGTATTTCGTTAGTAATGCTTAGTAACTTATTATAGATACACTTGGTAGAATACTGGCACAAATACTAATGATTTCTATGTTGCACGATCACAGTCTCGCATGTACACTACACATCATTAGTACTGCCATATCACGTAGAACTTACCATGCTTACGTATCGTAGTTGAATCGACATTATAGTAGGACGATGTACATACGATCCATATTAGATGAGTAAATCCCCAGTTCCATGTATATATTTTCCCGTATCCCCCCAAATTTTCTTATTATTTTGCATATTTATATATTTATATTTATTTTATTTATTATTTTCCTAATCTAAACCCAAACCCAATCCCTAACCCCAGCACGAACCCGACCCAAACCCGACCCATTGCCCCCCCACTTCTTCTTCTTCTTCTTCTCTTCCTTTTTCCCGCGACACCCCAACGACCCTTCCCCTTCTCGCGCTCGACCCTGACCCGACCCTCGTCGACGCCGCTCCCCGCTCGCCAACGACCCCGAGATCCTCTCCTCCAAATCCTCTCTCCCCCCAATGGCTCTTTCCCCTCTTCTCGCGCTGCTTCAGCTCGACTCGTTCCCCACGACCTCCTCATCGCCCCCAACTACTCCCCGAGATCCCCTCACCGAACTCCCCACTTCCCTCAACCGACCTCTCTCTATCTCACTCTTCACCTCACACTCTCTCTCCCCTCTCTTGTTCTCTCTTTCTCTTTCACTCCCTCACTTCCTCCTCAAAAACCCGCCTCCTCCACCGACGAGCCCTATCACCACCGCAACACCACACCACCACCGCCTCCTCCGTCGACGAACTCGAGCCCGCTTCATCACCTCACACCCCCGAGCTACCCACTCCAGAAAACCTCCAGTCGCCACCTTCTCCATCTCCAAACACCACTAAGCCTCACCGCTCCTCGCCACCACCGCTACCCAATGCCGGCGAACTCTCCTCCATCGAGGCCCAGCTCCTCAAGGCCTCCTCCACCTTCCTCCTCAAGGCCTCCTCCACTTCCTCCCCCCTTTTAAGGCCGAACCCACCACCACTCCCTCCAACCCCAGCATCGCCGCCTGTGCCTACTCCATCGCCGACAACCCTAGAGCAACTCCGAGCCCAACCGAGCTCCGTGACCATCGGCGACGCTGCATCGCACCGTCCCACGTCTGCCCATGTCACCTCGTATCCTAACGTATCGTGGCTCGTGCCTGCCTCCGTGACACACCGTACCCGCTTCCATGCCACCCCATGCCCCGGTCTAGTACACACACCGTGCCCACTGCCACACCAGCGTCGCGTCCAGTGCCGTGCCGCGCCATGCCACACCCGCACCACACACTGAGCTAAGACCGTGCCCAGTACCGTGTCACGCACACGTCATCACCGCGCCCACTACCATGTCATGTCCGCGTCGTTACCGTGTCCAGTACCGGGTCACCGCGCATCGCGCTCGTGTCACGCACCGTGTCCAGCATCGCATCGCCTCGTGTGTCGAGACGAATCCTGCAAGTGGTGTCGCTTCAGCGACCGAAGGCAAGTGAAATTCAATCACTTGTTTATTCATGCTATTGTATTAATTAACCGATTAGTAATCGTAACAAATGATTTTGTACTCGTGCGTACCTATTATAATTATGTCGACAACGTGTAAACAAATCATTTAGCGAACCCTTTTAGATTGATTAAGAGGAATGGAAGTCCGACTCAGTCTTCTAATCCGTAACCATACCAATTGGAATTTAATTAAACGTCACCTAGTCAAATCAATAGATGTAACCGATATTCCGACTATTACCCGTAGTTGTAATCCGAGTGTTCGATGTGAATACTCTCCAAAATGCTCATATCTTGTGTTTAAGGGATTCCCGTTACGACTAATGATATTGTGTAGTAATTTAAGTTTAGAATGTTGAGAATATCGTTACGAAACATCGCCTCAAAGAGGCGATGCAAAATCTGGGTTTTACAGTACATGTCGTAGTGTTAAATTGATATTAAATTAGGTACATGTCGGAATGTAATATTCTATGGCTCATATCGAAGCCGACTCGATAAGATAAAACTCTCTATGGTTTATTTTTCAATACCGATAGATCACAACAACGAGAACTGACTGGGAATGCGGCTTTGGACTGCAGTCCGGGACAACATTCCATGATGATACCTGAACTTAAGCGCCTGCACGTCCCTTCGAAAAACTGAAAATATGCAGAGTCCTGTATCTTTGTGTATACAATTTATTTAGCTAACATATGGTTATAGTCTCGTTCAGTTTTACTGTCATTTGGTATTTTGATTATATTTTAGATTGTCGACATGCTCTGCAGTTTTTGCAGTGACATTTTTACACCCTCACACTAAACATGACATATCTCCTAGTACAGAAAGGTTATATGGATTCGCTTGATGCGACGGAAACCGAACAGATATAACTAGGTTTTATTCAACTGGGGTAACGTCTGAATCTAAACACAATCCCTAATAAATCACGTATGAAGTTAAACTTCCAGTTCTGAAACTGGAATTCCAGCAACTGATCACTGATTTAAAATGATGGTAAATCGTTAACCTGAATTCCTATTGACATGAAACTAATTTTACCGCTTATATAATCATGTATACTTCATACGCCTTTTATAATGTTTTGGTCGATTCTATACGTGTGATTTATGATGAATTTTGCAAGTCATGTGGCGTTGGCTGTCATAATTTAGTGAGCATTTGTTTAATGCATTTCTACCTTATTCTGTGTTGCTTTATACCCAGTGCGAAGTGATCGTTTATATTGAGACCTAGCAACTGACTTGCATTATCGAACGTGAGTGGTATTGGATTAGTTGTATCAAACACGCTAGTGATAAGTGATTGACTAGTGAAAGTGAACAATGCAGTGAAAATGAGTAAGACCGTGATTTGGCACGTGCTAGTATGCAATTAATCCTATACTTATAGTTATTGAGACCTGGGGATTGGGGATCAAGGTGAAATTGAACTCGTATTTAGCGAGGTACAGTGACTTAGAAGATGATCATTCGATATTAGTAATATATATACACATTAGGTCGTGGGCCTAGCGACACGGCTGTAGGGTTATGTCCCTGGCAACAGTGGACCGTAGTCTTGGGCATGCACGATACCCTTGTTAAACACGAGTATCCTTTCCACCAATTGATTTCATTGACTTAGTGACTGATAAGTAGTGACATACACATTGTCTGGTTTGCTAACATGATACATATATCGCGTTGTGCATATTCAAATGATATTCATTATTCTTATATTTCTGTATTCTGTTGCACCTTTCATATTCGATAACATTGTATGCACATTATATATTTATTGCTATATGTGTCGCCCTGACGACCTGATTGTGCATGCTTAGAGGACGAAATAGACCCAGCTAAGGAGCAGGACCTGCCATTCGAGATCGCGGAGGTTTAGACCGCGACATCAGCACCGCTTTTTTTGCTATAAACACATTGTTATTTCGTTGGTTAGTTATTTCTTCCATGCAAATAAATGTATCTTGAACTCTTTTATTTTAATATAATAAAATTGTAAACCATGATTTCCATTACTTTAGTACTGTTTACCGACTACCATGTAATGCTAGAAGCCGAAATGTGACTACGGCGGGATTATTCTCTGACCGTAGAAGCATGGCTGGCCTAGTCACCCCTCGCATTCCGTATTTTGAAAAGCGGGGCGTGACAAGATGCGTGTACGAGACTTGGAATCCATACTAGTCACCGTGCTGTACGTGACACGAGATGTCCGTACCAACCGTGGGGCGGGTGCGTGAACGAGATGTCCCCACCAGTGCTATGTTTGTATGGGACTAGATGCCCGTACTATTGATATTCCATTGCTACGTACGTACGTAGACTTGATGTACATATTATTTATACTATGTGTTCAGGTACGTGGATGAGATATCCATACCGATCATTATTATGATATGATATAATGGAATATTTGATGGTTATCATACGAGGTGAGATTCCGTACGGGTTGATATGATGAGGACAGATGATGATGGTTAGCCAGATATGGCGCTATTTTACTTGACTGGCAGAGTCTTGCTATTTTACCCATTTGGGAGATTTTATTGATGTGTTAGTATTACCCACTTTGTAAAAACAATGATTCGTTTCATATTTTAAAAAGTGATAATGAAAGGATGTGCTGCTTGGATTTCAATGGGGTATATATATGTGTGTGTTTTTTAAAAAATATCGTATCCTTCTTATATTCAAACAACATTTCGTTCTACTTTAAAAACATAAGTGAAATATTACAATGAATTATCTATTTACTATTTTTTTACGCTATGTTTACTTTACACGTCATTCGCTCGTGGTTTATTTACCTTATTCGTTACGCTACGCTTTATGATTTCCGCTACGCGTCATTTATTGTTGATGTTATACCTCAGTGGTATGGGACAATAATATATATCTATATATATGATAAATCGCTACACTTATATTATTGGCTTATGCTATGATATGTATCCGTCTGTGCTATGTCTAGTTCACACAGACTAAAAGGGTACAAGTTTGACTAGATTTATATTACTGTGGATACGATGTGATGTGATATCAATACAAAGAGATTGAATATATATATAATGGAAAAAAAGAAGATAAACATGATTTGGACACGGTGGATATAGCCGGCCAGGATCCAAGATGTGTGTGTGGGGGGTCAATTCATGAGGAATTGAGGCAAGGAGAGACACGATATCATCCGGTGATATATGCATGATTAATCCATGAATGATTGAGGGTAGTTGACGCATGATGTTTTTACAAATATTATATATATATGAGAGATCAATATAGATGCTATATACTGATATGAATATTATATATATGAGGGATCGATACGGATGCCTTGTACTGAGATGGATATTATATATATGTGAGGGATCGATATAAATGCTCTGCACTGACAAGATATATTATGCTATGTATAGTAGCCGGACATGGCTGGTCCACGAGACAGTACCTGAATATTATTTTCATATATCGATGTATTCTAAAGAGGTTTTCAAAGAAGCTATAGTCTCACTATTTCTACGTGTCTAGGATCAACACAGACTTTTACAAAAGAAAACACCTTTTTAAATAAATCATTTTCAAAAAGGCGGGACATAAACTTTAAACGAGACGCATACCTTTCTTCACAAAACAACGCCCGCTATATATGCCGCTATATATATATATATATATATATATATATATATATATATATATATATATATATATATATATATCACACGGCTATTTTGAAAAGATTTCATATACATATATCTTCCGGCTAATTTTATATGATTGCATATGGATGTATGTTATATATGTATTATAACCTTGATTGTGTTATAGTTGGTTGTGTGTCATAAATATTGCACTACGGTTACGGTGATCATGATTTGACACCGTTGTATGTGTGCGCGCACGCGCGCAGTGAGTTATCGACAATTGTTGATTATTAGCGTTTCATTTCGCAGTATTGTATTTACTTCTTGAACTCACATGCTTTCAGATACTTGTGGTTATATTGTGCTCTACCAGGTTAGATACTGATTACTTGATATTGACATAATAACCACACATAGATTCATATTCCATATGCTAGGATAGCGGTACATGAGTACATGAGGGCATTTTATCTTATATTCCATCGCTCGAACTCTAGTTTCGATGCGTGCTTATTTACCCTCCTTGATGTACACATTATTCATGCTTTAGTTGATTCACCGCTTATCCATGCGACTTTTAGCTTATTATATAATTCTACTCACGAGTTGGCAATTCACCCCCGTTGTGCCATAGTTCTTTGCAGGTTTGACCGATTGGATCGGCAGCGGCTAATTTGGCACGTTTGTTATCTTTTGGACGTGGTTGCGCATTTTGTGTTAGTGGGTTTTTTTTGTATCGGCTTTTGCCTTGTACCTATTTATATCTAGATGTACTCTATCAAAGACCAAGTCTGGTTTTGTCGAGACCTTAAAGTTGTATATTCTGTTGTTGTCGGACTCGTGTGGAGTCGACTTGATGTATATTATGTTGTTTACTTCCGCTTTATTGATCTTTCGCCGTTTGACGTCGTATATTACTGCGTGGTTGTGTTTCTGCCATTTGGGCATTGATTTTGCTCTCGTATGTGAGGATGTTTGTTATATACTTATCATTGTATCAGTTTTGTTCAAAATTTGCAAATGAGGTACTGTCCGTTTTTCAAACAATTTTTCGAAATAAGCTTTACTTTTTATAAAAACTTTTCTAACACTTCGCCTCAACCTATTACTATCTATTTCCTTATATATATGGTTTAGATTCATGGTTTTGGCTTACTTGGGTTACGATGGGTCCACTTGACTTCATGTAATTCTTGAGCCGGTCATGTGCCCTTTTCGGGTCGTGACAAGAAGATACTTTTCATAAATGTTACGCTACAATGTACATTGAATAGTAATAACTCGTAAGGAAATAAATAAAGAAAATGCATCCGAAAATAAATTGCGTAAGTCTGTAGATAAATTTAGGATGGGTGAAATATATATTAACTTAAATTATAGAGACGGATGATTAATTTCTTAGAAGAAGGGACCAAATGCAAATTTCCTTAAACTAAAAAGGCCGAGTCTAATTTTCCATACATGAGGACAAAAAAAGATCGAAGAGAAAATATTCCCTCATATAACTTTATATATAATACATACCGCCTCCGGTGTGTAGAGTTTATGTTTTTTCAAGAGAAAGAGAAACCGTAGACAATCAATGTAATGTTTTGAAAAGATGCATTTTCTTTTAAATACACATGCATGCTATTTTCCAATAATTACATGAATCCTGAAGATGTTTAGGTTGTTGATGGATAGATTTTATGCACCGACCAAAGGTATAATCAACCTGGGAAAGGAAAGAAGATAAAAACGAGAATAAAATTGATAAATAAAACCTTCCTTATTGATGGAGCTTGGGATCTCCTTCAGATGTTGTCCTATGTCGATCCTACGATGGAGGTCTTTGACAGTTGAGATTTGTTTTGAGAGTTGTTAGGTGTGGATCTCAATGGGTGGTGTTTGACGCCGGGCTACCTGCAAAGAAGTCCCGGGATGGGTGACCACCGTAGGACGTTCCGACGATCAAGTTAGTACCGAGGTATAAGTGCAGAGTAGCGACGTATTAGAATGAGTTCGAGTTACCGGAGTCGTCTGAGAGAGGAGTTTATATAGGGGTCACGTGGAGCGAGCAGGCGCGAGATCTTCGCCGTCAGTTATGCCCCAGCGTTGTCCTCGCCTTGAATGGCGGGATGTGCCCATTAATGGGGGGATGCGCTAGCGAGGGATGCGGATCGTGGGGAGGCGGATATCTCGCCCTGGCGATATACGCGGAGCCGTTGTGGGACAAATAGGATCCACACTCTTGATTGATCGGGGGAGGCCGAGGAAGCTCGGCACGTCAGACGGCTCGGAGACGAGCCGGGAGGCTGAGGAAGATCGACACGTCAGACGGCTCAGAGACGAGTGTTCCAGCCAAAAATTTCTGCGCAAAAGAGCCCAAGATATTAAATGACAGCGATACACTTAAGAAAATGCAAACCAGTATTTTCCGGGCTGTATTTTGACAAACTCCCGAATGAGAATCAGCTAAATTCTGATGGTATCGAAAGCGTCTCGAAAAATCCTTCGATTTGATGTATTATGGGCCACATAATTCATTCGTGTAATCTAAGTAATGCTCTACTACATGGGGGATACTTTTTTAGTCCTACATCGGGAAAAAGAGAAATCCTTTCTTTACCACTCCCATATAAATAAGAGGGGTCATTTCTTAGAAAAAATAGGATTCAATCATCAAAGGGTCTTAGTTCTCCATAAGAGCTTAGTTATCCAAGTTAGGGTCTTAGCTGTCCCACATAATGCACATATGCGCAAGCGCCATGTATACCACGTGTAACGCACGTGCACCTGCCATGTGCAACTCACGTGCGCCCCACCGTACGAGAATTCAATCCTCAAAGAAGCTTAGTTCTATAAGTTAGGGCCTTAGCTGTCCCTCATAATATGCATATGCGCAAGCGCCATGTGCGCCACATGCAACTCACATATGCCCGCCGTGCGAGGATTCAATCTTCAAAGGAGCTTAGTTCTCCAAGTTAGGGCCTTAGCTGCCCTCCATGATGCACATATGCACAAGCGCTACGTGCGACGCATGTGAGCCTGCCAAGTGCGCAACACGTGCGACGCACGTGCGCCCAACACGTGCGACGCACGTGCGCCCAACACGTGCGACGCACGTGCGCCCAACACGTGCAGCGCACGTGCGCGAACGCAAAGAAACCTTTTTCAGCAGCTAAGAGTTTAAGTTCTAACCTATTCTTCCCCCTAATGAGTGGGACATGGTTCAAAGGGTACATCCCTCCACACCTTCGATATATGGCTTTGTAATCTCTCAGCGTCGTCGGAGAGGTGGTGGGTCCCAACGACCAATGATCATTTTTTCCAAATATAGAACAGAGGAACCCTCCATAAGCTTCGAGAAAAACAAAGCAGAAAGCTTCAAAAAGGAAGAAAGAAGAAAATCTCCTTTCTCAGAAAAGTCCTAGGTAAATAAAAAAGAGAAGAAGAAATAAATTCATCCCGTTTACCTATTGAAGGGTTACCCTTTTAAAAAGAAGAACTTCGTTCTTTCTCTGGATCTAAGATTCACAAGACAAGTCTCCCACAAGTCGAGAATTTAATTCTCATTGGGATGAACTTGTTCTTGGAGATTAAAGATTCAGAAAAGAATAAGGAAATTGAACTCCTTAGAATAAAATATATAAGGAGCAATCAGCGCCCAGCGCCTCACATGCCCTTCACATGGGCTCCACTTAATTAGGAGTGCTTAACGCTCAGTAGTTGGCGCCCAGCGCCCAGCGCTTCACGTGTCCCTCACATGGGTGCCGCTCAATAAGGAGTGCGTAGCACTCAGTGGTTGGCGCTCAGCGCCCAACGCCCCACGTGCCTCTCACATGGGTGCTATAAAATAGAGAAGTGCTTAGCACCTAGTGAGCGACATCTAGCGCTCAACGCCCAGCATCCCACGTGATCCTTACGTGGGCGCCACAGAATATAAAAGTGCTTGACACTCATCATTTAGCGCCTAGCGCCCAACACGTACTTTGCACGTGGGCGCTATAAAGAGTGCTCATCACTCCATAAAGAGAAAAAAAGTAAAGTAAAGTAAAGTGTGTGCGTCAGAATTTACATAAGTGCTCAGCACTGTTTGCACGAAAAAGAGGGACTGAGCCTGTTCCTGCCAAAAATTTCTGCACAAAAGAGTCCAATATATCAAATGGCAGCAATACGCTTAAGGAAATGCGAATCAGTATCTTTCGGCCTATATTTTGATAAACTCCCGAAGGAGAAACTGTTAAATTCTGATGGGATTGAAAGCATCTCGAAAAAACCTTCGATTTAATATATTATGGGCCTCATAATTCATCCGGGATCAAAAGTTATGAGCAAATGTGTATGCACATGTGATCTAAGGAAGAAGATGCGAACCAGTATTTTCCGAGCTGTATTTTGACAAATTTCGGAATGAGAAATGGCTAAATTCTGATGGTATTGAAAGTATCTCGAATAAACCTTCGATTTGATATATTATGGGCCTCATAATTCATCCGGGATCAAAAGTTATGAGCAAATATCTATGCACATGTGATCTAAGGAAGAAGATGCGAACCAGTATTTTCCGAGCTGTATTTTGACAAACTCCGGGATGAGAAACAGCTAAATTTTGATGGTATCGAAAGTATCTTGAAAAATCCTTCGATTTGATATATTATGGGTCTCATAATTCATCCAAGATCAAAAGTTATGAGCAAATGTGTTATGAACGTGTAATCTAAAGTAATGCACTACTACATGGGGAATGCATTTTTAGTCCCACATCGGGAAAAAGAGAGATGGCTTCTCTACCACTGCTATATAAATAAGAGGGGATACCTCTTAGAAAGGGTAGAGTTCAATCCTCAAACGATTCAATACTCAAAGGAGCTTAGTTCTCCAAAGGAGCTTAGTTCTCCATATATAGAAGCCCTGCTTCTCCTCATAATGCGCATGTGCGCTACGTGCAACGCACGTATGCCCGCCACGCGCGCACCACATGCAACGCACGTGCGCACTATATGAGAACATTTAATAATATTAAAAGAAGCTTAGCTCTCCATATATAGAAGCCCTGCTTCTCCTCATAATGCGCATGTACGCTACGTGCAACGCACGTGCGCACCACATGAGAATATTCAATAAAAGGAGACTCGTTCTCTATAGGAGCTTGCTCCCACCATAATGCGCATATGCACAAGCTCCATATGCGCTACGTGGAAATATGAGCGCCCAACACGTGCGACGCACGTGCGCGAACGCAAAGAAGCCTTTTTCAGCGGCGAGAAGCTTAAGCTCTAGCCTGTTCTTCCCCCCTAATGAGTGAGACATGGTTCAAAGGGTATATCCCTCCACACCTTCGATATATGGCACTGTAATCTCTCAGTGTCGTCGGAGAGCTGGTGGGTCCCGACGACCAATGATCCTTCTTTCTGAAAAAAAAAGAAGAGAGAAAAGATACAGAGGAGACAGAGAAAAACACAGAACTCCTCTAAAGAAAATTTTGAGAAGAGCTCAGAGAAAGAAAAGGTAAAAACCTTTGAATAAAAAGAAGAATTTTCTTCTAAAAGAGATCAATGATCTAAGAACAAGATCAAGATCTTTAAGTAAAAAGGAAAAAAAAGATCAAAAAGATCCAATCACAAAAAGATAAAAAGAAGTATTACTTCACAGATCATTTGATCTACATAAAGGCATTGCCTTTTGATGAACCATTGGTTCTGGAATCTTAAAAGATTCTTTTCTTTAATCCAAAATTGGATCAAGATATTAAACAGTGCCTTGCACTTTTGAGTTTGCACTGTTGTGCTCCTTGGATTGGCGCAAGCACCAGGGAGCGCCACGTGTCAATCACAGAACAGCTGCGCCTTGCACTTCTAAAAAACAGAGCACTGCTCTCTTAAATTGGCGCAAGTCGTCAGAGCGCGCCACGTGTCAGCAGCGCGCTAGCGCAGCGCAATGGCGTAGCGCACTGCGCTTGTGCTCACCAGAGCGTGACACGTGTCACAATCACATGAGTCTGCGCCTTGCTGTGGCGCAAAGCGCCTGACAAGCCACGTGGCGCACTGTCAGAACAATAAATGCTTTGCATTATTAAAGGAGGGACAAAGCCCAATTAAAAGGCCTAACAGGCCTAATAGAAAATGCAATGCATTATTAAAAAGGGGCAGAGCCCAAATAAAGGTCTGTCAGACCAAAACAGATGCTGTGCATCATTTAAAAAAAGGCAGAGCCCAAATAAAAGTCTAATAGACCAAACAAAAATGCCATGCATTATTAAACAGGGGCAGAGCCCTAGTAAAGGCCTAACAGGCCAAACGCAAATAAAATGTTGAACATTTTCAACTGGACTTAGCCCAATTCTGGCCGTAAGTCCTCAAATTAAATTGAACTGAGCACAAATGCTCTTTCAAATCAATTTACATCCGGTTCAAGGGTACATCTCCGAACTCCTCTGATATTTGTCGTTGTAATCCTTCAACGTCGTCAGAGAGGTGACGGGTCCCGACAACCACACATCGATATGGATTGTGGGTCCTTAAACTCACGGACTAATGCGTCTTTAAACTCACGGACTAATGCGTCCTTAAACTCATGGACTAATGTGTCCTTAAACCAGTATTCATCCCCAAAATGGGAATGATGGACCACTATGTCCCTAAACTGGAACAATAGAGCCCAAATGCTCTTTTTTCGGATCTAAAAGATCCCGTTAAGTTGATCTTAGTCTCAAATTAGACTAACGTATCCTTATCAAATGTTTAAGTTGATCTTAGCCTCAAATAGGGCTAACGTATTTTTAAACCCTCAAACAGACTTTAGTCCCAAATTGGACTATAGATCTCCCAACCAATTTTGGTTCAAGGGTACATCTCTGAACTCCTCTGATATCTGTCGTTGTAATCCTTCAACGTCGTCAGAGAGGTGACGGGTCCCGACGGCCATACATTCAATGGACCACTATGTCCCTAAACTGGAACAATATAGCCTAAATGCTCTTTTGTCGGTTCTAAACAATCCCGTTAAGTTGATCTTAGTCTCAAACTGGACTAACGTATCCTTAACAAACGTTTAAGTTGATCTTAGCCTCAAACATGGCTAACGTATCCTTAAACCAAAACCTCAAACCCAAATATAAGAAAATACGGATTTGGATTAATCCACGTCCTACGGACGACGACATAAATTAGTCTCCGTATACAATCCACGGGCAACCACAAACAAAACAAACACCCACGACACGAAGTGAAATTCCGGAGAAGGAGAAAGTTGTTACCGCGATACGGTAGCGTAATTAACTGCAGGGGCTTGCGTCTGCAGGGAAGAGCGTCCCCACAATCAAAAACCCCTCGAACGAGGGGGAATCTGACGAAGTCTACTACATCGGCCGCATCCGTCTAAACCTCTGATACATGGTGCCATAAATCAACTTGACATCTTCGGAGAGGTGGACGGATAAAACCAAATAGCATCTGCCCCGAATCTCAGGCAAGACGTCCATGTCCTGGCCACCATTCGGAGGGGAACAGATTTTGGCACGCCCGGTGGGACCTTTTCCTCTTTCCACTCCACACTTCGGGTGTCGTGTTTTTCCCGTGATCAGATAATCGCGGTGTGTATGTTTGTGGTTGCCCTTAGGGGAGTGGATACTGAAGTCGGCGCTTCGTCTTTATGAAGAATGGCGTTTGTTCCGACCTTAGCAATACAGGCTCTGTCATATCTGGTGGAGTCAAGTACGGGCCACTTGCAGGCTCAAATCTCTGCAATCCGGCTCTTCAAGAAATCAACGGGCTTCTCTTTGGGTCGATGCTCCCACCTCCCACCCTCGGTGCCTCAACGCCGACGGAGGAAGCCCAGAGGATGTCTGTCGTCCACAGGCGGGCTCCCCAAGCAGCAGCTTTGCCGACGGAATCGGTCCTTAAACAACTGGCACATGCCAAAGACCAAGGTTGACGCAGGGGTAGAATATTCAAGCTCTTCAAGAAATCGATGGCTTCAAACTGCACTAACTGCAACAGCAACTCTCGCTCTGTCCCATCTGGAGGAGTAACCTACGGGCCCCAAGCGGCCTCCCTTTTCACTGTGCCAGTGGAGCAGGTAACTCAAGCCACCACTGAGCCATTCTTCGGGACCATGCTCCCGCCAACGAGCTTCAGCGCTCCTGTACCATCGCAAGAAGCTCCCGAGAAGTCGTTTTTCAGCGCTCCTGTGCTTATTTACGCCTTACTTTGCATTATACTATATATAAGCACTCATAAAAAAATTATGATAATAAAAGAGTAGAAAGTGAAAAATTATATTTAAAAGATAGGAATAGTTTAAGAAAAACAAGAAAGTTAGATGTTTTCTTAAATGAAACTAGTAATAAGTAGTTATGAGCTGTTGTCCCAAGGGAGGGTTAGATGAAGGAAATTACTAATCTGAGGATAAAAATAAGCCTGAAAAATAGTTCCTATTCTGGAAGCCAAACATTTGAACGTTGATATCCTACTATACGCACTTACACACATCTTGAAACTCGGGATAGTAGAGGATACCTTAAAATGCTCTTGTCTAAAAGCCAAAGTATGAAGAAAATAAAAGTGGAGAATAAAAGATAAAATGGCGAAAAGAAAAATGAACACTGGTTTTGTTATCACCGAGGCAGCAATAAAAAAATATAGCGAGGGTGCTTTATCATTAGTGCCTTAGACCAACTGGTTTGGGAGCCACTGCTAAGCCTTAGGTGTTGCAAGACGAGGAAAAACACCTAATTAGTAAGCACATGAGTAATCGGTCGATTAGTACCTCAAGAAGTATTAACGGTCGCATGAAGAATGGATGTCCAGTTCACACACGTAGGGGTATATGATCAATGTTTGGAAGAAAGGTAGGAATGAAAGCTAAAGGCGATGTTTTATTGAGGGATAATGTGATTTCTAACATTTTTTCATGACCATTAAAATAGGGCTCATAGCAGCTGAAAAGCTGGATTTTGTGGGTGTAATCCGCTGAAAACCCTCAGGAGACAACACTTCTCCTACTAGGGATATACCATTGGTGCCGAGTAAGGAAGGCTGGGGGCAACTCTCCTTCTGGATTGACTCCGCCGGCTCCAACGGTGGAAATTGATGCTGCTGTTCCAACTGGGAACAGTTTTGAACCACTTAGGAGGGTACGCAAGAACTCTTCGACGGCCGTGCTAAAAAGATCTCCTCCACCTATGGAGAACGCTACAAGGGTGAAGCCGGAACAGCCCCCTCAACGGCTGTCCTCTAAAATCTACAAGGTCTGGCGTTGTTCCCCT
Organism: Agapanthus africanus; assembly: GCA_030015575.1. Lineage (NCBI taxonomy): Eukaryota > Viridiplantae > Streptophyta > Magnoliopsida > Asparagales > Amaryllidaceae > Agapanthus > Agapanthus africanus. The sequence continues at coordinate 275,725,966 of JASDDO010000019.1, read as the reverse complement.
CCGAACGGTGGCCAAGACAAGGGCGTCTTGCCTGAAATTCGGGGCAGATGTTATTTGGTTTTATCCGTCAACCTCTCCGAAGATGCCAAGTTGATTTATGGCACCGTGTGTTGTAGGTTTGGACGGATACGGCCGATGTAGCAGACTTCGTCAGATTCCCCCTCGCTTGAGGGATTTTTGATTGTGGGGACGCTCTTCCCTGCAGGCGTAAGCCCCTGCAGTTAATTACGCTACCGCATCGCGGTAACCACTTTCTCCTTCTCCAGAAATTTCACTTCGTGTCGTGGGTGTTTGTTTTGTTTGTGGTTGCCCGTGGATTATATACGGAGACTAATTTATGTCGTCTCCCGTAGGACGTAGATTAGTCCAAATCCGTATTTTCTTAGATTTGGGTTTGGGATTTTGGTTTAAGGATACGTTAGCCATATTTGAGGCTAAGATCAACATAAACGTTTGTTAAGGATACGTTAGTCTAAATTTGAGACTAAGATCAACTTAACGGAATCGTTTAGATCCGACAAAAGTGTATTTGGGGGCTCTATTGTTCTAGTTTAGGGACATAGTGGTCTATTGCCAGTTTAGGGACATAGTGGTCCATTGCATGTATGGCCGTCGGGACCCGTCACCTCTCTGACGTCGTTGAAGGATTACAACGATAGGTGTCAGAGGAGTTCAGAGATGTACCCTTGAACCAAAGTTGATTGGTGGGTCAATAGTCCGATTTGGGACTAAAGTCTATTCGAAGGTTTAAGGATACGTTAGCCATGTTTGAGGCTAAGATCAACTTAAACGGGATCGTTTAGATCTGACAAAAGAGCATTTAGGGGCTCTATTGTTCCAGTTTAGGGACGTAGTGGTCCGTTGCCAGTTTAGGGACATGGTGGTCCATGTTCCAGTTTAGGGACGTGGTGGTCCATGTTTGTGGCCGTCGGGACCCGTCACCTCTCTGACGTCATTGAAGGATTACAACGATAGGGGTCAGAGGAGTTCGGAGATGTACCCTTGAGCCAGATGTAAATTGATTTAGGAGAGCAGTCTTGCTCAGTCAATTTAGTTTGAGGACTTACGGCCATGATTGGGCTAAGTCCAGTTGAGAATATTCAACGTTTTTCTTGATTTTTTTTTGGCCTATTAGGTCTGTGCTATGGCTTTGCCCATGTTTAATAATGCATAGCATTAATCTTGGTCTCTGTTGGACCTTTATTTGGGCTCTGCCACTTTTAAATGATGCACAGCATCTGTTCTGGTCTGACAGACCCTTATTTGGGCTCTGCCCCTTTTTAAAAAAGAATGATGCATTGCATCTGTTTTTGTTTGGGCTCTGCCCTTTTTTTTGGAAAATAATGCATAGCATTTACTCGACCTGTTAGGCCTTTTTGATTGGGCTCAGCCCTTCTTTTTAATGATGCAGCGGCTCAATTGATCTGACAGAATGCCATGTGGCCTGTCAGGCGCTCTGCGCTAATTAATGAGCGCAAGCGCATATGGAAGTGACACGTGCCACGCTCTGGTGAGCGCAAGCGCAACAGCGCAGTGCGCTGTGTCAGTGCGCTGCGCTGTTGCGCTGCTGACACGCGGCGCTCTTTGGTGGCTTGCGCCAACTCAGGAGCGCAACAGTGCAGTTTTACAAGTGCAGGGCACTGTTTTAATAACTTGATCCAATTTTGGATTCAAGAAAAGAATCTTTAAGATTTCAGAACCAATGGTTCATAAAAAAGTGCAAGGCACTGTTATTTATTTTTATTTATTGAAGATCATTGATCTTGTTCTTAGATCAATGATCTATTCAGAAAAAATTCTTCTTCTTTTTCATAAAGGTTTTTACCTTTTTCTTGAGTTCTTCAAAGTTCTTCAGAGCTTTCTCTTTTTTGCTGTTTTTCTGAAGTTCTTGATGTTGATGATTTTTGAATTGGGGTCTAGGGGCCTTTATATAGTGCCCATTAATTAGTTAAATTTGTTAAAGAGATCTTTCTCTGAGTGATTTGGGGAATTTTCCCTACCGTTGGATCTTTGATCCAAGAGCTTCTGTTTTACAGAAGACAATCTTCTTGTTTTAACAAGAACAGAAAGATCTTTCTGCAATTTAATTCTGTTTGGCGCAAACGTCCCAGCGCTTGACAGGTGTCACGCAGCGCACAGTTTAGCGCAACTGCGCTGACACGTGTCGCGCAGCGCAGAGCGCAGCGCGACTCGCTAGCGCTAGCGCAACTGCGCTGCCACATGGTGCGCAGCGCAGAGCGCAACGCAACCATGCTAGCGCAACTGCGCTGCCACGTGGCGCGCAGCGCAGAGCGCAAGTCAGCTGAAGCGTTGCTTCTTTAATAGAGCCTTGCTCTTGATTGAGTGCGTTGCCTTGGGCGCTGCGCTCCCTGCGCTGGCGTGTCTGATTTTGACACGTGGCGCTTTGTTCGCAGCGCAGGGGATCTGAAGCGTTGCTTCATTTATTTTAATTTTAATTTTCAAAACAGAGCTTTGCTCTGATTGGGGGGAAACAGAAGCGTTGCTTCGTTTCCCGCCTTGGAATTTGAACAGAGCTTTGCTCTGATTGGGGTAAACAAATGCCCCCCCACCGTTGTGCTTACGTGGCCCCCAAACGTGAGCGCAGCGGTGGCAGAATTCCAACCGTCGCGGCAACTTTTGGAAGTTGAAAGGGCATTTGATGCCTATAAATAGGACCTTTGGTCCCTTAGATGATTTTCATCTCTTTATAGGAATTTTATTCAGAGCCCTGCTCTTTTGTTTAAGCACTTTTAAAAGTTCGAACTTTAGGTAAAACTTAATTTGGATTAAATTAAATCAATTTTAAGAGCCTCGCTCTCAATAGATCCCTAATCTAAAGAAGACCCATTTAGGGTTTCACTTGGCAGAGCTTTGCTCTAAAGGGGTCTAAGGAGAACTAATGAGAACCCTATTAGGGTTCCATTAATAGAGCTTTGCTCTCTAAAAGATTTTTCTTGTATTTTCTCATTTCATTAATGGAGCTTTGCTCCTTCCAAATCATATAAAAGAACTCTTAAGAGTTTTTCATTGATCTTGGAGTTTAAAGATGGCATTTTATTCCTCGGTGCATTATATCGCTTTGCTTAATCAGTCTTTCTGATAATTTTGTTGATTCTCTTTCACAGAAACAATGGACGCCCACATGTACGATCTTGACGAGATCATCTCTTACGGGGACATCCGCCGACTTGGCCGTTCTCAAAATCGAGAGTTCACAAATGCGGAGTGTGCTGAAATCATGAGCCGCTTCGACGCATATAACGGTCAACTGCTTCCCCGACGTTCCTCTCTCCTGAAGCTTATCGTGGGAGCCATCTGGGAAGCGCTTCCCCTATTTTTTTCTGGCGTGCCGCTTGGGGCGTTGGATGCCGCCGAGGATAAGGTGCACTCGGTGTACCTGATGAACTTAATCTCGAAGAGATGGCGAGACAATCTTGTCGATCTCCTGCACCAGGCCTTCCAACAGTCTGCCATACTTGCTGCTTATTGGAGGGAGGAGGACATCCGTGGGGACCCCGACGCTTGTGCTCGCGAAAGAAAGCACACTAGGATGGTTCGCTAGGCTTGGAAAATCTTAGATAAGGTTACTTTCGAGTTCCTTAATCCATGTCCTGGGTCCGAGGTTATACTGTTATAAACATTTCAATAATGTTGTTATTTATTTCTTTATGATTGTAAAAGCCCTTTGAAATATGAATGGAAAATTTTTATTTCAGCTTGTCTTATTTCTCATTCTGAGTCTTTTGCACACACATGAATGGATGTGTCTCGAACGCTTGATCAAATGCAAATCGAATGTCCTTTCTATCGCTTCCCTCTTTCTTTTATTATCAGTATACTGCTTTAGTAAACATGGTCGATAGGTGATAGAGCGAGCATCCTGTATTGGCTTCTTCAAAAGGCAGCGATGGCTTAGGCCGCAGGTCCAAATCTGCTGCCTAAGACTTTTCAACTCTATGAGCCGTGAGGGTCTCATAGAGACTTTTCTCCCTACGGATCGAGAGGATCTCGTAGGTGGATTTTCTCCTTAGGAATCGTGAGGATTCCTAAGTGCGTTCTCTCTTATAAGTCGTAAGGATCTTATAAGAGAATTTTTCCCTCGTATGAGTCGAGAGGACCCGTAAGCGGTTGTTTCCCTCCTCGTCGAGATTCAAGTTTGGAGAGTGAGACCTGTGGATAGTATGCAAGAGACCGTTTTGGGCCAACTTGCAGGGTCACAATGCTTAGAGAACAAGTTTTTTAATCCTTACTGCCTAAGGCTTTATCATACGAGTCGAGCCGCATCGAGCAGTTCTCGCAAAGACATCAATTTTTTCACAAGTCGAGACGAATCGAGCATTTCTCGCAAGAACATCCTAACGTCACAGTTAACCTCTGCTCTTTACGACAGAAGTCCGTTAGGGTCTGTGGTAGTTAGGGTTTTGGCCGTCGTACCGTCGCATCAGCTGATATATTCCTCGATAGGCAATCGTGCTGTTCGAGTAGCCCTGCGACTGCCGTGTCTCTGATCCCTTCGGGGGCTGGACAAGTCGTCTTCAAGCAATCTTCCTAGGCAGTTTGACCGTCGGAAGAGCAAGCGTTAGGAATTTGCCATGCCGCTTTTTACTTGAGGTTAGGCTCATTTTGGAGAGCCCCGATGAGTCATAACCACTCCGCGCTGGTGTGGGATGATCTCCGATAGTCTTTCAGGTTTTATGTGAGTTGCCGTCAAGACCCTGAAGCTAGGAATTTAGCCTTTGCTTCGTTTGCTGGCATTGTGTCTGCTGTATCGAGACGAATGTCGCGGTTGTCTCTAGGTTGTTGGTGAACCATCGAGGTTTGGAACTAGGAATTTTGCCGTGGCTCAGTTAGTTTGATTGTCGCGTCTGATCCCTGCTGGAGGGAGAACGCTGAGGTGACAACTCGTCTGCTGTATCGAGACGAACGTCAAGGTGGAGCTGGGATTTTGCCGTGGCTCCGTTTGTTTGATTGTCGCGTCTGATCCCTGCTGGAGTAAGAACGCTGGGTTGACATCTCGTCTGCTGTATCAAGACGAATGCCGAGGTGGAGCTGGGATTTTGCCGTGGCTCCGTTTGTTTGATTGTCGCGTCTGATCCCTGTTGGAGGAAGAACGCTGGGTTGACATCTCGTCTGCTGTATCGAGACGAACGTCGCGGTTGTCGCTAGGTTGCTAGTGAACCGTCGAGATTTGGAACTAGGGATTTTGCCGTGGCTCCATTTGTTTGATTGTGTTGCGTCTGCTGTGTTGAGACGAACGTCGAAGTGGTGACCATTTCGCGCTGGTGTGAGATGATCTCCAGTTGTCTTTCACGCTTTATATGGTTTGCCGTTAAGACCTTGAAGCTAGGAATTTGGCCTTTGCTTCGTTTGCTGACATTACGTCCTCTATATCGAGACGAATGTCGCGGTTGTCTCTAGGTTGCTGGTGAACCGTCGAGATTTGGCTTCGCTTTCTGGTGGAGCCTGTTAGGAAGGTATGGTTCCCTCTTTGTTTGTGCCCCTGGATTGTATACAGGGATCGATGTGATCTCACCTGTAGGGCAAAATGTTTCATTCATCATTTTTTTTGGTATTTCCGCGATGCTCTATCGTTTCAGCTTTTATATCGCGAAGGTCGCGATTGCCCAATCATTTCGGCTATTTTTCGCTGTGCCCAATCATTTCGGCTATTTATTTTATTTTCACTCGCTGCTTTTTATTGCGAGTTGCCCCATCATTTCGGCTATTTATTTTATTTTCACTCGCTGCTTTTTATTGCGAGTTGCCCCATCATTTCGGCTATTTCATATGCATTTTTAGTTCGCTAATTTTTTTATCGCGAGTGTGGAACTTGGAATCTGGTGCCAATCTCAGCATCAGCTACAACTGGAATATTGCCAGGAGCGAATCATCATTTGCCATAAAAGGACTTGGAATTTGATACCGGTTTAGGCATCAACATCGCTACAACTGGGACATTGCCAGGAGCGAATCATCATTTGCCTCTGTCGATGTCGAATAAAGGTGGCTTAGCGAACAGGGTTAGGATCCCGTCGACTAAGGCTTTTGACTTCATGAGCCGTAAGGGTCTCACAAAGGTATTTCTCCCTACAAGTCGTGAGGATCTCGTAGGTGTGTTTTCTCCTTAGGGATCGTGAGGATTCCTAAATGTATGTTCCCCTGTAAGTCGTAAGGATCTTACAAAAGGGTTTTCTCCTTATAAGTTGAGAGGACTTACAAGGGTTGTCACCATATGGACATATCCCTAGTCACGGGTGTGACTTGGTTAGGGAAATGTTTGTTCGCGCCCGTGGATTGTATACAAGGGTCAGTATTGAACCACTTGTAGGGCAATAGTGGAAGGTTGTGGGAGTTGCTTAAGAACAGGTTCAGGTCTCTGTAACTTAAGACTTTCAAATCTTATGAGTCGTGAGGGTCCCATAAGAGAGTTCTCCTTACGAGTTGTGAGGATCTCGCAAGTGTATTTTCTCCTTAGGAATCGTGAGGATACCTAAGTGTGTTGCTCCCTTGTGAGTCGTAAGGATCTCAGACGGGTGATTTCTCCTTACAGGGTCGAGAGGATTCTGTAGGTGTCCTTTAACGAGGTTGCGCCCTTTCGGGTTTTCACAAACACTCGCCGGTAGCCCTGCTGTTTTTACTCACGGAGCCCTTTCGGGTTTTCATCCCTGCCTATTTTGCTTATGGACATACCGTTTTTTTTATATTCTATTTCTTTCTTTTTTTTACGAGGTCACGCCCTTTCGGGTTTTCACGAACACTCGCCGGTAGTCCTACTGTTTTTACTCACGGAGCCCTTTCGATTTTTCATCCGTGTCCATTTTGCTTATGGACATACCGTTTTTATTTTTTTATTTTTTTTATATATTTTTTTTACGAGGTCGCGCCCTTTCGTGTTTTCACGAACACTCGCTGGTAGCCCTGCTGTTTTTACTCACGGAGCCCTCTCGGGTTTTAATCCGTGCTCATTTTGCTTATGGACATACCGTTTTTTTAAATTGTTTTTTTTGTTTTTTTTTCTCGTCAGCCTGAGGATGCTGCAGTAGTAGTTTAAAGACGTGTCGGTCGTTTGCAAGTTTTAGGACATTGCGGTCCATCATTAGTTTAAGGATGTTTCGGTCCATTATCCAGTTTTAGGACGTAGTGGTCCATCATTAGTTTAAGGACGTTTCGGTCCATTATCCAGTTTTAGGACGTAGTGGTTCACTGTCGCCGTATTTGAGGCGAATTTCTAGTTTACTGACTTTTCGGTCAATGGGGCTTTTTCTATGACTGAGCATGATGCCCCCGGCGTATCCATCTTTCTCGGAGCATGCGGTTGTGGTGGGCTCACCTTCCAGTTTTCGGAGATGACGAACTTGCCCCGTTGGTATTGGTCTTCAGCCTAGTTTTTGAAGACGTAGCAATCCTCGATCAGGTGACTTACCGTTTGGTGGTAAGGGCAATAATTGAGATCGTTAACATCGCCTGGCCGCAACGGGCGTTTTGGACTCGACAGATTGATGAGTCTGTCGCGCACTGCCAACTCGAACAGTCTCCTTGTTTTATCTTGAGGAAACGAGTAAGAACGTTTCAACTTTTCATGGAGGGGTTGTCGCTTGTTTCGGCAAACAACCGGTCTAGGGCCACTCGATTGCTGTTGAGTGTTGGCTACGAGGGCTGTTTTTCCCTTCCCTTTATCCTTTCTGGTCGATCCTTTGTTTGCGGGGCCGAGATTTTTTTCGAGTAGCGTGCGATTGCACGGCTGAACATTCTCTTAACTCCTCAATTCTTTCATTTTTGAAATGGATTCCTTGAGGAGAGGGTTGAGGGCAGCTTCTTCGTCAGAGTCGCTTCCAAAGGTGATAACTTGCGATCCCTTGGTGTCGGCTATGTGACAGTCGGCGGCGGCTCTTTTGCGCTCATCTACCACATTTTTCTGATGTCTACGAGTTTCACGCTTTGTCCTGTTGAAGTGTTGCTTTTGAGTGACATACCCTTGCCACCAACACTTAAAGGAGTCGCAGTCTTCAGTAGGATGTATGATCTTCTGATGATATAAGCAGAAGTTAGGATGCATCTCTATTCCACCGAGAGTATTTTCTTCAGAGGGTGGTAGCTTCATTCCCACTGATAGGGCTTTGGCGAACCTTTTCCTCGTCTAGAATTTGTTTTTATCTGCAGCGGATGACTTTTGATTTGACGGAAGTGCCTTAACTCTTTGGTCTAGTAGTCGGTGTTTTGCTCCTTCTAGTATGCCTATCTCACGCTCTTGATTGGTTTTAACTTTCAGACGAATCTCATTCAAGAAGGCATCGATCAACTCGTCTGACGGCCGCGGAATTTCTGGTTCAGGGTCCGCTCTCGGTTTCTCGGCGCAAGGAGCCTCTTTATCATTTGCCAATGAGTGAGAGATCACATGACAAGTCATTATGCAGTCTTCAGATTCACCTGATGAGTCTTCTCCCTCGTTTTCGTCCTCGACAAAAGAACAAGTTGCCCCCGGTATGTCTGTCTTCTTTTGTCACGATCCGAAAGTACGGAACGTGACCGGCACTTAGATTATGAAGCGTCTAGAGGCGCAACGTAACCTAAGTAAGCCGAAGCCCAGAAATCTAAACCATAAAAGAAGAAAAAGAAGTAAAAGAAACATGAAGGAAACAAGTTTAAAATCATCAGCAAATTTTCCCAAAAATTTCGGCAGAGTCTCCTCTGTAAAAACTGGCCCCAAACGGGTACAACAAGTATAATATACATAAACAATAAAAAGCATCCCCAAACGGGAGCTAGCTCAACGCCAACAGGCGGAAACAACCACAACAAGCACAATAATATACAACGCCAAAGGGCGAGGCTCAAAACTCAAAAGAAAACAAAACCACCAGATCAGAATAATACATGCGCGACTCTAAGGTCGAAATAAAAGACTGGTCCAATAAACTATCAAATAATACAAGTTTGGTTGATGGAGCTTTCTAGATACAAATGAAATAATAAAATACAACGGCGGTTCAGATACAAATGAACCAACCTACCGTGCAAATCACCCGAAATGAAAACTTTATGCCAGCAACTGCCAAGGGAAACCTGTACATCGAACCTGTAATAAAAATTTGGCACAACGGGGGTGAGTTGCCAACTCGTGAGTAGAAGACATCTACGAAAAGAAATCGAATGCACGACGCTATCCTAGGTCATAATAATACACTATTATATCCTAATCATCTAGTAATAGCAGGGTAAAAACTACGTGTAAATACAGATACTCCGTGCTCGTGTCAGTGCCTCATATAATACTATGTCATATGAATGGATATGCATGCATCATGAATATAAAATAATCAATCCTGAAATCCAGAAATATCTGTATAAGAAATCTTTAGCTGTTATCATAGTAAAATGTGTATAGGAATCTGAAATCTCAACAATGAAATCCATGGAAATCCGTGTCAAGCATCGACACAAACATGTAAATCTCAAGTCTCATAGTCTCAATACCTCGGGCTTCGTCAGTCCGGATCGGCCCATATCATCAAATCTCACGACAACGGTCGGTATCCTCCGGATATCCGCCGCGCCAGACATCACCGGTAGGTAGCCTTCCCCTGCCAGGCTCATCGTCTACAACTCGATCTTCTTGCCCCGGGGTACCATACCGGGCCCACCATGTACCCAAGACGGTTCATCCACTCCTCGAATCGGGTCTCGAAATCCATCAGAAAACATGAAATCTCATGGTGAACGACACATACATCACGAGAAAACCGCATCTTATATTTTAAAAAGAGAGGAGGAGAGAGAGAGAAGTTTTTTTTTATATTTTCTTGCGGTTTTCCCCAAAAGTCCGGAAATCTCATAGAAATCCAAATCTTAAAATCATGAGTAAGAATATGATAAATGTCGGCATATGCCCCATAATACTGCATAATAACATGAAAATATGAATGCATGTATGTCTAAGTAATAAATATCATGTCTATACTAACATCAGAGAGAAATCACAATATTATATATCGATCTAGTTGCTAGCTGATTCTATCAATAAAAGATAATAAGATCTAAAGTGTACGTGACATAGCAGTTACGATGATGATGTGTGTGAGCCGGCAAATAAGTGTGCGTGGAATATGCGCATCATCGGTAATGGTGCTGGTGTCCTAACAGGTAAGGTTTATACTGATTATAGCAACATATGTAAGAACATGCACCATGATGATTACAGTATGAATGTGAAGACAGATGTGCATTATCCACTCCCCTGCGATATACGAGTACAACTACCACTATATGAATCGAACCTAAACTAGTGTCCATCTAACCTCCTAAGGAACTAAACCTAAGAAACTAGTCAATAAGAAACAAGAGTCTACCTAAGGTCTGAATCAATATCTCTAATAGTCGGCGATCCAGCCTCAATAGCGTCACGTACGTAGTACGGCTTCCTCGAATTAAGAGTGCGGATCAATCATCATATCTATGCCTCGTACGGTAAAATCCATCGTACGGCATCCTAATATCGGGGTACGGGTCAAGTATCTCCTAAGTGTCTCATCATTCGTATAATGTCATCATCAACACATCTCATGATCAAGGTGCTAAACTGTAATCGCATACATCAATCATATATCATTGCCATCATAATATGCATCATTCGTTTATCCTCAGAAATATCATGTCCATTGTATCATATTGTGATTAAGTCATACTGATATCATATCGTCATCAAGTCATACCTATATGATATCAACATCAGGTCACACCTATCTGATATCGACATCAGGTCACACTTATCTGATATCGACATCAGGTCACACCTATATGATGTCGTAATCAAGTCATACATATCCCATATCGTGATCAATCACAAGTTACAGTCCGGGTACAATTTTAGAGTCCCATATACCTCAATATCATCACCACCCATTATAATTTATGTACACATGTTCATTATCTCATTCTCTAATGATCCGCCAACACTTTAATACGACTGTATAGCCAAGAATCACGGCATCAAGCCCAGTTATACTGTTTCATCATACCTCGGATATCATATCACATCAATGAATCCCATATACGTGTTGTATATACATATATACCTATACCTAGTCCTATATATATATACACATACACGTGTACACCATATCGAGTTTCAGTGTGTGCGTGTGTGTGTTTCTATCTGAAACCTACGAACCTCTTCCAAGGTATTCATCCTCTGGTATGGTTTTCCTAAATCAGTCTAGTCCAACCTAGGGTCATTACTAGGGTCCTACTCATTAAGAATCTAGGGTCACATCTGGTTTCCTAATGGCAATAAATATTATTCCTATCCTACGTTGCGGGGGTGCTAAACGCCATCCACCCGACTTCCCCCCGTAGATATGCATCTACTCACCTGGTCCATGTCTGCCGAAGATGGTGTCGCCATCCTCCTCTTCATCACCCGCAGTCCACGTGAGGGTACCTAAACGCAAACATATAAATAGTATCGTAAACTGAATCACATACAAAAGTCAAAACGACGTAAGGAACCAGTATAGGTTAAAACCTATGTCCCGTTCACGCAAAAGAACCAAATATCGCTCGATATCGGCGTACAAACTCCGATGGATCGAGATAAACATCAACAAATAACTCATAGTTTTAAAACTCATTACTTATATTATAAAACATGATTAAATCCATCGAACCCTAAAAATCGATCAAACCGTCCAATTTCGTAAAACCCGAAAATGCCAATTTACCGTTTTTCATCAAAACTTGACATTTAAATGAAACCAATGGTCATAAAACTCATTAAAAAGCATAACTAGACTATACAAATCATTACTATATTTTTATTACACAAATTTGTATTAATTTGAAATTTCTAGTTTGCAACCTTTAACAATTTTCAACATTTTTCAAGCAAAATACCACAATTCCACCACAAAACATGATTTTGCATGAATTAATGTATTAAACTACAATTCATGATGATAATGATATAATAAAACCATGATTATATTTTTAATCTCATTTATTTAGGAATTTCCAAAATCTAGTTTACAAAAAAATAGCATTTTATTAGTATTTCCCAATTATCAAAAGAAACTAGTGATCAAACTAAGTTTTTCTTTCCATTAACTTGCTAATATTCTCACTAAAACTACAATCTAATGATAGCAATCTTAATTAGAATTTTATATTACCCACATATATATTTTATAAAAAACTAGTTAGCTAAATAGCTTAATTTAAACAATTTGAATACACAAATTATTATACAATAACCATGCAAGATTTTTCCACTTCTAAAAATGGTAGACTAGTTATTATAACCCTAATTAATTAATAAAAACCACCACTTGAATTTACAAACCCTAACTTGAATTTTAAAATTTGCAACTAGAATTAATATATTAAGTCTAATTATATTTAAAAGAAACAACTAATAACAATAAATAAAAAGGAGAAGATTTATACCTCCAAACTATGAAATCCAAACATGAAAACGAGCCTCCAAAATGCATGCTTTCCCACTCCAAAATCCATGTAAAAATGAGCAAGAATAAAAGGGTAGGAAATAAATAGGATTTTGTGCAATTTTTGTTGAATTTTTGATGGATTTTTGATGAATTTTGAACAAAAAATGAAGTGGAAATGGGGGGGGCTGCCATGGGGTGAGGCCGGCCATTATTTGGAGGTGAGGGAGAGAAAGAAGAGAGTAAAAAAAAATTGTGTAGAAGTTTCCCCCAAGTATCACCTTAAATTGTCTTTTCATGCATTTCTTTATTTTATTTTATTTCTTTACTATAGCAACTCAAGAAAACTCTAGAAAATTGGAAAAATTTGCAAATAAATTTTTGCATGATACTCACTAAATTTAAATATGCCATGGTTCATTTTTACAAATTAAAACCATTCAAATTTGAAATTTACACCAATTTAGTGTAAAATAAAGCTTATGTTAATATTTAAAATAATTAATTTAGGAAAAATATTTAATTAAACTAAAAATTTATAAGTGGCTAAATAAACACTATTTACTAGTAATTACATAATTAAAATAGGTATTTTTGAAATTATAATGAAAAACAATCACGGTTTAGTTTTACGAAAAATACATTTTACTTTACCGAAAATCCTAAAAATTCACTTAAACAATTTTATTTATTTAATTATTTTAAAATGTTACATCTTTGGAGGGTGCGGCTGTGGTGGGTTTACCTTCCAGTTTTCAGACAGCGCGAACTTGCCTTGTAGGTACTGATCCTCGATCCATCCCTTAAAGACGAAACAATCCTCGATCGGGTGGCTTATCGTTTGGTGGTAAGGGCAATAATTGGGATTATTGAGATCGCCTGACTGCGACAGACGTTTTGGACTCGGCAGATTGATGAGTCTATTGCGCATTGCTAGCTCGAACAGTCTTCTCGTTTTATTCTGAGGAAACGAGTAAGGCCGTCCCAGTCTCTCCTCGAGGGATGGGCGTGGACGCACGTTATTTTGGCGAACGACCGGCTTTGAGTTGCTCGGTTGTTGTTGAGCATTGGCGACGACAGTCACTTTCCCACTTCCCTTCTCATTTCGAGAGTCTGGTTTTGGAGGAGACGGTTCATGGCCCATCTGGTCCATTTGGACTAATTTGTCGATCAAGGCCTGAAAGGTGGTCGGCTTAAAAAAACATCATGAACTGGGAAATGGTCGCTTGCGGATCGAGAGTGACCACAAACATGCCTACCGCAGGTGCTTCTTCAATACGTTGTTCGCACTTCGACCATAGATTCCGCCATCGTGTTGCGTATTGAACCCACGTTTCGCCGGGCCTTATCCTGGCGTTAATCAGCGCTGTTATCAGGGTATGTCCACTAGCACTCGCGAATCTTTATGTAAACAGTAGCTCCATCTCCGCAAATGTTTTGACAGAGTCGTTAGGTAGCTCCGAATACCATTCAAAGGCTATATCTGACAAGCTGCCAACGAATTGGTGAAGCAACAATTTGTCATCGCCTCCAGTATTGCCGCATAAGGCCCTAAATTGAGTGACATGCTGATGCGGATTCCCTGTCCCTTTATATACGTGGAACTTAGGGATCGTATATCCCGGCGGGTAACTGATTTGGTCATACCAGCTTGGATAGGGTCGTCCGGTTCTAACAATTTGCCCAGCCGCTTCATTCGCCTGATGAACCCGTATCTGCTGAGCGATATATTCATCCAGGGCAGCTTTAGAGATAGTTTCTTCCTTGGCTGCTGAAAGAGCCGGCGGAGGATTAGATGTCTCCTCTTTACCGTCTTCAATAATGATCGGAGGGTCATCAGCTGGAGGGTCCGGCTGTAACATCATCCCTACCATATCTTGGAAGAGGAGCACCATCTGTTTTATGTTAGCCGCTTGCTCTGCGGCTTCTTTGTCCTTCTTTTTGAGGACTCTACGTAGGAAATCAGCATCAGTCTCTTGTTCGTGACGCTGTTCTGATGACGCTTCTAAGCTTTCTTTTGGCCCAGTAAGTGCAGCCATTGCAGTCATCATTTCCTGAAGCTTTTGTTGTTGCTCCTGGGCTTTCGTCACGGATCGGGTGAGCGATCGGTGGCCCGTCGAAGCACGACTTTCCTCCTTTCCGGAAGCCATATAAACAGTGTGCACCACCATGCCCCCAGACTTGGAGCGTTTGTGCTCAGCGCTTTTACAGTTCGCCATGTTCACAGGGACCTTTTGCGGCCTCCTTTTCTTTTGAGTGATTGAAGTTGAGGGAGCCGTTGCAGTGGGCACCCAGGTAGTTGTCGCCTTTTTTGGTTTGACAGGACGGTTTTCTTCTCGCTGAACCTTTATCTTTTTCTGTCGGCGGGAGTAATCTTGATCAATCACCGACTCTTGGACCTATCGCCAGACTTTGTAAATTTTGGAGGACAGCTGCTGAGGAGATTGTTGTGGTCTCGCCTTCGGTGCATTCTCTGCAGGTGGAGGAGATCTCTTCAGCACTGAATTGGGTGAATTCCTGCGCACTTTGTTCAGCAAGTCAAAGCTGTTCCCGGTTGGAACAGCAGCATCAATCCCCACCGTCGGAGCTGGCAGAGTTATCCCAGAGGGGGAGTTGCCCCCAGCCTTCTTCACTCGGTGCCAGTGGCGACGTCGAGCGTGTCTTGCGGATGGAGTTGTTTCAGCTATAAGGGTGACTTCGTCATGCCCCCTGCTTTGAGGAGAGACTGTTATTGGTGCTAGCCTGTCGAAGATTGACACCCGTTGAGAAGCAATGTCTAATCTGTCAAAGACAGACCTCTGGGCAGGGGAAGCAGCTTTGAGGACCTCGCCTGGAGCAGAAACCGGAATGGCCATCCTTGTAAAAACTGACTTCTTGGAAGAAGAAGCCTTTCCAATGATTTCGTCCGCTTGAGCCGGGATGGCTATCCGCTTTGGGATGGCAACTTCGGGTATCGCAGGCTTGTAGACGTTCTGGCCCAGTCTGTTGAAAACTGAGGTATTGAAGTTGGGCGACCCGTTGAGAGGGGCCGCGGCAGTGGTAAGTCGATCAAAGACCGACTTCTTTAGGGTTTCTTGTAACGTCATTGGGGCATTGAAGCTCATCGGTGGGAGCATGGTCCCGAAGAATAGTCCAGTGGTGTCTTGAGTTACCTGCTCCACTGGCATCTTGAAAAGGGAGACCGCTTGGGGCCCATAAGTCACTCTTCCAGCAGGGACGGAGCGAGAGTTGCAGTTGCAGGTAGTGCATTTGGAAGCCATTGGTCTTCTGTTTTCTGCACGGAGTAAGACACCAAATCTAAGTACCTCGAATCCACAGGCAACCACAGCAAACCGCGATTCGTTCGCGAACACGACACACGAAGTATAGAGTGGAAAGAGGAAAAGGTCCCACCGGGCGTGCCAGAATCTGTTCCCCTCCGAAGGACGGCCAAGACATGGACGTCTTGCCTGTGATTCGGGGCAGATGCTATCTGTTTTTATCCGTCCACCTCTCCGAAGATGCCAAGTTGATTTATGGCACCGTGTATCGAAGGTTTAGACGGATGCGGCTGATGTAGCAGACTTCGTCAGATTCCTCCTTGCTTGAGGGGTTTTTGATTGTGGGGACGCTCTTCCCTGCAGGCGTAAGCCCCTGCAGTTAATTACGCTACCGCATCGCGGTAACCACTTTCTCCTTCTCCAGAAATTTCTCTTCGTGTCGTGGGTGTTTGTTTTGTTTGTGGTTGCCCGTGGATTGTATACGGAGACTAAGTTATGCCGTCGCCCGTAGGACATGGATTAGTCCAAATCCGTATTTTCTTAGATTTGGGTTTGGGATTTTGGTTTAAGGATATGTTAGCCATATTTGAGGCTAAGATCAACTTAAACGTTTGTTAAGGATACGTTAGTCTAAATTTGAGACTAAGATCAACTTAACGGGATCATTTAGATCCGACAAAAGAGCATTTGGGGGCTCTACTGTTTTAGTTTAGGGACATAGTGGTCTATTGCCAGTTTAGGGACATAGTGGTCCATTGCATGTATGGCCGTCGGGACCCGTCACCTCTCTGACGTCGTTGAAGGATTACAACGATAGGTGTCAGAGGAGTTCAGAGATGTACCCTTGAACCAAAGTTGATTGGTGGGTCAATAGTCCGATTTGGGACTAAAGTCTGTTCGAAGGTTTAAGGATACGTTAGCCATGTTTGAGGCTAAGATCAACTTAAACGGGATCGTTTAGATCCGACAAAAGAGCATTTAGGGGCTCTATTGTTCCAGTTTAGGGACGTAGTGGTCCGTTGCCAGTTTAGGGACATGGTGGTCCATGTTCCAGTTTAGGGACGTGGTGGTCCATTGCCAGTTTAGGGACATAGTGGTCCATTGCCAGTTTGGGAGCATAGTGGTGCATACTGTTTATATGGCTTCCGGAAAGGAGGAAGGTCGTGCTTCGACAGGTCACCGACCGCTCACCCGATTCGTGAAGAAAGCCCAGGAGCAGCAACAGAAGCTTCAGGAAATGATGACTGCAATAGACCACTATGTCCCTAAACTGGCAATGGACCACCACGTCCCTAAACTGGAACATGGACCACCATGTCCCTAAACTGGCAACGGACCACTACGTCCCTAAACTGGAACAATAGAGCCCCTAAATGCTCTTTTGTCAGATCTAAACGATCCCGTTTAAGTTGATCTTAGCCTCAAACATGGCTAACGTATCCTTAAACCTTCGAACAGACTTTAGTCCCAAATCGGACTATTGACCCACCAATCAACTTTGGTTCAAAGGTACATCTCTGAACTCCTCTGACACCTATCGTTGTAATCCTTCAACGACGTCAGAGAGGTGACGGGTCCTGACGGCCATACATGCAATGGACCACTATGTCCCTAAACTGGCAATAGACCACTATGTCCCTAAACTAAAACAATAGAGCCCCCAAATGCTCTTTTGTCGGATCTAAACGATCCCGTTAAGTTGATCTTAGTCTCAAATTTAGACTAACGTATCCTTAACAAACATTTAAGTTGATCTTAGCCTCAAATATGGCTAACGTATCCTTAAACCAAAATCCCAAACCCAAATCTAAGAAAATACGGATTTGGACTAATCCACGTCCTACGGGCGACGACATAAATTAGTCTCCGTATACAATCCACGGGCAACCACAAACAAAACAAACACCCACGACACGAAGTGAAATTTCTGGAGAAGGAGAAAGTGGTTACCGCGATGCGGTAGCGAAATTAACTGCAGGGGCTTGCGCCTGCAGGGAAGAGCGTCCCCACAATCAAAAACCCCTCAAGCGAGGGGGAATCTGACGAAGTCTGCTACATCGGCCGTATCCATCTAAACCTCCGATACACGGTGCCATAAATCAACTTGGCATCTTCGGAGAGGTGGACGGATAAAATCAGATAGCATCTGCCCCGAATCACAGGCAAGACGTCCAAGTCTTGGCCGTCCTTCGGAGGGGAACAGAATTTCTCCTTCTCCAGAATTTCACTTCGTGTCGTGTGTGTTTGTTTCGTTTGTGGATGCCCGTGGATTGTATACGGAGACTAAGTTATGCCGTCGCCCGTAGGACGTGGATTAGTCCAAATCCGTATTTACTTAGATTTGGGTTTGGTGTTTTAGTTTAAGGATACATATTTGAGGCTAAGATCAACTTAAACGTTTGTTAAGGATACGTTAGTCTAAATTTGAGACTAAGATCAACTTAACGGGATCGTTTAGATCCGACAAAAGAGCATTTGGGGGCTCTACTGTTTTAGTTTAGGGACATAGTGGTCTATTGTCAGTTTAGGGACATAGTGGTCCATTGCATGTATGGCCGTCGGGACCCGTCACCTCTCTGACGTCGTTGAAGGATTACAACGATAGGTGTCAGAGGAGTTCAGAGATGTACCCTTGAACCAAAGTTGATTGGTGGGTCAATAGTCCGATTTGGGACTAAAGTCTGTTCGAAGGTTTAAGGATACGTTAGCCATGTTTGAGGCTAAGATCAACTTAAACGGGATCGTTTAGATCCGACAAAAGAGCATTTAGGGGCTCTATTGTTCCAGTTTAGGGACGTAGTGGTCCGTTGCCAGTTTAGGGACATGGTGGTCCATGTTCCAGTTTAGGGACGTGGTGGTCCATGTTTGTGGCCGTCGGGACCCGTCACCTCTCTGACGTCGTTGAAGGATTACAACGATAGGGGTCAGAGGAGTTCGGAGATGTACCCTTGAGCCAGATGTAAATTGATTTAGGAGAGCAGTCTTACTCAGTCAATTTAGTTTGAGAACTTACGGCCATGATTGGGCTAAGTCCAGTTGAGAATATTCAATGTTTTCTTGATTTTTTTTGGCCTATTAGGCCTGTGCTAGGGCTTTGCCCATGTTTAATAATGCATAGCATTAATCTTGGTCTCTGTTGGACCTTTATTTAGGCTCTGCCCCTTTTAAATGATGCACAGCATCTGTTCTGGTCTGACAGACCCTTATTTGGGCTCTGCCCCTTTTTAAAAAAGAATGATGCATTGCATCTGTTTTTGTTTTGGCTCTGCCCTTTTTTTTGGAAAATAATGCATAGCATTTACTAGACCTGTTAGGCCTTTTTGATTGGGTTCAGCCCTTCTTTTTAATGATGCAGTGCCTCAATTAATCTGACAGAATGCCACGTGGCCTGTCAGGCGCTCTGCGCTAATTAATGAGCGCAAGGGCATGTGGAAGTGACACGTGTCACGCTCTGGTGAGCGCAAGCGCAACAGCGCAGTGCGCTGTGTCAGTGCGCTGCGCTGTTGCGCTGCTGACACGTGGCGCTCTCTGGTGGCTTGCGCCAACTCAGGAGCGCAACAGTGCAGTTTTACAAGTGTAGGGCATTGTTTTAATAACTTGATCCAATTTTGGATTCAAGAAAAGAATCTTTAAGATTCCAGAACCAATGGTTCATAAAAAAGTGCAAGGCACTGCTATTTATTTTTATTTATTGAAGATCATTGATCTTGTTCTTGGATCAATGATCTATTCAGAAGAAATTCTTCTTCTTTTTCATAAAGGTTTTTACCTTTTTCTTGAGTTCTTCAAAGTTCTTCAGAGCTTTCTATTTTTTGCTGTTTTTCTGAAGTTCTTGATGTCTATGATTTTTGAATTGGGGTCTAGGGCCTTTATATAGTGCCCATTAATTAGTTAAATTTGTTAAAGAGATATTTCTCTGAGTGATTTGGGGAATTTTCCCTACCGTTGGATTTTTGATCCAAGGGCTTCTGTTTTACAGAAGACAATTTTCTTGTTTTAATAAGAACAGAAAGATCTTTCTGGAATTTAATTCTGTTTGTGTCAAACGCCCCAGCGCTTGACACGTGTCACGCAGCGCACAGCTTAGCGCAACTGCGCTGACACGTGTCGCGCAGCGTGACTGCGCAGCCACGTGGTGCGCAGCGCAGAGCGCAGCGCGACCGTACTAGCGCAACTGCGCTGCCACGTGGTGCACAGCGCAGAGCGCAGCGCAACCGCTCTAGCGCAACTGCGCTGCCAAGTCAGCTGAAGCGTTGCTTCTTTAATAGAGCCTTGCTCTTGATTGAGTGCGCTGCCTTGGGCGCTGCGCTCCCTGCGCTGGCGTGTCTGATTTTGACACGTAGCACTCTGCGCACAGCGCAGGGGATCTGAAGCGTTGCTTCATTTATTTTAATTTTAATTTTCAAAACAGAGCTTTAAACTGATTGGGGGAAACAGAAGCGTTGCTTCGTTTCCCGCCTTGGAATTTGAACAGAGCTTTGCTCTGATTGGGGGTAAACAGGCGTCAAGTCCAAGACTCGGTAATTGATCAAGATTATCCCCGCCGATAGAAAAAGGTGAAAGTTCAGCGGGAAGAGGCCCGTCCTGTCAAGCCATAAAAGGCGACAGCTATTTGGGTGCCCACTGCAACGGCCCCCTCAACTTCGACCGCTCACAAGAAAAGAAGGCCGGAGAAAATCCCTGAGTCTGCGATGAATCGCAAGACCACTGAACCTAAACGCCCTAAGTCTGGGGGCATGGTGGTGCATACTATTTATATGGCTTCCGGAAAGGAGGAAGGCCGTGCTTCGACGGGTCACCGACCGCTCACCTGATCCGTGACGAAAGCTCAAGAACAGCAGCAGAAGCTTTAGGAGATGCTGACTGCAATGGCCGCACTCACTGGGCCAAAAGAAAATCCAGAGACCTTGGAGCAGCGTCAGGAACAAGAAACTGATACTGAGTTCCTCCGAAGAATGCTCGAGAGGAAAGAAAAAGAGGCCGCGGAACAGGCAACCAACATCAAACGAATGGCTCTTTTGTTCCAAGATATAGCTGAGATGATGTTACAGCCGGAACCTCCAGCTGAAGACCCCCCGATCATCATTGAAGACGACAGAGGGGAGACATCGAACCCCCTCCGGCTCTTTCAGCAGCCAAAGAAGAGACAATCTCTAAGGCCGCCTTGGATGACTACATCGCTCAGCAAATATGAGCTCACCAGGCGAATGAAGCGGCCGACCAAATTGTTAAAACTGGGCGACCATATCCAGGATGGTACGATCAGATCAAGTATCCGCCAGGATATACGATCCCTAAATTCCATGTATATAAGGGGACGGGAAATCCGCAACAGCATGTCGTCCAGTTCAGGGCTCTATATGGCAACACTGGAGGTGATGATAAACTTCTGCTCCGCCAATTTGTCGGCAGCTTGTCGGAGACAGCGTTCGAGTGGTATTCTGAACTCCCAAATGACTCTGTCAAGACATTTACAAAGATGGAGCTGCTGTTTACACAGAGATTCGCAAGCGCTAGCGAGCGCACCCCGATCACCGCACTGATTAACGCCAGGGTAAGGCCAGGCGAAAAGTGGGTTCAATAAGCAACACGATGGTGGAATATATGGTCGAAATGCGAACAGCGGATCGAAGAAGCGCCGGCGGTGAGCATGTTCGCGGGCACTCTTGATCCGGAAGCGACCATCTCACAATTCATAATGTTCTTCAAGCCAACTACTTTCCAGGCCTTGATCGACAAGTTGGCCCAAATGGATCAGATGGGACATAAATCAGCCCCTCCAAAGCCAGACTCTCGAAATGAGAAAGGAAAAGGGAAAGCGATCGTCGTCGCCAATACTCAACAACAGCCGAGCAACTCAAAGCCGGTTGTTCGCCAAAATAACGTGCGTCCACGTCCATCCCTTGAGGAGAGACTGGGACGTCCTTACTCGTTTCCTCGGAATAAAACAAGGAGACTGTTCGAGCTGACAGTGCGCAACAGACTCATCAATCTTCCGAGTCCAAAACGTCCGTTACAGCCAGGCGATGTCAACGATCTTAATTATTACCCTTACCACCAAGCGGTAAGCCATCCAATCGAAGATTGCTTCGTTTTCAAAGGCTGGATTGAGGACCAATACCAACAAGGCAAGTTCGCATTATCCGAAAATTGGAAGGTGAGCCCGCCACAACCTCATGCTCCTAAAAAGGTGGACACGCCGGAGGCATCGTGCTCTCTTATAAAGGAAACTCCGTGGGAGATCGCTCTTCGTCTAAGACTAAAAGAATGCTGAAGGATCTCCAAACGTGCCCGGCAATCGGGTGGAAAAATCCACTGGAACCCGAGGTCGTAGAAGGGATGCTAAAGCCGCGCCCAACTCCAAAGATCAGTGATGATAGCCAAAGCTCGGACACCCAGCCGTCGAAATTTTCGAAAAAGAAGAAGAAATCCAAAAAGCCCGTGAAGCCTGGCGACAAGCGCACGAGCCTGAAAAAAAAATTGACGCGCTGGAGGAATATAATCAAAAGGTGCGGACTCCCATCACGCTCCAAGAATTCCTCAGCCACGTCTTTCAGGAAGAAGATGGTGAGGAAAGCTCGTCGGATGAGTCTGAGGGTTACGTAGCAAGTTGTCATATGATCTCCCACTCGTTTACAGACGATGAGAAAACTTCTTGCACAGAAAAACTGGGGGCATGTCCCGAACCAGAACTTCTAGGACCATTAGACGAAATGATTGACGCATTCCTAAACGAAGCCCGTCAGGAAAGCAAAGCCAATCGAGAGCGTGAACTGGATATATTTGAAAAGGCCAAATGCCAACGACTGGAGGAAAAGGTCGAGACGCCTCGAATGGAGCAAAGCGTCCCTATCGCCAGCAAAAGCAAGCTTAAAGTAAGGAATCAATTTGCTAAGGCCCTGGCAATAGAAATGAAGTTACCCTCTCTCAAAGAAAATTCCCCTGGCAATATATGTCTTGATGAAACAGACATACATCCTAACTTCTTCCTATACCATCAGAGGATTGCACACCCCACCGAGGAGTGCGTAGACTTTAAAAACTGGTGGCAGGGATATGCTGCCCATCGACGACACGTTCAACGAGTGAAGCGCAAGGCTCGTCGGGGACAGAAAAGCACGACAGATGAGCGCGAAAGAGCTGTTGGCAACTGTCACGTAGCCGACACCAAGGGATCGCAAGTTATCACCTTTGGAAGCGACTCTGACGAAGAAGTCGCCCTCAGCCCTCTCTTCAAGGAATCTACCTCCGACAGAAAACATGTGAAGATTTGCGGCAAAATTTAGCTGCGTAATCATATGTTGACCTATGACCGAAACGTCCTTAAACTAATGACGGACCACTACGTCCTAAAACAAGCTGTTGACCGAGAGGTCGATAAACTACGGTGGATCGCAACATCCCAAAGCCGATACAAAAAAAAAGAATAAAAAAATATATAAAAATAAAAAATACAAAAACGGTATGTCCATAAGCAAAATGGGCACGGATGAAAACCCGAAAGGGCTCCGTGAGTAAAAACAGCAGGGCTACCGGCGAGTGTTTGTGAAAACCCGAAAGGGCACGACCTCGTTATATAAAAAGAATATAAAAAAAGAGAATTAAAAAAAAAGGTATGTCCATAAGCAAAATGGGCACGGATGAAAACCCGAAAGGGCTCCGTGAGTAAAAACAGTAGGGCTACCGGCGAGTGTTTGTGAAAACCCGAAAGGGCGCAACCTCGTTAAAAGACACTTACAGGGTCCTCTCGACCTTGTAAGGAGAAACCACCCGCGTGAGATTCTTACGACTCACAAGGGAGAAACACACTTAGGGATCCTCATGATTCCTAAGGAGAAATTACACTTGTGAGATCCTCACGACTCGTAAGGAGAACTCTCTTATGGGACCCTCATGGCTCATAAGATTTGAAAGTCTTAAGTTACAGAGACTTGAATCTGTTCTTAAGCAACCCCCACAACCTTCGATATTGCCCTACAAGTGGCTCAATACTGACCCTTGTATACAATCCACGGGCGCGAATAAACATTTCCCTAATCAAGTCCCACCCGTGACTGGGGATATGTCCATACGGTGAACAACCCTTGTAAGTCCTCTCGACTTATAAGGAGAAAACCCTTTTGTAAGATCCTTACGACTTACAGGGGAACATACACTTAGGAATCCTCACGATCCCTAAGGAGAAAACACACCTACGAGATCCTCACGACTTGTAGGGAGAAATACCTTTGTGAGACCCTTACGGCTTATGAAGTCAAAAGCCTTAGTCGACGGGATCCTAACCCTGTTCGCTAAGCCACCTTTGTTCAACATCGACAGAGGCAAATGATGATTCGCTCCTGGCAATGTCCCAGTTGTAGCGATGCTGATGCCTAAACCGGTATCAAATTCCAAGCCCTTTCATGGCAAATGATGATTCGCTCCTAGCAATATTTCAGTTGTAGCGATGCTGATGCTGAGATTGGCGTCAGATTCCAAATTCCACACTCGCGATAAAAAATCAGCGAGCCATACATGCATACGGAATAGCCGAAATAATGGGGCAACTTGCAATAAAAATCAGCAAGTAAAAATGTATGCATGCAAAATAGCCGAAATGATTGGGAAACTCGCAATAAAAAGCAGCGAGTGAAAATAAAATAAATAGCCGAAATGATTGGGCACCGCGAAAAATAGCCGAAATGATTGGGTAATCGCGACTTTCGCGATATAAAAGCTGAAATGATAGAGCATCGCGGAAAAGAAATAAAATGAAAAAATATATAATGAAATTTATGCCCTACAGGCGATATCACAGCAATCCCTGTATACAATCCATGGGCGCAAACAAAGAAGGAAACATATCTTCCCTCCCCATTCTCCATCAGAAAACGGAGCCAAGTCTTGACGGCAACTCATATAAAGCCCGAAAGACAATCGGAGATTATCTCACCCCAGCGCGGAGTGGTCACCACCTCGACGTCCGTCTCAATACAATAGACGAGATGTCACGACATCGTTCTTCCTCCAACAGGATTCGGACGTGACAAAGCAAACGAAGCGAAGGCCAAATTCCTAGCTTCAGGGTCTTAACGACAAGTCATATAAAGCCTGAAAGACAATCGGAGATCATCTCGCATCAGTGCGGAGTAGTCACCACCTCGACGTTCGTCTCGACACAGCAGACGAAACATCACCAAACGGAGCCACGGCAAAATCCCTAGTTCCAAACCTTGACGGTCACCAACAACCTAGAGACAGCCGCGACATCCATCTCAACACAGAAGACGCAATGCCAGCAAACGAAGCGAATGCCAAATTCCTAGCTTCAGGGTCTTAACGGCAAGTCATATAAAGCCTGAAAGACAATCGGAGATCATCTCGCACCAGTGCGGAGTGGTCACCACCACAGCGTTCGTCCTCCAGCAGGGTTCAGACACGACAACAACAACGGAGCCACGGAAAAATCCATAATTCCAAATCTCGATGGTTCACCAACAACCTAGAGACAACCGCGACATTCGTTTCGATGTAGAGGATGCTATGCCAGCAAACGAAGCAAAGGCCAAATTCCTAACTTCAGGGTCTTAACGGCAAGTCATATAAAGCCTGAAAGACTATCGGAGATCATCCCACACCAGCACGGAGTGGTTATGACTCATCGGGGGTCCCCAAAATGAGCCTAACCTCAAGTAAAGAGCAGCATGGCAAAATTCCTAACGCTTGCTCTTCCGACGGCCAAACTGCCTAGGAGGATTGCTTGAAGACGTCTTTTCCAGCCCCCGAAGGGACCAGAGATACGACAATCGCAAGGCTACTCGAACAGCAAGATTGCCTATCGAGGAATACATCAGCCAACGCGACAGTACGACGGCCAAAACCCTAAGTACCACAGACCCTAACGGCTCGTAAAGTTGAAAAGTCTTAGGTGGCAGATCCTACCCCTGTCTTCTAAGCCATCACTACCTTATAAAGGATTCAAGATGAATTGTTATCTACCATCTATGGGCCACACTTGCCAAAACTACATACCACTGAAATGGAGAAGTTACTCACGAGCATATAAACTACTTCACGCTAGAGTAAAACATAAAGAAATAGAAGGGTGCAGCTCATGGAATTGAGAGTTTAGAACTATATCTCTTAAGAGTCGAGATTTGAGTCGATGATAAATGACGACGCTTGTGTCCGCTCGTTATCTTCTCAGATCAAGATTCTAAAAGTTTTATACCAACCCGAAACTGGTCATACGCTATACATTACTCTGCACTACTTCACCCACGTATATACTTACGTGGGCAAAGTAGTGGGGGGCATTTGTTCTCGCCAAAAATTTCTGCACAAAAGAGTCCAATGTATCAAATGGAAGCAATACGCTTAAGGAAATGCGAACCAGTATCTTCCGGCCTGTATTTTGATAAACTTCCGAAGGAGGAACTATTAAATTCTGATGGTATTGAAAGCATCTCGAAAAAACCTTCGATTTGATATATTATGGGCTTCATAATTCATCCGGGATCAAAAGTTATGAGCAAATGTGTATGCACATGTGATCTAAGGAAGAAGATGCGAACCAGTATTTTCCGAGCTGTATTTTGACAAATTCCGGAATGAGAAACGGCTAAATTCTGATGGTATTGAAAGCATCTCGAACAAACCTTCGATTTGATATATTATGGGCCTCATAATTCATCCGGGATCAAAAGTTGTGAGCAAATGTTTATGCACATGTGATTTAAGGAAGAAGATGCGAACCAGTATTTTCCGAGCTGTATTTTGACAAACTCCGGAATGAGAAACAGCTAAATTTTGATGGTATCGAAAGTATCTCGAAAAATCCTTCGATTTGATATATTATGGGTCTCATAATTCATCCAAGATCAAAAGTTATGAGCAAATGTGCTATGCACGTGTAATCTAAAGTAATGCTCTACTACATGGGGAATGCATTTTTAGTCCCACATCGGGAAAAAGATAGATGGCTTCTCTACCACTCCTATATTAATAAGAGAGGATACCTTTTAGAAAGGGTAGAGTTCAATCCTTAAAGAATTCAATACTCAAAGGAGCTTAGTTCTCCATATATAGAAGCTCTGCTTCTCCTCATAATGCGCATGTGCACTACGTGCAACGCACGTGTGCCCGCCACGCGCGCACCACGTGCAACGCATGTGCACCACATGAGAACATTTAATAATATTAAAAAGAGCTTAGTTCTCCATATATAGAAGTCCTGCTTCTCCTCATAATGCGCATGTGCGCTACGTGCAACGCACGCGTGCCTGCCACGCGCGCACCACGTGCAACGCACGTGCGCACCACATGAGAACATTTAATAATATTAAAAGGAGCTTAGTTCTCCATATATAGAAGCCTTTCTTCTCCTCATAATGCGCATGTGCGCTACATGCAATGCACGTGTGCCCGCCACGCGCGCACCACGTGCAACGCACGTGCACACTACATGAGAATATTCAATAAAAGGAGACTCGTTCTCTATAGGAGCTTGCTCCCCCCATAATGCGCATATGCGCAAGCTCCATGTGCGCTACGTGCAAATATGAGCGCCCAACACGTGCGACGCACGTGCGCCCAACACGTGCGACGCACGTGCGCCCACGCAAAGAAGCCTTTTTCAGCGGCGAGAAGCTTAAGCTCTAACCTGTTCTTCCACCCTAATGAGTGAGATATGGCTCAAAGGGTACATCCCTCCACACCTTCGATATATGGCACTGTAATCTCTCAGTGTCGTCGGAGAGGTGGTGGGTCCCGACGACCAATGATCCTTCTTTCTAAAAAAAAAAAGAAGAGAGAAAAGATACAGAGGAAACAGAGAAAAACACAGAACTCCTCTAAAAAAATTTTGAGAAGAGCTCAGAGAAAGAAAAGGTAAAAACCTTTGAATAAAAAGAAGAATTTTCTTCTAAAAGAGATCAATGATCTAAGAACAAGATCAAGATCTTCAACTAAAAAGGAAAAAAAGATCAAAAAGATCCAATCACAAAAAGATAAAAAGAAGTATTACTTCACAGATCATTTGATCTACATAAAGGCATTGCCTTTTGATGAACCATTGGTTCTGGAATCTTAAAAGATTCTTTTCTTTAATCCAAAATTGGATCAAGATATTAAACAGTGCCTTGCACTTTTGAGTTTGCACTGTTGCGCTCCTTGGATTGATGCAAGCACCAGGGAGCGCCACGT
Organism: Agapanthus africanus; assembly: GCA_030015575.1. Taxonomy (NCBI): domain Eukaryota; kingdom Viridiplantae; phylum Streptophyta; class Magnoliopsida; order Asparagales; family Amaryllidaceae; genus Agapanthus; species Agapanthus africanus. Next base: position 275,698,086 of record JASDDO010000019.1, on the reverse strand, counting down.
GTCAATCACAGAACAGCTGCGCCTTGCGCTTCTAAAAAACAGAGTACCGCTCTCTTAAATTGGCGCAAGTCGTCAGAGCGCGCCACGTGTCAGCAGCGCGCTAGCGCAGCGCAATGGCGTAGCGCACTACGCTTGCGCTCACCAGAGCGTGACACGTGTCACAACCACATGAGTCTGCGTCTTGTTGTGGCGCAAAGCGCCTGACAAGCCACGTGGCGCACTGTCAGAACAATAAATGCTTTGCATTATTAAAGGAGGGACAAAGCCTAATTAAAAGGCCTAACATGCTTAATAGAAAATGCAATGCATTATTAAAAAGGGGCAGAGCCCAAATAAAGGTCTGTCAGACCAAAACAGATGTTGTGCATCATTTAAAAAAGGGCAGAGCTCAAATAAAAGTCTAATAGACCAAACAAAAATGCCATGCATTATTAAACAGGGGCAGAGCCCTAGTAAAGGCCTAACAGGCCAAACGCAAATAAAATGTTGAACATTTTCAACTGGACTTAGCCCAATTCTGGCCGTAAGTTCTCAAATTAAATTGAACTGAACACAAATGCTCTTTCAAATTAATTTACATCCGGTTCAAGGGTACATCTCCGAACTTCTCTGATATTTGTCGTTGTAATCCTTCAATGTCGTCAGATAGGTGACGGGTCCCGACAACCACACATCGATACGGATAGTGGGGTCCTTAAACTCATGGACTAATGCGTCCTTATACTCACGGACTAATGCGTCCTTAAACTCATGGACTAATGTGTCCTTAAACCAGTATTCGTCCCCAAAATGGGAATGATGGACCACTATGTCCCTAAACTGGAACAATAGAGCACAAATACTCTTTTGTCGGATCTAAATAATCCCGTTAAGTTGATCTTAGTCTCAAATTAGACTAACGTATCCTTAACAAATGTTTAAGTTGATCTTAGCCTCAAATAGGGCTAACGTATCTTTAAACCCTCAAACAGACTTTAGTCCCAAATTAGACTATAGGTCTCCCAACCAACTTTGGTTCAAGGGTACATCTCTGAACTCCTCTGATATCTGTCGTTGTAATCCTTCAACGTCGTCAGAGAGGTGACGGGTCCCGACGGCCATACATTCAATGGACCACTATGTCCCTAAACTGGAACAATAGAGCCCAAATGCTCTTTTGTCGGATCTAAACGATCCTGTTAAGTTGATCTTAGTCTCAAACTGGACTAACGTATCCTTAACAAACGTTTAAGTTGATCTTAGCCTCAAACATGGCTAACGTATCCTTAAACTAAAATCTCAAATCCAAATCTAAGAAAATTCGGATTTGGATTAATCCACGTCCTACGGGCGACGACATAAATTAGTCTCCGTATACATTCCACGGGCAACCACAAACAAAACAAACACCCACGACACGAAGTGAAATTCTGGAGAAGGAGAAAGTTATTACCGCGATGCGGTAGCGTAATTAACTGCAGGGGCTTGCGCCTGCAGGGAAGAGCGTCTCCACAATCAAAAACCCCTCGAACGAGGAGGAATCTGATGAAGTCTGCTGCATCGGACGCATCCGTCTAAACCTCCGATACATGGTGCCATAAATCAACTTGACATCTTCGGAGAGGTGGACGGATAAAACCAAATAGCATCTGCCCCGAATCTCAGGCAAGACGTCCATGTCCTGGCCGCCATTCGGAGGGGAACAGAGCCTTAACAAGTGCTTAGCACTTTTTTCAAATAAAAGAAAACTGAGTGGGCCAAGCCCAAGTTGGTTAGGTCCCTAATTCAGATCAACTGAGCCCATGGGTTCATTTCTTCTCAAACATGACTCATGATATCCAAAATTATGTTCATCCCACATCTCCTAAGTTAATCTTAGTCTCCAAAAATGACTAATGATTCTTAGATGATCCACCATGATCTTTTCCCTCAAACACGGGAATCAGTTCAAGGATACATTTCTCTACACCTCTGATACATGTCGTTGTAATTCCTCAACATCTTCAGAGAGGTAGCGGGTCCCGTAAACCAACTGCTTTTTGGTGCACTTCCCAAACCGACGTGCACATTCCAAATCAAACCACATCCCAAGCTGGGTGCATCCCATATCACCTTTGCTCATCCCGACACGTAACAAATACACATGCGCACATGGTGATCAATGGACCGAGATGTCCCTAAACTAATAACGGACCGAAACCTCCTTAAACTAATAACAGATCGAAACGTCCTTAAACTACAACAGACCGAAACGTCCTCAAACTAAACGTTGTCTCCAAAATGGCGACAATGGACCGAGATGCCCCTAAATTAACAACGGACCGTAACGTCCTTAAACTAAAACCTCACCTCAAAATAGTGATCTACAGACCGAAAGGTCCTCAAACTAAACGTTGCCTCCAAAATGGCGACAATGGACCGTAATGTCCTTAAACTGAAAGCTCACCTCAAAAATGGTGATCTACAGACCGAGACGTCCTTAAACTAAACCTCGCTTCCAAAATGGCGACAATGGACCGAGATGTCCCTAAACTAACAACGGACCGAAACGTCCTTAAACTAATGACAGACCGAAACGTCCTCAAACTAAACCTCTCCTCCAAAATGGCGACAATGGACCGATGTCCCTAAACTAACAACGGACCGAGATGTCCCTAAACTAATAACGGACCGAAACGTCCTTAAACTAACAACAGACCGAAACGTCCTTAAACTACAACAGACCGAGATGTCCTAAAACTAAACCTCACCTCAAAAATAGTGATCAACAGACCGAGATGTCCTAAAACTAAACCTCACCTCAAAAATGGTGATCTAAAGACCGAAACGTCCTCAAACTAAATGTTGCCTCCAAAATGGCGACAACGGACCGTAACGTCCTTAAACTAAAACCCCACCTCAAGAATGGTGATCTACAGACCGAAATGTCCTCAAACTACAACTTCGCCTCCAAAATGGCGATAAGGGACCGAAACGTCCTTAAACTTAAGCAACACAGCCCAAATGCTCTCTTGTTGGATCTAAAACAAAAAAATGATACTAACACCTTGTTTAGTAGATTTTAGTCTCAAATTAGACCAACGCATCTTTAACAAAAAACCAACCGAGCCCCCAACCGCTCGTATATATTTAAGTCGATCTTGATCTCAAAATAGATCAATGATCCTTAAATCAACAAAAATCCCAAATCTAAAATATACGGATTTGGACTAATCCACACCCTACGGGCAACGACACAAATTAGTCTCTGTATACAATCCACGGGCATCCAAAAAATAAAACAAACACACACGACACAAAGTGAACTTCCAGAGCAGGAGAAAGTGGTTATCGCGATGCGATAACGTAATTAACTGCAGGGGCTTGCGCCTGCAAGGAAGAGCGTCTCCACAATCAAAAACCCCTCACAAACGAGGGGGAATCTGACGAAATCTGCTACAACAGCCGCATTCGTCCAAACCTCCATTATACGGTGCCATAAATCAACTTGGCATTTTTGGAGAGGTGGACGAATAAATCTAAATAGCATCTGTCTCTAAATTCAGGCAAGAAGATCCATCCCGGTTCATTCCCGTTTTCGGTGGTAAACAGATTATGGCATGCCCGGTAGGACCTTTTCCTCTTTCCACTCCACACTTCGTGTGTTGTGTTCGCGAACAAATCGCGGTTTACTATGGTTGCCTCTGGATTCGAGGTACCAAGATTTGGTGTCTTGCTCCTGTGCAGAGAAAAGAGGTCAATGGCTTCCAAGTGTACCCAGCAACTCCCACCCCCTTCCCGCTGGAGGAGTGACATACGGGCCAAATGTGGCCTGCATCTTTTCCATGTCAGTGGAACAGGTGACTCAGGCCACCACTGGATTGTTCTTCAGGACCATGCTCCCGCCAGCAAGCTTCAGCTCCCCAGTGCCATCACAGGAAGCTCCAAAGAAGACGGTCTTTGATCGACTTGCAACTATCACGGCCCCTCTCAACGGGTCGTCCAAGTCTGCCACCTCAGTCTTCAATAGGCTGAACTAAAGCTTAAGTGGGCCTGCAAAGAGGCTCGCAATACTCGAAGGGGTTATCCCAAAACGGATAGTCGTTCCAGCTCCGGCGAGTGAAGTCGTCAAAGGGGTTTCTCCTACTAAAGGATCGGTCTTCGCAAGATTGGCCGTTCCAACTCCTGCTGCGGGCTAATCAGTCAAAAAGGTTTCCCTTACCAGAAAATCGGCCTTCGCAAGATTGGCCATCCCCTCTCAATGGACGCCAATCTTCAATAGACTAGCACCAGCATTAGCCCTTCATCAGAGCAGGGGGCATGACGAAGCCACTTCCACAACTGAAGCAATCCGATCTGCAAGGCATGCTCGTCGTCGCCACTGGCGCCGAGTGAGGAAAGCTAGGGGCAACTCTCCCTCTGGACTTACTCCACCAGCTCCAATGGTGGAGGTTGACGCTGCTGTTCCAACTGCGAACAGCTTTGAACCGCTAAAGAGGGTGCGAAAGAACTTTCCGACTGCGGTGCTAAAGAAATCTCTCCCACCTGTTGAAAACATGATACAGACGAAGCCGGAGCAGCCCCCCTCAGCGGCTGTCCTCCCAAGTCCACAGAGTCTGACGGAAAGTCATAGATTCTGTGATCAACAAGAACCGCTCTCGTCAACCGGAGAAAATGAAGGTCCGACAAGAGGACAATCATCCCTCTAGCATGCAGCGAGGGACTTCTCAGGCGCCTGTTACAATAGCTCCTTCAACTTCGACTTCTCACAGAAAGAGAAGGCCGGAGAATCTCCTACCGCCGGTGGTAAATCCCAAGGGCGATGGATCCAAACGCCCCAAGTCTGGGGGCATGATCGTGCACACGATGTACATGGCTTCCGGAAAAGAGGAGTGCCGTGCTTTCGTGGCTCATCGCCCGCATACTCGGTTGTTGATGAAATCTCAGGAGCAGCAACAAAAGCTCCAGGAGATGCTGACGAAAATGGCAGCACTCACCGAGCAGAAAGAAAGCCCGGAAGCAGTGTCTGAACAGCGCCAAGAGCAAGAGACAGATACAGAGTTCTTGCGAAGGGTGCTGGAGAGAAAGGATAAGGAGGCTGCAGAACAAGCGGCTAATATATAACAGATGGCGCTCCTGTTCTAAGACATGGTTGGAATGATAATCCAACCAGAACCTCCAGCAGAAGATCCACCGATAATCATCGAGGACGACAGAGGGGAAACATCAAACCCTCATCCGGCTTTATCAGCAGCCAGGGAGGAAACGATCTCCAAAGCTGCCCTCGATGTCTACATAGCTCAGCAAATACGAGCTCATCAGGCAAGCGAAGCGGCTGGCCAAGTCGTCAGAACCGGGCGACCTTACCCAGGCTGATACGATCAAATCAAGTACCCGTCAGTATATACGATCCCCAAGTTCCATGTATACAATAGGACAGGCAACCTGCATCAGCACGTCGCTTAGTTTAGAGCCTTGTGCGGCAACACTGGAGGTGACGACAAACTGCTGCTTCGCCAGTTCGTTGGCAGCTTGTCGGAGATGGCATTTGAATGGTACTCGGAGTTCCCAAATGACTCCGTCAAAACATTCACAGAAATAGAGCTACTGTTCACACAGCGGTTCGCAAGCGCAAGCGAACGTATCCCGATCACGGCATTAATCAATGCCAGGGTGAAGCCAGGAGAGACCTAGGTTCAATACGCAACTCGGTGGCGGAACCTATGGTCGAAATGAGAACAACACATCGAAGAGGCTCCTGTCATGGGCATGTTCATAGGGACTCTCGATCTTCAGGAGACTGTGTCCCAGTTCATGACGTTCTTTAAGCAGACCATCTTCCAGGCTTTGATCGACAAGCTGGCCCAAATGGACCAGATGGGCCACGGGCCTCCTTCTTCAAAAATGGACACTCAGAATGCAAAGGGTAAAGGGAAAGCGGCCTTCGTTGCCAACACTCAACAACAACCGAGCGACCCGAAACCGGTTGCTCGCCAAAACAACACGCGCTTGCGCCAATCCCTGGAAGAGAAGCTATGACGTGCTTACTTGTTCCCCCGTGATAAAACGAAGAGATTGTTCGAACTGGCAATGCGCAACAAACTCATCACACTGCCAGATCCGAGACGTCCACTGCAGCCCGGTGATGTCAACAATCCCAACTATTGCTCCTACCACAGAGTAGTGGGCCACCCAATTGAAGATTGCTACGTATTAAAAAAACTGGGTCGAGGACCAGTACCGTCAAGGGAAATTTGCGCTGTCAGAGAACTGGAGAGTGAACCCGTTACAGAGGCACACTCCTAAATAGGTAGACACGCCAAGACATCATGCTCGTTTGTGGAAGAAGCTCCTTCGGAGGTGGTCCTCTCAGGTAAAACTAAAAGAATGCTGAAGGATCTTCAAGCATGTCCGGCAATCAAATGGAAAAGCCCGCTAGAGCCTGAGATCATTGAGGGGATGCTTAAACCATGCCCAACACCGAAAACTGGTAACGATGGGCAAGACCTCCAGGCCAAGCTTTCAAAATCTTCGAAGAAAAAGAAGAAGACCAAGTAGCCCGTGCAGCCTGACGACAAGCGCACGGACCTGCAAAAATATATCGACGCGCTGGAGGAGTACAATTAGAAGGAGCGTACCCCATTCACCCTCGAAGAGTTTCTCAACCATATACTTGAGAATGAAGATAGTGACGATGATGATGGAAATGGCTCATCGGGAGAAACCGAAGATTATGTAGCAAGTTACCACATGGATTCTCATTCATCGTTAAATGACGAAGAAACTCCCTCGGCGTCAGAAAGTAATGCAGAGGAACTGGGGGCAGGACCGGCGCCAAAATCCCTGGAACCGTCAGAAGACCCAATTGACAGGCTGCTAAACGAAACCTTTCAAAAGAGCAAAGCTGACCGAGAACGTGAAACGGCCATATACGAAAAGGACAAGCGTCAGCGCCAGGCTGAAGAAGCTGTGGTAAGGATGAGTCGTAAAGTACTCCAACCGAGCCAAAGCATAACTGCTATAAACAAAAGCAGGATCAAAGCAGAGAAGCAGTTCACCAAAGCCTTGTTAATGGGAATGAAGATGCCCCCTCTCATGAAAAACACTCCCGGGAGTACGTGCCTCGATGAAGCGGATGTAATCCGAACTACTGCTTATACCATCGGAGGGTCACACACCCCACCAAAGAGTGCAATGCCTTTAAGAAATGGAGGCAAGGATACGTTGCTCATCGGCAACACTTCAAGCGGATGAAGTGCAAAATCCGTCGACAACAAAGAAGCAAGACAGACGAGCATGAAGGAACGGCTGGCAACTGTCATATGATTGATACTAGTTCGACAAAAGGAAAATCTCAAATTCTTACATTTGGAAGCGATTCTGAAGAAGAAATAACCCTCGGCCCTCTCTTCAAAGAATCCACCTCTGGAAAAGAAGAAGAAGAGAAGAACTGTGAGAACATTCAGCTGTGTAATCGAACGTTGCCTGAAAAGAAAATCGGGCCTACAAACAAAGGTTCGAGCAAAAGAGACAAGGGAAAGGAAAGAGTCCCTGAGGAAATTGCCCTCGATGATAGAGTCGTCAAAGAGCTCGCAGCCAAGGACCCACCTAAGAAAAACAAGGTAGATTATAATGTCCTGGCACATCTGAGAAAGATACCTTCACAACTGAGCATACTGGACGCTCTCCTCCTGTCCAAAGAAGCACGAGATTCTCTGATCAAGGCATTGCAAGAGCCTGATCAGTTCCAAGCTTTCCTTACAGAAGAAAAGATGAAGGACGAGCTGGCAGAGGTTCATACAGCTGACATCACATTCGGCGATGAAGATCTCCTCCTCGGAACGTGCGAGTACAACTGTCCTCTATATGTCACCGGGTACTGCCACGACATCAAGATAGGCAAAATCCCGGTCGACAACGGGTCCTCGGTCAACCTCCTCAATGTGAAGGTGCCGAAGGAGATTTGCATGGACGTTCAGCACCTGGCTCGAGATAAAATTACCATTTCCGGGTTTGACTCGCAGTCATCGCGGACGCTGGGGTCCCTGATATTGACATTACGCTTTGGGCTTCTCGTCACCGACATTAAATTTCATGTCATTGACGCTAAGACTTGCTACAACGCCCTGCTCGGCCGGCCTTGGTTACACGAGTACAACGTCATCCCTTCTACACAACACCAGTGTATGAAGTATTTCAAAGATGGCCTCGAATATACCATTACGGGGGAGCTAAATCCATTCTCCGTAAATGAAGTCCGCAAATATGAAGACACAAAGTATTTCCTACCAGACTTTAAAGACACGGAAAGATGTCATAATCCGGAGAACCAACAAAAAACCGTCGCCACTATCCCGATCTTTGGGAGCGATACCGAGGAGGATGAAGAGATAGTCTACTCAGGGCAACCCCAAGGTAACAGGCCAGGACCATCTACTCCTATTTTGGTCTTTGGCAGTGACTCTGAAGACGAGGCCAACGCCGTATTCTCCGTTCGCCCTTCAGTACAAATCATTACTGGAGCTGGTCAGAGTTTACAGATCACTATGGTGCCCCTACGGCATTACAAAGAACTCGATACGCTTGATACATACGACATACAAGAGTTGCAGACTTTCTACATCCCTCCTAGGCGAAGAGGTGAAAAGGCGATCCTCTTCTATCGATCTACGGAGACCAAAGTGGGGAAAGAAGTCTGGTATGGTGCGGAACTTGCGCTTGACAGGCTTTAGCCAATTCGTCTGCCCAGATATTACGCAGAAGGATTGAAAAGGCTATTAAGATACCAAGGTGTACCCTTCAAACAAACCGCTCGATAAGCCCAGTTCTACAAAAAGATTGGGGACGTTCCCGGGACTCAGCGAAAGATGCCCAATGGGAGGATGGAGACAACTGGGCTTGGATACGTTCGGTCTAAGAAACGGGAGTGATTCCATGGCTGCCGTGTCATAAATAACTCCGATGGAAAAGGGAACGTATTTCCAGATAGCACTGATATTGAACCAGAGCGAGATCCCGCCGTAAGAATTCCAAGTCCGTCATTCGAAGAACAAATTGACAAGCTAATGAGAGAAGCCGGTCAAAAGGCTCGGGATGACCACGGCCGCGAAATGGCCATTTATGAGAAATCCAGGACGCAGCGTCTCACTCAGCAGTCTGCGGGAAGAAAAGACTATGATGCCCTTCACCCTCAGCCCGCTGTGCGCTCCCGTGGCAAGGAAAAAGCCCGACGTAGAGGCAAAAACAAGATGAAGAACGAGAACGACATTCTAAAACAGCGAAAGGGATCCAAGAAGCCACGGGATCGAGGAAAGGTTAGCTGGAATCCATCGCTGATGAAGAAGATGGGCCGGGAATATTCTTTCCCCCAAGACAAGACAAGGAAAATATTTAACCTTATCATTAAGCATCAAATGATGACGCTCCCGGAGCCTTGGCATCCCGAACAAATAAACGATGTCCATCACCCGGCTTATTGCTCCTACCACCGAGCAATAGAACATTCTCTTGAAGACTGCTTCACCTTTAAAGACTGGGTCGAAGACCAGTATCAGCAAGACAAGTTTGCTCTATCCGACAGTTGGAGGGTAACCCCACCATGAAAGCATGAGCCAAAAGCAACCTATATTGCAAGGGTAAGTCCAGCTCAACATAGAGCTTGGAAACGAACTCGTATCTGCCATGTGATAATGTCACGCTCCGCTTCTCGGTTTACGGCGAAGGGGACGCGACGAGTCCGTTACGTATTTACTCTGAAGTAAATACGCTAAGCGTATCTAAGCAATATAAAAGAAATTTACACAAGAGACAAAAGTAATGAAACAACAACTTTATTTATTAACATTCTTTTGTACAATGCATGGAAAAGTAAATACATCTGAATGAAAGCAATGCCTAAACAATGGCATAACAGAAAAGGAAAGTACTGAAATGAAATGTGTACAAGTGTAACTACAGCTCGAGATCTTCAATAAACTGGTCCAAGTATTCAGTGCTAGGCTCGATCTCTGGAAGGTCCGAATCACCTGACAACATTCCAAAGAAGAAAGAGAAAGAATCTCGTCAGCGAACAATCGCTCGGTAAGTCCCAAAGATAAGGAAGAACTAGAAAAGACAGAAAGAGAGAGAGAGTGTGAGTAACTTTTAAAGTTGTATTATATTGTTATAATGTTGTATTTAGTGTTAACGCTGTTGTTTGTAGCTTGGTACAGAAGGATGGCAGTGTATACGAGAGGAGTCTCTATATGCCAGAGACTAGAAGCACGTGTAGTATAAGGAACCGTTTATGCCACGGTACAGCAGCAACGTAATATAAGTTAGGTGTCTTAAATCTTACTGTCTTGTGCCACTTCTAACACCTTCCATACCAATCTACTCCTTAAACCCCGTGAAGTATTGTATTGTATTGCAACTTGTATTGTCTTGTAATATAGATTTTATAATGGGATGACTTGCCGAAACCATGGTATCAGTAAATGGATGTAACTGGAGAAATGTAAACGGAAGTATATCCATGGTTCGGTTCGGTCAATACATATTGAATAAATTGAATATATGTATTCATGGATTCATGTTGATTTATAGATTGTACTTGAATCATATTCAAGTCAGATTATTATAATAAGACTCAGTCTGAGTCAGAACAATTAGAAAAGAAATTGAAGTCCTGATTGTTTTGATGTTATCGGTAACCGCTGCACATGGGCGGCAGGATTTGTGTCTTTTTCAAAGACGATTACAGTATTGATAACACCGTTGTTAAGTTGTCTACCTTAAATAGGCAAGCACCCACTTCTCCGGCTCCCTGAGGCTCAAAAGATTGGTCCCGCTTAAACCTATATTTACTAGGGTCCTTAGGGTAATTTATAGAACTTGAGGGGGTTTTATGTAAAAATACTTTTGTATAATTTTCAAAATACACCCCAAGTGTTTAATTATCATCTTTAGAGTTGTCATAGATGTAGATTTTATATTTATTATATTTCTAGTGAAAATAACCTATTTTTTATAATACATGGTATTTAATTGTAATATTGAACTTGTATGGAATTCATGGTATTTTAATATAAAGTGATTCTTGTGATTTTAGGAAAAAGTTGGAATATTCATATTATCACAAAGTAGATATTTTAATGATACATATATACATATTTATATAAAAAATAATTTTAATATATATATTATATTTGGAGAAATCTCATTTTCTTAAGATATTTGTATTTTAAATCTTTCGAGACCGAATGCTCCTTGCGGAGGTCTGCATCTCGCACTACTAAGCCCAGGGATGTGCGATAATCCGCACCATCCCAGTCGGGTTCCCCAAAATGGGTTGTAGCGGCGCTTTGCAAAGATTTATAAAAATACGAATTCTTATAGAAAACGGTTTTAATGGTTAGTGGTATTTATATGTAAAGTTTCGTTTTCCCGTATTCTATGTTCCCGAAAGATATTATGCTATGTTGCATATGAGTGAGTGTGGAGGTAGGTCATTATCTCGTGATCTACTTAAAGGTATAACAAGATTGTGATGTTTTAAATGTCGGAATAAACTACACGGTATTTTAGTGAAAAAATACGATAACAATTGAAATAGAAATCCTTTTGATATGGAACTTGTTCAATATAACTTGTTAATGTTTAATAGTCAACATGTAAGGGTTTAGTATGATTGTATTTAAGAAAAAGTGAGATTTTTAGGAAGAACCGAATCGGACATCGGATTAACTCCGATTCCGTAGGGTTTTGGAATTACGTATTTTTAGAATAGCAAAGTAAAGAAGGAGAAGGAACGTATGGGTTTGGAGTCATGATAAGAGAGAGAGGAAGCAGTAGGAGGTGCCGGTGCGTCTTTCGTCGCCGGGAGCTCCTAGGGTCGTCGTCGGAATTTCGCCGGAGTTTCGCCCTTTGCTAACTCCACTTGTACACAAAATTCTAGAGAGTTTTCTTGAGAGTTTGGACAAAATTTATGAGTGAGGGGGAGGGGTGTTTAGGTGTGGTATTTATAGGGTAAAACTAGGGTTAGGGTAGGTGAAAAGTTGTATTAAAAATATATTAAAAATTGTATTAAAAATATGGTTTAATGGGGATTTAATTGGATTTTAAAGGCTCTGGAAATGTCCAGGCAATTTAAAGTGTACAGGGATCATGGGAATGTAAAAAGACAGAGGTTTCAAGGAGTGACTCGGCCGATCCGACTCAGCTCGGCCGGCGGCGGTGGACCGAGTCGGCCGAGTCACGGCGAGTCAGGCCGGGGCTCGTTGCCGTGGGTTGCTCGTCGGTTGGTCTACTCTCTGGGACAATTTGTTTTATATGTGAAGTGGGGTTTTACGAGTTATACACGTGTAGACTCTTGGGATTCTAAAAATTTAAAAAGAAATCAATTAAAAAATAATGTGGGTGATGGGATTTGAACTCTAGTGCTTTGGAACAGTAGTGCAAAGTATTACCAATGAGCTACAAGTCCTTCTTGCTATTAAAAAGCAAATCAAATTATAACTTGTGCTCAGGCAAAAGTACCCCTTTCTGTATTTTTTGAAAAATTTGTACAGAAATTTAGGGTTGTTACATTCTACTCTCTTTATAAAAATTTTGTCCTCGAAATTTGTAAAAGGAAAGTGTAACAGATTCAAGGAAAGTTTGGTGATAGAACTATTGGTAATGTACAAAAATATGTGAAGGAATGAAAGAATGCGAAGGTTTTGGTAAGATTGTAAAAGAGGTGAGGGAATTTTGGGTTAGGACAGATTCATAGTATATGAAATGATAAGATTCAAGGAACATGAATTGTAAAGAATGTTTTAGTTGCTGGTTCTTGTGTTATATTGCTTAGGTTGTTCACGCAGAACAGAACTGCATGGTAGGTTTCCATACAGCTCTGTCCTGCATGGGGCACCAACAAAACCTGTCACCCCCCGCTTTCCGGTTTACAGCGAAGGGAACGCGACGAGTTCGCTACGTATTTACTCTGAACTAAATACGCTAAGCGTATCTAAGAAATATAAAAGAAATTTACACAAGAGACAAAAGTAATGAAACAACAATTTTATTTATTAATATTCTTTTGTACAATGCATGGAAAAGTAAATACATCTGAATAAAAGCAATGCCTAAACAATGGCATAACAGAAAAGGAAAGTACTGAAATGAAATGTGTACAAGTGTAACTACAGCTCGGGATCTTCAACAAATTGGTCCAAGTCTTCAGTGCTAGGCTCGATCTCTGGAAGGTCCGAATCACCTGATAACATTCCAAAGAAGAAAGAGAAGGAATATCGTCAGCAAACAATCGCTCGGTAAGTCCCAAAGATAAGGAAGAAGTAGAAAAGACAAAAAGAGAGAGAGTGTGTGTAACTTTTAAAGTTGTATTATATTGTTATAATGTTGTATTTAGTGTTAACGCTGTTGTTTGTAGCTTGGTACAGAAGGGTGTCAGTATATACGAGAGGAGTCTCTATATGCCAGAGACTAGAGGCACGTGTAGTATAAGGAACCATTTATACCACGGTACAACAGCAACGGAATATAGGTTAGGTGTCTTAAATCTTACTGTCTCGTGCCACTTCTAACACCTTCCGTACCAATCTACCCCTTAAACCCCGCAAAGTATTGTATTGTATTGTTTGTATTGTATTGCAGCTTGTATTGTCTTGTAATATAGATTGTATAATGGGATGACTTGCCGAAACCATGATATCAGTAAATGGATGTAACTGGAAAAATGTAAATGGAAGTATATCCATGGTTCGGTTAACTCAATACAGATTGAATAGATTGAATATATGTATTCATGGATTCATGTTGGTTTATAGATTGTACTTGAATCATATTCATATCAGATTATTATAATAAGACTCAGTCTGAGTCAGAACAATTAGAAAAGAAATTGAAGTCCTGATTGTTTTGATGTTATCGGTAATCGCTGCACATGGGCGGCAGGATTTGTGTCTTTTTCAAAAACGATTACCGTGTTGATAACACCGTTGTTAAGTTGTCTACCTTAAATAGGTAAGCACCCACTTCTCCGGCTCCCTGAGGCTCGAGAGATTGGTCCCGCTTAAACTTATATTTACTAGGGTCCTTAGGATAATTTATAGAACTTGAGGGGGTTTTATGTAAAAATACTTTTGTACAATTTTCAAAATGCACCCTAAGTATTAAATATCGTCTTTAGAGTTGTCATAGATGTAGATTTTATATTTGTGATATTTCTAGTGAAAATAACATATTTTTCATAATACATGGTATTTAATTGTAACATTGAACTTGTATGGAATTCATGGTATTTTAATGTAAAGTGATTCTTGTGATTTTAGGAAAAAGTTGGAATATTCATATTATCACAAAATAGATATTTTAATGATATATATATACATATTTATATAAAAATAATTTTAATATATATATTATATTTCTAGAAATCTCATTTTCTTAAGATATTTATATTTTAAATCTTTCGAGACCGAATGTTCCTTGCGGAGGTCTGCATTTCGCACTACTAAGCCCAGGGATGTGCGATAATCCGCACTATCCCAGTCGGGTTTCCCAAAATGGGTTGTAGCGGCGCTTTGCAAAGATTTATAAAAATACGAATTCTTATAGAAAACGATTTTAATAGTTAGTGGTATTTATATGTAAAGTTTCGTTTTCCGTATTTTATATTCCTGAAAAGTATTGTGCTATGTTGTATATTAGTGTGTGTAGAGGTAGGTCATTACCTCGTGATCTACTTAAAGGTATAGTAAGATTGTGATGTTTTAAATATCGGAATTAAACTACATGGTATTTTAGTGAAAAAATACGATAACAATTGAAATAGAAATCCTTTTGATATGGAACTTGTTCAATATGACTTGTTAATATTTAATACTCAACATGTAAGAGTTTAATATGATTGTATTTAAGAAAAAGTGAGATTTTTACGAAGAACTGAATCGGATATCGGATTAACTCCGATTCCGTCGGGTTTTGGAATTACGTATTTTTAGAATAGCAAAGTGAAGAAGAAGAAAGGACTTATGGGTTTGGAGTCAAGATAAGAGAGAGAGAGAGAGGAAGCGGTAGGAGGTGTCGGTACGTCGTTTCGTCGCCGGGAGTTCCTAGGGTCGTCGTCGGAATTTCGCCGGAGTTTCGCCCTTTGCTAACTCCACTTGTACACAAAATTCTAGAGAGTTTTCTTGAAAGTTTGGATAGAATTTATGAGTGAGGGGGGAGGGGTTTAGGTGTGGTATTTATAGGGTAAAACTAGGGTTAGGGTAGGTGAAAAGTTGTATTAAAAATATATTAAAAATTGTATTAAAAATATGGTTTAATGGGGTTTTAATTGGATTTTAAAGGCTATGGAAATGTGCAGGCAATTTAAAGTGTACAGAGATCATAGGAATGTAAAAAGACAGAGGTTTCAAGGAGAGACTCGGCCGATCCGACTCAGCTCGGCCGGCGGCGGTGAGCCGAGTCGGTCGAGTCGCCGGCCGAGTCACGGTGAGTCAGGCCGGGGCTCGTTGCCGTGGGTTGCTCGTCGGTTGGTCTACTCCCTGGGACAGTTTGTTTTATTTGTGAAGTGGGGTTTTACGAGTTATGTACGTGTAGACTCTTGGAATTCTAAAAATTTAAAAAGAAATCAATTAAAAAATAATGTAGGTGATGAGATTTGAACTCTGGTGCTTTAGATCAGTAGTGCAAAGTATTACCAATGAGCTACAAGCTCCTTCTTGCTATTAAAAAGCAAATCAAATTTATAACTTGTGCTAAGACAAAAGTACCCCTTTCTGTATTTTTTTAAAAATTTGTAAAGAAAGTTGTACAGGAAGTTAGGGTTGTTACAGATAACATTCTCAAAGGAGGGGGAGCACGAGAATATGGACGACTTCTCCCAATGCTTCATAAATGAGAATGAGGACGAGATGATCTCAGAATTTCCACTGGTGCCAAAAGAGCTGGAAGATGGGATACACATTACGACGGACAATCTAAGGAAAATTGACTTGGGAACGGAAATCGATCCGAGGCCAATGTTCGTCAGTGAGCTGCTGTCTAAAAAACAGGTGGTCACACTAAAGGACGTGCTTTGCAATATAAAGACTGCTTTGCATGGAACTATTCCGAGATGCCGGGACTAGATCCAGAAATAGCAGTATATAAACTGGCTGTATCACCAGACGTTAAGCCAATCAAACAGGCGCCAAGAAGAATGGGGCTCGAGCTCGAGATGAGTATCAACGCCGAAGTCAAGAACTAATTGATTTTGGCTTCATCCAAGAAGTTCAGTATCCTAACTGGATTGCCAACATTGTTCCAGTGACGAAGAAAAATAGGACAGTGCGCATCTGCGTGGACTTTCAGGACCTTAACAAGGCTTGCCCTAAGGATGACTTCCCGGTACCCGTTACCGAGCTGATGATCGATAACACATTTACTCATGAGTTCTTCTCCTTCATGAATGGATCTTCAGTCTACAATCAAATAAAAATGCATCCTGAAAACCAAAAGCACACCGCCTTCCGAACTCCGCTAGGCATATTCTGCTATAAGGTGACGCCCTTCGGCTTGAAGAACGCAGGCGCTACCTATCAAAGGGTTATGACGAAAATCTTCGATGACCTCATAAATGAGATTGTCGAATGTTATATCGATGACCTTGTGGTGAAAAGCAAATCGTGCGAGGAACACTGGGAACATTTGAATACAGTGTTCCAGCTTCTTCGGAAATACAATCTAAAGATGAATCTGTTCCCTTAAAAAAAATTTAAAAAAAAGGAAAAGGAGGGAGAAAGAGAAAAAGAGATGGGAAAAATTCCCCAAATGGAGTATCACGTGCCCACAAGTGATGCGCCTTGGAGCAAAGATTATAGGCACCGCGCTTAACAAATAAGGCTGAAATTGAGCCTCACGTGTAGGCACGCGAGCATCTATATACAAAGTATATAGGGGCTTTCCTAAAACAAATAACAGGTCAGAGAAGCTCACGTGTCAGCACGTGACATGATGCTCTTTAATGGGCTTAACTTCATGGGGGTCACGTGCCACACGTGACATTCCTGAACATCAACTCACGTGCCAACACGTGATACCTTTTCTCTGGGACTGCTGCATATAAGCAAACCAGTTTAAAGCTATGGAGGTCACGTGTTACACGTGAGGGTTCCTAATCACCTTCCATTCTGATAGAATTAAATTCTAAATAAAAGGGATCAAAACCCTATTTGGGAAATATTTCCTTAGATCTTTCTAAATAAGAAAGATTACGCTCTGTAAAATAGAGTACCGTTGGATTAAAAATCCAATGGTGATTAAAAATCACCAAGCTACAGAATAAACTCTGTATGGGAAAATATTTCCCCAATCTTTCTAAACAAGAAAGATTACGCTCTGTAAAACAGAGTACCGCTGGATTAAAGATCCAATAGTGATTAAAAATCACTAAGTTACAGAATAAGCTCTGTATGGGAAAATATTTTCCCAATCTTGTTAAAAACAAGAAAAATATTTTCTGTCATTGGATTAAAAATCCAACGGTGGATAAAATCCCCAAATTAATTAAAAAATCTCTCAATGAGATATTTCCTTAACTAAATCAACAAACTTGTCTCTACTATATAAAAGACCCAAGACTTTAAAAGAGAGAGAGAGGAGACCCCCCGTAAGATTTGAAAAACAAGAAAAAAAAGAAGAAGAGTTCTCTTTGAAGAAAAGAAACCCTAAGTAAGATAAAAGACCTAGAGATCATTTTATCTCCTCTTACAAGAGTTTAACTCTTCCAAAAAAAGAACTTAGTTCTTCTTCTGGTCGAGATCTGCAGAAGCATATCTCCCCACAAGTTGAGAATTTAATTCTCATCGGGGAGATTCTGTCATGCAGTCCCAAAACTTAGAGAAAAGAACTAAGTTTGAAGAATTTAATTCTTCCAAAAGATATAGGAATTCAATTCCTCTGACAAAACCAGGGTTTAACCCTGCATAAAAAAAACAACTGAGATCGCTTCACGTGTTCCCACGTGACCCCCCAAACAGTTACCTAACACATACATGGAAAAGGGGAAAATTCCAAAGATAACGCTCACATTTTGAAGGCGCCTCACGCGTCCGCACGTGACCGTTTGATGAACCAAGTGCTTAGCACTTATAAATGAAAGAGAAATAAAATCCAGAGAACAGTTCCCATCTCGGACGCCTCACGTGCTCACACGTGAGCTAAGTGCTCAGCACTTTTATATATAAAAGAGGGAATAAACTCAAGGAACAACGCCCACTTTGGGTCCCCTCACGTGTTCACACGTGAGCGCCTTCAAAGTCCAGTGTTTAACACTGATTCAGTGCTTAGCACTGTGGGGTAACTAGGGGAAATCAACCTTAACCCAAATTAGCCAAGTCTCCCGAGGCCAAGACCTTTTTGATCACCAATCAACCGAGCCCCTATGCTCAGGTCTCCCCAAACCAATTCTAGTCCCGAAGATGACTAATGATCTCCTAACAGATGGCATCTAAAATGATGTTCATCCCACATTTCCCTTCGATTTGGAAATTGGTTCAAGGGTACATCTCTCCACACCTCTGATATATGTCGTTGTAATTCTTCAACGTCGTCAGAGAGGTGGATGGTCCTGACAACCAACAACTCTTGGTGCACTCCAAAACCGATGAGCACATCCCAACGGACCGCAATATACTTAAACTAGTTATGGACCGTAACGTCCTTAAACTACAATGGACCGTAACGTTCTAAAACTAGCTATGGACCGAAACGTTCTTAAACTAACAACAGACCGAAACATCCTTAAACTAAAGCAATAGCGCCCAAATACTCTTTTGTTGGATCTGAATGATCCAAAACCCTGTTGAGTAAATCTTTGTCTAAAGTTAGACTAACGTGTCCTCAACAAACATTTAAGTTGATCTTAATCTCAAACGAGATTAACGATCCTTAAACCAACCCAAACCCAAATCTAAGAACATACGGATTTGGACTAATCCACGCCCTACGGGCGACAACATAAATTAGTCTCCGTATACAATCTACGGGCAACCAAAAATAAAACAAACACACACGATATGAAGTGAACATCTAGAGCAGGAGAAAGTGGTTATCACTACGCGATAACGTAATTAACTGCAGGGGCTTGCGCCTGCAGGGAAGAGCGTCACCACAATCAAAAACCCTTTACAATGAGGGGGAATCTGACGAAGTCCGCTACAGCGGTCGCATCCGTCCAAACCTCCGATACACGGTGCTATAAATCAACTTAGTATCTTCGGAGAGGTGGACAGATAAACCCAAATAGTATCTGCCACCAAATTCAGGCAAGACGTTCGTCTTTCCCGGCTTTCAGCGGTAAACAGAATTCTTTGAAATGCGCATTTGGAGTCTCCTCAGCAAATTCCTAGGATTCATCATACGACACCGAGGTATCGAAATAGACCCATCATAGATCAAGGCAATTATGGAAATGCCCATGCCAAGAACTCTTAAACAAATGCGGTCTCTCCAAGGAAAGCTCGCGTATATCCGGCGGTTCATAGCCAACCTCTCCGGAAAATGCCGTCCCTACAGTCACTTGATGAAGAAGGGGATCCCGTTCGTTTGGGATCATAAATGCCAAAGTGCACTGGACGAAATCAAGCAATATCTGCAGAACCCACTGGTACTAACCGCTCCGGTTAAGGGAAAGCCCTTTATCCTGTACACAACGGCCCTTGAAGTATCTCTAGACGCGCTATGGGCACAGAAGAACGACCAGGAGAAGGAGAGAACTCTCTACTAATTGAGTCGAGTTCTCCTGGGGGCAGAAAACAACTACCCCCTATTGAAAAGCACTGCCTGGCACTGATATTCGCGATAACGAAGCTTCGACATTATGCCTTGGCACATGAGGTCCATCTCATATCAAAGGTGGATCCTCTCAAATATTTGATGTCAAGAGCCATACTAACAGGAAGGCTTGCCAAATGGGCCCTCCTCTTGATGGAATTCTCGACAACGTATCGATCCCTCAAGGCAGTGAAAGGCCAGGCCATCGCCGACTTTCTCGCTGAGCATCCGATACCGACCGACTCTCTCTTAAATTGCGAATTGCCAGACGAACACGCGTTCGACACAACTGAAGGGAAGAAAGAGGAAAATAATGTCCAATGAGAACTCTAGTTCGACGGAGCATCTTTCTTGAAGAAGCGAAAGCAAAGAACCCATATAATCAAAGCTGGGGCGGGCCTTATCCTCGTGACTCCACAATGAGGGATAATGCGTTTCACCCTTTCCTTAACAGAGCCGAGGACAAACAATGAGGCTGAGTATGAAGCTTTGATAGCGGGTCTTGAGATTGCTGTTGACATGGGCATCGAAAACCTCCTCATATATGGAGATTCCTAGCTAGTCGTTAGCCAAGTAAATGGCAACTATCAGACGTGTAAACCGGAGTTGGTAAAATATGGCGAAAGAGTGCAGCAACTGTTGGCTCAAATCCCCTCCTATATTCTGGAAAGTATACCGCGTGCTGAAAATAACAAGGCGGATGCATTGGCCAAGCTTTCTAAAAAACTGGCCGACGAGAACTTTGATGATGTAAGGATCATTGTGCAAAACCGCCGGATTCTCGCGCCGGCGGAAATATCTCCAGAATCGTCCGAAGGAAAGGAAGTAACTGAACAAGCAGTCTTCCAAATAGAAGACAAAGAAAAGGTCAAGGATTGGAGGGAAGTCTTCATAGACTACTTCAAGTCCCATCGAACACCTGAAAACGCATCTTTAAGACATCAGCTCATGAAACGAGCTCTATCTTTTGCCTTCGTCAATGATACTCTATAAACGAGCTCTATCTTTTGCCTTCGTCAATGATACTCTATATAAGAGATCGTTCGACAGTTTGTGACTAAGATGCCTGGGACCAGAAGAAGTAAGGAGAGTCGTCCAAGAAACCCACGATGGACTCTGCGGTTCTCATGAAGCCGGGCCAAAGATGAAGCTGAAAATCAAAAGGATGGGTTACTACTGGCCCACAATGATTTAGGACTGCCTCAAATATGCGAAGCAGTGTCATTCATGCCAGGTTCACGGGGATTTCATTCACCAGCATCCAAATCCGCTACACCCAACACTGGTTAGTTGGCCGTTCGAAATATGGGGAACCGATATAATTGGGCCCATCGAACCAGCGTCATCTAAAGGACATCGGTTCATATTGGCAACAACCGATTACTTCTCTAAGTGGGCAGAAGCAGTACCCTAAAGGAAGTGAAGACGGAGAACATCCTCCATTTCTTCAGGACATATGTCATCTACCAGTTCGGTACTCTGCGACGGATAATCTCGAATAATGGACCAGCCTACAGAAGCCATAAGATCAGCCGCTTCGCACAACAGCATAATATAGACTGGAGATACTCTTCAGTCTATAATCCCCGAGCTAACGGTCTTGCTGAGACTTTCAACAAGACCTTGACAAAGATCATAAAGAAAACGGTGTCCAGAAATAAAAAGGACTGGCACGAGAGACTGCATGATGCTCTCTGGGCATATCGAACCACATTCAAAACGGCCATGAATACAACACCATTCGCGTTGGTATTCGGCACGGAAGCGGTACTTCCCTTGGAGATAGAGCTATCCTTTCTACGAGTGGCAGTTCGATACGAGCTGACGAATGAAGAAAATGCCTATCTTCGGCTTGAGGAGCTCGATGATGTCGATGAAACTCGTCTCATGGCGCAGCAAAACCTGGAAGCTTACAAAGAAAGGATGACGCGCATATACGAAAGACTAACTAGGCCAAGAACATTCCGCCAAAGCGAACTTGTGCTAGTTGTCAAAAGACCTATGATCCCCAACCGTGCAAAGCGGGGGAAATTCGAGCCAAACTATGAAGACCCGTACATCATAGACAAAGTCTACCAAGGTGGGGCATATTTGCTCATGGATATGCATGGCGAAAGACCCTTCCGGCCAATAAACGGCCGATTCCTTAAGAAATACTACGCTTGACAAGTCACGACTTAGGTTAATGATAGATGACGACGCTCGTGTCCGCTCGCATCTTCCTGAGTCAAAACTTTAAAGTAGTATCCAACAGAATTTCCGCCCCAAACATAGCGACAATGGACCGAGATGTCCCTAAACTAACAATGGACCACTACATCTTTAAACTGGCAATGGACCGAGATGTCCCTAAACTAGTATTCCGCCTCAAACATGGCGCATCGCCCCAGATACGGCGATATCTTCTTTTGGAATCTATGTTGCAATTAAATCTCCAACGGCAAAGAATGTAACCCAAGTAGTAAAAAAACGGTATGACCACAAGCGAAAGGGGCACGGATAAAAACCCGAAAAGGCGCCGTGAGTAAAAACAGTAGGGCTACCGGCGAGCTTATGAAAACCTGAAAGGGCGCAATCTCGTTGTTAAAAAAAATGGTACGTCCATAAGCGAAATGGGCACGGATGAAAACCCGAAAGGGCGCCGCGAGTAAAAACAGCAGGGCTACCAGCGAGCTTGTGAAAACCTGAAAGGGCGCAATCTCGTTGTTAAAAAAAAAAGTACGTCCACAAGCAAAATGGGCACGGATGAAAACCCGAAAGGGCGCCGTGAGTAAAAACAGCAGGGCTACCGGCGAGCTTGTGAAAACCTGAAAGGGCGCAATCTCGTAAAAATTTCACTTACGAGATCCTCTCAACTTGTAAGGAGAACTCCCCCTATGAGACCCTCACGGCTCATAGAATTTGAAAGTCTTAAGTCACAAGGATCTAAACCTGTTCTTAAGTCGTCGTATCCCCCAAGTTGCCTTACAGGCGGTACAATGCTGGCCCTTGTGTAACATCCACGGGCATAAATAAACGTTTTCCCAACAAGTTCCACCAATCACGAGGAATGCCATCATATGGTGAACGACACTTATAAGTCTTCTCAAATTATAAGGAGAAAATACTCTTATGAGATCCTTACGACTTATAAGAGAAAACACCACTTAAAAGTTCTCACGACTTCTGAGGAGAACATACACCTACGAGATCCTCACGACTCG
Source organism: Agapanthus africanus (assembly GCA_030015575.1). Lineage (NCBI taxonomy): Eukaryota > Viridiplantae > Streptophyta > Magnoliopsida > Asparagales > Amaryllidaceae > Agapanthus > Agapanthus africanus. The sequence goes on along the minus strand of JASDDO010000019.1, from coordinate 275,675,125 downwards.
TAGGAAGAAATACCTTTATAAGACCCTTACGGCCCATAAAGTCAAAAGGCTTAGTTGACAGGACCCTAACCCTGTTTAGTAAGCCACCTTTGTTCAAATCGACAAAGGCAAATGATGATTCACTCCCGGTAATATCCCAGTTGTAGCAATACTGATGCCTAAATCGGTATCAAATTCCAAGTCCTGTCACGGCAAATGATGATTCGTTCCTGGCAATATTCCAGTCACGCCGGTGCTGATACCAAGATTGGTATTTGATCTCAAGTTCCATACTCGCAACAAAAATCAGCGAGCGAAAATAAATGCACATGAAATAGCCGAAATGATGGAGCAACTTGTAATAAAAATTAGCGAGCAAAATATATGCATATAAAAACAGCCGAAATATTTGGGCAACTCGCAATAAAAAGCAGCGAGTAAAAAGAAAAGAATAGCCGAAATGATTGGGCACCGCGATAAAAAGCCGAAATGATTGGGCAATCGCGACTTTCGTGATATAAAAAGCTGAAATGATAGAGTATCACGGAAAGAAATAAAAAAAATGAATGAAACTTTTGCCCTGCAGGTGAGTCCACATCAACCCCTGTATACAATCCAAGGGAATAAACGAAAAGGGAACTATATTTTCCCATCAGGCTCCGTCAAAGGGAGAGCCAAGTCTTCACGGTTCACAAAACAACCTAGAGACCACCTCGACACTCATCTCGTTGCAGCTGACATAGTGTCAACAACGGCGTTTCTTCTCACTCTAACAGGATGTAGACGCGACATCAACAACGACTCCAGGTCAAAACAAAATGGAGCCATGGCAAAGTCCCTAGTTTCAAGTCTCGATGATTCACAGACAACCCAGAGACCACCTTGACACTCGTCTCGTTACAGCAGACATAGTGTCAATAATGGCGTTTCTTCTCACTCCAACAGGATGCAGACGCGGCGTCAACAAAACGGAGCCATGGGAAAGTCCCTAGTTCCAAGCCTTGATGGTTCACAAACAACCTAGAGACCACCTCGACACTCGTCTCGTTACAGCAGACATAGTGTCAACAACGACGTTTCTTCTCACTCCAGCAGGATGCAGAAGTGACGTCAACAACGATCCCGGGGTCAAAACAAAACGGAGCCATGGCAAAGTCCCTAGTTCCAAGCCTCGATGGTTCACAAACAACTTAGAGACCACCTCGACACTCGTCTCGTTACAGCAGACATAGTATCAACAACAGCGTTTTTTCTCACTCCAACAGGATGCAGACGCGATGTCAACAACGACTCCAGGGTCAAAACAAAACGGATCCATGGCAAAGTCCCTAATTCCAAGTCTCGACGGTTCACATACAATCCAGAGACCACCTCGACACTCGTCTAGTTACAGCAGACATAGTGTCAACAACGGCGTTTCTTCTCACTCCAACAGGATGCAGACGCGACGTCAACAAAACAGAGCCATGGAAAAGTCCCTGGTTCCAAGCCTCGACGGTTCACAAACAACCTAGAGACCACCTCGACACTCGTCTCGTTACAGCAGACATAGTGTCAATAACGGCGTTTCTTCTCACTCCAGCAAGATGCAGACGTGATGTCAACAAGCGACCTCAGGGTCAAAACAAACGGAGCCATGACAAAGTCCCTAGTTCCAAGTCTCGACGGTTCACAAACAACCTAGAGATCATCTCGACATTCGCCTCATTACAGCGGACGCAGTGTCAACAAAGGAAGCGAAGGTCAAATTCCTAGCTTCATGGTCTTGACGGCAACTCAAATAAAACCTGAAAGACCATCGGAGATCATCCCACACCAGAACGGAGTGGTTATGACTCATCGGGGCTCCCAAACTGAGCCTAACCTCAAGTAAAAAGCGGCATGGCAAAATTCCTACCGCTTGCTCTCTCGACGGTAATATGACCTAAGGAGATTACTTTAAGACATCCTGTCCAGACTTTGAAGGAATCAGAGACACGACAGTCGCGGGGCTACTCGAACAACAGCGTAAAGTCTGCATATCGGGGAATGCATCAGCCAACGCGACGGTACGACGGATAAAAACCCTAGTACCACAGACCCTAACGGACCTCTGTCGAGCAGGGGTTAACTGTAACGTTAGGACTGCTTTGCCTACAAGCCCAAGGGAGGTAAACTAAACAAACTCCGAAATGAGTCCATAAACTACAAGCTCCGAAATGAGTTCATAAACTCTCCGGAATGAGTGAATAAACTATAAGCTCCAAAATGAGTTCATAAACTAGAGACTCCGGGATGAGTGAATAAACTACAAGCTCAGGAATGAGTGAATAAACTACAAGCTCCGGAATGAGTTCATAAACTAGAGACTCTGGGATGAATGAATAAACTACAAACTCCGAAATGAGTCCATAAACTAGAGACTCCGTGATGAGTGAATGAACTAGAGACTCTGTGATGAGTGAATAAACTACTTCGCGCCAGATCAAGACATAAACTAGTTTATGTACTCCGAAATGAGTACATAAACTACTTCGCGCCAGATCAAGACATAAAGAAACAGAATGGTGCAGCTCATGGGCCTTAGGGTTTGGAACTATATCCCTTAAGAGTTGAGATTTGAGTCAATGATAGATGACGACGCTTGTGTCCACTCGCTATCTTCTCAGATCGAGATTCTAAAAGTTATATACCAGCCCGAAATAGGTCATACGCTATGTATTTCTCTGCACTACTTAACCCACATAAGTATACATACCTACGTGGGCAAAGTAGTGGGGGGTATTTGTTCCCGCCAAAAATTTCTGCGCAAAAGAGCCTAAGGTATTAAATGGCAGCGATATGCTTAAGAAAATGCAAACTAGTATTTTCTGGACTGTATTTTAACAAACTACTGAATAAGAATCAGCTAAATTCTAATGATATCGAAAGCTTCTCGAAAAATCCTTCGATTTGATATATTATGGGCCTCATAATTCATCCGGAATCAAAAGTTATGAGCAAATGTGTTATGCACGTGTAATCTAAGTAATGCTCTACTACATGAGGGGTACTTTTTTGGTCCCACATCGGGAAAAAGAGAAATCCTTTCTCTACCTCTCCCATATAAATAAGAGTGGATACTTCTTAGAAAAAATAGGATTCAATCCTCAAAGGAGCTTAGTTCTCCAAGTTAGGGCCTTAGCTGTCCCCCACAATGTGCATATGTGCAAGCGCCATGTGCACCACGTGCAACGCATGTGCACCCGCCATGCGAAAATTCAATTATCAAAGGAGCTTAGTTCTCCAAGTTAGGGCCTTAGCTGCCCCCCATAATGCGCATATGCGCAAGCGCCATGTGCGCTACGTACAACGCACGTGCGCCCGCCGTGCGAGGATTCAATCCTCAAAGGAGCTTAGTTCTTCAACTTAGGGCCTTAGCTGCCCCCATAACGTACGTGCGCGCCACGTGCAACGCACGTGGTCCCGCCAAGCGATGATTCAATCCCCAAAGGAATGTAGTTCTCCATAGGAGCTTAGTTCTCTAAGCTATGGCCTTACCTGCCCCCCATGATGCACAAGCGGCACGTGCGACGCACGGGTGCCCGCCAAGTGCGCAACACGTGCGACGCACGTGCGCCCGCCAAGTCCGACGCACGTGCGCCCGCCACGTGAGATGCACGTGCTCCCGCCACGTGCGACGCACGTGCGCGAACGCAAAGAAACCTTTTTCAACAGCTAGGAGTTTAAGCTCCAACCTGTTCTTCCCCCTAATGAGCAAGACATGGTTCAAAGGGTATATCATCCTAGAGACCATTGTTGTATATGATTGTATATTATAGTGGATGCTTGGACATATATAGGGAGGACTTTCTTGTTCGACATGATAGTATGTTATCTGGTTACTCTTTATCTTAACATGTATACTTGTATTGTCTCTCTGTTACATGTTGATAAAGCCCTTAGGATGTGGACTTGACTACCAGGACTATGATGGAGATCATAGTAGTAGGGCCAGGGTAGTCCATAAGTCCATTCTTTAATTGTTCCTAGTCGAGGGTGTATCGAGACGGGGCATCGATATTCCAGAGTAGACTAGCGTTTACGCTTCTTGACCCATTTGATCGGCGATGGATGATCCCATATCCATTGGTGTTTGACATCAAAGATGGTATACGGGTGCTCAGTGGAGACTGGGTACACTGAACATGACTCGCCGAAAACTCCTAGATGGTATTATACCTAATGTCAGATTGCAGTTCTCTGGTGACACCGATACATGTTAGTCTGTAGACCCGAGATCGTCATAAAGTCTTGTATGATTCCCACTGTGCTTTGATTTCCACCTTACCACATTCAAGAGAGCGTGCAAAACGGTGGTTTTTGGGTGCAGTCCCAAGTCACATGGAGGCAATGAGCGATAGGAGGGGTTTCGTCTCTCCCGGTGTTGGGGGTTAATGTTGCGCTGTACTCGATTGGCTATAACAGGAAGTCCCTAGCCAGGGCTGATACTGAGATTTACTGGTAAGTGTTATCAGTAGTTTCTCGACCCGTTATGAGCCTCACATCGGCATGACTTATCAAGTTACTGTAGTCTGACATTTACCACCCCTAGACTCGATATGCGACATATCAGATGAAGAGACCGGACTGTACGGTCGTGTTACTGTTGGATTCACAGGGGTATGGGCAAGCTTGCTTGTTGATCTTCTGATCACTCAATACCCGGGTAGCCGTTACGTCCAGCTAGTACCGCTGACGGCTTGTGGATGACTGATATGATCATCACCTACTGCCGGCGTATTGACGAGTCATTAGAGTCCTATACAGAGGTTTCCTAGCTAATGCGAAATGAAGTAGGGCACATATGTGATATGTGCGGGACCGAGATTAATATGTGTATGTGATACAGTATTCTAATCTCGCGATATAGGTTATATGGGATATAACCGGATTGTTGAATCAAGTGTTGATTCAATGATATGTTATATGTATATGTGATATGCATATAAAAGATATTAGTCGGTTGTATGCGATACAACCGGGTTATTAAATCAACTAATTAAATCAACCTAAGTTAATCTTAGTCTCCAGAAATGACTAATGATTCTTAGATGATCCACCATGATCTTTTCCGTCTAACACGGGATTTGGTTCAAAGGTACATCTCTCTATACCTCTGATACGTGTCGTTGTAATTTCTCAACGTTTTCAGAGAGGTGGCGGGTCCCGACAACCAACTGCTTTTTGGTGCACTTCCCAAACTGACGTACACATTCCAAATCAAACCACATCCCAAGCTGCGTGCATCCCATATCACCTTTGCTCATCCTGACACGTAATAAATACACGTGCACGCATGGTGATCAACGGACCGAGACGTCCCTAAACTAACAACGGACCGAAACGTCCTTAAACTCACAACGGACCGAAACGTCCTTAAACTGAAACAGACTGAAACGTCCTCGAACTAAACGTTGCCTCCAAAATGGTGACAATGGACCGAGATGTCCCTAAACTAATAACGGACCGTAACGTCCTTAAACTAAAACCTCACCTCAAAAATGGTGATCTACAGACCGAAACGTCCTCAAACTAAACGTTGCCTCAAAAATGGCGACAACGGACCGTAATGTCCTTAAACTAAAACCTCACCTCAAAAACGGTGATCTACAGACCGAGATGTCCTTAAACTAAACCCCGCCTCCAAAATGGCGACAATGGATCGAGATGTCCCTAAACTAACAACGGACCGAAACGTTCTTAAACTAACAACATACCGAAATGTCCTCAAACTAAAGCTCGCCTCCAAAATGGCGACAATGGACCGAGATGTTCCTAAACTAACAATGGACCGTGATGTCCCTAAACTAACAACGGACCGAAACGTCCCTAAACTAACAGCAGACCGAAACGTCCTTAAACTACAACAGACCGAGATGTCCTAAAACTAAACCTCACCTCAAAAATGGTGATCAACAAACCGAGATGTCTTAAAACTAAACCTCACCTCAAAAATGGTGATCTACAGACCGAAACATCTTCAAACTAAATGTTGCCTCCAAAATGGCGACAACGGACCGTAACGTCCTTAAACTAAAATCTCACCTTAAGAATGGTGATCTACAGACCGAAATATCCTCAAACTATAACTTCGCCTCCAAAATGGCGATAAGGGACCGAAACGTCCTTAAACTAAAGCAACAGAGCCCAAATGCTTTCTTGTTAGATCTAAAACAAAAAAATGATCTTAACACCCTGTTAAATAGATCTTAGTCTCAAATTGGACTAACGTATTTTTAACAAAAGACCAATCGAGCACCCAATTGCTTAAGCCGATCTTGATCTCAAAACAGATCAATGATCCTTAAATCAACCAAAACCCCAAATTTAAAATATACGGATTTGGACTAATCCACGCCCTACGGGCGACGGCACAAATTAGTCTCCGTTTACAATCCACGGGCAACCAAAAAATAAAACAAACACACACGACACGAAGTGAACTTTCGGAGCAGGAGAAAGTGGTTATCGCGATGCGATAACGTAATTAACTGCAGGGGCTTGCACCTGCAGGGAAGAGCGTCCCCATAATCAAAAACCCCTCACAAACGAGGGGGAATCTGACGAAGTCTGCTACAACAACCGCATCTGTCCAAACCTCCGATATACGGTGCCATAAATCAAGTTGGTATCTTCGGAGAGGTGGACGGATAAATCCAAATAGCATCTGCCCCCAAATTCAGTTAAGACGATCCATCTCGGTTCGTCCCCATTTTCGGCGGTAAACAACGATCAAGGAGACTGAGAAAGCTCGGAGAAGAGCTGTTGGTAGTTTCCTAAGTGAAGGTGGAATGTATTCAGGGAGGTCTTCCGAAAGGTCGGATACGTTCCTCGAGAAGGGGATCCCGAGGAATGTCCCTGTTACAACTCATTTATTCCACTCCGTAGCCTTCGGGACACGTCATCCTCCACGTGTCGTAATCTGAGGAGACACCACTTGTGAGCATCATCATTAGCGCCCCACTCTCGTTCCGACCTATTCATTGATCGGGTCGAGAGTGGCCTGCTCGGTTTTTCTTTTGCTCATTTTGGCGCCAAGGAATCATAATGCGGATCGCCTGGGAACGGCATGGCGTTTGGTGGTTGCGTCGTTTCGATCTTTAGGTCCACGTGTCACCTTGTCGTTCGCATGAATTTTCGCGCGTATCCTCGATGGCGTCAGTGGATCAGTGAAATGATTGTGCTTTAAAGAGGGAGCGCTGTTTCAGTTGATTCGCCAGTTGAGGTATGGGCCACGCATCAGCCGTTGGTTGGTGGAGGCAACAGGCTGTTTCTGATTCCTACAGTCGAAGAGACGTCCCCAATGGCCGATCGCCACGTGGAGCCATTGGGGATACATGGGTCTTTGGAACTGCTAGATTTTGATTGGGTGCCTGGGGTGTTGTAAGTTTTTGGATAGCTGTCTGCTGTTGTTCTGGGGTGTTTGGTACTGCTAGATTTTGATGTTTTGACTGTGGGTAAAATCTGGGATCGATTAGCTAGTTTTTAATGTTTCGACGACGCGCAATACGGTGTCCGACTCAGTTTCTGTGTTTCACATGATTTCTAGACTTGGGTCTGTTTTAGTAGTTTCGCCACACACGTTAGCCGCTAAGCGAACACTTTAGAGGGTTTTAGAGTCGGTGCGTCGATTTAAATGTAATTATACGTATTATAGGTCGATTTCTAAGTGCACTTGCTTTGTTTGTGTGATTTTAGGGGCAAGTGCGGGGACTTCAGACGCTGCGAAGAAAGGGAAACAGGTAGTCGGATATACTTAGCTCGAGATCACCGGTGAGTAGATTTAACATCTACGGGAAAATCGCCCGTATGGCGTTATGCGTCAGAGCTTAATAGGATATTATAGCCGCATGTTTATATATACATTGATTGTGCATGTGTACCGTTGTTGCATACCCCATTTCCTGTTGCATATGAACGTAGTATTAATGAGACACAGCACTGTTACTAACGGTTCATGTTTGCACGAGCACTAAATTGTATACTACACACACACCGTTAGTAATTGCCATGACACTCACACTATAGAATTTCCATGGATAATACATTGCTTAGCTTAGCTTATCATTAGACATGATTCTTGTTCTATTGCGCATATGAATTGCATTATGCATACATACATATCTTGATATAGCTACATATATGCTCATATGTGATGTTGCATTGGATTTCAGAGAATTTGGGAACCTCATTATATATTTTAAAACTGGATTCATTTAAAAGAGCGGTTTTCCCTAGATGTGCTCATATCACTATTTTATGTTGCATACATCATATTTCATGGAATTACGCATTTAGATATGGATTTCATGTGATTTATGGATTTGAGAACCGTGGTCGTATTTCAATAAAGTATGTATTTGTTTTGAAAACCCGGTTTCTCGTGATATGATATTTCAGTGCGTCCACCATGAGTTTTCTCGGTTCTGAGATTTGTTTTCGAGACCCGATTCGAGGAGTGGAGGAACCGTCTGCGGGTATATGGTGGACCCGGTATGGTACCCCGAGATAAGAGAGAGATTTTGTGGGGATGACGATGATCCTGGCAGGGAATGTACTACCTACCGGTGATAGTATAGAGCCCGACGGATATCCGGAGGATACCGTTTGGGAGTTATGACATGAGATATATTGAGGGCCGATCTGGTATGTGGGGCCTGAGAGATGAGTATTTACGTGTCGATGTTGGACACGAGTACTTCATGATGTTTTCGAGTGCCGATGTTGGGCACTCAGGTTCCATGAGATTTACAGATATAAGGGCCGATCAGAGTGACGGTGCCTGAGCTATTGGGATTTGGGGGTGTCGTTGATGAACACCGGTTTTTCCACAATAATGATTCATTGGTGATGACATGTTTTATCCCATACTCAGCATTCATTGACATACATTGTTTCATGTATTAGTAGTACCTGATAGAGTACCTTTCATGATTGTTGCATATCCATATTAGCATATTGATATTAGCAGATTGCATGTGATAGAGTATTGCAGTACGTGCATACCTGCGATTACCTATTTAATGTTACTTACTATTCACGAGTTGGCAACTCACCCCCGTTGTGCCACAGTGTTTTGCAGGCTGACCCTCAGAGTAGTCACGGCAGGGGCTATCTTATTGTATCTTTTTTGCAGTGGATACCGCTACGGTTGGTTGTGAGCCGTTTTTGCTATAGGTGGGTTGTGGTTATCTTATATATTCATTGTACATATTATTGTATCTATTATTCTCCATCTACCATTTTATGTATTGACTTAGAGACGAGTTGTGAGGACGGTTATTGTATATTTTGTGACTCTGGGTGTCGAGCTCATGTGAACTGGCTTTTATTATGCAGTTTTATTTCTTTATGCTGTTTTCACTTTATACTGTCCGTTTCTTCGCAACGGCGTCGTATATTATGCAGGTGGTGGTTGTTTCCGCCTTTGGGCGTGATTTTCTCCTGTTTGTGGATGCTTTACTTATATTATATGTTTGTACCCGTTTCGGGGCTAGTTTTTACAAAGGAGGTGCTGCCGAAATTTTTAAGAAAATAGATTTGAACTTTAAAGATTTTTATTCGAGATTTCCAAATGTTTTAACAATGTTTTTATCACTTACTACTTTTGATGGTTTAGATTTCTGGGTTTCGGCTTACTTAAATTGCGTTATGCCTGTAGACATTTCGTGCTTTAAGTGCCGGTCACATGCTAAATTTTGGGTCGTGACAGCCCTGGTCGCCAAGACTTAGGGAAAGAAGGCCGGGGGTGAAAGCTCATCCCGACCCGGTCCAAACTCGACCTCGAGGCCAACTCCACCGCCCAAGCCTTCCGCCGCTCCCCGAGTTCCAGAAGAGCGCCACGGGGGGGAGCCTCAAGCAATGGCGGGACCCGGCGCCCCGGGCGTGAGAGGAAGAGGAGGAGGAGGCTGGGCCTGCCGAAGTACCCTTCAAAAGGCAGAAACGGATGGTCTCCCGGCCACCTCCTTTCGGGACCCCAGTGCAGGAGGGCGACTTCTGTATTGAGGTGCCCTCGAGACTCTCCATTGCTGACAACCTGCTTTCCGACATGGAGCAGGCGGCCGGGGTTAAAATACCCCGAGGGACCATGAAGGCCCAGGTGGCCACCATAGTATAAGAGGCGGTTCATGTCGGTTCCTGTCTTTTCTTGAAATATTTCTTAAGTCTTGTTTCCTCGGTTTGGACTTTCTAACCCGTTTGTTGTTTTCCACAGGTCCTCCACCAATGCACACTCCTCATCGCTATAGAATCCGAGGAGGTAGCCCCAGCCATGAAAAAGGCGGGTGAGTCCTCCAAGTTAGAGGAGGGGCTCCGCCTCCAACTGCGGCAAGCGGAGGAGAAGGCGGCTCTTCTCGACACTTGTCTGGTCGCCAATGGGCTGACGAACTTCAGGCTGAAGGAGTCGAATCGGCTTCCGGACGAGTCCAACCAGGCTATTCAGGCCAAGTTGGAGGAGGTGAACGACTTCTACCAAACGATGAAGAAGTCAAGGAACGCCCTTAAGAGGGATGTCCGGGTGGCCTTGGATACGGTGAAGCTCGCCGAGTGCCGGGCAGCGAAGGCCTTGGAGGCATATAAGGCGTCAGATTAATTCTATGCCGATCTTGCTGAATCCACGGCAGTCGTGTGGCACAGCGCCCTCGACGCCGTCAAAGAGTCTACACTGGGGTTCGATATCAGCGAGCTCCATGCTAAGTATCCCCTGGCCAAGGAGGTGCCGCAGGGGGAAGTCGCCAAGGCGGCCATTGGGGGCGAGGCTGCCGGTGGAAACCCCGACCCCGAGGTCGCAGTTATGGTCCATGAGGCTGGCATTGAGCAGGGCAAGATCCTTCCCAAGTGGGCGGACTAAACTTTCCTTCCTTGGGGATTTTTTCTTTTTCAAAATTTTTGTAAGCCTCCGGGTATTTTTGTAGGGCTGATGAGCCCAGAATACCTTGTATTTATTTTTTATTATAAATAAAGTACACATTTTCTTTGCCCAAATGTGTGCTCACTGTGCAAGTCCTTTTAGCTCGTATACTTTTTATCTTGCAAGTACTTTTAGCTCGCAGGTTTTTTCATCTTGCAAGTGTTAGGCCGGTGTCCACCCCTCCCGCACTTGCTGACCGTTCATCGAGTAGCGTCGAACGATAGCCAAGTGTAGGAAGGTCAGTGTCCTTCTTTTCCCCGGGGTCGAGGTAGTGATCGCGCGTCGAGCCGAACAGTAGCCAAGTGTAGGAAGGTCGGTACCCTCCTTTTTCCCCGGAGTTGAGGTAGCGATCGAGCATCGAGTATGAGTCGATTAATGGTTAAGTGTAGGAAGGTCGGTATCTTCCTTCCTACTCAGCTGCCTCGTGGTGAGGGCTTTGATCCACAGCGTTGTTAGGCAGGAAGCTACCCTCTGCAGATGGATCGAGCAGGAAGCTACTCGGTGGGCTCATGAGGAGGGCTTTTGATCCACAGCGTTGATGGGCAGGAAGCTACCCGCTGTGGATAGACTGAGCAGGAAGCTGCTCGGTGGCCTCGTAAGGAGGGCTTTTGATCCACAGCATTGATAGGCAGGAAGCTACGTGCTGCAGATGGACCGAGCAGGAAGCTACTTGGTGGCCTCGCGAGAAGGGCTTTTGATCCACAGCGTTGATGGGCAGAAAGCTACCCGCTGAGGATGGACCAAGCAGGAAGCTACTCGGTGGCCTCATGAGGAGGGCTTTTGATCCACAGCGTTGATTGGCAGAAAGCTACCCACTACGGATGGATCGAGCATAAAGCTGCTCGGTGGCCTCGTGAGGAGGGCTTTTGATCCACAGCGTTGATGGACAGGAAGCTAACCGCTGCAGATGGACCGAGCAGGAAGCTACTCGGTGGCCTCGCGATGAGGGCTTTTGATCCACAACATTGATGGGCGGGAAGCTACCGCTGCAGATGGACCGAGCAGGAAGCTACTCGGTGGCCTCGTGAGGAGGGCTTTAGATCCTTAGCATTGTTGGGCAGGAAGCTACCCGCTGGGGATGGACCGAGTAAGAAGCTGCTCGGTGGTTTTGCGAGGAGGGCTTTAGATCCTTAGCGTTGTTGGGCAGGAAGCTACCCGCTAGGGATGGACCAAGAAAGAAACTACTCGGCCGCCTCACGAGGAGGGCTTTTTGGACTCCCTTGCACCTTCGTGGGGAATCGTTCAACCTTCTGTGGTCCGTATAGGCGGGAGTGACGACCGACATGGCCGACACGTGGCAGTATTATATCGGGAAATTGAGACATCCCGCGATTCGCATCGCTGCGTGAGTAAATTTCGGCTATTGGAAGATTTTTTTTGAGGCTATAAATAGCGAAGGCATATTGGTTTCTTTCTAGCTTTGTGTTTCTGAAGATAGCCGGGCGCATTTACACCATCAGGGAGATCATCTCTCGTGACGATGTGTACCTTTATAGCCTCGATCACTCCGAGCAGGCGTACAAGGCGATGATAGACCGTGTGGAGGGCTACTTTGGTCGCCTACTTCCCCAGTGATCTCCTCTCCTTCAGATGCTCATTTACGTGATCTGGAGGACATCCCCGGGTCTACACAACGCTCTATTTCTGCAACTGATGGATGAGGCGTTTGACAAGATGCACACGATTTACCACCTTGGCCTGATCTCGAAGAGCAGGCAGGAACGATCAGTGGATCTTCTTCTGGAGTGTTTCCAAAAAAGGCTGATCATTGCTTCTTGTCCGGCGGATGGGGTCCCGGGCGATTCCGTGGCTTCTAAGGTCCACGGGCACCGTCAGAGGGAGCGGGCTGAGGATGCTCAGGCTCGGCTGGAAGAGATTTCCTCGGAGAACCATCAACAATGCTTCCTTGACCCTCGCCTCTTTTTATTGTAATTATTGTAAGGCTGGGGAGCCCATAATATCTCTTAATTAATAAATCATGTTTTTAGCAGTAGTGTGTCGTCTCTTTTTTCTCTTCGGTACATTTTATACTTTTTCTTAGAACAAACCTTGGAGTCTCGGAACCGAGAAAAAAGACAAAGGGCTGGAGTCCTATGGTGGACGTAGCCCAAAAGAATTAGTTAAACGCGGAGAGGAATTACATTATTTCAAAAAGTGGATACATATTTACTTATACAATTTGAGCTTTTCCGCGTTATAAGGCCGGGGAAAATTATGCCTCCTGGCGTCTTGCAGGCGGTACGCTCCACCGGGCAATGCTTCCGTTACGAGGAATGGTCCATCCTATTTTGGGGAGAATTTGTGCAGTCTCTCTTGGTCCACAAACTCGTTTCTTCGTAAGACTAGGTCTTCCCTCTTGAAGGCCCGATGTTTAACTCGGGCGTTATAGTAGCGTGCGGTTTACTGCTAGTAGGCGGCCGCTCTAATTTGCGCTCGATCCCGTTTTTCCAGCAAGATGTCCAAGTTGCTTCGGAGCGTCGAGGTGTTGGCTTCATCGTCGAAATGTTCTACCCTGTAACTGGGCAGTCCGATCTCCGCGGGGACCATTGCCTCGGTACCGTAGCAGAGGCTGAATGGGGTTTCTCCCGTGGGTGCCTTCTTTGATGTTCGTAATGCTCACAGCACCCGCGGCGGTTTCTCGACCTAGCCGCCTTGCCTTCCTTCGAAACGGGCCCTGAAACCGCGGATGACATCTCGGTTCACTACCTCGGCCTGCCCGTTGCATTGAGGATGGGCAACCACGGCAAACTTCATTAGTATGTGGTAGTCGCTGCAAAACTCTTTGACTTTATCATTTTCGAAGTTAGTCCCATGGTCGGTAACTATACACCTCGGGATTTCGAATCGAGAAATTATGTTGTTCTGTAGGAACTTTATCGTAAAGGCGGCGGCCGGTTTTTTGATGGGTACGACCTCTATCCATTTTGTGAAGTAGTCCACGGCGACAAAGATGTATTGGTGTCCACCCGTGCTGGTGGGGAGTTGACCGACCATATCCATCCCCCATTATGCAAACGGCCAAGGGGAGATAAGTGTCGTTAGCTCGGTTGCGGGAAGACGGGGTATACTGCCGGAGAGTAGGCATTTCTTGCACCTTCTGACCAGTTTCTCGGCGTTCTGGTGTAACTTTGGCCAGTTGTACCTTGGAGCAGCGTCTTTTGGACCAAGGTGCATGCTCCTTGGTGCGCTCCCCAGACCCCTTCATGAATTTCTCGCAGAACATAGTCAGCCTCGTGGGGTCGATGTACCGGAGCAGAGGCTGAGTGTACGACTTCTTGTACAGGTTTCCGTTGCTCCAGACGAAGTGGCGTGCTTTGGCCCGTAGCCGGCGAGCTTCTCCTCGGTCTTCGGGGAGTACACCATCTTTCAGGAACTCCATGAGGGGTTTCTTCCAATCTTGGCCTTCTTCTTGGGTTGCGCAGATCTGGAGCATTACCTCTCCTTCTTCCACGCTGGGTCATAGCAAGACTTCGAAGAGGATGTTTCTTTTATGGGTGGCCGAGTAGGAAGAAGCGAGCTTATTTAAAGCGTCTTCCCGGGTGTTCATGTTCCTGGGGATCTGTTCCACTTGGACTTTGTCAAAAAATTTTTGAAGCCTTTTTACCTCGGCTAGGTACTTTATCATGAGCAGTTCCCGGGCTTTGAAGCGCCCGGTTACCTGGCCGACGACCAATGCCGAGTCGCCGCAAATTCTTATGGTCTTCAGTCTTACCCCGGAGGTGATTCGCGGTCCTGCCAGCAAGGCCTCGTATTCCACGGCGTTGTTTGATGCTCTGAACCCTAGCTTTAAGGAGTATTCCATTTCAGGTTCATCCTAGCCGCGGATGATCAGGCCAGCCCTGCTCCCCTCCTCGGTAGAGGATCCGTCCACATAGAGCACCCAATCCGGGATAAGGTCGGGCACCTCTTCGACCAAGGGTCATGGTTCGGGTCCCCGGGTTGGCGCTTCTTCTTTAGCGGCGATGGTGCATTCGACAAGAAAATCCGTCAAGACTTGCACTTTGATGGCTTGTCGGAGGCGATATTTGATATTGAATTGGGATAGTTCCTACCTCCACTCCTCCAGTCGTCCTGATGACTCGAGGGAGGCGAGGATCGACCCTAAAGGTCGCTCGGTGAGGACGAGATCGTGTGCGCTTGAAAATAGTGCCGAATTTTTCGGGAGGCGACGACAAGCGCCAGGACTATTTTTTATGGCCGGGTATCTCATTTCTGCATTCTTGAAGACATGGATCACGTAATAGACCGGCCTCTGTATGCCTTCGCATTCCATGACAAGCACCGAGCCTGCTGCTTGGTCGGAGATGGCCAGATATAGCAATAAGTTCGTCACCTTCGAATGGTCGGGTGAGTAGCGGTGGGTCGCTAGATGTGCTTTAAGTTGCTCGAAATCGTTCTGGTATTCCCCAGACCATTCAAACTTAGGGATCTTCTTCAGGGCCTTGAAAAATGGGAGGCGCTTCTCTCCGGACCTGGACATAAAGCGACTCAGGGAAGCAACCCTTCCCATGAGCCGCATGATTTCGACATTGCTCTTGGGCGTTGCCATGTTGAGGATGACGTTGATCTTTTCAGGGTTTGCTTCGATTCCTCGGTGGGTTACCATGAACCCGAGGAACTTCCCGCTGGTGACTCCGAACGCGCACTTAGCTGGATTTAGCTTCGTTTTGTACTTGCGCAGGACGTCGAATGTCTCCCCCAAGGTCTTCAGTGTGCCCCGCTGATGAGATGGATTTTACAAGCATGTCGTCGACGTAAACTTCCATGTTTCTGCCGATCTGGAGTTTGAACAGCGTATTGACCAGTCACTGATATGTGGCTTCGGCATTCTTGAGTCCGAAGGGGATCACTTTGTAGCAGTATACCCCCGGTCAGTGGTGATGGCGGTAAGTTTTTTGTCGGCCGGGTTCATCCTGATCCGATTGTAATCTGAGAAAGCATCCATGAAGCTCAATAATTTGTGGCCGGCCGAGCTGTCTACCAACTGGTCTATCCGATGGAGGGGATAGTTATCTTTGGGCAGGCCTTGTTCAAATCCGTGAAATCGATGCACATATACCATTTCCTATTTGCCTTCTTGACCATGACTATGTTCGCCAGCCAATCAGAGTAGTCCAGGTTCCTGATAAAGTCAGCGGTGAGTAGTCGATCCACTTCATTTTCTATTGCCTTTTGCTTTGCTGGCGCAAAGATTCTCTTCTTTTTTCGGACAGGTTTTGCTTTCAGGTCGACCCCGAGCTTGTGGGAGATCACTCTAAGGTCGATTCCGGGCATGTCCGCCGGCGCCCAAACGAATATGTTCGAGTTATCTCAGAGGAACCGGATCAGTTCTTCGCGGCAATCCTCAGTCAGAGGAGAGCCGATATGGACTGTCCGGCCATTGACCCCTTTTGCGAGGGGTACTTCCATTAATACTTCTACCGGGGCACCTTTAACTTCCATCGCATGTATCTAAAGACCCCTGGAAGTCGGGTATGTCCTTAAAATTGTCGCCTTGATCTCCTGCGGTGGACGTCAAGGAGAGGCAAATCCTAGCGGTTTGCTGGTCTCCATAGGCCCGGCTTATTCCCCCTTGATCTAAAAGAAACTTGATCGCAAGGTGATAAGTCGAGATCTGGGCTCGAAGAGTGTTTAAGTTTGGACGTCCTAGGAGAATGTTGTAGGATGAAATGACCTTAGGAGGAAGTCCAACGGTATGGTTCGTGTATTGCCCGCTTCTCCGATGTTGAGGAAGAGGGTGACCAATCCCTTGGCAGGGACAGAATGATTGGTGAACCCAGAGAGGACATGGGATGTAGGTCGAAGGTTAGATGGTCTTCGCCCCATACGCTGGAAACAGTCGTGGAACATGATATCCGCTGAGCTCCCTGAGTCGACCAACATCCTCTGGACTTTGTGTCATGCCCCGCTTCCCAGTGTACGGGCAAAGGATGCGACGGGCCGCTACGTATTTACTCAGAAGTAAATATCCTAAGCGTATCTAAGCAATATAAAAGTAAATGTACACAAGAGACAGGATGTAAATGAACAACAACTTTATTTATTAAACATTCTTTTTACAATACAACTGAAAGATAAATACATGGAATGGAAAGCAATGCCTAAACAGTGGCATAACAGAAATGGAAAATACAGAATGTAAATGTGTACAAGGAATCTAAAGCTCTGGGTCAAAAGCTAGCTGGTCCAAATCCTCGCTGGTGGGCTCGATCTCCGGTGAGTCCGAATCACCTGACGACATTCCAAAGAAGAAGAAAGAGAATGTTGTCAGCGAACAAATCGCTCGGTAAGTCCCGTAAATAGACAAGAATGGAATAGACAGAATAGAGAGTATATTGTTATAATTTTGTATTTAATGTTGACGCTGTTATTTGTAATTTGGTACAGAAGAGGCCAGTGTATACGAGAGGAGTCTCACTAGATCAGAGACTACGGTATATGGAGTACAAGGAACCGTTCAACCATGGTACAACGGCAATTGAATTCAGGTTAGGTGTCTTTATGGTTGCTGTCTCGTGCCACTTTTAACACCTTCTGTACCAATCTACCCCTTATAAACCCCGTGATGTCTTGATTGTATTATTTGTATCGTATTGTCTTGATTTATATAGATGTATGACTTTCTGAAACCATGATATCAGTAAATGGATGTAACTGGAGAATCATGTAGATGGATGTATATCCATGGTTCGATTCAGTCAATATAGATTGAATAGATTGAACAGATTGAATATATGGATTCATATTGAATTATAGTTTTGTAATTTCATACTTGAATCATATTCAAGACAGAATGATTATATTGAGACTCAGTATGAGTCAGACAATTAGAAAAGAAATTGAAGTACTGAATTATGTTTTGGTGTTATCGGCAACTGATGCACATGGACGGCAGGATTTGTGTCTTTTTTAAAGACAATTACCGTGTTGATAATACCGTTTGTTAAGTTGTTTACCTTAAATAGGCAAGCACCCATATCTCCGGCTCCCTGAAGCTCAAGAGACTGGTCCCGCTTAAACCTATGTTTACTAGGGTCCTTATTGTAATTTAGTATAACTTGAAGGGTTTTATGTAAAATAGTTTTGTTATACTTTCAAAATATACCTCAAATATTTAATTATCGTCTTTAGAGTTTTCATAGATGTTTCTTTTAGTCAATGTGAAATTTCTAGTGAATATGACCTAGTTTTTAAAGTATAAGGTATTTATTTGAAATATTGGAATTGTATAGTATTTTCTTGCAAATGGAATGTTTTCTTGAATTTTGAAAATGTAAAATATTATAAATATTAAAAATAGATATTTTGATATTAACTAAATATATATATATATATATATATATATATATATATATATATTTATTAAAAATATAAGTTTTATTTATAATAGATGTAACAACTCAAATTTTAGTGTACATAAAATTCATTTAAAATTAATGTATACTTGGGGTATTTACATTTCCTTGTTTTGCTTTTTAATAGCAAGAAGGAGCTTGTAGCTCATTGGTAAGACCTTGCTGTTAGTTATATGTATGCCGTAGAGGCCAGTATTGTACAGATGATGTATATTATATTGGATGCTTGGACATATATAGAGATGACTTTCTTGCTCGATATGATAGTATGCTATCTGGTTGCTCTTTATCTTAACATGTATACTTGTCTCTTTATACTGTCTTATAGTTACATGTTGGTAAAGCCCTTAGGATGTGTACTTGACTATCTGGACTATGATGCGGATCATACTAGTGGGGACATGGTAGTCCATAAGTACATCCTTCAAGGTCCCTAGTCGTGGGTGTATCGAGACGGGGCATCGATATACCAGGGTAGACTAGCGTATACGCTTCTCGACCCATGAGATGGGCGATGGATGATCCCATATCCATTGGTGTTTGACATCAGAGATGGTATACGGGTGCTCAGTGGAGACTGGGTACACTGGACGGACTCGCCGAGAACTCCCAGATGGTATTATACCTCACGTCAGATGGCAGTTCTCAGGTGACACTTGTGCAGGTTAGTCTGTAGACCCGAGATCGTCATAGAGTCTTGTGTGATTCCCACTGTGCTTTGATCCCCACCTTACCACGTCCATGAGGGCGTGCAAAACGGTAGTTTTTGGGTACAGTCCCGAGTCATATGGAGGCAATGAGCGATAGGAGGGGTTTCGTCTCTCCCGGTATTGGGGGTTGATGTTGCACTGTGCTCGATTGGCCGTAACAGGGAAGTCCCTGGCCAGGGCTGATTAGAGATTTACTGGTAAGTGTTACCAGTAGTTTCTCGATCCATTATGAGCCTCACATCGGCACGACTTATCGGTTATTGGGGTCTGACGTTTACCACCCCTAGACTTGATATGCGACATAACAGACGAGGAGACCGGACTGCACGGTAGTGCTGCCGGTTGGCTCGACGGGAGTTGAAGCAGGTTCGCTTGTTCTCTTCTGATCGTTCAATACCCGGGTGGCCGTTACGTTTAGCTGACCGCTTGCGGCTTGGGGGTGCTTGATATGATCATCACCCACTGCCGGCGTATTGACGAGTCTCAGAGTCCCACAATGGAGTTACCTATTCCAGGCGAAACGTTGTGGTGCGCGTATGCGATATGCGCATGGACCCGATTAAAATGCGTGTATGGGATACCGTATATTGATCGGGCGGCTTGCTTTTGGTTCGGATCATATGTGATATGGCCGGATTGATAAATCAAGTGTTGATTTATCATTTAACCATTAGTTTCTCACTAGAAATCCTTTCTTGTGTTGGATGGATGTATGCATGCATGTATGTTTTTCTTCCTTTCTAGTTTCATGCACATATGGATGTGTATACATACATACATACATACATACATCATCTATCATGGTTGCTTATACAAAGAAAATGGTGGCAATATAAGACTCACGCCATGGTTTTATTTATATATATATTATTGAATTTGATTTAAAACAAAAGAAAAGGAAAGGATAATTCATGGAAGCTTTCTACACTCTTCTTGACCTAACCATGCTCACCCACCATTTAACCATGGATTACTTTTCCTTTTGGGTTTTAACTCAAGTTCAATAATGTTTAAACCATAGTTTAAGATGAGAACAAGAAAATATATATTGATATATTTTCTTTTTCCATGGACAAGAGTTATTCTTTTCACTCTTGAAAAAGATATAGCCATCATTTTCTTCTTCCTCTCTCATATTGCTCTCTAGATTTTTCAAGTGAGCATATTACTCATAAAGTTAGGATTTTGAGTGAGAAAGAGAACTACAACATCATTCTACACAAGTCTAGCCCACTTGTTTGGAGTGTTAGCTTGATTTCGTTCACTTGATCGGATAAAGTTGCAAGCTTGGACAAAGCGGACTCCGGGTGGATCATCGGTGACCTCGAGGAGTTCAAGCGGAGCTTTTTCAAACCCCAAGTAGCCGAAGAGTCTAGAGTAGGGAGCTACAAAGGTTGTACTCTCTAAACCCCATCTATTCTTTCATATGTTGATGTGAAAATTTTAGAAACCCTAATTTTCTAGGCACGATCCGATGTTTGTTAACTTAGCACCCTAAAGACTCCACCTTTGGCACATGTGATGCTTCCAAACTCTTCACGAGGTGCTAGGCTAACCCATCAGTGGTATCGGAGCCGACCTAGAACATTAGACGACTATTTTACGAAGTTAAAACTCCGATCGAACCGAAATACGGATTTTTTGGCGCTCTCTGGTCATTTTTTCAAAACTGCTGTTTTTCAGAATTAAAAATATGTAAAAAATTCAGCAGGTAAATATAAGAATTACTGTAAAACTCGACGAAGTGAACAGTCCATACTGCCGCGGAAACGCGGCCTAAGCTTGCTTGGGCCGCGGTTCCGCGGCCATTTACATCAATCACTGAGTAATTTTTATACAGTAATTCTTTGTTATACTTGTATATTTTTTAGGATATTTTTAATCTAAATTTGGTACTGTTTGTTCTGGAGTTGGTTTTGGACTCGTCGATTCGATCAGAATTTTCATTTCGTGGCTTTTCCGGATAAATTAGAAAGTATTGAAGTGTTTGAACGAGTATCATTTGCTCACTTTTCACGGGGTTTAAATATTTTGGAGATACGTGCAAGTTTTGTGGTGGTCCCTCTAGAAGACAACAAACCTTAACTCGATTATGTGAACGTCTTGAACTGCCCTTTGAACCTTAGGGTTTGGGGCAGTACGGCATGCCACATGTGAGGCGTTGGCTTGACCCTTCTACGGCTGGACCGCTACTACTGTGTCACACTCCGGTTTTTTAACTCCGCTCAAGTGTTGAGCTTTAGTGAATCTTGGGTATTTGATCGTTCGTTCGAAAACTTTAATACTGTCTAATTATCTGGAATGTGATGCAATGTGTGGAATTCATATTATAAGACATGAAATACGAGGTATGTGATATTTCACATTTATGATGTCTAAAGAGAATGTGGATTCCAGATATTGCAGTTTTATACTTTCTTTTCTGTGATCGTAAGTGTAGTATGTCGATATCGCCGGTTTCGTTGCTATACATCAACGACAATTGGGGTATGCATACTTACTTACGTTGATGATATGAGATATTATGTGTTGCTGAGATATGATGTGCAGGATTGTCGCGATTGAATAGCCGGGGGGTTTTATGTGAGATGAGAGTTTTATATTTTCATTCATGTAAATTCAAATGTAATGTAATATTCTTTTATTTGGGGCACTTCCGAGTTGAGGTTGATGCCACCTGTGTTGTATATTATTTACTTTTCCGCATTAGGATGGACCCAAGGAGGGGAGCACGGGTGACCGGGTTATGGGGTTCAGTGGGAGGCCATCTCGAGGAGTCGAGACCGGGTCTCCTAAACTCCAGAATTGGTAGGGTCGCTTGCCGCTCTCGTAGGGGTCCAGGGTGTGGGCTTGGCTATTCATCGCGACTGTGGAATCCGTATTTTCTATTTTGGCTAAATACTAAATACGTACGTCCTAGTATATCTCACATTATATCTATGTTTCTGCTGCGATATCTGTGATGTGATCATTTGATATGTTGTGATGGATACAGTATATAGTATATATGATATATTATATAGATGTTGCTTATGTTTTACACCCGCACTAGCTCTGCCCTACTCTGTCGTTAGTTATCTAACCTAACGGTGCACGAGGGGATATCGAGGCGAATGCGGATGGCATAAGTGTACGTCGTATTTATCTGTGATGTATAGGTGACTTAAATGATGGGACTTCATTAATGTGATTAATGAAAGAAAAGAAACCTAATAGATGTTGTAGAATCAAATTTTCAAATAAAAGGGTAGCTACAGTTTTGCTTTGCATAGCGGTATATATGATATACCCTGCACCTTATTCGATGAGGAAAGAGCCGAGATCCCTTCACCGGGAGTGACCTCTTTAGCGAAACTGACAGATGCTACAACACTCGGTTTGCTTTTGATTGCTTTTGGAGTTTTGTTTTGCACAGTGATATATATGATATATCCCGCACCTCATTCGACGAGGAAAGGGCCGACGATCCCTTCACCGGGAGTGACCCCTTTAGAAAAACTAGAAAAGCCTCAAGAACACTCAATTTCAAAATTCATTTGATTCTACAACGATATCAAGTTCATTACGCAATAGGTTTTCAGAAAAACCTGTCGTAGCCCTCCGTCATTTCAGATAAGTACTAGTTAGTATTCGTGGTACGTTTGTTGACTATGTTAAGGCGTAGTGTGCGGTAGCTGATTATTGCTTATCTGTATATGCATATGATGCGATTGGATTAGGGTAGTCGTGCGACTTTGTTGACTATGTTAAGGGTCGTGCGGGTGGGTTTAATTCAATCGGGAGATGACGGGTTGAACTTGACTAGCACTTATGATTTGTTGACTATGTTAAGGTCATATAGCTGCTAGGGGCAAAATATTATCGGGAATTTCAAGTGTTGAAATTTGCAATGAGATTGCATACCTTCTATGAGATAGTTGGATCCCGATACCCACTGCGAGTAAGAGTTATTCCTGGGAGAGTTTTACACATTATAATTAGCCGATCAAGTAGGTGTCTAGAAAGGTGTCAACGGGGTTACGCCTCTGGGAAAATGAGGTTTACTTTAATTAGGTCCGTGCGAAAGCACGGGGAAGCTCCCTCAAAGTACCGACACTGGCCTGGCTGAAAGATCGGCGAAGTTGTAGGGTGTAATTAATCCCGGCTAGTCTTTCCTTTTAGGGTTTGAAGGAAGATTTGATAAAAACCACTGGGAGCCATCCTGATTAGATAAGATAATAACCAATCTAATCTTGCAAGAGCATACGCTAAAGTGTTTTCTTCTTTCTCTCTCCAGGTAGAGACCATGTCATGCCTTAATCAAGATAATAATATGGATGTATTGACCGAACCCGCATGTTATACTGTGCTGGGGAACGTTGGTTCCGTTCTTTCTTCTAAGAGTTATAGGACTGAACAGGACATAGGGGAATACCAGGATTCCCATGCCACCCGAATGAAGAAAGTACATGTTGATGCATTTTCTTCGGGTGTGTTCGTTACAGAGAACGGTTTCTCCATTTGCCCTACGTCCTGGGTATTAGATACCGGGTCAGGATCCCATATATGTAATCAGTTACATGGGCTTAGAAAAGCTAGAGAACTTGGAGAAGGTGATAAAGACATAAGAGTTGGAAATGGTGCAATTGTTGCAGCTAAGACTGTCGGGGAATATCACCTTGCATTACCGACTGGTAATACATTGATTCTGAACGAATGCTATTACATGCCGAACCTGATATGCAACATTATATCGGTTTCTTTGTTGAGTATAGAGGGATATAATTTTGTATTACAGGATAATGTTATGAACATTTTCCGTAACCAAAAGTTGGTTGGATCAGGCACGTTATGCAATGGCATTTATATTCTAAATCAATCAACAGTTCTGAGCATAACAAACACACACAAGAGGAAGAGTTCAGAGCTGAACGAATCCTTCTTGTGGCATTGTAGACTCGGTCATATAAATGCGACACGGCTAGCTAAGTTGCATAAGGATGGATACTTGAAACCGTTCGAATTTTCATCTTATGACACTTGCCAGTCATGTCTCAAAGGCAAAATGACCAAAACTCCGTTTACGGGACACGGAGAAAGAGTTACCGAACTCTTGGGACTGATACATAGTGATCTATGCGGTCCCATGTCTACACATGCCAGGGATGGTTCTTCGTACTTCATTACATTCACTGACGATCTCTCTAGATTCGGATATGTGTTCCTGATGAAACACAAATCAGAAGCTTTTGAGAAATTTAGAGAATATAAACAAGAAGTCGAGAACCAAACCGGAAAAAGTATTAAAGTCCTTCGATCTGATCGAGGAGGTGAATACTTGAGCAATAAATTCCTGGACTTCCTAAAAGAGAATGGGATTCTCTCTCAGCTGACTCCTCCATATACACCACAGCACAACGGTGTATCAGAACGAAGGAACCGCACCCTATTAGATATGATGCGCTCTATGATGAGCACAGCTGAGTTACCTATTTCCTTCTGGGGATATGCACTGGAAACAGCAGCATACCTATTGAATCAAGTTCCATCTAAATCTGTACCTACCACACCATATGAGATATGGAGTGGGAAGAGACCATATTTTAAACGAGATAAGATATGGGGTTGTCCGGCCTATGTCAAAAGGCAAAATCCAGACAAACTCGAGGCACGGTCAGTTCTTTGCAAGTTTGTGGGATATCCTAAGAATTCCCAAGGATATTTTTTCTGCCACGCTGAAGAACAAAAAGTGTTTGTTTCTCAATATGCCACCTTTTTGGAAAAGGAATTTCTTGCAAAAGAAATTAGTGGCAAAGTGGTAGAGCTGGAAGAGGTTCCGGAAACACAAACTCAAACTGAAGATTTAGTGGAACCAGAGGATTCAGTAGCTTCCAACGAACCTCAGCCTCTCCGCCGATCTAGTAGGGTTCCTCGCCAACCTGAGAGATACTACGGTTTTCTTATGGACGGTGGGAGCGAGGATTGCATCATGGAGGATGATGACCCAACTAGCTTCGAGCAGGCCATCACGAGTGGGGACTCAGTGAGATGGCTGGATGCAATGCGGTCCGAGATGGAATCCATGTACACCAACAAAGTGTGGACTTTGGAAAATGCTTCTGAAGGGGTAAAACCCATTGGGAGTAAGTGGACCTTCAAGAAAAAACTTGGTGTAGATGGGAAAGTGGAGACTTTCAAAGCTAGACTTGTAGCAAAGGGTTTTCGTCAAAGACCAGGTGTGGACTATGACGAGACCTTTTCTCCAGTGGCTATGCTTAAATCCATCCGGATCATGCTTGCCATCGCTGCATATCATGATTACGAAATCTGGCAAATGGATGTTAAGACCGCCTTTCTAAACGGTGATTTAGAAGAGTGCGTGTACATGACTCAGCCAGAGGGCTTCGTAGATAGTGGGAGCAGCGGGAAGGTATGCAAGCTGCTTAAATCCATTTATGGGTTAA
This sequence comes from Agapanthus africanus, assembly GCA_030015575.1. NCBI lineage: Eukaryota > Viridiplantae > Streptophyta > Magnoliopsida > Asparagales > Amaryllidaceae > Agapanthus > Agapanthus africanus. The sequence goes on along the minus strand of JASDDO010000019.1, from coordinate 275,649,708 downwards.
AGCAAGCATCGCGGAGCTGGAACATCTGCTTTGACGTCGTTATCAAAGAGTTTGATTTCGTCAAAAACGTAGATGAACCTTGTATCTACAAAAAGGTGGCAAAGAGTAAGGTTGTCTTCCTCGTATTGTACGTGGACGACATACTCTTGATAGGAAATGACATTCCTATGCTGCAATCGGTCAAGCTCTTCTTATCACAAAGATTCTCAATGAAAGATCTTGGTGATGCCTCCTACATATTGGGAATTAGGATCTATAGAGATAGATCCAAACGGATATTGGGATTGTCCCAATCCAGGTACATTGACACCATACTAAAGAGGTTTAGTATGGAAGAATCCAAGCATGGGAATTTACCCACGATCTCTGGAGTCACTCTCTCCAAAGAGATGTCTCCCAAGACTGATTTGGAGAGAGCTCGCATGCAAGGGATACCCTATGCTTCAGCTGTAGGCTCTATCATGTACGCGATGCTATGTATCAGACCCGATGTAGCATACTCACTAAGTGTAGTGAGCAGGTATCAAGCTGATCCTGGAGAGAGTCACTGGACAGCTGTGAAGAGCATTCTCAAGTACTTACGAAGGACTAAAGAGATTCTCTTGGTGTATGGTAATGGAGAACTCCAAGTGGAGTCCTTTACCGATTCGAGCTTCCAGAGTGATAAGGACGACTCTAAGTCGCAGTCGGGATTTGTCTTTACCCTTTACGGAGGGGCGGTTAGCTGGAAGAGTTCCAAGCAGGAAACCGTGGCAGACTCGACGATGGAGGCTGAATACATCGCTGCCAACGATGCTGCCAAAGAGGCTGTCTGGATCAAGAAGTTCATTACTGAACTTGGAGTGGTTCCATCCATTGAGCATCCAATACCTTTGTATTACGATAACAATGGAGCGGTGGCTTTGGCCAAGGAACCCAGGTCCCATCAGCGATCCAGGCATATTCTGAGGCGGTATCACCTGATCCGGGAGATAGTTGATCGCCGGGAGATCGAGGTCAGGAGGGTTGACACGAAGAACAACACAACGGATCCACTCACGAAGGCCATTCTTCAGATACAGTTTGAGAGACTCTTCGGGATGCTCGGTATGCGATACTACAGCAGCTGGCCCTAGTGCAAGTGGGAGATTGTTAGTTATATGTATGCCCTAGAGGCCAGTATTGTACAGATGATGTATATTATATTGGATGCTTGGACATATATAGAGATGACTTTCTTGCTCGATATGATAGTATGCTATCTGGTTGCTCTTTATCTTAACATGTATACTTGTCTCTTTATACCGTCTTATAGTTACATGTTAGTAAAGCCCTTAGGATGTGTACTTGACTACCTGGACTATGATGCGGATCATACTAGTGGGGACATGGTAGTCCATAAGTACATCCTTCAAGGTCCCTAGTCGTGGGTGTATCGAGACGGAGCATCGATATACCAGGGTAGACTAGCGTATACGCTTCTCGACCCATGAGATGGGCGATGGATGATCCCATATCCATTGGTGTTTGACATCAGAGATGGTATACGGGTGCTCAGTGGAGACTGGGTACACTGGACGGACTCGCCGAGAACTCCCAGATGGTATTATACCTCACGTCAGATGGCAGTTCTCAGGTGACACTTGTGCAGGTTAGTCTGTAGACCCGAGATCGTCATAGAGTCTTGTGTGATTCCTACTGTGCTTTGATCTCCACCTTACCACGTCCATGAGGGCGTGCAAAACGGTGGTTTTTGGGTACAGTCCTGAGTCACATGGAGGCAATGAGCGATAGGAGGGGTTTCGTCTCTCCCGGTATTGGGGGTTGATGTTGCACTGTGCTCGATTGGCCGTAACAGGGAAGTCCCTGGCCAGGGCTGATTAGAGATTTACTGGTAAGTGTTACCAGTAATTTCTCGACCCGTTATGAGCCTCACATCGGCATGACTTATCGGTTATTGGGGTCTGACGTTTACCACCCCTAGACTTGATATGCGACATATCAGACGAGGAGACCGGACTGCACGGTAGTGTTGCCGGTTGGCTCGACGGGAGTTGAAGCAGGTTCGCTTGTTCTCTTCTGATCGTTCAATACCCGGATGGCCGTTACGTTTAGCTGACCACTTGCGGCTTGGGGGTGCTTGATATGATCATCACCCACTGCCGGCGTATTGACAAGTCTCAGAGTCCCACAATGGAGTTACCTAGTCCAGGCGAAACGTTGTGGTGCGCGTATGCGATATGCGCATGGACCCGATTAAAATGCGTGTATGGGATACCGTATATTAATCGGGCGGCTTGCTTTTGGTTAGGGTCGTATGTGATATGGCCGGATTGATAAATCAAGTGTTGATTTATCATTTAACCATTAGTTTCTCACTAGAAATCCTTTCTTGTGTGCATGTATGTTTTTCTTCCTTTCTAGTTTCATGCACATATGGATGTGTACACATACATACATACATACATCATCTATCATGGTTGCTTATACAAAGAAAATGGTGGCAATATAAGACTCACACCATGGTTTTATTTATATATATTATTATTGAATTTGATTTAAAACAAAAGAAAAGGAAAGGATAATTCATGGAAGCTTTCTACACTCTTCTTGACCTAACCATGCTCACCTACCATTTAACCATGGATTACTTTTCCTTTTGGGTTTTAACTCAAGTTCAATAATGTTTAAACCATGGTTTAAGATGAGAACAAGAAAATATATATTGATATATTTTCTTTTTCCATGGACAAGAGTTATTCTTTTCACTCTTGAAAAAGATATAGCCATCATCTTCTTCTTCCTCTCTCATATTGCTCTCTAGATTTTTCAAGTGAGCATATTACTCATAAAGTTAGGATTTTGAAGTGAGAAAGAGAACCACAACATCATTCTACACAAGTCTAGCCCACTTGTTTGGAGTGTTAGCTTGATTTCGTTCACTTGATCGGATAAAGTTGCAAGCTTGGATAAAGCGGACTCCGGGTGGATCATCGGTGACCTCGAGGAGTTCAAGCGGAGCTTTTTCAAACCCCAAGTTGCCGAGAAGTCTAGCGTAGGGAGCTACAAAGGTTGTACTCTCTAAACCCCATCTATTCTTTCATATGTTGATGTGAAAATTTTAGAAACCCTAATTTTCTAGGCATGATCCGATGTTTGTTAACTTAGCACCCTAAAGACTCCATCTTTGGCACATGTGATGCTTCCAAACCCTTCATGAGGTGCTAGGCTAACCCATCACTTGCACTGCTGATCCAAAGTACCAGAGTTCAAATCCCATTAGCCACGTTATTTTTTAATTAGTTTTCTTTTAAATTTTTAGAATGTAGGGTTACTTAGTAAGGCAGCAATGTTTCGGGAGGCATTGTCCATGCCATTTTCTAAAAATTGCCAAACTAAAAAACCCTAACCAAGAATCTTAACTAGAGTTTCAAACAAAACAACAAGCAAACAATTTTGCAAACTAAGTGAATGCGGAATACAACCTTTGTAGAACGGTCCTTCATATCAAATGCTCCGTATAAAAGTCTCTTCGCTGCGAGTAAGAATCTCTCGAACTCTTGAGAGGCTCCACAAGATGAAAGATGCAAACTTGCTCGAAGTCTTCGAGGCCGAAGATGATCTACGTCGAGAAGACTCAAGCTCATGCTATCTCTTCACTAAATTAGGGTTTAGTGAAGCAAACACTCTAAACTAAATGGCTAATAGTAGAGGATGATGAAGTAGGAAATGGGCTCTCTTTAGTTTTCTTATTCTCACAATATTTTCTCACCTTAGAAAAAGCCAGTGAGCTTTTTCAATGAAGAAGAAGATGATCAAGTGAAGATTGAATGAATGAACTCATGAGGTGAGAATATGAACCATGGGTGAGTTAGTGTCATGCACTAACTCATGTAGAGACTTAACTAGGGTACGGATAAAGGTTGGGTTAATAAATATCTTCAGCAAAACAAAAATGGTGGACTTAGTCAATGGTTATCCACAAGCTTTCTCAAAGTTTCTACCATGACAAAATCCAACCAATTTTGAATTACTTTGATAAATTAAAAACCCTAGGATTATCCTAAATATAGTGTAAGTCTCATACACCCATGTAACATGTATCATCAAGCATGGCACAATAAAATGGATATTAATATATCACATATATACTATATGCACACAAGTGAGAAAAAGAATACTTAGTGAGAAAATATTAGTTAATGTAAATTAATATATCACATATATAATTATACATTAAATTATCAAATCAACTCTTGATTTAATAATCCGGTTATATCACATACAGCAGACTAATATCATATGTAACAACTTATCGAATCAACACTTGATCCGATAACCCGGTTATATCACATATAACCGACCGATGTCACAATTCACGAGAATGGAATGCAGTATCACCTACGCGGATTAATCTCGGTCCCGCACATATCACATATGTGCTCCTACCCCGTTTCGCATGAACCAGGAAATCTCTGTATAGGACTCTAAAGACTCGTCAATACGCCGGCAGTAGGTGATGATCATATTAAACACCTACATGCCGCAAGCGGTCTGCTAAATGTAACGGCCACCCGGGTATTGAGCGATCAGAAGATCAATAAGCAAGCCTGCTCAAACTCCTGCGAATCCAATCAGTAACACTACCGTACAGTCCGGTCTCTTCGTCTGATATGTCGCATATCACAGCTTAGGGATGGTATAACGTCAGACCCCAATAGCCTAATAAGTCATGCCGATGCAAGGTCCATAACGGTTCGAGAAACTGCTGATAACACTTACCAGTAAATCTCAGCAACCCTGGCCAGGGATTTCCTGTTATGGCCAATCGAGCATAGCGCAACATCAACTCCCAATACCGGGAGAGATGAATCCTCTCCTATCGCTCATTGCCTCCATGTGACTCGGGACTGTACCCAAAAACCACCGTTTTGCACGATCTCTTGACCGTGGTAAGGTGGAAATCAAAGCACAGTGGGAATCACACAATACTCTATGACGATCTCTGGTCAACAGACTAACCTGTACCAGTGTCATCAGAGAACTGCTATCCGATGATAGGTATAATACCATCTAGAAGTTCTCGGCAAGTCCGTTCAGTGTACCCAGTCTCCACTGAGCATCCATGTACCTACTCTGATGTCAAACACCAATGGATGTGGGATCATCCATCGCCCATCATATGGGTCGAGAAACGCATATGCTAGTCTATTCTGGAGTATCGATGCCCTGTCTCGATACTCCCACGACTAGGAACAATTATAGGATGTACGTGTGAACTACCCTTGGCCCCACTAGTATGATCTTAATCATATTCCTGATAGTCAAGTACACATCTTAAGGGCTTTATCAACATGTGAGAGCAAGATAGTATCACAATACAAATCTACATGTTAAGATAAAGAGCAACCAGATAGCATAGTATCATGTCGAGCAAGAAAGTCCCCCCTATATATGTCCAAGCATCCGCTACAATATACATCACATGTACAGTAATGGCCTCTAGGGCATACATATAACTAATATAGAAGCCCAAGTGCCTACACGTGCATAACTCGTAAAAACCAAAAGTCATATATAAAACAAACTGACCCAGGAGATAGACCAACAGACAAGGGACACATGGCAGCAAAACCCGGCCAGACTCGGCCAGACTCGGCCGGCGGATCGGCCGAATCGGCCGCCGCCGCCGGCCGACTCACCCCGGATCGCCGAGTTCCCTTCTTTAAAGGTATGTCTCTTGGCCTTCTTATAACCCCTGTACACTTTAAAAACCCTGCACATTAACAGAACTAATAAAAACCTCTATTTACTCTATTTTTAATATAAATTTGAATACAATTTTTAATACACCTTTCATCTACCCTAACTCTAATCTTCTCCTATAAATACCCACACACTTTTCCACCTCCTCACCCCAAATCTGTGGCCAAATCTCTCAAGAAAATTCTAAGTTCAATAGTGTACAAGTGGAGTTAGCGAAGGGCGAAGCTCCGGCGAATTTCCGACGACGACCCTAGAAGGTCCCGGTGACGAAATGATGCACCGACACCTCCTTCCGCACCCTCTTCCTCTTCTCTAACCTAAAAACAAGTAAGTTCCATTCTTCCTTTCCATCTTGATATCTAAAAAGCTCTCTTTCTAAAACCCGACGGAAGCGGAGTTAATCCGACTTCCGATTCGGTTTTTCTTAAAAAAAACTCCATTTTTTATTAAATTCAAACATACCAAACCCTCACATCTTGACTATTAAATATTACCAAAATATCATGAACAAGTTTCGTAGCAAAATATTTCATATTGTAATTTTTATTGTACTTTTTCAGTAAAATACAATGTAGTTTAGTTTTGAAATTAAATATCATATGTTCTTGCTATACCTTTAGATAATTCATGAGGTAATGACCTACCTCTTCACAAACCTCATATGCAATATAGTACGATATCTTTCGGGAATATAGAATACGGGAAAATGAAATTTTACACATAAATACGTTTTACTAATAAAACCGTTTTCTACAAGATTATGTATTTTTAAACAAATCTTTGCAAAGCGCCGCTACAACCCATTTGGGGAACCCGTTCGGGATGGTGCAGATTATCGCACATCCTCGGGCTTAGTAGTGCGAGATGCAGACCTCCGCAAGGAGTATTCGGTCTTGAAAGATTTAAAAATACAAATATCTTAAGAAAATGAGATTTCTAGAAAATAATAAATTAAAATTATATATATATATATATGTATCATCAAAATATCTAATTTTTGTTATAATATAAATATTCCAACTTTTCTGAATCAAAAGAATCACTTTACATGAAAATACCATGCAATTTATTTTACAATTAAATACCATATATTATGAAATTAGGTTTTACTCACTAGAAATGTCACATATATAAAATCTACATCTATGAAAACTCTAAAGACGATAATAAAATACTTGAGGTGTATTTTGAAAATTATACAAACTATTTTTATATAAAACCCTCTCAAGTTATATAAATTACAATAAGGACCGTAGTAAATATAGGTTTAAGCGGGACCAGTCTCTTGAGCCTCAGGGAGTAGGAGATATGGGTGCTTGCCTATTTAAGGTAGACAACTTAACAAACGGTGTTATCAACACGGTAATTGTCTTTGAAAAAGACACAAATCCTGCCGCCAATGTGCAGCGGTTACCAATAACACCAAAACCTAATTCAGGACTTCAATTTCTTTTCTAATTGTTCTGACTCATACTGAGTCTCATTATAAATAATCTGACTTAAATATGGTTCAAGTACAAACTACAATTCAATATGAATTCATGAATCCATATAATCAATCTGTTCAACCTATTCAATCTGTATTGACTGAACCGAACCATGGATATACTTCTATTTACATGATTCTCCAGTTACATCCATTTACTGATATCATGGTTTTGGCAAGTCATCCATCTATTCAATCTATAATACAAGACATTACAATTTACAATACAATACAAACAATACAATCAAGATATCGCGGGGTTTTAAGGGGCAGATTGGTACGGAAGGTGTTAGAAGTAGCACGAGACTGCAAGATTTAAGACACCTAACCTGAATTCATTTGCTGTTGTACTGTGGCATAAACAGTTCCTTATACATTTCGTTCACCTTAGTCTCTGGTCTACTGAGCCTCTTCTCGTATACACTGGCCCTTTTGTACCAAGCTACAGACAACAACGTTAACAATATAATACAACTTTAAAAGTTACGCACACTCTCTCTCTCACTCTGTCTATTCTATTTCTCTCTCATCTTTGGGATTTACCGAGCGATTGTTCGCTGATGACATTTCTTCTCTTTCTTCTTTGGAATGTTGTCAGATGATCTGGACCTTCAAGAGATCGAGCCCACCAGTAAAGACTTGGACCAGCTAGCTTACGACCCCGAGCTTTAGATTCATCGTACACATTTACTTTCAGTACTTTTCATTTCTGTTATACCACTGTTTAGGCATCGCTTTATCCCATGTATTTACTTTTCCATGTATTGTAAAAAGAATGTGAATAAATAAAGTTGTTGTTCAATTATATCTTCTGTCTCTTGTGTTTTTTATTTATATTGCTTAGATACGCTTAGCGTATTTGCTTCAGAGTAAATACGTAGCGGTCTCGTCGCGTCCTCTGCCCGTACACTGGGAAGCGGGGCATGACAATAGAAATCACATTTTCTAAAGAAAAAAGTATTAAAAATCTTTCGAGATCGTATGCTCTTAGCGGAGGTTTGCATCTCACTCTAATAGGCCCGAGGATGTGCGATAATCCGCACCATACCGAACGGGTTCCCCAAAATGGGTTGTAGAGGCGCAATTGCAAATATTTATCAAATACACTTCTTATAGAAAAAGGTTTTAATAGTTGAAGGTGGTTATATGCATAGTCGTATTTTCCCAAATCTATTGTTTACCCCTTTCAGAGCAAAACTATGTTCAAATTCCAAGACGGGAAACGAAGCAACGCTTCTATTTCCCCCAATCAGAGCAAAGCTCCGTTTAAAATTCAAATAATTATAAAGGAAGCAACGCTTCAGCTGACCTGCGCTCTGTGCTGCGCGACACGCGGCAGCGCAGTTGCGCTGCGTGACACGTGGCAGCGCAGTTGCGCTGCGCGACACGTGTCAAGCGCAGATGCATTTGCGCCAATGCCAGCACCAAAACAGAAAAATTCTGGAAAAATCTTTCTCAATCTTGTTAAAAACAAGAAGATTGCCTTCTGTAAAACAGAAGCCCTTGGATCAAAGATCTAACGGTGGGGAAAAATCCCCAAACCACTCAGAGAAAGATCTCTCTAACCAATTTAACAAACTAATTGGCACTATAAAAAGGCCCCTAGACTCCCAGTCTAAAACACACAGAAACACAGAGAAAAAAGATAGAGAACTCCTCTAAAATTTTGAGAAGAAATTCAGAGAGATAAAAAGGTAAAAACCTTTGAGAAAAAAGAAGAATTTCTTCTGAAAAAGATCAATGATCTAAGAACAAGATCAAGATCTTAAAATAAAAAGAAAAGATCAAATAATAAGAATAAAATAAGAAGTAAGATACTTCTTTATTAGATCATTTGATCTACACAAAGGCATTGCCTTTTGATGAACCACTAGTTCTGGAATCTTAAAAAGATTCTTCTCTTGAATCTAAAATTGGATCAAGATATTAAAACAGTGCCTTGCACTTGTAAATCTGCACTGTTGCGCTCTTGGGTTGGCGTAAGCCACCAGAGAGCGCCACGTATCAGCTCCAGAATAACTTGCGCTATGCGCTTTTAAAATAGAGCATTGCTCTCTGAAATTGGCGCAACTCACCAGAGCGCGCCACGTGTCAGCAGCGTAACAGCACAGCGCACTGGCACAGCGCACTGCGCTAACTGCGCTTGCGCTCACCAGAGCGTGACACGTGTCACCTCCACATGCGCTTGCGCTCATTAATTGACGCAGAGCGCCTGACGGGCCATGTGGCACTCTGTCAGTTTAATCAATACTCTGCATTATTTAAAGAAGGGCTGAGCCCAATTTTAAAAAAAGGCCTAACAGGCCTAATAAAATACAATGCATTATTTTAAAAAGGGCAGAGCCCAAACAAAGGTCTGTCAGACCAAAAAAGATGTTGTGCATCAATTTAAAAAGGGGCAGAGCCCAAATAAAGGCCTAATAGGCCGAATAAAAATGCATTGCATTATTAAATAAAGGACAGAACCCAATCAAAGGCCTAATAGGCCAACTACAAATAAAATGTTGAACATTTTCAACTGGACTTAGCCCAATTCTGGCCGTAAGTCCTCAAATTAAATTGACTGAGCACGACCGCTCCCTTAAATCAATTTACATCCGGTTCAAGGGTATATCTCTGAACTCCTCTGACACCTGTCGTTGTAATCCTTCAACGACGTCAGAGAGGTGACGGGTCCCGACGGCCATACATGCAATGGACTACTATGTCCCTAAACTGGAACAATAGAGCCAATTGCTCTCTTGTCGGATCCAAACGATCCTGTTAAGTTGATCTTAGTCTGGAGATTAGGCTAACGTATGCTTAACAAACGTTTAAGTTGATCTTAGCCTCAAATATGGCTAACGTGTCCTTAAACTAATATCCGTCCCCAAAATGGGAATGTTGGACCACTATGTCCCTAAACTGGAACAATAGAGCCCAAATGCTCTTTTGTCGGATCTAAATGATCCCGTTAAGTTGATCTTAGTCTCAAACTGGACTAACGTATCCTTAACAAACGTTTAAGTTGATCTTAGCCTCAAACATGGCTAACGTATCCTTAAACCAAAACCTCAAACCCAAATCTAAGAAAATATGGATTTGGATTAATCCACGTCCTACGGGCGACGACATAAATTAGTCTCCATATACAATCCACGGGCAACCACAAACAAAACAAACACCCACAACACGAAGTGAAATTCTGGAGAAGGAGAAAATTGTTACCGCGATGCGGTAGCGTAATTAACTGCAGGGGCTTGCGCCTGCAGGGAAGAGCGTCCCCACAATCAAAAACCCCTCGAACGAGGGGGAATCTGACGAAGTCTGCTATATCGGCCGCATCCGTCTAAACTTCCGATACATGGTGCCATAAATCAACTTGACATCTTCGGAGAGGTGGACAGATAAAACCAAATAGCATCTGCCCCGAATCTCAGGCAAGACGTCCATATCTTGGCCGCCGTTCGGAGTGGAACATCTATATTCCCAAATTCTATCGTGCTATGTTAGATATGTGTGTTGTGAGGAGATAGGTCATTACCTCGTGAGTTATCTAAAGGTATAAAGGTATTATAGAGTTCATGTCGGAAACTAAAATTTGTGGTATCTTAATGTAAAATTGCGATAAAAGATGCATATAACAATCTTTTATGATGAAACTTGTTAAAGATGTTTATTAATGTTTAATGAACAATATGTGATGATATGAAGGTATCTTGATTAAGAAAAATTATAGTTTTTTAAAGAAAAACGAATCGGAAGTCGGACTAACTCCGCTTCCGTCGGGTTTTAGTTTTGAATGTTTTTAGAATAGAGAAAAGAAGGAGAAGTAGGAACTTACTGGATGATTGGCTAGAGGAGAGAAAGAGGAAGAGGTGGGAGTTGCCTGTACGCCATTTTCGTTGTCTAAAACTCCTTGCGTTGTCGCCAGAAGTTCGTCGGAGCTTCGCCCTTTTGCTAACTCCACTTGCACACAAAAGGATCTTGGAATTTTCTTGAGAGTTTTTATTGGAAATTTCAGTGTGAAGGGGTATAAAAATAGAGTGGGTATTTATAGGGAAAATTAGGATTAGGGTGTGATAAAAATACATTTAAATTTGCATTAAAAAGGATTAAAAGGGGGTATTTTAATTCTCTGGTTAATTGCAGAGAATTTAAACAGTATAGGGTGAGTGGGGTAGGCCAAGGGGCACAGGGGGTTAAAGAAAATTAGGGTTTGGGCTCACTACCACCGGAGGCGCCGGCCCGAATTGCTATCTCGCCGGCCCGAGTCATGAGGTGGGGGCTCGTATCTTTGCCACGTGTCCACGACGCTTCAACTAACATATTGCACCTGTTAGATTATTCTGTAACTTACCCTATTACGTGTATTGCACGGGCAACTCTTGGGCATATAAAAGATTAAAAGAAAATTAAATAAAAAGAATATGTAGCTGATGGGATTTGAACTCTGTTGCTTTAGTTCAGCAGTGCAAGGTCTTACCAGTGAGCTACAAGCTCTTTCTTGCTGTTCAAAAGCAAATCAAACTTATAACTTATGCTCAGGCTCAAGTACCCCATTCTGTATTTTTTTTGAAAAAATTGTACAGAAAGTTTAGGGTTGTTACACTTTGTAACGGTGGACCCTGGCCGTTATCACGAGAGGGTCATTATGAGGGAGCGATATGCCGTGGAAGTCTTCATCCGTGAAAGTGATCAGCCTGTCCCTCCTGCACCTCTTGTGTGGCATACCGCTTGTACCCTCGATTGGGAGGATGTGGCGGTTCCCCTCACTTTCTCGAGTTGGATCCGAGGTAATAACCATGATCTGCCCGATCGTTAAATCCCCGAGAGGGGTTTGGTCATTTTGCTCCCGCTCCGCCTGCCGCTTGTCCCGCAGGTAATTCGCCAGGTGGCCTGAGCGGATCAACTCCTCGATGTAGTCACGGAGTTGTTTGCAGTTCTCTGTCGGGTGACCCTGCGACCTGTGGAAGACGCGGTATGGGCCGTGGAGTCGCTTGCCTGCTCTTTGGGTGACTGGTGGGAGCTTGAAGAACCTCTCACCCTTAGCTTCCTCCAACAGCTCGGTCTGAGAGATGTTTAGGGTAGTGTATTCATGAAACCTCGGGGAGTAAGGCTTCGGACGATCAACCTTCTTTTTCTCCTCCCTGTCCCTTTTCTTTCTGTCCGTCTGGTCGGCTCGGGGGAGGTTTGAGTTTATCTCGAACTCGAGTTGGATTTCTCACTCGGTCCAGGCTTCTACTTCGGCTATGGTCTTAGGTTGCGCTATTGCAAAAGAGCGAAGCCACTCTTTGTGCCTAAGACCCTGTTCCTCTCTAAAAGACGCGGCAAGAGAGGCAAGGTCCGTCTTGCCTGAATTTCGGGGCAGATACTAATTGGTGCTATTCGTCCACCTCTTCGAAGATGCCAAGTTGATTTATGGCACCATGTATCGAAGGTTTAAATGGATGCGGCCGATGTAGCAGACTTCGTCAGATTCCCCCTCGTTTGAGGGGTTTTTGATTGTGGGGACGCTCTTCCCTGCAGGCACAAGCCCCTGCAGTTAATTACGTTACCGTATCGCGGTAACAACTTTCTCCTTCTCCAGATGGTCACTTCGTGTCGTGTGTGTTAGTTTTGTTTGTGGTTGCCCGTGGATTGTATACGGAGACTAATTTATGTTGTCGCCCGTAGGGCGTGGATTAGTCCAAATCCGTATTTTCTTAGATTTGGGTTTGGGGTTGGGTTTAAGAATATGTTAGTCTCATTTAAGACTAAGATCAACTTAAACGTTAGTTAAGGATACGTTAGTCTAATTTTAGACTAAGATCAACTTAACGGTTTGCTAAGGACACGTTAGTCTAATTTTAGACTAAGGTCAACTTAACCATTTGTTAAGAATATATTAGTCTAATTTTAGACTAAGATCTACTTAACAGGATCATTTAGATCCAACAAAAGAGCATTTTGGCTCTATTGTTTTAGTTTAGGGACTTTGCGGTCAATTTCCAGTTTAAGGACATGGTGGTCCAATGTTAGTTTAAGGACATCTCGGTCCATTGTTGGTTTAAAGACATCGCGGTCGAGATTAAGGACATCATAGTCCGTGAGTTTAAGGACCCCATAGTCAAATGTTAGTTTAAAGACATCACGGTCGAGGTTAAGGACATCATAGTCCGTGAGTTTAAGGACCCCACAGTCCACTGTTAGTTTAAAGACATCACGGTCGAGGTTAAGGACATCATAGTCCATGAGTTTAAGGACCCCACAGTCCGATGTTAGTTTAAAGACATCACGGTCGAGGTTAAGGACATCATAGTCCATGGGTTTAAGGACCCTACAGTCCGATGTTAGTTTAAAGACATCACGGTCGAGGTTAAGGACATCATAGTCCGTGAGTTTAAGGACCCCACAGTCCGATGTTAGTTTAAAGACATCACGGTCGAGGTTAAGGACATCATAATCCGTGAGTTTAAAGACCCCACAGTCCGATGTTAGTTTAAAGACATCACGGTCGAGGTTAAGGACATCATAGTCCGTGAATTTAAGGACTTCACAGTCCGATATTAGTTTAAAGACATCACGTTCGAGGTTAAGGACATCATAGTCCGTGAGTTTAAGGACCTCACAGTCCGATGTTAGTTTAAAGACATCACGGTTGAGGTTAAGGACATCATAGTCCATGAGTTTAAAGACCCCACAGTCCAATTTAGTTTAAAGACATCATAGTCTGTGAAATGTGTGGTTGTCGGGACCCGTCACCTCTTTGAAGACATTGAGGAATTACAACGACGAATATCAAAAGAATGAAGAGATGTACCCTTAAACCAAGGTGAGTTGGTTGAAAGAGCAGATGTGCTCAATTCAAAACAAGTTGAGGACTTATGGCCAAAGTTGGGCTAAATCCAATTAAAATGTTTTAACATTTTATTTTTGTTCTGGCTATTAAGCCTTTATTTAGGCTCAGCCCTTTTAATAATGCTAGGCATTGGGCTCTGACATTTTTGTCTTGTATTGAATGCATAGCATTTATCAGAAACAAAGTTTATTCTGACAGTGCGCCACGTGGCGCGCCAGTCAAAGAGCGCATTGCGCTTCTTTCGGGTAGTGCACACGAGGAGGACACGTGTCGCGCTTAGCGCTAAGCGCTAGTTTATTAGCGCATTACACATTTATTTTATGAGCGCATTGCGCTAGTCTGTTGGCGCACCAGTGAGTGACACGTGACGCGCTTGGTGCTGGTGCTATATAGCGAGCGCAAAGCGCTTTTAGTAATGCAGCGCACACGTGAGGAGCACGTGGCACGCTTAGCGCTGAGCGCTAGCTAATGAGCGCGGTGCGCTGTGTTTGAAGTACTATTGCACTGCAGCGCTTTGCGCTGGATGAATAACACTAAGGCACTTTTAAATTAGGAGCACTAAGGCTCTTCTTAGGTTAACTTTGCGCTCTAAAAATTATCTTCTTTGATAAGAGACTTTGTCTCAAGATTCCAAGAACAAAGTTCTTAATTTATAGGAGATACTTTAATCTCTTTTTGATGAAAGGCTTTGCCTTTACGGATCTGTGATCCTAGGAGAATTGGATAATTCTCCCCCCTTTATAATGAGATGTTCATGATCTCAGAAAGACAATTTGTCTTATAGATCTATGATCTGTGAAGTAAGTACTTCTTTATTTTTATGATGAGATCTTTTTTTTATCTCTTTATATAAAAGACCTTGGTCTTTGTAGATCTATGATCTTTTAAGAAGAGAATTCTTCTCTTTAATTATGAGATGATTTCATCTCTTTGTTCATCACCATTCTTTTTACCTTGAAGAAAAATCTTCTTTCACCGAGAGCTACTTCTTCTTCTTGAGACTTTCTCAAAGTTTATGGGGGGGTTCCTCTCTCTTAGACTTGAAGTCTTGGGTCCTTTATATAGGGGAAGCTGATTTGTTGAATCAGTTAAAGAGATTTATTCTCCAATTGATTTGGGAATTTCCCCACCGTTGGATCCTTGATCCAAGGGCTTCTGATTTACAGAAGATAATCTTCTTGTTTTAACAAGATTGAGAAATCTTTCCTTCTTTACAGAATTTGTTCTGTATTTTAGTGATTTTTAATCACCACTAGATCATTGATCCAATGGTGTTCCAAATTCAGGGCACAATCTTTTCTGTTTGGAAAGATTCAACAGATTTTTATTCTTATTAACTGATGATTTAATCATATCCATTGGATATTTGATCCAACGGTGAGGAACATTTAGTTCCAGCGCTAGCGCTTATGCGCTCTGCCCATGGTGCGCTTTGCCCATGGTGCGCTAATTGGAGCGCAGCGCTCTTAGCGCTAGCGCACACGTGCTTTGCACGTGGTGCGCTACTTGGAGCGCAGCGCACCTAGAGCTAGCGCCTATGTGCTTTGCACGGGGTGCGCTAGTTGTAGTGAAGCGCTTTTATAAAACCGCGGCTGTAATTCAAATTTTGAATTCTGAACAGAGCTTTGCTCTAATTGGGGAAACAAATGCCCCCCGCCGTTGCGCTCAGGGGGCCCACACGTGGGTGCAGCGGTGGCAACATCTCGACTCTTGGATCACCCAAGGAACTGAAACGGCGCTTAGTGCCTATAAATAGGACCCTTGGCCCTTGAGATGACTTCTGTTCATCTTCAATCCTTTCTTGAAAATTTATTTTCTTCTTCAGAGCGCAGCTCTTCTTCTTAAGAATTTTTAAGGACAAAACTTTGTTGGATTAGGTAAAAGATTAAATCTTTTTGAGAAATCTTTTAGGGTTTCACCCATTAACAGAGCTTTGCTCTTCATAGATCTTTGATCTAAAGAAAATCCTTTTTAGGGTTTTATTAATAGAGCTTTGCTCTCTTGGAGTCATAGATCTAAAGGGATCTTGCTTATGATTTCTTAATCCATTAATGGAGCTTTGCTCCGTTCAGATCATATAGAAGAACTCTTAAGAGTTTGTTCATGGATCTTGAAGATCAAATTGAAATTTTATTTTTGATAGATTATTCCATCATCTTTTCAGAGCAAGGCTCTTCTTGAGGAATTTTATTCCTTCATCATTAGACTTTGACAGATGTCTGTCTAGTGAAGAGCGCTGCTCTCAATGGGAGTTTTACTCCTCTGCCCGAGGGATTTCTCATTTAATGAGAATCTCTTGAGGATTTCCTCATTTAATGTCAGTCTCATCCAATGATGAAGCTGTTTTATTAATGATGAACTGTCATCTAGATTTTATGGGTCCCCTTTAACTGCATTGCAGTGCGGTACGGATTTATAGTACCTTGTAACAGAATTTAATTTATAGCATTGGTGGCTGAAAAATTCGTTCTTTTCTGCGCAGGCATTATGTCTTCCGACACCTCCTTCCCATTCATTCGTTCAGAAGGCGGATTTCCTGAAGCACCCGTTGACCGGAAGGTTTTCGCGCTGATAAAAGACCATGACCCGGAGCATAAGAGTCTTCATCTATGGGGTAAATGGTATGATCAAATTATCATGGGTCGACGGAGCTTTTCCTGTGCGACACTCTCGGAGCCTATTTCAGCGATTGCTTATGCAGATGCGCCTCCGATAAATTTCACTGTGGAGGAGGTCAACTGGACTTCAGAAGGTCTCCTTCGGCTTTCTATTGCCGCAATACCCGTGCAGCCGCCGGTGGCTTTGGACATCCTAGGGCGACGCATATGTCAGGGCGAGTCACGCTACTGGGGACAGCCGTACAATGTAGGACTAACTCCCCGTCACCCAGCCGGGTATTTGCAGTGGGCCCGGTATATTCTATCGGCGAGGAAGCCACAGTTGATGAAGCTCGGATTGTATCCTGTCGTTTATGCTTCTTTGTTTCAATATTCCACACCCCCTACATGGTGGGTCAGGGCATTTCTGGAACAGTGGAACATCCCAACCCACACCTTCCTTCTATCAGATCGAGAAGTCTCCATTTCTTTGGAGGAGTTTGCAGAGGTCTCGGGTTTACCCGTTAGGAGGGAACATTATGAGGAATTGCTTCCCCCGGATGAGTATGTTTTCGCTACCAAATCAGTGGTAATGGGTCTTATTCCCAAGAATGCTATTCAACACAAATTTCCGAGCTTAATAAAGGTGTTGAATATGTACGAGAACCTCTCTCTTGCATCCGAAGGTCGTAGAGTTAGTTTTACGGCTTTTATCGTTGATTTTCTTCGCCCGGAAATATTGAAGGAAGAAGTCGAGAAATTCGCCAGTCTTGACGACCCCTTCGGCTTGGGTTTAGGCAATCTGCCAGCGGTGGAGGTGGATCAGAAGAGCTTTTTTTTACCTGATACCCCGGTCATCCTTTTTGCAGAACTGGCAGCTCCTGGGATCGACAAAGAAGCTTTCTTTAGGGTTCCTCGGGCTGTGGCTGAGTTGGTTTGCGCTTCCCATGCACCCTCGCCGTATAAGGCCGTCCGTCTTCTATCCTGCGCATCGGATGGTTGCTGGGATACAAGTGGCGGTGGGGATTGCTGGGTTAGCCCATATGTATTACGGCCTCAGCTTGGCGGCTGATACCATTGAGCCTGGGGTGCAGTCGGTAAACTTCCCGATGCATTATTTCACGTCATGGCTCGAGTTACACATGCTAGGTGTCTTTGGCATCTACAAGAGGCTGGGTTTTTATGACAGGTGCAGGTTCCCTCGGATCATGCGACTGGTTGGCGCTTCTTTGTGACTCCGACGCAACGGGAAGCTAGAGGCTTGCTTCTTCGCCCGCGCACGGTTGGGGCTGGCATGTCCTTTATTGATAAAGTTCTGACCGTCGGCCAAGAGTCGGGGAAGATGGTGCTGCCACCGCAGGACATATTTAAAGATGGGGCCTCTGTGTTGAAAGCTCGGGAGATCCTTCATTTATACTCCATCAGACTGGGTTTCTTAGTGTTCAGGAAAAATGATGCGGCGTTATTCATGAGATACAATCCGCACCGTTTCGCCCAGCAGATAAGTTACAATCAGGGCGTCCCACTTGAAGCCTTCTTGGCCGAGCCTGCTGCTACCGAAGAGGGAATGCGGAGCGCACTGCATCATTTCATGCGCTTGAACATAGGGTCCAACTTCTTTATCAGCGAACCGAGTTGCGTCCCAAAGGCTCTTAATGCGTACGTGGCGTGGTATCAGCATTCAATGGGCGCCGTCATCAGGGAAGAGAAGCGATTGTTGCTCGATCGCAAGGGTGCAGTGCCGGCTGGTGATCGA
Organism: Agapanthus africanus; assembly: GCA_030015575.1. NCBI lineage: Eukaryota > Viridiplantae > Streptophyta > Magnoliopsida > Asparagales > Amaryllidaceae > Agapanthus > Agapanthus africanus. Next base: position 275,631,304 of record JASDDO010000019.1, on the reverse strand, counting down.
AATGTTCCTCTGAAGCGACGGAACATTGTTCATCCTCCCCTGAGAGAGGTCATTGCAGTTGAGCCTCCACACGTGTTAAGCCCTACACGTGGGTTGCCCCCACCTAGCGTGCCTGAAAAAAAGGTGGCTGCCGCGTCCCCCGAATCGGACGTAGGAAAAGAAATTGGGACTCGTCGTCCAAAGGCGTCTACCAAACGCAAACTCATGTTATCGGCCACTGGCGCCCGTCCTCAGAAGAAAAAGAAACAAGTACTTTCTTTGGACACCATATTAGGCTCGACGCCTCCTGCTCCGTTTGGCGAAGGCTTGAGCGAATATGGGACCAACGAGGGTTTATTCGGGATGCTTGATGATACCGACTTGGAGGTCGCCATTGAAGCTTCCAAACAATCGGCCGCCCTCGAAAAGGAATTGGCCGCCCTTGCGCAGTCAGGTATATTCTATCCTTATCTCTCAGCTGTTTATTTCACTTTTTTATCATATTTTGACTGATGCCTCCTGTTTTAACAGGTGCCTCTACAGAAGAAGCCATTGCTGCTTCGCTTAAAACCTTTGAAGAGGAGGAAAGGATCCGCGCCTCATTCCCAATAGAGGCTTAGCTTGAACGACCGATGATGGATACCGTAATGGTTTTGGAGGTAAAACCTAGCCCTAGTGATAATATCTCCTTGGCGAAGGTCTTGAAAAAGCCTCATCTCCCTGTCAAAACCGAGAAGCAGCCCAAAAAACATACGACCAGGGGAAAGAAGTGATCTTCTGCGATCATTAGCTCTAGATCAAGGCGGGGGAAGAAGACCGTTACTAATCCACCGTAAGACGGTCTTCTTTTTCCTGGTTCTTTTGCCGAGGAAGCCGCACAATTGGCTGAGGCTATAAGACGCTCACAAGACGAATCCGAAAATGTAAGGATCCCGAAAAGGCCTTACCCTGCCGTCATCTTTTACGAAGACCCTCCGTGGATACGGCGACTATTCATAGGTCCTCTGGAAGAATGGGGGGAAAGGGCTCTTAAGCAGGCCGTCTCAACCGATGCCGAGGATGCACTTTCATTGTGGACCGGTGGCCACGAGTCTACCCTTGAACCTTGGCGAGCGTACCTCCTCAGGAAGGAGTGTCGGCTTGAACAAGCCATATTAGAAGCTCTCTTGCGCATCAGTATGTTCATGTGTCTCTTTGTAATATTTTGTATTGCTTGTATACATATACATATATATATATATATATCCTTATCCTCGTACAAAATTTGCAGGGACTTCGGCGATAGCAGAGAAGCTGAGTCCAAGTCGCGTCCTGACTATGGACTTCGTAGATAACCCCGATGAAGCACTAATCAGTGTGGAGGGAGTTGATGTAATTGTTGTTCCTGCGATGGAGCTTCCCTTGGTGATTCCTGCTCCCCAGGTGATTGTTCCTCTGGAAGAGGCATCTTCATTGGCCGCGGGTTCAATGGATATCCCTGGGGACAGCCCGGAGACTGCGGGACAGGTAGTCAAGGCCACCATCCTTCCATTGGAGCCTGTAGCGATGGTCACTGCTCCTCCACCGGAAGTTACTATACCGTTCCACCTCCCCGATGATGTGTCTGGGGGCACGGAGGAGGCCGCCGAAGCTACTATCCCTCCAACCCAAAGTGGGAGGAGCATCGAAGGTATTGTTCCATCTTTTATTTTAACGATCTCTTCATTATTTGAACTTTTCTGTCTTTTCAGAACTACGGGAATTGGCGGCGTCCATCGCTGGCCTGTCTCCCAGGAAGTCTTTCCAGCATCTGCTGGAACTGGCTGCTCCACAGGCGATATCCCCTCAGCGCATCATTCTATCTTCCGGACAAGGTTAGCATTGTTCGCTCCTTTCTCGATATTGTTACTTCTTTATGTAACAATGTTCATGTCTTCTGTAGTTCTGGAGGCTGATGATGAGGTTGAGGTCCTCGATGGGCCCGGAGATCTTCCAGACTCTTCTCGTATAAACGTGGGTAAGTAAAGTTTCGACGCCTTTGCATCTGTCCTCTGTTTGCAACCTTTGCTGATCATTTATCAATCTTTAACAGCTCTGCCTACTTTTACCGCATTGGAGACTCGCATTCTCATGCCGTCTGGCCCTTATGCGCTGCATGCATCCGAACGTATGGCCAAGTTAAGCCTTCACTCTTTGTTAGAGTTAATCGAAGACCTTCGTGTTGGTAGCTCGCTCACAGCCGAAGAATTTGCCGCTGAAGCCAACGGTTCTCTCCCCTTTCTCGCCACTTATCACAGTGAAGCATTTGTGCAAGTTTGGGTCGAATTCTGTCGTCGAGTGGAGGCTTGCTTGCATAGTCTTGAATGCGCACGCCTTCCTTCGGAGGTGGTGGCTGCGAAGACAAGTTTGCAGGAGTTGATTAAGCGGTACGCCGCTAATACGCTTTCCTGTGAAAAGAAGCTCCGCCGAAAGTTCTCAGAGAGGAAGCTGGCTTCAACCGCGCTAGGGGAGCTTCAAGCCGAACTTACATCTAAGACCACCCGCGCATATAAACTTTGGCAAGAGCTTCAAGCCGTAATCAAGGACGTGGTGGCTGTTGATAAAGCTGTTATCTTTACCCGGACGATGGTTGATGCTCATAAAGCTACTGACCATGAACTCGAAGGCCGGCTTGCCTCGCATCACGCCCAGCAGTCGGAAGCGGAGATCCGTCTCGCAACCATAGCCAATTTTGAAGCTGAGACCCAAGAAAGGAAGGATGAACTGATGAACCTTTTGAATCATCCGCCAACTTGAAGAGTTGTATATTTTTTATTCTTCTTTTGTACATACTCCTGAATGAGAGTATTTTTGGTTCTTTCATAAATTGTACTTTGTATTCATTTGGATTCATGAATAAAAGGCATATTTTACTTCATGATGATGTGTCCTTTTTAGTAAGTACATTTTATGGATAATCTACTTTGATTTCCTTTTAGGACAGCGATGGCTTAGGAGTCAGGTTAAGATCTGCTTCCTAAGGCTTTTCAATTTTATGAGCCATGAGGGTCTCACAAAGACTTTTCTCCCTACGAGTCGAGAGGATCTCGTAGGTGTATTTTTTTCTTAGGAATCGTGAGGATTCCTAAGTGGGTTTTCTCTCGAGAGTCGTAAGGATCTCCCAAGAGAATTTTCTTCCTTACAAGTCGAGAGGACTCGTAAGTGATTGATGAGTTGACCTACTCCCGAGTCAAAGCATTGTTTCAATAGGGAGGTCGAGGGTTGACTTTGGTTCGTCTGTGTACTGCCGAGTCATGGAACTGGAAACTTTGCCGCGGCTCCGATTTGCTGACATTGTATATTCCTACAGAGACACTGATTTCTCTGCGGGTCGACGCGGGTCGAGATGCTCTCGCCAAGAATGCTGATTTCCTTGAATTGAGGTATTTGCCAAGGACACTGATTTCCTCGGAGTTGAAACGAATTGAGGTATTCCTGCAAAGACACTGATTTCCTTGCGGGCCGATGTGAATCGAGATGCTCTCGTCAAGGACGCTGATTTCCCTGAATCGAGGAGGTGGCCAAGGACACTAATTTCCTCGGGTTGAGACGAATCGGTGTATTCTTGCAAAGACGCTGATTTCTCTGCGGGTCGACACGAATCGAGGTGCTCTCGTCAGGGACGCTGATTTCCCTAAATCGAGGAGGTGGCTAAGGACACTGATTTCCTCGGGTTGAGACAAATCGATGTATTCCTGCAAAGACGTTGATTTCTCTGCGGGTCGACGTGAATCAAGGTGCTCTCGTCAAGGACGCTGATTTCCCTGAATCGAGGAGGTTGCCAAGGACACTGATTTCCTCGGGTTGAGACGAATGATGTATTCCTACAAAGACGCTGATTTCTCTGCGGGTCGACGCGAATCGAGGTGCTCTCGTCAAGGACGCTGATTTCCCTGAATCGAGGTATTTGCCAAGGATACTGATTTCCTCGGATTGAGACGAATCGATGTATTCCTACAAAGACGCTGATTTCTCTGCGGGTCGAAGCGAATCGAGATGCTCTCGTCAAGGACGCTGATTTCCCTGAATTGAGGTATTTGCCAAGGACACTGATTTCCTCGGAGTTGAGACGAATTGAGGTATTCCTGCAAAGACACTGATTTCCTTGCGGGCCGACGTGAATCGAGATGCTCTCGTCAAGGACGCTGATTTCCCTGAATCGAGGAGGTGGCCAAGGACACTGATTTCCTCGGGTTAAGACGAATCGATGTATTCCTGCAAAGACGCTGATTTCTCTGCGGGTCGACGCGAATCGAGATGCTCTCGTCAAGGACGCTGATTTCCCTGAATCGAGGAGGTGGCCAAGGACACTGATTTCCTCAGGTTGAGACGAATCGATGCATTCCTGCAAAGACGCTGATTTCTCTGCGGGTCAACGCGAATTGAGATGCTCTCGTCAAGGACGCTGATTTCCCTGAATCGAGGTATTTGCCAAGGACACTGATTTCCTCGGATTGAGATGAATCGATGTATTCCTGTAAAGACGCTGATTTCTCTGCGGGTCGACGTGAATCGAGATGATCTCGTCAAGGACGCTGATTTCCCTGAATCGAGGAGGTTGCCGAGGACACTGATTTCCTCGGGTTGAGACGAATCGATGTATTCCTGCAAAGACGATGATTTCTCTACGGGTCGACGCGAATCGAGGTGCTCTCGTCAAGGACGATGATTTCCCTGAATCGAGGAGGTTGCCAAGGACACTGATTTCCTCGGGTTGAGACGAATCGATGTATTCCTGCAAAGACGTTAATTTCTCTGCGGGTCGACGCGAATCAAGGTGCCCTCGTCAAGGACGCTGATTTCCCTGAATCGAGGTTACCAAGGACACTGATTTCCTTGGGTTGAGACGAATCAATGTATTCCTGCAAAGACGCTGATTTCTCTGCGGGTCGACGCGAATCAAGGTGCTCTCGTCGAGGACGCTAATTTCCCTGAATCGAGGTTTTTCCAAAGACACTGATTTCCCTGAGGTTGGTTGACTTGTTTCCGAGACAGAGTCATTGGATAACGTATTTCCGAGACGGGGTCATTTGATGGCGTGTTTCCGCGGCGGGGTCATTTGATGACGTGTTTCCGCGATGGGGTCATTTGCTGACGTGTATCCGAGACGGGGTTATTTGATGACGCTGGGTTGTCTGTGAACCGTAGAGTCTTGGAACTGGGGACTTTGTCGTGGTTCCGATTGATGGTGTAACGTCTGTGTCCTGCTGGAATGAGGAGGCACACCGTTGTTGGTCTCCAGGCTGTAGATGTGGCCATTGAGATTTGGAACTAGAGATTTTGCCATGGCTCTGTTTCGTTGCAACCCTGAGGTCGGTTGTTGACGTCACGTCTGTATTAGGTTGGAGTGAAGAGAAACGCTGTTGGTGATCTCTAGGCTGTCTGTGAACCGTCGAGATTTGGAACTAGAGGACTTTGCCATGGTTCCGTTGTTTTGACCCTGGGGTCGTTTGTTGACGTCGCATCTGCATCCTGGTGGAGTAAGGAGAAACGCCGTTGGTGATCCCTAGGCTGTCTGTGAACCATCGAGATTTGGAACTAGGGGATTTTGCCGTGACTCCATTTGTTGATGTTGCGTCTGCATCCGATTGGAGGGAGGAAGAACGCCGGTGTTGATCTCTAAGATGTCGATATTGACGTCGAGACCCTGAAGCTAGGGATCTTCCTTCGCTTCGTTTGTTGACATTGTGTCTGCAATATTACGACGAATGTTGAGATTGTCTTTAGGTTATCTATGAACCGTCGAGATTTGGCTTTGCTTCGATGAAGCCTGGTGGGACGATATGGTTCCCTTCTTGTTTGTTTGTGCCCATAAATTGTATACAGGGGTCAATATGACCTCACCTGCAGGGCATAATTTTCATTTCATTTTTTTTATTCCTTTCCGCGATGCTCTATCATTTCAGCTTTTATATCGCGAAGGTCGCGATTGCCCAATCATTTCGGCTATTTTTTTACGGTGCCCAATCATTTCGGATATTTGTTTTATTTTTACTCGCTGCTTTTTATTGCGAGTTGCCCAATCATTTCGGCTATTTTGCATGCATACATTTTTACTTGTTGATTTTTTCTGCAAGTTGCCCCATCATTTCGGCTATTTCGTATGCATGTGTGGCTTATTGGCTTTTCGCTGCAAGTTCGGAATCAGACACCGATTTCGGCATCAGCACCGCTACTACTGGGATATTGCCAGGAGCGAATCATCATTTGCCTCTGTCGATATCGAGCAAAGGTAGCTTAGTAAACAGGGTTAGGATCCTGTCGACTAAGACTTTTGATTTTATGAGCCGTAAGGGTCTTATGAAGGTATTTCTCCCTACAAGTCGTGAGGATCTCGTAGGTGCGTTTTCTCCTTAGGAGTCGTGAGGACTCCTAAGTGTATGTTCTCCTGTAAGTCGTAAGGATCTTACAAGAGGGTTTTCTCCTTATAAATTGAGAGGACTTACAAGGGTTGTTCACCATATAGACATATCCCTAGTCACGGATGGGACTTTGTTAGGGAAATGTTTATTCACGCCCGTGGATTGTAAACAAGGGTCAGTATTGAGCCACTTGTAGGGCAGTATTGGAGGTTGTGGGGGCTGCTTAAGAACAGGTTCAGATCCCCGTAGCTTAAGACTTTTGAATCTTATGAGCCGTGAGGGTCTCATAAGAGGGTTCTCCTTACGAGTCGTGAGGATCTCGCAAGTGTAATTTCTCTTTAGGAATCGTAGGGATCCCTAAGTGTGTTGCTCCCTTGTGAGTCGTAAGGATCTCACGCAGGTGGTTTCTGTCACGCCCCGCTTCCCAGAGTACGCTAAATTGGGCACGTGACATAGCCAACCATGCTATCTATGGGTAGGAAGTATCCATCCACAGTCACATTACGGCTGTAGAGATATCAAGAACAAAACATAACTATCTAAAACATGTCCATAAGCCAAGATAACATGAGTCAAGAATAATAAAAGTGCGGAAGCAAAAGATCCAATACAAAATAACTGGAATGTATGTCCCATAATGCGGGCACACATCAGGAATAAACTGCATAAAATAAAGGAACTAACTACTACTGAAAATCTCACTGCTCAGCCTGCTGACTGAAGTACTCCTGCTCGGACTGCAGCAAAGGTACGGAATCTGGGCCATGCAAAACCCAGACGTCAGCGCGTCATGTCATCAAGTAATAAAATATGAACAGAGTAACAGGCAATGCAAATATAAACATGAATGAACAAGCAGGGGTAACAGTAATATAAATCAGGCAGTGCAGGGTAGTGTGCAGTGAGTAACCTAAACTGTTCTATTGGATTTTTACTCTAAAGTCTTTGAAATCAATTTGATGAATCATCGATGTAACTCAATAGTATCCCGTGCATACCCGGGACCACGGTCAAGATTCTCGGGCTGAATCCGAGACATGCCGCTAGGCACTAAAACAGGAAATATGTACAGATGAATGATGTCAGCAGCATCATCCCAAGGCTGGCCTAGCCTCTAAAACTGATCAGTAAAGGTAGTACACTGTCGAGTTACAAGTCAGGTTTCATCATTGATTTCTCCATACCCCAAGTTATATGTGTATGTCAAGTCAGGTATTCAGTAATCAAGAACTAATGCCAACACAGGATCAGGTAAGCAGGTTTGTCTGGATAGACAACAGGAACGGTCCGTGAGGACTACATGTCAGGTTTGTTGGCACTAGACACAAGATCAGGTAACGGGTCGAGTCCTGGTACATCAGGTCCAGTCAAGTAGTGTATGGTACCATGTCGGGTCAATCAATATATGTGTAGCAAATCAGGCCAGGGTGTAAAAGATATCATGTGGGTACTTATAGACAGCTAGCATAATCATGGTTATAAGTAATCAAGCATGGTTATCAACAATATAATCTAAGCAATGAATTAAACAATAAAGCAGATTCAATTAATTAGCAGTACAGTTATCAGTTGTGGTTCAGAGACGGTTTCAACATTATATGAATACAGGGTGACATTCATGGCCGTTAAATCATGTTAACTAATATTAAGAATTTCCAGGGATGCAATAATCTATAAACAGGTTCACTGGATAAAGTCACAGCTAAAACTGGTTTAGATGCGCACAAGTGTCCGATGGATTAAAACTATAGAAAGATACCATAGGCTATGTCAAAATGTGATTAAACGTATGATTGTGGTTATGAGATTTAACATTTAAATGTGATCATGTATGCAATAATTACCTTTCAAGTTCTAGATCTAAAATAATATAAACCGATGCACACGGAACATCGAAATGATATAAAACGATGTATGGGGTACTATATTTAAACTACAGGTATTAGAATATGTATACAATGATGTAAATAGCATGTAGCAAGGTTAACTTGCCTCGACGGGTCGTGAAACGGAAAACAGAACGTTACGCGTCGGCGGGGAAATCTCGCGACGTGCGCACGGTGCACGGAATGAGCCCAAACGACGAACAGTGGAGCCACACGGGTCAGGGTTCCTCGCTGGATCGTCGGGAAACGTCGCCGGCACGGCCGGATTCCGGCGAACAGACCAAAACAGTGAACATTTAAAATGCAAGAATGCATTAAAGAAAGAGAAGAGAAGAATAAGAAGAAAGAAGGGAAGGAGGATTGAGGAGGGGGTGCTCACGTTGCTCTGTAGAGGGGTTGTGATCGTCGACTGCGTCGACGGAGCTCCGGCGAATGACCTACAGGGACAGCGACCAACCACAGATCAGAACAAGAAAAGAGAAGAAGGAAAGAAGAAGAAAGAAGAAGAGGAGAAGGAGCATCGCTCACAGAGGGGTGCGCGAGGGCCAGGGGCACGGATCAAGTTCACCGGCGGCGATCCCACGGCGTGCGGCAGTGTGCAGGGGGCGCAGGGCGCGGCTGCAACTGCAAGGTGCTCGGGAGAGAGGGAAGGAGGAAGAAGAGGATGTGGAAGTGACGAGGGCGAGGAGGCGACGAGGTCTGCGACGATGGCGTCGGCGCTGGGGCAACGGCGAGGGAAGACGAGACGGCTAGGGTCTCAGGGATGGGTTCTGTGTATACTTTCTTTTTCTTTTTTTTGAAGGGGAAGGAAAGATTTAAAGAAGAAGAGAGAGAGAGAGAAGACGCGGGGAGAGAGAGAGAGAGAGGAGAGAGAAGAGGAGAGAGATAGAGAGGGAGAGAGAGATCGAGAGGAGAGAGAAAGTAAAGAGGAGATATAAAGTCGTCGTGATGCAAGGAGAGAGGAAGAGAGAAGAGAGAGAAAGCGAGACGGTGGGGCCCGGGGTTTTAAAGGAACGTTTTGATTGGCTCGTGGCCAAATAAAGGAGAAACGAGAAAGATTTGTGGGGGAAAAGTTTATAAAAGATTTTTAAAAAATGGAGAAAATATTTTCTGGTTTAAATTTCGCTGGTTAAATATTGTGTCTGTTTTAAAAGATTTTAAATAAATAGGATTTGGCGAGACGCAAAACATTTCAGAATTGCGCCCGGGTCAGGTCCAAAATTTGAATTTGAAAAATGAAAATTATTGGCGGGTTCCAAAAATTAAAATGAAAGATTTTATAATTAAAAAGCATACCCCCGAGCACGGACGCACGTACGTGTGCGTGGCCGTCCAAACACGTCCGTTTCACTGAACGGGACGAGAACACGATGCAAGGACGCTACCACAGGGTTAGGGATGCCGAGCAGGCCATGACAAGTATTTTTAATTTAATTTTAGATGACATAAATTGTTATATGCAAAATATGAATTGTCGGGGTAAACTACAACTAGCAACAGTCAAGTAAGATAAATGAAATAAATACCACACACTACACCTACGGTAACTGAAATTTATAGAACTGGACTCGGTTGTTACATTATACCCAACTAGAAAAAGAATTTCGTCCTCGAAATTCCAAGAATACAAAAGATAGACGACAAACATCTACAAGAAAAGATGAGGAAATTTCTGCCGGATTTCATCTTCTCGTTCCTAAGTGGACTCTCCATGCGAGCGATTACCCCAAGAAACAAGTACAAGAGGGATAACCTTGTTCTTAAGAACCTTTTCTCTTCGATCCACAATTTCAGCCGGTCGCTCCTCAAAAGTCAAGTCTTCTCGTACCGTCAGCTCCGAATGATCCAATACATGTGTTTCATCTCGAACATACTTACGGAGTTGAGATACGTGAAACACTTCGTGCACATTCGCCAAGAATTACGGTAACGCCAAACGATACGCTACCTCACCAACACGTTCCAAGATCTCAAAGGGTCCAACGAATCGAGGACTGAGCTTTCCTCGACTTCCAAAACGAATCACCCCTCTAGTCGGTGATATCTTCAAGAATACCAAATCACCCACGGCGAACTCTAGAGGTCTTCTCGACGTATCTGCACAACTCTTCTGTCTGTCTTGAGCTGCTTTCATATGGTTTCTGATAGTGTTAACTTTCTCAACTGTCTGCACAACCAAATCTGGTCCCAACAATCTTCGTTCACCGACATCGTCCCAACAAACAGGTGAACGGCATTTTCGACCATACAAAGCTTCAAATGGAGCCATCTGAATAGTTGCCTAGAAACTGTTGTTGTAAGAAAACTCCACCAAATGTAGATGATCCTCCCAAGAACCCTTGAAGTCCAACATGCACGCTCTCAACATATCTTCAAGAGTTTGGATCGTTCTCTCCGACTGACCATCAGTTTGAGGATGATAAGCTGTGCTAAACTTCAATCGAGTCCCCAAACTTTCCTGTAAACTCCGCCAAAAGTGTGATAAAAACCGAGTGTCCCGATCGGACACGATACTCACCGGTACTCCATGCAATCTTACAATCTCCTGTATGTACCGCTCCGCCAAAGTCTCTGTTGATTGACCAACCCGAAAAGGAATGAAATGAGCTGCTTTGGTCAAACGATCAACAATCACCCATACTGCATTGTTGCCTTTTGGACTCCGCGGTAGAGCTGTCACGAAATCCATGGTTATATGTTCCCACTTCCACTGAGGAATCGGAAGTGGCTGCAATAAACCAGCAACCCTTTGATGTTCAGCCTTAACTTGCTGACACACCAAGCACTTTGCCACAAAGCGAGCAATCTCCCGCTTCATGCCTTCCCACCAGAAATGCTGTCGTACATCTCAGTACATCTTCGTGCCTCCCGGATATACGGAATAAGCTGAACTGTGTGCCTCCTTCATAAGTTCTTCACGAATATCTCCCTTTGGCACACACAAACGGCTGCCATACCTCAACGAACCATCTTCGTGGATCAATTAATCTGTTCGTAGTCCGGCTTCAACCTGTCCTCGAAACTTTTGCAATCTAGGATCCTGCGATTGCGCTGCTTTAATATTCTCAATCAGCGACGAATGTACCTGCAGCTGCATCAACTGTCCCGAAGAATGCGGTAGCACAACCTCCAAATCAAATCTTCGAAAGTCTTCAATGAGGTCCTTCTGCGTAGTCAACATCTGAATTGCTGGTAACCGACTGAGCGCATCCGGCACAACATTAACCTTCCCCAGATGGTACTTAAGATCAAGATCGTAGTCAGCCATCAGCTCTAACCATCTACGCTGCCTCATATTAAGCTCCTTCTGCGTGAACACATACTTCAAACTCTTATGATCCGTGAAAACTTCGACCCTTTCGCCCAAAAGGTAGTGTCTCCAAATCTTCAGAGCGAAAATCACAGCCGCAAGCTCCAAGTCGTGAGTTGGGTAATTCTTCTCATGGGTCTTCAGCTGTCTTGATGCGTACGCTACAACCTTCCTATGCTGCATCAAAACACATCCCAATTCTTTCCCAGATGCGTCGCTGTGAATTACCAATCCTTCGGAATTGTCTGGCACGGTCAGAATAGGGGCGGTTATCAATCTCTGCTTCAACGTCTCAAAAGATGACGCACATTTATCCGTCCACACAAAAGGTACCTCCTTGCGCGTAAGCTTGGTCAACGGCTCCGCCAGACGAGCAAAGTTCTCCACAAATCTTCTGTAATATCCGGCGAGTCCAAGAAAACTTCTTATCTCCGCAACATTCTTTGGAATCGGCCAATCTCGAACTGCTGCAATCTTTTCTGGATCGACGGCGATTCCATCGCCAGACACAACATGCCCCCAAAACTTTACTTCTTCCAGCCAAAACTCGCACTTGCTCATCTTCGCATATAACTTCTCTTGTCTCAGCGTCTGCAGTGCGATCTTCAGATGTTCAGCATGCTCTTCCATACTCTTCGAGTAAACCAGAATATCGTCGATGAATACCACAATAAACTGGTCCAAGAATGGTGAAAAGATTCGGTTCATCAAGTCCATGAATATAGCCGGTGCATTCGTTACTCTGAAGGGCATCACTAAGTACTCGTAATGTCCATACCGAGTTCGGAACGCCGTCTTGCAAATATCTTCTGCTTTCACTCGGACCTGATGATATCCGGATCGCAAATCCAGCTTCGAAAATACCCTCGCGCCACTAAGCTGCTCAAAAAGTTTGCCAATGCGAGGGATCGGGTACTTGTTCTTAATAGTCACCCGGTTTAATTCTCGATAGTCGATGCACATCCTTTTCGTGCCATCTTTCTTCTTAACTAGAAGAACTGGAGCTCCCCAAGGCGAGTTACTACTTCGAATCCAACCATTCTCAAGCAATTCAGCAACCTGTTTCTTGACTTCTTCCAACTCCGCTAGTGCCATTGGATAATGCGCTTTAGATACTGGCGCTGCACCAGGAATAAGATCAATTGCGAACTCCACGTCTCGCTTCGGCGGTAATCCCGATATATCTTCAAACACGTCCATAAAATCGTGAACAACAGCTGGCTCTTCACTTCCGTCAACCTCCATTGATGCAAGAATATTATTTGTCGGCCTAGCCCTAAACTCGACTGGCCCGACAGAACTGCTTCCTCCAGCGAAGGTAAACTCGGGATGTCCGGGAATCTGGAAAATTACTTTCTTTGCCCTACAATCAATGTGAGCGTGGAACGTGCCAAGAAAATCCATTCCCAAGACAACTTCGTAGCTACCCGTATCAATCACCAAGAAATCTGCAAAAAGCTCCCGTCCGCACACAACAACTGTACAATCTTTACATTCCCTACTAGATATGATTTTCCCATTCCCAGTGTGTATGTCCCAGAAACTAGACAGTGTCGTGCAGACAATCGAGTGTGTAGCTATAAACTTGGATGACATAAAACAATGTGATGCACCAGAATCAAATAACGCTAATGCGGGAAAACCATGAACGAGTAGAATACCTGAAACAACTTCTCCCGAAGCCTTAGCTTCCTCAGCCGTCAAGGTAAAAGCTCGAGCCTGATTAGGTCCTTGAGTCAGCTGCTTCTGTCCCTGGAACGGTCTCTGCGGAGGCTTCTGAAAATCATCCTTCGTACGAAACTTCGACGGACATGAGTTAACAGTGTGATCTGCCGCTCCACAAACCAAACAGAGTCCCTGCCTCCTTCGACAATCCTTTTGCACGTGGCCAGGTAAATGGCAGTAGTTGCAAGTCACGCTCTTTCTCTGGTCAACTACATCACGCTTCTTCATCGGTGTTATGCCACGACGGTCCACTGGAATACTTCTGCGACCATGAGCTCGGTTTGGTACAAATGCCGGCTTCCTTATCGCAACTGCTGTCTGCTGTGAACTCCCAGTCTTCCCCGATAGGCTCTGCTGTTCTCGGGCTGCCGTAAGTACCAGTGAGAAAGTGGTCAAACCCAGGGAGAAAATCTGCCTCTGGATATCCACATCCAAGCTGCGCATGAACCTCCTTGCTCTGTCTGCATCGTTGGCAACTAAAGGTCCAGCGAATCTACTGAGCCGTATCCACTCTGCTGCATGTACGTCTACGGGTGCCCCATTCTGCTTCAGACTGATGAATTTCTCTTCCATTTCCTCCCGTGCAGTCCGCGGGAAGAACTTCTCCAGGAAACTCTTCGAAAAATCCGCCCACTTGATCGGCTTGGGCAAGCGGGTCTCCTCCACAAGCCACCATTCACGAGCGTAGTCCACTAACTGAATACGTACCACATCTACCCTTTTATCTTCCGGGATCTGCGCCGCAATAAGTAAGTTCTCCGTGTCAACTAGCCACTGCTCCGCTGGCAACAGCTCCTCCAAACCAGTAAAGACAGACGGACCCAATCGCCTGAAATCTGCTACGGTCCCCATACGATCAACTGGTTTAGCTCCAACATTGTTCACAGACTGCTGAACGGTTTGCAGACCTTCCTGAAATGATTCAGCTTGCTACTGGATCAGCTCGGTCTGCCTCTTTTGATTCTCCAGCATTCCCCGTATCACTCCAAGCATGGCGGTTTCGTCAACACGCCTTTGGTACGTCTTCAGATTCTTGCCTGCCATACTCCTGAAATCAAAACACCCAAGATTAGCATGATAACAAATTTACAATATGGATCAAGGCTAGAACTCCAACTTACTTAAATAGAGTACCGCATTGTAACCATGCCGCGGTATCATAGCTACAATTACATAACTCCACCCAAGTCGCCTAAGCTCTAGAGATAACAAGGAATTAGGTTTTAAGTCGATATGCAAAGGAAGTTTGCACATCGTAAAAGATATAATCAGGAAGGACTTGATTCAAGAATGGTAAACGGCAAGGTGGAAGGACATGTTTCCTAAATACGGGTATTCTGATTCGTGTATTGGGTACAATACCCAACTACAAAAAGAATCAACCCGACTATCCTATGCTCTGATACCAAAAGAACCATGTCATGCCCCGCTTCCCAGAGTACGCTAAATTGGGTACGCGACATAGCCAACCATGCTACCTGTGGGTAGGAAGTATCCATCCACAGTTACATTACGGCTGTAGAGATATCAAGAGCAAAACATAACTATCTAAAACATGTCCATAAGCCAAGATAATATGAGTCAAGAATAATAAAAGTGCGGAAGCAAAAGATCCAATACAAAATAACTGGAATGTATGTCCCATAATGCGGGCTCACATCAGGAATAAACTGCATAAAATAAAGGAACTAACTACTACTGAAAATCTCACTGCTCAGCCTGCTGACTGAAGTACTTCTGCTCGGACTGCAGCAAAGGTACGGAATCTGGGCTATGCAAAACCCAGACGTCAGCGCGTCATGTCATCAAGTAATAAAATATGAACAGAGTAACAGGCAATGCAAATATAAACATGAATGAACAAGCAGGGGTAACAGTAATATAAATCAGACAGTGCAGGGTAGTGTGCAGTGAGTAACCTAAACTGTTCTATTGGGTTTTTACTCTAAAGTCTTTGGAATCAATTTGATGAATCATCGATGTAACTCAATAGTATCCCGTGCATACCCGGGACCACAGTCAAAATTCTCGGGCTGAATCCGAGACATGCCGCTAGGCACTAAAATAGGAAATATGTACAGATGAATGATGTCAGCATCATCATCCCAAGGCTGGCCTAGCCTCTAAAACTGATCAGTAAAGGTAGTACACTGTCGAGTTACAAGTCAGGTTTCATCATTGATTTCCACATACCCCAAGTTATATGTGTATGTCAAGTTAGGTATTCAGTAATCAAGAACTAATGCCAACACAGGATCAGGTAAGCAGGTTTGTCTGGATAGACAACAGGAACGGTCCGTGAGAACTACATGTCAGGTTTGTTGGTACTAGATACAAGATCAGGTAACGGGTCGAGTCATGGTACATCAGGTCCAGTCAAGTAGTGTATGGTACCATGTCGGGTCAATCAATATATGTGTAGCAAATCAGGCCAGGGTGTAAAAGATATCATGTGGGTACTTATAGACAGCTAGCATAATCATGGTTATAAGTAATTAAGCATGGTTATCAACAACATAATCTAAGCAATGAATTAAACAATAAAGCAGATTCAATTAATTAGCAGTACAGTTATCAGTTGTGGTTCAGAGACGGTTTCAACATTATATGAATACAGGGTGACATTCATGGCCGTTAAATCATGTTAACTAATATTAAGAATTTCCAGGGATGCAATAATCTATAAACAAGTTCACTGGATAAAGTCACAGCTAAAACTGGTTTAGATGCGCACAAGTGTCCGATGGATTAAAACTATAGAAAGATACCATAGGCTATGTCAAAATGTGATTAAACGTATGATTGTGGTTATGAGATTTAACATTTAAATGTGATCATGTATGCAATAATTACCTTTCAAGTTCTAGATCTAAAATAATATAAACCGATGCACACGGAACATCGAAATGATATAAAACGATGTATGGTTTACTATATTTAAACTACAGGTATTAGAATATGTATACAATGATGTAAATAGCATGTAGCAAGGTTAACTTGCCTCGACAGGTCGCGAAACGGAAAACAGAACGTTACGCGTCGGTGGGGAAATCTCGCGACGTGCACACGGTGCACGGAATGAGCCCAAACGACGAACAGTGGAGCCACACGGGTCAGGGTTCCTCGCTGGATCGTCGGGAAACGTCGCCGGCACGGCCGGATTCTGGCGAACAGACCAAAACAGTGAACATTTAAAATGTAAGAATGCATTAAAGAAAGAGAAGAGAAGAATAAGAAGGAGGATTGTAGAGGGGGTGCTCACGTTGCTCTGTAGAGGGGTTGTGATCGTCGACTGCGTCGACGGAGCTCCGGCGAACGACCTACAGGGACAGCGACCAACCACAGATCAGAATAAGAAAATAGAAGAAGGAAAGAAGAAGAAAGAAGAAGAGGAGAGGGAGCATCGCTCACAGAGGGGTGCGTGAGGGCTAGGGGCACGGATCAAGTTCACCGGCGGTGATCCCATGGCATGCGGCAGTGTGCAGCGGGCGCAGGGCGCGGCTGCAGCTGCAAGGTGCTCGGGAGAGAGGGATGGAGGAAGAAGAGGATGTGGAGGCGACGAGGGCGAGGAGGCGACGAGGTCTGCGACGATGGCGTCGGTGCTGGGGCAACGGCGAGGGAAGACGAGGTGGCTAGGGTCTCAGGGATGGGTTCTGTGTATACTTTCTTTCTTTTTTTTGAAGGGAAGGAAAGATTTAAAGAAGAAGAAGAGAGAGAGAAGACACGGAGAGAGAGAGAGAGAGAGAGAGAAGAGGAGAGAGATAGAGAGGGAGAGAGAGATCGAAAGGAGAGAGAAAGTAAAGAGGAGATATAAAGTCGTCGTGATGCGAGGAGAGAGGAATAGAGAAGAGAGAGAACGCGAGACGGTGGGCCCCGGGGTTTTAAAGGAACGTTTTGATTGGCTCGTGGCCAAATAAAGGAGAAATGAGAAAGATTTGTGGGGGAAAACTTTATAAAAGATTTTTAAAAAATGGAGAAAATATTTTCTGGTTTAAATTTCGCTGGTTAAATATTGGGTCTGTTTTAAAAGATTTTAAATAAATAGGATTTGGCGAGACGCAAAACATTTCAGAATTGCGCCCGGGTCAGGTCCAAAATTTGAATTTGAAAAATGAAAATTATTGGCGGGTTCCAAAAATTAAAATGAAAGATTTTATAATTAAAAAGCATACCCCCAAGCACGGACGCACGTACGTGTGCGTGGCCGTCCAAACACGTCCGTTTCACTGAACGGGACGAGAACACGATGCAAGGACGCTACCACCGGGTTAGGGATGCCGAGCAGGCCATGACAAGTATTTTTAATTTAATTTTAGATGACATAAATTGTTATATGCAAAATATGAATTGTCGGGGTAAACTACAACTAGCAACAGTCAAGCAAGATAAATGAAATAAATACCACACACTACACCTACGGTAACTGAAATTTGTAGAACTGGACTCGGTTGTTACAGTTTCTCCTTACAAAGTCGAGAGGACCTTGCAAGTGTCTTTTAACGAGATTGCGCCCTTTCGGGTTTTCACAAAACTCGCCGGTAGCCCTGCTGTTTTTACTCACGGAGCCCTTTCGGGTTTTCATCCGTGCCCTTTTTGCTTGTGGACATACCATTTTCCTTTTCTTTTCTTTTTTTATTCTAACGAGGTTGCGCCCTTTCGGGTTTTCACAAGACCCGCCGGTAGCCCTGCTGTTTTTACTCACGGGGCCCTTTCGGGTTTTCATCCATGCCCATTTTGCTTATGGACATACCGTTTTCTTTTTTCTTTCTTCTTTTTTTTTATTCTCTTTTTTTATCAGCTTTGGGATGCTGCAGCCCACCGTAGTTTATCGACATCTCGGTCAACGACTAGTTTTAGGACGTAGTGGCCCGTTGTTAGTTTAACGACGTTCCGGTCCGTCGTCAGTTTGAGGACGTTCCGGTCCGTCGTCAGTTTGAGGACGTTTCGGTCCGCTGTCAGTTTAAGGACGTTTCGGTCCGCTGTTAGTTTAGGGAAATTGCGGTCCATCGTTAGTTTAGGGACATTGCGGTCCACTGTAGCTTTGAGGCGAAGTTTCGCCAAATGCTTTATAAACAAGTAGGTTTCTCCTTGATAGACCTTGTCACATAATCCAAGGGTTTTGGCACTGCTCCTGCCCCCAGCTCCTCTACGCTATCTCCTAACGCCGAGTGAGCTGCTTTGTTACTTAACGACAAATCGATCATGTGGCAACTTGCCACATAATCTTTGGATTCTTCTGATAAGTCGTCTCCCTCATCATTGTCGTTATCTTCATTCTCAAGGATGTGACTGAGGAACTCTTGAAGCGTGACTGGGGTTCGCGCCCTTTGGTTGTATTCTTTCAGCGCATCAATATGCTTTTGCAGATCCATGCGCTTGTCGTTAGACAGCGCGGGCTTTTTGCTCTTCTTTTTTTTCTTCGAAGACTGTGACGGCTGGGCCCGAATGTTTTGTCCACCATCACTATTAATTCCCAATGTTGGGCGTGGTTTCAGCATCTCCTCGATGATCTCCGGCTCTAGCGGGCTTTTCCACCTGCTTGCTGGACATATTTGAAGATCTTTCAGCATTCTTTTAGTTTTTGCCGAAAGAACAACTTCCCATGGAGCTTCCTCTATGAATGAGCACGATGCCCCTGGCATGTCCATCTTTTTCGGAGCATGTGGTTGTGGCAGGTTCACCTTCCAATTTTCAGACAACGCGAACTTGCCTTGCTGGTATTGGTCTTCAACCCAATTTTTGAAGACGTAGCAATCTTCGAGTGGATGGCCCAATACTCGATGGTAAGGGCAGTAATTGGGATCGTTGACGTCACTCGGTTGCGGTGGGTGTCTCGACTCCAGTAGAGTGATGAGCCCATTGCGCACTGCCAGTTCGAACAGTCTCTTTGTTTTATCTCGGGGAAACGAGTAAGGCCGTCTCAATTTCTGATCGAGGGATTGCAGCTTGTTGCTTTGGCGAACAACCGCTCTCAGGCCACTCCGTTGTTGTTGAGCGTTAGCGACAACGATCGCTTTCCCTTTTCCTTTCTCATTTCGAGAGTCTGGCTTTGGAGGAGATGGTCTATGACCCATCTGGTCCATTTGGGCCAGTTTGTCGATCAAGACCTGGAAAGTGGTCGGCTTGAAGAACATCATGAACTGGGAAATAGTCGCGTGAGGGTCGAGAGTGCCCACGAACATACCCACCGCCGGTGCTTCTTCGATACGCTGTTCGCACTTTGACCACAGATTTCGCCATCGGATTGCATATTAAACCCAAGTTTCGCCCGGCTTTACCCTTGCAATGATCAATGTCGTTATTGGGGTGCGTTCACTAGCACTTGCGAATCGCTGGGTGAACAACAACTCCATTTCTGCGAAAGTTTTGACGGAGTCGTTTGGAAGCTCGGAGTACCACTCAAACGCCATCTCCGATAAACTGCCGACGAATTGGCGGAGCAAGAGCTTATCATCGCCACCAGTATTGCCACAGAGAGCCCTGAACTGAGCGACATGTTGATGGGGATTTCCTGTCCCATTGTACACATAGAATTTGGGGATCGTGTAGCCCGGCGGGTACTTTATTTGATCATACCAGCCTGGATATGGTCGCCCAGTTTTAACGACTTGCCGGACGCTTCATTCGCCTGGTGAGCTCGTATTTGCTGAGCAATGTAGTCGTCCAGAGTGGCCTTGGAAATGGTTTCCTCTTTGGCTGCTGAAAGAGCCGGAGGAGGGTTTGATGTCTCCCCTCTGTCGTCTTCAATAATGATCGGAGGGTCTTCAGCCGGAGGGTCCGGCTGGATCATCATGCCCACCATATCTTGGAATAGAAGGGCCATTTGTTTTATATTGGCTGCTTGTTCCGCGGCCTCTTTGTCCTTCTTCTCAAGCATTCTCCGAAGGAATTCAGCATCAGTTTCCTGCTCACGGCGCTGCTCTGAGGATGTCTTCAGGCTTGCTTTTGGTCCCGTAAGTGCGGCCATGGCTGTTAGCATCTCTTGGAGCTTTTGTTGTTGTTGCTCCTGAGACTTAGTCACTGATTGTGTAAGCGGTCGATGACCTGTGGAGATACGGCTATCCTCTTTTCCGGATGCCATATAAATGGTATGCACCACCATGCCCCCAGACTTAGGGCGTTTAGGCTCAGTAGTCTTGCGATTCGTCGCAGACTCAGGGATTTTCTCTGGCCTTCTCCTCTTGTGAGCGGTCGAAGTTGATGGGGCCGTTGCAGTGGGTACCCAAGTAGCTGTCGCCTTTTATGGCTTGACATGATGGTCCTCTTCTCGCTAAACTTTCACCTTTTTCTGTCGGCGAGAGTAATCTTGATCAATCACCGAGTCCTGAACATGTCGCCAAACTTTGTAAATTTTAGAGGACAGCCGTTGAGGGGGCTGCTCCAGCTTCGCCTTTGTGGCATTCTCCATAGGTGGAGGAGATCTTTTCAGCACAACAGTCGGGGAGTTCTTGCAGACCCTCCTCAGTGGTTCAAAGCTATTCCTAGTTGGAACAGAAGCGTCGACTTCCACCATTGGAGCCGGCGGAGTCAGTCCAGAAGGGGAATTGCCCCCAGCTTTCCTCACTCGGCGCCAGCGACGACGTCGAGCATGTCGTGTGGCCGGGATCACCTCTGCTGTTGGATCAGCTTTTCCCTGCCCCTGCTTTGAAGAGAGGCTGTTATTGGCGCTAGCCGGTTGAAGACTGACGTCCGTTGAGAGAGGATAGTCGGTCTTGCGAAGGCTGACTTTTGAACAGGGGAAGAAGCCTTCGTGACTTCGCATGGAGTAGGAGCTGGAATGGCCAACCTTGTGAAAACTGACTTCTTGGCAGAAGAAGCCTCTGCGATGATTTCGTCCGCTTGAACCGGGATGGCTATCCGCTTAGAGATGGCTGCTTCAGGTATCACGGGCTTGTTAGCGTTCTGGCCCAGTCTGCTGAAAACTGAGGCAGTGGAGTTGGGCGACCCGTTGAGAGGGGCCCCGGTAATGTTAAATCGATCAAAGACCGACTTCTTTGGGGCTTCTTGCGGCAGTATCGGGGCATTGAAGCTTATGGGTGGGATCATAGTCCCAAAGAGCAGCTCAGTGGTGGCCTGAGTTACTTGGTCCATCGGCATCGTGAACAGGGAGGCCGCCTGGGGCCCGTAAGTTACACCTCCAGATGAGGCGGAACGGGAGTTGCAGTTAGTGCAGTTTGAAGCCATTGATCTTCTGTTTTCTGCACGGAGCAAGACACCAAATCTTAGTACCTCGAATCCATAGGCAACCATAGCAAACCACGATTCGTTCGCGGACACGACACACGAAGTGTGGAGTGGAAAAAGGAAAAGGTCCCACCGGGCATGCCAGAATTTGTTTCCCTCCGAAAGATGCGGCAAGAGACGCAAGGTCCGTCTTGCCTGAATTTCGGGGAAGATGCTAATTGGTGCTATCCGTCCACCTCTCCGAAGATGCTAGGTTGATTTATGGCACCATGTATCGAAGGTTTAAACGGATGCGGCCGATATAGCAGACTTCGTCAGATTCCCCCTCGTTTGAGGGGTTTTTGATTGTGGGGACGCTCTTCCCTGCAGGCGCAAGCCCCTGCAGTTAATTACGCTACCGCATTGCGGTAACAACTTTCTCCTTCTCCAGATGATCACTTCGTGTCGTGTGTGTTTGTTTTGTTTGTGGTTGCCCGTGGATTGTATACGGAGACTAATTTATGTTGTCGCCCGTAGGGCGTGGATTAGTCCAAATCCGTATTTTCTTAGATTTGGGTTTGGGGTTGGGTTTAAGGATACGTTAGTCTCATTTAAGACTAAGATCAACTTAAACGTTAGTTAAGGATACGTTAGTCTAATTTTAGACTAAGATCAACTTAACGGTTTGCTGAGGACACGTTAGTCTAATTTTAGACTAAGGTCAAGTTAACCATTTGTTAAGGATACATTAGTCTAATTTTAGACTAAGATCTAGTTAACAGGATCATTTAAATCCAACAAAAGAGCATTTTGGCTCTATTTTTTTAGTTTAGGGACTTTGCGGTCGATTGCCAGTTTAAGGACATGGTGGTCCAATGTTAGTTTAAGGACATCTCGGTCCATTGTTAGTTTAAAGATATCACGGTCGAGGTTAAGGACATCATAGTCCGTGAGTTTAAAGACCCCACAGTCCAATGTTAGTTTAAAGACATCACGGTCGAGGTTAAGGACATCATAGTCCATGAGTTTAAGGACCCCACAGTCCGATGTTAGTTTAAAGACATCACGGTCGAGGTTAAGAACATCATAGTCCGTGAGTTTAAGGACCCCACAGTCCGATGTTAGTTTAAAGACATCACGGTCGAGGTTAAGGACATCATAGTCCATTATTTTAAAGACATCACGGTCGAGATTAAGAACATCATAGTCCGTGAGTTTAAGGACCCCACAGTCCGATGTTAGTTTAAAGACATCACGGTCGAGGTTAAGGACATCATAGTCCGTGAGTTTAAGGACCCCACGGTCCGATGTTAGTTTAAAGACATCACGGTCGAGGTTAAGGACATTATAGTCCGTGAGTTTAAGGACCTCACAGTCCGATATTAGTTTAAAGACATCACGGTCGAGGTTAAGGACATCATAGTCCGTGAATTTAAGGACCCCACAGTCCGATGTTAGTTTAAAGACATCACGGTCGAGGTTAAGGACATCATAGTCCATGAGTTTAAGAACCCCACAGTCCAATGTTAGTTTAAAGACATCATAGTCTGTGAAATGTGTGGTTGTCGGGACCCGTCACCTCTTTGAAGACGTTGAGGAATTACAACGATGAATATCAAAGGAATGAAGAGATGTACCCTTGAACAAAGGTGAGTTGGTTGAAAGAGCAGATGTGCTCAATTCAAAACAAGTTGAGGACTTATGGCCAAGGTTGGGCTAAGTCCAATTAAAATGTTTTAACATTTTATTTTTGTTCTGGCTATTAAGCCTTTATTTGGGCTCAGCCCTTTTAATAATGTTAGGTATTGGGCTCTGACATTTTTGTCTTGTATTGAATGCATAGTACTTATCAGAAACAAAATTTGTTCTGACAGTGCGCCACGTGGCACGCCAGGCGCGTTGCGCCAGTCAAAGAGCGCATTGCGCTTCTGTTGGGTTGCGCACACGAGAAAGACACGTGTCGCCCTTAGCGCTAAGCGCTAGTTTGTTAGCACATTACGCTTTTAATTTATGAGCGCATTGCGCTAGTATGTTGGCGCACCAGTGAATGACACGTGGCGCGTTTGGCACTGGTGTCATATAGTGAGCGCAAAGCGCTTTTAGTAATGCAGCGCACATGTGAGGAGCACGTGGCGCGCTTAGCGCTGAGCGCTAGCCAATGAGCGCGGTACGCTGTGTTTGAAGTACTATTGCACTGCAGCGCTTTGCGCTAGATGAAGAACACTAAGGCACTTTTAAATTAGGAGCACTAAGGCTCTTCTTAGGTTAATTTTGCGCTCTAAAGATTATCTTCTTTGATAAGAGACTTTGTCTCAAGATTCCAAAAACGAAGTTCTTAACTTATAGAAGATACTTTAATCTCTTTTTGATGAAAGGCTTTGCCTTTACGGATCTGTGATCCTAGGAGAATTGAATAATTCTCCCCCCTTTATAATGAGATGTTCATGATCTCAGAAAGACAATTTGTCTTATAGATCTATTATCTGTGAAGTAAGTACTTCTTTATTTTTATGATGAGATCTTTTTTATCTCTTTATATAAAAGACCTTGGTCTTTGTAGATCTATGATCTTTTAAGAAGAGAATTCTTCTCTTTAATTATGAGATGATTTCATCTCTTTGTTCATCACCATTCTTTTTACCTTGAAGAGAAATCTTCTTTCGTCGAGAGCTACTTCTTCTTCTTGAGACTTTCTCAAAGTTTATGCGGGGGGAAGGGGGGGTTCCTCTCTCTTAGACTTGAAGTCTTGGGTCCTTTATATAGGGGAAGCTGATTTGTTGAATCAGTTAAAGAGATTTATTCTCCAATTGATTTGGGAATTTCCCCACTGTTGGATCCTTGATCCAAGGGCTTCTGATTTACAGAAGATAATTTTCTTATTTTAACAAGATTGAGAAATCTTTCCTTCTTTACAGAATTTGTTCTGTATTTTAGTGATTTTTAATCACCACTAGATCATTGATCCAACGGTGTTCCAAATTCAGGGCACAATCTTTTCTGTTTGGAAAGATTCAACAGATTTTTATTCTTATTAACTGATGATTTAATCATATCCGTTGGATATTTGATCCAACGGTGAGGAATATTTAGTTCCAACGCTAGCGCTTATGCGCTCTGTCCATGGTACGCTTTGCCCATGGTGCGCTAATTGGAGCGCAACGCTCTTAGCGCTAGCACACACGTGCTTTGCACGTGGTGTGCTACTTGGAGTGCAGCGCACCTAGAGCTAGCGCCTATGTGTTTTGCACGCGGTGCGCTAGTTGTAGCGAAGCGCTTTTATAAAAGCGCAGCTGTAATTCAAATTTTGAATTCTGAACAAAGCTTTGCTCTAATTGGGGAAACAGACCCGACCTCAGCGCGGTGAAGACTGTTTCATCACGGTGCTCGGGGACCTCGAGGAGGGCATTATAGAAGCGGATGACATATCTTTTAAAGGATTTTTTTGTCTTCGCTCTTGATGGTGAATAGGTAGTTGACCATCCTTTTCTATCGTCGATTCCCGACGAAGTGACCGAGGAATTGGATGGCCAGTTCATCGAAGGTCGAGATGGAGTGTGGCGTAAGTCCTCGGAACCAGTCCCGGCCAGCCCGGATGAGGGTGGTGGGGAAAGCTCGGTATTGAGCCGTGTCAGAGTTATCCTGGAAGCTCATGCTCGCCGTAAATACGTCTAGGTGGTCTTTCGGGTCGGATTTCCCGTCGAAGAGGGCCACTTTTGGCAGCTTGTTCCTGAACGAGACGTGCTTGGTAAGCAGCTCTTCTGTGAAGGGCTTTGTTAGCGAGTTGCCGGAGTACCTGGCCTTTTCGCCGGACGTGTAGCCATCCCTTCGTATGCCTTCGATCTTCTTCTCGAGGGCTTCAAGTCGGTGGTGGTACCCCGAGGATTCTACACAGTCGGAGTGGTGGCTACCCCCGCTTTGGGTCTGCGTGATGATGCGACTTTGATTTCGCTCTAGCAAGTGTCTCAAATCCTCGGGCGAGGCCCTCCTCGAGTAGTCCCTTCGCTCGTTGTTCGCGTGATCCCGACAAGAGTGGGGGTGTCGGTCATGCCTGGAAGCAGGTGAGCTGACCGACACCTCCTCAAGGGGAGAGAGCGCGCGGTAGGCATTGGAGTGACGGTGCAGTCTTCCCTGGGATCGTGGTGTGGAGCTGTTCGGCGCCCAGCGGGTCATGGAATCAATCCCCGCATGTGGGTCAGGGTGGCCGGAGTCAGCCCGCCGGCGCTCGGTTGTGCTGAGGTGAGGGTGAGTGAGCTCGAGGGCTCGAGCGTGCCCATCCGTCCTCCTATGGACGTCGTTATTCCAGGAAAGGGGAGTCGCGGTCTGGTGGGTAGGGCTCGCCACTTGAACTCGGACGAAGGCATCCACCAGCGATGTGAGCCTGTCTATCCGGACGGATAAGACGTTGATGGCGTTAGGAGTGGGAGACGAGCCACTCCCGCCTCCGTTGTGGCGACTCATATTCGGACCGTCGCGGTTGTCGCTCGCCATCGGGTCGAGGGCGGAAGATTAACTTTTAGATGGATGCTTCTGAAGCGTTCCCACATACGACGCCAGCTGATGGAGCTGGGATCTTCTTCAGATGTTGTCCTCCGTCGATTCTGCGTTGGCCGTCTTTGACTGCTGAGATTTATTTTGAGAGTTGTTAGGTGTGGATCTCAATGGGTGGTGTTTGACGCCGAGCTACCTGCAAAAAAGTCCCGGGGTGGGTGACCACTGTAAGGCTCTCCGACGATCAAGTTAGTGCCGAGGTATAAGTGCAGAGTAGCGGCGTATTGGAATGAGTTCGAGTTACCTGAGTCGTTTGCGAGAGGGGTTTATATATGGGTCGCGTGGAGCGAGCAGGCGCGAGATCTTCGCCGTCAGTTATTCCCCAGCATTATCCTTGTCTTGAATGGCGGGATGCACCTATTAATGGGGGGATGCGCTAGCGTGGGACGCGGATTGTGGGAAGACGGATATCTCGTCCTGGCAATATACGCGGAGCCGTTGCGGGACGCATGGGATCCATGCTCTTGGTTGATCGGAGGAGGCCGAGGAAGCTCGGCACGTCAGGGGCTCGGAGACGAGCCGGAAGGCCGAGAAAGCTCGGCAGGTCAGGGGCTCAAGCTCGGCACGTCAGACCGCTCGGAGACGAGCCGAGAGGCCGAGGAAGATCGGCATGTCAGACGGCTCGAAGACGAGCAAGGAGACTGAGAAAGCTCGAAGACGAGCTGTTGGTAATTTTCTAGATGAAAGTGGAATGTATTCAGGGAGCTCTTTCGAAAGGTCGAATACGTTCCTCGAGAAGGGGATCCTGAAGAATGTCCCTGATGCAACTCATTTATTCCACCCCCGTAGCCTTCGGGACACGTCATCCGCCACGTGTTGTAATCTGAAGAGACAACACTTGTGAGCATCATCACTTATCTATGCATAAATAATCAAAATCGATTCTAAAGTTATTAAACAAAGAAAGCGATGTATCCATCACCAGTATAAGAACATTACAAAACCTTTATACAGTCGGTTTGTAAAATTATTACGGGAATAAACTTTTGGGAAGCAATTGGGTGTCCAGCATGTTTTGAGACAGATCGACCCGGCTATTCTTGGTAAGAATCTCTACAATCTTGAAAATCAACCGTTGAGATGCCGTGGGCTAAATGAACTCCAAAATGAGATTAAAAATCCAACCCAACCTATTGCGAGACCATTGGGCCTAGCCCAAGAAGAACTAACCTCACATGACTCCATTTATAAGAAGAGCCAGCGGTAACCAGAACCAACGGTGACCACACTCCACCTCCGATATAAAATCTCCTCCTCTAAACCTGTCGCAATCTCCCTTCATTGCAACGACCCCTTCCCCCCCTCTCTCTCATCTCTCAAACATCAAACCCTAACTCGATCCAATCACAGATCGAGGAGGAAGAGGAATAGGAAGAAGGAGGAGAAGATGAGAGAGATCCTACACATCCAAGGCGGGCAATGCGGGAACCAGATCGGGGCCAAGTTCTGGGAGGTGATCTGCGACGAACATGGCATCGACCACAGCGGCAAGTACAACGGCGAATCGGAGCTGCAGCTGGAGCGCATTAACGTCTACTACAACGAGGCCAGCGGCGGCCGCTACGTCCCCAGGGCGGTGCTCATGGATCTCGAGCCCGGCACCATGGATTCCCTCAGATCCGGCCCCTTCGGCCAGATCTTCAGGCCCGACAACTTCGTCTTCGGCCAGAGCGGCGCCGGCAACAACTGGGCCAAAGGCCATTACACCGAGGGCGCCGAGCTCATCGATTCCGTGCTCGATGTCGTGAGGAAGGAGGCCGAGAACTGCGACTGCTTGCAAGGTGAGATCCCATTCCCTTCTGTTCCTTTTGTTCATCTTTAGATCTGTGATTTTTTATTCAAGGTCGAAGATGTACGGATCTAGATTTGGTTGCTCAAACGATGATCAGGATTTATCAGTATGTTGTCAATAACCATTAGAAGAATATCGCGCATTAGCAAAACCTAATTTTGTTTTATTGTGATATAGTTCCATGGATCCAACTTTAATAGGAGACGGTGTCGATGTAACTCTCCGATGCCAGCCTCAGTAGCATTTCTATAAGATAACTCGATTTCATGTTTTCTTGATCATATATTATATGCTGTCCCCTTTGATATGTCGGAGAAAATTATTTTCCTTTCCGACTTGTGATTCAAACCTACAGCCTAGGCAATTTTGCTATTAATGGTTACCTATGAGTACGTAATAAGTCGGTTAAATCTTAAATATTACAAGAAATGTAAAATATTATAAAATAGTTCAGCAAATTTGCTTGACATGGAGCGTGCATATTAACATTCTTGGTAGACATACATGGCATTGGTTGAATAATGGTAAATTTTTACTTTCTCTGATTGAAGACGGGATGGAGAAGTAGAATATTTAGTTTTCCATTTAGTCTTTGCTTAATTTTCGCTTTTTTTCAGTGCCTAACCCAAGTCTAGGCAGCGTGAGGTTTATTCCACGTAAGCGCTGCCCATACAGCTTTTTCTTAATTCCTAGATCAAAAATCGTGTCATGTGAATTTCAGTAGTAGAAGTAGAATTATATTCCCATAAAATCAGCATACGTCGGTTTTCAAGAAATAGGTCTAACTATCTATATGTGGTTTAATGCTAGTTTTTCCAGGTTTAACTGTTCATGCTCAATCTTTGTAGACTTGTAGTTATACACTCCTCATGCTACATTGTAAATCAGATATCAGGCCTTTTAAAAAGTTTAAATGCTCAAAGCTTGGTTCAGTAACTGCTCGCTCAGCAACCTAAACAAACATTAATAAAGATCGATAAATAAATTAAAAAATATGTGCATGCCATGTTCGAGCTTGGTTAGTTTAGGGATTGTGTAGTCTCGTACTGAACATGAAATGGGTGGACTTAACTATTTATTTCCAAAAATAAAAGTGGCATATTGAAACACAGAAAGCATCTCAGGTTTTGCAGCTTTTGCTTTACCTAAAATAGCTGTTGGTCAGACTAATATCATATGAAATCCTTGGCACCATTGTGGTACTAGAGCTTTTTGTGTGTGTGTTGGGGTTGGGGGGATTCTAATCAAATCAACTGATTTATTATTCTTTTAAACTTGCTTGAACATTTTCTTGTTACCCTCGTGATGAGTCCACCACATCTGTGAAGTTATATTCTTCCTGTGTTCTTGTGTTGTTTGCTGCTGCAGGATTCCAAGTATGCCATTCATTGGGAGGAGGCACTGGATCTGGCATGGGAACTCTTCTCATCTCGAAGATCAGAGAGGAGTACCCTGATCGTATGATGTTGACATTCTCTGTTTTTCCATCGCCAAAGGTCTCTGACACTGTTGTGGAGCCATACAATGCTACTCTTTCAGTACATCAGCTTGTTGAGAATGCCGATGAATGTATGGTTTTGGACAACGAAGCTCTATATGATATCTGCTTCCGTACACTCAAGCTTGCGACCCCTACCTGTAAGTCATGTTTCATGATCTTTTATTCAAATTAGTCAGACATATATTGTCGTATCAAATCCGCGCTTTTACTTCAGATCTGTATAATAGACAGGGAAAGGAATAAATCGGTAGTAGAAGTTGAGATTTTCTTCCTTTTTGTTTTGTATATGTATGGTATGTCGAATAACCTTTCCTCTTCTTATTTATCCAGGACTTAATTTTTAGTTAGGGGATGCTTTCTGGGAACAGTGCAAGTTGTTTTCTTCAATTTTTATTTGGATCCTTTGACAATCTATTAACTATGCTTTCAACCATAACCATTGTGAACAAATGGTACATTAAAGTTGAAAATGCAAAGCTATAGCAAACTATTTGCTCTTCTTTCCTCCATAACAGATCATTGAAGACCATTAGTAAAAGTGTAAATAACTTGCCAAATGTCCACCCTGGTTTCATCTTGCATATTCTTCTTGACGATAATTTGGCAGTGTATCGTGATACTGCATTTGTAGCTACTTTGTCAACCCCAACAAAAAAAAGAAGAAGGAAAGAAGGAAACCCCACCCCAGGAAAAAAAAGGTTTCCCTACCCCTGTCCTGCCAAGACGGGCATGGGAAGTTTCATCTCTGGTCTGCCAAGACGGGCATGGGAAATTTGTAACTATTTAAATTTGTCCTTTCATTTCATTTATGCACCTGTGTAACAGAAAACGAAATAACTAAACTTATAAATTCTCGGTTTTAGTATGTTTAGGGCTTGATCTATGGTCATTCCTCTGCTTATATTCATATAGCACTTTAATTTTAGTTAATGAATACTTTCTGGTATATTGTGTCACGAAGTCATGCAAATTTACCCCTCCCTACCTCATTTTTCCTTGAGATCCTCGTGCTAATTGTTAGCTGTTCTTTCCACCGTAAATACCTTATTGGAAACACTTCAAACGAAATTCTTAATTACCACCCTTGGTTTATAATATTTTAAACTGGGAAAACGATACTACTCAGTAACACTTTGCTGCACTTGAGTTTACCATGTTTTCTCCTGTATGCTATGTTCAAAGTTGCAAGTTGCAACATTGCTTCTATGTTAACATTCACGCAGATACCCAAGTAAAAAAGTTTAGCTCTGGCATTATTACAATTGAAATATATTTTCCAGTATACATCACATCATGTTTACAATCGAAATTTATCTGTGTGCCATTGTAACAATTGATGTTTGTTTTCTCCTATTGGCTCAGTCGGGGACCTCAACCACCTGATCTCGGCAACCATGTCTGGCATCACCTGCTGCCTCCGCTTCCCCGGCCAGCTCAACTCTGACCTCCGCAAGCTTGCCGTGAATCTCATCCCCTTCCCCCGCCTCCACTTCTTCATGGTCGGCTTTGCCCCCTTGACCTCCCGTGGCTCCCAACAATACCGTGCCCTCACTGTCCCTGAGCTCACCCAACAAATGTGGGACTCTAAGAACATGATGTGTGCTGCTGACCCCCGCCACGGCCGCTACCTCACGGCCTCCGCCATGTTCCGCGGCAAGATGAGCACCAAAGAAGTCGACGAGCAGATGATCAATGTTCAGAACAAAAACTCTTCTTATTTCGTCGAGTGGATCCCAAATAATGTCAAGTCGAGCGTATGCGATATACCGCCAAAGGGGTTGAAGATGTCATCGACCTTTATTGGGAACTCGACGGCGATTCAGGAGATGTTTAGGAGGGTGAGCGAGCAGTTTACTGCTATGTTTAGGAGGAAGGCCTTCTTGCATTGGTATACTGGGGAGGGGATGGACGAGATGGAGTTTACGGAGGCGGAGAGCAACATGAATGATCTGGTGTCGGAGTATCAGCAGTACCAGGACGCGACGGCTGATGAAGTGGAGTATGAGGATGAAGAGGAGGAGGTCGAGGTCTGAGGTCTATAATCTGTATGTTTCGAATTTGGAGACTCGTCTTTAGAATATATGTTTGTATTCATTGTATGGCATGTATGAATTGTGATGTCTGGGATGTATGGTGCCTCGCAATATGACTGTGTGACTCTGTCATTTCTGATACCCGATTGTTTGTTTGTTCGTTCCATTCGTGATACATTCTTTTATGTTGCAATTTTATTAGCTACGTGAGATTGTTCATTTTTATAGTCCACTTTCTTCTTTGATTGGATAGAATTCAATTGGTCCGTGGATGCTTGCTAGTGTCTGTCTGCTCTCTTTTGTTACCCTTTCATACATCCTTTATACCCACTTTGCAATTTTATTTGCCTGATATGGTCTCTTTTGAATACCAAGTTCATGTGTATGTGTTTTGTGTGCGCGTGCTCAAGCCTTTGAAAATGCTTGGATTAACAATGAGGACTTGTTTGGATTTGGAGTTGGGAGCTTGGGATAAGAGTTTCGTTTTTTAAGTGGAGGTAGAGTTGGTGTAAAGTCTACTTTGTATTTTTGAAGTTTAATTCATTTGATTTTGTTGTTATCTAAACTCTGTGGCCTTGTTCGGGTATATATGGAGTTTGGATAATTAGAGTTTATTTTTAAGCGGGGACGGAGGAGATGCAACCTTTTGTTTGGAAGTCTCTATCTCCATTTTAAAGTAAAATTTTGACGGACCGTTTGGCATTGTAGTTATCAAAACTCTAAAATGTTACTTTGGAGTTATTTAAACCCCAAAATGAATATTTCTTCATAAATTGTGTAGTTTAGATAGGATTGGAGCTTAGGAAACTCCGGTTATCTCAACTAAGAAGTTTAGGTAACGGAGTTTTTCTAAACTTCAAATCCCATGACAAACATGGCATAGTTAGGAATGTGGAGTTAAGTTTAGATAATTTTATATCTGAGCAATGTTTCTCATTTCAGGGCTAATGTCTCAAGACATTGAAATCAAGAGTTGGAAACAATCCTCTGAGATATAACCCGAGCAGTTTTCATTCCTCATTGAAAGCAATGATACATATGAAATTATAGATTTTATATTAGTATATATATAAATATTTTCTCTTCCACACACCAACTTTGTTCGTTGTAGTCTAGAGGTGAGTATTCCTGTCTGTCACCTAGGTTATCGGGGTTCGATCCCCTGCCACAATGCATTCCATGTTTTCGTTGCAAGCTGACATATTTTTAAAAAAATAATAAATTATATTTTTACCTTCCATGTTTTCGTTGCAAGCTGACATTTAAAAAAAATATATTATATTTTAATTTTTTTAAATATATTTTTACCCATTTCAATTTTGTTTTCACCTTTTTTTTCAATTTAAAATTTTCCTTCTTCACTTGCAAAAAGGTCCAGCCTACAGTTATTTACTCAACCACACCCTCGATCTCTCCATCACTTGGTTTTTTTCTGAAATGGCATGGTTAATTATTAAAATTAGTAAAATATGATTCTTTAAATTATAATTATGAGAATAGGACGGTTTGAAGAGGAGGAGTTCTCAAAACCCGCCTTGCTTATATCCCAACCCACTCCGAGTACCCCTTCGTCCCATTCCACCGCACGCAGTCACCCACCCTACCCCAACCCCCAACCTATCCCACCCCTCTCCATGGAGCGCCGGTTCTTCCCCCTTCCATAGGGAGGCCCCCCCGGTGGGGAGGGATCCCAAAGCAGAGGGTGGGGCCTGCCCTCTTTTGGGAGGGGGGACCGTCCTAAATAAAAATTTAAAAATTAAAAATTTAAAAAATTTAAAATAAAATTATTATTAAATTAAAAAAATTCTTAAAAAAATAATTTCATCTCTAACCGGAATATTAGTAAATCGGGTTTCAAAATCCCGCCCTTCAGTGTATGGCAGAGAGGGTGGGTTCCAAAAATCCACCTTCAGACAAATATTGGATAAAATTGTCGTTACTGTTACTGTTTATATAAAAAGAATCCAATACTAGGATCATACTATAAATATGAATAAGTAATATTTCAGTATCGAAAGCAAAACAAATAAGTTTGAGTTTCAATTTCTGTCTTCTCATGAAAGAATTAGAGAAGAAACGAAAAATACAACAGCAGTTGCTATGAAGTTTCTAAGTGGTTACTAAAGAGTGAAAGATATGGGGGTAGAGTAACTCGAAATTTCTAAGCGGTTATTAACGTAATTTCTTAATAGTTGAAGTCTATCTCATTGCCAATCTAAACCCACGAGTCCACGACACTCTTTGAAGAGGGTAATATAGTATGCCGCGGAAGCTCGAGGGAGGAAACAGACCCATGTATGGACACGATCTTTTTGCCCTCTCAGAACTGCATTCAATCCAATATCACGGACCGTGTAGCATCTACTTTTTTAATATTATTGTATAATATTTAATTGATGTATGTGTTGTAACGCAGATTTGTAGCATTGTAGTAGAAAATTAGTATACCGCAGAAACTATTTCAGTTGAAAACGAGTAAATTCAAGTGTTATTTTTTGCTACTCAATTTACATATTACAATTTTAACGCTAGTTTACAGTAAATTAGCCTCCAACGAATAATGCAAAAAGACCATACTAAAATTAAAATTGTACAAGTTTCCTTACAAATGATAATTAATTTTCCTTCTGTTGCTTCTTCTTCACGATCTCGAAGGTCCCGCCCCTGATGACTGTCCTAGACATCCGGTCATATAATTGTTAGTTATATGTATGCCCTAGAGACCATTATTATACATGTGATGTATATTATAGTGGATACCTGGACATATATAGGGAGGACTTTCTTGCTCGACATGATAGTATGCTATCTGATTGCTCTTTATCTTAACATATACACTTATTGTCACTCTATTATATGTTGTTAAAGCCCTTAGGATGAGTACTTGACTACCTGGATTATGATGCAGATTATACTAGTGGGGCAATGGTAGTCGGTAAGTACTTCCTTCAAATGTTTCTAGTCGTGTGAGTATTGAGACAAGGCATCGATATTTCAGAGTAGACTAGCGTATACGCTTCTTGACCCATATGATGGGCGATGGATGATCTCACATCCATTGGTGTTTGACATCAAAGAAGGTATACGGGTGCTCAGTAGAGACTGGGTACACTGAACGGACTCGCCAAGAACTCCTAGATGGTATTATACCTATCATCAGATAGCAGTTCTCTGGTGACACTGGTACAGGTTAGTCTGTCGACCCGAGATCGTCACAGAGTCTTGTGTGATTCCCACTGTGCTTTGATTTCCACCTTACCACGTTCAAGAGATCGTGCAAAACGGTAGTTTTTGGGTACAGTCCCGAGTCACATGGAGGCAATGAGCGATAGGAGGAGATTCGTCTCTCCCGATATTGGGGGTTGATACCGCGCTATGCTCGATTGGCCATAACAGGAAATCCCTGGTCAGGGTTGCTGAGATTTACTGGTAAGTGTTATCAGTAGTTTCTCGAACCGTTATGGACCTTATATCGGCATGACTTATCAGGCTATTGGGGTCTGACGTTATACCACCCCAAGGCTGTGATATGCGACATATCTGACTAAGAGACAGGACTGTACGGTAGTGTTACTTATTGGATTCGCAGGAGTATGAGCAGGCTTGCTTGTTGATCTCCTGATCGCTCAATACCCGGGTGGCCGTTACGTTTAGCAGACCGCTTGCGGCTTGTGGGTGACTGATATGATCACCACCTACTGCCGGCGTATTGACGAGTCTTTAGAGTCCTACACAGAGGTTTTCTGGCTCAAGCGAAACGAAGTAGGAGCACATGTGATATGTGCGGGGCCGAGATTAATACGTGTATGTGATACCGTATTCTATTCTCGCGATATGTGATATCGGTCGGTTATATGTGATATAGCCGGGCTGTCAAATCAAGTGTTGATTCGATAAGTTGATACATTTGATATTAGTCGGTTGTATGTGATATAACCGGATTATTAAATCAAGTGTTGATTTAATAATTTAATGTATAATTATACATTTGATATATTATCTTACATTAACTAATATTATCTCACTTAAGATTTCTTTTTCTCACTTGTGTACACTTAGTATATATGTGATATATATTAATGTATATTTTTTGTGTCATGCTAGATGGTACATATGACATGGGTGTATAAGACTCATACCATGCTTAACATAATGAAGGGTTTTATTTATTTAAAGTAAATCAAAATTAAATGGAAATTAGTCACATGGTTGAAGCTTGTGGAACCTTTGACCAAGTCTACTAATTTTGTTTTACTTGAGATATTTATTAACCCAACCATTATAATTAGTCATGGTTTAGTTTCTACATGAGTTAGTATATGATATTAACTCACCCATGGTTTCCATTCTACACTAAGTTTTTTCCATGGTTATTATTCTTCATCTCCTTCCTCAAGCTCACTAGCTTTTTGAGAGGTGAAGAAAAAGAGTGAGAAAATTAATTCTAAAGTGCGAAATAATCCTACTTCATCATGCTCTAGTATACTAGCCATTTAGTTTAGGGTGTTTGCCTCACTAATTCCATATTAGTGAAGAGGTAGCTTGAGTTGGTGTCTTCTCGACGTAGATCATTTTCGGCCTCGAAGATTTCAAGCAAACTTGTTCCTTTCATCTTGTGGAGTCTTTCTAGAGTCAGAGAGTTCACTACTTGGAGCGAAGAGACTACTACACGGAGCTATTGAAGTGAAGGACCAGTCTACAAAGGTTGTATTTCTTGTTCACTTACATATAAAGATATTTACATATTTGTTCGTCTAATTCTCTAGTTAAGATTCTAGCGTTAGGGTTCTTTAGCGCACCAATTTTTTGAAAACGGTATGGACGATACCTCCCGAAACCCAGCGGCCATCCTAGGAAACCCTGCAGTGGTATCAGAGCCATGCTAGAGAATTAGATGATATTTGTAAAATTACGAGACCGAAACAACTCCGAAACACTCGAAACAAAAACCAAGTTTCTGTCGAAATTTTTGAGGTGTCTAAATTTTTTTAAGCAATTGCAAAATGTTATATGAGATGTAACATGAACACCACACAAATACGAACCCTTTTCGCCGGATTTGACCCGGCGACATCATGGTTTTGACGGGCCTGGCCGGTTCTATATTGGCTTTTTGGGTTCGTTTTGGTAGGGTGTTCCGGGCTCTGGGTTTTGGTGTTTCAGGTGTTGCTTGTTATTGATATTGTATGTGATGTCATATTTTTGTAAAGACAATTCGGCGTGTTTTGTAGTCGTAATTCTAACATCATTTCGGGTTATTTAGATGACGTTAAAAAGTTCGAACGGATATCAATTGAAGGAGTTTCTACAGAACCACTACTAGGGTTTAATAGCAACACACATGCCATATTAATATTTTTATAGGGTGCTAGAGAAACAAACCTTAGGATTATACTAGAAAAGCTAGGGTAACAAAACTTTAACACTAACACAAGTAGCAAAAGTTAGGGTTTTGAGAATACAACCTTTGTAGCTCCCTACGCTAAACTCCTTAACCACTTGAGAGTTGAAAAGAAGCTCACTTGAGATCCTCTAGGTCCACGTCGATCCACCCGGAGTTCTCTTTGTCCAAGCTAGATGCTTTACTAGATCAAGAGAAGAAGTTGAAGCCAACACTCTAAACTAGTTGGCTAGAGTAGTATAGAATGTTGATGTGGTTTGTTTTCTCACTTAAAGACCCTAACTCGATCACTCTTCCACTCACTAATGGAAGCTAGAGAGCAAGAGAGAGGAGGAAGAAGATGAAGGCAATATGAGAGCTCAAGATAATGATAAGCTTAGGTTAAAAATGGGAAAAGAAAATATATATATTTTCTTCTTCTCATTTTTAACCCTAGTTATAAAATATCTAGATATTTTCTTTTGGATGAAAAATGGCCAAGGAAATATAACCCATGGTTAAGGCAAGGGTAAGTGGATGAATAAAATAATTAACCATGAATTAATTCCACTTTCATTTTCTTTTCCAAAAGGAAATATCATCATATTAAATAACAAAGTGTGAGTCTTATATTGTCACCATCTCATGTATCATCAACCATGATAGAATAAGTGTATGCATGTATGTGTGCATGCACATCCATATGTGCAACAAAAAGAACATGTGCATACATGCATGCATACAACAAAAGACAAGAAGGGTTTAAAGTGAAAAGCTAATGGTCAATGATAAATCAACACTTGATTTAGCAAACCGGTCATATCACATACGACCCGACCAATAGCAAACCGCCCGATTAATATACGGTATCACATACGCGCATTTAATCGGGTCCCCGCGCATATCTCATATGCACAACACATCGTTTCTCCTGGACTAGATAACTCCATTGTGGGACTCTAAGACTCGTCAATACGCCGGCAGTGGGCGATGATCATATCAAGCACCCCCAAGCCGCAAGAGGTCAGCTAAACGTAACGGCCACCCGGGTATTGAGCGATCAGAAGAAAACAAGCGAACCTGTCACAACTCCCGTCGACCCAACCGGCAACACTACCGTACAGTCCGGTCTCTTCGTCAGATATG
Organism: Agapanthus africanus; assembly: GCA_030015575.1. NCBI lineage: Eukaryota > Viridiplantae > Streptophyta > Magnoliopsida > Asparagales > Amaryllidaceae > Agapanthus > Agapanthus africanus. Next base: position 275,593,461 of record JASDDO010000019.1, on the reverse strand, counting down.
CTGCATATCGAGTCTAGGGATGGTAACGTCGACCCCAATAACTCAATAAGTCGTGCCGATGAAAGGTTTATAACAGATCGAGAAACTACTGATAACACTTATCAGTAAATCTCAACAGCCCTGGCCAGGGACTTACTGATATAGCCAATCGAGCACAGCACAGCATCAACTCCCAATACCGGGAGAGACGAAACCCCTCCTATCGCTCATCGCCTTCGTGTGTCTCGGGACTGTACCCAACAACCACATGTTTGCACAACTCAGTAGAGCCGTGGTAGGGAGGTAATCAAAGTACAGTGGGAGAACACACAAGACTCTATGACGATCTCGGGTCTACAGACTAACCTGTACCAGTGTCACCTGAGAACTGCTATCCGACGATAGATATAATACCATATAGGAGTTCTCGACGGGTCTGTCCAGTGTACCCAGTCTCCACTGAGTACCCGTATACGATCTCGATGTCAAATATCAATGGATGTAGGAACATCCATCGCCCATCATATGGGTCTAGTTTCATATACGCTAGTCTACTCTGGTATATCGATACCCCATCTCGATACACCTACGACTAGGGACATTTCAGGATATGCTTTTAAACTACAGATGTCCCACCAGTATGATCTCCATCATAATCACAGTAGTCAAGCCAATATCCTCACGGCTTTATCAACATGTGTAAATGAATAAAAGCATGATCAAGTCAACATGTCAGATAAAAAAGAACCAGATAGCATACTATCATGTCGAGCAAGAATGTACACTGAATACACACACACACACACACATGTATAAATACATCCACTATCATATAATGGCCTCTAGGGCATACATATATCCAATAATCTCCCACTTGCACTAAGACCAGTTATTGGCGTATCTCATACCCAACATCTCAAAAAATCGCTTATGCTACGGCTGAGGGAGGGCCTTGGTGAGTGGATTCACGGTGTTATTCTTTGTATCTACTCTCCTAATCTCAATCTCGCGGCGATCTACAATCTCTCGGATCAAATGAAAGCGCCTCAGGATGTGTCTGGACTGCTGATGGGACCTGGGCTCCTTGGCTAACGCCATAGCCCTATTATTATCACAATACAATGGTATTGGATCGATAATGGTTGGAACTACTCCTAGCTCCGAGACGAACTTCCTCATCCAGGCGGCTTCCTTGGCGGCATCATTCGCAGCAATGTACTCAGCTTCCATCGTAGAGTCTGCAACGGTATCCTGTTTGGAACTTTTCCAACTAACCGCCCCTCCATTGAGGGTGAATACAAACCCAGAGATAGATTTGCTGTCGTCCTTATCACTCTGGAAGCTCGAATCAGTAAAGGCCTCCATCTGGAGATCTCCATTACCATACACCAAGAACAATTCTTTAGTCCTTCGCAAGTACTTAAGAATGTTCTTCACATCTATCCAGTGATTTTTCCCTGAGTTGGATTGATACATGCTTACTACACTAAGTGCATAAGCTACATCTGGGCGTGTACATAACATCGCATACATTATAGATCCTACTGCCGAAATATAGGGTATAATGCTCATGCGAGCTCTTTCTTTATCGGTCTTTGGGCAAGAGTCCTTAGAGAGAGTGACCCCATGGCAAGCGGGTAAGGCATCCCGCTTGGAGTCTTCCATACTAAATCTTTTTAGGATGGTGTTGATATACCTGGTTTGGGACAATCCCAATAACCTCTTGGATCTATCCCTATAGATCCTAATGCCCAGAATGTATGTGGCATCACCCAGGTCCTTCATGGAGAACCTTAGTGATAAGAAAGATTTGACCGACTGTAGCATAGGAATATCATTTCCTATTAGAAGAATGTCATCCACGTACAATACGAGGAATGTGACAGCTCTCCCTACAGCCTTCTTATAAACACAAGGTTCATCTGGATTTTTGATGAAATCAAATTCTTTGATAACATCATTGAAACAGATGTTCCAACTCCATGATGCCTGCTTTAATCCATAAATGGATTTAAGCAATCTACATGCTTTCCCGCTGCTCCTACTGTCAATGAAGCCCTCTGGCTGATCCATATAAACGCATTCTTCTAAATCTCCATTTAGAAATGCCGTTTTAACGTCCATCTGCCAGATTTCATAGTCGTAGTGAGCAGCAATAGCAAGTAGGATCCGAATGGATTTAAGCATGGCTACGGGAGAAAAAGTTTCGTCATAGTCCAAACCTGGTCTTTGACGAAAACCCTTCGCCACAAGTCTTGCTTTATAGGTCTCTACCTGCCCATCTACACCAATCTTTCTTTTAAAGATCCATTTGCACCCCACAGGTTTTACCCCAGGGGGTACAACGTCCAAAGTCCATACTTTGTTGGTGTACATAGACTCCATTTCAGATCTCATGGCATCCAGCCACTTCACAGAGTCTCCACTCGTGATAGCTTGCTGAAAGCTGGTAGGATCATCATCCTCCATAATGCAGTCTTCTCTGTCACCATCAATGAGGAAACCGTAGTACCTCTCCGGTGGGCGAGAAGTCCTACCAGACCTACGGAGTGCCCGAGATTCTTCAGTTTCTGTTGCAACAGCAGGTTCAACCAAGTCGTCATTTGTAGTTTGTGTCTCTAGAACCTCTTCTAGATCTACCACACTGCCATCAGTTTCATTTGTGAAAAATTCTTTTTCCAAGAATGTGGCATACTGAGAAACAAACGCATTTTGTTCCTCCTTATGGTAGAAAAGATATCCATAAGAATTCTTTGGATATCCCACAAAATTACACAAGACCGACCGTGTCTCGAGTTTGTCCGGATTCTGCTTTTTAACATAGGCCGGGCAACCCCAAATCTTAATTCTCTTAAGAGATGGTCTCTTCCCATGCCATATCTCATATGGCGTGATAGACACGGTTTTGGTTGGGACCCTATTCAATAGAAACGCTGCAGTCTCCAATGCATGCCCCCAAAATGAGACGGGTAACCCAGCATCACTCATCATGGAACGGACCATATCTAATAGGGTCCGATTCCGTCGTTCTGACACACCGTTGTGCTGTGGTGTGTAAGGAGGAGTGAGCTGAGAGAGAATCCCATTCTCTTTTAGGAAGTTTGCAAACTTTGTATTGAGATACTCCCTACCTCGATCTGATCGAAGCATTTTGATGCTCAAGCCGGTCTGTTTTTCTACTTCGAGTTTATATTCAGTGAATTTCTCGAAAGCTTCGGACTTGTGCTTTAATAAAAATACATGACCAAACCTTGAGAAATCATCAGTGAAGGTAATGAAGTATGAAAAACCGCCTCTTGCCTGTGTAGACATTGGTCCGCATACATCACTATGTATGCGGCCTAAGAGCTCAGCAGCTCTTTCTCCGTGTCCTGTAAACGGAGTTTTGGTCATTTTACCCTTGATACAGGACTGGCAAGTCGCATAAGATTTATATTCAAAAGAGTTTAAATATCCATCTTTGTGTAAATTGTTTAGTCTTGTTTCGTTAATATGACCAAGTCTACAGTGCCAAAGAAAAGCTTCATTTATTTCTGAAAATTTTCTTTTATTAGTGTGTTATATACTGAAAACTGTGTGTTGATTTAGGACGTATATCTCGTTATTAAGTGTACCATACCCAACCAACATTTGATTCAGGTGAATGTTCATAACATTGTTCTGCAATACAAAATTATGTCCTTCATTGTCTAACAAAAAAACGGATATTATATTACAAAGCATACTAGGTACATAATAACATGGGTTCAAAACCAATATACATCCAGACGGCAACCCCAACTAATACTCTCCCACTGCAACTGTATGTACATTGGAACCATTTCCAACGCGGAGAGTATGGTCACCTGTCTTCATAACCTTGCTATTTCTCAGCCCCTGCATAGAATTGCAAATGTAAGAACCTGAACCGGTATCTAATACCCAGGAAGCAGAGTTAATTGAAAAACAGTTTTCTGTCACAAACACACCTGAAGCGGAAGCATCCCCATGCTTCTTCTTGAGATCTAAGTATTCTGTGCAGTTGCGCTTCCAGTGTCCTGTTTTGTGGCAGTGATAACATTCTCGATTCCCCGATTCCCCAGCTTTGGACTTGTCTTTCCCCTTAACCTTTTTAACTCCACCCCTAGGTTTGGTGGGTTTCTTCTTTATCTTTCCCTTGGCCTTAGCCTTCGGGCGAGAAGAGGAAGGCTGCCCAACACTCAAAATGGGAGTTTTTACTGATTTCAGCGTGCTCTCTGCACTCCTTAACATATTAAGGAGTTCAGGTAGTTCCTTCTCCATGTTTTGCATGTTGAAGTTAACTATAAATTGAGCAAAGGTGGAGGGGAGAGACTGCAGAATAATATCCGTATATTGTTCATTGTCCATTGTCCATCCAAGGTCCTCAAGCTTTTCTATGAGAGCAATCATCTTCAGAACATGGTCTTCTACTGGTGTACCAGGGGCCATTCGCATCTGAAACAGTTTTCTTGATGCTTTGTATCGTAATACGCGAGATTTCTCTCCATACAACTCCTTTGTATGGAGGAATATAGCGTGAACGTCCATATTCTCGTGCTGCTTTTGTTAGTTATATGTATGCCCTAGAGGCCATTACTGTACATACGATGTATATTGTAGTGGATGCTAGGACATATATAGGGAGGACTTTCTTGCTCGACATGATAGTATGCTATCTGGTTGTACTTTATCTTAACATGTACTATGAATGTCTCTATGTTACATATTGATAAAACCCTTAGGATATGTACTCGACTACTGGGACTATGATGAGATCATACTAGTGGGGCCACGGTAGTCGACGAGTACATCCTATAACTGTTCCTAGTTGAGGGTGTATCGAGACAGGGCATCGATACACCAGAGTAGACTAGCGTATACGCATCTTGACCCATATGATAGGCGATGGATGATCCCATATCCATCGGTGTTTGACATCAAGGATGGTGTACGGGTGCTCAGTGGAGACTGGGTACACTGGACGGACTCGCCGAGAACTCCCAGATGGTATTATACCTCACGTCAGATGGCAGTTCTCCGGTGACACTGGTACAGAGTAGTCTGTTGACCCGAGATCGTCATAGAGTCTTGTGTGATTCCCACTGTGCTTTGATTTCTATCATACCACGTCCAAGAGGGCGTGCAAAAAGGTGGCTTTTGGGTACAGTCCCGAATCACATGGAGGCAATGAGCGATAGGAGGGGATTCGTCTCTCCCGGTATAGGGAGTTGATGTTGTGCTGTGTTCGATTGGCTATAACCGGAAATCCCTGGCCAGGCTTGCTGAGATTTACTGGTAAGTGTTATCAGTAGTTTCTCGAACTGTTATAGACCTCATATCGACACGACTTATCGAGCTACTGGGGTCTGACGTTTACCACCCCTAGGCGAGATACACGACATATCAGACGACGAGACCGGACTGTACGGGAGTGTTACTGTTTGGATTCACAGGAGAATGTACAGGCTTGCTTGTTGATCTTCTGAGCGCTCAATACCTGGGTGGCTGTTACGTTTAGCTGACCGCTTGCAGCTTGTGGGTGTTTGATATGATCATCACCTACTGCCGGCGTATTGACGATTCTTTAGAGTCCTACACAGAGGTTTCTTGACTCAGGCAAAACGGAGTAGGGGCACGTATGTGATATGTGCGGGACCGAGGATAATACGATATGAGATACCGTATTCTATTCTCGCGATATTTGATATCAGCCGCGTCATCGGATCAAGTGTTGATTCGATGAATCGGTGCGGATAAATATTAGTCGGTTATATGCGATATAGCCGGATTGTCGGATCAAGTATTGATTCGATAATTTAATGTATAATAATATATATGATATATTAAATTACATTAACTAATATTAGCTCACTAAAAGATTCTTTTTCTCACCGGATTAATACATTGATATATATGCGATATATGTTAATTGTATTATTTTCTTTTGTTGCAAATATATAATATATATGTGATATATATTATTGTGACATGATATGATTTATTATAAAACATGTTTAAGGATGATAAAATGGGATTAGGGTTTGATTAGGGTTAGCTCCTTCTTGTTCATTCTAGAAGGATTCTATTTTGTCATGATAAAGATATTTTGTTATGACTCATGCTTTGACCTAACCAAACCCTAACTCTAGTTTATTCTCTACATAGGTTTAGTCTCTCATCCTTGACCATGGTTTGATAATCAATCATATATTCTTGATTACTATTCATCACAAAAGGAATTCCATCATTTTATTCTTCATCTTCTTCCTTCTTCATGGAAAACGCTTACTAGCTTTTTTCCAAGTGATGAATAAATGTGAGAAAAAAATAAATAAAGAGAGCAAAAATCCTACTTCATCATCCTCATCTTCCCTTGCCCTTTAGATGAGAGTGTTCACTCAATTTTAGTGAGTGTTAGCTTGTGTTAATGAAACTTCAAGGTAGATCATCTTTGTATCGAAGATCGGAAGCAAGACTGCATCTTTCTCTTCGTGGAACCTCTCGAGAGTCCGGAACTCGATGATCGCAGCGAAGGGACCACAACACGGAGCTTATGAAGTGAAAGACCGGATCTACAAAGGTTGTAATCCCTCTCACTTAGTGTTAAACTGTTTAACATACTTGTTTTCGCCTAAACTCTAGTTTAAAGATCCGGCTTCGGGTTGTTCGGCACGGCTAATTTTTTAATCGGGCATGGTTGATGCCTCGAAGACCCTTGTGCGCGTGCCCAGCAACCCTACACTTTTGATATGTGTTATCCATCGATGCAAGCACGAGACATTTGGCCGTGGCATAGTCAGCGTCCCATGTCTTGCGGACTTCAATATCCGCAACTGAGGATTTAAGGCCTGGGACAGGCGGGGTTGGAGCCGTGAGGACATATGATACCTTATCATAAGTCAAGGCAATGTTAAGATTCCTCAGCCAGTCTTTATAATTGGTCCCATTCAGTTTATTTTTATCTAGTAGAAGCTTGAGTCCTGTCATTGGTATCTGCCATTAAGAGAGAGAAAAGAATACACTCAGCGAAAGCTCTTGCAAAGATCAGATTGGTTTATTATCTTATCTAATCGATGTCTTCCACTGCTTTAATCAAGTTTTTCTTTCAAACCTTAAAAAGAAAACTAGCCAGGATTAATTACAGTCTACAACTTCGCTAACCGTTCAGCCAGGCCAGTGTTGGTACTTGAGAGAGGTTCCCCGTACTTTCGTACAGACCTAATTAATATAAACCTCGTTTTCCCAGAGGCGTAGCCCCGTTAACACCTTTCTAGACACCTAATGGGTTAGCTAATTGTAAACTGCAAAACTCTCCTGGGAGCAACTGTTGCCCACAGTGGGATCGGGATCCAACCATCATATGGAAGGTATGCAATCTAATTGCAAATTTCAATTCTTGAAATTCCCGATGTGGTTTTTACCCCTAGTACCCATGACCTTAACTATGGTCAACAAGTCATAAGCACTAGTCAAGTTCTACCCGTCATTTCTTGATTAATTAGACCCACTCACATGACCCTTAACTATGGTCAACAAATTCGCATGAATGTCCTAATTAATCTGCATCATATGCATTGTAGGAAGACATCACTTAGCTACCGTACACTACGTCTTAACTATAGTCAACAAACGTAGCACGAATACTAAGTACTCTACTTCCTAAAATGACGGAGGGTTGCAGATGATTTTTAAGAAAATCTTTAACGCTTTGAACTTGATATCGTTGTAGAATCAAATAGTTTTCAAAAGGAGTGGCTTAAGCTCCGCAGTTTTGAAATTTAGCTTTTTCGTAAAAAGCCGAGTGGTTTTCAAATCCGATTCTACAATACTTTTTAGGTTTATTTTCTTTACATTAATCATATTAATGTAGTCCCATCATTTAAGTCCTTAAGCTAATCACAGAAAAGAAACGAAAATACAACGTACGCTTATGCCATCCGCATTCGCCGCAATGTTCCGTTATGCACCGTTAGGTTACTTAACTAACGGCATACCGGGACGGGACTAGCGCGGGTGTAAAACATAAGCAACGTCTATTATATATCTCATACATAATATAGCATTCGTCTCAGATATATTAAGCGATCACATCACAGAATATAGGCAGCAGAAACACAGATATGATAATATAGGATATATTAGGATGTCCGTATTTAGTATTTAGCCAACAATAGAAAATACGGATTCCATAGTCGTGATGAATAGCCAATCCCACACCCTAGATCCCTACGAGAGCGGTAAGCGACCCTACCAATTCTAGAGTTAGGAGACCCGGTCTCGACTCCTCGAGATGGTCTCCCACTGGACTCTAGAACCCGGTCACTTGTGCTCTCCACCTTGGGTCTATCCTAATGCGGAAAAGTAAATAATATACAACAAAGGTGACATCATCCTCAATCCGGAAGTGCCCCAAATAAAAGAATATTACATTACATATGAATTTTACATGAATGAAAAGTAAAACTCTCATCTCACATAAAACCCCCGGGCTATTCGATCACGACAATCCTATACATCACAATACAACAACACATAACATCACATGTCATCAACGTAAGCAAGTATGCGTACCCCAATTGCCGTTAATATAAAGCAATGAAACCGGCGATACACATACTACGCTTACGGTCGCAGAAACAAGTATCACATACTACTAGGCGATGTTAAACCCTTCGATCAAATTAACGAACACCCATATTCCCCAGCAAGCTCAACAGTTGAGCACCGTTAAACAATACCCAAAATCTATGCCACAGTATTTAATGGACCAACCGCAGAAGGGCAGACCCAAGGCTCATTTGTGGCGCCACTAACTACGGTAAACCCTAAGGTTCAATCGTAGTTTGGTGGTCACATCTCGAGTTAGGGTTACTTTCTTCTATAGGGTCCATAAGAATACCTGCATTAGTTATCGAGTACGTTCAACCTGGAAAACATGAGTGTTTGATAATTCGATTGACCTGTTTAACTTCGCCAACGTTACCAATACAATACTATAAAAATACGAATACGAACTATTCCGCAAAGAGCCCAGTACCAAACTTACATCACATGCAATTCTGGACAAACAAACAATATTAGAAATCCCAGATTATAATGTACAGAGCACTGGTGAAATATAATGAGGAGGGGAGCTCAAAGGGTCGGCGTCGCTGGAAATTTTGGCTTGGTCGCCGGCCCGATCCGAGCCCCCCTTCGTATTTCACCAGTGTTCTTATATCATCATAAATGTTACTCTGCAGTTGTTTAAATAATTTTTAGGTCACTTTTTAAAAAAAATTACAGAGAGCATTTTTCAAGAGTTTCTAATTTCGTATTTTGCGGATGTTTTTGTTTTCGTATTGTCGTAACATCGTCTAGGCTTCTAACCTGGCTCTGATACCATGAAGGAGTTTCTACAGCACTACTACTAGGGTTTAATAGCAACACACATACCATATTAATATTTTTATAAGGTGCTAGAGAAACAAACCTAAGGATCATACTAGAAAAGCTAGGGTAACAAAACTTTAACACTAACACAAGTAGCAAAAGTTAGGGTTTTGAGAATACAACCTCTGTAGCTCCCTACACTAGACTCCTTGGCCACTTGAGAGTTGAAAAGAAGCTCACTTGAGATCCTCTAGGTCCACGACGATCCACTCGGAGTTCTCTTTGTCCAAGCTAGATACTTCACCAGATCAAGAGAAGAAGTTGAAGCCAACACTCTAAACTAGTTGGCTAGAGTAGTATAGAATGTTGATGTGGTTTGTTTTCTCACTTAAAGACCCTAACTTGATCACTCTTTCACTCACTAATGGAAGCTAGAGAGCAAGAGAGAGGAGGAAGAAGATGAAGGCAATATGAGAGCTCAAGATAATGATAAGCTTAAGTTAAAAATGAGAAAAGAATATATATATATTTTCTTCTTCTCACCTTTAACCCTAGTTATAAAATATCTAGATATTTTCTTTTGGATGAAAAATGGCCAAGGAAATATAACCCATGGTTAAGGCAAGGGAAAGTGGATGGATAAAATAATTAACCATGAATTAATTCTACTTTCATTTTCTTTTCCAAAAGGAAATATCATCATATTAAATAACAAGGTGTGAGTCTTATATTGCCACCATCTCATGTATCATCAACCATGATAGAATAAGTGTATGCATGTATGTGTGCATGCACATCCATATGTGCAACAAAAAGAACATGTGCATACATGCATGCATACAACAAAAGACAAGAAGGATTTAAAGTGAAAAGCTAATAGTCAATGATAAATAAACACTTAATTTAGCAAACCGGTCATATCACATACGACCCGACCAATAGCAAACCGCTCGATTAATATACGGTATCATATACGCGCATTTAATCGGGTCCCCGCGCATATCTCATATGCACACCACATCATTTCGCCTGGACTAGATAACTCCATTGTGGGACTCTAAGACTCATCAATACGCCGGCAGTGGGCAATGATCATATCAAGCACCTCCAAGCCGCAAGAGGTCAGCTAAACGTAACGGCCACCCGGGTATTGAGCGATCAGAAGAAAACAAGCGAACCTGTCACAACTCCCGTCGAGCCAACCGGCAACACCACCGTACAGTCCGGTCTTTTTTCCAGATATGCTGCATATCGAGTCTAGGGATGGTAACGTCGACCCCAATAACTCAATAAGTCGTACCGATGAAAGGTCTATAACAGATCGAGAAACTACTGATAACACTTATCAGTAAATCTCAACAGCCCTGGCCAGGGACTTACTGATATAGCCAATCGAGCACAGCACAGCATCAACTCTCAATACCGAGAGAGACGAAACCCCTCCTATCGCTCATCGCCTTCGTATGTCTCGGGACTGTACCCAACAGCCACCTGTTTGCACGACTCAATAGAGCCGTGGTAAGGTGGTAATCAAAGTACAATGGGAGAACACACAAGACTCTATGACGATCTTGGGTCTATAGACTAACCTGTACCAGTGTCACCTGAGAAATGCTATCCGACGATAGATATAATACCATATAGGAGTTCTCGGCGAGTCCGTCCAGTGTTCCCAGTCTCCACTGAGCACCCGTATACGATATCGATGTCAAACTGTATATCGATGTCCCATCTCGATACACCTACGACTAGGGACATTTCAGGATATGCTTATAAACTACAGATGTCCCACTAGTATGATCTCCATCATAATCACAGTAGTCAAGCCAATATTCTCAGGGCTTTATCAACATGTGTAAATGAATAAAAGCATGATCAAGTCAACATGTCAGATAAAGAAGAACCAGATAGCATACTATCATGTCGAGCAGAAATGTACACAGAATACACACACACACACACATGTATAAATACATCCACTATCATATAACGGCCTCTAGGGCATACATATATCCAACATCAATAACCCATTTTCTCCCTTGCTGGAAATTTTCCAAGAGTTGGATTTTTCCGTGTTTAAAATCTTTAGAAAATCATGCAGGTGTTTTCTATGGACCCTCTAGAAGAACGAAATCCTAACTCGATTCTGTGACTGTCGGAACCGCCACCAAACTTTAGGGTTTGTGGTAGTTCCGCGGCGCCATAGGTGAGGCAAGGGTTGACCCTTCTATGGTTGGTCCAAAGGTGCTGTGGCATGTTCTGGGTACTTCATAAACTCCGCTCAAGTGTTGAGCTCTTTGGAAAATTTTGGGTGTTTGTTGATTCAATCAAAAAGTTTAACATCGTCTAACTATCTGTGATTGTGATACAATACTTGGAATCCACAATATTAGTTTTGTGAAAACTAATTTGAATTTTATAAATCTAGCAATTTAGTTTCATTTGATCGGTTGCCACGGAATTTTGATGTGGATCAAAAGTCCATCGCAATTACGTAGTGTACGCGGATACTCGCCGGGTAACCTTACCAGATAGCCATGCCCCATAGCCCCGACCAAGTGACTGTAGGAGAACCCCGTTGCCAAAAGCATCCGTTCGGGTGCTCGCGGCCGCGATGTTCCGCCTAAGTGCACTTCGTCGATGGCATCGGGGGTGCGGCCGTCTACTAAAGTTTCCGACAAGTATTCAATCAGGTTGTCAGGACTCTTGTTGAATTACCCGACTGGTTATTGAAAAGTGTTTTCAATATAGAGACTAAAATGCGGGGTTTATAATTGTTAGGCATGTGATGTCTAAGGAATTCATTTGGTTAGGCATGAAATCCAAAGTATATGATACATTGGATTTATGATGTCTAAGGTGGTTGTGGATTCCAATTGTTGTAGTTTTTCACTTTCTTTTCTGCGATCGTAAGTGTAATATATGGTTTATCGCCAGTTTCGTTACTATATGTCAACGACAATTGGGATACGCATATTTACTTACGTTGATGACATGTGATGTTATGTGTTGCTGTGGTATGTTATATTGGATCGTCGTGTTTTGAATAACCGGGGTTTTTATGTGAGATGAGAGTTTTTTATTTTCATTCATGTAAAAACTTGTATGTAATATTCTTTTATTGGGGCACTTCCGGATTGAGGATGCTGTCACCATTGATGTATATTATTTACTTTTCCACGTTATGATAGACCCAAGGAGGGAAGCACAAGTAACCGGGTTCTAGGGTCCAGTGGGAGACCATCTCGAGGAGTCAAGATCGGGTCTCTTAACTCTAAAATTGGTAGGGTTGCTTGCTGCTATCGTAGGGGTCTAGGATGTGGGTTTGGCTATTCATCACGACCGTGGAATCCGCGTTTTTTACTGGCTTAATTTAAAACACGAAATTCCTAGTATATCCAATATTTCATTTGTGTTCTTCTGCTACTGATATTCTGTGATTTGATCACTTGATATGTTAAGACGGATACTTATATTATATATATGATATATAGTAAATATTGCTGCTTTCGTTTCTTCTGAGATGCTTAGGAAGCATAATTGACGGGACTTCATTAATGAGATTAATGAAAGAAAAGAAACCTAAAGATATTGCAGAATCCTGTTTTAAAAACTGGTAGCTCTAATTCTTGCTTTGCATAGCGGTATTCTTTGTAGAATATCCAGCACCTAATTCGATGAGGAAAGTGCTGAGATCCCTTCACCGGGAGTGACCTCTTTTAGCGAAACTAGCAGATGCTACAACCTACTTGGTTTTGTCTTTTGACTGCCTTTTCAGTTCATGCGTTGCATAGTGGTATTTGTGAAATATCCAGCACCTCATTCGACGAGGAAAGAGCCGAGATCCCTTCACCGGGAGTGACCTCTTTAGTAAAACAAGTAAAAGTCTAAAAAACACTCCTTTTCAAATCACTCGATTCTACAACGATATCAAGTTCATTACGCAAAATGTTTTCTTAAAAACCTGTCGTAGCCCTCCGTCATTTCAGATAAGGACTATTTAGTATTTGTGTTGCGTTTGTTGGCCTCTGTAAAGGCGTAGTGTGTGGTAGAGGATTAGTGCTTATCTGCAAAGCATGTGATACGATTGGATTAGGGTAGTCGGACGACCTTGTTGGCCTCTGTCAAGGGTCGTGCGGGTGGGTTTAATTCAATCACGAAATGACGGGTTGAACTTGACTAGCGCACTATGGATTGTTGGCCTCTGTCAAGGTCATAGGACGCTAGGGATAAAATATGCTGGGTTCCCTAGTGTCGCCGCTGGGTTTCGGGAGGTATCGATCATGCCGTTTTCAAAAAAATTGGCATGCTAAAGAACCCTAACGCTAGAATCTAAACTAGAGAATTAGAAGGACAAGCATGTAAATATCTTTACATCTAAGTGAAAAAGGAATACAACCTTTGTAGACCGGTCCTTCACTTCAATAGCTCTGTGTAGTAGTCCCTTCGCTCCAAGTAGTGTTCTCCCGGACTTTATTGAGGCTCCACAAGGTGAAATGAACATGCTTGCTTGAAGTTTTCGAGACCGAAGATGATCTATGTCGAGGAGACACTAACTCAGGCTACCTCTTCACTAAGTGATGAACTAGTGAAGAAACAACCCAATCTAAATGGCTAGTAGAGAAGAGGTTGATGAAGTAGGAATTTTGCTCGCTTTAGAAATAATTTTCTCACTATATTTCTTCACCTCTCAAAATGCTAGATAGCTTTGGAGATGAGGAAGAAGATGAAGTGTGAATGGAATAATGAGTGAGAATAGCAACCATGGGTGAGTTAGTGCTATACACTAACTCATGTAGAGAATAAACCATGGCTAAATAATAATGGTTGGATTAATAAATATCTTCAAGTAAAAGAAAAAGAGTGGACTTGGTCAATGGTTCCACAAGCATCTACAAACTTCAACCATGTGAAAATTTCCAACCAATTTTGATTTACTTTAAATAAATAAAACCCTTCATTATTATTTGCATGGTGTGAGTCTCATACACCCATATAGTATGTGGCATCAAGCATGACACATAAATAATATACATTAATATATATCACATATATACTAAATGTACACAAGTGAGAAAAAGAAATCTTAAGTGAGCTAATATTAGTTAATGTAAGTTAATATATCAAATATATAATTATACATTAAATTATTAAATCAACACTTGATTTAATAATCCGGCTATATCACATACAACCGACTAATATTAAAAGTATCAACTTGTCGAAACAACACTTGATTCGACAGCCCGGCTATATCACATATAACCGACCGATATTATATATTGCGAGAATAGAATACGGTATCACATACACGTATTAATCTCGGTCCCACACATATCACATATGCGCTCCTATTTCGTTTCGCTTGAGCCAGAAAACCTCTATGTAGGACTCTAAAGACTCGTTAATACGCCGGCAGTAGGTGGTGATCATATCAGTCAACTACAAGTCGCAAGCGGTCTGCTAAACGTAACGGCCACCCGGGTATTGAGCGATCAGAAGATCAACAAGTAAGCCTGCTCATACTCCTGCGAATCCATCAAGTAACACTACCGTACAGTCTGGTCTCTTCGTCTGATATGTCGCATATCACAGCCTGGGGGTGGTATAACATCAGACCCCAATAGCCTGATAAGTCATGCCGATGGAAGGTCCATAACGGTTCGAGAAACTACTGATAACACTTACCAGTAAATCTCAGCAACCCTGGCCGGGGATTTCCTGTTATGGCCAATCGAGCATAGCGCAACATCAACCCCCAATACCGGGAGAGACGAAATCCCTTTCTATCGCTCATTGCCTCAATGTGACTCGGGACTGTACCCAAAAACCACCGTTTTGCACGATCTCTTGAACGTGGTAAGGTGGAAATCAAAGCATAGTTGGAATCACACAAGACTCTATGACGATCTCGGGTCGACAGACTAACCTATACCAGTGTCACCAGAGAACTTCCATCTGACGTGAGGTATAATACCATCTAGGAGTTCTCGGCGAGTCCGTCCAGTGTACCTAGTCTCCACTGAGCACCCGTATACCATCTCTGATGTCAAACACCAATGGATATAGGAGTATCCATCGCCCATCACATGGGTCGAGAAGCGTATACGCTAGTCTACTCTGGAATATCGATGCCCCGTCTCGATACTCCCACGACTAAGAACATTTGAAGGATGTACTTACCGACTACCTCTTCCCCACTAGTATGATTTGCATCATAATCCTGGTACTCAAGTGCTCATCCTAAGGGCTTTATCAACATGTAACAGAGAGACAATAAGTGTACATGTTAAGATAAAGAGCAACCAGATAGTATACTATCATGTCGAGCAAGAAAGTCCTCCCTATATATGTCCAAGCATCTACTATAATATACATCACATGTATAATAATGGCCTCTAGGGCATACATATAACTAACAAATTATTATCGAGAATTTCAAGTGTTGAAATTTGCAATGAGATTGCATACCTTATATGAGATAGTTGGATCCCAATACCCACTGCAAGTAAGAGTTACTCCTGAGAGAGTTTTTACATTACAATTAGCCGATCAAGTAGGTATCTAGAAAGGTGTTAACGGGGTTATGCCCCTGGGAAAATGATGTTTATTTTAATTAGGTCCGTGCGAAAGCACGGGGAACCTCCCTCAAAGTACCGACACTGGCCTGGCCGAAAGATTGGCGAACTTGTAGGGTGTAATTAATCCCGGCTAGTCTTACCTTTTAGGATTTGAAGGAAGATTTGATAAAAACAGTGGGAGCCATCCTGATTAGATAAAATAATAACCAATCTGATCTTGCAAGAGCATACACTGAGTGTTTTCTTCTCTCTCTCCTAGTAGCGACTATGTCACGCCTTAATCAAGATAATAATATGGATGTATTGACTGAACCTGCTTATTATGCTGAGCCAGGGAACGTTGGTTCCGCTCTACCTTATAGTTGTTATAAGTCCGAGTAGGGAATAGGGGAATATCCGAATTCCTACGCGACCAATCGAGAAATGAGCATGTTGATGGATATTCTTCGGGTGTGTTCGTTACCAAGATCTGTTTCTCAGTATCCTCTACATCCTAGGTATGAGATACCGGATAAGGATCCCACATATGTAAGAGTTACATGGGCTATCAAAAGGTAGAGAACTGGGATTGGGTGATATGTCTCTAAGTGTTAGAGAATGGTGCAATTGTTGCAGCCAAATCAGTTGGCAAATATCACCTTGTATTACTAAATGGTAAATACATTGATTCTGAACAAATGTTATTACATACCGAACATGATATACAACATTACATCATTTCTTTATTAAAGTTAAAGAAGGATATAATTTTGTATTGATGGATATTGTTGTGAACATTTTTCCTTAATCAAGAGTTAATTGGATCATGCACGTTATGTAATGGCATATATGTTTTAAATCAAACCACAGTTTAAAGTATCTTAAACACAGACAAGAGGAATAGTTCAGAAATGAATGAATCTTTCTTGTGGCTTTGTAGACTTGGTCATATTAATGAGACACGACTAGCTAAGTTACATAAGGATGAATATTAGAATCTGTTTGAATTTTCATCTTATGATACTTGCCAGTCTTGTCTCAAAGGTACAATGACCAAAACTCCGTTTACTGGAAACAGAGAAAGAGTTATTGAACTTTTGGGATGGATACATGATGATGTATACGGTCCTATGTCTACAAATGCCAGGGTTGGTTCTTTGTACTTCATTACATTCATCGACGATCTCTCAAGATTAGGACATGTGTTCCTGTTGAATCACGAATCTGAAACTTTTAAGAAATTCAAGGAATATAAGCTTGAAGTTGAGAACCAGACGGGTAAAAGTATTAAAGTCCTTCAATGTGATCGAGGAGGCGAATACTTGGGCATGGAGTTCCTGGATTTTCTAAAAAGAGAATGTGATTCTCTCTCAGATTACTCCTCCGAGTACACCACAGCACAATGGTGTATCGGGACGAAGGTATCACACCCTATTAGATATGGCGCGCTCTATGATGAATACTGCTGAGTTACCTGTTTCCTTTTGGAGTTATGCACTTGAGAAGCTACATACCTATTGAATGGGATTCCATCCAAATCAGTGCCTACCACTCCATATGAGATATGGAATGGGAAGAGAACATGTATTAAACGAGTTAAGATATGGGGTTGTCTGACCTATGTTGAAAAGAAAAATCCGGACAAGTTCGAGGCAAGGTCAGTTTTGTATAAGTTTATTGGATATCCCGAACATTAGCGAGGGTATATCTTCTACCACACTGAGGAGCAAAATGTGTTTTGTTTCTCAGCATGCCACCTTTTTAGAAAAGGAATTTCTTGTGAAGAAATTTGTGGACATGAGGTAGAACTGGAAGGAGTTCCAGTTAGACAAACTAACAGCTGATGATTTGGTGAAACCAAAGGATTCAATGTCTCCAACGAACCTCAGCCTCTCCGCGAATTTGGTAGGGTTTCTCATCCACCTGAGAGATACTATGGTTTTCTCGGTGACGGTGGGAGCGAGGATAGCATCATGGTAGATGATGACCCAACCAGGTTCAGACAGGCCATCACGAGTGGGGCCTCTGTGAAATGGCTGGATGCTATTCGATCAAAGATGGAATCCATGTACACCAACAAAGTATGACTTTGATTGTTGCACCTGAAGGGGTAAAACCTATCAGGAGCAAATGGATCTTGAGAAGATTCTTGGTGTAAATGGAAAAGTTGAGACTTTCAAAGCTATGCTTAAGTCCATCAGGATTAAAGCAGGCATCGCGGAGTTGGAACATCTGTTTTGATGTGGCAGTCAAAGAGTTTGACTTCATCAAAAAGGTAGATGAACCTTATATATACAAGAAGGTTGTAGAAAGTAAGGTTGTCTTCCACGTATTGTACGTAGATGACATACTCTTGATAGGAAATGGTTTCCTATGCTACACTCGGTCAAGCTCCTCTTATCACGAGGATTCTCCATGGAAGATCTGGATGATACCTACTACATCTTGTGGATTATGATCTATGGTGATAGATCTAAGTGGATGTTGGGAGTTTCCTAAATCCAGGTACATTAACACCATACTAAAGGGGTTTAGTATAGAAGATTCTAAGCGTGGTGGTTCGCTCACTAACTCATGCATCACTCTCTCCAAAAAGATGTCTTCCGAGACTGATTTGGAGAGAGCTCGCGTGCAAGGGATACCCTATGCTTCGGCAGTAGGCTTTATCATGTATGCGATGTTATGTACCAGACCAGATGTAGCTGACTCACTAGGTGTAGTGATCAGGAATCAATCGGATCTTGGGAGAATCACTGGATAGCTGTGTAGGACATTCTTAAGTACTTGAGAAGCATTAAAGAAATGTTCTTGGGGTTTGGTGACGGTGAACTCCAGTGGGATTCCTTTACCAATTCTAGCTTCCAGAGTGATAAGGTCGACTGAAAGGCAGTCTCGGGCTTTGTCTTTACCCTCAGTGGAGGGACGGTATGTTGGAAGAGTTCTAAGCTAGATACCATGGCAAACTACACGATAAAGGCTGAATACATCGCTACCAACGATGTTACCAAAGTGGATGTTTGGATAATTCTTGTTCATGAGATGAACATGGTTCCTACCATTGAGCATCTAATAACTATTATTGTGACAACAATGGAGTTGTGGCTTTGGCCTTGGAACGCTAGTCCTATCAGCGATCCAGACATATTCTAAGGACAGTATCACCTAATCAGAGAGATGGTTGATCTACAGGGTATCGAGGTAAGGAGAGTTGACGTGAAGGATAACACGGCAGATCCACTTACAGAGGCCTTTCCCTAGATATACTTTTATGGGGTGTTGAGTATGAGATACTACAACAAATGGTCTTAGTGCAAGTGGGAGATTGTTAGTTATATGTATGCCCTAGAGGCCATTATTATACATGTGATGTATATTATAGTGGATGCTTGGACATATATAGAGAGGACTTTCTTACTCGACATGATAGTATGCTATCTGGTTGCTCTTTATCTTAACATGTACACTTATTGTCTCTCTATTACATGTTGATAAAACCCTTAGGATGAGTACTTGACTACCAGGATTATGATGCAGATCAACTAGTGGGGCAATGGTGGTCAGTAAGTACTTCCTTCAAATGTTCCTAGTCGTGGGAATATCGAGACAGGGCATCGATATTCCAGAGTAGACTAGCGTATACGCTTCTTGACCCATATGATGGGCGATGGATGATCCCACATCCATCGGTGTTTGACATCAAAGAAGGTATACGGGTGCTCAGTAGAGACTGGGTACACTGAATGGACTCACCGAGAACTCCAAGATGGTATTATACCTATCGTCAGATAGCAGTTCTCTGGTGACACTGGTACATGTTAGTCTGTCGACCCGACATCGTCATATAGTCTTGTGTCATTCCCACTGTGCTTTGATTTCCACCTTACCACGTTCAAGAGATCATGCAAAACGGTGGTTTTTGGGTACAGTCCCGAGTCACATGGATGCAATGAGCGATAGGAGGGGATTTGTCTCTCTCGGTATTGGGGGTTGATGTTGTGCTATACTCGATTGGCCATAACAGGAAATCCCTGGCCAGGGTTGCTGATATTTACTGATAAGTGTTATCAGTACTTTCTCGAACCGTTATAGACCTTGCATCGGCATGACTTATCAGGCTATTGGGGTTTGACGTTATACCACCCCAAGGCTATGATATGCGACATATCTGACGAAGAGACCGGACCGTACGGTAGTGTTACTTATTGGATTCGCAGGAGTATGAGCAGGCTTGCTTGTTGATCTTCTGATCGCTCAATACCCGGGTGGCCGTTACGTTTAGCAGACCGTTTGCGGCTTGTGGGTGACTGATATGATCACCACCTACTGCCGGCGTATTGATGACTCTTTAGAGTCCTACACAGAGGTTTCCTGGCTCAAGCGAAACGAAGTAGGAGCACATATGTGATATGTGCGGGACCGAGATTAATACGTGCATGTGATACCGTATTCTATTCTCGCGATATGTGATATCGGTCGGTTATATGTGATATAGCCGGGCTGTCAAATCATGTGTTGATTCGATAAGTTGATACATTTGATATTAGTCGGTTGTATGTGATATAGCCGGATTATTAAATCAAGTGTTGATTTAATAATTTAATGTATAAATATATATTTGATATATTATCTTACATTACCTAATATTAGCTCACTTAAGATTTCTTTTTCTCACTTGTGTACACTTAGTATATATGTGATATATATTAATGTACATTTTTTGTGTCATGCTAGATGATACATGTGACATGGGTGTATAAGACTCATACCATACTTAACATAATGAAGGGTTTTATTTATTTAAAGTAAATCAAAATTAAATGGAAATTAGTCACATGGTTAAAGCTTGTGGAACCTTTGACCAAGTCCACTAATTTTTTTTTACTTGAGATATTATTAACCCAACCATTATAATTAGCCATGGTTTAGTCTTTACATGAGTTAGTATATGATATTAACTCATCCATGGTTTCCATTATACACTAAGTTTTTTTCCATGGTTGCTTTTCTTCATCTCCTTCCTCACGCTCTCTAGCCTTTTGGGAGGTGAAGAAAAAGAGTGAGAAGATTAATTCTAAAGTGAGTAATAATCCTACTTCATCATCCTCTACTATACTAGCCATTTAATTTAGGGTGTTTGCTTCACTAATTCCATATTAGTGAAGAGCTAGCTTGAGTTGGTGTCTTCTCGACGTAGATCATCTTCGGCCTCGAAGACTTCAAGTAAGTTTGTTCCTTTCATCTTGTGGAGCCTTTCTAGAGTCCGGGAGTTCATTACTTGGAGCGAAGGTACTACTACATGGAGCTATTAAAGTGAAGGACCGGTCTATAAAGGTCGTATTCCTTGTTCACTTAGATGTAAAGATGTTTACATACTTGTTCGTCTAATTCTCTAGTTAAGATTCTAGCGTTAGGGTTCTTTAGCGCGACAATTTTTTGAAAACGGCATGGACGATGCCTCCCGAAACCCAGCGGCCGCCTTAGGGAACCCTGCAATAATGAACTGGTTGTTTGCATAAGCTACATCTATCGTACCTTTACCAAGGATCATCATCCATTGTCATTCGATCTCGACGCACCTTTAGTCTTTCGGGTCCTATGTTTTTGTCCGATAGTAATACCATCAGTGTTTGTCTGTTCCCAGTATAATAGTGCCAACAACGATTGTCTGGTATATGATGAAATTTTAGATCGTATGCGCCTTGGTAACTAGAAACCGTATAGTAACGTGATGCAAAATTATAATGTGAGTTATGCATGATGCTCGCAGCATTAATTGCGTGGGCACACGGTAAATGTTGTTGCTGGAAAATACTGC
Organism: Agapanthus africanus; assembly: GCA_030015575.1. Lineage (NCBI taxonomy): Eukaryota > Viridiplantae > Streptophyta > Magnoliopsida > Asparagales > Amaryllidaceae > Agapanthus > Agapanthus africanus. Next base: position 275,571,735 of record JASDDO010000019.1, on the reverse strand, counting down.
ATGTGTATGAAGAGAGCCCTTCATCTCTAAAATTTACGGTATATTGATTCCCATTGCTCCCCGTAACTTGAAACTCCGCTGTGTCAAACCTTTCAGATCTGCAGTATTGTGATTTGTGCTCTCTTTTTCGAAATATATCTTCATAATACGCGGTGAATGGAGTCTCCATTGCCAAAGACTTTTTCTTTCTTTGCACAAAGTAAGTATTCACTTTGAAAAAGGTTCGAACAATCAACCCCTGTATTGGTAAGTCTCTAACACCCTTAAGGACCCCGTTGAAGCTTTTAGACATATTAGTGGTCATTAGTAGATACCTACATCCATTATCATGTGCTTGTGTCCATATGAGTGCTGGATACTCATCTAACCACGCTTTCGCTGCTTAACTCATCTCTTCAATTTTTGTCATGTACATGTCATGAACATTAGGGTCAGACGTTTCACCGGCTTTATACATAAGCTTATATAGATCTGAATTTTTAAATTTTCCATCAAAATTCTGTCTAAAGTGCCGCAGGCAAAACCTATGTGCTGTCGTCGGAAATACAGTTCTCATTGCAGCCAGTATTCCAAGATGTTTATCAGATATGATGCATAAATTTGTTTTATCAATAACAGATGGGATACTTTTGAGTTAATGAAAAAACCATGATCAAGATGATGTATTTTCACCATCGGCAATAGAAAATCCTAACAGAAACATACCGTTATTAGAATTAACACCTGTAGCAATTAATATGCAATCTCTGTACTTACCATATAAATACGTCCCATCCACGCACAATACCGGCCGACAGTGTGTGAAACCAGCCGCGCAAGGAGCAAAACACTAGAAAATTCTTTGAAACCTGACACAGCCATCGACATTTGTTTTTATAGTTTTTAATTGGTATACGGACCCCAGATTTGATACTTTCATGGCTTCAATAAAAAGGACTAGCGAGTTGTATGAGCTTTCCCAATCCCTAAATATCTTACATAAACCCTTTCTACGAGCATCCCATGCTTTCACATATGAAATCTGAATTTTATGCTCTCCACTTACGTAGAACCGTATCTCTCGAGAAGTCATCTCCATATCTGTACGGATAAGTGGCATGATAAATGAGCAAATGTATGATGAAGTGAAATTCCTGTAATATTTTAACATAATCGAATTGATACAAGTGTGTTCCTGGTTGTATTTCGTGATTTTCCAAGTTTTGGCTTTTTTGGAACAACATGCATACAATCTCCACTTATATTTAAGAGCTTTCATATATATCACGGTATAGTACGTCTTATTTGACTCTTCGGTTTTAAATGTAACATTTTTTTCAATAGCCCACGACTTCAGTATACAAATAAGATCTTCTTTTTTCGGAAACATATCTCCAACAATAACGCAATTTTCGCTTGCTACACTCGCTTCCAAATAAGGTTCAGTATTTACTTCTGCCACAGCTAAGTCTATCCAATTATTATCTTGCAACGGATCGAGACCAGGATCTTTTAGTTTGATAAAATCATTATTCGTAGCCATGCCATCAATCAATACCACTTCATTCAATCCAGCAGCATAATCCATGCTATCCTTCCCTTGATAATCTTCACCGGCTTCATCATTATCACTGTCACCCATATCATTGTCACTCATAGCAATATAAGGCTCGGGTGTAATATACGATGGTTGAGGTCGGTATAATGTGGATGGTTTGGGTTGAAAACACCGGAATGATATGTACGGACATGCTTGGAATGCGCTACTTGGATCGTGTTGGAATGATGCAGAGGTATGGGAAAATCTGCATTTAGTATATAAAATTTTGTTAACATTTTCGTATTACAAAGAAAATAAATATAATCACCACTTGTTTCAGATTGATTTACCCTTGGAAAGTTGTATATGATAATCTTTGTTCTTTAGATGTGCATGCAACTGCAACAGTCGCTTAGGAAAATCTGTATTTAATATATAAAATGTATTAGCATTTTGGTATTATAAAAAAAAGTAATTATAAAATGTTTACCCTTGAATTTAAAGGTGTGAATAATCATGTGTATAGTCGTATCCACTGAGACTAAAGGTATTATCGTTAACCATGAGACCGTATCCCCAGGAACTACCTTCAGTATTACCATCAAAATAACCCGTTGGAGCGACATCTGATACTCCAATTGTTCTTTCTCAACTAAAAATTCAAAAGAATGCTGGGTGTTTGCCAAACCGAAGTCTATCATTGAAAATGTTGTTGCATCGTCTATAATTTCAACCAATGCATTTCCACTAAATAGAGGCCATATACAACTTAACTTAACCTTAATTTTTCAGGGATCGTATTTCGTGATTTTAAACACTTTATTCTCGAGTTCATTGTAAGTCGTTGATGATCCTAATCGCATAATTCTTACACACCCGTCCATATACTCGGGACCTTATGCACTTGTCACAATCTGGTCATCGTATTTACAAAGAACAAATAAACTTGAATTTGATATTATCTGCATCAAACAAAATCAACCCAACAATAAATATAAGACGTTAACAACAGAAGTAATGATTATATTCACTGACAATTAAATAAACGGTAAATAAAATTTACATACATTTGTCGATCGGGAATTTTAATAGATAAATTTATAGGGATAGAGAGATCAAGTTCCGTTGAAGGGGTGCAGATGAGAGTATTAGATTTGTTAAGAGGTGCAGATGCAAATCGGAGCAGAATGGAGAGCAAATAGGAGGAGGGCAGGTTTTTTTTAGGTATTTGGTCGTCGTTGGTCAAAAAAGGGTCACGCTTGATTTCCGAAAAAATGGTCATGGGTCTTTGTCGGGCTCGGTGCGCTCCGTGCGTGCGCACAGCGGAAGCGGGAATGGACGGAAAACAAAAATTTCGTAGGAGCGCGATCGACCGTACACCAAATATCGTCCAAGCACTAGTATCTAGCTAAACTAAAAATAAAAGGAAGAGTTCAGAGGTTCTACAACCTTTGTAGCGTATTCGGCAGATCCTGGAAGACCCTGTATAAATTTCGTGAGCTCCCGAACGCGTCTGCACGCCGTAGACGATCTGCGTTGAAAGCGGGTTGTCCGAGCTCCAACTCCGTCACCGGTCGGAGAAACTTTCTCTAGAGGCTTACTAGGCGTGGAGGAAGGTGATGCGAACGATGGGTACTCTCTACTTACACTCTCTCACCATGGCAACACTTGCCATTAACCTAGAGAGCTTGAGCTCATGTTTTGTGAGGAAGAAAAAGATGGTTGGAAAAATGAATGACTTGGAAAAAAATGAATTTTGTCTCATCTATTCTTTTCCACCCATGTCATGTAAATACATGACACATACCTTCTCTCCCACTCTCTCTCATGTGTGTGTCAACACATAAGAGAGTGGGTGGGCCCCGCCACTTAATTAAATATGTTAAATTATATATATATATATATATATATATATATATATATATATATATAAAGCTATATGCATTTATTTATTTGTATATACATTTATTTATTTGTATATTTATTTATACTTTTAATGGCGGGAATTAATATATATATCAAATATATATATATATATATATATAATAAGTATTAGTATATGTATCTTGTACACATACACATCATGTATCACATACACGAAATACCATCAATATTTTCTTAGTATCCTATACTGTAGAGAGTGTATGTATCATATACACTATACTAGAAACCGTATCATTAATACGGTTATCAAGTCAACACTTGACTTGGTATTCCGGATATGAAACCGGCTAGTATAACAGTCGTCTGATTGAACACGTATATCCAATATATATGTTTTACCGAACTCATATACGTATCCCTATACGTACGTCACATTGCGTTTTGCCCGGGAAGGCACTTTCATTGTGGGACTCTAAAAACCTGTTAATACGCTGGCAGTAGGTTATACAAGATTGTATTTGAAACACTTTTAGATTTAACCCCCTTTCAGGTTAACCTACAAGCTCATCGGTGGCACTAGCTGTACATAACGGCTACCCAGGTATGAGCAAGATAAAGGCATGTCGACGAGCGAACTCATCCGGACCCAACAAAGTCTATAAGTGACAGTCACCGTACAGTCCAGTCTCTTCGTCAAGAAGTATTACATACCGGGTCTAGGGAGTGGAATCTGTCAGACTCCCAATAACCTAATAAGTCGTGCTGACAGAGAACTCATAACCAAAGAGATACAACTGGTATTACTTACTAGATTATCTTTACTGTCGTGGCCATAAACTTTTGGCTATAGTCATGTCCTGCACAATGCGATATTGACTCCCAATACCGGGAGTGATGAATTCTCTTGACCGCTCACTGCCTCTATGTGCTTCGGGACTGTACCCAACTAAAACCTGTTTACACGAATCAGTAGAGCCGTGGTAGGGTAGTGATTTAAGTATAGTGAGAACACACACGAGACACTGTGGCGATTTTAGGTCTAGGGACTACCTTATACTCATATCACCAAGGAACTGCTATCTGACATTGGTATAATACCATCTAGGAGTTCTCGGTGAGTCCGTCCAATGTAACTCATCCAATGAGCACCTGTATACAATCATCGGTGTCAAATACCAATGGCTATGGGATCAGCCATCTCCCCGTACAGGGTCATGAAACGTATACACTAGTCTAAACCGGAGTACCGTTGCCCTGTCTCGATACTCTTACGACTAGGGACAATTAAGGATGTGCTTATAAACTACCAGGCCCCGCTAGTATGATCCTTATCATAATCCTGGTAGTCAAGCAAAGATCTTATGGGCTTTATTTCATGTATTTGCGATACGTGATATCATGCATTCACATGATAGATAAAGAAAAACCAGATAGCACACTATTATCTCGAGTAAGACTGTTCTTGGTATAGGCCCTCCTCAAATTCAGTAATTATATTCCTGCAACTACGATAATTGCCTTGAGGGCACATATATCCAACAATCTCCCACTTGCACTTAAGGCCAATTATTGCGGTATCGCATGCATACATCTCATGTGCTACTGCATTCCCAACTTCTGTACTAGCAGTTTCACAAATTGTGTTCGAGAAATAGCCTCAATGAGTGGATCTGCTATAATGTTTCTAACTGTATCTCTCTGAATCTCAACTTCACGGAGATCAACTATCTCCCGAAATGAGAGATACTTACCCTAGAATATTGTTTGGATAGCTGATGGGACCTAGTTCATAAATGAACGTATTAATCCAAACAAATACTTAGGATGCATCCTCTGCTGACTCGCAATCAGCATCTAGCATCTTGACTGCCCCAGTATCTCGTTTGGAACTCTTCCAATACATTTCTCCTCATAAGAGGGTAAACTAATGACTCACGACAGATATTCTATCATTCTTGTCACCGCGGAAGATGGAATCGGTAATCGCCTCTCCAAGGAGGTTGTCATTACCATACACCAAGAACATCTTATATGCTCTTCACTTCTTCCTATGTTTCTCCAAGATTGGACTAATATGTGATTACTACACCTAGTATAAAAGTATCATCTGGTCTTGTATATAACATTGCATGATTGACCTCATTGCCATAGCACGTCGAATGTCATTCATGCGAGTCTCTCTCTTCATCAGTCCTGAAAGACATCATTTTAGAGAGAGTGACCCCATTACCTATGGGCACATTACCTTACTAGGAGTCCTCCATTCTAAACCATTTTAGAATGGTGTCATTATACCTGATTTGGATAATCCTAAATACCTTAGCAGATCTAAACTTATAGACCTAGTCCCAGAATCAATAATGTATATATAATTCATAAAGGAGAAATAGTGACAACCAATATTTGACCGAATCGTAGTGTAGAAATATCATTTTCTATCAAGAGTATGTTATCCACATCAGTATGCAGAATCTGACAGTACTCCCTACAGCTTTCTTACAAACATCTGGTTTATCTCTTATTTTGATGAAGTCAAACACTTTGACCGTTGCATCAAAAACAAATGATCCACCTCCGCTATGCCTGCTTTAGTCTACAAATAGACTTAGCAATTTTCACGCTATCCGCTGCTCCCACTAACTAAGACAATTCTCTGGTAGAGTCATATACACGTACACTTCTAAATCTAATTTAGAAAGACATTATAATCTGTAACACCTTAGAATGCGATTAGAGTTAATTAAGCGAGGGTTTTTAATAATTTAACCAATAATTGTTTTCACATATTTTATTATAATTAATCAATATTTTATTTAATTATTTTCGTACTTGCACACACTTGTGCATGCTAATCTAGGGCTAAGCAGGTATTAACCATGCTTTACTAGCCATGGCACACTTAACCTTTTGTTTTATGTCATGATATATATTTACATATTTGTTTTTAAAGTAAAAAGTTTTTTTAAATGAAAAGAGAAGGAAAGAATAAAGAAATGGGGGCATGATGGTATGGGAGACAAGCATGTGGGACATTAAATGAAGTGAGAGAAAGAGCATGGTTCAACTCTCACCCTTACCCTCAACACGCTCTCATCTCTCATTTTCTCAACTCAACACCCTCACTCTCTCTCATTCTCTCTTCTTCTTTGTCACTAAAAATCCCCTCTTGAAAATATTTTCTTCACTAACCCTAAGCCTAAACCAACTTCAAACCCCACTAAACCCTTCACTAAGCTTGCTTAATCCCTCTTGTGATGTCTTGAAGCTTGATGGTTAGGGTTTCATCCAAATCTTGGTGAGATATTGATGTTAAACTCTTTGTTAGGCTCTAGGGAAGTTTTTGTGTTAATTAGTTTCAGTTAAATACCTTAATGTTATAGTTTAGTGCTAAATATCGTATTTTTATTAAGTTTGGAATATCTGTTGATTTGCTATTGTTACATTGATTTATAAATAAATCTAACAATACAGTAGATTGATGTTAGAACCTTGTCTTTACCTTAGAAACTCGGACCCAACCCCCACTTTTAGACCTGCGAGAATCCCTTTTTTCCCGGCACCACCGGCTTTTCTGAAGAGTTCGGTGTTAGGTTTTTGTGGGTAGCTCTCTGTGGATCTTGTAGGATATTTGGTATACTTTGTTTTTCCTATTTAATCTCTAGAAAAAATCTGGGGCCGTTTAGCTATAATTTTTGTGTTTCGATATCGCGATGCGAATTTATCCGACTTTTGTTTAGTGTTTCGTACGTTTTACAACCGTATGTTGGGTTAGGATGTCGTTGCACACGTTAGCCCGCTAAGCTAACACTTGGTAGCTTGTGGGAGTCAATTCGTTAATTTGGCGTTGTGTCCGTGTTTGATTTGAAAGTTTACTAATTTCAAGAGTATTTGTTTGTGTGATATTAGGATCATTTGCGGGGACTTCGGACGCTGCTAGGAAAGGGAAACAGATGATCGGATTCACCTAGCTCGAGATCGTCCGGTGAGTAGATTTAACATCTACGGAGGAATCGCCTGTATGGCGTTAAGCGCCGATGGCTAGATCCAGTGATATAACCTTATGCTTATATATACATTGCGATTATGCGTGATTATCATATTGCGCATCCTATTATTTGTTGTACATTGACATAGTATTAATTGGATACTGCACCATTATTAACGCTTCATGTTGCACGAACACTGAATTGTATGCCACACACACACCATTGGTAATTGCCATGACACGCTCACTATAGCATTTGCCACGACACGCTCACTATAGAAATTGCCATGGATGAATATATTGTACCACATTCATTATTAACAGTTAGACATTGATTCTTGTTCTAGTTTGCATTATGAATTTCATCATACATACATACATACATACATACATACATACATAAATGCATACATACATACATTGCTGTAGTAATATATATACTCTCATATGATATTTTATTTTGATTTCGTGGATTTAGGAAACCGCAAGATACCTATTGAAACTTGATATATTTAAAAAGTGCGATTTTCCCTTTATATGATAATTGTGTCCTTCATGAGTTTTCTCGGTTCTGAGCAATTTCGAGTACCCGATTCGAGGAGTTGGCTGAACCGTCTGCGGGTACATGGTGGACCCGGTGAGATACCCCGGGGAAAGAAGATCGTGGAGTAGATGATGAGCCTGGCAGGGGGAGTACTACCTACCGGTAATTGTATGGAAACTCGACGGATATCCGGAGGATACCGTTCGGATTTATGAGATGAGATGGATATGAGGGCCAATTAGAGTAACGGCGCCTCAGATATTGGGATTTAGGGTGTCGTTGATGGACACCGGATTTCTATGATGAGGATTCATTGATGAGGATTTTGTTTTATCCCACACTCAGAATTTATTATGACATGTACTGTTTCATATAGTTATTATACCTTAGTGGTGTACCTTGATCATGATTTTGTGGCATATCCATACTGCTATACTTATGCCATTAGATTGCATATTTCGGATTATCGCTTTTCGTGCATCCTTGTGATTATCTGTAAGATATTATTTACTATTCACGAGTTGGAAACTCACCCCGTTGTGCCATAGTGTTTTGTAGGTTTGACTCTCAATGTAGTCGCAGCAGGGCTTTTTATTGTATCATTTTCAGTGGATACCGCTACTATTGGGTGTGAGACCTTTTGTAGGTGGGTTTTTGTGCGGGTATCCATATATGATTCAATTGTATATCTTATTTGTATCTAGCACTCTTTATCTACCACTTACATGTATTTGACTTAGAGACGAGACTGAGAGATTACGTAATTGTATATTATTTGTGCTTCTAGTTGTCGTGCTCGTGTGAGCTGGCTTTTATTTCATGCTGCGATACTTTTTACCTCTTATTATGCTGTTTTCACTTCTTATTTGCTTATTTTTTCGTTACGGCGTCGTATATATACCTATTGTGGTTGTGTTCCGCCTTTAGGCGTAAGTTGCTCCCATTTGGGGATACCTTTTATATATTCTATGTTTTGTATCCGTTTGGGGCTAGTTTTTACAAATGAGATGTTGCCGAAATTTTTAAGAAAATAAATTTAAGTTTTGAGATTTTTAACTTGAGATTTTAAATATTTTTAACTAATGTTTTTATCACTCTATCTTTTCATGGTTTAGATTTCTGGGTTTTCGGCTTACTTGAATTACGTTACGCCTAGTGACGTTGCGTGATTTAAGTGCCGGTCACGTTCCTAAATTGGGTCGTGACATAATCATACTCATACCAGATATCATATTCATGAAAACAACAATGGAAAATTTTATCCGTATAGACTTCAGCACAGAATTTGAAGTAACAGTATCATCACAATCCACATCGGGTATTTGATGAATACATGTTAACTACAAGTCTGGCCTTATTAGATTAATACATTTCCATTAGCACTGATCTCGAAAGATCTTCTTGCTACTTATGGGTTTTACCCCTTTCAGGAGTGCACAACAAAATCTATAATTTGTTGTAGTGCTTGGAGTCCAACTTGGATAACTTGGCATCCAGTTATCAGTCGAAAGTCACCACTTCCTATGACATGCTGATAACTGGTAGGGTCATCATCACATGATGCAAGCCTCCTGGTCACTGTCTATGAGAAAACCGAAAACCGAAGTATTTCTCGGATGGTTGAGGTCACCTACTAGATCTGCGGAGTAGCTGTGGTCTGTCAGGGTCAATTGGATCATCAGATTCTATTAAACTTTTGGTAACCGTTTGTGGTTTTGGAATCACTTCCAGTTCTACTATACTCTCACTAATTTCTTTTTCAAGAAATTTCTTAACCAAGGAGGTGGCAAGTCAAGAACAAAACATTTTTAAACTTGAAAATGGTAGAAGCCATCCCTTGCAAAATCTTAGGATAACCTACAGACTGCTATTACCGAAACGTGCTTCGAGTTTATCCGGATTACGGTTTTAACTAAAAACCGGATAACCCCATATCTTAACAATTTTAAGATGAACATTATTTTATATCACATATAGAAAAGATGTTCCCTCATAAAATGGGAGAGAAAAGGGGAGAAAATTCCCCACGGCTCAAGCCTCACGTGTTAAACACGTGAACGCCTATATGTAAAGCATATAAGCGCTGCAATCAAACAACTAAAGGCTAAATGTGCCTCACGTGTTAAACACGTGAGCGCCTATGTGTAAAACATGAAAGCACAAAAAAAACCTCACACCGGGGTCACGTGTTAAACACATAAGAATGCCCTTTTGAAGTATAAGCTTCAGATAGAGTTAAACTCTATGCATAGAATTAAATTCTATTTTTGTATGCAAAGCATATGAGTATTAAGAGTAAATGGCCAAAGGCCAAATTAACCTCACTTGTTAAATACGTGAGTGCCTATATGCAAGGCATATGGGCGCCAAATGAAAGAAGCTAAATAAGCTTCACGTGTTAAACACGTGAGGGCGCCTCCTTATCTAGAATTAAATTCCACTCTTGAGAAAGATCCTCTCTGTTAAATAGAGAACCGTTGGATCAAAGATCCAATGATGATTAAACATAGAATTAAATTCTATTAGGTGAGAAAATCTCCATGATCTTTCTAAATGAGAAGGATATTTTCTGTTAAACAGAAAATTGGTGGATCAAAGATCCAATGAGATGGAAAGTGTTTCCTATATATTTCTAAACAGAGAAAAATTGTGCTCTGTTAAACTGAGCACCCTTGGATTAAAAATCCAATGGTGATAAAAATATCACCGTTTAATAGAATAAAATTCTATGATCTTGTTAAAAAAAAGAAAACATATTCTGTAAAAAGAGAAACACTTGGATCAAAGATCTGACGGTGGGTAAAATTCCCCAAACAAAAGTTAAGACCAATTAAATCAATTGGAATCTCTCAATGAGAGATTTTCTCAAAACTAGTTAACAATTTGTCTCCACTATATAAAGGCCCCGAGACTTCATGTCTCACAGACCACACAGATACATAGAAAAAATAGAGGGAAGCCCTTACAAGCTTCTGCAAAAAAATACAGTGAGCTCTTAAAAAAACAGAGAATATAATTCTCAAAGAAGAAGACTTTCCTTCTCAAAACCCTAGGTAAAGAAAACAGAGAGATCAAAATATTCCTTTTCATCTATATAAGGGTTTAACCCTTCTCAATGAACTTAGTTCTTCTTATGGATAAAAGATCCACAAGACAAGTCTTCCACAAGTTGAGAATTTAATTCTCATCGGGAAGATCTTATTCTTGAGAATCAAAAATTCAGAAAAGAACTAGGTTAAAAAGAAAGAAAAAAGAAAAGAACATATGTCCTGAAAATTTAATTCCTCCGAAATTAGGGTTTAACCCTACACAAAGAACTTAGTTCTTATAGAAAGAAAAGAAGAACTTAGTTCTCTAATTAAAAAATGATCCAAGATCCTCAAAACGAAAATCTTGATGATCATCGATGACTAAAATGTCATTAACAAAATTAGTGATTAGCACTATTATAGTACCTCCCACGTGAGTGCTTAAAACAAAGAAAAGAAAAGCTAAAACGCCTTGCGTGCTTCCCACGTGAGCGTCCAAAAAACAAAGAAAAACTCTCTTGTGTTGATTAGGCAGTCACCAAATAAAGCAGCCCAGCACCCCAAAAATAAAACAGTCACATGAAATACACGTGAAACACTCTTGAAAACCCAAAATCTGGCGCCTCACGTGCTTTACACGTGAGCACCAGAGCTCTAACCAAGTGCTTAGCACTTCTGTTAAAAAAAGGGGCTGAACAAATAAAATCTGAAATCAATGCTCAGCACTCACGTGCTTCCCACGTGAGTGCCATGCAAAGTGCATAGCACTCTATATTCAGTCAAAATGACTAAGTGCTTAGCACTGATTAGGCAGCGCCCATATCCGAGTACCTCACATATTTCACACGTGAGCGCCAGAAAAGATTAATGCTTAGCACTATTCTAGCGCCCTACGTGAAATACACGTGAGCACTGTATATCTTAGTGCTTAGCATTGTTGGGTACTATAGAAACCCAATCTCAATCTAAATTGGCTAAGTTCCCTGAGATTAAACCTCTTTAATTTTTAAAATCAACCGAGCCCATATGCTCAAACATGACTAATGATCTCTTATGGATGATATCCAAAATGATATTCACCCCATATCTCCTTATATGGTGTTTTTCGTCACCCCATTGAGATAGGAATACGCGCGCGCTTGTCAGGCGTACTACAGATTCCCCCTGCCTAGGGTAGGCGGGGGTTTATTGATCGTGGGGATCCAAATCTCCGGCAGCCGCGGACTAAGCTGCCGTTAATTACCCCTCGCCTTTGGAGCGAGGGAACTTCCGATTAACGGGTTAAACTGGTCATGCGAACTCAATGTGCAGTGTTGTGTTTTGAAGGGGTTTTGGATATATTGGGGGCCCCGCAGGGTTTTTTTACGGGGGTTCTGCTACCCGGATAGCGGGCGGGGGTCAAGGAGGCTAGCAGCCCCCTTGCGGGGTGCGGGGCAGCGCCCCGTTAGAAATTTTTTTCTAACAGGGTCAGTGTCGTGGAGTATGTGTGTGTGTGTGTGTGTATGTACACACACACACATACATACATAAGGGAAAAGGGCATCCAAAGGATGCGTGGGAGAAAGCGCTAGGGCGCTAGCGCCTCACCTGCCAGGCGTGTAGGCGCTCGGGCGCTAGCATTTTGGGCTCTAGCGCTTTAAGCACCAGGGCGCTAGCGCTTTGGGCGCTAGCGCCTCACGTGCTAGGCACATGGGCGCTCGGGCGCGTTAGCGCTTTGGGCGCTAGCACCCCACGTGCCCGGCACGTGGGCGCTCACAAGGGCTCTAGCGCTTTGGGCGCTAGCACCTCACGTGCCAGGCACGTGGGCGCTCGGGAGGCAAAAGGGACTTGGTCCCTGCAATGGGAGTTGTACTCCCAGAAAAGAACACTTATTATTTTTTGTGTGTGTGTGTGTGTGTGTGTGTGTGTGTGTGTGTATGAGGAGTTAAAGTCCTAGGATATATTGAAGCTGATGAAGGGGCTTCTCCCCTTGAGCCCTGGATCTTCCCCAAAATGGGGTTTCTGGAGATGGGTCCCCTTCTTCTTCCTGTCGTTTGGCTAGATCTTAGAGAAAAGGGGTATGAGATTTTAAAGATCTCTCCTTTTTGAGATCTAATGGAAGATCCGAGTTCCCCTTTGTGGCTTTTGTGGTGAAAAACTATTTAGTTTTGGAAAAGAAAGAGTAAAACTCTTGATTTAATTAAAAAAAAAAAAAGAAGAAGGTTTGGAACCTTGAGGAAGGAGAAGGAGGCACAAAAAACCCTAACCTTTTTGAGAGGAATGAAAAGTGTATTTTTTATTCATCATCATGTTGCCTTATATAGGCTTACATATTTGCATATAGCCCCTTGGGCTTTACAAAATGGCATTTTTCCCATCTCATAGCTCATGTGCCATTTCTTTTTGCACATAAGCCATGGGCTTTACAAAAATTTGGCTTTATACCCATTCATGCATAAAAGAATTACATTAAAATTATTTATTACGTGATTTTTATGTTGGCATGGGGAGGCTGGCCGCGGGCTCGACTTGGGCATGGGCCCACCTGGCTTGGGGTTGACCTTGACTTGGTCAACCGGGGTGCAAATTTTGACCCCAACAAAGTGCCCCCATCAATAAATGCACACCGCACATTTGAGTTGTGTGCATGAAATTGATGGATCTTGAAGCTGGACTTCGAGGTGGAACATCATTCCGGGGGTGGAGATCCCTCGGGAAGCATGATTCCCGGAGATTGGAGCATCATTCCGATTTGCGGAGCATAATTCCTGAAGAGCGGAGCATGATTCCAGAGATCGGAGCATCATTCCGAAGAGCGGAGCATGATTCCAAGGATCGGAGCATCATTCCGAAGAACGGAGCATGATTCCGAAGAGCGGAGCATGATTCCAGGGATCGGAGCATGATTCCAGGGATCAGATCATCATTCCGAAGAGCGGAGCATGATTCCAGGGATCGGAGCATCATTCCGAAGAGCGGAGCATGATTCCAGGGATCGGAGCATCATTCCGAAGAGCGGCAGACATTCGGACCGAAGCATAATTTCGATGCAGAGGTTGATTCTCAGGCGAAGCATAATTCCTACAGGGAAAGCAAATACTCCGAGGCGAAGCATGATTTCGACACGGGGTACATTCTGAGACGAAGCATGATTTCGACGTAGAGCTTGTTAGTCGACTTGATTCCGAGGCGGACCTTAATTCCGACGGGGAGGTCGTTGGTCAATTCCGAGCCAAAGCATAATTCCGACAAGGAAGGCAGATACACCGAAGCGAAGCTTGATTTCGACGCGGGGTACACTCTGAGACGAAGCATGATTCCGGCGCAGAGCTTGTTGGTCGACTTGATTCCGAAACGGAGCTTAATTCCGACGAGGAGGTCACTGGTTAATTCTGAGCTGAAGCATAATTCCAACAGGGAAGGCAGATACACCGAGGCAAAGCTTGATTTCGACGCGGGGTACACTCTGAGACGAAGTATGATTCCGATGCAGAGTTGGTTGGTTGATTTGATTCCGAGGCGGACCTTAATTCCAGCAGGGAAGGTAGATATCCCGAGGCGAAGCATGATTTCGACACGGGGTAAATTCTGGGACGGAGCATGATTCCGCCGCAGAGGTTGTTGGTTTGATTTGATTTGGGTTGACAACAGTATCGCTACACTGGAATATGGTACCAGAAGCGAATCATCATTTGCCATGAGAGGATTTGGGGATTTAGGTTTTTGTTTGGCATCGGCATCGTTACACTGGAATATGGTACCAGGAGCGAATCATCATTTGCGTTTGCTTATTAGGAAGCGATGGCTTAGGAGACAGGTTTTAGGTCCCTATCACCTAAGACTTTTCAATTTTGTGAGCCGTAAGAGTCTCATAAAAGCATTTTCTCCCTACGAGTCGAAAGGATCTCGTAGGTGCATTTTCTCCTTAGGAGTCGTGAGGACCCCCAAGTGTGTTGCTCCTTTGTGAGTCGTAAGGATCTCACGCGGGAATTTTCTCACAAAGTCGAGAGGACTTTGTGAGTGCATTTCATCTCTTTTTCACGAGCTTGCGCCCTTTCGGGTTTTCACAAACTCACCGGCAGTCTTGCTGTTTTTACTCACGGAGCTCTTTCGGGTTTTCATCCGTGCCCATTTTGCTTGTGGACATACCTTTTTTTTTGAATCTTCATCATCGGTGGGACTTTGAATGTAGTCTCGACGGTAGGACTTAGAAGAGATTGGGATCGTTTTATGCCCATGGATTGTATACGGTTTTGCAGGATGTATGATCCAGACCGTAGGGCCGGAAAAATTTCGGGACTTTGTTGGCGTCTGCATCACTGCACTGGAATATGGTACCAGGAGTGACTCATCATTCGCCGTTGGGGTATGGGATTTGGAATTTGGTTGGCGTCTGCATCGCTGCACTGGAATATGGTACCAGGAACGACTCATCATTCACCACTTGGGGATCTGGATTTTGGTTGGCGTCTGCATCGCTGCACTGGAATATGGTACCAGGAGCGACTCATCATTCGCCATTGGGATTTGAGTTTGGAATTTAGTTGGCGTCTGCATCGCTGCACTGGAATATGGTACCAGGAGCGACTCATCATTCGCCACTTGGGATCTTGATTTTGGTTGGTGTCTGCATCGCTGCACTGGAATATGGTACCAGGAGCGACTCATCATTCGCCGTTGGGATTTGAGTTTTGAATTTAGTTGGCGTCTGCATCGCTACACTGGAATATGGTACCAGGAGCGACTTATCATTCGCCACTTAGGGATCTGGATTTTGGTTGGCGTCTGCATCGCTGCACTGGAATATGGTACAAGGAGCGACTCATCATTCGCCGTTGGGATTTGAGTTTGGAAATTAGTTGGCATCTGCATCGCTACACTGGAATATGGTACCAGGAGCGACTCATCATTCGCCGTTTATTTTTTGTTTTTTTATACCGCAATTGCTCTATCATTTCAGCTTTTCTTATCGTGAAGGTCGCGATTGCCCTATCATTTCGGCTTTTTATTCACGGTTGCCCCATCATTTCGGCTTTATTTTCTTTTTTATTTTTACTCGCTGATTTTTATTGCGAGTTGCCCCATCATTTCGGCTTTTTATTTTTATTTTTTTGTTTTATTTACACATTTTTACATCCCCAGTTTAATGACTTAGAGGTCGATTATTCCCAGTTTAATGACATGGTGGTCAGTTATTCCCAGTTTAATGACATGGTGGTCGATTATTTTCAGAGAAAGGCAGATGTCTGAGAGAATCAGTTTCACGGAGAACTTCGGTCTCCGTTTGTATGAAATTGGCGGTCGCGGCTTGACTGTTTGTTAATACGCCTTTATACAGTTCTATCTTTCCTGCCTTGTATTGCTTTTCGACCCAATCTTTGAAGACGAAGCAGTCCTCAATGGCATGACCTATCACTCTGTGATAGGGGCAGTATTTAGGGTCGTCGTCATATTCGTTTCCTGCGGTCTTTTTGACTCTGGCAGTTCTAGACCGTTCCTCAGGGTGTCTTTGAATATTTTACGGATTTTGTCCCTTCTGAAGGAATAAACCTTATCCAGCTTCTCTTTCAGTGGAGATTCTCCTCCCTCTCCGAACACTGGCTTCCGAGGCTGGTTGGCACTAGGCCCGCTCATCCCTTACTTATTTCGGTTAGCTGAAGTGTTAAAAGATTCAGAATCGTCGGAATTCCCGCCTTTGCGATTATCATCCTTTCGGTTTCTCCATGACCTATTGTTATTTTGGGAATCCGAGGAGGACTCCTGCTTTGAGCGCTCCAGCATCTGAACTTTCCTGGTCAGCTCTTGGAATGTTTTGAGACCCGCGGTGCATAGAAACAGGGCCATCCAATTGTTGATATTTCCGACGAGGAGACTGACAGATTGGTCCTGCTCTATCGGCGGTTCACATTTGACGGAGAGATCGGGTTATAAAATCCGTGCCGCTTTCGTTGTTCTTTGGATTGGTCCTTACGAGGTCGGCAATGGTGATCTCATCGCTGACACTCATGAACCTTTGTCGAAACAAAGATTCCATTTGGACGAAAGTAGTAACGGAGCCATACGGTATGCTCGCGTACCAGTCGAAAGCGACATTGGTCAGGCTATTAACGAACTGGCGGAGGAGAAGAGCATCATTGCCCCCAGTATTCCCGCATGAGGCTTTAAAGTGGGCGATGTGCTGATTCGTCGAATCTTCCGAATTTAGGGATGACATAGCCGCTAGGAAATTCTACCAGATCATATTGAGCAGGATATGGTCTCCTGCTACTGCTAACATCTTTTTGCGCTTCAGCTTCGGCTACCAATGTTTTGACTTCGTTGGCAACCAAATCCATGATTTGATTTTGAGTTAGCGGGCTACTGTCATCAGTAGCCGAGACATTTCCCGAGATAGGATGCGACTGACTTCCATGCGGTCCGCCCACCTTTGGATTTGAGGGAATAGGCGTCGGCTGCCTTAGGACACCGTTTCCCGGTTCACGAGCAGAGCCCTGCGCTTGATTGGGCGGCTGAAAGGCAAGTCGGGCCGTAAGCCGTAAGACGACATTTGTCAAGTCGTCAATCTTTGCGTAGAGCTTGGCCATCTCCCTGTCTTTGCTTTTGAGCTGTTTTTGGAGCTCTTGGAGAAGTTGCAGCTCTGCGGTGTTAGGATGGAAAGTTGGCTCATCTTCGCTTTCCGAGCCCGACTCCTCATGAACTGAGGGCTCTCTCAGCCTCACTGGGAGGATTTTCATCACCCTCCGAAGGATGCTGGTCTTGAGAAGTGACGGCTATATTCACACCAGGTTGGATTTGAGATGTGGTGTCCCCATCCTTGCTTTTGCTGCGAAGGTTGTCGTTAGGACGCGTGACCACCATGTAGACGGTGTGGATAACACATTCAGCCATCCTTTCATCACTGGCAGCTGGTTTTGCGGAGCGGTCCGGGCTCCGGAAATTCATAAATTTTAACACGGCCGGAGCTTAGCCCTTTTATTGGCTCTGTATCTGAGCTGCTTCTGCTTCAGCTTCTCTGCTTTAAGCGCTTAGCAAGCTTCTTCTCTTCGGGAAGCCGCCATAGGCCGAGTGATGGGGAGGCTTAAGAAGACATCCACCCGCGTGTCCGTCGAAGGCATCGCCTGGGCTTGCCCGTGACGTCTGGCAACCTCTTTTGTTCTGATAGCTTTTCCCCCAGCTGGGGCCATGGAAAGCCGTTCAGACATCGATTTGCATTTGGGTTGGGGCGCCTTCGAGACCACCACATTTGGCCTCCTGCCTTTTGAGGCCGGTTTGTCGGTTACCGGAGCTTAAGGTGCAGGGATGGCATTAGCCGAGACAAACAGAATAGACCCAAATTGTAGCAGCGGTTCTTCCCACTGTCGTCCGAGACTTGTCTGGAGGACCGTCCTGGAGTCCATCTTCATCATGTATGAGATGGGAGCTGAGTTCTGTTAGTGTATATGCCCTAGGGGCCATTATTGTATCATAATAGGTTGTATATTATTTAATGGAAGCTTGGGATATTCACAGTTGTATATACAGTCTTGCTAAAAATGGTAGTATGCTACTTGGTTTGTGTCTACTTTAATATGTACATATGTTTCTTGTAATGTATCACTTATACATATTAGTAGAGCCCATAGGTTCTTTGCTTGATTACCAGCGTTGTGAGGCAGTCACACTAGTGGGGGCTGGGTAGTCTATAAGCAACATCCTATACATGTCCCTAGTCGTAGGATTATCGAGACAGGGCATCGATACTCCAGAGTAGACTAGTGTGTACGCTTCTCATCCCAGTTGGGGAGATGGTCTGTCCCACAGCCATCAGTACGTCATACTGGAGATAGTATACAGGTGCTCGTTAGGTTACGGGTACACCGGACATGAGTCGCATGGGAACTGTTGGTTGGTATTATACCCGTCGTCGGTTAACAGTTCCCAGGTGACATGAATACAGCATAGTCCGCAGACTTGACACTGCTACTTCGCCTCGAGTGTGTCCCACTGTTCTTAGATTGCTACCTTACCACGGCTCAAAGGAGTCGTGCAAACAAGTAGCAGTTGGGTGCAGTCCCGAGCACTTGGAGGCATTGGCGGTTAGACAGGATTCGTCTCTCCCGGTATTGGGAGTTGATATCGCGCTGTGTCAGAGAGCCGTTACGCAAAGTCCCTGGCCAGGGCAAGCGAGATTTACTGGTAGGTTCCAGTAGTTTCTCAGGGTGTAATGGGCTACGCTTCGACACGACTTATACCGCTATTAGGGGACTGACGCTTGCCGCCCCCTAGGCTCGATATGCGATAGTCTTAGACGAACAGACCGGACTGTACGGAGATTGTCACATCAGGCTCAGTAGGAGTTCGGATGGGTTTCCTCATCGGCCTTCTTATCGACATCTACCTGGGGACCGTTACGTACAGCTAGTGCCGCTTGCGGTCTGTGGTTAAACCCACTGCCAGCATAGTGTCGAGTCTTTAGAGTCCCACACAAAGAGTTTCCCTGCTCCAGGAGAAACGATATAGAGGTCGTATGGTTTTACGACAAGGGTTCGGACGCATACGTGTTTAAACGCACGTACGACGTTCGGACAGTTTTTACTAGCCGGCTTTGGTTTATGCCAGATTCTAGTATCGGGTTATTGGATTTATACAGTCTAAAGTTTTTCCGTGTTTTAACGGATTAGAGGGGCGTTCTCGTAATTTTCCGAGAAGCTTCTAGAAGCATGGTGACTTGGGGGTTAAGGTGGCATAAGCATTTATTGCTTAATGACTCATTTGTGTGATTCATCCTTAGAGTTAATGCTTTATTTATTGAGCTTATGACTCATGTGATGAATCACACATGGTGAATGCATCAACCATGATGATTAATCATTTATATTATTTATTTGATAAATTGTTATGGTTGTTATATTCTAAATGAGTTCATTTTTCAATATTCATTCTTATCATCACCTTCTCTCTCCTCAAGCTCTCTCATTCTTGAAACCCTAACCCTAACCTCTCATGTGTTGAGATCAAGAGTTAGCTAGACTAATACATCCATAATCTCACTCTATATCCCCTAGGTAGCTTAGATTAGCACTTTGAGCAACCTACTTATCTCAAGTTAGAGATCAAGCTTGGAGTAGGAGCTCTCGGGTGGATCGTCTTTGACTCGAGGAGGCCGTTGAGGTGCCGATGTTCCAAGGAGCCTACGAGGAGTGGAGGACAGCGATGAAGACCCGAAGGACATATAACGTGAGGTATAACTTCGAATCCGAGTAGTTAAACCTCTCGTAGTTAGTTAGTAACGGTTTAGATACGATTCATGCGCTCAAGTCCGTGTTATGAAGCTTTGATAATCGTTTTTCATATATTCTGCCTCCCCGCAAGATCGTGGGGTGCGTGACATAGACTTACAGTGGTATCAGAGCCAACTAAACTATTACTAGCTTGTTAGCAACTAATTAGAAGTTCGATCGACGGAAAACACGAAAACGAAACCCCGGATACCCTAACAGTTTCTGTTAATTTTAAACTTGTCGAAAAAATATTTGATATGCCTTAAAATTCACAGCAGGGAAATATAAGAATTCTGGGAAAATACGAGACTTCAACTCGGTTAGATGGTCACGGATCCGCGGCAAGATAGTGCTTTTGGCCGCGGATCCTCTGCCGAGTCAACTCCGAGTTGACTCGGATTTGCTCTGTAATTCATGATTTTTGGTGTTTTGTTTTCCAGTATAGTCTGTTTCTGCCCAGGTTACTTCAGTGCTGGTTTGCTTTTGGGGTAGACACGGAATATGGTAATCGATCGATATTCTAAGATATTTGCTAATTGGGTTTTTATCTGTAATGTTTAATGTGTTCGTAAACCTCCCCTAACTGTTAGTATGTCGGTTGGCAGGGGGTTGCACATTTCTGTAATGTTTACTGTTTGTGTATATGAACTATATTGGACTGTTGTGATGATTAGCCGGGGTTTTGAGATGGGTTATTATATTCATTCATTCGATGTAATTATAATATATTGTAATATTATTTTGCGGGGCACATCCAGGTTGCGGTTGTAGCCACTGTTGTATTATTTCATTTTACTGTTTTTGCTCCTAGGATAGACCCAAGGTGGGGCACACAAACTACCGGGTACGTCGAAGTGTTTAGTGGCCTACTCACGTTGTTGAGGGAGACCGCTTCACTTCGGGTACTTGGCGGGTAGTTTGCCGTACCCGTAGGGGTCTAAGGTGGGATAATGGCTATTTATCACAACTGTGTAATCCGTCTTTTGTTGCAAGCTCAAAGCAAACGCGGATTGCTTGCATATCCAATAAAGTTCATCAGTGATCTGGAATGCTTATTATTGCGTCTGACGAATGTACAATATCTATATATGATAGCTATTAGACGTCACTTATGTTTTACACCCGCGCTAGCCCAGCCCCCGCTCTATCATTAGTTAAGTGACCTAACGGGTGATGACGGGACCCACTGGCGAATGCGGATGGCATAAGAGGACGTGGTATTTTCGTTGTTTTCTGCAATGATAGGATAAATGATGGGACTCATTATTATAATGCAAAGAAAATAAACCAAAGTTAAATCGTTGGAACAAATTTAAAAGAAACCACTCGGTTATTTTAAAAGAGCAGAATTTTTAATTGCGGAGCTTTAACCACTCCTTTTAAAAAAAAAGTATCAAGTTCCTTCGATTATATCAAGTTCACTACGTTCACGGTTTTGCCAAAACCATTCGTAGCCCTCCGTCATTTCATTTGGGTATTCAGTAGTATTCAAGCTATGTATTTTTGGCCCTTAGTCAAGACATAGTGTTTGGTAGCTGCTGGGGTATTCATTTGTTGCATAGATAGATGCGTTGGTTTGGGACAGTCGTATTACTTTTCTTGGCCCTTAGTCAAGAGTATATACAGGTGGGTTCAAATTAACCTGGATAATGACGGGTAGAACTTGACATGTGACTTATGACATTTTTGGCCCTTAGTCAAAGTTATAAGAGCATGGGGCAAAAATCCATATTGGGAGTTTCTAAAGAAACTGAAATTTGCTAGGTTGCATACCATTTTAGAGTTTGATGAATGTTGGTTGGATTCCTTCAACATTATCATACGATGATATTTTGGATCCCGATCCTACTGTGAGTATATACTACTTATCAGAAGATTCGTCACTTAACGATCAATGCTATAAACCAAGTAGGTGCCTAGAAAGGTGTCAGCGGGGTTACGCCCCCAGAGAAAAGAGATTCTTTAATTAAGGAACTTCGCGAAAGCGTTGGAAAACCTCCATCGAAATATCGACACTGGCCTGGCTGAATGGTTAAGCAAGTATTGTACAGTGAGAATAGTCCTGGCTAGTTCTTCCTTTTTGGTTTGAGGAGGGATTCGAGAAACAGTGGGAGCCATCCTGTTTAGATAAATTAAAAACCACTCTAAACTTACAAGAGCATCATGCTAAAGTATTTTCTTCTCTCTCTCTTAATTGCAGCGACCTTGTGACCATGACTAGGTTATATCTAGATAACAAATTGACTGAATCTGACTTATATGACTAGCAAAGGTCTGTCCAGATGTCCATTGCCTATGACAAGCTGGACCACCCTATTACTACTCAAGATCCCGCCGTCTCCAGTTTCCACCGTCGCGGATATGGATATCCGTCAGACAAGGGAAAAGGATAAAGCGAAAGCCAAGTGCCTCGTGTTAGCTTCAGTTGATGGTATATACCAGAAATAGCACGAGAAGATGGACTCAGTTTCCATCTTTCTCCATAACAAAGATTTATATGGAGAGCAATCTCATATCGCAAGATATGAGACCTCGAATGAATTAATTCAAGCGAGGTTGACTTTCGGGTCATCTGTAGGGGACAACGTCCTTACAATGACTAGCTATATCGATAAGCTCAAGGACCTGAAGACCACGTTGGGAAACGGGTCAGATACTGACTTGATTCTACAGTCTCTGCCTTCTACCCTGAAGGAAACCAGGGAAGTAGAAGGAAAGAGAAGGGCAAAAGTTTCGGAACTGGATGTAGTAAAAGAGGGACATTCCTATTGTTATGGGATTGGGCATTGGCAGAAGGATTGCAGGGCTAGCAAAGCTAGTAGCCAGGATACGAAGCATGTTGTGGCTTCGGCCTCAAGTGTGTTTGTAATTGAGAACTGTATGTCAATTAACTCTACTTCCTGGATACTAGATACCGGAGCAGGATCTCATATCTGTAATTCATTACATGCTTTGAGAAACAGTAGAGTTATAAAGGTAGGTGATTGGTTTCTCAGAGTTGCAAACGGAATGACAGTGAACGCTGAATCCGTGGGAGAATATCACCTAGGTTTGACAAGTGGGCATATATTGATTTTACGTAACTGTTTGTATATACCTAGTATGACCTGTAATATCATATCAGTGTCCTCACTTTCGAGAGAGGGATATGATTTTACATTCGTAAGCGATGTAGTTAACATCCACTTAAATCAAGTTCTGATTGGGTCCGGTACATTAGATAACGGTATATACGTATTGAGTCAAGCTCAGGTTTTCAATGTCCAGAACACACTTAAAAGAAAGTCTCCAGAAATAAATCAGGCTTTCTTATGGCATTGTAGACTAGGTCACATCAATGAGAGAAGGTTGACTAAGTTACATAGAGAAGGATATTTGAATCCGTTCGAATATCAATCTTATGCTACTTGTGAATCTTGCCTCAAAGGAAAGATGACAAAGACTCCGTTCACTGGACACGGAGTAAGAGTAAGCGAGCTCTTGGGACTCGTACACAATGACGTGTGCGGTCCAATGTCTACACATGCGCGAGGTGGTTATTCCTACTTCATTACTTTTACGGATGATTTCTCTAGGTATGGATATGTCTTCCTAATGAAACATAAATCCGAGGCCTTTGAGAAATTCCAAGAATACAAGAATGAAGTGGAAAAACAAACAGGCAAGAGTATAAAGACACTGAGATCTGATCGAGGTGGTGAATACTTAAGTGCTGAGTTCCTGGATTACTTAAAAGAGAATGGAATTCTCTCTCAGCTTACTCCTCCATACACACCACAACACAACGGTGTATCGGAAAGGAGGAATCGAACCCTATTGGATATAGTTCGTTCCATGATGAGTAACGCTGAGTTACCGCGATCATTCTGGGGATATGCACTAGAATCAGCTGCATATCTTTTGAACCAAGTTCCCACCAAGACTGTGCCTACCACACCATATCAGATGTGGAGTGGGAAGAAACCCTATCTTCAGTATCTGAAGATTTGGGGATGTCCGGCTTTTGTTAAAAAGCAGCATGCGGACAAACTCGAGGCACAATCAGTACTATGTAAGTTTGTGGGATATCCAAAGAACTCCAGGGGGTATCTATTCTATTACGCAGAGGAACAAAAGGTTTTTGTTTCTCGTAATATCCATTTTCTAGAATATCAGTTTTTAGAAAAGGAAACAAGTGGGAGCGAAATAGAACTGGAAGAAATTCCAGAACCACAAACTACTACTGAAAGTTTGGTAGAACCAGAAGTTCAAGAAGAACAGGACATTCCCGCACCCCCTCCGCAGGAGTAGTAGGCCGTCTCATCCGCCTGAGAGATACTACGGTTTTCTCATAGATGGGGATATAGAGGATTACACTATTGACTATGATGAGCCTACTAGCTTCCAGCAAGCCATTCAGAGCGGTGACTCAGTAAAATGGCTGGATGCAATGCGGACCGAAATGGAATCCATGTACACTAACAAAGTATGGACTTTGGACTTTGCTCCAGATGGGGTAAAACTCGTAGGATGCAAATGGATCTTCAGAAAGAAAATTGGTGTAGATGGACGGGTTGAAACTTATAAGGCTAGACTTGTTGCAAAGGGTTTCCGTCAAAGACCTGCTTTGGACTATGACGAAACCTTTTCTCCAGTAGCTATGCTAAAATCCATTAGGGTCCTTCTTACTATTGCTGCCTTCCACGATTATGAGATCTGTCAGATGGACGTAAAGACGGCCTTTCTAAATGGAAATTTGGAAGAGAGCGTCTATATGGATCAGTCAGAGGGATTCATTCAGAGTGGGAGCAGCGGTAAAGTATGCAAGTTGCTTAAGTCCATTTATGGACTAAAGCAAGTATCGCGGAGTTGGAACATCTGTTTTGATGATGCTGTCAATGAATTTAACTTTATCAAAAATCCAGATGAACCATGCATATACAGAAAGATTGTAGGGAGAGCTGTAGTATTCCTCGTATTATACGTGGATGACATTCTCCTAATAGGAAATGATATTCCTATGTTACAGTCAGTCAAAAGATTCTTGTCACAGAAATTCTCCATGAAAGACCTGGGTGATGCCACCTACATTCTGGGGATCCAGATCTATCGTGATAGATCAAAAAGGATGTTGGGACTTTCGCAGTCCAGGTACATAGATACCATATTGAAAAGATTCAGTATGGAAGATTCTAAGCGCGGTAACCTACTGGCTTGTCACGGAATCACCCTCTCCAAAGATATGTCTCCCAAGACTGATTTGGAAAGGGATCGCATGTCGATTATACCCTACGCTTCAGCGGTAGGCTCTATAATGTATGCGATATTATGTACCAGACCAGATGTAGCATACGCATTGAGCGTAGTAAGCCGGTATCAAGCAAACCCAGGGGAGAATCACTGGATAGCAGTAAAGAACATTCTAAAGTATCTGAGGAGGACTAAGGAGATGTTCTTGGTGTATGGCGGAAAAGACCTCTAGATTGAGGCCTTTGCCGACTCCGGCTTCCAGAGTGACAAAGATGACTCCAAATCCATGTCGGGTTATGTCTTTACCCTCAATGGAGGGACGGTCTGTTGGAAGAGTTCCAAGCAGGAGACCGTTCCTGACTCAACAATGGAAGCAGAGTACATAGCTACTTGCGATCCCGCAAAAGAAGCTGTCTGGATGAAGAAGTTCCTCACAGAACTTCAGGTGGTTCCTACCAGTATTGATCCAATACCTCTGTATTGTGACAACAACGGCGCTATAGCTTTAGCGAAGGAACCCAGGTCCCATCAGAAGTCCAGACACATCTTAAGACGGTATCACCTGATCAGGGAGATCGTAGATCGCCGGGAGATCGAGGTGAAAAGAGTAGAGACGGAGAATAACATTGCTGATCTATTCACAAAGGCCATTCCTCAGACGCCGTTCGAGAGGCTATTCGAGATGATAGGTCTACAATATGCCGGCTCATGGCCCTAGTGCAAGTGGGAGATTGTTAGTGTATATGCCCTAGGGGCCATTATTGTATCATACTAAGTTGTATATTACTTAATGGAAGCTTGGGATATTCACAGTTGTATATACACTCTTGCTAAAAATGGTAGTATGCTACTTGGTTTGTGTCTACTTTAATATGTACACATGTTTCTTGTAACGTATCACTTATACATATTAGTAGAGCCCATAGGTTCTTTGCTTGATTACCAGCGTTGTGATAGCAATCACACTAGTGGGGGCTGGGTAGTCTATAAGCAACATCCTATACATGTCCCTAGTCGTAGGATTATCGAGACAGGGCATCGATACTCCAGAGTAGACTAGTGTGTACGCTTCTCATCCCAGTTAGGGAGATGGTCTGTCCCACAGCCATCAGTACGTCGTACTGGAGATAGTATACAGGTGCTCGTTAGGTTACGGGTACACCAGACAGGACTCGCATGGGAACTGTTGGTTGGTATTATACCCGTCGTCAGTTAACAGTTCCCAGGTGACATGAGTACAGCATAGTCCGCAGACTTGACACTGCTACTTCGCCTCGAGTGTGTCCCACTGTTCTTAGATTGCTACCCTACCACGGCTCAAAGGAGTCGTGCAAACAGGTAGCAGTTGGGTGCAGTCTCGAGCACTTGGAGGCGTTGGCGGTTAGACAGGATTCGTCTCTTCCGGTATTGGGAGTTGATATCGTGCTGTGTCAGAGAGCCATTACGCAAAGTCCCTGGCCAGGGCAAGCGAGATTTACTGGTAGGTTCTAGTAGTTTCTCATGGTGTAATGGGCTACGCTCCGACACGACTTATACCGCTATTAGGGGACTGACGCTTGCCGCCCCCTAGGCTCGATATGCGATAGTCTTAGACGAACAGACCGGATTGTACGGAGATTGTCACACCAGGCTCAGTAGGAGTTCGGATGGGTTTCCTCATCGGCCTTCTTATCGACATCTACCTGGGGACCGTTACGTACAGCTAGTGCCGCTTGCGGTCTATGGTTAAACCTACTGCCAGCGTAGTGTCGAGTCTTTAGAGTCCCACACAGAGAGTTTCCCTGCTCCAGGCGAAACGATATAGAGGTCGTATGGTTTTACGACAAGGGTTCGAACGCATACGTGTTTAAACGCACGTACGACGTTTGGACAATTTTTACTAGCCGGCTTTGGTTTAAGCCAGATTCTAGTATCGGGTTATTGGATTTATACAGTCTAAAGTTTTTCCGTGTTTTCACGGATTGGAGGGGCGTTCTCGTAATTTTCCGGGAAGCTTCTAGAAGCATGGTGACTTGGGGGTTAAGATGGCATAAGCATTTATTGTTTAATGACTCATTTGTGTGATTCATCCTTAGAGTTAATGCTTCATTTATTGAGCTTATGACTCATGTGATGAATCACACAAGGTGAAAGCATCAACCATGATGATTAATCATTTATATTATTTATTTGATAAATTGTTATGGTTGTTATATTCTAAATGAGTTCATTTTTCAATATTCATTCTTATCATCACCTTCTCTCTCCTCAAGCTCTCTCATTCTTGAAACCCTAACCCTAACCTCTCATGTGTTGAGATCAAGGGTTAGCTAGACTAATACATCCATAACCTCACTCTATATCCCCTAGGTAGCTTAGATTAGCATTTTGAGCAACCTAGTTATCTTAAGTTAGAGATCAAGCTTGGCGTAGGAGCTCTCGGGTGGATCGTCTTTGAGTCGAGGAGGCCGTTGAGGTGCTGATATTCCAAGGAGCCTACGAGGAGTAGAGGACAGCGATGAAGACCCGAAGGACATGTAACGTGAGGTATAACTTCGAATCCGAGTAGTTAAACCTCTCGTAGTTAGTTAGTAACGGTTTAGATATGATTCATGCGCTCAAGTCCGTGTTACGAAGCTTTGATAATCGTTTTTCATATATTCCGCCTCCCCGCAAGATCGTGGGGTGCGTGACATGGACTTACAAGTTCATCTTTGGAGACATCGTTGAGAAGTGATTGCTTGAAAACCTGCATGAAAGAGCATTATTTTAGTATAAATATAGATATGTATATTGATTGAGTTCGCATGAACGTTTAACCCGAAATATGGGAGGAGAGATTGGTCCCACCGGGCGTGCCAAAATCTGTAGGGTATTTTTCGTCACCCCATTGAGATGGGAATACGCGCGCGCTTGTCAGGCGTACTACAGATTTCCCCTGTGTAGGGTAGGCGGGGGTTTATTGATCGTGGGGATCCGAATCTCCGGCAGCCGCGGACTAAGCTGCCGTTAATTACCCTTCACCTTTGGAGCGAGGGAATCTCCGATTAACGGATTAAACTGGTCATGCGAACTCAATGTGCAGTGTTATGTTTTGAAGGGGTTTTGGATATATCGGGGCCCCGCAGAGTTTTTTACGGTGGTCCCGCTATCCGGATAGCGGGTCAGGGGTCAAGGGGGCTCGTAGCCCCCTTGCGGAGTGCGAGGCAGCGCCCTGTTAGAAATTTTTTTCTAACAGGGATAGTGTCGTGGAGTATGTGTGTATGTGTGTGTATATGTGTATACACACACACACACACACATAAGTGAAAAGGGCATCCAAAGGATGTGTGGGAGAAAGCGCTAGGGCGCTAGCGCCTCACGTGCCAGGCACGTGGGCGCTCGGGCGCTCGGGCGATAGCGCTTTGGGCGCTAGCGCCTCACGTGCCAGGCACAAGGGCGCTCGAGCGCTAGCGCTTTGAGCGCAAGAGCGCTTGCGCTTTGAGCGCAAGGGCGCTGGCTCCCCACTTGCCAGACACGTGGGCGCTAGCGCTTTGGGTGCTAGCGCTTTGACCGCAAGGGCGCTAGCGCCTCACGTGCCAGGCACGTAGGTGCTCGGGAGGCAAAAGGGACTTGGTCCCTGCAATGGGAGTTGTACTCCCAGAAAGGAACACTTATTATTTTGTGTGTGTATATATATATATACGAGGAGTTAAACTCTTAGGATATTTTGAAGCTGATGAAGGGGCTTCTCCCCTTGAGCCCTGGATTTTCCCCAAAATGGAGTTTCTGGAGATGGGTCCCCTTCTTCTTCCTGTCGTTTGGCCGGATCTTGGAGAAAAGGGGTATGAGATTTTAAAGATCTCTCCTTTTTTTGATCTAATGGAAGATCTGAGTTCCCCTTTGTGGGTTTTGTGGTGAAAAACTATTTAGTTTCGGAAAAAGAAGAGTAAAACTCTTGATTTAATTCAAAAAAAAGAAGAAGGTTTGGAACCTTGAGAAAGGAGAAGGAGGCACAAAAAACCCTAACCTTTTTGAGAGGAATGAAAAGTGTATTTTCTCATCATGTTGCCTTATATAGGCTTACATATTTGCATATAGCCCCTTGGGCTTTACAAAATGGCATTTTGCCCATCCCATGGCTCATGTGCCATTTCTTTTTGCACATAAGCCATGGGCTTTACAAAAATTTGGCTTTGTACCGATTCATGCATAAAAGAATTACATTACAATTATTTATTACATGATTTTTATGTTGGCATGGGGACGCTGGCCGCGGGCTCGACTTAGGCATGGCCCGCTTAACTTGGGCTTAGGCCCACCTGGCTTGGGGTTGACCTTGACTTTGACTTGGTCAACTGAGGTGCAAATTTCGACCCCAACACTCCTAAGGTAATCATAGTAACAAATATGACTAATGATTCTTAGGTCCACCACGATCCCTTTTCCTTCAAATACGGGATTTGGTTTAAGGGTATATCTTTCCACACCTCTGATATATGTCGTTGTAATTCCTCAGCTTCTTCAGAGAGGTGGCGGGTCCCGATAATCAACAACTCCTTTCATCCTACATTGATGTACTTCCAAATTGACGTGCACACCTCAAATCGGATCATACCCTAAATTGGGTGCATTCTATGTCACCATCATTCACTTCGCCACGTAACAAATACACGTGCGCGCAAAATGGATATTGGACCGAAATGTCCTTAAACCAACATTCATCTCCAAAACGGGAATGTTGGACCGAAATGTCCTTAAACTAACGTTCGTTCTCAAAACAGGAATGTTGGACCGAAATGTTCTTAAACTAACATTCGTCCTCAGAATAGGAATGTTGGACCGTGATGTCCTTATACTAAAATAATTGGGCCCATATGCTTATTTGCTTCTAAGTTGATCTTAGTCTCAAATATGACTAACGATCCTTAGATCAAACCCAAATATCCCATGAACCGATGGACCTCATTTATATGAAATCTGCGTCCTAAGTTCATTCCCGTTGGTGAACCAAGCTACCAATGTGGACCCTGTCAAGCAAAATTCTTGACCTAAACCCAAATCTAAAATATACGTATTTGGACTAATCCACGCCCTACGGGCGACGATATAAACTAGTCTCCGTATACAATCCACGGACAACCGAAATAAATAAAAATACAACACGACACGAAGTGAACTGCTGGAGAAGGAGAAAGTGGTTATCACAACATGATAATGTAATTAACTACAGGGGCTTGCGCCTGCAGAGAAGAGCGTCTCCACAATCAAAAACCCCTCACAAATGAGGGGAATCTGATAAAATCTGCTACAACGGTCGCGTCTGTCCAAACCTCCAATATATGGTGCTATAAATCAACTTAGTATTTTAGGAGAGGTGGATGGATAAGTCTAAATAGCATCTGTCCCCAAATTCAGGCAAGACATTCAATCCCAGTTCGTCTATGTTTTCGGCGGAGAACAGATGCACTTGTTTAGATAGAACCAGTATCAATTGATATGTATCTATTTCTAATGCATCCCCTAAATTGAAGAAGGCAACTCAGCATTACTCATCCTAGAGCGCACCTACAGATGAGCAATCTAAGAGAGAATTACATTCTCAATACGGAATACCTTGTACCAACCCCTGTCCGTATGGACATTGGACAACATATATCAATATGTATAAGTCCTTATAGTTCATTAACTTATTTTCCCTGTGCTTTTAATTGAAAATATTATTTTGGTAAAAAGAAACCAAAAAAGGTTTAAGCAAAACCTGATGATTTTCCTCAATAGTAACGATTGCTTCGAAAACCGACATTGAGCATAAAATCATCCATTCTCTACTCCTTTTCAACATCTGTAACGCCTTACAGATGTGGGATTCTAATCCGGATCTATATACCCAAGAGTTAGAGTTTATTGAGAAATAGTTTCTGTAACAACCCTAATTTTCCTATACAAATTTTTTTCAAATATTTTTTTCAAAATCCATAAAGGGTATTTTAGCCTGAGCACAAGATATAAGTAATTATTTTGCTTTTTAATTACAAGTTAAAAGAATGTAACAACTCCATTTTTAGTGTACAAAAATTTGCTTTAAAATTAATGTATACTTGGGGTATTTACATTTACTGTTATTATTTTAAGTAATTAATTAGCTCCATAATTACAAGAAAGAGCTTGTGGCTCATTGGTAATACCTTGCACTGCTGAACCAAGCCACCAGAGTTCAAATCCTATACCCCACATTTTTTTAATATTAATTTTTTTAAACCTTTAGAATATCAAGGGTTTACACGTGCATATCTCACAAAACCCCCACTACATCCAAAAATATAACATTGCCAGAGATTAGATGAACCATCCGGGGGATCCCGGCCGCCTGACTCGGCCGGGAATCGGCCAAATCGGCCTTGACTCGGTCTGACTCCGTCCTCAGACCGAGTCACGGCCGAGTCACGGCCGAGTCGGCCGATTCCAGCGACGACCCCAACATGAAAGTTGTGTCTTTTCATATTCCTTATGCACCTACAAAAGTTCAGCCTCAGACCATTTCCAGAGCTCTTTTAAAACCCCAATTACTCCATTTTTAATACATTTTATCACATTTTTCATTTTAACCTTTCACCTACCCTAACCCTAGCCTAATCCTATAAATACTACCCCTACCCTCTACCCTTTCACCCCAAAATTCTGAGCCCACTCTCTCAAAATTCTAAGAAAACTTGTGTACTTTGAAAACAAGCTCGATGCGAAGCTCCGGCGAAATCTACGGCAAACTTCCGGCGATCGTTTTAGGAACTACCGGCGACGACGCAACACATCGGCGATTCCTCTACTTCCCTCTCACTCTCTTGTGTGATCTAAAACCCGTAAGTCCCAATTCCTACCTATCTCTTCTATCAAAAAAATACGGTTTTACAAAACCCGACGGAATCGGAACAAATCCAATTTCCGATTCGGTTTCTTATAAAATTCCACTTCTCACTAATACAATCATACTTAAACTTCCTCATGTTGACTATTAAACACTAATCAACCAAATTGATTAAGTTTCATCACATGAAATGATAGTTATTTCAGTTTATCGTATTTTTCACTTAAATACCACATTATTTCAATTCTACATTTAACTCCATTAAACTTTCTATACTTTTAAAGTTGAGTACGAGGTAATAACCAACCTCCTCACACACTCATATAAAACCTAACACGATACCATCGAAAACTTAGAATACGGGAAAAACAAACATTTTCATTTAAATACCCTTTACTAAATAAAGCCATTTCTAAAAGATTTAGTATTGATACACTTTTTAAATAAATACCCCTTATTATGAAAATAGGATAAGTTGTGGACATCAGTCATTTATCTAAACCTGACTTTGTGGTGTCTAGGCTAGGCAAGTGAGAAAGGTAACTTTAAAATGCCCGTCTCACGGTGATTCGTGAGCGGATCCCTCCTTTCTTCACTTGTACTTACCTGGCCACAATTGGCGGTGAAGAGACGATTTGAGGTATCTCACAACTTGTCGTTTTGGACCAGTTAGGAATAGTCTGGTTGACTTAGAAGACCCTAGAACATAGAATATGGAAAATTGACATCTTTACAAATAAATACCACTTACTTCATAAAACCGTTTTCTAAACGATTAGTATTTATACAATCTTTGCAAAGCGCCGCTACAACCCATTTTGGGAAACCCGTTCGGGAAGGTGCGGATTATCGCACATCCTCGGGCTTAGTAGTGTGAGATTCAGACCTCCGCAAGGAGTATTCGGTCTCGAAAGATTTAAAATACGATATCTTAAGAAAATGAGATTTTTAGAATATAAAAAATATATTAAATTATTTTTGTATAAATATATGTATATTTATCATTAAAATACCTATTTTGTTATGATATAAATATTCCACCTTTTTCTAAAAATCACAAGAATCAATTTTACACTAAAATACCACGAATCCATATAAATCAATATTACAAATAAATACCTTTATTTCTGAATTTAGGATATTTTCATTAGAAATATCACAATATAAAATCCACATTCATTACAACCCTAAAGTTGAATAATAAATGCTTGGGGTATATTTTGAAAAAGTATATAAAAGTATTTTTACATAAAACCCCCTCAAGTTTTATAAATTTCCCTAAGGACCCTAGTAAACATAGGTTTAAACGGAACCAATCTCTTGAGCCTCAGGGAGCCGGAGAAGTGGGTGCTTGCCTATCTAAGGTAGACAAATTAATAAAAACAATCAGGACTTCAAGTTACTTTGCTGATTGTGTGACTCAGTTTGAGTCTCAGTATAATCTGACTTGAATATGATTCAAGTACAATCTGCAATTTACAATCTTCAATATTACAATTCAATCTGAATCCATGAATCCAATTATCAATCTATACAACTTGACTGAACCGAACCATGGATATACATTCCATTTACATGGTTCTCCAGTTATTCCATTTACATGATTCTACGATTACATCCGTTTTCTGATATCATGGTTTCGGTCAGTCAACCAATTATACAATCAATAAAATTTACAAGACAAACAATACAATCAAAACACTACGGGGTTTAAGGGGTAGATTGGTACGTAAGGTGTTAAAAGTGGTACGAGACATTAAGATTAAGACACCTAACCTGTATTCTGTTGCTGTTATACCGTGGCCCAACGGTTCCTTGAGTTCCTGATACCTTAGTCTCCGGGGCAAGTGAGACTCCTCTCGTATACACTGGCATCCTTCTGTACCAAGATACAAACAACAGCGTTAACACTAAATACAACAATATAACAATATAATACAACTATAAAAGCTACTCTATCTCTCTCTCACTCTCTGTTTATTCTATTTCTCCTCTTATCTTTGGGACTTACCGAGCGATCTGTTCGCTGACGACATTCTATTTCTTTCTTCTTTGAGTGTCGTCAGGTGATTTGGAACCGTCAGAGATCGAGCCAACTGCAGAAGACTTGGATCAGTACAGCGAAGACCCTGAGCTCTAGACATTGTACACATTTCCTTTCAGTACTTTACATTCCTGTTATGCCATTGTTTAGGCATCGCTTTTTGTTGGATATAGTGCCCTCAGAGTCAATTATTGGATCACAGGCACGTGATTACAATGATTGAGGGAGGACCTATGCCGGTAGGACAGTCTTACTCGAAATGATAGTATGCTATCTGGTTTATCTTTATCATCGTGTACATGCTTTAGGTGACCTTACAGGTCGCTATTACACGTTGATAGAGCCCTTAGGATTCTTGCTTGACTGCCAGCAGTATGATGGCGATCATATACGTGGGAGCTGGGGTCTGTAAGCACATCCTTAAAAGGTCCCTAGTCGTGGGAGTTTCGAGACTGGGCATCGATACTCTATTAGTAGACTAGTGTATACAGTCGAGACCCCGACGAGGGGCGGTGGCCGGTCTCACAA
Source organism: Agapanthus africanus (assembly GCA_030015575.1). Taxonomy (NCBI): domain Eukaryota; kingdom Viridiplantae; phylum Streptophyta; class Magnoliopsida; order Asparagales; family Amaryllidaceae; genus Agapanthus; species Agapanthus africanus. Next base: position 275,536,911 of record JASDDO010000019.1, on the reverse strand, counting down.
GCCATTGGTGTCAGTTGGATCACCTAAGATGTATACAGGTGTTCATTGGGTTATGAGTACACCGGACAGGATTCGCCGGGAACATGCTAGTTGGTATTATACCTGACGTCAGATAGCAGTTCCCTAGTGATATGTGTACAGGTTAGTTCATCGACCTGAGATTGTCATTTGTCTCGTGTGAGTTCCCACTGTACTTTGATTACTACCCAACCATGGCTCAAAGGAGTTGTGCAAACAGGTTTTAGTTGGGTACAGTCCCGAGGCACATGAAGGCAGTAAGCGGATCGGCAGGGGTTTCGTCTCTCCCGGTATTGGGGGCGAGATCGCGCTGTGTCTAAGAGAGCCATTACACGAAGTCCTTGGCCAAGGCAGGAGATTTACTGGTAGGTATTCCAGTAGTATCTCAGGGTGTTCTGGGCTACACTCCGACACGACTTGTACCACTTTTGGGGGTCTGACTTTTACCAACCCCCTAGGCCCGACATGCGATGCTCATAGAATAACGGACCGAACTGTATGGATATTGTCACTGACAGGCTCAGTAGGGTGTCAGGATGAGTTCTCTCATCGACCTCCCTTTTGGTCAATACCTGGTAGCCCGTTACGTACGGCTAGTACCACTGACGTGCTAGTGGTTAAATCCACAGCTAAAGTATTGATGAGTCTTTAGAGTCCCCCACAGACAGTTTCTCAAGTTTCGGGCAAAACGTTGTAGAGGCCGTATGGATTTATGGCAGGGCTCGAACGTACGCATGCACCTGTGCACGTGTCATGGTTCGGACGGATAATAGTAGCGGGCTTTGGTTTAAGCCGGATCCTAGTATTACACCGTGTAGATTTTGTCTCATTGCATTTGTATTCGGTCGAAATACAAATGCGGGTATGTATATACAGTTGCGGGGTTATCCCGTAATTTATTACGGGATTGCTTTTTTGAAGTTGCCAGTTTGCATTCCATTTCGGCCATTTTCCTTTATTCCTTCATGGCTGAATTTTTGTGAGGTGAAGGGGTTTCTTGCAAATTTCGAAATTAGTGAAGGCAGGGATTTTTTTGCGGTGTATGGGGCTCCAGAATTTTTGATGAAGACTCTTGATCTTTCTAGATGTGCTTGGTTCTAGGTTTGCATTTATTGTGAAAAGGATTGGAAAAGATTTTGATGTGAGGTTTTTCTTTTTTTATGGTCACCATTCACACTTGCATGTGCTCACCCCCTCTCCTATTCTTTTTCCCTGGCCGAGCACAAGATTGGGACAGCCCTATTTTTTGAGTGAGGATTTTTGATTCATTTCATATGCACAAAAATCTTAAGCCATTTCCAATTGCTCATTTTCCCTTCACTTCTCCAATGGCAACTTCGATTAACCCTTGAGACAAAGTGTTCTATGTATATTCTACAGCAATCTTGGACACGTCGGCTAGCAAACTTCGTGTCCGAGTTGCCTCGGTTCTGAGGTGGGAGCCCGTAAAAGGATTCGAAGATGTGGCGCCCTTCCCGACGAGAAGACCGGAGATCGGAGATGCCGCGAGGAGCAAGAGATGGTGGCTAAAGACCGAAGGACACGGATCGATTGGTATAACCTTTCCAACCCTTCTCAAGTTAGCTAGTTATAGGTTAATGGTTCGATCCGGGATTAAAGTCCGTGATAGCGCCGGTTTCAAGTTTAGAAAAAGTTTTCGTTTCCGCATTTTAGCCTCGGACAGCTCGCCGGGGCGCTACCGTAGACTTACATGGTATCAGAGACACGACATTAACCTTTACTAGCTTGCTCTAATGTATTTAAAACATCGATCGGCCAAATTTTTCGAAACCGCAATTTCAAAAGTAAAGTTTCTGTCGAATTTTTTTTGGGGTCTAAAAATTATTTTGAGTACGTCAGAAAAACTGGCAGGCTTTTCTAAGAACACTGCAGAAATTTTGTAAAAAGATCTCACTGTAGCGCCACGGAACCGCGGCCGTACCCACGTTTTGGCCGCGGTTCCGCCGCAGTACTGTATCTACACTGCACCAAATTTTCTACAGTGGTCTCTGACTTGGAATTGGGGTTTTGGTATTTTTAGTTTTGGCCTAGATTATTTTGAGTGCTGGTTTTGTGCTTGGGGCCCACTTCGGGAAATTTTGTCGATCGAAAAATTTAAATATGTTAGTTTACAGTATTTATATTATATCTGCGACCGTGAATGTCATTTGATCGGTAAATCTTGTCTAATTGCTATAGCCCTTTTAGACGGATTTGCGAACGTGACATTCACGTTGATATTCTGTGTTGTGCTGTGATGTTGCAGATTTGTCGTGGTAGATAGCCTGGATGCAATGGTAGTACAGTTTGGTTTTATTTGTACATTTGATATTGCGGGGCGAGCGTCCGACATGTGGACTTCCGTCACTGCCTGTTTGTATATTATTCTTTTGGGGCTCGACCGGGCTGAGGTCGATGTACCCGTTGTATATATATTTTACTTTCTATACTAGGATTACCCCGCGGTGGGGTGCACGGATAGCCGGGTTCTAAAGGGCAACGGGCCCGCATCTCATGGCTTTGAGACGGAGGGGGATTCATTCTAGAATTGGCGGGCTATTCGCCGCACTCGTAGAGGGTACAGGTTGACCCAAGGAGGGGTGCTCAAGTTACCGGATTCCGTGAAGTGCTGGGTGGTCCATTCACTTTGCTGTAGGGAGCTACCCCGCTTCAGGTTTTGGCGGGTAACTTGCCGCGCCTATAGAGGTCTAGGATTTCATTGCACATGCTATCCACACGACCAGGGGAACGTCGGGTTTCAGTAGCGGCTCTATGAAACCCGGGGATCCCAGATTATCTGTATTGTTCTGTGATGCTTATTACATTTCTGTGATGCTGCATTTTATCACGCCTGGAGCGATTATTATATATTGATATATATACTAGTAGATGTTGTATATATTTTACACCCGCGCTAGTCCAGTCCCCGCTCTGTCGTTAGTTAAGTAACCTAACGGGTGATGACGGGACCCAGTGGCGAATGCGGATGGCATATACGTACATCATATTTTCGTTCTTTATTGGTGTGATTAATTGATGGGACTGCATTGATTCGGATCAATGCAAGCTAACCAAACCTATTCTGATGTTGTGGAACATTTTTCGAAAAGCTGTTATTGCAAGGACATTTTTTTTTGTTTTGCACAGTGGTATTCGGTTATGAATATCCAGCACCTCAGTCGACAAGGCAAGGGCCGAGATCCCTTCACCGGGAGTGACCCCTTGGACAGAAGTTTGCGTCAGGGTAATAACTTCACTATAGTCGATTACTTTTTGCTTTGTATCGCGGTATTCAGTTGGAATATCCTGCACCTCATTCTACGGGAAAAAGCCGAGATCCCTTCACCGGGAGTGACCTCTTTAGCAAAGGTTTTCGCCACTATATTTTTATAAAAAGCTATCCGGTTCCTTCAACGATATCAAGTTCATTACGTTAAAGGTTTTTCGCCAAGAACCATTCGTAGCCCTCCGTCATTTCAGACGGGTAGCACTTAGTATTCATGCTATATTTGTTGGCCTTCGTCAAGGTATAGTGTATGGTAGCTGTTTGTTACCTTTCTGTTGCATAGATAGATGCATTGGTTTGGGACAGTTGTACAGCCTTGTTGGCCTTCGTCAAGGGCTTGTACGGGTGGGTTCAAATTAATCTGAACAATGATGGGTAGAACTTGACATGTGACTTATGATATGTTGGCCTTCGTCAAGGTCATAAGAGTATGGGGTAAAAATCACATCGGGAGTTTCTAAAGAAATTGAAACTTGACAGATTTGCGCATACCTTCTGGAGCGTGATAACGTGAGTGGATTCCATTACGTTATCATGCGATGATAGTTGGATCCCGATTCCCACTGATGAGTTGGTTTACTCCTCGGGTGATCCCGACTAATTCTTCTTTCAGGTTTGGAGGAGAATTTGAGGTTACAGTGGGAGGTTTCCTGATTAGATAAATTGATAACCATTCTGATCTAGGTTAGAGTGCACGCTGAGTGTTTCTTTTCTCTCTCTTTGGCAGCGACCAAGACCCGACCCTTGACTATGACTCAGTGACCAAATTAACCGAACCTTCTTAAAACACTGGCTTTTGGATTGTCTGAGTTGCATACCACATTGCCACTCCTACTTTTACCCTTTTCTCCAGAACACCCCGTATTACTACGAACATCCACTTCCATTAGATAAAACCATCGTATGGTTATATACGAACTCGAAGGAACTTGTTCCAGATTCGAGAATGGTTTCCGGTTCTGGGGAAAATGAATATGACTATTCAGTTGTCTTTTCCTTTTACTTTCTCTCAGGTTGCGAGTGCTCCTTGGATTAGGACGGTACACCTATTATGCTAATTGGAGAGTTTTCTTCCAAACCATAGGCAGGTGCCGAACGGTGGGGAATGAAGAAAACCAATTAGCCTAACGATGGTGTACAGAAGGTAATAAGTTAAGACAAATAAAGGGATTAGTAAGAGGGCAAAGTAAATTGCGACTGCTATTCACGACCAAACCAAGTATTTCATCGCCACTCCTACTTCACCTTTGTATTTCTCCAAGACACTCCGTATCACTATGAAGATCCACAGTTATTTGGATACCCCATCGTATGGTTATATACGAACTCGAAAGAACTTGTTCCAGTTCGGGGATGGATTCTGGTTCAGGAGAAATAGGAATAAGGTTTATTCAGTTGTCTTTTATCTTTGCCTTCTCTTGGGTTGCGAGTGCTCCTAGGATTAGGAGAGTACACCTATTATACTTATTGGATAGTCTTCTTCCAAACCATAGGCTGGTGCCGAACGGGAGGGAAGGAAAAAAACCATTTGGCCTAAAGGAGGTGTACAGAAGGTAATGACTAAAGACATATAAAGGGATTTGGAGAGATGGCAAAGAAATATACGGTTACAGTTGTGAATCTGATAATGGAAGAGACATTACTAGGAATACCCGGATACCCCTTCGAAACATTTATATGTTTCAGTTTCACTGTGTATTGTTAAAAGAAAACTGATTTCCCAATTAGCCCTTGCTCCAGAGTATGTATTTACCAGGTTTGATTCTCACATCTGTATGGTTTTATAGATGTTGAGTGGGAGTAAGTTATTAGGAATTGGGTGATCATCCTCATTATATCGGGATTCGTTGTAATTGGTGATATTTGAGAAAATCGCCTGGGTTGTTTGCCGGACGGCAAATATTTGGTTTTGAATATCCATTGTTATGCACCAATTTCAAATTGATATATCTGTACGTTTATTTTTATAAAGTAAGATATAAATTTTTGAAATTATGTCTATGACATTTACCTATTTCAGTGGATGGTTAGGTAAGGAGCATTAAACATCGGTGTAATTCTTCTTAACCATAAGTACAGTTTTCAACCTACGACACACAGTGAATGAGTTATTAGACTCAGGGGACTTATACAGAGTATTGTATGTTGTCCAGTATCTATGAGGACAAAGGGGTTGGTACTCGTACTATATTCTGTTTACTTGTGACTTCTCTAGTTTTTAGACATGTGTTTCGTAGAAATACAAGGTCCAAGTTGTGAGAAGTTGTAGGTATAAGAGTAAAGTAGAGAACCAGGTGTTGCAAGTATCGGGATTCTTCAAGGTGATCAAAGATGTAGATACTTGTGTATGGTATTCAATTGATAGTAATGATTATGAGAACTTGCTTCTCTTTCAAGTTACTTATATCTGAATGTATTCCTAAGTTGAGTAATGCTGATCGGCCTCTCTCTATTTAGTTGACATGCACTGGAGACAGCTGTATGGTTTGAATCTGGTTCCGATTAAATCAGTGCCTCCATTTCTATATTGGATATAGAATAGTTCATATCTTAACAATGTTAAGGTACGGGGAGTTGTCCGGCTTATGCTTAAAACCAGACTCTGGATAACTCAAGGAACGTTTCTGTAATGGTTGTTTGTGGGTTGACCCAGGCTATGACAAGGGTTGACTTTCTACCATCTGGAAGATCAATAGTGATATTGTTCTTGACTCGCCACAGTTTTAATAAAAATGGATTTTTTCAGAAAACAGTAGTGGGAGTATGGTAGAACTGGAAGTGATTCCAGAACCGCAAACGATTATTGAAAATTTAATAGGACCTAAACATTCAATTTGGTTTGACATTCCATTGGCCACTCCGCAGATATGGTGGGTAACCTCAGGCACTCGAGAGGTACTTCGGTATGCTCAAAGACGGTAACAAGGAGGTTCTTGTTTACCCAGACTTGCCATTGCTGTTGTTCCAGACCGTGAGACCCGACAGGAGGATGAGTATAGCGTCGTTCTAAACTAGTTTTAGAAGTGCACGTGTATATGACTCTGCCAGAGGGTTGTCGTAGTCAGTGGGAGCAGCGGAAGCATAGTGGACAAGTAGCTTATGTCTATTTATGGACTAAAGCAGATATAGCGGAGATAGATCATCTATTTCTGATGTGACAATCATAGGTTTGACTTCATCAGAATAGGGGATGGATCTGTTAAGGAGGTAGTAGGGCGTGATGTCCTGGTATTTGGATGACATACACAGAGTAGAAAGTGAAATTCCTATATTACGATCGGTTATACTTTGGTTGTCACACAGTAGTTTCTCCACATAGGATATAGATATAATATCAGACTTTCTGGTTACTAAATCTATGGTTTTAGATCTAGATTTGGGTGGTTTCCCAATCTGGGTACTTAGACAGCATTCTACAGGTATTTTAGAATGGAAGACTTCTGGCATGGTAGTGTACCTGCAGGTGATGGAGTCACCCTCTCTGAAGGTGTCTTACAGACTAAAGGGGAGAGGGATGTGCATGATTGATATATCATTTGCTTAGGCAATTGAGTCAATCATGAGATGTCAAGTACCATACCAGATGTTGTTTTTGCACTAGATGCAATAAGTTGATATTAATCCAATCCTGGAGAAACAATCGGAAGCAGTTTTAGAACATAAGTGGATGTTCTAGGGATTTGATAACGGCAGCCTCTTTCGGGAGACGGTTATCATTCCAGGCTTCCAAAGTGACCTGGATGACAGAGTGACTGTCAGAGTTATAGTTTTCCCTCTGACGAGGGGCAGTTGTTTGGACAGGAGGTCCAAGCGGATACTGAGGGAGGCATGGCGCAGGATACTGATTAAGTTCAATTGACGATACAGTCTAAGAAGTTTGGATTTGGAGTTCATTTATGAACTAGGTCCCATCAGATATCCAAACATATTCTAGGACAGGTATTGCTCAATTTGGGAGATGGCTTTCTCTGCGAACTTGAGATAAAGAGAGACATAGAAAGAAACATTAGGGCGGATCCACTCACTGAGGCTATTCCTCGAACGCAATAGTTTCGCAAATGGGTTTTGTGAGACTGATTAATAGAGGAGTTGGGTGTTCGGTATCACACGGGCTGTGAGTATGCGACATCACAATAATTAGCCTTGAGTGAAAGTGGGAGATTGTTGGATATAGTACCCTCAGAGTCAATTATTGGATCACAGGCACGTGATTACAATGATTGAGGGAGGACCTATGCCGGTAGGACAGTCTTACTCGAAATGATAGTATGCTATCTGGTTTATCTTTATCATCGTGTACATGCTTTAGGTGACCTTACAGGTCGCTATTACACGTTGATAGAGCCCTTAGGATTCTTGGTTGACTGCCAGCAGTATGATGGCGATCATATACGTGGGAGCTGGGGTCTGTAAGCACATCCTTAAAAGGTCCCTAGTCGTGGGAGTTTCGAGACTGGGCATCGATACTCCATTAGTAGACTAGTGTATACAGTCGAGACCCCGACGAGGGGCAGTGGCCGGTCTCACAAGCCATTAGTGTCAGTTGGATCACCTAAGATGTATACAGGTGCTCATTGGGTTATGAGTACACCGGATAGGACTCGCCGAACATGCTAGTTGGTATTATACCTGACGTCAGATAGCAGTTCCCTGGTGACATGTGTACATGTTAGTTCATCGACCTGAGATCGTCATTTGTCTCGTGTGAGTTCCCACTGTACTTTGATTACTATCCTACCACGACTCAAAGGAGTCGTGCAAACAGGTTTTAGTTGGGTACAGTCCCGAGCCACATGAAGCAGTGAGCGGATCGGTAGGGGTTTCGTCTCTCCCGGTATTGGGGGTGAGATCGCGCTGTGTCTAGGAGAGCCATTACACGAAGTCCTTGGCCAAGGCAGGAGATTTACTGGTTGGTATTCCAGTAGTATCTCAGGGTGTTCTGGGTTACACTCCGACACGACTTGTACCGCTTTTGGGGCTCTGACTTTTACCAACCCCTAGTTCCGACATGCGATGCTCATAGACGAACGGACCGGATTGTATGGATATTGTCACTGACAGGCTCAGTAGGGTGTCAGGATGAGTTCGCTCATCGACCTCCCTTTTGGTCAATACCTGGTAGCCCGTTACGTACGGCTAGTACCACAGACGTGCTAGTGGTTAAATCCACACCAAAGTATTGACGAGTCTTTAGAATCCCCCACAGACAGTTTCTCAAGTTTCGGGCGAAACATTGTAGAGGCCATATGGATTTATGGCAGGGTTCTAACGTACGCGTGCACCTGTGCACGTGTCATGGTTCGGACGGATAATACTAGCGGGCTTTGGTTTAAGCCGGATCCTAGTATTACACTGTGTAGATTTTGTCTCATTGCATTTGTATTCGGTTGAAATACAAATGCGGGTATGTATATACAGTTGCGGGGTTATCCCGTAATTTATTACGGGATCATTTTTTTGAAGTTGCCAGTTTGCATTCTGTTTCGGCCATTTTCCTTTATTCCTTCATGGCTGAATTTTTGTGAGGTGAAGGGGTTTCTTGCAAATTTCGAAATTAGTGAAGGCAGGGTTTTTTTTGTGGTGCATGGGGCTCCAGAATTTTTGATGAAGACTCTTGATCTTTCTAGATGTGCTTGGTTCTAGGTTTGCATTTATTGTGAAAAGGATTGGAAAAGATTTTGATGTGAGGTTTTCTTTTCTTATGGTCACCATTCACACTTGCTTGTGCTCACCCCTTCTCCTGTTCTTTTTCCCTGGCCGAGCACAAGATTGGGATAGCCCCATTTTTTGAGTGAGGATTTTTGATTCATTTCATATGCACAAAAATCCTAAGCCATTTCCAATTGCTCATTTTCCCTTCACTTCTCCAATGGCAACTTTGATTAACCCTTGAGACAAAGTGTTCTACGTATATTCTACAGTAATCTTAGACACGTCGGCTAGCAAACTTCGTGTCCGAGTTGCCTCGGTTCTGAGGTGGGAGCCCGTAAAAGGATTCGAAGATGTGGTGCCCTTCCCGATGAGAAGATCGGAGATCGGAGATGCCGCGAGGAGCAAGAGATGGTGGCTAAAGACCGAAGGACACGGATCGATCGGTATAACCTTTCCAACCCTTCTCAAGTTTGCTAGTTATAGGTTAATTGTTCGATCCGGGATTAAAGTCTGCGATAGCGCCAGTTTCAAGTTTGGAAAAAGTTTTCGTTTCCGCATTTTAGCCTCGGACAGACGGCCGGGGCGCTACCGTAGTCTTACACTTTTATTTCAGTTGTATTTACTTTTCATGCATTATACAAAAGAATGTTAATAAATAAAGTTGCTGTTCAGTTTATATATCTTGTCTCTTGTATATTTACTTTTATATTACTTAGATACGCTTAGCGTATTTCTTTCAGAGTAAATACGTAGCGGACCAGTCCAATCCCCTTCGCCGTATACCGGGAAGCGGGGCGTGACAGTTTCTCAAAACACAGATGCACGGGAAATCTGAAACATCAAAAATGTTTCAATGGGGTTAGTTGGGTATTCTCAGTATTGCCTTTTTCATTGCCCAGGTTCATGACAGTAGTCGCAATTTTCTTTTCTCACTTTAACCCCTTTTGATGTCTTTCCATCTTACCTTCCTGTATACCGAACTTATACTAGTTGGTTTTCTCCTTTCCATTCCTTCAGTACCAGTTTCGGGATTGGAAGAAGACTATCCAATAAGCGTAACTGGTATACGCTCCTTATATATAAGGAGCTCTCGAGCTTGAGATAAGGTAGAAGGGATAGACAAAAGAATAATTCATCTAATCCAAAATCAGTGGCCATTCTCAGACTGAAACAGCTTCATCGAGTTCGTATCTAACTATACGATGGCCTTCCAAATAATATAGATCTCTGTACCAAATACAGAGGGTTCTGGAGTTAGCAGAAGTGGAAGTAGGATAAGTGAGTACATATGTGACTATGTCATAGATTAGGGCAATCCAGACATTCCAAAGCTATCAATTTTGAAGAAAGGTCGGTCAACTTAGTTAATGAGTCTTAGTTTAAGGTTAGTCCAGCGTCGCTGCCCGAGAGAGAAAAGAAACACTCTGCGTGTATTCGAACCTAGATTAGATTAGTGTATTTATCTAATCAGGATGACTCCCGCTATTTTGTCAAATTCTCCTTCAAATCCTGAAAGGAGAATTAGCCGGGATTTTGCATAGGAAATTTCCCGGGAGTAACTATTACCCACAGTAGGAATCGGGAACCAAACTATCATGGCGTGGTAACCTTGACGGATGCCAACAAGTTACTCCACTCCATAGAAGGTATGCAATCTCATTGCAAGTTCTAATAATTGGAACTCCCGATATCGGTTTTTACCTCTAACAATCTATGGCCTTGATGGATGCCAACAAATCATAAGCCGCTAGTCAAGTTAAACCCGTCATTTTATGATTAACTCGAACTCATCCGCACAAGTCCTTGATGAAAACCAACAAGGCTGTGCGACTGTCCCGGCCAACCACATCAAATGCTAGCAGGAAAACATCACTTAGCTACCGTACACTACGCCTTGACGGATGCCAACAAACGTAGCACGAATACTAAGTACTCTACTTTCTGAATGACAGAGGGCTACAGCTGGTTTTGAATAAAACCATCAACGTAATGAACTTGATCTCATCGTAGGAATCGAGTGGTTTTGAAAGTTTATAGTCGCGTAGACTTTTACTTAAGAGTGAACTCCCCGTGAAGGGATCTAGACTCTTTTCCTCATCGAATGAGGTGCGGGATATTCCTAATCGAATATAACGACGCAAAGCAAAAGAATATGGCTACAAAAACAATTTTAGTACCACACATTTTTGCCCAAGAGTGAACTCCCAGTGACGGGATCATGGCTCTTTCCTTATCGAATGAGGTGCAGGACATTTCTAACCAAATGCCTCAATGCAAAGCAAAAGTATCGATTAAAATTTCCCTTTTATAAAAAGTTGGTTCCTACAGCGTATAGGTTTATTTTACTTTGTATTAATGTAATTAATACAATCCCATCATTTAGATAATCTCATTAGCTAGCATTATCCTTTTCATACAAACATTACAGAAAAGTATGAAAAGGAAAAATATATGCACATATACGCCATCCGCATTTGCCATGGGGCCCCGTCATGCACCGTTACTTAACTAATGGCAGAGCGGGGGCAGGGCTAGTGCGGATGCAAAACGTATATAGCATTAATATATATATATATATATATATATATATATATATCATATATCATATATATAAATATATCATCACATGCAAATAAACACATTACAGCATGAGGAAAAATAGAATTTCAGAGTTGGAATGGTCGGATCATCTAGGAATCCCGCGTTTCGTTCGAGCCAGAAACGAAGCACGAAATACCCTGGTCATGTGAATAGCCTGTACGTAGCAAAAAGCAGACCCGTACGAGTGCGGCAAGTCATCCGCTAACCCGAGAAATGAGGCAACCCGACATCATCACCATGATGGGTCCACCCAGCACTTTCTTGAATCCGATGACAATAGCACTCCTCCGTGGGTCCATCCTAACCTACTACAAGCGCGACAAGCAGCTCGCCAATCCTAGAATCGAATGGCCCGGTCTCAGCTCCTTGAGATGGTCTTCCGCTGCAATCTAGAATCTGGCTGCCAGTGCGCTTCTTCGTGGGGTAATCCTAATACATGTATTAATACAATGGCAACATTGATCACAACCTGATCGAGCTTCGACAAATAATAATACAATAAGCAGAAATGACGGCCACATGTCGACCGCTCGTCCCGAATAAAAGAATATACATTTTGGTTACAACATGAATGAAAAGAAATGCATATAACACAACATCCAATTACGCACAGGGCTATTCATTTTGCGACGATTCAATCCACACCAAATAATCTTAACATAGTTAATCACAGACTCATAAATAGATATCAATAAATACGTATCATCATATTGACTGAGTTAAACACTTTAACATCATCAATATGGAAACACTATGATGTTACAGTTTTGATCGATAACTTTCCAAAGCAATACGAGACCATATCTCAATACTGGGAAAAAGCAAATAATACAAAAAATCATATTTCTACAAATATAAGCCCCCAAAGAAAATTGGGGGCATTTTGAAAAAAATTGGCCGGTAGAAAACCGCCATGGCCACACAAATCCCCCCAATGTCACACACTTCATTTTCACATCCAAAATGACATTTTTCAGTTGTTTAAAAAAAATTTAAAAGATTTTTGAAATTCGAACAAAGAAGGGGTTTAAACTAGGAAATCGGAATCGGAAAATTGTCGATCGAAACTAAAACATTGCCAAAGCTGGTCCTAGTACTTAGTTGGCTCTGATACTGTCACACCCCGTGATTGGCACGCTTTTGGCGTGTCGTGTTTTTAAATTTCCAGAGTTAACCACAATCAGGACGGCGTTGCGTGTAGCTATCCGCGGTGAGTACGGGTCGTCCGTAGGGAGACGGTGCGTTTTAAGTTCTTATTTTCATGAGTTAATACGCGGGGTAGAATTGTTCATATCTAACCCATGTGTATATATGCAAAGTATAAATTTGTTAGGAATAGATAGGTTAGTGTAAGTTAAGAAAATCCATACTCAATATTTTGAGCCAAGCCCGACCACAAAAGCTAGAGCAATCGGCAACAGCGTGGATTAGGGTGCCTAAGCATGGTATTTGTGAAATCCGGCTTATTGACCCTTGTCCGTCCGTTCTTGTCGCTTGCTTTCGCCTCCGGCCAATCCGAACGCAACCGGTCATGGTTAGGAATCACCGATATGTTAGTTATATGTATGCCCTAGAGGCCATTACTATACATAGGATGTATATTGTAGTGAATGCTTGGACATATATAGGGAGGACATTCTTGCTCGGCATGATAGTATGCTATATGGTTGCTCTTTACCTTAACGTGTACACTGATTGTCTCTCTGTTACATGTTGGTAAAGCCCTTAGGATGTGTACTTGACTACCTGGACTATGATGCAGATCATACTAGTGGGGACATGGTAGTCCATAAGTACATCCTTCAAGGTCCCTAGTCATAGGTGTATCGAGACGGGGCATCGATATACCAGAGTAGACTAGCGTATACCTTCTCGACCCATACAGATGGGCGATGGATGATCCCATATCCATTGGTGTTTGACATCAGAGATGATATACGGGTGCTCAGTAGAGACTGGGTACACTGGACAGACTCGCCGAGAACTCCCAGATGGTATTATACCTTACGTCAGATGGCAGTTCTCTGGTGACACTGGTACAGGTTAGTCTGTAGACCCGAGATCGTCATAGAGTCTTGTGTGATTCCCACTGTGCTTTGATTTCCACCTTACCACGTCCAAGAGGGCGTGCAAAACGGTGGTTTTTGGGTACAGTCCCGAATCATATGGAGACAATGAGCGATAGGAGGGGATTCATCTCTCCCGGTATAGGGAGTTGATGTTGCGTTGTGTTCGATTGGCTATAACCGAATATCCCTGGCCAGGGTTGCTGAGATTTACTGGTAAGTGTTACCAGTAGTTTCTCGAACTGTTATTGACCTCATATCGACACGACTTATCGAGCTATTGGGGTCTGACGTTTACCACCCCTAGGCAAGATATGCGACATATCAAACGACGAGACCGGACTGTACGGTAAGTGTTACTGGTTGGATTCACAGAAGTATGAGCGGGCTTGCTCGTTGATCTTCTGATCGCTCAATACCCGGGTGGCCGTTACGTTTAGCAGACCGCTTGCGGCTTGTGGGTGTTTGATATGATCATCACCGGCTGCCGGCGTATTGACGAGTCTTTAGAGTCCTACACAGAGGTTTCCTGGCTCAAGCAAAAAGAAATAGGAGCGCATATGAGATATGTGCGGGACCGAGAATAATACCAGTATGTGATACTGAATTCTAGTCTCGCGATATGTATCATTAGACGGTTATATGAGACATAGCCGGGTTACCAAATCAAAGGTTGATTCGATACATTGATACACTTGATATTAGTCGGTTATATGCAGTATGACCGGATCATTAAATCAAGTGTTGATTTAATGATTTAATGCATAATTATATATTTTATATATTACTTTTCATTAACTAGTATTGGTTCACTTAAGATTATTTTCTCACTTGAATGTGCACATTGTATATATGATATAGTTTTGTGCACTAGTTTGTATCATGTTTGATGATACATGCAAACTTAGGTGTGTGTATGCATTGAACCATCTTTAGGTAAATGGTTAGGGTTCTAATTTATTTGTTTATTTATTTATTTCTTTTGGCAAAAACAAAATGGGTGTCTTTCTTTGTTTTACACTAGAAGCTTCATGATACTTTTGACAAAGTCTTAGCCATTTTGTTTTTATCCTTAACCCTAACCATTTACCTTAACCCTAGTTTATTCTCTACACTTGTTAACTCACCCATGATCGCTAAATGATAAGAATCACTTGGATTTTCTTTTTGAAATAATTCATTTTTCCATTTTCTTTCTTCTTCTTCTTCTTGAGGAAGAAAGAAAACCTTTGCTAGAAATTTACAAGTGATCAATCCAAGTGAGAAATCTAAATCCAAAGTGAACCCACTTCCTATTTCTTCATCCTCTACCACTTGCCATGTAGCATAGGGTGTTTTCTTCACAAGTTTCATGACTTGGTGAAGGTGGAGCTTGATCTTGAGTTGCCTCGACGTAGATCATCTTCGGCATCGAAGTCGACGACCTAGCCCGATCATTTCTTCGACTAAACCATCGCTAGAGTCCGGGATCCGATGATCGCAGCGGAAAGACATCATCATGGAGCTTAGGAAGTGGAGGACCGGATCTACAAAGGTTGTAGCCCCTTTCACTTTGTAGCAAAGTAGTTTGCTTGCTTGTTTTTCGCCTTTACCTCTAGTTAACGATCTATCATTAGGGTTTCTCGGCACATAATTTTTGAATTTGGCATGGTTGATGCCTTGTGGAACCACTTGAGTGTGCCTAGAATCCCTACAGTGGTATCAGAGCCTAACTAGAGCTTTAGGCGATGTGTTAACAAAGTTAAAACTCCGAACGAACCCGATACGTCCAAGTTTACCCCCTCTCTGTAAATTTTTTCAAAACTGTGTATTTTCTGAATTAAAAATACCTGAAAAATTAAGCAGGGAAATATAAGAATTGTGGTGAAAAACGAACACCTAATACTTCCAAACCGCCGCGGAACCGCGGCCGTACCGTGCTTGGGCCGCGGATCCGCGGCCGTACAGAGGGATTGGGTCATTTTGTTTGCACAATAATTCTTATATCTGATAGTGATATTTTATGGGTATTTTTAAACTGGCTCAAGTGTTGAGTTTTCTGGGGGTTTATTTTGTAATCGTCGATTCGATCGGAGAATTTAATTTTGTTATGTTTTCAGGATATTTAGAACATGTTAAAAAAAAAGTTCGACCGGATATAAATACCCACTTTTTCCTCTATCGGGAAATTTCTAAGTGTTGGATTTTTCCGTAGTTTAATAACGTTCTAAGTAGTGCAAGTAACGCGATGGTCCCTGTAGAAGACAACAAACCTTAACTCGATTATGTGACCGTCTTGAACTGCCCTCAGAACCTTAGGGTTTGGGGCAGTACGGCGTGCCACATGTGAGGCGTTGGCTTGACCCTTCTACGGCTGGACCGTTGGTACTGTGGCATGAAGTGGATGTTTTTAAACTTATTTCAGCAGTTGAGCTGTTCCGGGAAAACTTGGGTGTTTGATTGTTCGATTGAAAAGTTTAACATTTTTTATTTATCTGGGATGTGATACAATATTTGGAATTCACAAGTAGTTATGAGATAACTAATATGAATGTTATAAACATAGCACTTTGGTCTCACTTGATCGGTTGCCACGGAATTTTGATGTGATCAAAAGTCCGTCACAATCACATAGCGTACGCGGATACTCGCCGGGTAAACTTAATAGACAGCTGCACCCCTTAGTCCCGACCAAGTGACTGTAGGAGAACCCCGTCGCCGAAAGCATCCGTTCGGGTGCTCGCGATAGCGGTGTTCCGCCTTGGTGCACTTCGTCGACGGTATCGGGGGTGCGGCCGTCTACCAAAGTTTGCGACGAGCGTTCGTTCTTAATATCGGGAATCTTGTTGAATTGCCCGACTTGATATTGAAAAGTGTTTTCGATATGGAGAATAAAATGCGGGGTTTATAACTGTTAGGCATGCGATGTCTAAAGAATTCATTTGGTTAGGCATGCGATGTCTAAAGAGTTTGCGGATTCCAACTATTGTAATTTTACACTTTCTTTTCTGTGACCGTAAGTGTAATATGTGATATCGCCGGTTTCGTTGCTATATGTCAACGACAATTAGGATACGCATGTTTACTTACGTTGATGACATGTGATGTTATGTGTTGCTGGATATGTTATATTGGATCGTCGTGTTT
Source organism: Agapanthus africanus (assembly GCA_030015575.1). Lineage (NCBI taxonomy): Eukaryota > Viridiplantae > Streptophyta > Magnoliopsida > Asparagales > Amaryllidaceae > Agapanthus > Agapanthus africanus. Next base: position 275,520,162 of record JASDDO010000019.1, on the reverse strand, counting down.
GAATAGCCGGGGGGTTTTATGTGAGATGAGTGGTTTTTCATTTTCATTCATGTAAAAACTTGTATGTAATATTCTTTTATTGGGGCACTTCCAGGTTGCGGAAGATGTCACCTTTTGTATATTATTTACTTTTCCGCACTAGGATAGACCCAAGGAGGAGAGCACAAGTAACCAGGTTCCAGAGTCCATTGGGAGACCAACTCGAGGAGTCGAGTCCGGGTCTCCTAACTCTAGAATTGGTAGGGTTGCTTGCCGCTCTCGTAGGGGTCTAGGGGTGTGGGTTTGGCTATTCATCGCGACCGTGGAATCCGTGTTTTATACTGGCTCGTATTGAAAACACGGACGTCCTAGTATATCCAATGTTTCATATGTTTCTTCTGCTGCGATATCTGTGATGTGATCATTTGATGTTCTGTGATAAATACTGTATATAGTATATATGATATATTATATAGGTGTTATATTTTACACCCACGCTAGCCCTGCCCCGCTCTGCCGTTAGTTACCTAACCTAACGGTGCACGAGGGGACATCGAGGCGAATGCGGATGGCATAAGTGTACGTCGTATTTATCTGTGATGTTTAGGTACCTAAATGATGGGACTTCATTAATGTGATTAATGAAAGAAAAGAAACCTAAAAGATGTTGTGGAATCGAATTTTCAAAAACAGGTAGCTACAGTTCTTGCTTTGCATCGCGGTGTTCCTTGTAGAACATCCTGCACCTTATTCGAAAAGGAAAGGGCCGAGATCCCTTCACCGGGAGTGACCCCTTTACCAATAACTGGCAGATACTACACCCGTCGGTTTGTCTTTTGATTGCTTCTATAGTTTTTGCTTTGCACAGCGGTATATATGATATATCCTGCACCTTATTCGATGAGAAAAGGGCCGACGATCCCTTCACCGGAAGTGACCCCTTTAGAAAAACTAGAAAAGCCTCAAAAGCACTCCATTTTAAAATCATTTGATTCTACAACGATATCAAGTTCATTACGCAATAAGTTTTCAGAAAAACCTGTTGTAGCCCTCCGTCATTTCAGATAAGTACTAGTTAGTATTCGTGCTGCGGTAGTTTGGCCTCCGTCAAGGCGTAGTGTACGGTAGCTAACTAATGCTTATCTGCTAGCATACGATGCGATTGGATTAGGGTATTCGTACGGCGTTGTTTGGCCTCCGTCAAGGGTCGTGCGGGTGGGTTTAATTCAATCAGGAAATGACGGGTTGAACTTGACTTGCGGACTATGGGTAGTTTGGCCTCCGTCAAGGTCATAGGACGCTAGGGGCAAAATTATCGGGAATTTCAAGTGTTGAAATTTGCAATGAGATTGCATACCTTCTATGAGATAGTTGGATCCCGATACCCACTGCGAGTAAGAGTTACTCCTGGGAGAGTTTTACACATTATAATTAGCCGATCTAGTAGGTGTCTAGAAAGGTGTCAACGGGGTTACGCTTCTGGGAAAACGAGGTTTACTGTAATTAGGTCCGTGCGAAAGCATGGGGAACCTCCCTCAAATTACCGACACTGGTCTGGCTGAAAAATTGGCGAACTTGTAGCGTGTAATTAATCCCGGCTAGTCTTTCCTTTTAGGGTTTGAAGGAAGATTTGATTAAAACAGTGGGAGCCATCCTGATTAGATAAAATAATAACCAATCTGATCTTGCAAGAGCATACGCTGAGTGTTTTCTTCTCTCTCTCTCCAGGTAGCGACCATATCACGCCTTAATCAAGATAATAATACGGATATATTGATCGAACCGGCTTATTATACTGAGCTGGGGAACGTTGGTCCCGCTCCAACTTATAATTGTTATAAGACAGAGCAGGAAATTGGGGAATACCAGATTTCCCGTGCCGCCCAAACGAAGAAAGTGCATGTTGATGCATCATCTTCGGGTGTGTTCGTTACACAGAACTGTTTCTCAGTATCCTCTGCGTCCTGGGTATCTGATACCGGATCAGGATCCCAGATATGTAATCTGTTACATAGGGCTACAGAAAGGTAGAGAACTGAGAACGGGTGATAAGTTTCATGAGACAGAAAACGGTGCAAGTGTTGCAGCCAAGTCTGTTGGTCACTGTCACCCTGTATTCCAAATACATTGATTCTGAACGAATGTTATTAGATACCGAACCTGATATACAAAATCATATCAGTCTCTTTATTAGTAAAGAAATGATAAAATTTTGTATTGTTGGATAATGTTTTGAACATTTCCTATATCAAAAGTTGATCGGTTCAGGCACGTTATCTAAAAGCATTGATGTTCTAAATCAAACTACAGTTCTTAGTATACGGAACACACACAAGAGGAAGAGTTCAGAAATGAACGAATCCTTCTTGAGGTATTGTAGACTAGGTCATACCAATGTGACCCGACTAGCTTAAGTTACATATTAGATGCATATTTAAATCAGTTTGAATTTATATCTTATGAAACTTGCCAGTCATGTCACAAAGATAAGATGACCATAGCTCTGTTTATTGGAAACAGAGAAAGAGTTAGTAAACTCTTGGGACTGATACATGATGATGTATGTCAGGTCCCCTGTCTACACATGCCAGGACCGGTTCTTTGCACTTCATTACATTCTCCGATGATCTCTCAAGATTCAGACATATGTTACTGTTGAAACACAAGTCTGAACCTTTTGAGATATTCACAGAATATAAGTTAGAAGTAGAGAACCAAAACGGGTATAAGTATTATGTCCTTTGATGCGATCAAGGAGGAGAATACTTGAGCACGGAATTCCTGGTTTATTCTAAAGGAGAATGAGATTCTCTCTCAGCATTACTCCTCCGTATACACCATAGCACGATGGTATATCGGGGCGGAGCAATCACACCCTATATGATAAGGTGTGCTCTATGATGAGTACTACTGAGTTACCTATTTCCTTTTGGGAGTTATGCGCTTGAGAAGCTGCATACCTATTGAATAGGGTTCCAATCAAATCAATTGCCTACCACTTCATATGTGATATGGAAAGGGAAGAGTCCATATCTTAAGTTTGTTAAGATTTAGGGTTGTCCGGTCTATGTCTAAAAGCAAAATCCGGACAAGCTCGAGGCAAGGTCAGTTATGTAGAACTGGAAAGGTTCCAGCTATACAAACTACAGCAGATGATTTGGTAGAACCAAAGGATTCAGTAGATACCAACGAACCTCAGCCTCTCCACCGATCTAGTAGGGTTTCTCACCCACTTGAGAGATACTTCTGTTTCTCTATGACAGTGGGAGCGAGGATTACATCATGAGATGATGACCCAACTAGTTTCGAGCTGGCCATCAGGAGTGGTACTCTATAAGAATGGATGGATGCTTAGCGATCTGAGATGGAATCCTTATACACCAGCAAAGTATGGACTTTGGTTGCTTTATCTGAAAGGTTAAATCCCCATCAGGAGCAAGTATATCTTGAGAAGATTACTTGGTGTAGATGGAAAAGTTGAGACTTTCAAAGCTAGACATGTTAAAGATTTTCATCATCGACCAGGCGTGGATAATGATGAAACCTTTTCCAGTGGCTATGCTTAAGTCCATCCAGATCCTACTTGCCACGGCTACATACCATGACTACGATATCTAGCGGTTGGGTGCCATGACTGCTTTTCTAAGTGATGTTTTAGAAGAGTGCGTCTATAAGTATACAGCCAGAGGGCCTCATAGACAGTGGGAGCAGCGAAAACGCGAGCAAGATATTTTATGTGATAAAGCAGGCATCGCGGAGTTGGAACGTCTGTTTTGATGTGTTAGTCAAAGAGTTCGACATCATCAAAATGGTAGATGAACCTTGTATAAACAAAAGGATAGTAGGGAGTATGGTGGTGATCCTCGTAGAGTACGTGGATGACATACTCTTGATAAGAAAGCAGTTTCCTATGCTACGCTCGGTCAATCTCCGCTTATCACAATGATTCTCCATATAGGATCAAAGTGGTACCTCCTAAATCCTAGTTTTGATCTATGAAATAGAAGTAATTGGGTGTTAGGATTCTCACTAGTTGTAGCGAGATGGTATCAATCGATCCTGGGGAGAATCACTGGAAGGGTTCCAGAGTGATAAGGACGACTGAATGTCAGTCACAGGCATTGTCTTTACCCTCAGTGGAGGGACGGTATGTTGGAAGAGTTCCAAGCTAGATACCGTGGCTTACTAGACGATAAAGGCTGGATATATCGCTACAAAAGATGCTACCAAAGAGGCAGTCTGGATGTATATTAGTTCATGAGATGAACTTCGTTCCTCCCATTATGAGACAATGGAGTTGGGGCTTATGCCAAGGAACGTCGGTCCCATCAGTGATCCAGACATATTCTAAGGCAGTATCACCTGATCATGGAGATGGTTGATCTCCAAGGAGATCGAGGTTAGGAGAGAAGACCCAGAGGACAACACGGCAGATCCACTCACAAAGGCCTTTTCCTAAAGAGAGACTTTTATGGGATGGTTGAGTATGAGATACTACAACCACTGCTATTAGATGGCCCTAGTGCAAGTGGGAGATTGTTAGTTATATGTATGCCCTAGAGGCCATTACTATACATAGGATGTATATTGTAGTGGATGCTTGGACATATATAGGGAGGACTTTCTTGCTCGACATGATAGTATGCTATCTGGTTGCTCTTCACCTTAACGTGTATACTGATTGTCTCTCTGTTACATGTTGGTAAAGCCCTTAGGATGTGTACTTGACTACTTGGACTATGATGCGGATCATACTAGTGGGGACATGGTAGTCCATAAGTACATCCTTCAAGGTCCCTAGTCGTGGGTGTATCGAGACGGGGCATCGATATACCAGAGTAGACTAGCGTATACCTTCTCGATCCATACAGATGGGCGATGGATGATCCCATATCCATTGGTGTTTGACATCAGAGATGATATACGGGTGCTCAGTGGAGACTGGGTACACTGGACGGACTCGCCGAGAACTCCCAGATGGTATTATACCTTACGTCAGATGGCAGTTCTCTGGTGACACTGGTACAGGTTAGTCTGTAGACCCGAGATCGTCATAGAGTCTTGTGTGATTCCCACTGTGCTTTGATTTCCACCTTACCACGTCCAAGAGGGCGTGCAAAACGGTGGTTTTTGGGTACAGTCCCGAATCACATGGAGGCAATGAGCGATAGGAGGGGATTCATCTCTCCCGGTATAGGGAGTTGATGTTGCGCTGTTTTCGATTGGCTATAACCGGAAATCCCTGGCCAGGGTTTCTGAGATTTACTGGTAAGTGTTACCAGTAGTTTCTCGAACTGTTATAGACCTCATATCGACACGACTTATCGAGCTATTGGGGTCTGACGTTTACTACCCCTAGGCAAGATATACGACATATCAGACGACGAGACCGGACTGTACGGTAAGTGTTACTGGTTGGATTCACAGGAGTGTGAGCGGGCTTGCTCGTTGATCTTCTGATCGCTCAATACCCGGATGGCCGTTACGTTTAGCAGACCGCTTGCGGCTTGTGGATGTTTGATATGATCATCACCTGCTGCCGGCGTATTGACGAGTCTTTAGAGTCCTACACAGAGATTTCCTGGCTCAAGCGAAACGAAATAGGAGCGCATATGAGATATGTGCGGGACCGAGAATAATACCAGTATGTGATACTGAATTCTATTCTCGCGATATGTATCATTAGATGGTTATATGAGATATAGCCGGGTTACCGAATCAAAGGTTGATTCGATACATTGATACACTTGATATTAGTCGGTTATACGCAGTATGACCGGATCATTAAATCAAGTGTTGATTTAATGATTTAATGCATAATTATATATTTGATATATTACTTTGCATTAACTAGTATTGGTTCACTTAAGATTATTTTCTCACTTGAATGTGCACATTGTATATATGATATAGTTTTATGCACTAGTTTGTATCATGTTTGATGATACATGCAAACTTGGTGTGTGTATGCATTGAACCATCTTTAGGTAAATGGTTAAGGTTCTAATTTATTTGTTTATTTATTTATTCCTTTTGGCAAAAACAAAATGGGTGGCTTTCTTTGTTTTACACTAGAAGCTTCATGATACTTTTGACAAAGTCTTAGCCATTTTGTTTTTATCCTTAACCCTAACCATTTACCTTAACCCTAGTTTATTCTCTACACTTGTTAACTCACCCATGGTTGCTAAATGATAAGAATAACTTGGATTTTCTTTTTGAAATAATTCATTTTTCCATTTTCTTTCTTCTTCTTCTTCTTGAGGAAGAAAGAAAACCTTTGCTAGAAATTTACAAGTGATCAATCCAAGTGAGAAATCCAAATCCAAAGTGAACCCACTTCCTATTTCTTCATCCTCTACCACTTGCCATGTAGTATAGGGTGTTTTCTTCACAAGTTTCATGACTTGGTGAAGGTGGAGCTTGATCTTGAGTTTTCTCGACGTAGATCATCTTCGGCATCGAAGTCGATGACCTAGCCCGATCATTTCTTCGACGAAACCATCGCTAGAGTCCGGGATCCGATGATCGCAGCGGAGGGACATCATCATGGAGCTTAGGAAGTGGAGGACCGGATCTACAAAGGTTGTAGCCCCTTTCACTTTGTAGCAAAGTAGTTTGCTTGCTTGTTTTTCGCCTTTACCTCTAGTTAACGATCTATCATTAGGGTTTCTCGGCACATAATTTTTGAATTTGGCATGGTTGATGCCTTGTGGAACCTCTTGAGTGTGCCTAGGATCCCTACACGATACCTTGGTAGGATAGGATGCCTAACGGAGTGCTTGCGTAAGGTTTGGGAGGAGTTTAATGGAAAATATCGGGAAAAGGAAATAAGAAAGGAAATCTTAACTTACAATATCGTTTTCTTTCCTAACAAGAAAATTATTCACAAACAATCAAAACCACAAAAAGAAGAGCAAAAGAAATGATAAACAAAGAAAAGAAGGAGCAACAAGCAAGTAAGTAAAGGGCATGGTAATAAAATGCAAGTAAGTAAATGGCATGAATAAAATTGCAAGTAAGTAAAGCAAGTAAGTAAAAGAGAAGAAATACGAAGAACCCAAGAACACATTACAAACCATGGGTTCAATTGCCTAAACATAAACTTGCAAGCTCGATGAAGAGGTTGCAAGATTGAGAGAAGGCTAAGAACTCAATGCAAAATGAAAGCAAAAAGAAAGCTTTATTGATTCCAAATGAAGATACATCCCTTGAGTTCAATAACCAAAACTTAAATTTGCAAGCTCAATGAAGAGGTTGCAAGATCAAGAGAAGGCAAAGGACTCAAGGGGGACTAGCTATGTACAAGAACAAATGAGAAAAGAGAAACAAGAAAACAAAAGTATCTACTCTATGAGAGAGTGTTAGACCCCCTCTCCCTTGCTCACTGATATGTATTTATAGGCTCAATAGAAAATTAAACACATAATAAAAATGAGTTGATGTGATGGCAATGGAGAGCCAGAATAAAAATGGGACTCATTGGGGCTAGGGGGACGGCGAGCTCGGATATTTAGAGGGTGTCGCCGGCCAAAATCCGAGCTAATGGGCTCGTGTTGATTGCACGGTCTTGTGTTCTCTCGACAGGTCCTCTGGTGCTGCTTGATTTGTCTACATGAACTTGGTCTGCACTCAGGGATTTGGAGGGAAACTTGATGCTTTTGGTCACACCACAACTTTTTGCATTTATAACTTTTGTCCCCCCATGTGCCCAATTCATCATATCATGTGTGCCATGGGCAGCCTCACCATGGTCCATGCCAAAGAGTTGTGTACACACTTGCATTGTGTTGGACCAAAATTGTGTGCACATATTTATTTGCTAAAGAACTCTTTGAGTATTGATCGGTTTGCAGTTCCGGTTGCAGTGTCGGCTCACAAACGTTATATCCGTGATTTTGAATGTGTTTCCAGTATTGTGTCATGGATACCTGTAATCTGTAATTACTGAGCAGACACTGTTAATAGTACCGATATATACAAAAAATAGATAATAAATGAGTGGTATTAAAATGCAATTTTCTGAGATGAACAAATATCCCCAAACTTATCTTTTGCTCATCCCGAGCAAAAGATAATCCTAGCCTCACTTTCGCAGGGAACGCGATTGCACTGAGCTCGTGCAACAAGACGTTAAACCTCTAGGTGTCCATAGTAGGAGGAGTGTTGTCTCCTGAGGGTTTTCAGTGGATTACACCCACAAAAATCTCGTCAAGCTAGTTTCATAAGTTAATATCGATTCCACTTCTACAGTTTAGTATCTAGGTTAGAAATTCTATCATCCTCAGTTAGAAATATTCAACCCTTATGTTTCACGCCTCCGATTTATTCAACCTCAGATCTTATACGTTTTTACAGTTTAGAAAGATCTCTGCATCTCTTGAGTTTTCCTTCTAAAGTGCGGTCTCCAATCAGGGATTTTTATCAACTTTACGGAAATCATAAGTTTTATTCTTTATTCCTATCTTTCCTCCAAACATCGATTGTATACCCCTACACGTGTGTAAATTTTCACCCATACACTTAAGAATTCAATTCAAGTTATAGTACCCTTGCCCTAATACCTAATACTACTTCTTTTCGTTAATGATGGACGGATTTGCTCACACACCTTTCATGCGACTATTAATGTTTCCTGAGGCACTAATAGCCGATTACTGAATGTGTGAGCTCAAAGCGTAAATAGCAGTTTCCAGGTCTTGACTTTATTTATTTATTTTTCTTTTCTTTATTTTTCTTTTTCAAGACCGGATATATTTTTCAATGATGCTTTTTTGGTGTTTAGCTTTAAATACCGTTTTTTCTTTCATACTAGGTTTTCAGGCAAAAGTATTTCTAGATATCATCTACTATCCCAAGTTTCAAGGTGCGTGTATGTGCAGTTTGTAGGGTATATACTTTCTAAATTTGAACTCAAGAATAGAAACTATTTTTCAGACTTATCCTTCAGTAAAGCTTTCAATACTTTCCCTTCATCTCGACTTAACATAAGAACCGAACTTAAGATTTTACCTACTTCTAAAAAAACTGCAAGGACGTATACTTACCAAGATTAAACAGAATGAGGGTTATTTTTAGGGTTTTCAATTCCTAAGCCTAGGATTTAGTTATTTCTAACGTATCAACTAAATTTTCGGAATAAAAATCTAAGTTACCCTGTTAGCTAACTTGACGACAAAGTTTTTATATTTTTGTAAATTTTTTTGATTTTTATGGGTTTTTAAAGTAAGGTATGCAAAAGAAAAATATGCATATGAATGCGAAGGTAGAAAGCTTAGCGAGCACACCCCCAAACTTAAACTTGATAGTGCTCTCACAGTTAGGCTACACCAAGAGAGTCAAAATTGTCGGCGCTCCCCTGTTTTTTTCTTCTTTTTATATACGTAAGAAAAAGCAAACCAAAAATATATATACACAAAAAGGTTCCCCCCAAACTTAAGTGAAACAGTGTTTCCACTGCTTAAGCGGTGAAGTTCGGGATTAGGGGGGAAAGAGAACAGTATCAATCTATACAAGGCTTTACACATGCCAAAAGTGAGCACCAACCATTCAAAAATTCTATCACGATAGTGTGCAGGTTGGTGAAAGAATACGGAGAGGAAGGAAATGGAGAATACGCGAGACCGTATGGGGATAGAAGTGGGATATGGTCTCGGTATATGAGGAGAAGAATGGCGAAAGGGAAAAAGAAATGGAGTACGAACTTGAGGGTGAAAATGGAGTGAATAAATTAGTACAATTTATGATGACCGATGTGTAAAAAGAGATTGTACTAATCTATTAACCCATCGAGAAATGGGGTTAAATCTCTCAAGATTCGTGAGAAAACATGGGTAGACCGAACTTGGTAAACCAGACATAAGAAATGATGGTGATAAGTTTCTTGCGAGGTCGGAACGATGGAAAGGATGAAGGGGAGTGATCGAGGAAGGGTATCAGCTAAAGGTTCAGGAGGGTGTACACAGTCAATGAAAGGGACATGATGAATTGGAAAATCCGACTCATCAAGTAAAACTGGTTCATCCTCAATACTATCCTCAAAATTCACCTCAAAAATTCGCTCATCCATGCATTTTTCATCAATATCTAGACGCATATGAAGTTCGGGAAAAACAATTAACGACTCAGGATGATGTCCACACCGAAGTAAAAGGACATGATGAATTGGTGAAAAACTCATCCAAAGCTGTGGGTTCATCATCCGAAATATTCCCAGCGTCGATATCCTCAATCAAGTGAAAATTGATTTTCTCAGACACTTCATCAAAAGCATGGATTTTAATCAATTCAGGTTCTAGAGTGGAGGTGTAGAGGTCAAGAAGGTTGGGATTGGTTTCACTTTACATGGTCCCTTCACAATCGGGTAAATCAAACACTACAAAGTCGCACAACTCTTTAAACATTCTATCTTCAATTGGTAATTCATTTGGGACACTTGATAGACATTCAAAATCGGAGTTGTGGGATTAAATTCGCAATGGGTAGGTTTGATTTGGAAGAGTGTACCACTCACTCCCATGATTTAAATTCTCAATCTGTCCTTTCGCCTCATCATACATTAGAAAATTTGGAGCTAGTTGGAAACAAGCTGCCGGTTCGTTAGGTTGTATCAGGGCGGTCATGGATGCATTCAAATCCATTGTCTGTTTATACGATGCTACCCGAAAGTCTTCCAATGACCGTTCCAGACTAGACATGGGTTGTAAAGGGGTTTCAGTAAAAGATTCAAAGTTGTTTGGATACTGGAAACTCCCAAATGGCTGTTCAGAAGCAATGTCTAGGGAAGGTGTAAATGTTGGATAGGATTGATAGGAATCGAAAGGTTGGATAGGAGTAGGATCAACATTCAAATAAGAAGGTGATTGGAATTGTTGATCAAAATAATTGACAGTGGTGAAAGGAGTGAAAGATCGGCTACGGGATTGTTCAATACGTTCAGCAATAGAAATAGGTCTTGGAGTTATAACAGGACTTTCAAAAAGGGTATCAACGTACGAAGGTGGGGTAGTTTGAAACGGTTGATACAAAGTGGATTGCGGAGTCCAATTGTTTGTCCTAGACGCGTCTATTCGATCTTTCAAAGAAAGTTTGGGCATGGAGGGATCGTTTGAAGTTCGACCAAAGCAAGAACCGTAAGAAGTAATGTCTGGTTGTGGGTACCAAAGTTCGGCAAGAGTTTTTCTATGTGGGGTACCCATAATATGAAGAGAAGGAAAAGGAGTGGAAAAAGAATGTGGTTTATATATATATATATATATATATTTTAAGTTAGTTATTTACAAAAGAATGAAATATAAACAAAAAAAATAATCACGACACAAAATACCATACACCTAATCGGTCTAGGGTTCACCTAGGTCAACTAGACCTGTTCAAGAACTTGATTGTCGAAGTAAAACTGTGTCGAGAAACGGGCTCAGGATATATTGATCACGAGGCCAGTTAAGTGCAGAGATAAGGGGAGGTTTTCCGATGCTTTCGTGATGGTCCTTAATTAGATAACCCTTTCTCTTTTAGCGGTTTCGTCGTGAACACTTTCCTAGATACCCCATGAACGATATACCATTAAGCGGTGTTCTAAACACAGTTAACTTCTCCTAATGAGTGTGAAGTCTTTAAAGGCTTAAAGTCTAGTTTCTTTTAAAATTTGTGCGGGTAAACGTTATGCTCAATTTCGTGATTTGTGGGCCACGAAAAAAATGATGAAATCCTTTACCGTATGCTGTGGGGTTCGCTTGCCCTTAAGTCCGTATTAATGGATGCAATGCACAATTCAATAAAAAAATTATTCAAAGAATCAAACAATCGTTTTTTACGTTTATGCACAGCACTGCAACAAATACGGGTTAGTCAATTTTAGCGTTTGCTTGTGAACTTGCAAAGAATCCTGCAAAGATATTATATTGGATGTGTCGGATTTGAGAAGAAGGTTGTTCAGTCGAAAATATCGTGCATTTGATATAACATTTTCCTTACTATTTTTGTATAAGAAAAGGTGTTTATTATAAATATGACACATATGAGGGTTTATCTGTAAAAATACTATTTTCATATGTTTATATATTATAATTAACATTATGAAGGAAAATATAAGCATATAATATCTATATAATATTTAGTCCATTTAAATATGTATACCATATCGAATATCATTAACCAATTCTCTTAAACTATAATATCATATCAAATGATTAGGATAATATATCAATAAAAACAAATTCTACTAACATTATTTGTTGAGATATTGTGCAGAAATTACATCAGGACTGGAATCAAGGAAATCCGAGTTGGCGAGATCAAATCTGCCGAAATATTCAAGTAAATCGAAGAAACCAATTCTGGCAGAGACTTAGAGAAGATTTTCAAAGTCCAGATATTCAAAAGATCACCACGTGTTATAGAGATGAAGCCCCAGAAAAATGAATCCCTAACTCCCCAAATCCGGGGCTAAACCGCGGCAAAACCCACTAAACGCGGCGGATCCGCGGCCTGTTAGAGGAGTTAAGATATGAGATTTTTTGGGTAGGATCCTAACAGCTAGTTACGCTATTAGGAAACTAGGGATTCTGGGTTTGAGACTATTTAAAGGACCTAGAGCCCCTTTTGGAAAAATCACCAAACCGACGAGATCACGAAGTCCAAGATTGCTCAAGAATCTAGGTTGATCATCAGCTGTTCATCTACCTCCTTAAGAAGAAATCGAGAAGAAAACTAGGGTTTTGTAATCACTTTCTAAAGGAACACAGTGTAATTGATCAAGTTGATTAATAAAGGTAGTTGTTTTATTCTTATTGCATTTTATTTTCTTCATGATCTTTATTCTTTCTTCTGTCTCCATCATGCGCGAGTAATTCGTTAGGGTTCATAGGATTATGGTAGATCAATGGATGATTAAAATCCTTTAACTCCTTTTACGTCCTATAAAGTTTATAAACTTTATCAAAAGAATAGTTAACATCCTAATCGGGCGTGCTATCAACTCATTGATAGTCCCGACCACGATTAGAGATTAGATTAACAATTGTTTTGGTAAAGGCTAGACATGAACGGAGATCCATGTCAAGATAGGGATTAAGAGTGGGAACCCTATTCCCTCCAGAAACCCTGATCTACATGTATCACTGTCGATCTAGTTTTAAATCTATTAAAAGATAAAAGAAGTAATCTTTAATTAATTATCCATGACTACTAAATCTTAACGAACCCTACAAGCCCCCTTCTAATATAAAACCTACATCCGTATATATCCTACATCCGTGATTGACGTAGATCTAGAATCTACAACCATTCTCCACTATTCATTATTCAACCTCCTTTCCTAATCAATACGCCTAAAGTAAAATTAAAAGATTCAACGTTTCCCTAAGGACGACCCGTACTCATCTCGGTCTAGCTACATGCGACACCGTTATTGATTGCGGTTATTCTACAAACACTTCCTTAAAACAGATCAATCAAATGGCGCCGTTGCCGAGAATACGTGCGTAATATTTTTTTTCTTACTATTCGTGTTGAATTCTTATTCGATCCATATCATAAATAAACAAAACTGCAAATTGTATATTTAACGATTATTGTGTGAATTTTGCAAGGGGATCTGGAGTCATAGATTTGAGGAAACGGAGATTCAGAGACATTCATCAAGATCCAGAGGAGCAAAGGAGGCCACATAGCAAAAATCTCCACCACATCTCCCTAGTCGGCGGCGGAACCGCGGCAATAAGGGGCAATTGGCGGCGGAACCGCGGCTCAATTAGGGAATTAGGGTTTTCAAATTCTCTGGTATCTTTCTCAACTCCTTCTCTCTCCTATGAAATCTAATAAAATATTTTTTCTGCAGGATTCTTTGCAAAATATCGCCGCTCAAAAATCTTTTTGCAAGTTTTGTAATTGTTTTGTTTGTGCATATTTTAATACGGACATTAAGGGGCAAAGACCAAATTCAGATTAGGTGGGGATTTCATCACCCTTCCTAGGCCCCACAAATTATAAAACGAGCATCCGCATCACCCTACATTAATTAAAAAAAATCTAGACCAAGACTCTAAGGACTGTCGCGCTCAATAAGGACAGAGGAAGGTCGTGGGTAATCTATCGCTTATCCGTATTTCTTTTGTGGTGCCTAGGCAAGTGTGTCTAGGTAAGTGGTTACTTAATTAGGCCTGCTATTTTTGGTGATTCGTATAGCGAATACCTCCCACTTACCTGGCACTTACCTGGCCACAAAAGCGATAAAGAGGTGATAGAGGATTAATCCTGCGGCTTGTCCTTTGGAAGTGTAGGAGCGGTCTAGAGACTTGACCTAGGTAACCTTAGTTCTAGGGTTGATTGTGCATTTTTGTGTGATTTGTCTCACGTCCGACACTTTTTAAAACAAACCAATTTTAAATCACTCACACGCTGCCACTTATGCTAAACCCGCTTAGTGCATGCTCGGCTGGACACGGGATTCTAGTGCCCGTCTTGTCCGCGTTACTGCTATCGACTCCGAAGTTGGTACTTCTTCATTTTCTTTTTCCCCTCCACCCCACACATCGACCGAGATGGACGGTTCTCCATCAGATTATAACACTGCCCTGCCACCACCCGTCGGTGCGCAAAATCCACCGCGCAATTCTCTCCAAGAGAGATGTTATCCTATACGCGGTCCCCTTCCTACCTGTTTATCTATTCCACCAGCCAATGGGGATAATTTCGAAATTAAACCCCACTTTATCAACCTGTTACCCAAATTTCACGGGCTCGAGTCTGAAGACGCATAGGTTTTTATCACTAAATTCGAAAATGTAGGCGCAATGATGGGTACGTCACAACTGTCTGTGGATGCTATGCACTTGCGTCTTCTACCTTTCACTTTGTGTGATTTAGCCGAAAAATGGATTTATAACACAGCCGCACACTCCATTACCAATTGGGACGAATTCGTGATAGCATTCCTTAAGAAATTTTACCCCAATCATAAGACCGCCCGTGTTCGGAGCGAAATCAACCAGTTTACCCAGTTCTCAATGAACCATTTTGGAAGTGTTTTGAACGATTTAAGGATTTGCTTGTCCAATGTCCTCATCATGGAATACATAGACGGGATCTGTGCCGAATTATATATGAAGGCATCAATCCAGCGACAAAGCAGATGCTTGAAACCATGTGTCAATGCAATTTCATGTCCAAAGACGATGGTGAAGCTTGGAAATATCTGGAAGATCTCGCTGAAAACACTTTGCAGTGGGAAAGCGTTAGACCACCTTCATCTAGGGGTGGCATTCATCAGCTCGATGTTTCCATCGTAGTAAAAGCCGAAATGGCAGTGATGCAAAAGAAACTCGACACTATAGAGAACAAATTCTTATCAGTCTCCCAAAACCAGGTAACACTCCCCAAGACCGTGTGTGGTTGCTGTTCCAATCCATCTCATTTGACGGAAGAATGTCCTTTAAATTCTTCATTTCAAGGTCACGAGCAAACTAATGCTGCTCTTCAGCAACGACCTAGAAACGATCATTATTCTTCCTCATAAAATCAAGGATGGAGGAATCATCCTAATTTTGCTTGGAACCATAACCAAACTAACCAAAATCAAAACCAGTTCCAAAGCAATTATCAAAGACCTCCTCCACAGCAACAACAAACATCACTACAAAGCTAGCACCCCTTTCAATCACAACCTTTTCAGAATCTGGCCAATAATTCTTTCCAAACGACCGGTACCGAAAACTCATCTGCGCTTGAACGAAGTGTGGATATGTTTATTAAACATTCCATGCAGTCGATGGATGAAATCAACTCTTCTATCCGAACTTTAACACAGACCACGAACTCCCACGGTGAAAGTATAAAATCGATAGAAGCACAACTTGCACAAATAAATGCCGCGATGAGTGCGAGAGAAAAAGGGAAACTTCCATCTCAACCCCTACCGTATCCTGGCCACTCACAAAATTATAATGTGAGTGCCGTTACCATGTTGAGATCTGGAAGAGTGCTGGATAACCACGTGGGTGAACATGTAATGATACCCCGGCTTCTACTTCTTTCCCTAATTCGTCTAATCTTTCACCTACTTACGAACCTATTCTCCGTTTCCTACTAGGTTCGAACCCTCCGCCCACTTCCTCAAGTCTATCTAAAACGATCCCCACTCCAATTCTGGAATCGATTCAATCCCCACAAACTTCTCCAGATATGTTGGACCCAACACTTATTAATAAAGCTCCTTTTCCAAACAGATTGAGGGCCAACAAATCTAATACACAAATGGAGAAGATTGTGGAAATGTTTAAACAAGTTAACATAAATATCCCTCTCCTAGATGCTTTTCAACAAGTTCCTTCCTATGCGAGAATACTAAAGGACTTGTGCACTAGGAAGAGAAAAACTCAAGTGCCTAAAATGGTGTTCTTAACGAGTAATGTAAGTGCGGCTTTTACCCAGCAATTGCCTAAGAAACGTAAGGACCCCGGCTGTCCTACAATATCTATTTCTATTAGTGGTAAAAATATCGATCGTCCTCTACTCGACCTTGGCGCTAGTGTTAACTTGCTCCCGTCTTCTATCTATGAGCAGTTAGGTATTGGAGAGTTAAAACCTGCCCACTGCATTCTCCAGATGGCAGATCGATCTATCACCCAACCTAGGGGTGAGCTAGAGGACGTGTTGATCAAAGTCGGGAAATTTATATTCCCTGTGGACTTTATAGTTTTGGATACACAGTCTGTGGCGAACCCACGGAATCAAATCCTGGTGATACTCGGTCGACCTTTCTTAGCTACTTCCAATGCTGTCATTAATTGTCGTAACGGTTCTATGAACTTATCCTTCGGGAAGATGACAATTGAGTTTAATATTTACAAGCTAGGAAGTCAACCATCTGAACCTTCTGCTCATTTAATCGATGTCTGTTCTGTCAACAAGATAGCTCCCGATAGCTGCGAAATTGAGGAACTTTGCTATAATGATCTCGACGACACTAGTGCATCAGTGTTTGATCTAGCAAATTATTATAGTGAGGATACTTTCGACGAGTCCACCCCTGAGTTCGAATCTTTTGACTCATTGCAAAAGTCAGTAGCGCTTTCCGAGTCAATATCCTATACAAGTTATGAATCTCTTGGGGAGTCCGAATATCATTCCCTTACCCCTCCTTCTATCGTCTCACCGCCGACTCTAGATCTCAAACCGCTACCTTCTTATCTTAAATATGCATATTTAGGTGAGAATGAGTCTTTACCCATGAAAATATCCACTTCTCTGGCTTTAGAGCAAGAGAACGATCTTTTGACGGTATTGAGATCGAATCGGCAAGTATTTAGTTAGACAATAGCTGATATCAAAGAGATTAGTCTCTTAATTGTTGAACATTATATACATTTAATGGATGAAGCCAAACCAACCCGAGACCCACAAAGACGGTTAAACCCCGTCATGAAGGTGGCTGTAAAGAAAGAAATCTTCAAGTGCTTAGATAGTGGTATAATTTACCCAATATCTGATAGCCAATGGGTAAGTCCTATTCATGTAGTCCCTCAAAAGTCTGGCATCACGGTCATAATCAATGAGGCTAATGAGTTAATCCAAACACGCACTCAAACGGCGTGGCGCGTATGTATTAATTATAGGAAACTCAATGCCGCAACGAGGAAAGATCACTTCCCTCTACCTTTCATTGATCAGATGTTGGAGCGATTAGCTGGACATGAATGCTATTGCTTCTTGGACGGATACCCTGGCTATAACCAGGTCCCCATCGCTGAAAAGGATAAAGATAAAACAACATTTACTTGTCCTTTCGGTACGTTTGCTTATAGACGCATGCCCTTTGGGTTATGCAACGCTCCCTGTTCTCTGCCGAAAAGACCGGGAAAGACTGACGTCTTGCCTGAATTTGGGGGCAGATGCTATTTGGTTTTATCCATCCACCTCTCCGAAGATGCCTAGTTGATTTATGGCACCGTATATCGGAGGTTTAGATAGATGCGGCCGTTGTAGCAGACTTCGTCAGATTCCCCCTCATTTGAGGGGTTTTTGATTGTGGGGACGCTCTTCCCTGCATGCGCAAACCCCTGCAGTTAATTACGGTACCGTATCGCGGTAACCACTTTCTCCTTCTCCAGACGGTCACTTCGTGTCGTGTTTTTTTTATTTTTTGTTGCCTATAGATTGTATACGGAGACTAATTTATGTTGTCGTTGTTCTCCTCTGAACACAGAGACGGAACTGCACAGGTTCGTCTTGCCTGAATTTGAGGGCAGATGCTAATTGGTGCTATCCGTCCACCTCTCCGAAGATGCCAAGTTGATTTACGACACCATGTATCGAAGGTTTAAACGGATGCGGCCGATGTAGCAGACTTCGTCAGATTCCCCCTCATTTGAGGGGTTTTTGATTGTGGGGACGCTCTTCCATGCAGGCGCAAGCCCCTGCAGTTAATTATGCTACCGCATCGCGGTAACCACTTTCTCCTTCTCCAGATGGTCACTTCGTGTCGTGGGTGTTTGTTTTGTTTTTGGTTGCCCGTGGATTGTATACGGAGACTAATTTATTTTGTCGCCCGTAGGGCATGGATTAGTCCAAATCCGTATTTTCTTAGATTTGGGTTTGGGGTTGGGTTTAAGGATACATTAGTCTCATTTGAGACTAAGATCAACTTAAACGTATGTTAAGGATATGTTAGTCTAATTTTTAGACTAAGATCAACTTAACGGGATCGTTTAGATCCGAAAAAGAGCATTTGGACTCTATTGTTTAGTTTAGGGACATTACGGTCCATAATTAGTTTATGGACATTACGGTCCAAGGTTAAGGACATCATAGTCCATGGGCATAAGGACCCCACAGTCTGAGTTTAATGACATCATAGTCCATAGGTTTAAAGGACCCCACAGTCCGAGGTTAAGGACATCATAATCCATGGGTTTAAGGACCCCACAGTCCAGTTTAAAGACTTCATAGTCTATGGGATGTATGGTTGTCGGGACCCGTCACCTCTCTGAAGACGTTGAAAGATTACAACGACATATATTAGAGGAGTAAAGAGATATACCCTTGAACCAAGGTTGGTTGGGAGATCTGTAGTCTAATTTGGGACTAAGGTCTGTTAAAAGATTTGTGAGCATATGGGCTCAATTAATCTGAATTGAGGACTTATGGCCAATCTTGGGCTAAGTCCAATCAAGTTAAAAATGTTTAACATTTATTTTGGGCTGTTGAGCATTTATTTGAGCTTGGCCCTTTTAACAATGCTGAGCATTAACCTGCATTCTGACAGTGTTTTGTCTTTTATTGAATGCTGAGCATTCATCATAGCTCTAGGCTTTATTAAAGAACAATTTATGTTCTATCAGCGCACACGTGAGAAACACGTGGCGCGCTTGGCGTTTTGCGCCAGTCAAAGAGCGCAGTGCGCTATGCCAAGTAGCGCATACGTGAGGGACACATGTCGCGCTTGGCGTTAAGCGCCAGATAATGGGCGCATTGCATGAGCGCAGAGCGCTAGTTTATGAGCGCAGAGCGCTAGTTTATGAGCACATTGCTCTATCAATTCAGTGGCGCACATGTGAGTGACATGTCGTACGCCTGACGCTGAGCGCTAGCCCATGAGCGCAGTGCGCTATTTCAAGAGTGCAAAGCGCTAACTGTTAAGTGGCGCCTACGTGAAGGACACATATTACGCTTAGTGCTGAGCGCAAGTCCAAGAGCGCAGAAGCGTATTTGATCAATTTTATGATCTGGGAAATAAATTCTCCCTTAGAAGAGATTTTGTCTCAAGATCCTAAGAACAAAAGTTCTTATTTTGTAGGAGATGTTTCAATCTCTTATATTGATGAAAGGTTTTGCCTTTATGGATCTGTGATTCTTAAGAGAATTGAATTATTCTCCCCCCTTTTTTATAATGAGATGTTCATGATCTTTTTGAGAAAGACTTTAGTCTTATAGATCTATGATCTGTGAGAAAGAAGTAAATTCTTCTTTTATTTTATGATGAGATCTTTTGATCTCTTTGTGAAAGACCTTGGTCTTGCAGATCTATGATCTTTAATGAAGTAAATTCTTCTTTTTATTTTATTTATGAGATGATTTCATCTCTCTGCTCATCATCCTTTTTTTTTACCTTGAAGAAAAATCTTCTTTCTCTGAGAGCTTGGCTCTTCTTTGTGAAATCTCTCAAAAATTATGGGGGAGTTCCTCTCTATGCTTCTGTATATCTTCTCTATATCGAGACTTGAAGTCTGGGAGCATTTTTATAGGGCAAGCTGATTTGTTCAATCAGTTAAGGAGATCTTTTCTCCAATTGATTTGGGAATTTCCCTACCGTTGGATTTTTGATCCAAGGGCTTCTTATTTACAGAAGGAAATCTTCTTGTTTTTAACAAGATTGGGAAATCTTTCCATACAGAATTTATTCTGTGTTTTGGTGATTTTTAATCACCACTGGATCATTGATCCAATAGTGCTCTGATTTACAGAGCACAATCTTGTTGTTTGGAAAGATTTTAAGGAATCTTTCCTCAACAGAATTTAATTCTGATTAATTAATGATTTATCATTATTATTGGATCTTTGATCTGACGGTGGGGAGATTTTAGTTCCAGCGCTAGCGCATCCGTGCTTTGCACGTGGTGCGCTGCTTAGAGCGCGGCGCACCTAGCGCTAGCGCATCCGTACTTTGCACGTGGTGCGCTGCTTAGAGCGCAACGCACCTAGCGCTGCTTCTGAAGCATTACTTTATTTCAAAATTTGAATTTTAAACAGAGTTTTGCTCTGATTGGGGGAAACAAATTCCCCCCCCCCACCGTTGCACTCACGTGGCTCACACGTGAGCGCAGCGGTGGCAACATCTCCACCATTAGATCAACTTAGAAGTTGAAATGGCACTCAGTGCCTATAAATAGGACCCTTGGCCCTTGAGATGATTTCTATTCATCTTCATTTTGTCTTCTGAGAATTTTTATTCTCTTTCAGAGTATAGCTCTTCATCTTAAGAATTTTCTTAAGGACAAAACTCTGTCAAAATTAAGGTAAAGATTAAATCTTTTAAAGGATCTAGGGTTTCACCCATTAACAGAGCTTTGCTCTTCATAGATCTTAGATCTAAAGAAAATCCTTTTAGGGTTTCATTTACAGAGCTTTGCTCTCATAGATCTAAAGAGATTTTTCTTGGGGTTCTTTAACCCATTAACAGAGCTTTGCTCTCCTGAATAACGGAGATTTGTTAATCTCTTATGAAGAACTTTTAAGAGTTTGTGTAGGGTTCCTAGGCACACTATAGAGGTCTCACAAGGCATCAACCATGCCAATTTCAAATTTTATGGGTGCCGAGAAACCCTAATACGGATCGTTGACTAGAAGTTTAGGCGAAAAATGAATCTAGTTAACAACTTAACTAAAGATAAGAAGCTACAACCTTTGTAGATCCGGATATCCACTTCCTTAGCTCCACGTAGACGTCCTCTCGCTGTCTGTCTTGAATCTTGGACTCTCGCATCGGCTTCATCGGAGAAGTGAGCGGAATAGTTCATCGGCTTCATGCCGAAGATGATCTACGTCGAGGCTACACTGGATCAAGCACCGACTTCACGTAGTTGTGAAACTTGTGAAGAAAACACCTAAAACAACTTGGCAAGAGGTAGAGGGTGAGGAAATAGGAGGTGGGTTCACTTTAGAATTGGATTTCTCACACTTTTGCTCAAGTTGCCATTGATGACATCAAGCTTTTTCTTTTGAAGATGAAGAAGAAGATGAAGCTAGAATATGATAAGTGTTAATTAAAATGAAAAGTAAATGAATACTTATCATATACTAACTAGGGTAGAGTGTAGAGAATAGACCATGGTTACTTGGATGGGTTAGGGTTAAGCATGAAGACAAGAATGGTTAAGAAGTCAAAGCTTCATGAAGCTTCAACTAGAAACAAATAAATCCACCATTCTTATCTAAATCATTTCCAAATAAATAAATGAACAAATAAATAAATAAATGAATATGCAAAACCCTAATCATCAAATTAACCAAGGTTTAATTCTATACACTTAACTAAATGATCAAGTATCATCAAACATGATACAAATATGTGCACAAAGGTATATCACATATACTTCTTGCACATCAAGTGAGAAAATCCATATAAAGTGAACCAATACTAGCTAATGCAAAAATAATATATCAAATATATAATTATACATTAAACCATTAAATCAACACTTGATTTAACGATCCGGTCATATCGCATATAACCGACTAGTATCCTATGTATCGGCTTATCGAATCAATCCTTGATTCGATATCTAGGTTATATCGAATATAACCAATCGATACATCCATCGCGAGAATGAAATACGGTATCACATACACGCATTATTCTCGGTCCTGCACATATCTCATATGCGCTCCTATTTCGTTTTGCTTGAGCCAGGAAACCTCTGTGTAGGACTCTAAAGACCCGTCAATACGCCGGTAGCAGATGATGATCATATCAAGCACCTACAAGCCGCAAGCGGTCTGTTAAACGTAACGGCCATCCGGGTATTGAGCGATCAGAAGATCGACGAGCTAGCCCGCTCACACTCCTGTGAATCCAACCAGCAACACTTACCGTACAGTCCGGTCTGTTCGTCTGATATGTCGCATATCAAGTCTAGGGGTGGTAAACGTCAGACCCCAATAATCGATAAGTCGTGCCGATGTGAGGCTCATAACGGGTCGAGAAACTACTGGTCACACTTACCAGCAAATCTCTGATCAGCCCTGGCCAGGGACTTCCCTGTTACGGCCAATCGAGCACAGCGCAACATCAACCCCCAATACCGGGAGAGACGAAACCCCTCCTATCGCTCATTGCCTCCATGTGATTCGGGACTGTACCCAAAGACCACCGTTTTGCACGCCCTCATGGACGTGGTAAGGTGGAGATCAAAGCACAGTGGGAATCACACAAGACTCTATGACGATCTCGGGTCTACAGACTAACCTGCACAAGTGTCACCTGAGAACTGCCATCTGACGTGAGGTATAATACCATCTGGGAGTTCTCGGCGAGTCCGTCTAGAATACCCAGTCTCTACTGAGCACCCGTATACCATCTCTGATGTCAAACACCAATGGATATGGGATCATCCATCGCCCATCTCATGGGTCGAGAGGCGTATACACTAGTCTACACTGGTATATCGATGCCCCGTCTCGATACACCCACGACTAGGGACCTTGAAGGATGTACCTGTGGACTACCATGTCCCCACTAGTATGATCTGCATCACAATCCAGGTAGTCAAGTACACATCCTAAGGGCTTTACCAACATGTAACTATAAGACAGTTTAAAGAGACAAGTGTACATGTTAAGATAAAGAGTAACCAGATAGCATACTATCATATCGAGCAAGAAAGTCATCTCTATATATGTGCAAGCATCCAATATAATATACATCATCTGTACAATACTGGCCTCTAGGGCATACATACAACTAACAATCTCCCACTTGCACTAGGGCCAGCTGCTGTAGTATCGCATACCGAGCATCCCGAAGAGTCTCTCAAACTGTATCTGGGGAATGGCCTTCGTGAGTGGATCCGCCGTGTTGTTCTTCGTGTCAACTCTCCTGACCTCGATCTCCCGGCGATCAACTATCTCCCGGATCAGGTGATACCGCCTCAGAATATGCCTGGATCGCTGATGGGACCTAGGTTCCTTGGCCAAAGCCACCGCTCCATTGTTATCTTAATACAAAGGTATTGGATGTTCAATGGATGGAACCACTCCAAGTTCAGTAATGAACTTCTTGATCCAGACAGCCTCTTTAGCAGCATCGTTGGCAGCGATGTATTCAGCCTCCATCCTCGAGTCTGCCACAGTTTCCTGCTTGGAACTCTTCCAGCTAACCGCCCCTCCGTAAAGGGTAAAGACAAAGCCCGACTGCGACTTAGAGTCGTCCTTATCACTCTGGAAGCTCGAATCGGTAAAGGACTCCACTTGGAGTTCTCCGTTACCATACACCAAGAGCATCTCTTTAGTCCTTCGTAAGTACTTGAGAATGCTCTTCACAGCTGTCCATTGACTCTCTCCAGGATCAGCTTGATACCTGCTCACTACACTTAGTGAGTATGCTATATCGGGTCTGGTACATAGCATCGCGTACATGATAGAGCCTACTGCCGAAGCATAGGGTATCCCTTGCATGCGAGCTCTCTCCAAATCAGTCTTGGGAGACATCTCTTTGGAGAGAGTGACTCCAGAGATCGTGGGCAAGTTCCCACGCTTGGATTCTTCCATACTAAACCTCTTTAGTATGGTGTCAATGTACCTGGATTGGGACAATCCCAAAATCCGTTTGGATCTATCTCTATAGATCCTAATTCCCAATATGCAGGAGGCATCACCAAGATCTTTCATTGAGAATCTTTGTGATAAGAAGAGCTTGACCGATTGCAGCATAGGAATATCATTTCCTATCAAGAGTATGTCGTCCACGTACAATACGAGGAAGACAACCTTACTCTCTGCTACCTTCTTGTAGATACAAGGTTCATCTGGGTTTTTGACGAAATCAAACTCTTTGATAACGACGTCAAAGCAGATGTTCCAACTCCGCGATGCTTGCTTTAATCCATAAATGGATTTAAGCAGCTTGCACACCTTCCCGCTGCTCCCACTGTCTACGAAGCCCTCTGGCTGAGTCATGTACACGCACTCTTCTAAATCACCATTTAGAAAGGCGGTCTTAACATCCATTTGCCAGATTTCGTAATCATGATATGCAGCGATGGCAAGCATGATCCGGATGGATTTAAGCATAGCCACTGGAGAAAAGGTTTCGTCATAGTCCACACCTGGTCTTTGACGAAAACCCTTTGCTATAAGTCTAGCTTTGAAAGTCTCCACTTTCCCATCTACACCAAGTTTTTTCTTGAAGATCCACTTGCTCCCAATGGGTTTTACCCCTTCAGGAGCAACATCCAAAGTCCATACTTTGTTGGTGTACATGGATTCCATCTCGGACCGCATAGCATCCAGCCATTTCACTGAGTCCTTACTCGTGATGGCCTGCTCGAAGCTAGTTGGGTCATCATCCTCCATGATGCAATCCTCGCTTCCACCATCCATGAGAAAACCGTAGTATCTCTCAGGTTGGCGAGGAACCCTACTAGATCGGCGGAGAGGCTGAGGTTCGTCGGGAGCTACTGAATCCTCTGGTTCCACTAAATCTTCAGTTTGAGTTTGTGTAGCCGGAATTTCTTCCAGTTCTACCTTATCGCCACTAATTTCTTTTGCAAGAAATTCCATTTCCAAAAAGGTGGCATGTCGAGAAATAAACACTTTTTGTTCCTCTGTATGGTAGAAAAGATATCCATGTGAATGTTTGGGATATCCCACAAACTTGCATAGAACTGACCGTGTCTCGAGTTTGTCCGGATTTTGCCTTTTGACATAGGCCGGGCAACCCCATATCTTAACTCGTTTAAGACATGGTCTCTTCCCACTCCATATCTCATATGGTGTGGTAGGTACGGATTTAGATGGAACTTGATTCAATAGGTATGCTGCTGTCTCCAGCGCATAACCCCAGAAGGAAATAGGTAACTCAGCTGTGCTCATCATAGAGCGCACCATATCTAATAGGGTGCGGTTCCTCCGTTCTGATACACCGCTGTGCTGTGGTGTATATGGAGGAGTCAGCTGAGAGAGAATCCCATTCTCTTTTAGGAAGTCCAGGAATTCATTGCTCAAGTATTCACCTCCTCGATCAGATCGTAGGATTTTAATACTTTTTCCGGTTTGGTTCTCAACTTCTTGTTTATATTCTCTAAATTTCTCAAAAGCTTCTGATTTGTGTTTCATCAGGAACACATACCCGAACCTAGAGAGATCGTCAGTGAATGTAATGAAGTATGAAGAACCATCCCTGGCATGTGTAGACATAGAACCGCATACATCACTATGTATCAGTCCTAGGAGTTCAGTAACTCTTTCTCCGTGTCCTGTAAACGGAGTTTTGGTCATCTTGCCTTTGAGACATGACTGGCAAGTGTCATAAGATGAAAATTCAAACGGATTCAAATATCCATCCTTATGCAACTTAGCCAGTCGTGTCGCATTGATGTGACCCAGTCTACAATGCCACAAGAAGGATTCGTTCAGTTCAGAACTCTTCCTCTTGTGTGTGTTTGTTATGCTCAGAACTGTTGATTGATTTAGAACATAAATGCCATTGCACAACGTGCCTGATCCAACCAACTTTTGGTTACGGAAAATGTTCATAACATTATCTTGTAATACAAAATTATATCCCTCTTTACTCAACAAAGAAACCGATATAATGTTGCATATCAGGTTCGGCATGTAATAGCATTCGTTCAGAACCAATGTATTACCAGTTGGTAACACAAGGTGATATTCCCCGACAGTCTTAGCTGCAACAATTGCACCATTTCCAACTCTAATGTCTTTATCACCTTCTCCAAGTTCTCTACCTTTTCTAACCCCATGTAACTGATTACATATATGGGATCCTGACCCGGTATCTAATACCCAGGACGTAGGGCAAATGGAGAAACAGTTCTCTGTAACAAACACACCCGAAGAAAATGCATCAACATGTACTTTCTTCAATAGGGTGGCATGGGAATCCTGGTATTCCCCTATGTCCTGTTCATTCCTATAACTCTTATAAGAAAGAACGGAACCAACGTTCCCCAGCACAGTATAACATGCGGGTTCGGTCAATACATCCATATTATTATCTTTGTTAGGGCATGAAATGGTCGCTACCTGGAGAGAGAGAGAAGAAAACACTTTAGCGTAAGCTCGTGCAAGAACAGATTGGTTATTATCTTATCTAATCAGGATGGCTCCCACTGGTTTTTATCAAATCTTCCTTCAAACCCTAAAAGGAAAGACTAGTCGGGATTAATTACACACTACAAGTTCGCCAATCTTTCAGCCAGGTCAGTGTCGGTACTTTGAGGGAGGTCCCCCGTGCTTTCGCACGAACCTAATTAATGTAAACCTCGTTTTCCCAGAAGCGTAACCTCGTTGACACCTTTCTAGACACCTACTTGATCAGCTAATTGCAATGTGTAAAACTCTCCCAGGAGTAACTCTTACTCGCAGTGGGTATCGGGATCCAACTATCTCATAGAAGGTATGCAATCTCATTGCAAATTTCAACACTTGAAATTCCCGATAATATTTTGCCCCTAGCGTCCTATGACCTTGACAAAGGCCAACAAATCATAGCATGCTAGTCAAGTTCAACCCGTCATTTCTTGATTGAATCAAACCCACCCGCACGGCCCTTGACAAAGGCCAACAAGGTCGTACGACTACCCTGAAACAATCTGCATCATATGCATAAGCAGATAATCACTATTCAGCTACCGCACACTACGCCTTGACAAAGGCCAACAAACGCAGCACGAATACTAAACAGTTCTTATCTGAAATGACGGAGGGCTACGACAGGTTTTTCTGAAAACCTATTGCGTAATGAACTTGATATCGTTGTAGAATCAAATGAAGTTTTGAAATGGAATGATTTTGAGGCTTTTCTAGTTTTGCTAAAGGGGTCACTCCCGGTGAAGGGATCGTCGGCCCTTTCCTCGTCGAATGAGGTGCGGGATATATCATATATATCACTGTGCAAAGCAGAAACTATAGAAGCAACCAAAAACAAACCGAGTGTGTAGCATCTGCCAGTTATTGCTAAAGGAGTCACTCCCGGTGAAGGGATCTCGGTCCTTTCCTCATCGAATAAGGTGCAGGGTATATCATATATACCGCTATGCAAAGCAAGAACTGTAGCTACCTGTTTTATTTAAAATTTGATTCTACAACATCTTTTGGTTTCTTTTATTTCATTAATCACATTAATGAAGTCCCATCATTTAAATACCTAAACATCACAGATAAATACGACGTACACTTATGCCATCCGCATTCGCCACGATGTCCCCTCATGCACCGTTAGGTTAGGTAACTAACGACAGAGCAGAGCAGGGCAGGGCTAGTGCGGGTGCAAAACATAAGTAACGTCTATATAATATATCATATATACTATATACTGTATCTATCAGAGAACATCACATGATCACATCACAGATATCGCAGCAGAAGAAACATATGAAACATTGGATATACTAGGACGTCCGTGTTTTCAATACGAGCCAGTATAAAACACGGATTCCACGGTCGTGATGAATAGCCAATCCCACACCCCTAGACCCCTACGAGAGCGGCAAGCAACCCTGCCAATTCTAGGGTTAGGAGACCCGGACTCGACTCCTCGAGTTGGTCTCCCACTGGACCCCAGAACCCGGTTACTTGTGCTCCCCTCCTTGGGTCTATCCTAATGCGGAAAAGTAAATAATATACAAAAGGTGACGACTTCCGCAACCTGGAAGTGCCCCAATAAAAGAATATTACATACAAGTTTTTACATGAATGAAAATGAAAAACACTCATCTCACATAAAAACCCCGGCTATTCAAACACGACGATCCAATATAACATATCCAGCAACACATAACATCACATGTCATCAACGTAAGTAAATATGCGCATCCCAATTGTCGTTGACATATAGCAACGAAACCGGCGATATCACATATTACACTTACGGTCACAGAAAAGAAAGTGTAAAACTACAACAGTTGGAATCCGCAATCTCTTTAGACATCGCATGCCTAATCAAAATGAAATACTTAGACATCACATGCCTAACAGTTATAAACCCCGCATTTTAGTCCCATTATCGAAAACTCTTTTCAATATCAAGTGAGACTAAACCGCTAGATTTATAACATTCATTCAGTTATCTCATAACTGTTTGTGAATTCCAATTATTGTATCCCATTCCGGATAAATAGAAAATATTAAACTTTCCGATCGAACATTCGAACACCCAAGTTTTCCCGAAACCGTCCAACACATGAAATAGGTTCAAAGACATTCACTTCATGCCTCAGTACCAACGGTCCAGCCGTAGAAGGGTCAAGCCAACGCCTCACATGTGGCACGCCGTACTGCCCCAAACCCGAAGGTTCAAAGGGCAGTTCAAGACGGTCACATAATCGAGTTAAGGTTTGTTGTCTTCTAGAGGGACCATCGCGTTACTTGCACTACTCAGAACGTCCTTAAACCACAGAAAAATCCAACACTTGGAAATTTTCCGGCAGGGGAAAAGTTGGGTATTTATATCCGGTCGAACTTTTTAACATATTCTAAAGTTATCCGGAAAGCCACATAGACAAGATTTGATAATCCGATCGAATCGTCGATTCCCAATACAACCCCAGAACACTTAACTCTTGAGTCAAATTAAAAATTCCCAGAAAATTCAGCATAATAAAATAGTAATTACTGTGCAAAATGGGAGTGATGATGTCATCATATGGCCGCGGAACCGCCGCAGAAGCCAGGCTTCTGCTGCGGTTCCGCCGCATTCTTTACTGTTCATGGGATAAATTTTGCATCGTAATTCTTAGATTTCCCTGCTGAATTTTTTAAGCATTTTTAATATGGAAAAATCCCAGATTTTAGAAAAAGTCCAGAGAGCACTTGGGTTTTAGGGTTTTGGGTTCGATCGGACTTCAAACTCCGTCTGGACTTCGCCTAAGGCTCTAGCTAGGCTCTGATACCACTGTAGGGTTCCTAGGCACACTATAGAGGTCTCACAAGGCATCAACCATGCCAATTTCAAATTTTATGGGTGCCGAGAAACCCTAATACGGATCGTTGACTAGAAGTTTAGGAGAAAAATGAATCTAGTTAACAACTTAACTAAAGATAAGAAGCTACAACCTTTGTAGATCCGGATATCCACTTCCTTAGCTCCACGTAGACGTCCTCTCGCTGTTCGTCTCGAATCTTGGACTCTCGTATCGGCTTCATCGGAGAAGTGAGCGGAATAGTTCGTCGGCTTCGTGCCGAAGATGATCTACGTCGAGGCTACACTGGATCAAGCACCGACTTCACGTAGTTGTGAAACTTATGAAGAAAACACCCAAAACAACTTGGCAAGAGGTAGAGGGTGAGGAAATAGGAGGTGGGTTCACTTTAGAATTGGATTTCTCACACTTTTGCTCAAGTTGCCATTGATGACATCAAGCTTTTTCTTTTGAAGATGAAGAAGAAGAAGAAGCTAGAATATGATAAGTGTTAATTAAAATGAAAAGTAAATGAATACTTATCATATACTAACTAGGGTAGAGTGTAGAGAATAGACCATGGTTACTTGGATGGGTTAGGGTTAAGCATGAAGACAAGAATGGTTAAGAAGTCAAAGCTTCATGAAGCTTCAACTAGAAACAAATAAAGCCACCATTCTTATCTAAATCATTTCCAAATAAATAAATGAACAAATAAATAAATAAATGAATATGCAAAACCCTAATCATCAAATTAACCAAGGTTTAATTCTATACACTTAACTAAATGATCAAGTATCATCAAACATGATACAAATATGTGCACAAAAGTATATCACATATACTTCTTGCACATCAAGTGAGAAAATCCATATAAAGTGAACCAATACTAGCTAATGCAAAAATAATATATCAAATATATAATTATACATTAAACCATTAAATCAACACTTGATTTAACGATCCGGTCATATCGTATATAACCGACTAGTATCCTATGTATCGGCTTATCGAATCAATCCTTGATTCGATATCTAGGTTATATCGAATATAACCAATCGATACATCCATCGTGAGAATGAAATACGGTATCACATACACGCATTATTCTCGGTCCTGCACATATCTCATATGCACTCCTATTTCGTTTTGCTTGAGCCAGGAAACCTCTGTGTAGGACTCTAAAGACCCGTCAATACGCCGGTAGCAGATGATGATCATATCAAGCACCTACAAGCCGCAAGCGGTCTGCTAAACGTAACGGCCATCCGGGTATTGAGCGATCAGAAGATCGACGTGCTAGCCCGCTCACACTCCTGTGAATCCAACCAGCAACACTTACCGTACAGTCCGGTCTGTTCGTCTGATATGTCGCATATCAAGTCTAGGGGTGGTAAACGTCAGACCCCAATAACCGATAAGTCGTGCCGATGTGAGGCTCATAACGGGTCGAGAAACTACTGGTAACACTTACCAGCAAATCTCTGATCAGCCCTGGCCAGGGACTTCCCTGTTACGGCCAATCGAGCACAGCGCAACATCAACCCCCAATATCGGGAGAGACGAAACCCCTCCTATCGCTCATTGCCTCCATGTGACTCAGGACTGTACCCAAAGACCACCGTTTTGCACGCCCTCATGGACGTGGTAAGGTGGAGATCAAAGCACAGTGGGAATCACACAAGACTCTATGACGATCTCGGGTCTACAGACTAACCTGCACAAGTGTCACCTGAGAACTGCCATCTGACGTGAGGTATAATACCATCTGGGGGTTCTCGGCGAGTCCGTCCAGTGTACCCAGTCTCTACTGAGCACCCGTATACCATCTCTGATGTCAAACACCAATGGATATGGGATCATCCATCGCCCATCTAATGGGTCGAGAGGCGTATACGCTAGTCTACACTGGTATATCGATGCCCCGTCTCGATACACCCACGACTAGGGACCTTGAAGGATGTACCTGTGGACTACCATGTCCCCACTAGTATGATCTGCATCACAGTCCAGGTAGTCAAGTACACATCCTAAGGGCTTTACCAACATGTAACTATAAGACAGTTTAAAGAGACAAGTGTACATGTTAAGATAAAGAGTAACCAGATAGCATACTATCATATCGAGCAAGAAAGTCATCTCTATATATGTCCAAGCATCCAATATAATATACATCATCTGTACAATACTGGCCTCTAGGGCATACATACAACTAACAGTTTGTTCATGGATTTTGAAGATTTTAATTCATTAAAAAATTTATTTTAATTTTTCTGATGGGTTATTCCATCATTTTTACAGAGTAAGGCTCTTGGAATCCCCGGAGAACTTTTAATTCCCCTTATAATTGACTTCGACAGGTGTCATTCCTGTCTGCAGAGTATTGCTCTCGAGGAGTTTAACTCCTTGGCTCGAGAAACCTCTTTATTAAATGCAAAATCCTTTTTAGAATTCCTTTCTTAATTGCACAGAATTAAATTCTTCGGGTGATTTAATTAGCACTTATTTTCTCCTTGGGGATGTCAAGAGTTGTTTAAATCCCGTGTTTGTTTCAATAAGCTTTCTTTTAATCAGTCTATCCACTAACTCTCACTGATTTTTCTTTTCAGACTTTATGGACGCTCATATGTATGATCTCGACGAGATTATTTCTTATGGAGACATTCGCGCACTCGGCCGTTACTAAAACCGAGAATTCACAAACACCCAGTGTGCTGAAATTATAGGTTACTTTGATGCATACAATGGTCGACTGCTTCCTCGTCGTTCCTATCTCTTGAAACTTATTGTGGGAGCGATCTGGGGAGCACTTCCTCTATTCTATGCTGGCATGCCCCTTAAATTATTGGATGATGCTGAAGATAAGGTGCATTCGGTGTATCTGATGGGCTTAATCTCAAAGAAAAGGCGAGATCACCTCGTTGATATCCTGCATCAAGCTTTTCAACAAGCGGCGATACTTACTGCCTATCGAAGGGTGGAGGACATCGGTGGGGATCCTGACGCTTGTGATCGTGAGAGGATGCACATGAAGATCGTCCGAGAGGCCTGAAAATTTTTGGATGGCCTTACTTTTGAATTTCTCAATCCATGTCCTGGATTTGATGTCCTGCCTTTGTAAACATTTTAATAGCGTTTTTGTTTACCGTTTTCATCAATATAGGAATTTTCTGAAGTATGAATGGCAAGTTTTTCCATTTCCATGTGTTTGTCTTATGCATTAAACCTTTTCGCTCATGCATGAATGGGTGCGCCTTGAATGCCTAACTGAATGCGAATCAAATGTTCTCTTAATTGTCGCTTTCTTCTCTTTGCTGTGTCGTTGCCATGTACTTCCAGCAAATGTGGCCTGTAGATAGTAAGTGATGGTCCATCTTACACTTTTTGCAGGGTAACGATGGCTTAGGAAATAGGTTTAGGTCTGCTGCCTAAGACTTTTCAATTTTATGAGCCGTGAGGGTCTCATAAAGACTTTTCTCCCTACGAGTCATGAGGATCTCGTAGGTGTATTTTCACCTTAGGAATCGTGAGGATTCCCAAGTGTGCTTTCTCTTGAGAGTCGTAAGGATCTCACAAGAGAATTTTCCCTCTTACAAGTCGAGAGGACTCGTAAGTGGTTGTTTCCCTCCTTGTCAGGATTTGACTTTGGAGAGTGTGACCCGTGAATAGTATGCAAGAGTCCATTTTGGACCGACTTGCAGGGCCCCAGTGCTTAGGAAACAGGTTCTTTTTTTAATCCCCACTGCCTAAGGCTTTTCCTTACGAGTCGAGATGAATCGAGAAGTTCTCGCAAAGACACTAATTTCCTCACGAGTCGAGACGAGTCGAGAAGTTCTCACAAGAATATCCTAACGTCACAGTTAACCTCTGCTCTTTACGACAGAGGTCCGTTAGGGTCTGTGGTACTAGGGTTTTGCCTGTCGTACCGTCGCGTTGACTGATGTATCCCTCGATAGGCAATCTTGCCGTTCGAGTAGCCTTGCGACTGTCGTGTCTCTGATCCCTTCGGGGGCTGGACAAGACGCCTTCAAGCTATCTTCCTAGGCAGTTTGACCGTCGGAAGAGCAAGCGTTAGGAATTTTTCCATGGCACTTTTTACTTAAGGTTAAGCTCCGTTTGGGGAGCCCCGATGAGTCATAACCACTCCGCGCTGGTGTGGGATGATCTCCGATAGTCTTTCAGGTTTTATATGAGTTGCCGTCAAGACCCTAAAGCTAGGAATTTGGCCTTTGCTTTGTTTGCTGGCATTGCGTCTGCTGTATCGAGACGAATGTCGCGGTTGTCTCTAGGTTGTTGGTGAACCGTCGAGGTTTGGAACTAGGGATTTTGCCATGGCTCCGTTGTTTGATTATCGCGTATGAATCCTGCTGGAGGAAGAATGCTGTGGTGACATCTCGTCTGCTGTATCGAGATGAACGTCGAGGTGGTGACCACTCCGCGCTGGTATGGGATGATCTCCGATAGTCTTTCAGGTTTTATATGAGTTGCCGTCAAGACCCTGAAGCTAGGAATTTGGCCTTCGCTTCGTTTGTTTTAGCATGTCCGAATTCTGTTGGAGGAAGAACGCTGTAATGACATCTCGTCTGCTGTATCGAGACGAACGTCGAGGTGGTGACCACTCCGCACTGGTGTGGGATGATCTCCGATAGTCCTTCAGGTTTTATATGAGTTGTCGTCAAGACCCTGAAGCTAGGAATTTGGCCTTCGCTTCGTTTGCTTTGGCGTGTCCGAATCCTGTTGGAGGAAGAATGATGTAGTGACATCTCGTCTGCTGTATCGAAACGAACGTCGAGGTGGTGATCACTCCGCGTTGGTGTGGGATGATCTCCGATAGTCTTTCAGGTTTTATATGAGTTGCCGTCAAGACCCTGAAGCTAGGAATTTGGCCTTCGCTTCATTTGCTTTGGCATGTCCGAATCATGTTGGAGGAAGGACGCTGTAGTGACCTCTCGTCTGCTGTATCGAGACGAACGTCGAGGTAGTGACCACTCCACGCTGGTATGGGATGATCTCCGATAGTCTTTCAGCTTTTATATGAGTTGCCGTCAGGACTCTGAAGCTAGGAATATTGCCTTTGCTTCGTTGTTTTGGCACGTCCGAATCCTGTTGGAGGAAGAACGCTGGGGTGACATCGCATCTGCTGCATCAAGACGAACGTCGAGGTGGTGACCACTCTGCACTGGTGTGGGATGATCTCCGATAGTCTTTCAGGTTTTATATGAGTTGCCGTCAAGACCCTGAAGCTAGGAATTTGGCCTTCGCTTCATTTGCTTGCATTGCGTCTGCTGTATCGAGATGAATGTCACGGTTGTCTCTAGGTTGTTGGTCAACCGTCGAGGTTTGGAACTAGGGATTTTGCCGTGGCTCCGTTGTTTGATTGTCGCATCTGAATCCTGCTGGAGGAAGAACGCTGTGGTGACATCTCGTCTGCTGCATCGAGAAGAACGTCGAGATGGTGACCACTCCACGCTGGTATGGGATGATCTCCGATAGTCTTTCAGGTTTTATATGAGTTGCCGTCAAGACCCTGAAGCTAGGAATTTGGCCTTCGCTTCGTTTGTTTTAGCGTGTCCGAATCCTGTTAGAGGAAGGACGCTGTAGTGACATCTCGTCTGCTGTATCGAGACGAATGCTGAGGTGGACCTGGGATTTTTCCGTCATTCTGCTTTGTTTCGACCGTGAGGTCTTTCATTGACGTTGCATCTGCATCCTGCTGGACTGCGAAGGAACGTCATTGTTGACATTGTGTCTGCTGTAATGAGACGAATGCTGAGGTGGAGCTGGGATTTTGCCGTCACTCCGCTTTGTTTCGATCGTGAGGTCTTTCATTGACGTTGCATCTGCATCCTGCTGGACTGCAAAGGAACGCCGTTGTTGACATTGCGTCTGGTGTAACGAGACGAATGCTGAGGTGGAGCTAGGATTTTGCCGTCACTCCGCTTTGTTTCTATCGTGTGGTCTTTCATTGACGTTGCATCTGCATCCTGCTGGACTGCGAAGGAACGTCGTTGTGGGTCTTCAGGATGTAGATGTAGCCGTCGAGACTTGGCTCTTCTTCTGTTGGAGCCTGGTGGGATGATATGGTTCCCTCTTTGTTTGCACCCCTGGATTGTATATAGGGATCGATGCGATCTCACCTGTAGGGCAAAAAGTTTCATTTTATATATTTTTCTTTCCGCGATGCTCTATAATTTCAGCTTTTATATCGCGAAAGTCACGATTGCCCAATCATTTTGGCTATTTTTCGCGGTGCTCAATCATTTCGGCTATTTGTTTTATTTACTCGCTGTTTTTTTATTGCGAGTTGCCTAATCATTTCGGCTATTTTGTATGCATACATTTTTACTTGCTAATTTTGTTGCTAGTTGCCCAATTATTTCGGCTATTTCATATGCCTTTTTGGCTCACTGATTTTTTTCGCGAGTATGGGATTTAGGATCTGATACCGATTTAGGCATCAGCATCGCTACAACTGGTACATTGTCAGGAGCGAATCATCATTTGCCTCTATCGATGTCGAACAAAGGTGGCTTAGCAAACAGGGTTAGGATTCTGTCGACTAAGGCTTTCAACTTCATGAGCCGTAAGGGTCTCATGAAGGTATTTCTCCCTACGAATCATGAGGATCTCGTATGTGCATTTTCTCCTTAGGAATCGTGAGGATTTCTAAGTGTATGTGTTCTCTTATAAGTCGTAAGGATCTTACAAGCGTGCTTTCTCCTTATAACTCGAGAGGACTTACAAGTGTCTTTTGCCATATGAGCATATCCCCAGTCTCTGGTGGGACTTTTGTTAGGGAAATGTTTACTCGCGCCCGTGGATTGTATACAAGGGTCAATATTGAACCGCTTGTAAGGCAACACTGGAGGTTGTGATGGCTTAAGAACATGTTCAGATTCCTATAGCTTAAGGCTTTTGAATCTTATGAGCCGTGAGGGTCTCAAAGGGGAATTCTCCTTACGAGTCATGAGGATCTCGTAAGTGTGTTTTCTCCTTAGGCATCGTGGGGATCCCTAAGTGTGTTTCTCCCTTGTGAGTCATAACGATCTTACGCAGATATTTTCTCCTCACAAAGTCGAGAGGACCTTGCAAGTGTTGTTCATATCAGATTTTTGCATTTTCATACCGCCCAATTTTTATCACATTACATATCGGTAGATACTCTTGAGCCGTGTTTGCTAGTCAATTGCAGGATACAGGTTCTCGGCTCCAAACGATGAAATTCATGGAAATACACGACAAAACCCGGGTTCCTGCCAACCACAGATAAAACACGGATCTTCGCTCTTTATCCGTCTGTTGCTACACACCAGTTTAGGAGACAAAATGGCAAATCGATTGTCACTTTCATGCACAAGGCTCCATGGCAACACAAGATCCAAGAAATCTACGCGGAGCTCAAGAAAATCATGACAAAAAGATCCACATCAAATCACCTTTTGACATGCTGCAAATCTGGAAGAAATGTGGAGAGATTCTGAGAAACAAAGTGTACCAAAATGATCCAAACATCAACACTAAGAACCACAGAAAATCCGAGCATCCAATCCCTCTAAAGCGCCGCGGTTCCGCGGCATTAGCATGCTTAGGCCACGGATCCGCGGCCGTATAGTGGCGGCAGTTGACCAATTTTTGTGGGTATTTTGGTCTTTCCATTTTAGTTCTGAATGTTGCCCTAGGTTTTCATTTTCCAGTCTATAAATACCCCAGAACCTTGTGAAGCAAAGGGGTGCATAATCTTGTATTTTTCTAGGTTTAGAATACTTGTTTCTTCTTCCTCTTCTCATCTCTTCTCCATTGAAAATCTTGTAGTGAGCTTTTGTGAGTGAAGAATGATGAATAAAGAAGAACCATTTACTTATCATGCTTGTCTTGTTCTTTAGTTAACTTGTTAATTGTTGTAATTTTCATTTGTTAACTTAGTTGTTGTTATTTCTTGTTGTTTCTTTCTTCTCTCTTTTTCTTTATCCTTAAAACAAACATGATGCTTACGCTTGATCCTTGCCAAGGTGAGGTCGCAAATAGCTAGTTGTTATCTTCTAATCTCCTTCTTTCTATCTTCCTCTTTTGTTTTATTTTTCCGTATTATGGGTGAGTAGTTTCCATACTTGTTAGGGTAGGATAAGGGAAGTTTGAGAGAAGGAAATCTCTTTCACTCTTTCCTTGCCCAACATCTTAAATCGACTCCCGTTAATTGAACCACAATCCGCTCCTTGCGGCACCCTATCCTACATGATAGCGGTGATTCCGTAGTGAGACCGGTTGTGGTTGAATTAACCGGAGGTTATGGCTAAGAGCCAAGAACGGACGGACAAGCACCAAAAGGAAGAACTTATGCGTTGGAAAGCCTAGCTTATACTCGCAAGTTCCTTCCTAGTCGTGCTAATCCCCGTTGTTGCCGATTACCGTAACACCGATATTAAGAGTGGCAATGAAAGAAGTGAGGGACTCCTAACTCAAACTAACCTAATCCTAACCCTAACAAGCTCTCTTTACATATCATTTTAACACTTAGATAATCACAAACAAATCTGGAAAACTGGACTTAACTCGTTAAAGCACATAGAAAAAGATTCCCATCTCCCTGCAGACGACCCGTACTCAACAGGCTAGCTACAAGCGAAACCGTCTTGATTGCGGTAATTAATTAAACTTGAACACGCAGAATCGCTACCAATCAAATGGCGCCGTTGCCGGGGAGACGGTAGTTTATTTCCTTGTGTAATTTCGGGTTAACTTGTGAATATAAATATAACCAAAACAAAAAAAATATATACTTTGTAAAGAAAAATCATTTTGTTATTTTTGATTAGTTTTTGTGCAAGTGTGCAGGATAATACGGAATTCGAGTTCAGTGCCAAAGACGTCGGATATTCGGAGTTCAAGTTCAGTGCCAAAGACGTGGGAAGATAGACCCACATTTCGCGGCTACACCGTGACGGATCAAAACGAAGCAAACGGTCTACTGAAAGATTCTGGAGCAGATACAGTGAGTAAATAAATATTCAGCACATCCAGACAAGCAGAGGACACCCAACAGAGCACAGCCAATTTTTTCGGAAGCCCAAACCCATCATTCCGCCGCGGAACCGCGGCATAAGGAGGCTTAGGCCGCGGAACCGCGGCCGTTTGGGGCCTTCATGGTGCCATTCTTTCTGTGAGTATCTCTTTCCTCTTTCCCACTCCTCTGGACTCCAATAAACTGTGTTTTCTGCAGCATTCTTTGCCCAAACTCTCTTCCCCCTTCCAATAAACTGTTCTTGTGCAGGATTCTTTACGCCGCGCTAAAAATAAAAATTGTTTGCAGTTGATTTGTTATCGCTTTGCATTCATTAATACGGACTTAAGGGGCTTGAAACCAATTCAGATTGGGTGGGGATTTCATCACCCTTCCCAGGACCCTAGAAATCACAAAAAGCATATGCATTGACCATTGTTAAATTAAAAAATACTAGACTCAGCCCTAAGGACTTCGCGCTCATTAGGACAGAGGACTAATTACAGGCATCGGCCGTTTATCCTATCCTGACTTTGCGGTATCTAGGCAAGTGTGACGAAGGCAAGTGGTTATTTAATTAAGGAACTTCGCGAAAGCGTTGGACAACCTCCCACTTACCTGGCACTTATCTGGCCGCAATTGGCGGAGAAGAGGCGGTTTGAGGTCCTGTTTCTAGTTCTTTGGAACAGTTAGGAGCTGTCTAGTTGACCTAGGTGACCACTAGATCTAGGTGTGATTGTGCATATCTTGTTTGTGATTGCTTAAAGCCGTAAATCCGTACATATTTCTGTAAAGCTCTTTCTAAAAATTTATTAAAAAAATTAAAAAAAAAGGAAAAAATCAAAAACTTTTATAAAAACTTGCCCTTTGTCGCCAAAATCCATTTTTCACCCACCACCCATCGCCTTTCTCCATTGACGTTTTCTTACCCTCACCTTCTCCGCTTTGACTATACTAAACTCGTTCAGTGTATGTCCGCTTGGACTCGGGACACTAGCGCCCGCCTAGTCCGTGTTACGTTAGTCGCTACCGACTACGCGATCGACTCAGACGTCGAAACTCCGTCCACTCCTCTTTCACCTTTACATTTGCCGGCCAACTCCGACGTTGACCGGAATTCTGTTCATACATCTTCACCTTCACCATCACCAACCTCTTCTTCCGCGATGTCAGGATTTAATCCGAACATCTCTTTGACTACCCCTGGATTGGCTCCACCTTCTACGGAGACCAATAACCCACCACCACCACCTGTTGTAGCGCCGCAGCGAATCGCGCTCCAGGATCGTTTCTATCCCACCCGTTCTGCACCTCCCACCTGCCTTTCTCTTCCACCGGCCAATGGGGATAATTTTGAAATTAAGCCCCACTTCATCAACATGCTTCCACGATTTCATAGGCTTGAATCTGAAGATGCCTATATCTTCATCAATAAATTTCAAAACGTTTGTGCCATGATGAAAACCACCCAACTGTCGGACGATGCTATACGCCTACGGGTCATTCCGTTCACTTTATGCGATCTTGCTGAAAAATGGCTGTATAGCACCGCTTCCCATTCCATAACCAGTTGGGACGAGTTTGTAAAAGCGTTTCTAAAGAAATTTTATCCGAATCATAAAACCGCAAGGATCCGAAATGAAATCAACCAATTCTCTCAGCTTCCTTCTGAACCCTTCTAGAAGTGCTTTGACCGGTACAAAGACCTTCTTGTTCAGTGTCCTCACCACGGTATAGAGAAATGGCAACTTTGCCAAACCTTATACGAGGGCCTAAACCCAGCAACGAAGCAGTTGTTGGAAACCATCTGTCAGGGCCACTTCCTATCGAAATCTGACGAGGAAGCGTGGCAATTCTTTGACGACCTTGCGGAGCAAACGCTACAATGGGAGAGCACCAGACCGACTTCTTCTTCTTCTACCTCCACTTCTACCGGTCAGTCTAGGGTAGGAATTCACCAACTTGACGTCTCTATTGCGATGAAAGCTGAAATGGCCGCAATAACGAGAAAACTTGAAGCGATAAAGAGCAAATTCTCTTCTCCTGCTCCTACCCCTGTTCTTCCCCTTCGTACCATCTGCGCTTGTTGTTCCGATCCTTCTCACTTGACCGAAGAGTGTCCTTACAATCCACCATCGCAAGGACAGGATCAGGTTAATGCTGCATTCCAGCAAAGACCGAGGAATGATCCATACTCTTCCACCTACAATCCCGGTTGGAGGAACCACCCCAATTTCGCCTGGAATCAGAATCAGAATCAATTCCAAGGCAACAATTTCCAAAGGGCCCCTCTGCCGCAACAACAAGCGCAACAACAAACTCAACAGCAGTTTCAGCAACCCTTCCAACCCTAACCTTTCTAAAATCAGACGAACAACTTTGCACCCAACAATTCTTTTCCACCAAACAACTTTGTTCCGTCAAACAACGATAAGGTTTCCTCGCTCGAACGAAGTCTGGAGGCGTTCGTTAAACAATCGACTCAATCCACCGCAAACATCCAGTCTTCCATTCAGTCCTTAGTGCAACACACTGCCGCTCACGGGCAAAGCATCAAAACAATCGAGGCCCAGATTGCACAACTGAATGCGGCCTTAAGCGAGCGAGAGAAGGGGAAGCTCCCATCCCAACTGTTGCGCCACGGCAGCGCCCCGGCCGTCTATCCGAGGCCAAAATGCGGAATCAAAATTTTCTTAACTTTCAAACTGGCGCTACCGCGGACAAAATACCCGGATCGTAACCATTAACCGATACTAGCTAACAAGAGAAAGGGTGAGAGATATACCGAGTGATCCGAGTCCTCCGGTCTTCTCGTCGTCGTCCCGATCTCCCGAGGAAACTCCGGTCGTCGCATCCTTGCCGGAAGGGCACCACATCGTCTGCATCTTTTACGGGCTCCCACCTCAATACCGAGGCAACTCGGGCGCGAAGTTGGCTGGCCGACGCGTCCAAGATTTGCAGTAGAAGTAGTGTAGAATCACTTTGCCTCATGGGATTTGTGAAGTTGCCTTGATGGAGGAATCAACAAGATATGAACTTGGGAATTTTTGTGGCAATGGAAAAATGATATGAATGATAATTTTTCCCACACCCTCACAAAATGAGAACTCTCTCATTCTCACTCAAAGAAGTGGCCGGCCTCAAATTAGAATGGTGGAGGGAATCAAATTGCAAAACCAAGAAGGGAGGTAATGGTAGTAAAAGTGAAAGGGTGACCATATCCAAACATCATGATTACAAACTTACATCCAAACCATATCCTTTCAAATCTCAATTAATGCAAGAGAATCAAATGATGGTGGAAAAGAAAAGATGCCATCATAATCAAAACATTTGCAAGAAACCCCTCCACAATGTGTTATTTGCAAACTTGCAAATAACCCCCTCCATCGGAAAAGTCCGGCCGGGAAAGAACAAAGGAAAACCGGCCGGAACGGAATGCAAACTGGCAACTCCAGAAAACTGGTCCCGTAATAAATTACAGGAAAACCCCGATACTGTGCATACACACCCGCATCTGTATTCCGACCGGATACAAATGCAATGAGACAAAATCT
Organism: Agapanthus africanus; assembly: GCA_030015575.1. NCBI lineage: Eukaryota > Viridiplantae > Streptophyta > Magnoliopsida > Asparagales > Amaryllidaceae > Agapanthus > Agapanthus africanus. The sequence continues at coordinate 275,477,992 of JASDDO010000019.1, read as the reverse complement.
ACACTGTACTAAACTAGGATCCGGCTTAAACCAAAGCCGGCTAGTAAAATCCGTTCGATCCTGATCCGTGCAATACTGCACGTATCTGATCGAACCGTGCCATATCTCCATACGGCCTCTACAGCGTTTCGCCCGAAAGCTTGAGTAACTGTAAGTGTGGTGGACTCTAAAGACTCGTCAATACTATGGCTGTGGATTTAACCACTAGCACGTCAGAGGTATAAGCCAATACGTGACGGGCCACCAGCTATTGACCAAAAGGGACGTTGATGAGCGAACTCGTCCTGACACCCTACTGAGCCTGTCAGTGACAATATCCGTACAGTCCGGTCCGTTCGTCTAGGAGCATCGCATGTCGGGCCTAGGGGGTTGGTAAAAGTCAGACCCCCAAAAGCGGTACAAGTCGTGTCGGAGTGTAGCCCAGAACACCCTGAGATACTACTGGAATACCTACCAGTAAATCTCCTGCCTCGGCCGAGGGCTTTGTGCAATGGCTCTCCTAGACACAGCGCGACCTCACCCCCAATACCGGGAGAGACGAACCCCTGAAGATCCGCTCACTGCCTCCATGTGGCTCGGGACTGTACCCAACTAAAACCTGTTTGCACGACTCATTTGAGCCGTGGTAGGGTAGTAATCAAAGTACAGTGGGAACTCACACGAGACAAATGACGATCTCAGGTCGATGAACTAACCTGTACACATGTCACCAGGGAACTGCTATCTGACGTCAGGTATAAGACCAACTAGCATGTTCCCGGCGAGTCCTGTCCGGTGTACTCATAACCCAATGAGCACCTGTATACATCTTAGGTGAACCAACTGACACCAATGGCTTGTGAGACCGGCCATCGCCCCTCGTCGGGGTCTCGACTGTATACACTAGTCTACTCTGGAGAATCGATGCCCTGTCTCGAAACTCCAACGACTAGGGACCATTTAAGGATGTGCTTATAGACCACCAGCTCTCATGTATATGATCGCCATCATACTGCTGGCAGTCAAGCATGAATCCTAGGGGCTCTATCAGCGTGTAATAGCGACCTGTAAGGTCACCTGAAGCAGTACACGATGATAAAGGTAAACCAGATAGCATACTATCATCTCGAGTAAGACTGTCCTACCGGGATAGGTCCTCCCTCAATCATTGCAATCACGTGCCTGTGATCCAATAATTGACTCTGAGGGCACTATCTCCAACAATCTCCCACTTGCACTCAAGGCTAATTATTGCGATGTCGCGTACTCACAGCCCGTGTGATACCGAACACCCAACTCCTCTACTAGTCAGTCTCACAAAGCTCGTTTGCGAAACTATTGCGTTCGAGGAATAGCCTCAGTGAGTGGATCCGCTGTGATGTTTCTTTCTATATCTCTCTATATCTCAAGTTCGCAGAGAAAACCATCTCCCGAAATGAGCAATACCTGTCTTAGAGTATGTCTGGATATCTGATGGGACCTAGCTCATGAATGAACTCCAAATCCAAACTTCTTAGACTGTATCGATAACTGAACTTAATCAGTACCCAGCGCCATGCCTTCCTCAGTATTGCCTTGGACCACCTGTCCAAAATACTGCCCCTCGTCAGAAGGAGAAACAATAACTCTGACAGCCACTCTGCCATCTATGTCACCTTGGAAGCCTGGAGTGACAACCGTCTCCTAAAAGAGGCTGTCGTTATCACATCCCTAGAACATCAACTTATGTTCTAAAACTGCTTCCGACTGTTTCTCCAGGATTGGATTAATATCAGCTTATTGCAGCTACTGCAAGAACAACATCTGGTGTGGTACTTGACATCTCATGATTGACTCAATTGCCTAAGCAAGTGATCTGTCAATCATGCGTATCCTTCTCCCCTTTAGTCTGTAAGACACCTTTAGAGAGGGTGACTCCATTACCTGCAGGTGTACTACCGTGCCAGGAGTCGTCCATTCTAAATACTCATAGAATGCTGTCAAGGTACCCAGATTGGGAAACCACCCAAATCTAGATCTAAAACCATAGATCTAGTAACCAGTATGTCTGATATAATGTCCAAGTCCTTTGTGGAGAAACCACTGTGTGACGACCAAAGTATAACCGATCGTAGTATAGGAGTTTCTTTTCCTACTCTGTGTATGTCATCCAAAACCAGGACATCACACCCTACTACCTTCTCAACAGATCCATCCCCTATTCTGATGAAGTCAAACCTATGACTGTCACGTCAGAAATAAATGATCTATCTCCGCCACATCTGCTTTAGTCTATAAGTAGACATAAGCTACCTGTCCACCAATGCTTCCGCTGCTCCCACTGACTACGTCAACCCTCTGGCAGAGTCATATACACGTATACTTCTGAAGCTAGTTCAGAACGACGCTATACTCATCCTCCTGCCGGGTCTCGCAGCCTGGAACAACAGCAATGGCAAGTGTGGGTAAACAAGAACTTCCCTGTCACCGTCCTTAAGGCTACCGGAGTACCTCTCGGGTGCCTGAAGTTACCCACCGTATCTGCGGAGTGGCCAATGGAATGTCAAACTAGATTGAATCATTAGGTTCCTTATCAAATCTTCAGTAATCGTTTGCGGTTCTGGAATCACTTCCAGTTCTACCATACTCCCACTACTGTTTTCTGAAAATCCATTTTTATTAAAACTGTGGCGAGTCTAGAACAATATTACTATTGATCTCCCAGATGGTAGAAAGTCAACCCTCGTCATAGCCTGGGTCAACCCACAAACAGCCATTACAGAAACGTGCCTTGAGTTGTCCAGTGTCTGGTTTTAATCATAAGCCGGACAACTCCCCGTACCTTAACATCGTTAAGATATGAACTATTCTATATCCAATATAGAACCAGAGGCACTGATTTAATTGAACCAGATTCAAATCATGCAGCTGTCTCCAGTGCATGTCAACTGAATGGAAGGAGGCCGATCAGCGTTACTCAACTTAGGAATGCTTCCAATTATGAGTAACCTGAAAGAGAAGCAATTTCTCTTTATCATTACTATCAACTGAATACCATACACAAGTATCTACATCTTCGATCACTTTGAAGAATCCCGATACTTGCAATACCTGGTTCTCTACTTTATTCATATACCCATAACTTCTCAAAACATGGACCCTGTGTTTCTATGAAACACTTGTCTAAGTACTAGAGAAGTTATAAGTAAGCAGAATATAGTACGAGGACCAACCCCTCTGTCCTAATGGACACTGGACAACATACAATACTCTGTATAAGTCCGCTGAGTCTAACAACTCTTTCACTGTGCGTCGTAGGTTGAAAACTGTACTTATGGTTAAGAAGAATTACACCGCTGTTTGATGCTCCTTACCTAACCATCCACTGATACAGGTAAATGTCATCGACATAATATCAAAAGGTATATCTCACTCTATGAAAATAGACGTACAGATATATCAATTTGAAATTGGTGCACAACAGCGGATATTCAAAACCAAATATTTGCCGACCGGCAAACAGCCCAGGTGATCTCCTCAAATATCACCGATTACAACGAATCCTGATATAATGAGGATGATCACCCTATTCCTAATAACTTACTCCCACGCATCATCTGTAAAACCATACAGATGTGAGAATCAAACCTGGTAAATACATACACTGGAGCAAGTGTCTAATCAGGAAATCAATTTTCTTTTAACAGTACACAGTTGAACTGAAACATAGAAATGTTTCGATAGGGTATCCTGGTATTCCTAGTAATGCCTCTATTATCCAGATTCACAACTATAACCGTATAATTCTTTGCCACCTCTCCAAATCCCTTTATATGTCTTTAGTCATTACCTTCTGCACACCCCTTAGGCCAAATGGTTTTCTTCCTTCCCTACCGTTCGGCACCAGCCTATGGTTTGGAAGAAGACTATCCAGTAAGCATAATGGGTGTACTGTCCTAATCCTAGGAGCACTCGCAATGCGAGAGAAGGTGAGGATAAAAGACACCTGAATAAACCTTATTCCTATTTCTCCTGAACCAGAATCCATCCCCGAACTGGAACAAGTTCCTTTCGAGTTCGTATATAACCATACGATGGAATATCCAAATAAACTGTGGATCTTCGTAGTGATACGGAGTGTCCTGGAGAAATACAAAGGTGATTTTAGGATTGGCGAAGAAATACTCGGTTTGGTCGTGAATAGCAGTCGCAATTTACTTTGCCCTCTTACTAATCCCTTGCTTTGTCTTAACTTAATACCTTCTGTACACCATCGTTATGCTAATTGGTTTTCTTCATTCCCCGCCGTTCGGTACCAGCCTAAGGTTTGGAAGAAGACTATCCAATTTGCATAATAGGTGTACTATCTCCTAAACCAAGGAGTACTCGCAACCTGAGAGAAGGTAAAAGGAAAAGACAACTGAATAGTCATATTCGTTTTCTCCAGAACCGGAAACCATCCTCAAATAAATTCCTTCGAGTTCGTATCTAACCATACGATGGTTTTGTCCAATGGAAGTGGACGTTCGTAGTAATACGGGGTGTCCTGGAGAAAAGAGCAAAAGTAGGAGTGGCAATGAGGTTTGCAACTCTGACAATCCAAAAGCCAGTGTTAAGAAGGTTCGGTCAACTTGGTCACTGAGTCATAGTCTAGGGTCGGGTCAATGGTCGCTGCCAGAAAGAGAGAGAAAAGAAACACTCAGCGTGCACTCTAACCAAGATCAGAATGGTTATCACTTTATCTAATCTGGAAACCTCCCACTGTAACGTCAAATTCTTCCCCAAACCTGAAAGAAGAATTAGCCGGGATCACCCGAGGAGTAAACCAACTCATCAGTAGGAATCGGGATCCAACTATCATCGCATGACAACTTGACGGAATCCACTCAAGTTACCACACTCCAGAAGGTATGCGCATGCCTGGCAAGTTTCAGTTTCTTTAGAAACTCCCGATGTGATTTTTACCCCTAGGACTCATGTGACCTTGACGGAGTCAACAAATCAAAGAGTCCTAGTCAAGTTCAACCCGTCATTATCTGGATTGCATTAAACCCATCCGTACGTGCCCTTGACGGAGTCAACAAGGCCGCACGACTGTCCCAACCAATCCCATTTATGCTACAAACAAGCACCACTTAGCTACCGTACACTACGCCTTGACGGAGTCAACAAACGCAGCACGAATACTAAATAATACTCGTAAGAAATGACGGAGGGCTACGTCTAGTTTTTGGCGAAAAACTTTTAACGTAATGAACTTGATATCGTTGAAGGAACTGCATAGCCTTTTTTATAAAAATATAGTGACGAAAACCTTTACTAAAGAGGTCACTCCTGGTGAAGGGATCTCGGCTCTTTCCCCGTAGAATGAGGTGCAGGATATTCCAACTGAATATCACGATGCATAGCAAAAGTAATCGGCTATAGTGAAGTTATTGCCCTGACGCAAACTTTTGTCCAAGGGGTCACTCCCGGTGAAGGGATCTCGGCCCTTGCCTCGTCGACTGAGGAGCAGGATATTCCAACTGAATACCACGATGCAAAACAAAAGTGAACGTCCTTGCAACAACAGCTTTTTGAAAAAATTGTTCCAACAAAATCAGAATAGGTTTGTTAAGCTTTCATTGATCCGAATCAACGCAGTCCCATCAATTGATCACACCACAAAGAACGAAAATATACTGATGTACGTATATGCCATCCGCATTCGCCACTGGGTCCCGTCATTACCCGTTAGGTTAGCTAACTAACGACAGAGCGGGGACTGGACTAGCACGGATGTAAAACATATACAACATCTACTAATATATATACCAATATATTATATTCGCTCAAGGCATGATAAAATGCAACATCACAGAAATGTACAGCATCACAGAACAATACAGATATCTGGGATCCCCGGGTTTCACAGAGCCGCTGCTGAAACCCGACGTTCCCCTGGTCGTGTGGATAGCCTGTGCAATGAAATCCTAGACCCCTACGGGCGCGGAAAGTCACCCGCCAAAACCTGAAGCGAGGGAGCCCCCTTCAGCACCGTGAATGGACCACCCAGCACTTCATGGAATCCGGTAACTTGGGCACCCCTCCTGGGTCAACCTGTACCCCCTACGAGTGCGGCGAATAGCCCGCCAATTCTAGACTAAAGCCCCCTCCGTCTCAATGCCATGAGATGCGGGCCCGTTGCCCTCTAGAGCCCGGCTATCCGTGCACCCCTCCGCGGGGTAATCCTAGTACAGAAAGTAAAATATACATACAACGGGTACAACGACCGCAACCAGGTCGTGCCCCAAAAGAATAATACAAACAGGCAGTGACGGCAGTCCACATGTCGGACGCTCGCCCCGCAATATCAAATGTACATATAAAACAAAACTGTACTAGCATTGCATCCAGGCTATCCCCCACGACCGATCCGCAACATCACAGCATAAACACAGAACATCAACGTGAAAATCACGTTCGCAAATCCGTCTAACCGGGCTATAGCAGTTAGACAGGATTTACCGATCAAGTGATATTCACGGTCGCAGATATAATGTAAATACTGTGAAATAATGTGTTTAAAATATCCAATCGATCAAAAATTAACAAGTGGGCCCCCAAGTAATACTGTAGCACTCACAGAAATTTTGGGCCCAATTTTAATATTCCAAAACCCCTATCTTAAGCCCAAAAGCCCACTGCAAAAAATTGGTGGAATGATACACTATTCCTGTGGCGGAACCGCGGCCAAATAGGGGTTACGGCCGTGGTTCCGCGGTCCTATGGAGGGATCATGCTACCAAATTTTCACAGTGTTCTTATAATTCCATGTACATCACTTTTCTACAACCTGAAAAAATTTTCGAGCCCGGAAAAAATCGACAGAAAACTGATGCATGCAAAACGCGGATTTTGGAATTTTGGTCGATCGGATAAGTAAAACACATTAGAATAAGCTAGGCAAGGTTAATGGCGTGGCTCTCTGATACCATGTTGCGCCACGGCAGCGCCCCGGCCGTCTATCCGAGGCCAAAATGCGGAATCAAAATTTTCTTAACTTTCAAACTGGCGCTACCGCGGACAAAATACCCGGATCGTAACCATTAACCGATACTAGCTAACAAGAGAAAGGGTGAGAGATATACCGAGTGATCCGAGTCCTCCGGTCTTCTCGTCGTCGTCCCGATCTCCCGCGGAAACTCCGGTCGTCGCATCCTTCCCGGAAGGGCACCACATCGTCTGCATCTTTTACGGGCTCCCACCTCAATACCGAGGCAACTCGGGCGCGAAGTTGGCTGGCCGACGCGTCCAAGATTTGCAGTAGAAGTAGTGTAGAATCACTTTGCCTCATGGGGTTTGTGAAGTTGCCTTGATGGAGGAATCAACAAGATATGAACTTGGGAATTTTTGTGGCAATGGAAAAATGATATGAATGATAATTTTTCCCACACCCTCACAAAATGAGAACTCTCTCATTCTCACTCAAAGAAGTGGCCGGCCTCAAATTAGAATGGTGGAGGGAATCAAATTGCAAAACCAAGAAGGGAGGTAATGGTAGTAAAAGTGAAAGGGTGACCATATCCAAACATCATGATTACAAACTTACATCCAAACCATATCCTTTCAAATCTCAATTAATGCAAGAGAATCAAATGATGGTGGAAAAGAAAAGATGCCATCATAATCAAAACATTTGCAAGAAACCCCTCCACAATGTGTTATTTGCAAACTTGCAAATAACCCCCTCCATCGGAAAAGTCCGGCCGGGAAAGAACAAAGGAAAACCGGCCGGAACGGAATGCAAACTGGCAACTCCAGAAAACTGGTCCCGTAATAAATTACAAGAAAACCCCGATACTGTGCATACACACCCGCATCTGTATTCCGACCGGATACAAATGCAATGAGACAAAATCTACACTGTACTAAACTAGGATCCGGCTTAAACCAAAGCCGGCTAGTAAAATCCGTTCGATCCTGATCCGTGCAATACCGCACGTATCTGATCGAACCGTGCCATATCTCCATACGGCCTCTACAGCGTTTCGCCCGAAAGCTTGAGTAACTGTAAGTGTGGTGGACTCTAAAGACTCGTCAATACTATGGCTGTGGATTTAACCACTAGCACGTCAGAGGTATAAGTCAATACGTGACGGGCCACCAGCTATTGACCAAAAGGGACGTCGATGAGCGAACTCGTCCTGACACCCTACTGAGCCTGTCAGTGACAATATCCGTACAGTCCGGTCCGTTCGTCTAGGAGCATCGCATGTCGGGCCTAGGGGGTTGGTAAAAGTCAGACCCCCAAAAGCGGTACAAGTCGTGTCGGAGTGTAGCCCAGAACACCCTGAGATACTACTGGAATACCTACCAGTAAATCTCCTGCCTCGGCCGAGGGATTTGTGTAATGGCTCTCCTAGACACAGCGCGACCTCACCCCCAATACCGGGAGAGACGAACCCCTGAAGATCCGCTCACTGCCTCCATGTGGCTCGGGACTGTACCCAACTAAAACCTGTTTGCACGACTCATTTGAGCCGTGGTAGGGTAGTAATCAAAGTACAGTGGGAACTCACACGAGACAAATGACGATCTCAGGTCGATGAACTAACATGTACACATGTCACCAGGGAACTGCTATCTGACGTCAGGTATAAGACCAACTAGCATGTTCCCGGCGAGTCCTGTCCGGTGTACTCATAACCCAATGAGCACCTGTATACATCTTAGGTGAACCAACTGACACCAGTGGCTTGTGAGACCGGCCACCGCCCCTCGTCGGGGTCTCGACTGTATACACTAGTCTACTCTGGAGAATCGATGCCCTGTCTCGAAACTCCAACGACTAGGGACCATTTAAGGATGTGCTTATAGACCACCAGCTCTCACGTATATGATCGCCATCATACTGCTGGCAGTCAAGCAAGAATCCTAGGGGCTCTATCAGCGTGTAATAGCGACCTGTAAGGTCACCTGAAGCAGTACACGATGATAAAGGTAAACCAGATAGCATACTATCATCTCGAGTAAGACTGTCCTACCGGGATAGGTCCTCCCTCAATCATTGCAATCACGTGCCTGTGATCCAATAATTAACTCTGAGGGCACTATCTCCAACACCAACCACTCTCAAATCCCGGTCACCCACAGAATGTACATGTTGCTCTTGAACAACAGAATCATAATGTGAGTGCCGTGACCACATTGAGATCGGGAAGGATGCTGCAAAACAACATCGGCACACGGATCAATGATGACACCCCGGCCGCTTCTTCTTCTACTTCTTCTTCTTCGTCTCCTGCTTCTTCGTCTTCTGAGCCTATTCTCCGTTCTTCACAAGGCTCTCCTTCCTCTTCTTCTGCTTTGAATAGACCCACTTCTCACTCCACGAAAACACCTGTTCTGGGATCCGTTCCTACTCCACAATCTCCTCCACAAGCATTAGACTCAACCAATTTTAAAAACGTCCCATTTCCAAACCGGTTGAGGTCTAATAAACAAAATCCTCAAATGGAGAAGATTCTGGAGTTATTTAAGCAGGTTAACATTAACATTCCTCTTTTAGATGCTGTCCAACAAGTCCCGTCCTACGCGAAAATCTTAAAGGACTTGTGCACGAAAAAGAGGAAGTCTCAGGTACCCAAGAAAGTTTTCTTGGCTAGTGCTGTGAGTGATGCTCTTACCCAATCTTTACCACAAAAATGGAAGGACCCTGGCTGTCCTACGATTTCTATTACCATTGGGGATAAGAACATCAACCGCGCACTATTAGATCTTGGTGCCAGTGTTAACCTGCTTCCGTACTCAGTATACGAGCAATTAGGCATCGGAGAGCTGAAACCCACACACTGCACTCTCCAAATGGCCGACCGATCGATCACCCATCCTAGGGGTGAGCTAGAGGATGTGTTAATAAAAGTCGGGGACTTCATATTCCCCGTTGAATTCATTGTATTAGACACACAGCCTGTAGCTAACCCCCGGAATCAAATTCCGGTGATACTCGGTCGCCCATTCCTTGCAACCTCAAATGCTGTGATCAATTGTCGCAATGGTTCGATGAACCTCTCTTTTGGAAACATGACGATTGAACTCAACATTTTTAGGTTGGGGAATCAACCCGCCGAACCTAATGCTCATATACTGGACGTCTGCTCGATCCAGGAGATCACCCCAGAAGAATGTGAATTCGAGGAGTTTCTGTTTGATCACGATAATCTTGACGCCACTAGTGCGTTCCTCCTCGAACCTGCTGCTGTTTCTGCGCCCGACAACGACTACGAGTGTTTCACGTTCTTGAACGATCTTAGCCGCTCACAACCCGAGTTTGAATCCTTCGAATTTTCGGATGAGTTACCTGAACCATCCGACTCGGTCGCTTACACTCGTTTTGAACCTTTGCTGGAGTCCTTTGAGTTTGAGACCTCTGCACCAATCTTGCCTTCAATCGTTTCACCTCCGACGCTCGAACTCAAGCCTTTGCCGTCTCACCTTAAGTACGCTTACTTAGGTGAGAACGAGACCCTCCCTGTCATCATCTCGGCTTCTCTAGCTCCAGAGCAAGAGAAAGCCCTTCTCGCGGTCTTGCACAGCAACAGGCAAGCTTTTGGCTGGTCCATGGCGGACATCAAGGGGATTAGTCCCCTGATCGTTGAGCATCACATTCATCTGATGGATGATGCCAAACCAGCCCGGGATCCACAAAGACGGCTCAATCCAGTCATGAAAGAGGCTGTGAAGAAGGAGATCGTAAAATGTCTAGATAGTGGTATCATTTACCCTATCTCTGATAGCCAGTGGGTGAGCCCCATTCATGTTGTCCCCAAGAAGTCGGGCATCACGGTCATAACCAACGAGGCGAACGAGTTAATCCCTACTCGCACCCAAACTGGGTGGCAAGTATGCATTGATTACAGAAAACTCAACGCCGCAACGTGGAAGGACCACTTTCCGCTACCTTTCATTGACCAAATGCTTGAACGATTGGCCGGACACGAGTACTACTGCTTTCTTGATGGCTACTCCGGCTATAATCAAATTCCCATCGCCGAAAAAGACCAGGACAAGACCATTTTCACTTGTCCTTTCGGCACGTTTGCATATCGTCGCATGCCCTTTGGGTTATGCAATGCGCCTGCTACCTTCCAGCGGTGTATGATGGGAATCTTTTCAGACATGGTGGAAAAATTTCTGGAGATTTTCATGGATGATTTCTCCATCTTCGGCGATTCCTTCAACGAGTGTTTGCTGCATCTTGACGCTGTCCTTACCCGATGTAAGGACAAGAATCTCACTTTGAATTGGGAGAAGTGCCACTTCATGGTGCGCGAAGGTATTGTCTTAGGACATATCATCTCGCAAAATGGCATAGAGGTTGACAAAGCAAAGATTAAGGTCATTTCCAATCTACCTCCTCCCCGTTGCGTCAGAGATATCCGAGCCTTCCTTGGCCATGCCAGTTTTTATAGACGGTTCATCAAGGACTTTAGCAAGATTGCTAGGCCCTTGACCCTTTTGCTGGCCAAGGATACGCCATTCGACTTCAACTCGAGCTGTGCGACTGCATTCGAGTCATTGAAACGCTCACTCACTTCTGCTCCCGTTCTTTCTTCCCCTGACTGGACGCACCCATTTGAGATTATGTGCGATGCATCCGACTTTGCCATTGGTGCTGTCCTTGGACAACACATCAACAAGATGCCGCACGTAATCTATTATGCGAGCCGAACCCTGAACGACGCCCAACTCAATTATACAACAACTGAGAAGGAATTCTTGGCTGTTGGCCCTACCTCATCGGCTCTCCAGTCATTGTCTACACAGACCATTCTACTCTGCGCCATCTTTTTGCGAAGAAAGATGCAAAATCTCGGCTAATACGTTGGATCCTCTTGCTTCAAGAGTTTGACCTTGTCATTAAGGACAAACGAGGATGTGAAAACGTAGTTGCCGACCATCTCTCACGACTTCCTTCTTCGCCTTCGCTTCCAATTCCGATCAATGACGTTTTCTCGGATGAACAGCTCTTGACAGTATCTTGCGAACCCTGGTTCGCAGATATTGTGAACTATTTGGCCACGAGATTACTACCGACTGAATGGTCAAGTCAGGACAGACTTCGCTTCTTATCCCAAGTAAAACACTTTTACTGGGACGAACCCTATTTGTTCAAGTACTGTCCCGACCAGATTATTCGTCGGTGTGTCCCTGACGAGGAATTCAAGAGTGTGCTGTCGTTTTGCCACGATCAAGCGTGTGGCGGGCATTTTGGCCCCAGAAAGACAGCTGAGAAGATCTTGCAATGTGGTTTCTGCTGGCCACAACTCTTCAAAGACGCTCATGACTATTGCAAGACTTGCTCCCGGTGCCAACATATGGGCCGGATATCCCGGAGGAACGAGATGCCGCTCCAACCGATCTTGGTTGTGGAGATTTTCGATGTTTGGGGGATAGATTTCATAGGGCTGTTTCCCAGCTCTTTCGGGAACTTGTACATCCTTCTCGCTGTTGATTACGTCTCTAAATGGGTCGAGGCTGTGCCCAGCCGGACTAATGACAACAAGGTTGTTGTTAGGTTTCTTAAAGAAAACATTTTCTCTCGTTTTGGGCACCCCTGAGCGATCATTAGCGACAATGGAAGTCATTTCTGCAACAAGACTTTCGAGGCCTTGATGCGGAAATATTCCATTAATCATAAGCTATCCACGCCCTACCACCCCCAAACCTGCGGGCAGGCCAAAGTTTCAAATCGGCAAATCAAGCAAATACTGGAGAAGACGGTTTCCAAGAACCGTAAGGATTGGTCGCTGAAACTCACTGATGCCCTTTGGGCATTTCGAACCGCTTATAAGACCGACCTTGGCATATCTCCCTATCGGCTTGTGTATGGAAAAGCCTGCCACCTACCTGTCGAAATAGAGCATCGCGCATTTTGGGCGATAAAGGAGCCGAATCTGTCTCTCAAAGATGCGGGCAGCCATCGGAAGCTGCAGCTGAACGAACTGAGCGAGCTTAGGGATGAGGCTTACGATAACGCGGTTGTCGTTAAGAATCGAACGAAGGTGTTTCACGATAAACACCTTTTGCGCAAAACCTTCGTACCTGGTCAGCAGGTACTGCTTTACGACACCCGACTTCACTTCCATCCAGGAAAGCTCAGATCTCGCTGGAAAGGGCCGTATTTTGTGCGGAATGTGTATCCGCATGGCGCTGTGGATTTGGAAAATCCAAAGGACGGTTCATTTTTCAAAGTGAACGGACACCGACTTAAACCGTACCTTAGCGCCGAACCAACAGAGGAGCTCCTGGTCTTACAGGAGCCGGTTTACCCTGCATGATCTTCCTCTGCCTACCTCCAAACTTCGGTTATCCAGCCAAGAACCAGTGGACACTGTTCCAAATAAGTTTGGGGGTATGTATATACCATTTTGTACATTTTTTTTTGGATATTCTTTTTCTTTTTCTTTTTCTTAAAACCAAAAACAAAAAGAAAATTTGTGTGTATACCTAACCGACAATTTTGACCCTTCAAATGATCTCTTCATGCAATGACAGTGAGGACACTGTCCAGTTTAAGTTTGGGGGTACGCTCGGTACGCATTTCTTACCTTCGCATTCATATGTATATTCTGCATCTGCATATTAAAATCCATAAAATCCATAAAAATATGAAAATTTTCTAAAAACATAAAAACTTTTTGTCAAGTTAGCTAGTGGGAGGACTCTGATTCAACATTTCGACGGTTTTGTTTGATAAAATAAAAATAACTAAATCTTATTTTTAGATTTTGAAAACCTGAAAGATAACTCTCCTTTGAAGTTAACTATAGCTGATATACGTCTTTACATCGCACTACACGTGTCGTGAGTTTTGGAAATTAGATGACAAGTCTTTTTATGTCTAAAAACTTTTAAATGGATAAATGATTTTCTGAGGATCAAATAGGTTTGTTCGGAAATAAGTAATATCAAGAATAGTTTATGAAGTGAGTGAATATGAAGGAATGTTATTGATACCTTAATTGGAACTTAGTCTGAAAAATAACCCATCTGGAACTTGATTGGAATGATTACACACCAAAACCCACTAAACACGTCTTTTATCCAAAAAATAATTGAACTGCCGGTTATATCTCCGTTCGTATTGAATCATCATGATTTTCACTCCAAACTGTCTTTTTTTTGGACCTAGGTAACTTGAGTAATTAAGTCCGCTGGGGTGTTTCTACACCTAATGCCCTAAAGCCAACTGGTTTGGGTGCATTGGCCCAAAGCTCGCTAAGAAGCCTAGAAAGTCCAGGTTAAAACAAAGTCAAGCAAGTGTTCTCTCTGAGTTAAAATTCCTAACGGTCCTTTGTGTGAGAATAATCTTGATAAAAGACAGGCTTTTATAAAAAATTTAGCGGAGATATGAAGGTCTTATTCTATGATAAAGACTATTGCACGTTCACAGAGGTGTGTATGAAATGAAAGCAAGAAAAAGGTGGAGTGAAAAATAAGACCTAGTTTTCTGTTAGGGAAGATAGAAATTCTAAAGTTGAAACCTTACTGGAAAACGAAACTTGAAAAATACTTAACTCTTTATAAAACTTATGTGATCCTTTCAAAATTCTTATCTAGGCTTTATTGTGTGATATGATGACTTTATTCGATCCTTCTGAAAACTTAAACGACACTATTTGCACTACACGTAAAGACATATAAAATCTGTAGTTAAAAAAGAAGCGAGGTGTGAAAAATAAAAGGTTCGATAGTCTAGACTTAGGATAATAGAATTGTTATTTTCTGAAACAAAACTTTAGGGTTTGAATCTTAGTTATTTTACAAAACTAACTTGACCGGATTTTGTGGGTGTAATCCGCTGAAAACCCTCAGGAGACAACACTCCTCCTACTAGGGACACCTAGAAGTTTAACGGCTTGTTGCACATGCTCAGTGCAATCGCGTTCCCTGCGAAAGTGAGGTTAGGAAATTTTTTGTGAATAAATTGGCTTTTCTCGGGACGAGCAAATGATAAGTTTGGGGGTATTTGTTCATATCAGATTTTTGCATTTTCATACCGCCCAATTTTTATCACATTACATATCGGTAGATACTCTTGAGCCGTGTTTGCTAGTCAATTGCAGGATACAGGTTCTCGGCTCCAAACGATGAAATTCATGGAAATACACGACAAAACCCGGGTTCCTGCCAACCACAGATAAAACACGGATCTCCGCTCTTTATCCGTCTGTTGCCACACACCAGTTTAGGAGACAAAATGGCAAATCGATTGTCACTTTCATGCACAAGGCTCCATGGCAACACAAGATCCAAGAAATCTACGCGGAGCTCAAGAAAATCATGACAAAAAGATCCACATCAAATCACCTTTTGACATGCTGCAAATCTGGAAGAAATGTGGAGAGATTCTGAGAAACAAAGTGTACCAAAATGATCCAAACATCAACACTAAGAACCACAGAAAATCCGAGCATCCAATCCCTCTAAAGCGCCGCGGTTCCGCGGCATTAGCATGCTTAGGCCGCTGATCCGCGGCCGTATAGTGGCGGCAGTTGACCAATTTTTGTGGGTATTTTGGTCTTTCCATTTTAGTTCTGAATGTTGCCCTAGGTTTTCATTTTCCAGCCTATAAATACCCCAGAACCTTGTGAAGCAAAGGGGTGCATAATCTTGTATTTTTCTAGGTTTAGAATACTTGTTTCTTCTTCCTCTTCTCATCTCTTCTCCATTGAAAATCTTGTAGTGAGCTTTTGTGAGTGAAGAATGATGAATAAAGAAGAACCATTTACTTATCATGCTTGTCTTGTTCTTTAGTTAACTTGTTAATTGTTGTAATTTTCATTTGTTAACTTAGTTGTTGTTATTTCTTGTTGTTTCTTTCTTCTCTCTTTTTCTTTATCCTTAAAACAACCATGATGCTTACACTTGATCCTTGCCAAGGTGAGGTCGCAAATAGCTAGTTGTTATCTTCTAATCTCCTTCTTTCTATCTTCCTCTTTTGTTTTATTTTTCCGTATTATGGGTGAGTAGTTTCCATACTTGTTAGGGTAGGATAAGGGAAGTTTGAGAGAAGGAAATCTCTTTCACTCTTTCCTTGCCCAACATCTTAAATCGACTCCCATTAATTGAACCACAATCCGCTCCTTGCGGCACCCTATCCTACATAATAGCGGTGATTCCGTAGTGAGACCGGTTGTGGTTGAATTAACCGGAGGTTATGGCTAAGAGCCAAGAACGGACGGACAAGCACCAAAAGGAAGAACTTATGCGTTGGAAAGCCTAGCTTATACTCGCAAGTTCCTTCCTAGTCGTGCTAATCCCCGTTGTTGCCGATTACCGTAACACCGATATTAAGAGTGGCAATGAAAGAAGTGAGGGACTCCTAACTCAAACTAACCTAATCCTAACCCTAACAAGCTCTCTTTACATATCATTTTAACACTTAGATAATCACAAACAAATCTGGAAAACTGGACTTAACTCGTTAAAGCACATAGAAAAAGATTCCCATCTCTCTGCGGACGACCCGTACTCAACCGGCTAGCTACAAGCGAAACCGTCTTGATTGCGGTAATTAATTAAACTTGAACACGCAGAATCGCTACCAATCAAGTGTCTTTTAACGAGATTGCGCTCTTTCGGGTTTTCACAAAACTCGCCGGTAGTCCTGCTGTTTTTACTCACGGAGCCTTTTCAGGTTTCATCCGTGCCCATTTTGTTTATGGACATACCATTTTTTTTATCATCCTTGGGATGCTGCGGTCCGTAGTAGTTTATCGACGTTTCGGTCAACAGCCAGTTTTAGGACATAGTGGTCCATTGTTAGTTTAAGGACGTTTCGGTCCGTTGTTAGTTTAAGGACATTTCGGTCCGTGGTTAGTTTAAAGACGTTTCGGTCAATCGTTGCCATATTTGAGGCAAATTTCTAGTTTACGGACTTTTCGGTCCATGGGGCTTTCTCTATGAATGAGCACGATGCCTCCGGCATGTCCATCTTTTTCGGATCATGTAGTTGTGGCGAGTTCATCTTCCAGTTTTCAGACAGCGCGAACTTGCCCAGTTGGTATTGGTCCTCAACCCAGCCTTTGAAGACAAAGCAATCTTCGATCGGATGGCTTACTGTTTGGTGTTAAGGGCAGTAATTAGGATTGTTGACATCGCCTGGCTGCAACGGACGTTTTGGGTCCAGCAGATTAATGAGTCTGTTGCGCACTGCCAGCTCGAACAGTCTCCTCGTTTTATCCCGGGAAAACGAGTAAGGACATCCCAGTCTCTCCTCGAGGGATGGGCATGGACGCACGTTGTTTTGGCGAACAACCGGCTTTAAGTTGCTCGGCTATTGTTGAGTGTTGGCGACGAAGGTCGCTTTCCCTTTTCCTTTTTCGTTCCGAGATTCCAGCTTCGAAGAGGAAGGCCTGTGGCCCATCTGGTCAATTTGAGCCAGCTTGTCAATCAAGGACTGGAAAGTTGTCGGCTTGAAAAACATCATAAATTGGGAAATAGTCGCTTGAGGGTCGAGAGTACCCATGAACATGCCTACCGCAGGCACTTCTTCGATGCGCTGCTCGCACTTCGACCACAAATTCCACCATCGTATTGCGTATTGAACCCATGTCTCTCCAGGCTTCACCCTGTCATTGATCAATGCCGTTATTGGGGTGCGTTCACTAGCACTCGCGAAACGCTGGGTAAACAGCAGTTCCATCTCTGCAAATGTCTTGACAGAGTCGTTCAGAAGTTCAGAGTACCATTCGAACGTTGTCTCCGACAAGCTGCCGACGAACTGGCAAAGTAGCAGTTTATCGTCACCTCCAGTGTTGCCACATAGAGCCCTGAACTAGGCGTTATGTTGGTGCGGATTTCCCATCCCCTTATATACATGGAATATAGGGATCGTATATCCCGGCGGGTATCTTATTTGGTCATACCAGCTCGGATAGGGTCGTCCGGTCTTAACGATCTGCCCGGCCACTTCATTTACTTGGTGAACTCGTATTTGCTGAGCAATGTAATCATTCAGAGCGGCCTTGGAGATGGTCTCTTCCTTGGCTGCTGAAAGAGCCGGAGGAGGGTTCGAAGTCTCCCCTCTGTCGTCTTCAATGATAATCGGGGGGTCTTCAGCAGGAGGTTCCGGCTGTAACATCATCGCGACCATGTCTTGAAACAAAAGAGCCATTCGTTTTATGTTGGCCACCTGTTCCGCGGCCTCTTCTTCTTTTCTCTCGGGCATTCTTCGGAGGAATTCAGCATCAGTTTCTTGTTCCTAACGCTGCTCTGAGGTCTCTGGACTTTCTTTCGGCCCAGTGAGTGCGGCCATTGCAGTCAGCATCTCTTGGAGCTTTTGCTGCTGTTTCTCCTAAGCCTTTGTTATCGATCGGGTAAGCGGTCAATGACCCGTAGAAGCACGGCTTTCCTCTTTTCTGGATGCCATATAAACGGTATGTGTTACCATGCCCCCAGACTTGGGGCGTTTAGATTCAGCGTCCTTGCGGTTCGCCGCAGACGCAGGGATTTTCTCCGGCCTTTTCCTCTTGTGGATGGTCGAAGTTGAGGGGGCCGTTGCAGTGGATATCCAAGTAGCTGTCACCTTCTGCGGCTTGACAGGATGGTCGTCTTCTCGCTAAACTTTCACCTTTTTCTATCGGCGAGCGTAATCTTGATCAATCATCGATTCCTGGACCTGTCGCCAGACTTTGTAAATTTTGGAGGACAGCCGCTGAGGGGGCTGCTCCGGCTTCTTCTCTGTAGCATTCTCCACAGGTGGAGGAGATCTTTTCAGCACTGCAGTTGGAGAGTTCTTGCGGAACCTCCTAAGCGGTTCAAAGCTGTTCCCAGTTGGAACAGCAATATCGATTTCCACCATGGGAGCTGGCGGAGTCAATCCAGAAGGGGAATTGCCTCCAGCCTTCCTCACTCTGCGCCAGTGACGACGTCGAGCGTGTCGAGCCGTTGGGATTGTCTCAGCTGCAGGGGTGACTTCCTCATTCCCCCTGTGTCGGTCAGAAGTTGTCATTGTCAGCCTATTGAAGACTGACGTCCGTTGAGAGGGAATAGCCAGTCTGTCGAAGGCAGACTTCCGAGCAGGTGAAGCAGCCTTGACGATTTCGCCTGAAATAGGAGCCGAAACGGCTAGCCTTGTGAAGACTGACTTCTTGGCAAAGGAAGCCCCTCTGATAATTTTGTCCGCTTGAGCCGGGATGGCTATCCGCTTAGGGATGGCTGCTTCAGGTATCGCGGGCTTGTTGGCGTTCTGGCCCAGTCTGTTGAAAACTGAGGCAGTGGAGTTGGGCGACCCATTGATAGGGGCCGCGGCAGTGGTAAGTCGATTAAAGACCGACTTCTTTGGGTCTTCTTGCGACAGCAGCGGGGCATTGAAGCTCATCAGTGGGATCATGGTCCCAAAGAACAGCCCAGTGGTGGCCTGAGTTATTTGCTCCACTGGCATCTTGAACAGGGAGGCCGCTTGGGGCCTGTAAGTTACACCTCCAGATGAGGCGGAACTGGAGTTGCAGTTGCAGCTAGAGCAGTTAGAGGCTATTAATGTTCTGTTTTCTGCACGGGAGCAAAACCAAATCTTAGTATCTCGAATCCAAGGGCAACCATATCAAACCGCGATTCGTTCGTGAACACGACACATGAAGTGTGGAGTGGAAAGAGGAAGAGGTCCCACCGGGCGTGCCAGAATTTGTTCTCCTCCGAACACAGAGACGGAACCACGCAGGTTCGTCGTGCCTGAATTTGGGGGCAAATGCTAATTGGTGCTATCCGTCCACCTCTCCGAAGATGCCAAGTTGATTTATGACACCATGTATTGAAGGTTTAAAACGGATGCGGCCGATATAGCAGACTTCGTCAGATTCCCCCTCATTTGAGGGGGTTTTGATTTTGGGGACGCTCTTCCCTGCAGGCGCAAGCCCCTGCAGTTAATTACGCTACTGCATCGCGGTAACCACTTTCTCCTTCTCCAGATGGTCACTTTGTGTCATGGGTGTTTGTTTTGTTTTTGGTTTCCCATAGATTGTATACGGAGACTAATTTATTTTGTCGCCCGTGGGGCGTGGATTAGTCCAAATCCGTATTTTCTTAGATTTGGGCTTGGGGTTGTGTTTAAGGATACGTTAGTCTCATTTGAGACTAAGATCAACTTAAACGTATGTTAAGGATACGTTAATCTAATTTTTAGACTGAGATCAACTTAACGGGATCGTTTAGATCCGACAAAAGAGCATTTGGACCCTATTGTTTAATTTAGGGACATTGCGGTCCATAATTAGTTTAAGGACATTACGGTCCAAGGTTAAGGATATCATAGTCCATGGGTTTAAGGACCCCACAGTCTGAGGTTAAGGACATCATAGTCCATGGGTTTAAAGGACCCCACAGTCCGAGGTTAAGGACATCATAGTCCATGGGTTTAAGGATCCCACAGTCCAGTTTAAAGACGTCATAGTCTATAGGATGTATGGTTGTCGGGACCCGTCACCTCTCTGAAGACGTTGAAGGATTACAACGACATATATCAAAGGAGTAAAGAGATGTACCCTTGAACCAAGGTTGGTTGGGAGATCTGTAGTCCAATTTGGGACTAAAGTCTGTTAAAAGATTTGTGAGCATATGGGCTCAATTAATCTGAATTGAGGACTTATGGCCAATCTTGGGCAAAGTCCAATCAAGTTAAAAATGTTTAACATTTATTTTGGGCTGTTAAGCATTTATTTGGGCTTGGCCCTTTTAACAATGTTGATCATTAACTTGCATTCTGACAGTGTTTTGTCTTTTATTGAATGCTGAGCATTCATCATAGCTCTGGGCTTTATTAAAAAACAATTTATGTTCTATCAGCGCACACATGAGAAACACGTAGCGCACTTGGCGTTTTGCGCCAGTCAAAGTGCGCAGTGCGCTATGCCAAGTAGCGTATACGTGAGGGACACGTGTCGCGCTTGGCATCAAGCGCCAGATGATGGGCGCATTGCATGAGCGCAGAGCGCTAGTTTATGAGCGCAGAGCGCTAGTTTATGAGCGCATTGCGCTATCAATTCAGTGGCGTACACGTGAGTGACACGTTGTGCGCCTAGCGTTGAGCGCCAGCCCATGAGCGTAGTGCGCTATTTCAAGAGCGCAAAGCGTTAACTGTTAAGTAGCGCCTACGTGAAGGACACGTGTTGCGCTTAGCACTGAGTGCTAGTGCAAGAGCGCAGAAGCGCATTTGATCAATTTTATGATCTGGGAAATAAATTCTCCCTTAGAAGAGACTTTGTCTCAAGATCCTAAGAACAAAAGTTCTTATTTTGTAGGAGATGATTCAATCTCTTATATTGATGAAAGGCTTTGCCTTTATGGATCTGTGATCCTTACAAGAATTGAATTATTCCCCCCTTTTTTATAATGAGATGTTCATGATTTCTTTGAGAAAGACTTTAGTCTTACAGATCTATGATCTGTGAGAAAGAAGTAAATTCTTCTTTTATTTTATGATGAGATCTTTTGATCTCTTTGTGAAAGACCTTGTTCTTGCAGATCTATGATCTTTAAAGAAGTAAATTCTTCTTTTTATTTTATTTATGAGATGATTTCATCTCTCTGCTTATCATCCTTTTTTTTTACCTTGAAGAAAAATCTTCTTTCTCTGAGAGTTTGGCTCTTCTTTGTGAAATCTCTCAAAACTTATGGGGGAGTTCCTCTCTATGCTTCTGTATATTTTCTCTATATCGAGACTTGAAGTCTGGGAGCCTTTTTATAGGACAAGATGATTTGTTCAATCAGTTAAGGAGATCTTTTCTCCAATTGATTTGGGAATTTCCCTACCGTTAGATCTTTTGATCCAAGGGCTTCTGATTTACAGAAGGCAATCTTCTTGTTTTTAACAAGATTGGGAAATCTTTCCATACAGAATTTATTCTGTATTTTGGTGATTTTTAATCACCACTGGATCATTTATCCAACGGTGCTCTGATTTACAGAGCACAATCTTGTTGTTTGGAAAGATTTTGAGGAATCTTTCCTCAACAGAATTTAATTTTGATTAATTAATGATTTATCATTATTATTGGATCTTTTATCTGACAGTGGGGAGCTTTTAGTTCCAACGCTAGTGCACCCGTGCATTGCACGTGGTGCGCTGCTTAGGGCGCAGCGCACCTAGCGCTAGCGCACATGTGCTTTGCACGTGGTGCGCTGCTTAGGGCGCAGCGCACTTGGCGCTGCTTCTGAAACATTGCTTCATTTTAAAATTTGAATTTTAAACAGAGCTTTGGTCTGATTGGGGGAAACAGTCGCCCATAAGGCGTGTATTAGTCCAAATCCGTATTTTCTTAGATTTGGGTTTTGGTTTGGGTTTAAGGATCATTAATCTCATTTGAGACTAAGATTAACTTAAACATTTGTTAAGGATACGTTAGTATAATTTTAGACTAAGATCAACTTAACAATTTGTTAAGGACGCGTTAGTCTAATTTTAGACTAAGATCAACTTAACGGGATCATTTAGATCCAACAAAAGAGCATTTGGGCTCTATTGTTTTAGTTTAGGGACATTGCGGTCCAGTTTAAAGACGTCATGGTCTATAAGGTTTAAAAATATCATAGTCTATGAGTTTAAGGACCCCACAGTCCATGGTAGTTTAGAGACATCATAGTCTGTAAAGTTTAAGGACATCATAGTCCATGAGTTTAAGGACCCCACGGTCCGTGTAATGTCTGGTTGTCGGGACCCGTCACCTCTCTGAAGACGTTGAAGGATTACAACGACAAATATCAGAGGAGTGAAGAGATGTACCCTTGAACCAATATTGGTTGGGAGATCTGTAGTCTAATTTAGGACTAAGATAAAAAAATTTATGAGCATGTGGGCTCAATTAATATGAATTAGGGATCAGTGGCCAATTTGGGCTCGGCCCACTCAGTTAAAATGTTGAACATTTAGCAATGCTGAGCATTGGTTTGGGTTCTGACAAACTTTTTGTCTTTTATTGAGTGTTGAGAACTCATTATAGCTTTGGAGCTTTGTCATTTAAAGAACAATTTATGTTCTCTCAGCGCACACGTGAGAAGCACATGGCGCGCTTGGCGCTGAGCGCCAGACAATGAGCGCAGAGCACTTCTGTTAAGTAGTGCACACGTGACGAGCACGTGGCGCGCTTGGCGTTGTGCGCCAGACAATGAGCGCAGAGCGCTTCTGTTCAGTAACGCACACGTGAGGAGAACGTGGTGCGCTTGGCGCTGTGCGCCAGACTTGGAGCGCTGAGGGCTTTTGTGAAATAGCGCACATGTGAGGAGCACGTGGCGCGCTTGGCGCTATGCGCCAGACAATGAGCGCGAAGCGCTTCTTTAAATTTGGAGCGCTAAGGCTCTACAGCGCTGTGCGCTAGATTTGGAGCGTTGAAGCGCTTCGTTTAATTAGAGCGCTAGGGCTCTTTTTAGGACTTTCTGCTCTCTGAGAATTAAATTCTCTCTTATAAGAGACTTTGTCTCGTGGATCTAAGAACAAAATTCTTATTTTTATAGGGGATGTTTCAATCTCATATGTTTTTGATGAAAGGCTTTGCCTTTATGGATCTGTGATCCTAAGAGAATTGAATTATTCTCCCCCCTTTTTACAATGAGATATTATGATCTCTTTTGTGAAAGACAATTTGTCTTAAAGATTTATGATCTAACATAAGAACTATGTTCTTTTTCTGATGAGATACTTTGATCTCTTTATTTTACCTTGAAGAAATTCTTCTTCTGCTGAAAGCCTGCTCTTTTCTCTGAAATTTCTCAAAGTTTATGGGGGGGGTTCCTCTATATGAGACTTGAAGTCTTGGGTCCTTTATATAGGGGAGGCTGATTTGTTGAATCAGTTAAGGAAATCTTTCCTCTGATTGATTTGGGAATGTTTCCCACCGTTGGATATTTGAACCAAGGGCTTCTATTTTACAGAAGGCAATCTTCTTGATTTTAACATGATTGGGAAAATATTTTCCCATACAGAACTTATTCTGTATCTTGGTGATTTTTAATCACCATTGGATCTTTGATCCAAGGGTGGAGGAACATTTAAATCCAACGCTAGCGCTCTCGTGCTTTGCAGATGAGCGCTGCACCAGAGTCTTTGACTCTTGGTAATAGCGCACTTAGCGCTAGCGCTCTCGTGCTTTGCACGTGAGCGCTACCTCAGAGTTTTTGACTCTTAGCGCTGGCGCACTTGGCGCCAGCGCTCTTGTGCTTTGCACGTGAGCGCTGCCTCAGAGTCTTTGACTCTTAGCGCTGGCGCACTTGGCGCAAGCGCTCTCGTGCTTTGCACGCGAGGCGCTGCCTCATTATTGAAGGTGTCTTTTCACCTTCCTTCTCCACTTTTCCTGAGTCAAGCTTCTCTTTCCCAGAGCTTTGGAAATAGTTCCACCATGCACATCATTTTCTGTGCCTAGACTTAAATGTCTCCCTTCATAATCTCAAGCAATCCTTCTTTTCTCTCACATTTTCAGAGAATCATTTTAACAGAGAAGAGCTATGGCTTGTAATCGCCCACATGCTCGCAGTCAGCCATGGGAAGTGCCCATTGAAGAAATTGTTTCTCGTTTTGCTGCGCGCTTGGTGAACCCTACTCTTACGGATGACCAATGCGACACGGTGTTGCACGAGCTCTTGATTCGTATAGGATCTCCTCTCCCCCATTGGCTCCATTTGGCTCCGGATGGTTTTCTTGTCTGTGATCAATGATATTCCCCCTCCTCCGGCGGAGATGACTCCGGTAATGCTCGACGCCACAGAAGACAAGTTCGAGTGCTCCCACGAGGCACTTTTGATCACCACAGCTCTGAGGGATCGCTCTGTTCGGCTGCTAAGCTAGATACGGGCTCAGCGGGTCATCATGTCTGCCTTTGCTGATGGGTGCAGTGCTGACCGATGGGTAGCTACTCCTCGTGAAGATCGCCGCTTTGTCATGGTGGAGAAGGCAGAGAGGGAGTTAGATAATTTTATCCATAGTTTTGTGAATCCCTGTACTTTCGATCCCATGTTTGGTGATATATTTCCTGTAGAATAAAATGTTCAATTAAATACTTTGTTTTTGTCGTTGAACACATGTTCTTCCTCTGATGTGTGCATGTGCGTATATGAATGAGCCTGGTTTCACACATATCTGTAAACGAAACTTAAGCCGGCATAAACAGGAACTAATATCTCTTGGCCGAAGATTTTGGCGGGAACAAATGCCCCTACTACTTTGCCCGCGTAAGTATATACGTGGGTGAAGTAGTGCAAAGTAATTCATAGCGTATGACCAGTTTCGGGTTGGTATATAACTTTCAGAATCTTGATATGAGAAGATAAAGAGCGGACATAAGCGTTGTCATTTATCATTGACTCAAATCTTGACTCTTAAGAGATATAGTTCCAAACCCTCAGCTCCATGAGCCGCACCCTTCTATTTCTTTATGTCTTACTCTGGCGTGAAGTAGTTTATATGCTCATGAGTAACTTCTCCATTTCAGTGGCATGTAGCTTTGGCAAGTGTGGCCCATAGATGGTAGATAACAGCTCATCTTGAACTCTTTATAGGGTAGCAATGGCTTAGAAAACAGGGTTAGGATCTGTTGCCTAAGACTTTCCAACTTTATGAGCTGTGAGGGTCTCATAAAGTCTTATCTCCCTACGAGTCGTGAGGATCTCGTAGATGTCTTTTCTCCTTAGGAGTCATGAGGACTCCTAAGTGTGCTTTCTCTTGAGAGTCGTAAGGATCTCACAAGAGAATTTTCCCACTTACAAGTCGAGAGGAATCTTAAGTGGTTATTTCCCTCCTTGTCGATGTTCGGCTTCGGAGAGTGTGGCCCGTGAATAGTATGCAAGCGCCCATCTTAGACTGACTTGCAGGGCCCCACTGCTTAGGAAACAGGTTTTTTAATCCCCACTACCTAAGGCTTTTCCCTACGAGTCGAGACGAATCGAGAAGTTCTCGCAAGGATGTCCTAACGTCACAGTTAACCTCTGCTCTTTACGACAGAGGTCCGTTACGGTCTGTGGTACTAGGGTTTTGTCCGTCGTACCGTCGCGTTGGCCGATGTATTTCTCGATAGGCAATCTTGCTGTTCGAGCAGCCTTGCGACTGCCGTGTCTCTGATCCCTTCGGGGGCTGTACAAGACGTCTTCAAGCAATCTTCCAGGTAGTATTACCGTCGAAAGAGCAAGCGTTAGGAATATTCCATGTCGCTTTTTACTTGAGATTAGGCTCAGTTTGGGAGCCCCGATGAGTCATCATCACTCCGCGCTGGTGTGGGATGATCTCCGATAGTCTTTCGGGTTTTATTTGAGTTGCCGTCAAGACCCTGAAGCTAGGGATTTTCCTTTGCTTCATTTGCTGGCATTGCGTCTACTGTGACGAGATGAATGTCGCGGTTGTTTCTAGGTTGCGTGTGAACCGTCGAGGCTTGGAACTAGGGATTTTGCCATGGCTCCGTTATTAAGACCCTGGGGTCAATTGTTGACGTTGCATCTGCATCCTGCTGGACTAAGAAGGAACGTCGTGGTTGACATTGCGTCTGCTGTAACGAGACGAATGTTGAGGTGGAGCTAGGATTTTGCCGTCACTCCGCATTGCTGACGTTACGTCTGCTGTAACGAGACGGATGTCAAGGTGGTCTCTAGGTTGTCTGTGAACCGTCGAGATTTGGAACTAGGGACTTTGCCATGGCTCCGCTTTTCTGATGTTGCGTCTGCTATAACGAGACGAATGTCAAGGTGATCTCTAGGTTGTCTGTGAACCTTCGAGATTTGGAACTAGGGACTTTGCTGTGGCTCCGCTTTGCTGACGTTGCGTCTGCTGTAACGAGACGAATGTCGAGGTGGTCTCTAGGTTGTCTGTGAACCGTCGAGATTTGGAACTAGGGATTTTGCCGTGGCTCCGTTTTGCTGATGTTGCGTCTGCTGTATCGAGACGAATGTCGAGGTGGTCTCTAGGTTGTCTGTAAACCGTCGAGATTTGGAACTAGGGGCTTTGCTGTGGCTCTGCTTTGCTGACGTTGCGTCTGCTGTAACGAGACGAATGTCGAGGTGGTCTCTAGGTTGTCTGTGAATCATCGAGATTTGGAACTAGGGATTTTTCCGTGGCTCCGCTTTGCTGACGTTGCGTCTGTTGTAACGAGACGAATGTCGAGGTGGTCTCTAGGTTGTCTGTGAACCGTCGAGATTTGGAACTAGGGACTTTGTCGTGGCTCCGCTTTGCTGACGTTGCGTCTGCTGTAACGAGATGAATGTCGAGGTGGTCTCTAGGTTGTCTATGAACCGTCGAGATTTGGAACTAGGGACTTTGCCGTGGCTCCGCTTTGCTGACGTTGCGTCTGCTGTAACGAGACGAATGTCGAGGTGGTCTCTAGATTGTCTGTGAACCGTCGAGATTTGGAACTAGGGACTTTGCCGTGGCTCCGCTTTGCTGACGTTGCGTCTGCTGTAACTAGACGAATGTCGAGGTGGTCTCTAGGTTGTCTGTAAACCGTCGAGATTTGGGACTAGGGACTTTGCCGTGGCTCCACTTATTGACGTCGTATCTGCTTTTGGTTGGAACAAGAAGGAACGCCGTTGTTGATCTCTTGACATGCAGATGTTGCCATCGAGACTTGGCTCTCTTTCTGATGGAGCCTGGTGGGATGATATGGTTCCCTCTTTGTTTGTGCTCTTGGATTGTATACAGGGATCGATGTGATCTCATCTGTTGGCCAAAAAGTTTTATTTCATTTTTCTTTCCGCGATGCTCAATCATTTCAGCTTTTTGTATTGCGAAAGTCACGATTGCCCACTCATTTCGGCTATTTTTTGCGTTGCCCAATCATTTCAGCTATTTTTTTCTTTTTACTTGCTGTTTCTTTTATTGCGAGTTGCCCAACCATTTCGGCTATTTTGTATGCATATATTTTTACTTGCTGATTTTGTTGCAAGTGGCCCATCATTTCGGCTATTTCATATGCATTTTTGGCTCGCTGATTTTTTATCGCGAGTATGGAACATGGAATCTGGTGCCAATCTCAGCATCAGCATCTCTACGACTGGAATATTGCCAGGAGCGAATCATCATTTGCCGTGAAAGGGCTTGGAATTTGATACCGATTTAGGCATCAGCATCGCTACAACTGGGACATTGCTAGGAGCGAATCATCATCTGCCTTTGTCGATTAGACCAAAGGTGGCTTAGCAAACAAGGTTAGGATCCTGTCGACTAAGACTTTTGACTTCATGAGACGTAAGGGTCTCATAAAGGTATTTCTCCCTATGAGTCGTGAGGATCTCGTAGGTGTCGTTTCTCTTTAGGAATCGTGAGGATTCCTAAGTGTATGTTCTCTTGTAAGTCGTAAGGATCTTGCAAAAGTGTTTTCTCCTTGTAAATCGAGAGGACTTACAAGGGTCGTTCACCGTGTGAGCATATCCCTAGTCACTGGTGGGACTTTGTTAGGGAAATGTTTTTTCGTGCCCGTGGATTGTATACAAGGGTCAATATTGAAATGCTTGTTGGGCAGAATCGGGGTGTATGACGGCTTAAGAACAGGTTCAGATCCCTGTAGCTTAAGGCTTTTGAATCCTATGAGCCGTGAGGGTCTCAAAGGGGAATTCTCCTTACGAGTCGTGAGGATCTCGTAAGTATGTTTTCTCCTTAGGAATCGTGGGGATTCCTAAGTGTGTTTCTCCCTTGTGAGTCGTAAGGATCTCACACAGGTATTTTCTCCTTACAAGGTTGAGAGGACCTTGCAAGTATTTTTTAACGAGATTGTGCCCTTTCGGGTTTTCACAAACTCGCTGGTAGTCCTGCTGTTTTTACTCACTGAGCCCTTTTGGGTTTTCATCCATGCCCATCTCGCTTATGGACGTACCGCTTTTTTTTTGCGTCAGCCTTGGGATGCTGCGGTCCGTAGTAGTTTATAGGCGTCTCGGTCAAGCGTAGTATTTCTTCAAGAAACGTCCGTTTATTGGCCTGAAGGGTCTTTCGCCATGCATATCCATGAGCAAGTAATCCCTGCCTGGTAGACTTTGTCTATGATGTACGGGCCTTCATAGTTCGGCTCGAATTTCCCTCGTTTGGCACGATTGGGGATCATGGGTCTCTTGACCACTAGCATGAGTTCGCCTTGGCGGAATGTTCTCAGCCTAGTCAATCTCTCGTACGAGCGTGTCATTTTTGCTTTGTAAGCTTCCAAGTTTTGCTGCGCCATGAGCCGGGTTTCGTCAATGGCGTTGAGCTTCTCAAGCCGAAGATGAGCATTCTCTTCGTCTGTTAGCTCGTAATAAACTGCTGCTCGTAAGGAGGGTAGCTCTATCTCCAAGGGGAGTACTGCTTCAGCGCCGAATACCAATGCATATGGCGTTGTGTTTGTGGCCGTTTTGAACGTAGTTCGATACGCCCAGAGAGCTTCATGCAGTCTCTCGTGCCAGTCCTTTTTATTTTTAGACGCCGTCTTTTTCACGATCTTTGTTAAGGTCTTGTTGAAAGCCTCGGCTAAACCATTAGCTCGAGGATTATAGACCGAAGAGTATCTCCAGTCTATATTATGCTGCTGTGCGAAGCGGATGATTTTGTGACTTCTGTAGACCGGCCCGTTATCGGAGATAATCAATCGTGGAGTGCCGAACCGATAGATGACGTGTGTCTTGAAGAAATGGAGGATATTCTCCGTCTTCACTTCTCTTAGTGGTATTGTTTCTGCCCACTTAGAGAAGTAATCAGTTGTCGCCAGTATGAACCGATGGCCTCTGGATGATGCTGGTTCAATGAGACCGATTATGTCAGTTCCCCACATTTCGAATGGCCAACTAGCCACCGTCGGGTATAGCGGATTTGGATGCTGGTGGATAAAATCCCCGTGAATCTGGCACGAGTGGCACTGCTCCGCGTATTCGAGGCAGTCTTGGATCATTGTGGGCCAATAGTAGCCCATCCTTTTGATCTTCAGTTTCATCTTCGACCCGGCTTGGTGAGAACCGCAGAGTCCTTCTTGAGTTTCTTGGATGACTCCCTTTGCTTCTTCAAGTCCTAGGCATCTTAGCCATAGAGAATCAAATGATCTCTTATATAGAGTGTCATTGACGAAGGCGAAGGATAGAGCTCGTTTCATGAGCTGATATCTTGAGGACGCATCTTCAGGTGTTGGACGGGATTTGAAGTAGTCTATAAAGACTTATCTCCAGTCCTTAGCCTTTTCCTGGTCTTTTATTTGTAGGGCCATTTGCTCGGTCGCTCCCTTTTCTTCGGACAGCTCCGGAGATATTTCTGCCGGTGCAAGAACTCGACGGCTTTGCACAACGATCCTTACATCGTCGAGATTCTCGTCGGCCAATTCTGTAGCGAGCTTGGCTAATGCATCCGCCTTGCTGTTTTTCGCGCGCGGTATGCTTTCCAGGGCATAGGCAGGGATTTGAATCAGCAATTGTTGCACTCTCTCGCTGTACTTTACCAACCCTGGTTTGCACGTTTGATAATCGCCGTTTACTTGGCTAATGACCAACTGGGAGTCTCCGTATATGTGGAGGTTTTCGATTCCCATATCGACAGCGATCTCAAGACCTGCTATCAAAGCTTTATATTCGGCTTCATTGTTTGTCCTCGGCTCGGTTAGGGAAAAGGAAAAGCGCATTATCCCTCCTTGTGGAGTCATGAAGATGAGGCCTACTCCAGAATTGATTATGGGGGAGTTGTGCTTTCGCTTCTTCATAGAAGATGCCCCATCGAAGTAGAGTTCCCATCGAGTGCTACTCTCTCCTTTCTTCCCGTCGATCATGTCAAACGCGTGCTCATCTGGCAATTCGCAATTTAGGGGTGAATTGGAAAGTATAGGATGCTCAGCGAGGAAGTCGGCGATGACCTGACCTTTCACTGCCTTGAGCGGTCAATATGTTATCGAGAATTCCATTAAGAGTAGGGCCTATTTAGCGAGCCTCCCTGTTAGCATGGCTCTTGACATCAAATATTTGAAAGGGTCCACTCTTGATATGAGGTGGACCTCATGCGCCAACGAATAGTGTCTAAGCTTCGTTATTGCGAAGACTAACGCCAGGCAATGCTTTTCGATGGGGGGGGTAGTTGTTTTATGCCCCCAGGAGAACTCGACTCAAATAGTAAATGGCTCTCTCCTTCCCTTGGTCGTTTTCTTGTTCCCATAATGCGCTTAGAGAACCTTCAAGGGCGGTTGTATATAGGATGAGAGGCTTTCCCTTGACCGGAGCGGTTAGCACCGGAGGATTCTGCAGGTATTGCTTGATTTCGTCCAGTGCGCTTTAGCATTTGCGATCCCAAACGAACGGGGTTCCCTTCTTCATCAAGTGACTATAGGGATGACATTTGCCGGAAACATTGGCTATGAACCGTCGAATATACACGAGCTTCCCTTGGAGAGACCGCAGTTGCTTGAGAGTTCTTGGCGGGGGCATTTCCACGATCGCCTTGATATTCGATGGGTCTATTTCGATGCCTCGGTGTCGTACGATGAATCCTAGGAATTTGCCTGAGGAGACTCCGAATGCGCATTTAAGAGGGTTCATCTACAGATTGTATTTCCGAAGACGTTGGAACACTATTTTTAGATACTCCCAATGCTCCTCATGCGATTTGCTTTTCACCACAAGGTCGTCAATATAGAATTCGACGAATTCATGTATGAGGTCATCGAAAATCTTCGTCATGGCCCTTTGATAAGTGGTGCCAGCGTTCTTCAAACCGAATGGCATCACTTTGTAACAGAATATTCCCAGGGGAGTCCGGAAAGCGGTATGCTTCTGGTCTTCGAGATGCATCTTTATTTGGTTGTACCCCGATGAGCCGTCTATGAAGGAGAAGACTTCGTGAGTGGACGTGTTGTCTATCATCGGCTCGGTAACTGGCACGGAAAAGTCATCTTTCGGACATGCTTTGTTGAGATCTCGAAAGTCTACGCAGATGCGCACCGTCACATTTTTCTTCATCACTGGGACGATGTTGGCAATCCAGTCAGGGTACTGAACCTCTTGGATGAAGCCGGAGTCGATTAGCTTCTTGACCTCAGTGTTGATGCTCATTTCAAGTTCGAGTCGCATTCTTTTCGGCGCTTGTTTGACCGGCTTGACGTCCAGAGAAATCGGTAATTTGTGGACGGCTATTTCTGGATCTAATCCTGGCATCTAGGAATAGTTCCATGTGAAGCAGTCTTTATACTGCATGAGCACGTCTTTTAGAGTAGCCATCTTTTCTTTAGATAACTGCCCACTGACGAACATCGGTCGTGGGTCATTTGCCGTCCCCAAATCGATTTTTCTGAGGTTATCTGCAGTAATATGTATCCCATCTTCCAGCTCTTTTAGCGCCGGTGGAAACTCTGAGATCACTTCGTCATCATCGTTTTCAAAGCACCAGGAGAGGTCATCCATATCTTCGGGCACTCCTTCTTCCGACATCATTATCACATGACAGGTACGAGATCGCTTCCAATACCGATGTTGATCCGGCTCTACTCCCGCTGCATATGTGGCTTTCGGTTCATGCTTCTGTGACGGGGTTACCCTCCAACTGCTGGATAAAGCGAACCTGCCTTGCTGATACTAGTCTTCTACCCAGTCTTTGAATATGAAGCAGTCTTCGAGAGAATGTCCTATCGTTCGGAGATAGGAGCAATAATCTGGGTGAGAGACCTCGCCTGCTTGTTCGGGGTGTTTGGACTCCGGGAGCGTAATCATTTGATATTTCATGACAAAATCGAATATCTTCCTTGTCTTGTCTTGGGGAAAAGAGTATGCTCGACCCATCTTCTTTATAAGAGACGAATCCTGGCTGCTCAATTTTCGATCGCAAGGCTTCTTGGACCCGCTTTGCTGCTGTCGAACATTTTTTCGGTTCTTCAGTTTATTTTTGCCTCCGTGTCGAGTCTTCCGTATGATGGGCTGGCGACGAAAGGCATCATCATTTTTCGTAGCCTGCTGAAAGAGGCGCTGCGTTCTGGCTTTTTCATAGATGGCCATTTCGCGGCTATGGTCATCCCAGACCTTTTGACCCGCTTCCCTTATTAGCTTATCCATCTGTTCTCCGAATGACGGATTTGGCACTTTCATGGTGAGACCTCGTTTTGGTTCAGGGTTAGCGTCTTCTAACAGAGTATCTCCTTCTTCATCGAAATCATGTATAACGTAGCAGCCATGGAATCGCTCCCATTTCTTAGATTGAACATATCCGAGCCCGATCGTTTCCATTCTCCCGTTAGGCAATTTTTGCTGAGTTCCAGGGACGTTCCAGATCCTGTTGTAGAACTGGGCTTGTCGCGCTGTCTGCTTCAAGGGTATGCCTTGGCGCCTCAACAGCCTTTTTAATCCTTCTGTGTAGTATCTGGGCATACGGATGGGCTGGAGCCTGTCAAGCGTAGAATCGGCTCCATGCCAAATTTTTTTCTCTACTTTGGTTTCCGCGGATCGATAAAAGAGGATCGCCTTTTTATCTTTTCGCCTGGGAAGGATGTAGAACGTCTGCAGTTCTTACACACTGTAGGTATCAAGTGCGTCGAGCTCTTTGTAATACTCTTGCGGTACTATGGCGATCTGCAAACTCTGATCATCTCCAATGAAGGCTTACACTGATGGACGAGCCGAGAATACTGCGTTGACCTCGTCTTCAGAGTCACTGCCAAAGACCAGAATAGGGGTAGACGGTCCCGGTTTGTTGTATCGGGGAGGTTTCGAATAGACTATCTCTTCTTCCTCCTCAGTATCGCTCCCGAAGACTGGAATGGTGGTGATAGCTTTTTGCTTATTCTCCGGCTTATGGCACCTTTCCGTGTCTTCAAAGTCTGCAAAAAAAGTATTTTACATCTTCGTATTTTCGGACTTCATTCACGGAGAATGGGTTCAACTCCTCTGTCACGGTATACTCGAGACCATCCTTGAAATACTTCATACACTGATGTTGTGTAGAAGGGATGATGTTGTACTCGTACAACAAAGGCCGACCGAGCAAAGCATTGTAGCAAGTCTTGGCGTCAATGACGTGAAACTTGATGTCAGTGACGAGTAACCCAAATCGTAACGTCAGTATCACAGACCCAAGCGTCCATGATGACTAGGAGTCGAATCCGGAGATAGTGATTTTATCCCGAGCGAGGTGTTGAACGCTCATGCAGATTTCTTTTAGCACCCTCACATTTAGGAGATTGACAGAGGACCCATTGTCAACTAGGATCTTCCCTATCTTAATGTCATGGCAATACCCGGAGACATATAGGGGACAGTTGTGTTCGCATGTTCCGAGGAGGAGATCTTCATCGCTGAAAGTGATGTCAGCATTGTGCACTTCTTCCAGCTCGTCCTTCATCTTTTCTTCGGTAAGAAAAGCTTGGGACTGCTCGGGATCTTGTAGTGCCTTGATCAGAGAATCTCTTGCCTCTTTGGATAGCAGAAGGGCATCGAGAATGCTTAGCTGTGAGGGTATCTTCCCCAGGTGTCCCAGAACGTTGTAATCCACCTTGTTTTTCTTGAGCGGGTCCTTGGCTGCTAGCTCTTTGACGGCTCGGTCATCGAGGGTGATATCCTCAGAGACCTTTTCTTTCCCCTTATCCTTTTTGTTCGATCCCTTGTTTGCGGATTCGAGATTCTTTTCAGGTAGCTTGCGATTGCGCAGCTGAATGTTCTCGCAAGTCTTCATCTCTTCTGTTTCAGAGATGGGTTCCTTGAAGAGAGGGTCGAGGGCTATTTCTTCATCAGAATCACTCCCGAAGGTGAAAACTTGCGATCCACCGGAATTAACCATGTGACAGTTGCCGGTAGTTCCTTTGCCATCTTCTGCCGTGCTTCTCTGTTCCTGAAGAGCCTTGCGCTTCATCCGCTTGAAATGCTGCCGGTGAGCAACGTATCCCTGCCACCAATTTTTAAAGGCGTTGCATTCTTCAGTAAGGTGTGTGGTCCTTCGATGGTACAAGCAGTAGTTTGGATGTGCATCCTCTTCGTTAAGGTGTATCCTATTAGGAGTGTTTCCTTCGGAGGGTGGCAGCTTCATTCCCATCGATATGGCTTTGGCGAACCTTTTCCTTGTCTTGAACCTGCTTTTGCTGGCGGCCGAAGTGCTTCTATCCGGTTGAGATACTCTATGTCTTCTCAATACCGGAGCTTCTTCAACGTGATGCCGACACTTGGCCTTCTCGTATATGGCCGTTTCCCGCTCTATATCAGCTTTGCTCTTTTAACGGGCTTTGTTCAGCAGCATGTCAATCATCTCGTCTGACGAATCTAGGAGTTCCGTTTTGGGATCTGCCCCCAGTTTTTCTGCATCAGGAGCTTCTTTGCCTTTTATCGAATGAGTGATCATTTGGTAGCTCGCCACATAGTCTTCAGGCCCTTCTGAAGAATCGTCTCCTTCATCAGCGTCATCGTCTTCATTCTCAAGAATATGCTTAAAGAATTCGTCCAACGTGATTGGGGTCCGTGCCTTCTGGTTATATTCTTCCAGTGCATCGATGTATTTCTGCAGACCTGTACGGCTATCTTCAGGTTGGACGGGCTTTTTGGTCTTTTTCTTCTTTTTCGAAGACTTTGACGGCTGGGCCTGCACTACCAACTCTTGGCATTGGGCGCGGCTTCAGCATTCCCTCAATGATCTCGGGTTCTAGCGGACTTTTCCACCTGATCGTCGAGCATGTTTGGAGATCCTTCAGCATTCTTTTCGTCTTAGCTGAAAGAGCGACCTCCCATAGAGCTTCTTCTATAAAAGAGCACGATGCCCCCGGTGTGTCCCCCCTTTTAAGAGAGTGCGGCTAAGGCGGGCTTACTTTCCATTTCTCGGACAGTGCGAATTTGCCCTGTTGGTATTGGTCCTCAATCCAGCCTTTGAAAATGAAGCAATCTTCGATTGGATGGCTTACTGCTCGGTGGTAGGGACAGTAATCAGGATTGTTGGCATCGCCTGGCTGCAGCGGACGTCTTGGCTCTGGCAGCTTGATAAGTCTATTGCGCACTGCCAGCTCGAACAGTCTCTTTGTTTTATCCCGGGGAAATGAGTAAGGACGCCCCAGTCTCTTCTCGAGGGATTGGCGTGGATGCACGTTGCTTTGGCGAACAACAAGTTTTAAGTCGCTCGGCTGTTGTTGAGCATTGGCGATAAAGGTGGCTTTCCCTTTGCCCTTTTCATTCCGCGGTTCTGTCTTTGAAAAGGAAGGCTTATGACCCATCTGCTCCATCTGGGCCAGCTTGTCTATCAGGGCCTGGAAGGTGGTCGGCTTGAAGAACATCATGAACTGGGATATGGTCGCCTGCGGATCAAGGGTACCCACGAACATGCCTACTGCAGGAGCTTCTTCGATGCGTTATTCGCATTTCGACCATAGATTCTGCCACCGAATCGCGTACTGCACCCATGTTTCGCCCGGCTTCACCTTGGCATTGATCAATGTTTTGATTGGGGTGCGTTCGCTAGCTCTTGCGAACCTTTGTGTGAACAGTAACTCCATTTCTGCAAATGTCTTAACGGAGTCGTTCGGGAGCTCAGAGTACCATTCAAACGCTGTCTCCGACAAGCTGCCAACAAACTGGCAAAGCAGCAGTTTGTCGTCACCCCCAGTATTACCGCACAAGGCTCTGAATTGAGCAACGTGCTGGTGTGGATTTCCCGTCCCCTTATATACATGGAATTTAAGGATCGTATATCTTGGCTGGTACTTTATTTGGTCGTACCAACCCGGATAGGGTCGTCCAGTCTTAACAATTTGCCCGGCCGCTTCGCTCGCCTGATGAGCTCGTATCTGTTGAGCTATATAGTCATCCAGGACATCTTTAGAGGTGGTCTCCTCCTTAGCTGCTAAACAAGCAGGAAGAGAGTTTGACATCTCCCCTCGGTCGTCTTCAAGAATAATCGGAGTGTCTTCAGCTAGAGAATCCGGCTGTAACATCATCCCGACCATGTCTTAGAATAAAAGCGCTATTCGTTTTATGTTGGCAGCTTGTTCCGCTGCCTCTTTGTCCTTCTTGTCGAGGATTCTGCGTAGGAACTCGGCATTGGTTTCTTGTTCATGACGTTGTTCTGACGACATCTCAGGGCTTTCTTTTGGCCCAGTGAGTGTGGCCATCTGTGTTAGCATCTCCTGGAGCTTCTGTTGTAGCTCCTGAGCTTTTGTTACCGATCGGGTGAGTGGTCGATGACCCGTAGAGATACGGCTATCCTCTTTCCCGGATGCCATATAAACAGTGTGCACCACCATGCCCCCAGACTTGGGGTGTTTAAGTTCAATGTTCTTAAGATTCGTCGCGGACACGGGGACTTTCTCCGGCCTCCTTCTAGCTACATGCGACACCGTTATTGATTGTGGTTATTCTACAAACACTTATTTAAAACAGATCAATCAAATGGCGCCATTGCCAGGGATACGTGCGTAATATTTTTTTCTTACTATTCGTGTTGAATTCTTATTCGATCCATATCATAAATAAACAAAACTGCAAATTGTATATTTAACGATTATTGTGTGAATTTTGCAAGGGGATCTGGAGTCACGGATTTGAGGAAACGGAGATTCAGAGACATTCATCAAGATCCAGAGGAGCAAAGAAGGCCACGTAGCAAAAATCTCCACCACATCTCACTAGTCGGCGGCGGAACCGCGGCTCAATTAGGGAATTAGGGTTTTCAAATTCTCTGGTATCTTTCTCAACTCCTTCTCTCTCCTCTGAAATCCAATAAAATATTTTTTCTGCAGGATTCTTTGCAAAATATCGCCGCTCAAAAATCTTTTTGTAAGTTTTGTAATTGGTTTGTTTGTGCATATTTTAATACGGACATTAAGGGGCAAAGACCAAATTCAGATTAGGTGGGGATTTCATCACCCTTCCTAGGCCCCACAAATCACAAAACGAGCATCCGCATCACCCTACATTAATTAAAAAAAATCTAGACCAAGACTCTAAGGACTGTCACGCTCAATAAGGACAGAGGAAGGTCGTGGGTAATGTATCGCTTATCCGTATTTCTTTTGTGGTGCCTAGGCAAGTGTGTCTAGGTAAGTGGTTACTTAATTAGGCCCGCTATTTTTGGTGATTCGTATAGCGGATACCTCCCACTTACCCGGTACTTACCTGGCCACAAGAGCGATAAAAAGGTGGTGGAGGATTAATCATGCGGCTTGTCCTTTGGAAGTGTAGGAGCAGTCTAGAGACTTGACCTAGGTAACCTTAGTTCTAGGGTTGATTATGCATTTTTGTGTGATTTGTATCACGTCCGACACTTTTTAAAACAAACCAATTTTAAATCACTCACATGCTGCCACTTGCGCTAAACCCGCTTAGTGCATGCTCGGCTGGACACGGGATTCTAGTGCCCGTCTTGTCCGCGTTCCTGCTATCGACTCCGAAGTCGGTACTTCTTCATTTTCTTTTTCCCCTCCACCCACCACATCGACCGAGATGGACGGTTCTCCATCAGATTATAACACTGCCCTGCCACCACCCGTCGGTATGCAGAATCCACCGTGCATTTCTCTCCAAGAGAGATGCTATCCTATACGCGGTCCCCTTCCTACCTCTTTATCTATTCCACCAGCCAATGGAAATAATTTCGAAATTAAACCCTACTTTATCAACCTGTTACCCAAATTTCACGGACTCGAGTCTGAACACACATACGTTTTTATCACTAAATTTGAAAACGTATGCGCAATGATGGGTACATCACAACTGTCTGTGGATGCTATGCGCTTGCGTCTTCTCCCTTTCACTTTGTGCGATTTAGCCGAAAAATGGATTTATAACACAGCCACACACTCCATTACCAATTGGGACGGATTCGTGATAGCATTCCTTAAGAAATTTTACCCCAATCATAAGACCGCCCGTGTTCGGAGCGAAATCAACCAGTTTACCCAGTTCCTAATGAACCATTTTGGAAGTGGTTTGAACGATTTAAGGATCGGCTTGTCCAATGTCCTCATCATGGAATACATAGATGGGATCTGTGCCGAATTATATATGAAGGCATCAATCCAACGACAAAGCAGATGCTTGAAACCATGTGTCAATGCAATTTCATGTCCAAAGACGATGGTGAAGCCTGGAAATATCTGGAAGATCTCGCTGAAAACACTTTGCAGTGGGAAAGCGTTAGACCACCTTCATCTAGGGGAGGCATCTATCAGCTCGATGTTTCCATCGCAGTAAAAGCCGAAATGACAGCGATGCAAAAGAAACTCGACACTATAGAGAACAAATTCTCATCAGTCTCCCTAAACCAGGTAACGCTCACCAAGACCGTGTGTGGTTG
The DNA here is from genome assembly GCA_030015575.1 of Agapanthus africanus. Classification (NCBI taxonomy): domain Eukaryota; kingdom Viridiplantae; phylum Streptophyta; class Magnoliopsida; order Asparagales; family Amaryllidaceae; genus Agapanthus; species Agapanthus africanus. Next base: position 275,438,832 of record JASDDO010000019.1, on the reverse strand, counting down.
CTGTTCCGATCCATCTCATTTGACGGAAGGATGTCCTTTAAATTCTTTGTTTCAAGGTCACGAGCAAACTAATGCTGCTCTTCAGCAACGACCTAGAAACGATCATTATTCTTCCTCATACAATCAAGGATGGAGGAATCATCTTAATTTTGCTTCGAACCAAAACCAAACTAACCAAAATCAAAACCAGTTCCAAAGCAATTATCAAAGACCTCCTCCACAGCAACAACAACAACCACCACAAAGCTAGCACCCCTTTCAATCACAACCTTTTCAGAATCTGGCCAATAATTATTTCCAAACGGCCGGTACCGAAAACTCATCTGCGCTAGAACGAAGTGTGGATATGTTTATTAAACATTCCATGCAGTCGACGGATGAAATCAAGTCTTCTTTCCAAACTTTAACACAGACCACCAACTCCCACGGTGAAAGTATAAAATCAATAGAAGCACAACTTGCACAAATAAATGCCGCGATGAGTGCGAGAGAAAAAGGAAAACTTCTATCTCAACCCCTACCGAATCCTGGCCACTCACAAAATCATAATGTGAGTGCCGTTACCATGTTGAGATCTGGAAGAGTGCTGGTTAACTACGTGGGTGAACATATTGATGACGTTGGGGATATTAATGATACCCCGGCTTCTACTTCTTCCCCTAATTCGTCTAGTCTTCCACCTACTTCCGAACCTATTCTCCGTTTCCCACTAGGTTTGAACCCTCAGCCCACTTCCTCAAGTCTATCTAAAACGATCCACACTCTAATTCTGGGATCGATTCCATCCCCACAAACTTCTCCAGATATGTTGGACCCAACACTTATTAATAAAGCTCCTTTTCCAAACAGATTGAGGGCCAACAAACCTAATGCACAAATGGAGAAAATTGTGGAAATGTTTATGCAAGTTAACATAAATATCCCTCTCCTAGATGCTATTCAACAAGTTCTTTCCTATGCGAGAATGCTTAAGGACTTGTGCACTAGGAAGAGAAAAACTCAAGTGCTTAAAAATGTGTTCTTAATGAGTAATGTAAGTGCGGGTTTTACCCAGCAATTGCCTAAGAAACATAAGGACCTCGGCTATCCTACAATATCTATTTCTATTAGGGGTAAAAATATCAATCGTGCTCTACTCGACCTTGGCGCTATTGTTAACTTGCTCCTGTATTCTGTCTATGAGCAGTTAGGTATTGGACAGTTAAAACCTGCCCACTGCACTCTCCAGATGGCAGATCGATCTATCACCCAACCTAAGGATGAGCTAGAGGACGTGTTGATCAAAGCCGGGGAATTCATATTCCCTGTGGATTTTATAGTTTTGGATACACAGCCTGTGGCGAACCCACGGAATCAAATCCTGGTGATACTCGGTCGACCTTTCTTAGCTACTTCCAACGCTGTCATTAATTGTCGTAACCGTTCTATGAACTTATCCTTCGGGAAGATGAAAATTAAGTTTAATATTTACAAGCTAGGAAGTCAACCATCTGAACCTTCTGCTCATTTAATCGATATCTGTTCGGTCAACGAGATAGCTCCCGATAGCTGCGAAATTGAGAAACTTTGCTATAATGATCTCGACGACACTAGTGCATCAGTGTTTGATCTAGCAAATTATTATAGTGAGGATACTTTCGACGAGTCCACCCCCGAGTTCGAATCTTTTGACTCGTCGCAAAAGTCAGTAGCGCTTTCCGAGTCAATATCCTATGCAAGTTATGAACCTCTTGGGGAGTCCGAATATCATTCCCTTACCCCTCCTTCTATCGTCTCATCGTCGACTCTAGATCTCAAACCGCTACCTTCTCATCTTAAATATGCATATTTATATGAGAATGAGTCTTTACCTGTAATAATATCCGCTTCTCTAGCTTTAGAGCAAGAAAACGATCTTTTGACGGTATTGAGATCGAATCGGCAAGCATTTGGTTGGACAATGGCTGATATCAAAGGGATTAGTCCCTTAATTGTTGAACATTATATACATTTAATGGATGAGGCCAAACCAACTCGAGACCCACAAAGACGGTTAAACCCCATCATGAAAGAGGCGGTAAAGAAAGAAATTGTCAAGTGCTTAGATTGTGGTATAATTTTCCCAATATCTGATAGCCAATGGGTAAGTCCTATTCATGTAGTCCTTAAAAAGTCTGGCATCATGGTCATAACCAATGAGGCTAATGAGTTAATCCAAACACGCACTCAAACGGGGTGGCGCGTATGTATTGATTATAGGAAACTCAATGCCGCAACGAGGAAAGATCACTTCCCTCTACCTTTCATTGACCAGATGTTGGAGCGATTAGCTGGACATGAATACTATTGTTTCTTGGACGGATACTCTGGCTATAACCAGGTCCCCATCGCCGAAAAGGATCAAGATAAAACAACATTTACTTGTCCTTTAGGTACGTTTGCTTATAGATGCATGCCCTTTGGGTTATGCAACGCTCCCTGTTCTCCGCCGAAAAGACCGGGAAAGACTGACGTCTTGCTTGAATTTGGGGACAGATGCTATTTGGTTTTATCCGTCCACTTCTCCGAAGATGCCAAGTTGATTTATGACACCGTATATTGGAGGTTTAGACAGATGTGGCCGTTGTAGCAGACTTCGTCAGATTCCCCCTCGTTTGAGGGGTTTTTGATTGTGGGGACGCTTTTCCCTGCAGGCGCAAACTCCTGCAGTTAATTACGCTACCACATCGCGGTAACCACTTTCTCCTTCTCCAGATGGTCACTTCGTGTCGTGTGTGTTTGTTTTATTTTTGGTTGCCCGTGGATTGTATACGGAGACTAATTTATGTTGTCACCAATAGGGCGTGGATTAGTCCAAATCCGTATTTTCTTAGATTTGGGTTTTGGTTTGGGTTTAAGGATCGTTAATCTCATTTGAGACTAAGATCAACTTAAACATTTGTTAAGGATACGTTAGTCTAATTTTAGACTAAGATCAACTTAACAATTTGTTAAGAACACGTTAGTCTAATTTTAGACTAAGATCAACTTAACGGGATCATTTAGATCCAACAAAAGAGCATTTAGGCTCTATTGTTTTAGTTTAGGGACATTGCGGTCCAGTTTAAAGACGTCATGGTCTATAAGGTTTAAAGACGTCATAGTCTATGAGTTTAAGGACCCCACAGTCTATGGTAGTTTAGAGACATCATAATCTGTAAAGTTTAAGGACATCATAGTCCATGAGTTTAAGGACCCCACAGTCCGTGTAATGTCTGGTTGTCGGGACCCGTCACCTCTCTGAAGACGTTGAAGGATTACAATGACAAATATCAAAGGAGTGAAGAGATGTACCCTTGAACCAATATTGGTTGGGAGATCTGTAGTCCAATTTGGGACTAAAATCAAAGATTTATGAGCATATGAGCTCAATTAATCTGAATCAGGGATCAATGGCCAACTTGGGCTCGGCCCACTCAGTTAAAATGTTGAACATTTAGCAATGCTGAGCATTGGTTTGGGTTCTGAAAACTTTTTGTCTTTTATTGAGTGTTGAGCACTCATTATAGCTCTGGGGCTTTGTCATTTAAAGAACAATTTATGTTCTCTCAGCGCACACATGAGGAGCATGTGGCGCGCTTGGCGCTGAGCGCCAGACAATGAGCACAGAGCGCTTATGTTAAATAGCGCACATGTGAGGAGCATGTGGCGCGCTTGGCGCTGTGCGCCAGACAATGAGCGTAGAGCTCTTCTGTTAAGTAGTGCACACGTGAGGAGCATGTGGTGCGCTGGGCGCTGGGCGACAGACTTGGAGCGCTGAGGGCTTCTGTGAAATAGCGCACACATGAGGAGCACGTGGCGCGCTTGGCGCAGTGCGCCAGACAATGAGCGCGGAGCGCTTCTTTAAATTTATAGCGCTAAGGCTCTGCAGTGCTGTGCGCTAGATTTAGAGCGTTGAAGCGCTTCGTTTAATTGGAGCGTTAGGGCTCTTTTTAGGCAATTCTGCTCTCTGAGAATTAAATTCTCTCTTATAAGAGACTTTGTCTCGTGGATCTAAGAACAAAGTTCTTATTTTTATAGGAGATGTTTCAATCTCCTATGTTTTTGATGAAAGGCTTTGCCTTTATGGATCTGTGATCCTAAGAGAATTGAATTATTCTCCCCCGCCCTTTTTTATAATGAGATATTATGATCTCTTTTGTGAAAGACAATTTGTCTTAAAGATCTATGATCTAATATAAGAACTATGTTCTTTTTCTGATGAGATGCTTTGATCTCTTTATTTTACCTTGAAGAAATTCTTCTTCTGCTGAGAGCTTGCTCTTCTCTCTGAAATTTCTCAAAGTTTATGGGGGGTTGCTCTATATGAGACTTGAAGTCTTGGGTCCTTTATATAGGGGAGGCTGATTTGTTGAATCAGTTAAGGAAATCTTTCCTCTGATTGATTTGGGAATGTTTCATACTGTTGGATTTTTAATCTAAAGGCTTCTATTTTACAGAAGGCAATCTTCTTGTTTTTAATAAGATTGGGAAAATATTTTCCCATACAGAACTTATTTTGTATCTTGGTGATTTTTTAATTACCATTGGATCTTTGATCTAAGGGTGGAGGAACATTTAGTTCCAGCGCTAGCGCTCTCGTGCTTTGCACGTGAGCGCTGCACCAGAGTCTTTGACTCTTGGTGCTAGCGCACTTAGCGCTAGCGCTCTCGTGCTTTACACGTGAGCGCTGCCTCAGAGTCTTTGACTCTTAGCGCTGGCGCACTTGGCGCGAGCGCTCTCGTGCTTTGCACGTGAGCGCTGCCTCAGAGTGTTTGACTCTTAGCGCTGGCGCACCTGGCGCTCGTGCTTTGCACGTGAGCGCTGCCTCAAAATCTTTGACTCTTAGCGCTGACGCTCAGCGCTCTCGTGCTTTGCATGTGAGGCACTGCCTCATTACTGAAGGTGTCTTTTCACCTTCCTTCTCCACTTTTCCTGAGTCAAGCTTCTCTTTCCCAGAGCTTTGGAAATAGTTCCACCATGCACAGCATTTTCTGTGTCTAGACTTAAATGTCTCCCTTCATAATCTCAAGCAATGCTTCTTTTCTCTCTCATTTTCAGAGAATCATTTTAACAGAGAAGAGCTATGGCTTGTAATCGCCCACATGATCGCCGTCAGCCATGTTTTGTTGCGTGCTTGGTGAACCCTACTCTTACGGATGACCAATGTGACACGGTGTTGCATGAGCTCTTGACTCGTATAGGATCTACTCTTCCCCATCGGTTCCATTTGGCTCCGAATGGTTTTCTTGTCTGTGATCAATGATATTCCCCTTCCTCCGGCGGAGATGATTCCGGTAATGCTCGACGCCGCGGAAGACAAGATCGAGTGCTCCCACGAGGCACTTTTGATCACTACAGCTCTGAGGGATCACTCTGTTCGGCTGCTAAGCCAGATACGGGCTCAGCGGATCGTCATGTCTGCCTTTGCTGATGGGTGCGGTGCTGATCGATGGTTAGCTACTCCTCATGAAAATAGCCGCTTTGTCATGGTGGAGAAGGTAGAGAGGGAGTTAGATAATTTTATCCATGGTTTTGTGAATCACTGTACTTTCGATCCCATGTGTGGTGATCTATTTCCTGTAGAATAAAATGTTCAATTAAATGCTTTGTTTTTGTCGTTGAACACCTGTTTTTTCTCTGATGTGTGCATGTGCGCATATGAATGAGCCTGGTTTCACACATATCTGTAAACGAAACTTAAGCCGGCATAAACAGGAACTAATAGCTCTTGGCCAAAGATTTTGGCGGGAACAAATGCCCCCCACTACTTTGCCCACGTAAGTATATACGTGGGTGAAGTAGTGTAGAGTAATTCATAGCGTATGACCAATTTCGGGTTGGTATATAATTTCAGAATCTTGATCTGAGAAGATAACGAGCGGACGCAAGCGTCGTCATTTATCATTGACTCAAATCTCGACTCTTAAGAGATATAGTTCCAAGCCCTCAGCTCCATAAGCCGCACCCTTCTATTTCTTTATGTCTTACTCTGGCGTGAAGTAGTTTATATGCTTATGAGTAACTTCTCCATTTCAGTGGCATGTAGCTTTGGCAAGTGTGGCCCATAGATGGTAGATAACAGTTCATCTTGAACTCTTTATAAGATAGGGATGGCTTAGGAAACAGGGTTAGGATCTGTTGCCTAAGACTTTCCAACTTTATGAGCCATGAGGGTCTCATAAAGACTTATCTCCCTACGAGTCGTGAGGATCTCATAGGTGTCTTTTCTCCTTAGGAGTCGTGAAGACTCCTAAGTGTGCTTTCTCTTGAGAGTCATAAGGATCTCACAAGAGAATTTTCCCGCTTACAAGTCGAGAGGACTCGTAAGTGGTTATTTCCTTCCTTGTCGATGTTCGGCTTCGGAGAGTGTGGCCCGTGAATAGTATGCAAGCGCCCATCTTAGACTAACTTGCAGGGCCCCACATCTTAGGAAACAGGTTTTTTAATCCCCACTGCCTAACGCTTTTCCCTACGAGTCGAGACGAATCGAGAAGTTCTCGTAAGGATGTCCTAACGTCACTGTTAACCTCTGCTCTTTACAACAGAGGTCCGTTAGGGTCTGTGGTACTAGGGTTTTGTCCGTCGTACCGTTGCGTTGGCTGATGTATTCCTCGATAGGCAATCTTGTTGTTCAAGCAGCCTTGCGACTGTCGTGTCTCTGATCCCTTCAGGGGCTGGACAAGACATCTTCAAGCAATCTTCCAGGTAGTATTACCGTTGAAAGAGCAAGGGTTAGGGATATTCCATGTCGCTTTTTACTTGAGGTTAGGCTCAGTTTGGGAGCCCCGGTGAGTCATCATCACTCCGCGCTAGTGTAGGATGATCTTCGATAGTCTTTCAGGTTTTATTTGAGTTGCCGTCAAGACCCTGAAGCTAGGGATTTTCCTTTGCTTCGTTTGCTGGCATTGCGTCTACTGTAACGAGATGAATTTCGCGGTTGTCTCTAGGTTGCATGTGAACCGTCGAGGCTTGGAACTAGGGATTTTGCCATGGCTCCATTATTTTGACCCTGGAGTCAATTGTTGACGTTGCATCTGCATCCTGCTGGACTGAGAAGGAACGCCGTGGTTGACATTGCGTCTGCTGTAACGAGACGAATGTTGAGGAGGAGCTGGGATTTTGCCGTCACTCCGCTTTGCTGATGTTACGTCTTCTGTAGCGAGACAAATGTCGAGGTGGTCTCTAGGTTGTCTGTGAACCGTCGAGATTTGTAACTAGGAACTTTGCCGTAGCTCCGCTTTGCTGATGTTGCGTCTGCTGTAACGAGACGAATGTCGAGATGATCTCTAGGTTGTCTGTGAACCGTCGAGATTTGGAACTAGGGACTTTGCCATGGCTCCGCTTTGCTGACGTTTCTTCTGCTGTAACGAGACGAATGTCGAGGTGGTCTCTAGGTTGTCTGTGAACCGTCGAGATTTGGAACTAGGGATTTTGTCGTGGCTCCACTTTGCTGATGTTGCATCTGCTGTAACGAGACGAATGTCGAGGTGGTCTCTAGGTTGTTTGTGAACCGTCGAGATTTGGAACTAGGGACTTTGTCGTGGCCCCGCTTTGCCGACGTTGCGTCTGCTGTAACAAGATGAATGTCGAGGTGATCTCTAGGTTGTCTATGAACCGTCGAGATTTGGAACTAGGGAATATGCCGTGGCTCCGCTTTGTTGATGTTGCATCTGCTATAACGAGACGAATGTCGAGGTGGTCTCTAGGTTGTCTGTGAACTGTCGAGATTTGGAACAAGGGACTTTGCCGTGGCTCCACTTTGCTGACGTTGCGTCTGCTGTAACGAGACGAATGTCGAGGTGGTCTCTAGGTTGTCTGTGAACCGTCGAGATTTGGAATTAGGGACTTTGCCGTGGCTCCGCTTTGCAGACGTTGCGTCAGCTGTAACGAAACGAATGTCGAGGTGGTCTCTAGGTTATCTGTGACCGTCGAGATTTGGAACTCGGGACTTTGCCGTTGCTCCGCTTTGCTGACGTTGTGTCTGCTATAACAAGACGAATGTCGAGGTGGTCTCTAGGTTGTCTGTGAACCGTCGAGATTTGGGACTAGGGACTTTGCCGTGGCTCCGCTTATTGACGTCTGTTCCCCTCCGAAGTGCTAGTTATATGTATGCCCTAGAGGCCATTACTATACATAGGATGTATATTGTAGTGGATGCTTGGACATATATAGGGAGGACTTTCTTGCTCGACATGATAGTATGCTATCTGGTTGATCTTTACCTTAACGTGTACACTAATTGTCTCTCTGTTACATGTTGGTAAAGCCCTTAGGATGTGTACTTGACTACCTGGACTATGATGCGAATCATACTAGTGGGGACATGGTAGTCCATAAGTACATCCTTCAAGGTCCCTAGTCGTGGGTGTATCGAGACGGGGCATCGATATACCAGAGTAGACTAGCGTATACCTTCTCGACCCATACAGATGGGCGATGGATGATCCCATATCCATTGGTGTTTGACATCAGAGATGATATACGGGTGCTCAGTGGAGACTGGGTACACTGGACGGACTCGCCGAGAACTCCCAGATGGTATTATACCTTACGTCAGATGGCAGTTCTGTGGTGACACTGGTACAGAGTAGTCTGTTGACCCGAGATCGTCATAGAGTCTTGTGTGGTTCCCACTGTGCTTTGATTTCCACCTTACCACGTCCAAGAGGGCGTGCAAAATGGTGGCTTTTGGGTACAGTCCCGAATTACATGGAGGCAATGAGCGATAGGAGGGGATTCGTCTCTCCCGGTATAGGGAGTTGATGTTGCGCTGTGTTCGATTGGCTATAACCGGAAATCCCTGGCCAGGGTTGCTGAGATTTACTGGTAAGTGTTACCTGTAGTTTCTCGAACTGTTATAGACCTCATATCGACACGACTTATAGAGCTATTGGGGTCTGACGTTTACCACCCCTAGGCGAGATATGCGACATATCAGACGACGAGACCGGACTGTACGGTAAGTGTTACTGGTTGGATTCACAGGAGTGTGAGCGGGCTTGCTCGTCGATCTTCTGATCGCTCAATACCCGGGTGGCCGTTACGTTTAGCAGACCGCTTGCGGCTTGTGGGTGTTTGATATGATCATCATCTGCTGCCGGCGTATTGACGAGTCTTTAGAGTCCTATACAGAGGTTTCCTGGCTCAAGCGAAACGAAATAGGAGCGCATATGAGATATGTGCGGGACCGAGAATAATGCGTGTATGTGATACCGTATTCTATTCTCGCGATGAATGTATCGATTGGTTGTATGCGATATAACCTAGTTATCGAATCAAGGATTGATTCGATAAGTCGATACATTGGATATTAGTCGGTTATATGCGATATGACCGGATCGTTAAATCAAGTGTTGATTTAATGATTTAATGCATAAATATATATTTGATATATTACTTTGCATAACTAGTATTGGTTCACTTAAGATGGATTTTCTCACTCGGATGTGCACATTGTATATACGATATAATTTTGTGCACTAGTTTGTATCATGTTTGATGATGCATGCAAAATTGGCTAAGTGTAAAGATTAAACCATGGTTGTGTAATGGTTAGGGTTTTGTTTTTACTTATTCATTTATTTATTTATCTATTCTTTTTGAGAAATGGATAAAAGAAAAGCAAAATGGTTTCTTTCTTTGTTTTTCTTTCATGAAGCTTGTTGAAGCTTCATGAAGCTTTGACCAAGTGACCATTTTGTCTTCTTCTTTTAACCCTAACCATTCACATAACCTTAGTTAATTCTCTACACTTGACCATGGTTAAATATATGATAAGTATTATTTTCTTTTCACTTATCATAGGATTATCTTTATCTTCTTCTTCTTCTTCACTTGAAGAAAACCTTGCTTCATCAATGGTAACTTAATGTAAAGAGTGAGAAATCCAATTCTAAAGTGAACCCACCTCCTATTTCTTCATCCTCTACCTCTTGCCAAGTAGTATAGGGTGTTTTCTTCACAAGTTTCATGACTTGGTGAAGTGGGAGCTTGATCTTGTGATGCCTCGACGTAGATCATCTTCGGCATCGAAGTCGACGACCTAGCCCGCCCATTTTTCTTATGAAGCCGACGCTAGAGCCCGGGATTCGATATGGTCAGCGAGGAGACTTCATTGCGGAGCTATGGAGGTGGAGGACCGGATCTACAAAGGTTGTATTTCCGTTCTTTTAGTTAAGTTGTTAACTAGTTGCATCTTTCGCCTAAAATTCTAGTTAACGATCCGTATTAAGGTTTCTCGGCACTTGTAAAAATTGAAATTGGCATGGTTGATGCCTTGTGAGACCTCATTAGTGTGCCCAGAAACCCTACAGTGGTATCAGAGCCTAGCTAGAGCCTTAGGCGATGCGTAGCCGGAGTTAGAAGTCCGATCGAACCGAAACCCGAACTCCAAAAATGCTCTCTGGATTTTTTTCAAAAACTGGGTTTTTTCCAAATTAAAAATGCTTAAAAAATTCAGCAGGAAATTCTAAGAATTATGGTGCAAAAATTACCTAATGATGTCTCTAAAGCGCGGCGGAACCGCGGCATTAGCATGCTAATGCGGCGGTTCCGCACCCATTTAGTCTCTTCAGTCAACCAATTTTGCACAGTAACTTCTTTATTTGGATGCTGAGTTTTATTGGAATTTTTAATATTAACTCAAGAGTTGAGTTTTCTGGGTTGTATTGGGAGTTCGTAAATTCGATCGGATTATCAAACTTTGTCTATGTGGCTTTCCGGATATTTTAGAATATGTTAAAAAGTTCGACCGGATATAAATACCCACCTTTTCCCCTGTCGGGAAATTTCCAAGTGTTGGATCTTTCCGTAGTTTAATAACGTTCTAAGTAGTGCAAGTAACGCGATGGTCCCTCTAGAAGACAACAAACCTTAACTCGATTATGTGACCGTCTTGAACTGCCCTTTGAACCTTAGGGTTTGGGGCAGTACGGTGTGCCACATGTGAGGCGTTGGCTTGACCCTTCTACGGCTGGACCGTTGGTACTGAGGCACGAACTGAATGTTTTTAGACTTATTTCATGCGTTGAGCTGTTTCGGGAAAACTTGGGTGTTCGATTGTTCGATCGGAAAGTTTAACATTTTCTATTTATCTGGAATGTGATACAATACTTGGAATCCACAAGTAGTTATGAGATAACTGAATGAATGTTATAAACATAGCAGTTTAGTCGCACTTGATCGGTTGCCACGGAATTTTGATGTGATCAAAAGTCCGTCGCAATCACGTAGCGTACGCGGATAATCTCCGGGTAAACTTAATAGACAGCCTCACTCCATAGCCCCGACCAAGTGACTGTAGGAGAACCCCGTCACCGAAAGCATCCGTTCGGGTGCTCGCGGTAGCGGTGTTCCGCCTTGGTGCACTTCGTCGACGGCATCGGGGGTGCGACCGTCTACTGAAGTTTGCGACGAGCATTCGATCAGGATGTCGGGAATCTTGTTGAATTACCCGACTTGATATTGAAAAGAGTTTTTGATAATGAGACTGAAATGCGGGGTTTATAATTGTTAGGCATGCGATGTCTAAGGAATTCATTTGATTAGGCATGTGATGTCTAAGGAGGTTGCGGATTCCAACTGTTGTAGTTTTACACTTTCTTTTCTGTGACCGTAAGTGTAATATGTGATATCGCCGGTTTCGTTGCTATATGTCAACGACAATTGGGATGCGCATATTTACTTACGTTGATGACATGTGATGTTATGTGTTGCTGGATATGTTATATTGGATCGTCGTGTTTGAATAGCCGGGGGGTTTTATGTGAGATGAGTGTTTTTCATTTTCATTCATGTAAAAAACTTGTATGTAATATTCATTTATTGGGGCACTTCCAGGTTGCGGAAGATGTCACCCTTTGTATATTATTTACTTTTCCGCACTAGGTTAGACCCAAGGAGGGGAGCACAAGTAACCGGGTTCTAGGGTCCAGTGGGAGACCAACTCGAGGAGTCGAGTCCGGGTCTCCTAACTCTAGAATTGGTAGGGTTACTTGCCGCTCTCGTAGGGGTCTAGAGGTGTGGGTTTGGCTATTCATCGCGACCGTGGAATCCGTGTTTTATACTGGCTCGTATTGAAAACACGGACGTCCTAGTATATCCAATATTTCATATGTTTCTTCTGCTGCGATATCTGTGATGTGATCATGTGATGTTCTGTGATGGATACTGTATATAGTATATATGATATATTATATAGACGTTACTTATGTTTTACACCCGCGCTAGCCCTGCCCCGCTCTGCTGTTAGTTACCTAACCTAACGGTGCACGAGGGGACATCGAGGCGAATGCGGATGGCATAAGTGTACGTCGTATTTATCTGTGATGTTTAGGTACTTAAATGATGGGACTTCATTAATGTGATTAATGAAAGAAAAGAAACCTAAAGATGTTGTAGAATCGAATTTCAAAATAAAAAAAAGGGGTAGCTACAGTTCTTGCTTTGCACAGTGGTATATATGATATATCCTGCACCTTATTCGATAAGGAAAGGACCGAGATCCCTTCACCGGGAGTGACTCCTTTAGCAATAACTGGCAGATGCTACACACTCGGTTTGTCTTTTGATTGCTTTTAAGAGTTTTTGCTTTGCACAGTGATATATATGATATATCCCGCACCTTATTCGATGAGGAAAGGGCCGACGATCCCTTCACCGGGAGTGACCCCTTTAGCAAAACTAGAAAAGCCTCGAAAACACTCCATTTTTAAAATCATTTGATTCTACAATATAAAGTTCATTACGCAAAAGGTTTTCTTAAAAACCTGTCGTAGCCCTCCGTCATTTCAGATAAGTAATAGTTAGTATTCGTGCTGCGTTTGTTGACTCAGTCAAGGCGTAGTGTGCGGTAGCTGATTAGTGCTTATCTGCAAAGCATATGATGCGATTGGATTAGGGTAGTCGTGCGGCCTTGTTGACTCAGTCAAGGGTCGTGCGGGTGGGTTTAATTCAATCGAGAAATGACGGGTTGAACTTTACTTGTGGTCTATAGTTTGTTGACTCAGTCAAGGTCATAAATCGCATGGGGCAAAATTATCGGGAATTTCAAGTGTTGAAATTTGCAATGAGATTGCATACCTTCTATGAGATAGTTGGATCCCGATACCCGCTGCGAGTAAGAGTTACTCCTGGGAGAGTTTTACACATTACAATTAGCCGATCAAGTAGGTGTCTAGAAAGGTGTCAACGGGGTTACGCCTCTGGGAAAACGAGGTTTACTGTAATTAGGTTCGTGCGAAAGCACGGGGGACCTCCCTCAAAGTACCGACACTGGCCTGGCTGAAAGATTGGCGAACTTGTAGTGTGTAATTAATCCCGGCTAGTCTTTCCTTTTAGGGTTTGAAGGAAGATTTGATGAAAACAGTGGGAGCCATCCTGATTAGATAAAATAATAACCAATCTATTCTTGCAAGAGCGCACGCTGAGTGTTTTCTTCTCTCTCTCTCCAGGTAGCGACCATATCACGCCTTAATCAAGATAATAATACGGAATATTGACCGAACCCGCTTGTTATACTGAGCTGGGGAACGTTGGTCCCGCTCCAACTTATAAATTGTTATAAGACAGAGCAGGAAATTGGGGAATACCAGAATTCCCGTGCCGCCCAAACGAAGAGAGTACATGCTGATGCATCATCTTCGGGTGTGTTCATTATATAGAACCGTTTCTCAGTATCCTCCGCATCCTGGGTATATGATACAGGATCAGGATCCCAGATATGTAATCTGTTACATAGGGCTACAAAAGGGTAGAAAACTGAGAACGGGTGATAGGTTTCATGAGACAGAAAACGGGGCAAGTGTTGCAGCCAAGTCTGTTGGTCACTGTCACCCTGTATTACCAATACATTGATTCTGAACGAATGTTATTAGATACCGAACCTGATATACAAAATCATATCAGTCTCTTTATTAGTAAAGAAATGATAAAATTTTGTATTGTTGGATAATGTTTTGAACATTTCCTATATCAAAAGTTGATCGGTTCAGGCACGTTATCTAAAAGCATTGATGTTCTAAATCAAACTACAGTTCTTAGTATACGGAACACACACAAGAGGAAGAGTTCAGAAATGAACAAATCCTTCTTGAGGTATTGTAGACTAGGTCATATCAATGCGACCCGACTAGCTGAAGTTACTTGTAGATGCATATTTAAATCAGTTTGAAGTTACATCTTGTGAAACTTGCCAGTCATGTCACAAAGATATAATGACACCAGCTCTGTTTATTGGAAACAGAGAAAGAGTTAGTGAACTCTTGGGATGATACATGTTGATGTATGTAGGTCCCCTGTCTACACATGCCAAGACCGGTTCTATATACTTCATTACGTTCTCTGATGATCTCTTAAGATTCAGACATATGTTCCTGTTGAAACACAAGTCAGAACCTTTTGAGGTATTCACAGAATATAAGAGAGAAGTAGAGAACCAATAAGGGTATAAGTATTATGTCCTTTGATGTGATCAGGGAGGAGAATACTTAAGCACGGAAATCCTGGACTATTCTAAAGGAGAATGAGATTCTCTCTCAGCATTACTCCTCCGTATACACCATAGCACGATGGTATATCGGGGCGAAGCAATCACACCCTATATGATAAGGTGTGCTCTATGATGAGTACTACTGAGTTGCCTATTTCCTTTTGGGAGTTATGCGCTTGAGAAGCTGCATCCCTATTGAATAGGGTTCCAATCAAATCAGTTGCCTACCATTTCATATGTGATATGGTAAGGGAAGAGCCCATGTCTTAAGCTAGTTAAGATTAAGGGTTGTCCGGCCTATGTCTAAAAGCAAAATTCGGACAAGCTCGAGGCAAGGTCTGTAACGTAGAACTGGAAATGTTCCAGCTATACAAACTGCAGCTGATGATTTGAAAGAACCAAATGATTCAATAGTTACCAACGAACCTCAGCCTCTCCGCCGATCTAGTAGGGTTCCACACCCACCTGAGAGATACTTCTGTTTCTCTATGACAGTGGGAGCGAGGATTGCATCATGAGATGATGACCCAACTAGTTTCGAGCTGGCCATCAGGAGTGGGACTCTGTAAGAATGGCTGGATGCTTAGCGATCTGAGATGGAATCCTTATACACCAACAAAGTATAGACTTTGGTTGCTATATCTGAAGGGTTAAATCCCCATCAGGAGCAAGTAAATCTTGAGAAGATTACCTGGTGTAGATGGAAAGGTTGAGACTTTCAAAGCTAGACTTGGTAAAGGTTTTCGTCATCGACCAGGCGTGGATAATGATGAAACCTTTTCTAACGAGCTATGCTTAAGTCCATCCAGATCCTACTTGCCACGGCTACATACCATGACTACGATATCTGGCGGTTGGGTGTCATGACTGCTTTTCTAAAATGATGTTTTAGAAGAGAGCGTCTGTAAGTACACAGCCAGAGGGCTTCGTAAACAGTGGGAGCAGCGGAAACGTGTACAAGATGCTTTATAGGATAAAGCAGGCATCGCTGAGTTGGAACATCTGTTTTGATGTAGTAGTCAAATAGTTTGACTTCATCAAAATGGTAGATGAACCTTGTATATACAAAAAGGTAGTAGGGAGTATGGTGGTGATCCTCGTAAAGTACGTGGATGTCATGCTCTTGATAAGAAAGGAGTTTCCTATGCTACGCTCGGTCAATCTCCGTTTATCACAAGGATTCTCCATATAGGATCAAAGTGATATCTCCTAAATCCTGGGTTTTGGATCTATGAGATAGATCTAAATGGATGTTAGGATACTCACTAGTTGTAGTGAGATGGTATCAATCGATCCTGGGGAGAATCACTGGAAGTGTTCCAGGATGATAAAGACGACTGAATGTCAGTCACAGGCATTGTCTTTACCCTCAGTAAAGGGACGGTATGTTGGAAGAGTTCCAAGCTAGATACCGTGGCATACAAGACGATAAAGGCAGGATACATCGCTACTTAAGATGCTACCAAAGAGGCAGTCTGGATGTATATTGGTTCATGAGATGAACTTTATTCCTCCCATTGTGTGACAATGGAGTTGTGGCTTATGCCAAGGAACGCCGGTCCCATCAGTGATCCAGACATATTCTAAGGCAGTGTCACCTGATCATGGAGATGGTTGATCTCCAGGGTGATCGAGGTTAGGAGAGCAGACTCAGAGGATAACACGGCGGATCCACCCACGAAGGACTATTCCCAGAGAGAGACTTTTAGGGGATGGTTGAGTATGAGATACAACAACCACTGCTATTAGATGGCCCTAGTGCAAGTGGGAGATTGTTAGTTATATGTATGCCCTAGAGGCCATTACTATACATAGGATGTATATTGTAGTGGATGCTTGGACATATATAGGGAGGACTTTCTTGCTCGACATGATAGTATGCTATCTGGTTGATCTTTACCTTAACGTGTACACTAATTGTCTCTCTGTTACATGTTGGTAAACCCCTTAGGATGTGTACTTGACTACCTGGACTATGATGCGGATCATACTAGTGGGGACATGGTAGTCCATAAGTACATCCTTCAAGGTCCCTAGTCGTGGGTGTATCGAGACGGGGCATCGATATACCAGAGTAGACTAGCGTATACCTTCTCGACCCATACAGATGGGCGATGGATGATCCCATATCCATTAGTGTTTGACATCAGAGATGATATACGGGTGCTCAGTGGAGACTGGGTACACTGGACGGACTCGCCGAGAACTCCCAGATGGTATTATACCTTACGTCAGATGGCAGTTCTCTGGTGACACTGGTACAGAGTAGTCTGTTGATCCGAGATCGTCATAGAGTCTTGTGTGGTTCCCACTGTGCTTTGATTTCCACCTTACCATGTCCAAGAGGGCGTGCAAAACGGTGGCTTTTGGGTACAGTCCCGAATCACATGGAGGAAATGAGCGATAGGAAGGGATTCGTCTCTCCCGGTATAGGGAGTTGATGTTGCGCTGTGTTCGATTGGCTATAACCGGAAATCCCTGGCCAGGGTTGCTGAGATTTACTGGTAAGTGTTACCTGTAGTTTCTCGAACTGTTATAGACCTCATATCGACACGACATATCGAGCTATTGGGGTCTGACGTTTACCACCCTTAGGCGAGATATGCGACATATCAGACGACGAGACCGGACTGTACGGTAAGTGTTACTGGTTGGATTCACAGGAGTGTGAGCGGGCTTGCTCGTCGATCTTCTGATCGCTCAATACCCGGGTGGCCGTTACGTTTAGCAGACCGCTTGCGGCTTGTGGGTGTTTGATATGATCATCATCTGCTGCCGGCGTATTGACGAGTCTTTAGAGTCCTACACAGAGGTTTCCTGGCTCAAGCGAAACGAAATAGGAGCGCATATGAGATATGTGCGGGACCGAGAATAATGCGTGTATGTGATACCGTATTCTATTCTCGCGATGAATGTATCGATTGATTGTATGCGATATAACCTAGTTATCGAATCAAGGATTGATTCGATAAGTCGATACATTGGATATTAGTCGGTTATATGCGATATGACCGGATCGTTAAATCAAGTGTTGATTTAATGATTTAATGCATAAATATATATTTGATATATTACTTTGCATTAACTAGTATTGGTTCACTTAAGATGGATTTTCTCACTCGGATGTGCACATTGTATATACGATATAATTTTGTGCACTAGTTTGTATCATGTTTGATGATGCATGCAAAATTGGCTGAGTGTAAAGATTAAATCATGGTTGTGTAATGGTTAGGGTTTTGTTTTTACTTATTCATTTATTTATTTATCTATTCTTTTTGAGAAATGGATAAAAGAAAAGCAAAATGGTTTCTTTCTTTGTTTTTCTTTCATGAAGCTTGTTGAAGCTTCATGAAGCTTTGACCAAGTGACCATTTTGTCTTCTTCTTTTAACCCTAACCATTCACATAACCTTAGTTAATTCTCTACACTTGACCATGGTTAAATATATGATAAGTATTATTTTCTTTTCACTTATCATAGGATTATCTTTATCTTCTTCTTCTTCTTCACTTGAAGAAAACCTTGCTTCATCAATGGTAACTTGATGTAAAGAGTGAGAAATCCAATTCTAAAGTGAACCCACCTCCTATTTCTTCATCCTCTACCTCTTGCCAAGTAGTATAGGGTGTTTTCTTCACAAGTTTCATGACTTGGTGAAGTGGGAGCTTGATCTTGTGATGCCTCGACGTAGATCATCTTCGGCATCGAAGTCGACGACCTAGCCCGCCCATTTTTCCGATGAAGCCGACGCTAGAGCCCGGGATTCGATTTGGTCAGCGAGGAGACTTCATTGCGGAGCTATGGAGGTGGAGGACCGGATCTACAAAAGTTGTATTTCCGTTCTTTTAGTTAAGTTGTTAACTAGTTGCATCTTTCGCCTAAAATTCTAGTTAACGATCCGTATTAGGGTTTCTCGGCACTTGTAAAAATTGAAATTGGCATGGTTGATGCCTTGTGAGACCTCATTAGTGTGCCCAGGAACCCTACACGAAGGACGCGCAAGACAGACGTCTTGCCTGAAATTCGGGGCAGATGCTAATAGGTTTTATCCGTCTACCTCTCCGAAGATGCCAAGTTGATTTATGGCACCGTGTACCGAAGGTTTAAACGGATGCGGCCGATATAGCAAACTTCGTCAGATTCCCCTTCGTTCGAGGGATTTTTGATTGTGGGGACGCTCTTCCCTGCAGGCGCAAGCCCCTGCAGTTAATTATGCTACCACATCGCGGTAACAACTTTCTCCTTCTCCAGCTAGTCACTTCGTGTCATTGGTGTTTGTTTTGTTTATGGTTGCCCGTGGATTGTATACGGAGACTAATTTATGTTGCTGCCCGTAGGGCGTGGATTAGTCCAAATCCGTATTTTCTTAGATTTGGGTTTGGGGTTTTGGTTTAAGGATACGTTAGTCTCATTTTTGGACTAAGATCGACTTAAACATTGGTTAAGGATACGTTAGTCCAATTTAAGACTAAGATGGACTTAACGGGATCGTTTAGATCCAACAAGAGAGCATTTGGACTCTATTGTTTAGTTTAGAGATATTGCGGTCGATTGCCAGTTTAGGGACATGGTGGTCCATGGAATGTATGGCCGTCGGGACTCGTCACCTCTCTGAAAACGTTGAAGGATTACAACGACAAATATCAGAGGAGCTCAGAGATGTACCCTTGAACCGGGTGTAAATTGATTTGAGAGAGTAGCTGTGCTCAGTTCAATTTAATTTGAGGACTTACGGCCAGAATTAGGTTAAGTCCATTTGAAAATGTTTAACATTTTATTCATGATTGGCCTGTTTAGGCCTTTGCTTAGGCTCTGCCCTTTTTTATAATAATGCACAGCATTAGCCTTTTTAATTAAATGCACAGGATTTAGATTAGGCCTGTTAGGCCTTTTAATTGGGCTCTGCTCTTTTTAATAATGCATAGCATTTGTTTTGGTCTGTTAAACCTTTTAATTGGGCTCTGCCCCTTTTTAATAATGCAGAGAATTTAATGTTCTGACAGTGCGCCACGTGGCTTGTCAGGCGCTTTGCGCCAATTAATGAGCGCAAGACGCCAGCGCATGTGGAGGTGACACGTGTCACGCTCTGGTGAGCGCAAGTCTGTTAGCGCAGTACGCTGCACCAATCGCTGCGCCAGTGCGCTACTGACACGTGGTGCGCTCTGGTGCAATGCGCCAATCAAAGAGCGCAGTGCTCTGTTTTAGAAGCGCAAGGCGTAGATTGACACGTAGCGCTCTCTGGTGACTTACGTCAATCCAAGGAGCGCAACAGCGCAAATCAAGAGTGCAAGGCACTGTACAGTAGCGCAGAGCGCATCTTGATCAAATTTAGATCAAGGAAACAAGTTTTTCTTGTTCCAAAGAGGTTCTACCTCAAATTTCAAGAACCAGTGGTTCATCAAAAGGCAATGCCTTTATATAGATCGAAAGATCTAATAAAGAAGTAAATTAATTCTTTTTTATTATTTTTTATTGAAGATCTTGATCTTGTTCTTAGATCTTTGATCTTTTTAGAAGAAATTCTTCTTTTTTCTAAAGGTTTACCTTTTTTCTCTTCGAGTTCTTCTCAAAATTTTAGAGGAGTTCTGTATGATATGAGACTTGGAGTCTAGGGGCCTTTATATAGGGCCAATTAGTTTGTTAAGTTGGTTAAAGAGATCTTTCTCTGATTGATTTGGGGATATTTCCCCACCGTTGGATCTTTGATCCTAAGGCCTCTGTTTTACAGAAGATAATCTTCTTGTTTTAACAAGATTAGAAAGATCTCTCTAGAATTTTAATTCTGATTTAGTGCTGGCACAGTTGGCGCAAGCGCGTCTGCGCTTGACACGTGTCGCGCAGCACAGAGCGCAGCGCAACTGCGCTGACACGTGCCGCGCAGCGCAGAGCGCTAGCGCAACTGCGCTGACACGTGCCGCGCAGCGCAGAGCGCAAGTTATCTGAAGTGTTGCTTCCTTTATTTTTATTTTAAAACAGAGCCCTGCTCTGATTGGGTGCGCTGTCTTGGACGCAGCGCTGGCGTGTCTGCTTTTGACACGTGGCACGTTGCGCGCGGCACAAGGAATCTGAAGCGTTGCTTTAATTTTTGAAATTCAAACAGATCTTTGCTCTGATTGGGGAAACAAATGCCCCACACCGTTGCGCTCACGTGGCGCACACGTGAGTGCAGCGGTGGCAAGATCCCAACCGTCAGATCAACTCAAGAGTTGAAGGGGCGCTTAAGCGCCTATAAATAGGACCCTTGGTCCTCCTCAGATGTTTATCATCTTCAAGAATTTTATTTTCAGAGCCTTACTCTTATTTTCAAGAACCTCAGAGCCTTGCTCTCATTTTCAGAGTTAAAACTCTAGAAACACCTTAGGTAAAAATTAATCTTAAGTTAAATTAATTTTAATTAATAGAGCCTTGCTCTTATAGATCTTTTGATCTAAAGAAAACCCTTTGGGGTTTCACAAACAGAGCTTTGCTCTCAAGAAATTGTTCCAGGGTTTCTTAACCCATGAACACAGGTTTGCTCATGGATAGAGTATAAATCTTTTGATCTAAAAATGAAGAACTCTTAAGAGTTTTCATGGATCTTTAAGATCCCAAATTTTTTAATTTTTAGGAATTAATTTTCCTTTGATGGATTTTTCCATCCTTATTATAGAGCTAGGCTCTTTAAGGAATATTATTCCCTTGTGACCAGAGTTTGACAAGTGTCACTCTGTGACAGAGCTTCACTCCGAAAAGGGAGATTTTCTCCTTGTCTCAAGGGATTTCTCATTTAATGAGAATATTCTTTTGGGGATCTCCTCATTAATTGACAGTCTCATCCAATGATGGGGCTGTCTTATTAACTGATGCATTGTCATCTGGATTTTGTGGGTCCACTTTTAGTCCCCTTTCTACTGCATTGCAGTGGGGTGCAAATTTTAAAGTATCAAGCGTCAGGCTTTTAAAATTAAATTATGACACTGACAGCTGAATTTCATTTTTCTTTGCAGGCAACATGTCTGCTGATCTGTCATTCCCGTTCTTCCACTCAGAGGGAGGTTTCCCTGAGGCGCCAGTAGACCGGGAGGTTCTCGCTCTGATTAAGGATCACGACCCGGAGTATAAGAACCTTCATCTATGGGGCAGATGGTATAGTGAAATCATCAAGGGTCGCCGAAGCTTCTCTTATGCGACGCCGTCAAAGCCGATCTCGTCGATCCCATATGCGATTGCACCCCGGTGAACTATGTCGTGGAGGTCGTAAATTGGAACTCGGAGGATCTTCTTCAGCCTTCGATTGCTGCCATTCCCGTGTAGCCGCCGGCAGCCATGGACATTTTAGGGCGGCGCATATGCCAGGGTAAGGCGCGCCCTTGGGGACAAGCTTATAACCTCGGATTGACCCCTCGACAATCGGCCGGGTATTTGCAGTGGGATAGGTATATCTTGTCAGCGAGGAAGACGCATTTGATGAGGATTGGTTTGTACTCTGTAGTCTACGCCTCATTGTTCGAGTACCCTGCTCTTCCGACGTGGTGGGTTAAGGCATTCATGGAACAATGGAACACCCCCACCCATACTTTTCTTCTGACGGACAGGGAAGTCTCCATCCCCCTGGAAGAATTTGCTGAGATTTCCGGCCTGCCGGCAAGGGGGAGCACTATGAGGAGTTACTTCCTCCTGACGAGCATGTCTTCGCCACCAAACCGCTGGTAATGGGCCTAACGCCGGAGAATGCTATTCGGCACCAGTTTCTGAGCCTGGTGAAGGTGCTGAATATGTATGAAGGTCTCTATTTGGAATCGGGAATCCGGGGAGTTAGTTTCGCAGATTTTATCGCCCGCTTTCTTCGACCGGAGATTCTATCGCAGCGGAGCGAGAAGTTCGCCAAGCTCGACGACCCCTTCGGCTTTGGATTAGATCGTCGACTAGTACTGGAAGACGATCAAAAAGGTTTTTATCTCCCCGATGCCGCCATCAAGCCCTTATTAGAAATCGTCACCGCGGGCATTGATGAGGAGACCTTCTTTCTAGGGTTTCTGGGATTATGGCTGTGCTGGTTCGCGCTCCACATGCACCCGCGTTACATGAGGCTGTCTGTCTTCTACCCAGCGCATCGGATGGTGGCTGGTATACAATTGTCAATCGGAATCGCCGGGTTGGCCCACCTATACCATGGACTCAGTGTGGCGGCGGACGCAAATGAACCTGGGGTGCAACCTGCCAATTTCTCGATGCACTACTTCACTTCGTGGATGGAAATGCATGTGCTCGGGGTATTCGTCATTCATAAGAGCCCCTCGTTTTTCGAGAAGTGCAGACTCCCAAGAGTTATGCGGCTGATTGGTGCCTCGATTGTGAATCCGTCTCCGTGGGAGGCTAGGGGGTTGCTTCTTCGTCCGCACACGGTCGGAGCGAGGATTTATTTCACGGACAAAATCGTGACCATCGGCCCGGAGACCTCCAAGGCGGTGTTGGTGCTGCGTGATGGTTTCAAGGACGGGGCCTCCGTATTGAAAGCCCGGGAGATTCTTCACCTATACTCCATCCGGCCGGGCTTCCTGGTGTTTAGGCAAAACGACATGGCGCTCTTCATGAGGTACAACCCCCATCAGTTCGCCCAACAATCAAGCTATAACCAGGGGGTCCTACTGGAGGTGTTTTTGGAAGAGCCCGCGGCCACCAGGGAAGGGATACGGAGCGCGCCGCACCATTTTATGCGGCTGAACACGGGCTCCCATTTCTTTATCAGCGAGCCGTGTTGCGTCCCCCGGGCCCTCTACGTGTACGTGGCCTGGTACGCGCACGCGATGGGTGCCGTCATCCGGGAAGAGAAGCGGTTGTTTGTTGACCGCAAGGGTGCGCCCCCTGGCAGTGACCGCAAAGCTCCCCTGAGGCCAAGGATCCCTGTTGTTCCTCCGCTGAGAGATGCTAGAGCTGAGCCACCGCACGTGCTAAGCCCTCCGCGCGGATTGCCCCGTGCTACCGCGGACGTGCCCCCAGCGCCCCGTGTTCCGGTAGAGACGGTGAATGTGGTTTCGCCGGAGTCCGGCGTGGGCTCAGACATCGGAACCCGCCGCCCTAAGGTGCCTGCGAAACGTAAGCTGATCTTAGGTGCACCCGGGACTCGGCTTAGAGACTCAGGCCCCTCTCACCGAAGGCCTAAGCGAGTACGGAAGCAACGAGGGTTTCTTCGTAGAGCCAGAAGGTACCGATTTGGCGGCCGCCATCCCGGCTTCTGAGCGATCGGCAAGGCTTGAAGCGTGATTGGCTAAACTCGCTCAATCAGGTAATCACTAGTTGCGTTCTTCGTCATTTCATCGTACTTTTATCATTATCTTTGACTAATGTTTTTCCTTTTTAAACAGGCATTTCTACCGAAGAAGCCATCACTGCTTCCCTGAAAACCTTCCAGGAGGAAGAGATTAAACGCACTCTATCAGGTGTTGGTATGTCTCAGCTCACTGAGTCTTTATTCTCCTTTTTATGGCCAATCTAATCTTTTCTTTGTCTCTTTGCAGGGGCCGCGGGATCTACTGCGCAAGCCGATGCGGGGATTCTCCCCGGGCCAGCCACCGGTGTTCCGGCCTCTTCGGAATTGCCGCGAGAGACCCAACTCAAAAAGACGATGATGGATGCCTTGAAGGCTCTGGAGGCAACTCTGAACACGGACGACGACGCCTCGCTGAACGAGGCTTCCAAGAGGTCCGTCGTGACGGCCTGGGAGGAGAGGAAGCGCTTGAGGCGCGCAGCGAAGGAGCGCAGCTCTGCTTTGGCCGTGGGAGCGGGCCCAAGTGCTGTTATTCCCGTTGCTTCTCCTTCTGAGGAGCCCCCGGTCTCCTTGTCTACTGCTCATAGACAGGCGGTGCATGCAGCTCGGGAGGCCAACGATCAATCCACCTCAGGTAATGTGTTTTTCGAGACTTTGTTGCAAAAGTTGTAAAACTATCGATTCTTATACATCTTGTCCTGCAGGGCCAAGTCCAACTGGAGGAGCAGCGGAAACCGTCGAGCCTGAGGGGACGGTGGAGAAGGTAGCAGCTGATCCCGAGGAGACGGTGGGCGGTGCAGCCGTAGTCGCCGGGCCTAAGCTAGTGGCTGACGAGACGGTCATGCCTACTATTCCCGAGAAGGTTGCCGACGCCGAGCCTGAGGTAGCGGCAGCTGAGACGGCTGCTACAGCCGAGTCTGAGGTGGCAGCGGATGGAGCGGCTGCGACCGATGAACATATGGCAGCGGTGGACGAGACGGCTGCGACCGCTGAGCCCGAGGGGGTAACGGGCGAAACGGGCATGATCGCCGAGCAAGAGATGGTCGCTCTTTCTCAAAAGTCGGGCGCCGCTCCGATCATCGTTCTTCCTGCTTACGGTTCCTTGGCGTCTTCCGGTGTCGCAAGCGGGACGACGGCTCCTGTAGAGTCGGGCGATGAGGCAACGGGAGGTGAGCCTGTCCCAATGGAGGAGGAAGACGCCACCGTTGTATTAAGTAACGCCCTCGTTAGGGCTCTGGTCGGCGACTCTTCATGTTAGTTATATGTATGCCCTAGAGGCTATTACTGTACATGAGATGTATATTGTAGTGGATGCTGGGACATATATAGGTAGGACTTTCTTGCTCGACATGATAGTACGCTATCTAGTTGCTCTTTATCTTAACATGTATAATTACTGTCTCTCTATTACATATTGATAAAGCCCTTAGGATGTGTACTCGACTTGCAGGACTATGATGCAGATCATACTAGTGGGGCCTGGGTAGTCCATGAGTACATCCTTCAATGTTCCTAGTCGTGGGAATATCGAGACGGGGCATCGATATTCCAGAGTAGACTAGCGTATATCTTCTCGACCCATGTGATGGGCGATGGATGATCCCATATCCATTGGTGTTTGACATCAGAGATGGTATGCGGGTGCTCAGTGATGACTGGGTACACTGAACGGACTCACCGAGAACTCCCAGATGGTATTATACCTTACGTCCGATGGCAGTTCTCTGGTGACACTGGTACAGCTTAGTCTGTTGACCCAAGATCGTCATAGAGTCTTGTGTGTCTCCCACTGTGCTTTGATTTCCACCCTACCACGACTCTACTGAGTCGTGCAAATAGGTGGTTTTTGGGTACAGTCCCGATTCACATAGAGGCAATGAGCGATAGGAGGGGATTCGTCTCTCCCGGTATTGGGGGTTGATGTTGCGCTATGCTCGACTTGCCATAACTGGAAATCCCTGGCCAGGGTTGCACTGATTTACTGGTAAGTTTTATCAGTAGTTTCATGCTTGTTATGGACCTTACATCGGCATGACTTATCAAGCTACTAGGGTCTGACGTTTACTACCCCTAGGCGAGATATGCGACATATCAGACGAACAGACGGACTGTGCGGTAAGTGTTATTGATTGGATTCACAGGAGTGTGAGAAGGCCTGCTCGTTGATCTTCTGATCGCTCAATACCCGGGTGGCCGTTACGTTTAGCAGACCGCTTGCGGCTTGTGGGTGTTTGATATGATCATCACCTACTGCCGGCGTATTGACGAGTCTTTAGAGTCCTACACAGAGGTTTCCTGGCTCAAGCGAAACGGAGTAGGAGCGCATATGTGATATGTGCGGGACCGAGATTGATACGATATGAGATACCGTATTCTATTCTCGCGATTTGTGACATTGATCGGTTGTATGCGATATAGCCGGGTTATCGGATCAAGTGTTGATTCAATAAGTTGTTACTTTTGATATTAGTCGGTTATAGCCGGATTATTAAATCAAGAGTTGATTTAATAATTTAATGTATAATTATATATTTGATATATTACATTACATTAACTAGTATTAGCTCACTTAAGATTTATTTTCTCACTAGTTTGTGCATAAGTGTATATGTGATATATATTTGTGTACATATGTTTGTGTCATACTTGATGATACACACAAGATGGGTGTATGAGACTTGTACCAAGATTAGGTTTAAGATTAGGGTTATTGTTTTATCTTAAGATTTAACAAAAGTCTAAGAAAGAGAGGGATTTGCTGATTAAAGAATTAAACTTAGTCAAAGTTATCAGGCTTGAAGAAGCTTGGAGAAACTTTGACAAAGTCCACTCTTTTGTCATTTCTCTTGATATTCTTTAACCTAACCCTTAACCTAAAACCTTGGTCAATTCTCTACATGAGTTAAGCATGATAGCTTAACTCACCTATGGTTACATTATTGAGATAATTAATTCATATGATGATTATTCTTTCTTCTTCTTCTTCTTCATCAAGTTCCATGAAAAGCTTGATAGCTCCAATGGTGCCATGAGGAAAAATGTGAGAAAATCAATTCTAAAGTGAGCCCACTTCCTACTTCTTCATCCTCTACCACTTGCCAAGTAGTATAGGGTGTTCTCTTCACAAAGTTCATGACCAAGTGAAGGAATAGCTTGAGTTTGAGTCTCCCCGACGTAGATCATCTTCGGGCTCGAAGTCAACGACCTAGCCCGTTCATTTCTCCGAGGAAACCGTCACAAGAGTCCGGGATCGCGATGATCGCAGCGAAGGGACGTCAACACGGAGCTTTAGAAGTGAAGGACCAGATCTACAAAGTTTGTAATCCTTTTCACTTAGTAGGAAAGTAGTTTACTTGCTTTTTGTTTCGCCTATCCTCTAGCATACGATCTTGCATAGGGTTGTTCGGCACATAAAATTTGATTTTGGCATGGTCGGTGCCTTGTAGAACCTCATGTGTGTGCCTAGGAACCCTACAGTGGTATCAGAGCCTAGCTAGAGCTTTAGGCAAAGTGTAGACGAAGTTAGAAACCCGATCGAACCCCGAAACCCTAATCAAAACCCTTCTCTGTACATTTTTTAAAACTGTCGATTTTTCCTAATTAAAAATACTCAAAAAATTCAGCAGGGTTTTCTAGGAATTACTGTGCAGCACGTGACCCCAATTCAATCAAGGCGCCGCGGAACCGCGGCCGAACCCTAGGTGACGCGGCGGTTCCGCGGCCATTCTGTAGCTTTATGCTACACTGTTTGCACAGTAATATCCTTGTATAGTTCCTGTGTTTTCTGGGAATTTTTAATTTATACTCAAGTGTTGAGTTTTCTGGGTTGTATTGCGAGTTCGTTGATTCGATCGGAAAATTTAACTTTGTCTGTGTTTTTCCGGGTAATTTAGAAAGTGTTAAAAAGTTCGACCGGATATCAATAACTCACTTTTTCCCCTGCCGGAAAATTTCCAAGTGTTGGATTTTTCCGTTGTTTAAGAACGTCTAAATCGTACAAGTAACGCGATGGACCCTCTAGAAGACAACAAACCTTAACTCGATAATGTGACCGTTTTGAACTGCCTTTTGAACCTTAGGGTTTGGGGCAGTACGGCATGCCACATGTGAGGCGTTGGCTTGACCCTTCTACGGCTGGACCGTTGGTACTGTGGCATGAAATGGATGTTTTTTTAAACTCCCCGCAAGTGTTGAGCTATCGGGAAAACTTGGGTGTTTTGATTATTCGATCGGAAAGTTTAACATTGTCTATTTATCTGGAATGTGATACAATATTTGGAATCCACAAGTAGTTATGAGATAACTTATTTGAATGTTATAAATCTATCAGTTTAGTCTCACTTGATCGGTTGCCACGGAATTTTGATGTGATCAAAAGTCCGTCGCAATCACGTAATGTATGCGGATACTCGCCGGGTAAACTTAACAGACAGCCACGCCCTATAGCCCCGACCAAGTGACTGTAGGAGAACCCCGTCGCCAAAAGCATCCGTTCGGGTGCTCGCGGCAGCGGTGTTCCGCCTTAGTGCACTTCGTCGACGGCATCTGGGGGTGCGGCCGTTTACTAAAGTTTGCGACGAGCATTCGATTAGGATGTCGGGAATCTTGTTGAATTGCCCGACTTGATATTGAAAAGAGTTTTCGATAATAAGACTAAAATGCGGGGTTTATAATTGTTAGGCATGCGATGTCTAAGGAATTCATTTGGTTAGGCATGCGATGTCTAAAGAGGTTGCGGATTCCAACTGTTGTAGTTTTACACTTTCTTTTCTGCGACCGTAAGTGTAATATATGATATCGCCGGTTTCGTTGCTATATGTCACGACCGTGGAATCCGTGTTTTATATACGCTCAAAATAAAACACGGACGTTCTAGTATATCCAATATTTCATATGATATTTTCTGCTGCGTTATCTGTGATGTGATCATGTGATATGTTCAGATAGATACTGTTGGAGATAGTGCCCTCAGAGTCAATTATTGGATCGCAGGTACGTGATTGCAATGATTGCGGAGGACCTATACCGGTAGGACAGTCTTACTCGAGATGATAGTATGCTATCTGGTTTGCCTTTATCAGTTGTGTACAAGTTACACTTTGATAGTGCCCTTAGGATCTTGCTTTACTACCAACAGTATGATGGCGATCATATACGTGAGAGTTGGGTAGTTTATATGCATATCCTTAATTGTGGTCCCTAGTCGTGGGAGTTTCGAGACAGGGCATCGATACTCCGGAGTAGACTAGTGTATACAGTCGAGACCCCGTCGAGGGGCGGTGGCCGGTCTTACAAGCCACTGGTGTCAGTTGGATCACCTAAGATGTATACAGGTGCTCATTAGGTTATGAGTACACCGGACAGGACTCGCCGGGAACCTGCTAGTTGGTATTATATATATCGTCAGATAGCAGTTCCCTGGTGACATGTGCACAGGTTAGTTCATCGACCTGAGGTCGTCATTTGTCTCGTGTGAGTTCCCACTGTGCTTTGATTTCTACCCTACCACGGCTCAAAGGAGTCGTGCAAACAGGTAGTTTTTTGGTACAGTCCCGAGCCACATGGAGGCACGTGAGCGGATTGGCAGGGGATTCGTCTCTCCCGGTATTGGGGGCGAGATCGTGCTGTGTCTAGGAGAGCCATTACACAAAGCCCACGGCCGTGGCAGGAGATTTACTGATAGGTACTCCAGTAGTATCTCAGGGTGTTATTGGGCTACACTCCGACTCGACTTATACTGCTATTGGGGGTCTGACGTTACTAGCACCCTAGGCAGATATGCGATACTCATAGACGAACGGACCGGACTGTATATACATTGTCACTGTTAGGCTCAGTAGGGTTTCTGGATGAGTTCGCTCATCAGCCTCCCTTGAGGTCAGTCCATGGGCAGCTGTTACAAATTGCTAGTGACGCTGACGGTTTGTGGTTAAACCCACCGCCAGGGTACTGAAGAGTCATTAAAGTCCCCCCACAGACAGTTTCCCAAGTTCGGGCGAAACGTTGTAGAGGCCGTATGGTTTTATGGCAGGGTTCGGAAAATGCACGTGCGTTTACGCACGTGTCATTTTTCGGGCAGATGGTACTGGTCGGCTTTGGTTTAAGCCGGATCCGAGTATTATATTGAGTAGAAATAATATCTTTGTCTCAGTTGCATTTGTATTCGGTCATAATACAAATGAGGGTATTTTTATACAGTTACGGGGTTATCCTGAAAGTCGTTTCAGGATCACTTTTGGAAGTTGCCAGTTTCCAGTTTTCTATCAGCCGTCTTTTAACATTCGGTTAAAAACGGATTTATCTTTTCTTTGGAAGTGTGTGGATACTTCTAGAAGGTTCTAGAAGCGGTGAGGTGTTATTGTTTCATTGGTTGCTTTCTTTGTGTTCACACTGTGAGTTCACACTAGATATTTATTTGTGTTCACACTAGATATTTATTTGTGTTCACACTAGACATTTTCTCTTGTGGTCACTCTCCTCTCTCCTACACTCACCCCCCCATTCCTATAAGATGGCCGGCCCCCTCCTCTCTCTCTCTTACTTGATGGTAGAAAAAGATTATGATAGTTTTCGGTGTATGGAATTTCACAGCTCATTTCATTCCATCACCCGATTCCCACGGCAACTTCATTAACCGTTCGTCCATGGTTTTGGACGAAGCGAGACAAAGTATTCCACTCATTCTCTACATCAATCTTGGTCGTCTCTTTTAGCAAACTTGACGACCGAGTTTCCTCGAGTCAGAGGCGAGAGCCCGTTTAAAGAATCGTTGATGTGGTGCCACCTGGACGAGCAGATCGGAGATCGATGAGATCGGAGCAGCCGCAACGGAGCGTGGGATGATGGTTGAAGAACGAACGACTCGGATCGTTCGGTATAACCTTTCTACACTCTTTACAGTATGTTAGTTTAGCAATAATGGCAGATCCGGGTTAAAGTATACGATAGCGCCAGTTAAAAAGTTTTTGTTCCGCATTTGGCGTCTGTAGACGGCCGGGGCGCTACCGTAGACTTACAGTGGTATCAGAGCCTCACCATTTTGCTTTACTAAGTTGTGCTAACGCGTTTAAAATATCGATCGGACCGGATATCGAAAACCGCAAAAATTCAACTTCACAGTTTCTGTCGATTTTAAATGAAGTCCTAAAATTATTCTACATATCACAGAAAGTTGTGCAGGGTTTCAGAAGCACACCGACCAAATTTGAGCATGTGATTCCACCAAACTGCCGTGGAATCGCGGCCAAACCCATGGTTTGGCCGCGCATCCGCGGCCGTTCTATTGAATCAGTGCACCAAATTTGCACAGTGTCTTCTCTGTTGGAATTTGGAGTTTTTGGTACATATCTTTTAGGCCCAGATTTTGTTACTGTTCACCAGTTGTTCGTGGGGCCCACTTTGTGATATTTAGTCAATCGAAATTTAAACATGTTAGTTTACAGTGCTTACATTATATCTCCGACCGGGAATGTCATTTGATCGGTAAACCGCGTCTGATTGCTATAGTTCTTTTAGACGGGTTTGCGAACGTGACATTCGCGTTGATGTTCTGTGTTGTGCTGTGATGTTGCGGATTTGTCGTGGTGGATAGCAGTGTGCAATGGTAGTGCAGTTTGGATTTATTTGTACATTTGATATTGCAGGGCGAGCGTCCAACTTGTGGACTGCCGTCACTGCCTGTTGTATAATATTCTTTTAGGGCACGACCAGGTTGCGGTCGATGTACCTGTTGTACTATTATTCATTACTGTACTAGGTTTTGCCCCGCGGCGGAGTGCACGGATAGCCGGGTTCTGGGGGGCAACGGGTCCGCATCTCATGGCTTTGAGAGGTAGAGGCGCCTCACTCTAGAATTGGCAGACTATTAGCCGCACTCGTAGGGGGTACAGGTTGACCCAAGGAGGGGTGCCCAAGATTACCGGATTCCGTGAAGTGCTGGGTGGTCCATTCACTTTGCTGTAGGGGGCTGCCTCGCTTCAGGTTTTGGCGGGTAACTTGCCGCACCCGTAGGGGTCTAGGTTTCATTGCACAGGCTATCCACACGACAGGGGAACGTCGGGTTTCAGCAGCGGCTCTGTGAAACTCGGGGATCCCAGATTATCTGTATTGTTCTATGATGCTTATTACTTTTCTGTAATGTTGCATATTATCACGCCTGGAGCGATTATTGTATATTGGTTTATATACTATTAGATGTTGTATATGTTTTACACCCGTGCTAGTCCAGTCCCCACTCTGTCGTTAGTTAAGTAACCTAACGGGTGATGACGGGACCCAGTGACGAATGCGGATGGCATATACGTACATTTTATTTTCGTTCTTTTCTGGTGTGATTAATTGATGGGACTGCGTTGATTCTGATCAATGCAAAGTAAAACAAACCTGTTTGCAGTTGTTGGAACAAATTTAAAAAGTGTTATTACAAAGACGTTTCCTTTTGTTTTGCATAGCGGTATTCAGTGGAATATCCTACACCTCATTCAACGGGGCAAGGGCCGATATCCCTTCACCAGGACTGACCCCTTGGGCAGAAGTTTGCGTCAGGGTAATAACTTCACTATAGTCGATTACAAGTTGCTTTGCATCGCGGTATTCAGTGGAATATCCTGCACCTCATTTCATGAGGAAAGAGCCGAGATCCCTTCACCGGGAGTGACCTCTTTAGCAAAAGGTTTTCGCCACTATATTTTAAAAAGCTATCAGGTTCCTTCAGCGATATCAAGTTCGTTACGTTAAAGGTTTTTCGCCAAAAACCAGCCGTAGCCCTCCGTCACTTCTTTTGGGTATTCAGTAGTATTCAAGCTATGCATTTTAGCCAAAGTTAAGGCATAGTGTTTGGTAACTGCTGGGTATTCATTTGTTGCATTGATAGATGAGTTGGTTTGGGACAGTCGTTCTGCCATTTGGCCAAAGCCAGGGGCATGTGCGGGTGGGTTCAAATTGACAAGATAGTGACGGGTAGAACTTGGCATGTGACTTATGACATTTTGACCAAAGCCAAGGTTATAAGAGCATGGGGCAAAAATCATATCGGGAGTTTCTAAAGAAACTGAAACTTGCCAAGTATGCGCATACCTTCTGGAGTATGAGTAACGTGGATGCATTCCATCACGTTATCATGCGATGAGAGTTGGATCCCGATTCCCACTGATGAGTTGGTTTACTCTTCGGGTGATCCCGATTAATTCTTCTTTCAGGTTTGGAGGAGAATTTGACAGGACAGTGGGAGGTTTCCGGATTAGATAAAGTGATAACCATTCTGATCTAGGTTAGAGTGCACGCAGAGTGTTTCTTTTCTCTCTCTCTTTGGCAGCGACCTTTGACCGACCCTAGACTATGACTCAGTGACCAAGTTGACCGAACCTTCTTAAAATGCTGGCTTTTGGATTGTCTGAGTTGCATAAGTCATTGCCACTCCTTCTTTTACCCTTTGCATTTCTCAGAACACCCCGTATTACAACGGACATCCACTTCCATTGGATAGATCCATCGTATGGTTATATACGAACTCGGAGGGATTTCTTCGAGGATGGATCAAGGTTCAGGAGAAATAGAATTGGTTTATTCAGTTGTCTTTTATTATCACCTTCTCTCAGGTTGCGAGGGCTCCTTGGTTTAGGAGAGGACACCTATTACGCTTATTGGATAGTCTTATTCCAAACCATAGGCAGGTGCCGAAAGGTAGGGAATGGAGAAAACCAATTAGCCTAAGTAGGGTGTGCAGAAGGCAATAACTAAAGACAAAATAAAGGGATTAGAAAGAGGGCAAAGTAAATTGCGACTGATATCATTCACGACCAAAACCGCGTACTTCATCGCCACTCCTATTTCACCTTTAAAGGAATAAGGTATTATTCAGTTGTCTTTTATCATCACCTTCTCTCAAGATGCGAGTACTCCTTGGTTTAGGAGGGTACACCTATTATGCTTACTGGATAGTCTTCTTCCAAACCATAGGCTGGTGCCGAACGGTAGAGAAGGAAGAAAACCATTTAGCCTAACGATGGTGTACAGAAGGTAACGACTAAAGACAAATAAAGGGATTTGGAGAGATGGCAATAAAATATACGGTTGAAGTCATGAATTGGATTATGGAAGAGGCATTGCTATGAATACCAGGTTACCCCTACGAAACATTTTCATGTTTCAGTGCATTGTTAAAAGAAAACTGTTTTCCCGATTAGATACTTACTCCAAGGGTATGTATTTACCAGGTTTCATTCTCATATCTGTATGGTTTTACAGATGATGAGAGGGAGTAAGTTATTGGTAATTAGGTGATCATCCTCATTATATCGGAATTCGTTGTAATTGGTGATATTTGAGAAAATCGCCAGGGTACAGTTTTTCAACCTACGACGCACAGGTTATGAGTTGTTTAACTCAGCGGACTTATGCAGAGTATTGTATGTTGTCCAAGTGTCCTTCAGGACAAAGGGGTAGGTCCTCGTACTATGTTCTGTTTACTTATAACTTCTCTAGTATTTAGACAAGTGTTTCGTAGAAATACAAGGTCTAAGTTTTGAGAAGTTGTGGGTATAAGAATAAAGTAGAGAACCAGGTGTCACAAGTATCGGGATTCTTCAAAGAGATCGAAGATGTAGATTCTTGTGATTGGTATTCAGATGATAGTAATGATTTTGAGAAACTTGTTTCTCTTTCAGGTTACTCATAAATGGAAGGATTCCTAAGTTGAGTAATGTTGATTAGCCTCTTTCCATTAAGTTGATATGCACTGGAGACAGTTGCATGATTTGACTATGGTTCCAATTAAATAAGTGCCAAAGTTTCTATATTGGATATAGAATAGTTCGTACCTTAAAAGATGTTAAGGTACGGGGAGTTGTCCAGCTTATGCTTAAAACCAGACTCTGGATAACTCAGGGCACGTTTCTATAACGGCTATTCGTGGGTTGACCCTGGCTATGACGAGGGTTGATATTCTACCATTTGGAAGATCAATAGTGATATTGTTCTTGACTCTCCACAGTTTTAGTAAAATGGATTTTTTCAGAAAACAGTAGTGGGAGTATGGTAGAACTGGAAGTGATTCCAGAACCGCAAACGATTACGGAAAATTTAATAAGACCTATATATTCAATCAGGTTTGACATTCCATTAGCCACTCCGCAGATATGGTGTGTAACCTCAGACACCCGAGAGGTACTCCGGTAGCCTCAAGGACGGTGACAAGGATGTTCTTATCTATCCAGACTTGACACTACTGTTGTTCCAGGCTATGAGACTCGGTAGGAGGGTTGTCGTAATCAGTGGGAGCATCGGAAGCATAGTGGGCAAGATGCTTATATCTATTTATAGACTTGAGCAGTTATGGCGGAGATAGATCATCTAATTTTGATGTGACAGTCATGGGTTTGACTTCATCAGAATAGGGGATGGATCTGTTAAGAAGGTAGTAGGGTGTGATGTCATGGTATCTGGATGACATACACAGAGCAGGAAGTAAAATTCCTACACTACGATCGGTTGTACTGTGGTCGTCACACAGTTGTTTCTCCAGACAGGATATGGATATAATATTTGACATTCTGGTTTCTAGATCTATGGTTTTAGATCTGGATTTGGGTAGTTTCCCAATGTGGGTACTTTGACAGTATTCTAATGGTTTTTAGAATAGTTGACTCCTGGCATGGTGGTGTACCTGCAGGTGATGGAGTCACCCTCTCTAAAGGTGTCTTATAGACTAAAGGGGAGAGGGATGTGCATGATTAGCAGATCACTTGCTTAGGCAATTGAGTCAATCGTGAGATGTCAAGTACCACATCAGATGTTGTTTTTGCACTAGATGCGATAAGTTTGTATTAATCCAATCCTGGAGAAACATAAGGAAGCAGTTTTAGAACATAAGTGGATGTTCTACGGATTTGATGACGGCAGCCTCCTTCGGGAGACGGTTATCATTCCAGGCTTCAAAGGTGACATGGATGACAGAGTGATTGTCAGAGTTATAGTTTTCCCTCTGACGAAGAGGGACAGTATTATGGACAGGTGGTCCAAGAGGATACTGTGGGAGGCATGGTGCCGGATACTGATTAGGTTCAGTTTTCGATACAGTCTAAGAAGTTTGGATTTGGAGTTTATTTATGAACTAGGTCCCATCAGATATCCAGACATATTCTAAGACAGGTATTACTCAATTCAGGAGATGGCTTTCTCCGCGAACTTGAGATTAAGAGAGACATAGAAAGAAACATCCTGGCGGATCCACTCACTGAGGCTATTTCTCGAACACAATAGTTTTACATACGGGCTTTGTGAAACTGATTAGTAGAGGAGTTGGGTGTTGGTTTCACATGGGCTGTGAGTACGCAACATCGCAATAATTAGCCTTAAGTGCAAGTGGGAGATTGTTGGAGATAGTGCCCTCAGAGTCAATTATTGGATCGCAGGTACGTGATTGCAATGATTGCGGAGGACCTATACCGGTAGGACAGTCTTACTCGAGATGATAGTATGCTATCTGGTTTGCCTTTATCAGTCGTGTACAAGTTACACTTTGATAGTGCCCTTAGGATCTTGCTTTACTACCAACAGTATGATGGCGATCATATACGTGAGAGTTGGGTAGTTTATATGCATATCCTTAATTGTGGTCCCTAGTCGTGGGAGTTTCGAGACAGGGCATTGATACTCCGGAGTAGACTAGTGTATACAGTCGAGACCCCGTCGAGGGACGGTGGCCGGTCTTATTGTAGGGTTCCTAGGCACACTAGTGAGGTCACCCAAGCCATCAACCATGGCAATTTCAAAAAAAAATGGTGCCTACAAACCCTAGTGTACGGATCGATAACTAGATTTCTAGGCGAACAAGAACTAGTTAACAGTTAACTATATAAAAAACGGAAATACAACCTTTGTAGATCCGGTGCTCCACCTCCATAGCTCCGCAACGAGGTCCTCTCCGCTGTCCAAATCGAATCTGGGCTCTAGGATCGGCTTCGTCGGAGAATGGGCAAGCTAGGTCGTCGATGTCCATGCCGAAGATGATCTACGTCGAAGCATCGATGAATCAAGCTCCACCTTCACCAAACCCTAAAATCTTGTGAAGGAAACACACTCTACTACTTGGCAAGAGGTAGAGGATGAAGAAATAGGAGGTGGGTTAACTTTAGAATTGGATTTCTCACTCTTTCCATCAATCCACCATTGATGGAGCTTGCTTTTCATGAAGAAGAAGAAGAGCAAGAAGAAGATCATTGTTATGATAAGTTAAAAGAATAATGAAAAGAAAAACAATTCTTATCATAACTTGAACCCTAGTTAAGTGTAGAGAAAAGACCATGGTTAATGGAATGGTTAGGGTTAAGGATAAGAACAAAATGGTCACTAGGTCAAAGTCTTCAAGAAGCTTCAATATGAAACAAAAATAGCCACCATTTTCTTCTTATTCCTTTTCTAATTATTTCCAAAATAAATAAATAGATAAATAAATAATAAAAGGAAATAAAACCCTAATCATATTAATAACCATGGTTTATTCTTAACTTACACTTAAACAATCATGTATCATCAAACATGATACAAGCAAATGCACAAAAGTATATCGCATATACAATGCGCCCATCCGAGTGAGAAAATCCATCTTAAGTAAACCGATACTAGTTGATGCAAAGTAATATATCAAATATATAAATATGCATTAAATCATTAAATCAACACTTGATTCAATGACCCGGTTATGTCGCACACAACCGACTAGTATACAATATATCGGCTTATCGAATCAACGCTTGAATCGATAACTAGGTTATATCGCATACAACCATTCGATATATTTATCGCGAGAATTGAATACGGTATCACATACACGCATTATTCTCGGTCCCGCACATATCTCATATGCGCTCCTATTTCGTTTCGCTTGAGCCAGGAAACCTCTGTGTAGGACTCTAAAGACTCGTCAATACGCCGGCAGCGGATGATGATCATATCAAACATCCACAAGCCGCAAGCGGTCTGCTAAACGTAACGGCCACCCGGGTATTGAGCGATCTGAAGATCGACGAGCAAGCCCGCTCACTCTCCAGTGAATCCGACCAGTAACACTACCGTACAGTCCGGTCTGATCGTCTGATATGTCGCATATCTCGCCTAGGGGTGGTATACGTCAGACCCCAATAGCTCAATAAGTCGTGTCGATATGAGGTCTATAACTGTTCGAGAAACTACTGGTAACACTTACCAGTAAATCTCTGCAACCCTGGCCAGGGATTTCCTGTTATAGCCAATCGAACACAGCGCAACATCAACCCCCATATACCGGGAGAGACGAATCCCCTCCTATCGCTCATTGCCTCCATGTGACTCGGGACTGTACCCAAAAACCACCGTTTTGCACGCCCTCTTGGACGTGGTAAGATGGAAATCAAAGCACAGTGGGAACCACACAAGACTCTATGACGATCTCGGGTCAACAGACTACTCTGTACCAGTGTCACCAGAGAACTGCCATCTGACGTGAGGTATAATACCATCTGGGAGTTCTCGGCGAGTCCGTCCAGTGTACCCAGTCTCTACTGAGCACCCGTATATCTCCTCTGATGTCAAACACCGATGGATATGGGATCATCCATCGCCCATCTGTATGGGTCGAGAAGGTACACGCTAGTCTACTCTGGTATATCGATGCCCCGTCTCGATACACCCTCGACTAGGGACTGTGAAGGATGTACTTATAGACTACCATGTCCCCACTAGTATGATCCGCATCATAGTCCAGGTGGTCAAGTACAGATCCTAAGGGCTTTACCAACATGTAACAGAGAGACAATCAGTATACACGTTAAGGTAAAGAGCAACCAGATAGCATACTATCATGTCGAGCAAGAAAGTCCTCCCTATATATGTCCCAGCATCCACTACAATATACATCCTATGTATAGTAATGGCCTCTAGGGCATACATATAACTAACAATCTCCCACTTGCACTAGGGCCATTTGTAGCAGTGGTTTGAAGTATCTCATACTCAACCATCCCATAAAAGTCTCTCTCTGGGAACAGGCCTTTGTGAGTGGATCCGCTGTGTTGTCTTCTGAGTCTACTCTCCAAACCTCGATCACCCTGGAGATCAATCATCTCCATGATCAGGCGATGCTGCCTTAGAATATGTCTGGATCACTGATGGGACCGGCGTTCCTTGGCATAAGCCACAACTCCATTGTCACACAA
This sequence comes from Agapanthus africanus, assembly GCA_030015575.1. Taxonomy (NCBI): domain Eukaryota; kingdom Viridiplantae; phylum Streptophyta; class Magnoliopsida; order Asparagales; family Amaryllidaceae; genus Agapanthus; species Agapanthus africanus. The sequence continues at coordinate 275,399,903 of JASDDO010000019.1, read as the reverse complement.
TGGTAGGAACATAGTTCATCTCATGAACCAATATACACCCAAACAGCCTCTTTGGTAGCATCTTAAGTAGCGATGTATCCTGCCTTTATTGTCTAGTATGTCACGGTATCCAGCTTGGAACTCTTCCAACATACCGTCCCTTTACTGAGGGTAAAGACAATGCCTGCGACTGACATTCAGTCGTCTTTATCACCCTGGAACCCTTCCAGTGATTCTCCCCAGGATCGATTGATACCATCTCACTACAACTAGTGAGAATCCCAACATCCATTTAGATCTATCTCATAGATCCAAAACCCTGGATTTAGGAGGTATCACTTTGATCCTATATGGAGAATCATGGTGATAAGCGGAGATTGATCGAGCGTAGCATAAGAAACTCCTTTCTTATCAAGAGTATGTCATCCACGTACTCTACGAGGATCGTCACCATACTCCCTACTACCTTTTTGTATATACAAGGTTCATCTACCATTTTGATGATGTCAAACTCTTTGACTAATTCATCAAAACAGATGTTCCAACTCCGCGATGCCTGCTTTAATCCTATAAAGCATCTTGCACACGTTTCCGCTGCTCCCACTGTCTACGAAGCCCTCTGGCTGTGTACTTATAGACGCACTCTTCTAAAACATCATTTAGAAAAGCAGTCATGACACCCAACCACCAGATATCGTAGTCATGGTATGTAGCCGTGACAAGTAGGATCTGGATGGACTTAAGCATAACTACTTGAAAAGGTTTCATCATTATCCACGCCTGGTCGATGACGAAAACCTTTAACAAGTCTAGCTTTGAAAGTCTCAACTTTTCCATGTACACCAAGTAATCTTCTCAAGATATACTTGCTCCTGATGGGGATTTAACCCTCCAGATATAGCAACCAAAGTCCATACTTTGTTGGTGTATAAGGATTCCATCTCAGATCACTAAGCATCCAGCCATTCTTACAGAGTCTTACTCCTGATGGCCAGCTCGAAACTAGTTGGGTCATCATCTCATGATGCAATCCTCGCTCCCACTGTCATAGAGAAACCGAAGTATCTCTCAGGTGGGTGAGGAACCCTACTAGATCGGCGGAGAGGCTGAGGTTCGTTGGTATCTACTGAATCCTTTGGTTTTATCAAATCATCTGCTGTATTTAGTATAGCTGGAACCTTTCCAGTTCTACATAACAGACCTTGCCTCGAGCTTGTCCGGATTTTGCTTTTAGACATAGGCCAGACAACCCTAAATCTTAACTAACTTAAGAGATGGGCTCTTCCCTTATCATATCACATATGAAGTGGTAGGCAACTGATTTGATTTGAACCCTATTCAATAGGTATGCAACTTCATAAGTGCATAACTCCCAAAAGGAAATAGGTAACTCAGTAGTACTCATCATAGAGCACACCATATCAAATAGGGTGTGATTGCTCCGCCCCGATATACCATCGTGCTATGGTGTATTCGGAGGAGTAATGCTGAGAGAGAATCTCATTCTCCTTTAGAATAGTCCAGGAATTCCGTGCTCAAGTATTCTCCTCCTTGATCGCATCAAAGGACATAATACTTATACCCGTATTGGTTCTCTACTTCTAGCTTATATTCTGTGAATATCTCAAAAGGTTCGGACTCATGTTTCAACAGGAACATATGACTGAATCTTGAGAGATTATCAGAGAATATAATGAAGTATAAAGAACCGGTCTTGGCATGTGTAGACAGGGGACCTACATACATCAACATGTATCATCCCAAGAGTTCACTAACTCTTTCTCTGTTTCCAATAAACAGAGCTGTGGTCATCTTATCTTTGTGACATGACTGGCGAGTTTCACAAGATGTAAATTCAAACTGATTTAAATATGCATCTAAATGTAACTTTAGCTAGTCGGGTCGCATTGATATGACCTAGTCTACAATGCCTCAAGAAGGATTCGTTCATTTCTGAACTCTTCTTCTTGTGTGTGTTCCGTATACTAAGAACTGTAGTTTGATTTAGAACATCAATGCTTTTAGATAACGTGCCTGAACCGATCAACTTTTGATATAGGAAATGTTCAAAACATTATCCAACAATACAAAATTTTATCGTTTCTTTACAGATAAAGAGACTGATATGATTTTGTATATCAGGTTCGGTATCTAATAACATTCGTTCAGAATCAATGTATCGGTAATACAGGGTGACAGTGACCGACAGACTTGGCTGCAACTCTTGCCCCGTTTTCTGCCTCATGAAACTTATCACCCGTTCTCAGTTCTCTACCTTTCTGTAGCCCTATGTAACAGATTACATATCTGGGATCCTGATCTGGTATCACATACCCAGGACGTAAAGAATACTGAGAAACAGTTCTGTATAATGAACACACCCGAAGATGATGCATCAGCATGCACTTTCTTCGTTTGGGCGGCACGGGAAATCTGGTATTCCCCAATTTCCTGCTCTGTCTTATAACAATTATAAGTTGGAGCGGGACCAACGTTCCCCAGCTCAGTATAACAAGCGGGTTCGGTCAATAATCCGTATTATTATCTTGATTAAGGCGTGATATGGTCGCTACCAGGAGAGAGAGAGAAGAAAACACTCAGCGTGCGCTCTGTCAAGAATAGATTGGTTATTATTTTATCTAATCAGGATGGCTCCCACTGCTTTTTATCAAATCTTCCTTCAAACCCTAAAAGGAAAGACTAGCCGGGATTAATTACACACTACAAGTTCGCCAATCTTTCAGCCAGGCCAGTGTCGGTACTTTGAGGGAGGTCCCCCGTGCTTTCGCACGAACCTAATTAATGTAAACCTCGTTTTCCCAGAGGCGTAACCCCGTTGACACCTTTCTAGACACCTACTTGATCGGCTAATTGTAATGCGTAAAACTCTCCCAGGAGTAACACTTACTCGCAGCGGGTATCGGGATCCAACTATCTCATAGAAGGTATGCAATCTCATTGCAAATTTCAACACTTGAAATTCCCGATAATATTTTGCCCCTAACCTCCTATGACCTTGACAAAGGCCAACAAACCATAGGATGCTAGTCAAGTTCAACCCGTCATTTCCTGATTGAATTAAACCCACCCGCACGGCCCTTGACAAAGGCCAACAAGGTCGCACGACTACCCTAACTCAATCTGCATCATATGCATAAGCAGATAAGCACCAGTTAGCTACCGCACACTGCGCCTTGACAAAGGCCAACAAACGCAGCACGAATACTAACTACTACTTATCTGAAATGACGGAGGACTACGTCAGGTTTTTCTGAAAACCTATTGCGTAATGAACTTGATATCGTTGTAGAATCAAATGATTTTTAAAATGGAGTGCTTTTGAGGCTTTTCTAGTTTTGCTAAAGGAGTCACTCCCGGTGAAGGGATCGTCGGTCCTTTCCTCGTCGAATGAGGTGCGGGATATATCACATATATCACTGTGCAAAGCAAAAACACTTAAAAGCAATCAAAAGACAAACCGAATGTGTAGCATCTGCCAGTTATTGCTAAAGGAGTCACTCCCGGTGAAGGGATCTCGGTCCTTTCCTCGTCGGATGAGGTGCAGGATATATCACATATACCTCTGTGCAAAGCAAGAACTGTAGCTACCTGTTTTATTTTGAAATTCGATTCTACAACATCTTAGGTTTCTTTTAATTTCATTAATCACATTAATGAAGTCCCATCATTTATGTACCTAAACATCACAGATAGATATGACGTACACTTATGCCATCCGCATTCGCCTCGATGTCCCCTCGTGCACCGTTAGGTTAGATAACTAACGACAGAGCGGGGCAGGGCTAGTGCGGGTGTAAAACATAAGTAACGCCTATATAATATATCATATATACTATATATGTATCTATCAAAGAACATCACATGATCACATCACAGATATCGCAGCAGAAGAATCATATGAAATATTGGATATACTAGGACGTCCGTGTTTTCAATACGAGCCAGTATAAAACACGGATTCCACGGTCGTGATGAATAGCCAAACCCACACCCCTAGACCCCTACGAGAGCGGCAAGCAACCCTACCAATTCTAGAGTTAGGAGACCCGGACTCGACTCCTCGAGTTGGTCTCCCACTGGACCCCAGAACCCGGTTACTTGTGCCCTCCTCCTTGGGTCTATCCTAGTGCGGAAAAGTAAATAATATACAACAGGTGACAACTCCCGCAACCTGGAAGCGCCCCAATAAAAGAATATTACATACAAGTTTTTACATGAATGAAAATGAAAAACACTCATCTCACATAAAAACCCCCGGCTATTCAAACACGACGATCCAATATAACATATCCAGCAACACATAACATCACATGTCATCAACGTAAGTAAATATGTCCATCCCAATTGTCGTTGACATATAGCAACGAAACCGGCGATATCACATATTACACTTACGGTCACAGAAAAGAAAGTGTAAAACTACAACAGTTGGAATCCGCAACCACCTCAGACATCGCATGCCTGACCAAATGAATTACTTAGACATCGCATGCCTAACAATTATAAACCCCGCATTTTAGTCTCAAAATTGAAAACTCTTTTCAATATCAAGTCGGGCAATTCAACAAGATTCCCGACATCCTGATCGAATGCTCGTCGCAAACTTCAGTAGACGGCCGCACCCCTCACGCCGTCGACGAAGTGCACCAAGGCGGAACACCGCTATCGCGAGCACCCGAACGGATGCTTTCGGCAACGGGGTTCTCCTACAGTCACTTGGTCGGGGCTATGGAGTGAAGCTGTCTATTAAGTTTACCCGGCGAGTATCCGCGTACGCTACGTGATTGCAACGGACTTTTGATCACATCAAAATTCCGTGGCAACCGATCAAGTGAGACTAAACTGCTACGTTTATAACATTCATTCAGTTATCATATAACTTATTGTGAATTCCAATTATTGTATCCCATTCCAGATAAACAGAAAATGTTAAACTTTCCGATCGAACAATCGAACACCCAAGTTTTCCCGATACAGATCAACACATGAAACAAGTCTAACAATATTCCGTTCGTGCCTCAGTACCAACGGTCCAGCCGTAGAAGGGTCAAGCCAACGCCTCACATGTGGCACGCCGTACTGCCCCAAACCCGAAGGTTCAAAGGGCAGTTCAAGACGGTCACATAATCGAGTTAAGGTTTGTGTCTTCTAGAGGGACCATCGCGTTACTTGCACTACTTAGAACGTCGTTAAACTACGGAAAAATCCAACACTTGGAAATTTCCCGACAGGGGAAAAGTTGGGTATTTATATCCGGTCGAACTTTTTAACATATTCTAAGATTTATCCGGAAAGCCACACAGACAAAATTTGATACCCCGATCGAAACACCGAATCCCCAAAACAACCCAGAAAATTCAACTCTTGAAAAAAATATCAAAAATACCCAGGAAAACCAGAACAGAATAATATGAATTACTGTAGAAATTTGGATGCCATATACGACAAAATGGCCGCGCTTGCGCCGCACGAGCCATGCTCGTGCCGCGGAAGCGCGGCGCACTGTTGGAATTAGCCAGCCGAATTTTACAGTCTTTCTTAGAAATACCTGCTGATTTTTATGAATATTTTTAATGTTGAAAAATCCCAGATTTTAAAAATTGTACAGAGAGCAATTTCCCGGGTGAGGTTTCGGTTCGATCGGACTTCAATTTCCGTCTGGTTTTCGCCTAAGGCTCTAGCTAGGCTCTGATACCACTGTAGGGTTCCTAGGCACACTAGTGAGGTCACCCAAGCCATCAACCATGGCAATTTCAAAAAAAAATGGTGCCTACAAACCCTAGTGTACGGATCGATAACTAGATTTCTAGGCGAACAAGAACTAGTTAACAGTTAACTATATAAAAAACGGAAATACAACCTTTGTAGATCCGGTGCTCCACCTCCATAGCTCCGCAACGAGGTCCTCTCCGCTGTCCAAATCGAATCTGGGCTCTAGGATCGGCTTCGTCGGAGAATGGGCAAGCTAGGTCGTCGATGTCCATGCCGAAGATGATCTACGTCAAAGCATCGATGAATCAAGCTCCACCTTCACCAAACCCTAAAATCTTGTGAAGGAAACACACTCTACTACTTGGCAAGAGGTAGAGGATGAAGAAATAGGAGGTGGGTTAACTTTAGAATTGGATTTCTCACTCTTTCCATCAATCCACCATTGATGGAGCTTGCTTTTCATGAAGAAGAAGAAGAGCAAGAAGAAGATCATTGTTATGATAAGTTAAAAGAATAATGAAAAGAAAAACAATTCTTATCATAACTTGAACCCTAGTTAAGTGTAGAGAAAAGACCATGGTTAATGGAATGGTTAGGGTTAAGGATAAGAACAAAATGGTCACTAGGTCAAAGTCTTCAAGAAGCTTCAATATGAAACAAAAATAGCCACCATTTTCTTCTTATTCCTTTTCTAATTATTTCCAAAATAAATAAATAGATAAATAAATAATAAAAGGAAATAAAACCCTAATCATATTAATAACCATGGTTTATTCTTAACTTACACTTAAACAATCATGTATCATCAAACATGATACAAGCAAATGCACAAAAGTATATCGCATATACAATGCGCCCATCCGAGTGAGAAAATCCATCTTAAGTAAACCGATACTAGTTGATGCAAAGTAATATATCAAATATATAAATATGCATTAAATCATTAAATCAACACTTGATTCAATGACCCGGTTATGTCGCACACAACCGACTAGTATACAATATATCGGCTTATCGAATCAACGCTTGAATCGATAACTAGGTTATATCGCATACAACCATTCGATATATTTATCGCGAGAATTGAATACGGTATCACATACACGCATTATTCTCGGTCCCGCACATATCTCATATGCGCTCCTATTTCGTTTCGCTTGAGCCAGGAAACCTCTGTGTAGGACTCTAAAGACTCGTCAATACGCCGGCAGCGGATGATGATCATATCAAACATCCACAAGCCGCAAGCGGTCTGCTAAACGTAACGGCCACCCGGGTATTGAGCGATCTGAAGATCGACGAGCAAGCCCGCTCACTCTCCAGTGAATCCGACCAGTAACACTACCGTACAGTCCGGTCTGATCGTCTGATATGTCGCATATCTCGCCTAGGGGTGGTATACGTCAGACCCCAATAGCTCAATAAGTCGTGTCGATATGAGGTCTATAACTGTTCGAGAAACTACTGGTAACACTTACCAGTAAATCTCTGCAACCCTGGCCAGGGATTTCCTGTTATAGCCAATCGAACACAGCGCAACATCAACCCCCATATACCGGGAGAGACGAATCCCCTCCTATCGCTCATTGCCTCCATGTGACTCGGGACTGTACCCAAAAACCACCGTTTTGCACGCCCTCTTGGACGTGGTAAGATGGAAATCAAAGCACAGTGGGAACCACACAAGACTCTATGACGATCTCGGGTCAACAGACTACTCTGTACCAGTGTCACCAGAGAACTGCCATCTGACGTGAGGTATAATACCATCTGGGAGTTCTCGGCGAGTCCGTCCAGTGTACCCAGTCTCTACTGAGCACCCGTATATCTCCTCTGATGTCAAACACCGATGGATATGGGATCATCCATCGCCCATCTGTATGGGTCGAGAAGGTACACGCTAGTCTACTCTGGTATATCGATGCCCCGTCTCGATACACCCTCGACTAGGGACTGTGAAGGATGTACTTATAGACTACCATGTCCCCACTAGTATGATCCGCATCATAGTCCAGGTGGTCAAGTACAGATCCTAAGGGCTTTACCAACATGTAACAGAGAGACAATCAGTATACACGTTAAGGTAAAGAGCAACCAGATAGCATACTATCATGTCGAGCAAGAAAGTCCTCCCTATATATGTCCCAGCATCCACTACAATATACATCCTATGTATAGTAATGGCCTCTAGGGCATACATATAACTAACACTTATAAGCCACTGGTGTCAGTTGGATCACCTAAGATGTATACAGGTGCTCATTAGGTTATGAGTACACCGGACAGGACTCGCCGGGAACCTGCTAGTTGGTATTATACATATCGTCAGATAGCAGTTCCCTGGTGACATGTGCACAGGTTAGTTCATCGACCTGAGGTCATCATTTGTCTCGTGTGAGTTCCCACTGTGCTTTGATTTCTACCCTACCACGGCTCAAAGGAGTCGTGCAAACAGGTAGTTTTTGGGTATAGTCCCGAGCCACATGGAGGCACGTGAGCGGATCGGCAGGGGATTCGTCTCTCCCGGTATTGGGGGCGAGATCGTGCTGTGTCTAGGAGAGCCATTACACAAAGCCCACGGCCGTGGCAGGAGATTTACTGGTAGGTACTCCAATAGTATCTCAGGGTGTTATTGGGCTACACTCCGACACGACTTATACTGCTATTGGGGGTCTGACGTTACTAGCACCCTTGGCAGATATGCGATACTCATAAACGAACGGACCGGACTGTATATACATTGTCACTGTTAGGCTCAGTAGGGTTTCTGAATGAGTTCGCTCATCAGCCTCCCTTGAGGTCAGTCCATGGGCAGCCGTTACGCATTGCTAGTGCCGCTGACGGTTTGTGGTTAAACCCACTGCCAGGGTACTGACGAGTCATTAGTGTACCCCCACAGACAGTTTCCCAAGTTCGGGCGAAACGTTGTAGAAGCCGTATGGTTTTATGGCAGGGTTCGGAAAATGCACGTGCGTTTACGCACGTGTTATTTTTCGGGCAGATGGTACTGGTCGGCTTTAGTTTAAGCCGGATCCGAGTATTATATTGAGTAGAAATAATATCTTTGTCTCAGTTGCATTTGTATTCGGTCGTAATACAAATGCGGGTATTTTTATACAGTTACGGGGTTATCCTGAAAGTCGTTTCAGGATCACTTTTGGAAGTTGCCAGTTTCCAGTTTTCTATCAGCCGTCTTTTAACATTCGGTTAAAAACGGATTTATCTTTTCTTTGGAAGAGTATGGATACTTCTAGAAGGTTCTAGAAGCGGTGAGGTGTTATTGTTTCATTGGTTGCTTTCTTTGTGTTCACACTGTGTGTTCACACTAGATATTTATTTGTGTTCATACTAGATATTTATTTGTGTTCACAATAGATATTTTCTCTTGTGGTCACTCTCCTCTCTCCTACACTCACCCCCCCCATTCCTATAAGATGGACGGCCCCCTCCTCTCTCTCTCTTACTTGATGGTAGAAAAAGATTATGATAGTTTTCGGTGTATGGAATTTCACAGCTCATTTCATTCCATCACCCGATTCCCACGGCAACTTCATTAACCGTTCGTCCATGGTTTTGGACGAAGCGAGACAAAGTATTCCACTAATTCTCTACATCAATCTTGGTCGTCTCTTTTAGCAAACTTGACGACCGAGTTGCCTCGAGTCAGAGGCGGGAGCCCGTTTAAAGAATCGTTGATGTGGTGCCACCTGGACGAGCAGATCGGAGATCGATGAGATCGGAGCAGCCGCAACGGAGCGTCGGATGATGGTTGAAGAACGAAGGACTCGGATCGTTCGGTATAACCTTTCTACACTCTTTACAGTATGTTATGATGCTTGTAATCTCTTCATAGGGTGCTAATCTAACCTTACATTGGTATCAGAGCCGACCTAGAACATTAGGCGACCCTTTTGCGGAGTAAAAAGTCCGATCGAAACAAAAATACGGGTTTATGGGATGCTCTCTGGAAATTTTTTAAAAATTAATCTTTTTCAGAATTAAAAATTCTCAAAAAATAGAGCAGGTAAAAATTAGATGATCTGCAAAATCCGTACCTGTGAACAGTAAGTTTGACCGCGGAAGGGCGGCATAAGCAAGCTTTTGCCGCGCTTCCGCGGCCAAATGTGGGGCCCTCTGATATTTTTTTTGTACAGTAATTTTCTTTACCTGCTACAGTACATTTTGAGAGTATTTAATCTGAATCTTTTGTTGAAAATTCTGGAGATGGTTTTGAACTAGTTGTTTCGATCGGAGTTTTCATTTCGTATTTCTTTTCCGGGTAAACTAGAAAGTATTGAAGTGTTTGAACGATTATCATTTACTCAATATTCACGGGGTTTAAATAGTTTGGAGATGTGTGCAAGTCTTTTTGCGGTGGTCCCTCTAGAAGACAACAAACCTTAACTCGATTATGTGACCGTCTCGAACTGCCCTTTGAACCTTAGGGTTTGGGACAGTACGGCGTGCCACATGTGAGGCGTTGGCTTGACCCTTCTACGGCTGGACCGCCGCTACTGTGTCACACTCCGGATCTTTGAACCCTGCTCAAGTGTTGAGCTTTAGTGAATCTTGGGTGCTTGACAGTTCGTTCGAAAACTTTAATACTGTCTGTTTATCTGGAATGTGATACAATATGTGGAATTCAAATAGTGTAGACATAAAATACGAAATATGTGATATTTCGCATTTATGATGTCTAATGAGAATCTGGATTCCAAATATTGTAGTTTTACACTTTCTTTTCTGTGACCGTAAGTGTAGTATGTTAGATATCGCCGGTTTCGTTGCTATACATCAACGACAATCGGGGTACGCATACTTACTTACGTTGATGATATATGATATTATGTGTTGCTGAGATATGATGTGCAGGATTGTCGCGATCGAATAGCCCGGGGTTTTTGTGAGATGAGAGTTTTATATTTTCATTCATGTAAATTCAAATGTAATGTAATATTCTTTTATTTGGGGCACTTCCAGGTTGCGGTTGTGTCACCAGTGTTGTATATTATTTACTTTTCCGCATTAGGATGGACCCAAGGAGGGGAGCACAAGTGACCGGGTTCTGGGGTTCAGTGGGAGGCCATCTCGAGGAGTCGAGACCGGGTCTCCTAAATTCCAGGATTGGTAGGGTCACTTGTCGCTCTCGTAGGGGTCCAGCGTGTGGGCTTGGCTATTCATCGCGACTGTGGAATCCGTATTTTCTATTCTGGCTAAATACTAAATACGGACGTCCTAGTATATCCCACGTTATATCTATATTTCTGCTGCCTGTGTTCTGTGAAATCTGAGACGAATGACTTATTATATATATGATATATAGTAGACGTTGCTTATGTTTTACACCCGCGCTAGTCCCGTCCCGGTATGCCGTTAGTTAAGTAACCTAACGGTGCATAACGGAACATTGCGGCGAATGCGGATGGCATAAGCGTACGTGATATTTTCGTTTCTTTTCTGTGATTGGCTTTAGGACTTAAATGATGGGATTACATTAATGTGATTAATGTAAAGAAAATAAACCTAAAAAGATGTTGTAGAATCGGATTTAAAAACTACTCGGCTATTTATGAAAAAGCTTTATTTCAAAACTGCGGAGCTTAAGCCACTCCTTTTGAAAAACTGTTTGATTCTACAACGATATCAAGTTCAAAGCGTTAAAGATTTTCTTAAAAATCATTCGCAACCCTCCGTCATTTTAGGAAGTAGAGTACTTAGTATTCGTGCTACGTTTGTTGACTTTAGTTAAGGCGTAGTGTACGGTAGCTAAGTGATGTCTTCCTACACTGCATATGATGCAGATTAATTAGGACATTCATACGACTTTGTTGACCATAGTTAAGGGTCATATGGGTGGGTCTAATTGATCAAGAAATGACGGGTAGAACTTGACTGGTACTTATGATTTGTTGACCATAGTTAAGGTCATAAGTACTAGGGGTAAAAATTACATCGGGAATTTCAAGTGTTGAAATTTGCAATGAGATTGCATACCTTCCATATGATGGTTGGATCCCGATCCCACTGTGGGCAATAGTTGCTCCTAGGAGAGTTTTGCAGTTTACAATTAGCTAACTCATTAGGTGTCTAGAAAGGTGTTAACGGGGCTCCGCCTTTGGGAAAACGAGGTTTACTCTAATTAGGTCCGTGCGAAAGCACGGGGAACCTCCCTCAAAGTACCGACACTGGCCTGGCTGAACGGTTAGCGAAGTTGTAGACTGTAATTAATCCTGGCTAGTTTTTCTTTTTAAGGTTTGAAAGAAAAACTTGATAAAAAGCAGTGGGAAACATCGATTAGACAAGATAATAAAACCAATCTAATCTATGCAAGAGCTTTCGCTGAGTGTATTCTTTTCTCTCTCTTAATGGCAGATACCAATGACTGGACTTAAGCTTCTACTAGATAAAAACAAACTGAACGGGACCAACTATAAAGACTGGCTAAGGAATCTGAAGATCGCCTTGACTTATGATAAAGTATCATATGTCCTCACGGCTTCAGCCCCGCCCGTCCCAGGCCCAAAATCCTCAGTTGCGGACATAGAAGTCCGCAAGACATGGGACGCTGACTGTGCCACGGCCACATGCCTCGCGCTTGCATCGATGGATAACACACATCAAAAGCAGCACGAGGACATGGACATCCACGGGATACTGCTCCATACAAAGGAGTTGTATGGGGAGCAGTCCCGCGTATTACGATACGAGGCATCAAAGAAACTGTTTCACATGCGGATGGCCCCTGGCACACCAGTAGCAGACCATGTTTTGAAGATGATAGCCCTTATAGAAGAGCTTGAGGACCTTGGATGGACAATGGAAAATGAACAATATATAGATATTATTCTGCAGTCCCTCCCCTCCACCTTTGCTCAGTTCATAGTGAACTTCAACATGCATGGCATGGAGAAGGACCTCCCTGAACTCCTTAATATGTTAAGGAGTGCAGAGAGCACTATGAAGTCAGCAAAGACTCCCGTTATGACCATTGGACAGTCTTCTTCTTCTCGCCCAAAAGCTAAGGCCAAGGGAAAGAAAAAGAAGAAACCCACTAATCCTAAGGGCGGAGTCAAAAAGGTGAAGGGAAAGGGAAAATCCACGGCTGGAGACCCAGGGAAAGGCGAGTGTTTTCATTGCCACAAGACAGGACATTGGAAGCGCAACTGCACGGAGTACCTAAGTCTTAAGAAGAAGCATGGTGATGCTTCTGCTTCAGGTGCGTTTGTGACTGAAAACTGTTTTTCTATAAACTCTGCTTCCTGGGTATTGGATACCGGTTCAGGTTCTCACATTTGCAATTCTATGCAGGGGCTGAGAAATAGCAAGGTTTTGAAGACAGGTGACCATACTCTCCGCGTTGGAAATGGTTCCAATGTACATACAGTCGCAGTGGGAGAGTATCACTTGGGGTTGCCGTCTGGATGTATTTTGATTTTGAATCCATGTTATTTTGTACCTGATATGCTATGTAATATAATATCCGTATCTTTGTTGGACAATGAAGGATATAATTTTGTGTTGCAGAACAATGTTATGAACATTCACCTAAATCAAATGTTGGTTGGGTATGGTACACTTAATAACGGAATATATGTCCTAAATCAACACACAGTTTTCAGTATACAACACACTAATAAAAGAAAAATTTCAGAATTAAATGAAGCTTTTCTTTGGCACTGTAGACTTGGTCATATTAACGAAACAAGACTAAACAAGTTACATAAAGATGGATATTTAAACTCTTTTGAATATAAATCTTATGCGACTTGCCAGTCTTGTATCAAGGGTAAAATGACCAAAACTCCGTTTACTGGACACGGAGAAAGAGCTACTCAGCTCCTGGGCCTCATACATAGTGATGTATGTGGGCCGATGTCTACACAGGCTAGAGGCGGTTTTTCATACTTCATTACATTCACCGATGATTTCTCAAGATTCGGTCATGTATTTTTATTAAAGCACAAGTCCGACGCTTTCGAGAAGTTCGTTGAATATAAACAAGAAGTAGAAAAACAAACCGGCTTGAGTATTAAGATGCTTCGATCAGATCGAGGTGGTGAGTATCTCAGTACAGAATTTGCAAACTTCCTAAAAGAGAATGGGATTCTCTCTCAGCTCACTCCGCCTTACACACCACAGCACAACGGTGTGTCAGAACGACGGAATAGGACCCTATTAGATATGGTCCGGTCCATGATGAGTGACGCTGAGTTACCAGTCTCGTTTTGGGGGCATGCATTGGAGACTGCGGCGTTTCTGCTAAACAGGGTTCCAACCAAAGCCGTGTCTACCATACCATATGAGATATGGAATGGGAAGAGACCATCTCTTAAAAGAATTAAGATTTGGGGTTGCCCGGCCTATGTTAAAAAGCAGAATCCGGACAAACTCGAGACACGGTCAGTCATGTGTAACTTTGTGGGATATCCAAAGAATTCTTATGGATATCTGTTCTACCACAAAGAGGAACAAAAGGTGTTTGTTTCTCAGTATGCCACATTCTTGGAAAAAGAGTTTTTCACGGATAGAGATGATGGCAAGGTGGTAGATCTAGAAGAGGTTCTGGAGACACAAACTACAAATGACGATTTGGTTGAGCCGGCTGTTGCAACGGAAACTGAAGAACCTCGGCCACTCCGTAGGTCTGGTAGGACTTCTCGCCCACCGGAGAGGTACTACGGTTTCCTCATTGATGGTGACAGAGAAGACTGTATCATGGAAGATGATGATCCTACCAGTTTTCAGCAAGCTATCACGAGTGGTGACTCTGTGAAGTGGCTGGATGCCATGAGATCCGAAATGGAGTCTATGTACACCAACAAAGTATGGACTTTGGACGTTGTACCCCCTGGGGTAAAACCTGTAGGGTGCAAATGGATCTTTAAAAGAAAGATTGGTGTGGATGGGCAGGTAGAGACCTATAAAGCAAGACTTGTGGCGAAGGGTTTTCGTCAAAGACCAGATTTGGACTATGACGAAACTTTTTCGCCCGTAGCCATGCTTAAATCTATTCGGATCCTACTTGCTATTGCTGCTCACTACGACTATGAAATCTGGCAGATGGACGTTAAAACGGCATTTCTAAATGGAGATTTAGAAGAATGTGTTTATATGGATCAGCCGGAGGGCTTCATTGACAGTGGGAGCAGCGAGAAAGCATGTAGATTGCTTAAATCCATATATGGGTTAAAGCAGGCATCTCGGAGTTGGAACATCTGTTTCGATGATGTTATCAAAGAGTTTGATTTCATCAAAAATCCGGATGAACCTTGTGTTTATAGGAAGGCTGTAGGAAGAGCTGTCACATTCCTCGTATTGTACGTGGATGACATTCTTCTGATAGGAAATGACATTCCTATGCTACAGTCGGTCAAATCATTCTTATCACTAAGGTTCTCCATGAAGGACCTGGGTGATGCCACATACATCCTGGGCATAAGGATCTATAGGGATAGATCCAAAAAGTTATTGGGATTGTCCCAAACCAGGTACATCAACACCATCCTAAAGAGGTTTAGTATGGAAGACTCCAAGCGGGGTGCCTTACCCGCTTGCCATGGAGTCACTCTCTCCAAGGATTCTTGTCCAAAGACCGATAAAGAGAGAGCTCGCATGAGCATTATACCTTATGCTTCGGCAGTAGGGTCTATAATGTATGCGATGTTATGTACACGCCCAGATGTAGCTTATGCACTTAGTGTTGTAAGCAGGTATCAATCCAACCCAGGGGAGAACCACTGGACAGCTGTGAAGAACATTCTTAAGTACTTGCGAAGGACTAAAGAATTGTTCTTGGTGTATGGTAATAAAGATCTCCAAATGGAGGCCTTTACCGATTCGAGCTTCCAGAGCGACAAGGATGACAGCAAATCTATCTCAGGGTTTGTATTTACCCTCAATGGAGGGGCGGTAAGTTGGAAGAGTTCCAAACAAGATACCGTTGCAGACTCTACGATGGAAGCTGAGTACATTGCTGCAAATGATGCCGCCAAGGAAGCCGTCTAGATGAAGAAGTTCGTCTCGGAGCTAGGAGTAGTTCCAACCATTATTGATCCAATACCTTTGTATTGTGACAATAATGGGGCGATGGCGTTAGCCAAGGAACCCAGATCCCATCAGCGGTCCAGACACATCCTGAGGCGTTTTCATTTGATCCGGGAGATTGTAGATCGCCGCGAGATCGAGATTAAGAGAGTTGACACAAAGAACAACGCCGCGGATCCATTCACCAAGGCTCTCCCTCAGCCGCAGCATGAGCGACTTTTTGAGATATTGGGTATGAGATACGCCAATAACTGGCCTTAGTGCAAGTGGGAGATTGTTGGATATATGTATGCCCTAGAGGCCATTATGTGATAGTGGATGTATCTATACATGTATATATATTCAGTTTACTTTCTTGCTCGACATGATAGTATGCTATCTGGTTATTCTTTATCTGACATATTTATTTGATCATGCTTCTATTCATTCATACATGCTGATAAAGCCCTGAGGATATCGGCTTGACTACTCTGATTATGATGGAGATCATACTAGTGGGACATCTGTAGTCTATAAGCATATCCTGAAATGTCCCTAGTCGGAGGTGTATCGAGACGGGGCATCGATATACCAGAGTAGACTAGCGTATATGATACTAGACCCATGTGATGGGCAATGGATGTTCCCACATTCATCGATGTTTGACATCAAGATCATATACGGGTGCTCAGTGGTGACTGGGTACACTGGACGGACTCGCCGAGAACTCCTATATGGAATTATATCTATCGTCGGATAGCAGTTCTCAGGTGACACTGGTACAGGTTAGTCTGTAGACCCGAGATCGTCATAGAGCCTTGTGTGTTCTCCCACTGTACTTTGATTGCCACCCTACCACGGCTCTACTGAGTCGTGCAAACAGGTGGCCGTTGGGTACAGTCCCGAAACACATGAAGACGATGAGCGATAGGAGGGGTTTCGTCTCTCCCGGTATTGGGAGTTGATGCTGTGCTGTGCTCGACTGGTTATAACGGCAAGTCCCTGGCTAGGGCTGCTGAGATTTGCTGATAAGTGTTATCAGTAGTTTCTCGATCTGTTATAGACCATTCACCGACACGACTTATTGAGTTATTGGGGTCGACGTGACCATCCCTAGGCTCGATATGCAGCAGATTTGACGAAGAGACCGGACTGTACGGTAGTGTTGCCGGATGGCTCGACGGGAGTTGTAGCAGGTTCGCTTGTTGTCTTCTGATCGCTCAATACCCGGGTGGCCGTTACGTTTAGCTGACCTCTTGCGGCTTGAGGGCACTTGATATGATCATTACCCTCTGCCGGCGTATTGACGAGTCTTAGAGTCCCACAGAGGAGTTACCCAGTCCAGGCGAAACGTTGTGGTGCGCATATGCGATATGCGCATGCACCCGATTGAAATGTGCGTATATGATACCGAACATTGATCGGGTGAACTGCTTTTGGTGGGGTCATATGAGATATGACCGGATTGATAAATCAAGTGTTGATTTATCATTTAACCATTAGTTTTCTCACTCAAAACCTTTCTAGGGTTTGATGGATGTATGCATGCATGCATGTGTTTCTATTTTTCTTTTCTAGTTTCATGCACATGAAGATGTGCATGCATGTACACATACATACATCAAACTATCATGGTTGTTTATATATGGAAATGGTGGCAATATAAGCTTCACACCATAGATTAATCTATGGATAATTATTTAATTTTGGTTTTAAAAGAAAATGAAAAGGAAAGGATAATTATGCTAGTTTCTACATGCTTCTTTTAACCTAACCATTCTCACCCACCACTAAACCATGGTTATCTTTTCCTTTATCATTCTAAACCTAAGTTAAATTAATCATCCATCATTTAATCATGGTTAGTGTCAAGAAGGATTAAATATATATTGTGATATTCATTTCTTTTTCTTCTTAAGAAAAAGAGTTATCTTTTTATCTCTTCATAATATTAGCCACCATCTTCATCTTCCTTCATCTTCTCCTCTCTAGATCTTTTCTAGTGAGTGAAATACAACAAAAGAAAGGTTTTTGAAGTGAGATCCAAAGCCACAACAACATTCTACACAAGCTTAGCCGTTTCGTTTAGAGTGTTATCTTCGATTTGACGAAGTAGTGAGCTTGGACGGATATCTCCGCGGTGGATCATCGTGGACACAAGGGGAGTTCAAGAGAACCTTGATTCAACACAAAAGAGCCTAAGGAGCGAAGCAAAAACGGGAGCTACAAAGGTTGTAGCCTTCAAACCCTAATTTTGCTAGCTTTATGTTTAGCAAACCCTAATTTTCTAGGATCCATCCTTTGCATGTTAGTTTAGCACCTTAAAAATGAAAACTTTAGGTCATGTGATGCTTGTAATCTCTTCATAGGGTGCTAATCTAACCTTACATGTTAGTTTAGCAATAATGGCAGATCCGGGTTAAAGTATACGATAGCGCCAGTTAAAAAGTTTTTGTTCCGCATTTGGCGTCTGTAGACGGCCGGGGCGCTACCGTAGACTTACAGATACTGTATATAGTATATATGATATATTGTATAGACGTTGCTTATGTTTTACACCCGCGCTAGCCCTGCCCCGCTCTGCCGTTAGTTACCTAACCTAACGGTGCAGACGGGACATCGAGGCGAATGCGGATGGCATAAGTGTACGTTATATTTATCTGTGATGTTTAGGTGGACTTAAATGATAGGAGAATCATTAATGAGATTAATGAAAGAAAATAAACCTAAAAGATGTTGTGGAATCGAATTTCAAAAATCAGGTAGCTCTAGTTGTTGCTTTGCATAGCGGTGTTCCTTTCAGAACATCCAGCACCTTATTCGATAAGGAAAGAGCCGAGATCCCTTCACCGGGAGTGACCTCTTTAGCAATAATTAGCAGATGCTACAACCTTCGGTTTGTCTTTTGATTGCTTTTCTAGTTCTTGCTTTGCATAGTGGTATTTTGAATATCCTGCACCTCATTCGACGAGGAAAGAGCCGAGATCCCTTCACCGGGAGTGACCTCTTTAGCGAAACTAGCGAAAGCCTCAAAAACACTCCATTTAAAACCATTTGATTCTGCAGCGAGATCAAGTTCAAAGCGTTAAAGGTTTTCTTAAAAACCATCCACAACCCTCCGTCATTTTAGGAAGTAGAGTACTTAGTATTCGTGCTGTGTTTGTTGACCATAGTCAAGGCACAGTGTACGGTAGCTAAGTGATGTCTTCCTACACCGCATATGATGCGATTAGTTAGGACAGTCGCGTGACTTTGTTGACCTTAGTTAAGGGTCATTTGGGTGGGTCTAATTGATCACGAAATGACTGGTAGAATTTGACTAGTGCTTATGATTTGTTGACCATAGTTAAGGTCATAAGTGCTATGGGTAAAAACCTTTATCGGGAGTTTCAAGTGTTGAAATTTGCAATGAGATTGCATACCTTCTATATGATAGTTGGATCCCGATACCCACCGCGAGTAATTGTTACTCCTGGGAGAGTTTTGCACTTTACAATTAGCCGATCAAGTAGGTGTCTAGAAAGGTGTCAACGGGGTTACGCCCCTGGGAAAACGAGGTTTACTTTAATTAGGTTCGTGCGAAAGCACGAGGAACCTCCCTCAAAGTACCGGCACTGTCCTGGCTGAAAGATTGGCGAACTTGTAGAGTGTAATTAATCCCGGCTAGTCTTTCCTTTTAGGGTTTGAAGGAGGATTTGATAAAAACAGTGGGAGCCATCCTGATTAGATAAAATATATAACCAATCTAATCTTGCAAGAGTGCACGCAGAGTGTTTTCTTCTCTCTCTCTCCAGGTCGCGACCATGTCACGCCTTAATCAAGATAATAATATGGATGTATTGACCGAACCCGCTTGTTATACTGAGCTGGGGAACGTTGGTCCCGCTCCAACTTATAATTGTTATGAGACAGAGCAGGAAATAGGGGAATACCAGGATTCCCGTGCCACCCAAACGAAGAAAGTGCATAATGATGCATCTTCTTCGGGTGTGTTCATTACAAAGAACTGTTTCTCTGTATCCTCTACGTCCTGGGTATTAGATACCGGATCAGGATCCCGCATATGTAATCTGTTACATGGGCTACAGAAAGGTAGAGAACTGAGAACGGGTGATAAGTTTCATGAGACAGAAAACGGTACAAGTGTTGCAGCTAAGTCTGTTGGTCACTATCATCCTGTATTACCAGAATACATTGATTCTGAATGAATGTTATTAGATACCGAACCTGACATACAACATCATATCAGTCTCTTTAATTATTAAAGAAAGGACATAATTTTGTATTGTTGGATAATGTTTTGCACATTTCCTATATCAATAGTTGATCGGTTCAGGCACGTTATCTATAATCATATACATTCTAAATCAAACTACAGTTCTTACTATATAGAACACACACAAGAGGAAGAGTTCAGAAATGAACGAATCCTTCTTAAGACATTGTAGACTAGGTCATATCAATGCGACCCGACTAGCTTAAGTTATATTTAGATGCATATTTAAATCAGTTTAAATTTACATCTTATGAAACTTTCCAGTCATGTCACAAAGATAAGATGACCATAGCTCTGTTTACTCGAAACAGAGAAAGAGTTAGTAAACTCTTAGGACCGATACATAGTGATGTATAAAGGTCCCCAGTCTATATATGCCAGGACTGGTTCTTTGTACTTCATTACATTCACTGATGATCTCTCTAGATTCAGACATATGTTCCTATTGAAACACAAGTCCGAAACTTTTGAGATATTCACCGAATATAAGTTAGAAGTAGAGAACCAAAAACGGGTATAAGTATTATGTCCTTTGATGTGATCAGGGAGAAGAATACTTGCGCACGGGATTCCTGGACTATTCTAAAGGAGAATGAGATTCTTTCTCAGCATTACTCCTCCGTATACACCATAGCACGTCGGTGTATCGGGGCGGAGCAATCGCACCCTATGAGATATGGTGTGCACTATGATGAGTATTACTGAGTTACCTGTTTCCTTTTGGGAGTTATGCACTTAAGAAGCTGCATACCTATTGAATTAGGTTCGAATCAGATCACTGCCTACCACTCCATATAAGATATGGTATGGGAAGAGCCCATCTCTTAAGCAAGTTAAGATTGGGGTTGTCCGGCCTATGTCAAAAGCAAAATCTGGACAAGATCGAAGCAAGGTCAGTTCTGTAGAACTGGAAGGATTTCCAGCTATACAAACTACAGCAGATGATTTGGTAGAACCAAAGGATTCAATAGTCTCCGACGAAGCTCAGCCTCTCTGCCGATCTAGAAGGGTTCCTCATCCGCCTGAGAGATACTTTGTTTTCTCGATGACAGTGGGAGCGAGGATTGCATCATAAGATGATGACCCAACTAGTTTCGAGCAGGCCATCAAGAGTGGGGACTCTGTAAGAATGGCTGGATGCTTAGCGATCTGAGATGGAATCCATGTACACCAACAAAGTATGGACTTTGGCTGCTATATCTGAAGGGTTAAATCCCCATCAGGAGCAAGTATATCTTGAGAAGATTACTTGGTGTAGATGGAAAAGTTGAGACTTTCAAAGCTAGACTTGTTAAAGGTTTTCATCATCGACCAGGCGTGGATAATGATGAAACCTTTTCCAGTGGCTGTGCTTAAGTCCATCCGGATCCTACTTGCCATTGCTATATACCATGATTATGATATATGGTGGTTGGGTGTCATGACTGCTTTTCTAGATATTGATTTAGAAGAGAACGTCTATAAGTACACAGCCAGAGGGCTTCGTAAACAGTGGGAGCAGCGGAAACGTGTGCAAGTTGCTTTACAGATTAAAGCAGGCATCATGAAGTTGGAACGTCTGTTTTGATGTAATAGTCAAAGAGTTTGACTTCATCAAAATGGTAGATGAACCTTGTATATACAACAGGGTAGTAGAGAGTAAGATGGTCATCCTCGTATTGTACGTGGACAACTTACTCTTGATAGGAAAAGAGTTTCCTATACTACGCACGGTCAATCTCCTCTTATCACAAGGATTCTCCATATAGGATCTGTGTGATACCTCCTAAATCCTGGGTTTTATATCTATGAGATAGATCTAAATGGATATTAGGATTCTCACTAGGTATAGTGAGATGGTGTCAATCGATCCTGGGGAGAATCACTGGAAAAGTTCCAGAGTGATAAGGACGACTGAATGTCAGTCGCAGGCATTGTCTTTACCCTCAGTGGAGGGACGGTATGTTGGAAGAGTTCCAAGCGAGATACCGTGGCAAACTAGACGATAAAGGCTGGTGACATCGCTATCAAATATACTACCAAAGAGGCAGTTTGGGTGTATATTAGTTCATGAGATGAACTAGGTTCCTACCATTGTGTGACAATGGAAGTGTGGCTTTGGCCAAGGAACCCCGGTCCCATCAGTGACCCAGACATATTCTGAGGCAGCATCACCTGATCATGGAGATAGTTGATCTCCAGGGTGATCAAGGTTAGGAGAGTAGACTCAGAGGACAACACGGCGGATCCACCCACAAAGGCTTTTTCCCAGAGAGAGACTTTTTATGGAATGGTTGAGTATGAGATATTGCAACCACTGCTACAGATGGCCCTAGTGCAAGTGGGAGATTGTTAGTTATATGTATGCCCTAGAGGCCATTACTGTACATGAGATGTATATTGTAGTGGATGCTGGGACATATATAGGTAGGACTTTCTTGCTCGACATGATAGTACGCTATCTGGTTGCTCTTTATCTTAACATATATAATTACTGTCTCTCTATTACATGTTGATAAAGCCCTTAGGATGTGTACTCGACTTGCAGGACTATGATGCAGATCATACTAGTGGGACCTGGGTAGTCCATGAGTACATCCTTCAATGTTCCTAGTCGTGGGAATATCGAGACGGGGCATCGATATTCCAGAGTAGACTAGCGTATATCTTCTCGACCCATGTGATGGGCGATGGATGATCCCATATCCATTGGTGTTTGACATCAGAGATGGTATGCGGGTGCTCAGTGATGACTGGGTACACTGAACGGACTCACCGAGAACTCCCAGATGGTATTATATCTTACGTCAGATGGCAATTCTCTGGTGACACTGGTACAGCTTAGTCTGTTGACCCGAGATCTTCATAGAGTCTTGTGTGTCTCCTACTGTGCTTTGATTTCCACCCTACCACGACTCTACTGAGTCGTGCAAACAGGTGGTTTTTGGGTACAGTCCCGATTCATATGGAGGCAATGAGCGATAGGAGGGGATTCGTCTCTCCCGGTATTGGGGGTTGATGTTGCGCTATGCTTGACTGGCCATAACTGGAAATCCCTGGCCAGGGTTGCACTGATTTACTGGTAAGTGTTATCAGTAGTTTCATGCTTGTTATGGACCTTACATCGGCATGACTTATCAAGCTACTGGAGTATGACGTTTACCACCCCTAGGCGAGATATGCGACATATCAGACGAACAGACCGGACTGTGCGGTAAGTGTTACTGATTGGATTCACAGGAGTGTGAGCAGGCTTGCTTGTTGATCTTCTGATCGCTCAATACCCGGGTGGCCGTTACGTTTAGCAGACCGCTTCCGGCTTGTGGGTGTTTAATATGATCATCACCTACTGCCGGCGTATTGACGAGTCTTTAGAGTCCTGCACAGAGGTTTCCTGGCTCAAGCGAAACGGAGTAAGAGCGCATATGTGATATGTGCGGGACCGAGATTGATACGATATGAGATACCGTATTCTATTCTCGCAATTTGTGACATTGATCGGTTGTATGCGATATAGCCGGGTTATCGGATCAAGTGTTGATTCGATAAGTTGTTACTTTTGATATTAGTCGGTTATAGCCGGATTATTAAATCAAGAGTTGATTTAATAATTTAATATATAATTATATATTTGATATATTACATTACATTAACTAGTATTAGCTCACTTAAGATTTATTTTCTCACTAGTTTGTGCATAAGTGTATATGTGATATATATTTGTGTACATATGTTTGTGTCATACTTGATGATACACACAAGATGGGTGTATGAGACTTGTACCAAGATTAGGTTTAAGATTAGAGTTATTGTTTTATCTTAAGATTTAACAAAAGAATTAAACTTAGTCAAAGTTATCAAGCTTGAAGAAGCTTGCAGAAACTTTGACAAAGTCCACTCTTTTGTCATTTCTCTTGATATTCTTTAACCTAACCCTTAACCTAATATCTTGGTCAATTCTCTACATGAGTTAAGCATGATAGCTTAACTCACCCATGGTTACATTATTGAGATAATTAATTCATATGATGATTATTCTTTCTTCTTCTTCTTCTTCATCAAGCTCCATGAAAAGCTTGATAGCTCCAATGGTGCCATAAGGAAAAATGTGAGAAAATCAATTCTAAAGTGAGCCCACTTCCTACTTCTTCATCCTCTACCACTTGCCAAGTAGTATAGGGTGTTCTCTTCACAAAATTCAAGACCAAGTGAAGGAATAGCTTGAGTTTGAGTCTCCCCGACGTAGATCATCTTCGGGCTCGAAGTCAACGACCTAGCCCGTTCATTTCTCCGAGGAAACCGTCACAAGAGTCCGGGATCGCGATGATCACAGCGAAAGGACGTCAACACGGAGCTTTAGAAGTGAAGGACCAGATCTACAAAGGTTGTAATCCTTTTCACTTAGTAGCAAAGTAGTTTGCTTGCTTTTTGTTTCGCCTATCCTCTAGTATACGATCTTGCATAGGGTTGTTCGGCACATAAAATTTGATTTTGGCATGCTTGGTGCCTTGTAGAATCTCATGTTGTGCCTAGGAACCCTACACTTCAGGTAAATCTCGGGCCACCGCCCTTCTCTCTTTTTTTTTATTTGCAGTCTTTCCTAATAAAGTTTATCTTGCTTCTAATGCAGGTGCAGCTGGTGCCGATATCAAGCTACTCGAGTCAGCACCGTCAGTTACCGCCCTGACGGTGGCCACCTCTCTACCTTCTCTTGTACCGTCGCGAATACTGGAAGGTATGGACTTATAACCCACCAGTCTTATCTAGGCTGAATAATTTATGTACTGATGTTGTATTATTACGTCCTTGCAGGAGTGCTTTTTGATCACCTGTACCAGGTGCTGCGCCCACACTTCTCCTTCCTGTCGGAGCTTTCTTCCTCCAGTGGCGCTGGTGAGTATAGTTTTCAATTAATGCCCTTTCTTTTTCCAATAATGAAATTATTTCTGATTTCTTCTTGCCCCGATTGCAGTGCTACAGATCGAAGGAGGAGATGTAAGATCAGTCGCGCCACCAGTCCTCCCGGCTTTGCCACTCGCTGCAGCTGGTATAGTAGATTCCGTTATCGATGACCTTTCTATATTTCTTGAACCATCATTTGATTGTGTTTTGTTTTTTTCAGCCGTCGTTCCGATTCCGGCCCCCTTCGAGTCTCGTATCATGATGCCAGCAGGCCCGTTCTCCAGACGTCCATCCTCAAAGGGTGCTGCGATGAGTCTGAGCATGCTAAGCGGATGCGTCGAGGAGCTTAACGCAGAAGCTCCCACATCTGCCGCAGATTTCGCTGCTGAGGTTAATCTGATGCTGGCGACGCTTGTAAATTTCCACAATGAAGGCGTCGTCGAGTCTTGGGTCAACCATTGCAGGAAGATCGAGGCCCGTCTACATGAGCTGGAGCTTATGCGTCCTGCCCCCGAGGTTTTGGCCATGAGCACTCAACGGGTGGCATGGATTGAGCAGAGCGCTTCTTACTTCCGCCATATGGAACAAGAAGCGGCTTTAAGGCGGAGGGAATGCCAAGAGACCTCAAGCGAGTCTGCTCGACTACGTTCCGAGGTCGACGCGAACGCTGCCCGGGTGAAGGCTATCTTCGAGGGCCTTCTGCAAAGTATTTCTGATGGGCTAACATTGAAGCGGAAGCTCGATGTCGTTGAGCGTGATGCCCAAGGTCGCAAAGCAGCTCAACGAGTCGTCGAAGAACAACTTTCATCTTACATGCAGCAGCGGGCCCAGGTGGAAGCAGAGTTGGCTGAAGCGGCCTCTCAGGAAGAGACGTTGAAGGAAGTGCGAGAGCAATTGATGGGCCTACTTAAGACGCTTCCTTCTCAGTAGCTGCCTTTGTATTAATTATACACTTGTAATCTTTGAATAATATGTATCCATTCTTTATTCTTTTATACGATTCGCCGTGTACTTAGTTGAATTCATGAATAAAGATACACACTTTTTTTTTGCAATGTCTTGTGTCATCTCTGCGCTTTCCCCCTTCTTTTATTATCAGCATGTTACCTTAGTAAACATGGTCGATAGATGATAGAGCGAGCATCCTGTCTCGGCTTCTTCAAGAGGTAGTGATGGCTTAGGACGCAGGTTCAGATCTGCTGCCTAAGACTTTTCAACTTTATGAGCCGTGAGGGTCTCACAAAGACTTTTCTCCCTACGGATCGAGAGGATCTCGTAGGTGTATTTTTTCATTAGGAATCGTGAGGATTCCTAAGTGTGTTTTCTCTTATAAGTCGTAAGGATCTTATAAGAGAATTTTCCCTCTTACGAGTCGAGAGGACCCGTAAGCGGTTGTTTCCCTCCTTATCGAGATTCGACTTTGGAGAGTGTGACCCGTGAATAGTATGCAAGAGTCTATTTTGGATCAACTCGCAGGGTCCCAATGCTTAGGAAACAGGTTTTTTAATCCCCGCTGCCTAAGGCTTTATCTCACAAGTCGAGATGAATCGAGAAGTTCTCGCAAAGACACTAATTTTCCTCACGAGTCGAGACGAATCGAGCAGTTCTCGCAAGAATATCCTAACGTCACAGTTAACCTCTGCTCTTTTCGACAGAGGTCCGTTAGGGTCTGTGGTATTTAGGATTTTGTCTGTCATACCGTCGTGCTGGCTGATATATTCCTCGATAGGCAATCTTGCTGTTCGAGTAGCCTTGCGACTGTCGTGTCTCTGATCCCTTCGGGGGCTGGACAAGACGTTTTCAAGCAATCCTCCTAGGCAGTTTGACCGTCGGAAGAGCAAGCGTTAGGAATTTTGCCATGCCGCTTATTACTTGAGGTTAGGCTCATTTTTGAGAGCCCCGATAAGTCATAACCACTCTGCGCTGGCATGGGATGATCTCCGATAGTCTTTCAGGTTTTATATGAGTTGCCGTCAAGACCCTGAAGCTAGGAATTTGGCCTTCGCTTCATTTGCTGGCATTGCGTCCACTATATCGAGACGAATGTCGCGGTTGTCTCTAGGTTGCTGGTGAACCGTCGAGGTTTGGAACTAGGGATTTTGCTGTGGCTCCTTTTGGTGATGTTGCGTCTGCTGTGTCGAGATGAACGTTGAGGTGGTGACCACTCCGCACTGGTGCGAGATGATCTCCGATTGTCTTTTAGGCTTTATATGACTTGTCGTTAAAACCCTGAAGCTAGGAATTTGGCCTTCGCTTCGTTTGCTCTGTCACATCCGAATCCTGTTGGAGGAAGAACGCTGTCGTGACATTTCGTCTGCTGTATTGAGACGAACGTCGAGGTAAAGCTGGGATTTTGCCGTCGCTTCGCTTTGTTTCGACCATGGGGTCTTTTGTTGACGTTGCATCTGCATTCTGCTGGACTGCAAAGGAACACCGTTGTTGACATCTCGTCTGCTGTATCGAGATGAATGCCAAAGTGGTCTCTAAGTTGTCAGTGAACCGTCGAGACTTGGCTCTGCTTTCTTATGGAGTCTGTTGGGAAGGTATGGTTCCCTCTTTGTTTGTGCCCCTGGATTGTATACAGGGATCGACATGATCTCACCTGTAGGGCATAAACTTCATTTTTTTTTATTTTTGTTTTATTTCTTTTTCCGCGATACTCTATCATTTCAGCTTTTATATCGCGAAGGTCGCGATTGCCCAATCGTTTCGGCTATTTTTTCGCGGTGCCCAATCATTTCGGCTATTTATTTTATTTTTACTCGCTGCTTTTTATTGCGAGTTGCCCAATCATTTCGGCTATTTTGCATGCATACATTTTTACTTGCTGATTTCATTGCAAGTTGCCCCATCATTTCGGCTATTTCATATGCATTTTTAGCTCGCTGATTTTTATCGCGAGTGTGCAACTTGGATTCTGGTGCCAATCTCAGCATCAGCATCGCTACAACTGGAATATTGCCAGGAGCGAATCATCATTTGCCATGAAAGGACTTGGAATTTGATACCGATTTAGGCATCAGTATCGCTACAACTGGGATATTACCAGGAGCGAATCATCATTTGCCTCTGTCGATGTTGAACAAAGGTGGCTTAGTAAACAGGGTTAGGATCCTGTCGACTAAGGCTTTTGACTTCATGAGCCGTAAGGGTCTCACAAAGATATTTCTCCCTACAAGTCGTGAGGATCTCGTAGGTGTGTTTTCTCCTTAGGAATTGTAAGGATTCCTAAGTGTATGTTTTCTCTTATATGTCGTAAGGATCCTACAAGAGTGCTTTCTCCTTATAAGTCAAGAGGACTTACAAGGGTTGTTCACCATATGGACATATCCCTAGTCACGGGTGGGACTTTGCTGGGGAAATGTTTATTCGCGCCCGTGGATTGTATACAAGGGTCAGTGTTGAGCCACTTGTAGGGCAATATCGAAGGTCGTGGGGGTTGCTTAAGAACAGGTTCAGGTCTCTGTAACTTAAGACTTTCAAATCTGATGAGCCGTAAGGGTCCCATAAGAGAGTTCTCCTTACGAGTCGTGAGGATCTCGCAAGTGTAATTTCTCCTTAGGAATCGTGAGGATCCCTAAATGTGTTGCTCCCTTGTGAGTCGTAAGGATCTCACGCGGGTGGTTTCTCCTTACAAGGTCGAGAGGACCCTGTAAGTGTTTTTTAACGAGGTTGCGCCCTTTCGGGTTTTCACAAACACTCGCCGGTAGCCCTGCTGTTTTTACTCATGGAGCCCTTTTGGGTTTTCATCCATGCCCATTTTGCTTATGGACATACCGTCTCTTTTTTTTATTTTTTTTATTCTTTTTTCTAACGAGGTTATGCCCTTTTGGGTTTTCACAAACACTCGCCGGTAGCCCTGCTGTTTTTACTCACGGAGCCCTTTCGGGTTTTCATCCGTGCCCATTTTGCTTATGGACATACCGTTTTTATTTTTTTTATTTTTATTTTTTTTTGTATCGGCTTTGGGATGTTGCGATCCACCGTAGTTTATCGACATCTCGGTCAACAACTAGTTTTAGGACGTAGTGGTCCGTCATTAGTTTAAGGACGTTTCGGTCCGTTGTTGAAGAAGGCCAGCTACTGCTTATAGAGTTTGGGCTTAGGAAGATAGCGAGCGGACATAGTCGTCGTCATCTATCATTGACCTAGGCTGTGACTCATTAAGCGTGGTATTTCTTTAGGAAGCGACCGTTTATTGGCCTGAAAGGCCTTTCACCGTGCATATCCATGAGTAGATAGGCTCCACCCTGGTAGACCTTATCTATGATGTACGGGCCTTCATAGTTCGGCTCGAATTTTTCCCACTTGGCGCGATTGGGGATCATAGGTCTTTTGACCACTAGCACGGGTTCGCCTTGGCGGAATGTCCTCGGCCTGGTCAATCTTTCATATGAGCGCGTCATCTTTGCTTTATAAGCCTCCAGATTTTGTTGTGCTATGAGCCGGGTTTCATCAAGGGCATCAAGCTCCTCAAGCCGAAGGTGAGCATTTTCTTCATCCGTCATCTCGTAGTGGACTGCCACTCGTAGAGAGGGTAATTCTATTTTGAGGGGGAGTACTGTTTCTGTACCGAATACCAACGCGTACGGCGTTGTGTTCGTGGCCGTCTTGAACATAGTTCGATACGCCCAGAGAGCTTCTTGCAGTCTCTCGTGCCAGTCCTTCTTATTTTGGGATACCATCTTCTTCACGATCTTCGTCAAGGTCTTGTTGAAAGTCTTAGCTAGACCGTTAGCTCGGGGATTATAAACTGAGGAATATCTCCAGTCTATATTGTGTTGTTGCGCGAAGCGGCTGATCTTGTGGCTTCTGTAGGATGGCCCGTTATCAGAGATGATCCGTCGCGGAGTTCCAAACCGATAAATGACGTGCGTCTTGAAGAAATGGAGGATATTCTCCGTCTTCACTTCTCTCAGCGGTACTGCTTCTGCCCATTTGGAGAAGTAGTCAGTCGTCGCCAAGATGAATCGATGTCCCCTGGACGATACTGGTTCGATGGGGCCGTTTACGTCAGTCCCCCACATTTCGAACGGCCAGCTGGCCACTGTTGGATGTAGAGGATTTGGGTGCTGATGGATAAAGTCCCCATGAATCTAGCATGAGTGGCATTGCTTCACATATTCGAGGCAGTCCTGAATCATCGTGGGCCAATAGTAGCCCATCCGTTTAATCTTCAACTTCATCTTCGGGCCTGCTTGGTGAGAACCGCAGAGTCCATCGTAAACTTCCTGAATGACTCTTTTCGCCTCTTCAGGTCCCAGACATCTCAACCACAGAGAATCAAACGACCTCTTGTACAGAGTATCATTGACGAAGGCGAAAGACAGAGCTCGTTTCATGAGCTGATGTCTTGAGGACGCATCTTCAGGTGTTCGACGGGATTTCAAGTAGTCTATAAAGGCTTCTCTCCAATCCTCAGCCTTTTCTTGATCTTTCATTTGCAGAACCGTCTGCTCAGTCGCTCCCTTTTCTTCGGATGGTTCCGGAGATATTTCTGCTGGGGCAAGCACCCGACGGCTTTGTACCACGATTCTTACATCATCGAGGTTTTCATCGGCCAGTTCTTTAGCGAGCTTGGCTAACACGTCCGCTTTGCTATTTTCTGCACGCGATATGCTTTCCAGCATATAGGAGGGAATTTGAGTCAGCAGTTGCTGTACTCTCTCGCCATATTTCACCAGTTCGGATTTGCACGTTTGGTAGTCGCCATTTACTTGACTGACGACCAGTTGAGAATCTCTGTATATGAGGAGGTTTTCAATTCCCATGTCGATGGTGATCTCGAGGCCTGCTATCAAAGCTTCGTATTCGGCTTCATTGTTCGTCCTCGGCTCTGTTAAGGAGAAAGCAAAGCGCATTATCCCTCCTTGTGGAGTTACGAAGATGAGGCCCACCCCCGATTTGATTATAGGGATGCTTTGTTCGCGCTTCTTCATGGAAGACGCTCCATCAAAATAGAGTTCCCATCGGGTATCACTACCGTCGATTGCATCAAATGCATGTTCGTCTGGCAGCTCGCAATTCAGAGGAGAATCGGCAGGTATCGGATGCTCAGCGAGGAAGTCAGCGATGGCCTGGCCTTTCACTTCCTTAAGAGGTTGATAAGTTATTGAAAACTCCCTCAAGAGTAGGGCCCATTTAGCGAGCCGACCTGTCAGTATGGCCTTTGACATCAAATATTTGAGAGGGTCCATTTTCGATATGAGACGGACTTCATGTGCCAATGCATAGTGCCTGAGTTTTGTTATCGCGAAGATCAACGCCAGACAGTGTTTTTCGATGGGGGAATAGTTGATTTCTGCCCCCAGGAGAACTCGACTTAAGTAATAAAGAGCTCTTTCTTTCCCTTGGTCATTCTCTTATGCCCATAATACGCCTAAGGAACCTTCGAGGGCGGTTGTATAAAGAATGAGAGGCTTTCCCTTGACCGGAGCAGCCAACACTGGCAGATTCTGCAGGTATTGCTTGATTTCGTCCTGCGCGCTCTGGCATTTATGATCCCAAACGAAAGGGGTTCCCTTCTTCATCAGGTGACTGTAAGGGCGGCACTTGCCTAAAAGGTTGGCTATAAATCGCCAGATGTACGCGAGCTTCCCTTGGAGAGACCTCAATTGCTTGAGAGTCCTTGGCGGAGGCATTTCCATGATCACCTTGATCTTTGACGGATCTATGTCGATACCTCGGTGTCGGACGATGAATCCTAGGAATTTGCCCGAGGAAACTCCGAATGCGTACTTGAGAGGGTTCATCTTCAAGTTGTATTGTCGAAGGCGTTGAAATACGGTCTTCAGATGCTCTAAATACTCCTCGTATGATTTGCTCTTAACTACGAGGTCGTCGATATAGCATTCGACAATTTCGTGTATGAGGTCATCGAAGATCTTCGTCACGGCCCTCTGATAGGTGGCACCGGCGTTCTTTAAACCGAAGGGCATCACTTTGTAGCAGAATATACCCAAAGGGGTCCGGAAAGCGGTGTGCTTCTGGTCTTCGGGATGCATCTTTATCTAATTATATCCTGATGAGCCGTCCATGAAGGAGAAAACCTCGTGAGTGGACGTGTTATCTATCATCGGCTCGGTGACTGGCACTGGGAAATCGTCCTTCGGGAAGGCTTTATTGAGATCCCGAAAGTCTACACATATGCGCACCGTCCCATTTTTCTTCATCACCGGGACGATGTTGGCGATCCAATCGGGATACTGAACTTCCTGGATAAACCCAGAGTCGATCAGCTTCTTGACCTCGGCGTTGATGCTCATCTCAAGCTCGAGCCGCATTCTTCTTGGTGCTTGTTTGATTGGCTTAACGTCCGGGGATATCGCCAATTTATGTACAGCAATTTCTGGATCTAGTCCTGGCATTTCGGAATAATTCCATGCGAAGCAATCTTTATGCTGCATAAGCACGTCTTTTAATGAAGCCACCCTTCCTTCAGACAACAGTTCACTAACGAATGTCGGTCACGGGTCGTTCGCCGTCCCCGACTCAATTTTCTTGAGGTTATCCGCAGTGGTGTGTATTCCATCTTCCAGCTCTTTCGGCGCTGGTGGAAATTCTGAGATCACCTCGTCATCGCTGTTTTTGAAGCACCAGGGAAGGTCATCCATATTCTCGGGCTCTTCTTTTAATATCGTTATCATATGACAAGTACGAGCTCGCTTCCAAGACCGATGTGGATCTGGTTCTGCTCTTGTAGCTTTGGGTTCATGCTTCCGTGGCGGTGCTACCCTCCAGCTGTCAGATAGAGCGAACTTGCCGAGTTGATACTGATCTTCGACCCAATTCTTGAAGGTGAAGCAATCTTCGAGAGGGTGTCCTATTACCCTGTGATAAGAGCAATAATTCGGGTGTGAGATTTCGCCTGCTTGTTCGGGGTGCTTGGACTCCGAAAGCGTAATCATTTGATGTTTTATAGCGAGGTCAAGTATCTTCTTTGTCTTGTCTTGAGGAAAAGAGTATGCTCGACTCATCTTCTTCATAAGGGACAAATCTGGACCGCTCGATTCCCGACTGCGTGGCTTCTTGGTCCCGCTTTGTCGTTGCTGAATGCCTTTTCCGCTCTCTAACCTGTTTCTGCCTCTGTGTCGGGCCTTTTTTACAACAGGTTGATAAAGAGGGGCCTTTTCATCTTTCGCAGCCTGTTGGAGAAGGCGTTGCGTCCTGCCTTTTTCGTAAATGGCCATTTCGCAATTGTGGTCGTCTCGGACCTTATGACCAGCTTCCCTTATAAGCTTGTCCATTTATTCTTCGAATGACGGACTGGGTATTTTTACATCGGGGACTTTTTCTGGCTCAGGGTTAGCATCTTCCCATTGAGCATCCCCTTCTTCATCAAAGTTATGCATAACATAGCAGTCGCGGAGTAGCTCCCGTTTCTTGGATCAAACATATCTAAGCCCGATTGCGTCCATTCTCCCGTTAGGCAACTTGTGCTGAGTTCCGGGAACATTCCAGACCCTGTCATAGAATTTGGCTTTTCGAGCAGTTTGCTTAAGGGGTACACCTTGGCGCCTCAAGAGTCTCTTTAGTCCGTCCGTGTAATATCTGGGTAAACGGATAGGCTGGAGCCTGTCAAGTGGAGAATCTGCGCCATGCCAGATTTCTTTTTCTACTTTGGTTTCCCTGGAGCGGTAGAATAGGATCGCCTTCTCGCCTGGAAGGGACGTAGAACGTCTGCAGCTCTTCCACACTGTAGGTATCAAGCGCGTCCAGTTCTTTATGATGTTTGGGCGGAACCATAGCGACTTGCAGACTTTGCTCTTCATCAGCGAATGTTTGTATTGAAGGTCGAGCGGAGAATACAGTATGGACTTCATCTTCTGAGTCACTGCCAAAGATCAACATAGGAGCGGATAGTCCCGACTTGTTGTATTGGGGTGGACCCGAATAAACCATCTCTTCCTCTTCCTCGGTATCACTCCCGAAGACAGGGATGGTGGCGATAGCTTTGTTCTCCGGCTTGTGACACCTCTCCGTGTCTTCGAAATCTGGCAAGAAGTATTTTGCATCTTCGTACTTACGAACCTCGTTCACGGGGAATGGGTTCATCTCTCCCGTCACGGTATACTCGAGACCATCCTTGAAATATTTCATACACTGATGTTGTGTAGAGGGAATGATGTTATACTCATGTAACCAGGGCCGACTGAGCAAAGCATTATAGCATGTCTTGGCGTCTATGACATGGAATTTAATGTCCGTGACGAGTAGCCCAAAGCATAACGTCAGTATCACAGACCCGAGAGTTCGTGATGATTGAGAGTCGAACCCGGAGATAGTGATCTTATCCCGAGCGAGGTGTTGGACGCTCATGCAGATTTCCTTCAATACCCGTACATTGAGGAGATTGACGGAAGACCCATTGTCAACCAAGATTTTGCCGATCTTTATATCGTGGCAGTACCCTGAGATATAGAGGGGACGATTGTGTTCGCATGTCCCAAGGAGGAGGTCTTCATCACCGAAAGTGACATCGGCTGTGTGCACTTCTTCCAGCTCGTCCTTCATCTTTTCTTCGGCGAGAAAAGCTTGGAATTGCTCTGGCTCCCGTAGCGCTTTGATCAATGAATCTCTTGCTTCTTTTGATAGTAAGAGGGCATCGAGAATACTGAGCTGCGATGGTAGCTTCCTCAAGTGTGCCAGAACGTTGTAGTCCACCTTATTTTTCTTTGGCGGGTCCTTGGCGGTTAGCTCTTCCATGAATTGGTCATCTAGGGCGATATCCTCAGAGACCTTTTCTTTTCCTTTATCTTTTTTATTTGAGGGACTGAGATTCTTTTCGGGTAGCGTACGATTACGCAGCCGGATATTTTCGCAGGCCTTCGGCACTTCCTCTTTTCCCGAGGTGGATTCTTTAAAGAGAGGGCTAAGAGCCATTTCCTCGTCAGAGTCGCTCCCGAATGTGAGAATTTGCGATCCCCAGGCGTTGACCATGCGACAGTTACCGGTGTCTCTTTTATACTCCTCAGTCGCACTCCTTTGCTCCCGACAAGTTTTGCGCTTCATTCGCTTAAAATGTTGCCAGTGAGCAACATACCCCTGCCACCATCTTTTAAAAGAGTTTCACTCCTCGGTAGGGTATGAAATCTTTTAATGATACAAGCAGTAGCTAGGATGTGTTTCTGTTTCATCAGGAGTGTTTCCTTCGGAGGGCGGTAGCTTCATTCCCATTAATATGGCTTTAGCAAACCTTTTCCTCATCCTGAATTTGTTTTTATCTGCAACGGATGTCTTTTGATTCGGCAGGAGTGTCTTGACTTTTTAGTCTAGTCGCTGGCGCTTGGCTCTTTCAAATATGGCCGTCTCGCGCTTCCGGTCGGCTTTACTTTTCAAGAGAGCTTCGTTGAGGAATGCATCAATTGTTTCATCTGATGGCCCCAGAAGTTCCGGCTTGGGATTTGCCCTCAGCTTCTCAGTGCAAGGAGTTTTCTCATCGTCTGTAAACGAGTGGGAGATCATATGACAACGTGCTACATAACCCTCAGATTCATCCGACGAGCTTTCTCCATCATCTTCCTCCTGAAAGACATGGCTGAGGAACTCTTGGAGCATGATGGGAATCCGCACCTTCTGATTATATTCCCCCAGCGCGTCGATCTGTTTCTGCAGGTTCGTGCGCTTGTCACAAGGCTTCACGGCCTTTTTGGACTTCTTTTTCTTCTTCTTTGAAGATTTTAATGGCTGGGTGTGAGTGCTTGGGCCATCACCACCGATCTTTGGAGTTGGGCGCGGCTTCAGCTGTAGGGTTTCTAGGCACACTAAAGAGGTCTCACAAGGCATCAACCATGCCAAATTCAAAAAAATTCGGTGCCGAGAAACCCTAATTCGGATCGTTAACTAGAGATTAGGCGAAACTACAAGCTAGTAAACAACTTTACTCTAAAGTGAATGGAAATACAACCTTTGTAGATCCGGTCCTCCACTTCCTTAGCTCCGTGATGATTTCCCTCTGCTGCGATCATCGGATCCCGGACTCTCGCGGTGGTTTCATCAAAGAAATGATCGGGCTAGGTCGATGACTTCGATGCCGAAGATGATCTACGTCGAGGCGACTCTAACTCGAGCTCCAACTTCACCAAGTCATGAAACTTGTGAAGAAAACACCCTATAATACATGGCATGTGGTAGAGGATGAAGAAATAGGAAGTGGGTTCACTTTGGATTTGGATTTCTCACTTGATTTCATCACTTGACATTTTTGTAGAAAGCTTTTCTTTCTTCATCAAGAAGAAGAAGAAGAAGAAAGAAAATGAAAAATGAATTAATTCCAAAAAAGAAAATCAAGTGACCCTTATCATATTGCAACCATGGTAAAGTGTAGAGAATAAACTAGGGTTAGGTGAATGGTTAGGTTAAAGGAAAGAAACAAAATGGTTACTTCTTCAAAGCTTCATGAAGCTTCAACAAAAGACAAAGCAAGCCACCATTTCATTTTCCTTTGCCAAAATGAATAAAGAGAATAAATAAATAAGTAAATCAAAACCCTAACCATTAACATAACCATGGTTTAATCATACACACCCAAGTTTGCATGTACCATCAAACATGATACAAACTAGTGCACAAAACTATATTATATATACAATGTGCACATCAAGTGAGAAAATCCATCTTAAGTGAACCAATACTAGTTAATGCAAAGTAATATATCAAATATATAATTATGCATTAAATCATTAAATCAACGCTTGATTTAATGATCCGGTCATACTGCATATAACCGACTAATATTTTGTGTATCAATGTATCGAATCAACACTTGATTCGGTAACCCGGCTATATCTCATATAACCGTCCAATGATACAAATCGCGAGAATAGAATACAGTATCACATACTGGTATTATTCTCGGTCCCGCACATATCTCATATGCGCTCCTATTTCGTTTCGCTTGAGCCAGGAAAGCTCTGTGTAGGACTCTAAAGACTCGTCAATACGCCGGCAGCAGGTGATGATCATATCAAACACCCACAAGCCGCAAGCGGTCTGCTAAACGTAACGGCCACCCGGGTATTGAGCGATCAGAAGATCAACGAGCAAGCCCGCTCACACTCCTGTGAATCCAACCAGTAACACTTACCGTACAGTCCGGTCTGATCGTCTGATATGTCGCATATCTCGCCTAGGGGTGGTAAACGTCAGACCTCAGTAGCTTGATAAGTCGTGTCGATATGAGGTCTATAACAGTTCGAGAAACTACTGGTAACACTTACCAGTAAATCTCAGCAACCCTGGCCAGGAATTTCCGGTTATAACCAATCGAACACAGCGCAACATCAACTCTTTATACCGGGAGAGACGAATCCCCTCCTATCGCTCATTTCCTCCATGTGATTCAGGACTGTACCCAAAAACCACCGTTTTGCACGCCCTCTTGGACGTGGTAAGGTGGAAATCAAAGCACAGTGGGAATCACATAAGACTCTATGACGATCTCGGGTCTACAGACTAACCTGTACCAGTGTCACCAGAGAACTGCCATCTGACGTAAGGTATAATACCATCTGGGAGTTCTCGGCGAGTCCGTCCAATGTACCCAGTCTCCACTGAGTACCCGTATATCATCTCTGATGTCAAACACCAATGGATATGGGATCATCCATCGCCTATCTGTATGGGTCGAGAAGGTATACGCTAGTCTACACTGGTATATCGATGCCCTGTCTCGATACACCCACGACTAGGGACCTTGAAGGATGTACTTATGGACTACCATGTCCCCACTAGTATGATCCGCATCATAGTCCAGGTAGTCAAGTACACATCCTAAGGGCTTTACCAACATGTAACAGAGAGACAATCAGTGTACACGTTAAGGTAAAGATCAACCAGATAGCATACTATCATGTCGAGCAAGAAAGTCCTCCCTATATATGTCCAAGCACCCACTACAATATACATCCTATGTATAGTAATGGCCTCTAGGGCATACATATAACTAACATCAGCATCCTTTCGATGATCTGGAGTTCTAGCAGGTTCTTCCACTTGATCGCCGGGCATGTCTGGAGATTATTCAGCGTCCTTTTGGTTTTGGCTGATAGCACGACCTCCCATGGGGCTTCTTTAACAAGAGAGCGTGTTGCCCCCGGCATATTCACCTTTTTAGGGGTATGAGATTGTGGCGGGTTCACCTTCCATTTTTCGGATAGTGCGAACTTGCCTTGTTGGTATTGGTCTTCAATCCAGTTTTTGAAGACGTAGCAGTCTTCGATCGGATGACCCAATACTCGGTGGTAGGGGCAGTAATTGGGATCATTGACGTCGTTTGGCTGTAACGGACATCTTGAATCTGGCAGATTGATGAGTCTGTTGCGCACTGTCAGCTCGAACAGTCTTCTCGTTTTATCTTGAGGAAACGAGTAAGGACGTCCTAGCCTCTCCTCAAGGGATATGCGTGGACGCTTGTTGTTTTTATGGACAACCGGCTTCAAGTTGCTCGGCTGTTGTTGAGCATTGGCGACGACGATCGCTTATCCTTTCCCCTTCTCATTTCGAGAGTCCGGCTTTGGAGGAGACGGTCTATGGCACATCTGGTCCATCTGGGCTAGCTTATCAATTAAAGCCTAGAACGTGGTCGGTTTAAAGAACATCATGAACTGTGAAATAGTTGCATGAGGGTCTAGGGTGCCCACGAACATGCCCACCGCTGGCGCTTATTCGATTCGCTGTTCACACTTCGACCACAAGTTCCGCCATCGGATTGCATATTGAACCCAAGGTTCGCCTGGCTTTACACTTGCATTGATCAAAGCTGTTATTGGAGTAACTCGCTGGCGCTTGCGAAACGCTGGGTAAACAACAACTCTATTTCAGCGACAGTTTTGACGGAGTCGTTCGGAAGCTCGGAGTACTATTCAAACGCCGTCTCCGATAAGCTGCCGACGAATTGGCGAAGCAGGAGCTTATCATTGCCGCCGGTGTTGCCACAAAGAGCCCTGAACTGGGCAACATGTTGATGGGGATTGCCTGTCCCCTTGTAGATATGGAATTTTAGGATCGTGTAGCCCGGCGGGTATTTGATCTGATCATACCAGCTCGGATATGGTCGCCCCGTTTTAACGACTTGACCAGCTGTCTCAGTTGCCTCGTGGACTCATATCTGCTGAGCTATATATTCATCCAGGGTAGCTTTGGAAATTGTCTCCTCCTTGGTTGTTGACAGAGCCGGTGGAGGATTCGACGTTTCTCCTCTGTCATCTTCAAGGACGATCAGAGAATCTTCAGCAGGAGGATCCTGCTGGATCATCATACCCACCATGTCCTGGAACAGAAGGGCCATTCGTTTTATATTGGCTGCTTGTTTCGCAGCCTCTTTGTCCTTCTTTTTCAGTATTCTCCGAAGGAATTCGACATCGGTTTCTTGCTCCTGGCATTGATCTGAGGATGCTTCTGGGCTTTCTTTTGGCCCGGTGTGTGCGGCCATCGCAGTCATCATTTCTTGGAGCTTCTGCTGCTACTCTTGAGCTTTAGTCACTGATCGCGTAAGCGGTCTATGACCTGTGGATATACGGCTATCCTCTTTCCCGGATGCCATGTAGACGGTATGTACCACCATGCCCCCAGACTTAGGGCGTTTGGGTTCAGTACCTTTGACTTTTGTCGTCGGCACAGGGATCTTCTCCGGCCTTCTTTTCTCAGGAGTGGTCGAAGTTGAGGGAGCCGCCGAGGTGGGCACCCAGACAGCTTTTCGTGGCTTAGCAGGATGCCTGACTTCCTATTGGACCTTCAGTTTCTTGTGCTGGCAGGAGAAATTTGGATCGATCACTGAGTCTCGAGCCTGCCGCCAAACTTTATAGATTTTGGAGGAGAGCTGTTGAGGGGATTGGGGCTGTTCTGGCTTTGCCTCTACAGCCTTTTCCAGCGGAGGGGGAGACCTATTCAGTACAGCGGTAGGAGAATTCCTACGCACTTTATTTAGCAGTTCAAAGCTGTTCCCAGTCGGAACAGCAGCATTAACTTCCGTCGTCGGGGCTGGTGGAGTTAACCCAGAAAGGGAACTACCTCCGGCTTTCCTCACTCGACGTCAGTGGCGACGTCGAGCATGTCGAGTTGTGGGAATTGGCTCGGTGACGGGGATGGCCTTGTCTTGCCCCTTGTTCAGGTGAGGGGCTGCTGCCGGTGTCAGCCTATTAAAGACTGATGCCTTTTGAGTAGCCGGAGTGGGAGTAGGAGTTGGGACGGTCGGTCTTGTGAAGACCGATCTCTTAGCAGGAGAAGCCGCCTTGACGACTTCAGGAGCAGATTCGGTTACTCTCTTTTGAATAACCTTCTTTGGGACCGCAAGTTTCACCGTGGGCCCGCAAGAGTTTTGGCCTAGTCTGGAGAAGACCGTGGCATTGGTGTTGGGCGACCCGTTGAGAGGGGCCGCAGCAGCTGTAAGTCGATCGAAGACCGACTTCTTAGGAGCTTCCGGTACGGGCACTGGGGCAGTGAAGCTCATTGGCGGGAGCATGGTCCCGAAAAATAGTCCAGTAGTATCCTGGGTGATTTGTTCCACCGGCATCGTGAACAATGATGCCGCCTGAGGTCCATAGGCTACACCTCCAGGTGAGGCGGAGCATCGATTGCAGTTGCAGTTGGAGCAGTTGAACGCCATTGCTGTTTGCTTTCTGCGCCAAGAAAGAGACCAAATCTTAGTAACTTGAAACCCGAAGGCAACCATTAACAAACCGCGATTCGTTCGCGAATACGACGCACGAAGTGTGGAGTGGAAAGAGGAAAAGGTCCCACCGGGCGTGCCAGAATATGTTCCCCTCCGAAGGACGTGCAAGAAAGACGTCTTGCCTGAAATTCGGGGCAGATACTAATAGGTTTTATCCGTCCACCTCTCCAAAGATGCCAAGTTGATTTATGGCACCGTGTATCGAAGGTTTAAACGGATGCTGCCGATGTAGCAGACTTCGTCAGATTCCCCCTCGTTCGAGGGGTTTTTGATTGTGGGGACGCTCTTCCCTGCAGGCGCAAGCCCCTGCAGTTAATTACGCTACCGCATCGCGGTAACAACTTTCTCCTTCTCCAGCTGGTCACTTCGTGTCGTGGGTGTTTGTTTTGTTTGTGGTTGCCCGTGGATTGTATATGGAGACTAATTTATGTTGTCGCCCGTAGGGCGTGTATTAGTCCAAATCCGTATTTTCTTAGATTTGGGTTTGGGGTTTTGGTTTAAGGATACGTTAGTCTCATTTTTGGACTAAGATCGACTTAAACGTTTATTAAGGATACGTTAGTCCAATTTAAGACTAAGATCGACTTAACGGGATCGTTTAGATCCAACAAGAGAGCATTTGGACTCTATTGTTTAGTTTAGAGACATTGCGGTCGATTGCCAGTTTAGGGACATGGTGGTCCATGGAATGTATGGCCGTCCGGACCCGTCACCTCTCTGAAGACGTTGAAGGATTACAATGACAAATATCAGAGGACTTGAACCGGGTGTAAATTGATTTGAGAGAGTAGCTGTGCTCAGTTCAATTTAATTTGAGGACTTACGGCCAAAATTGGGTTAAGTCCATTTGAAAATGTTTAACATTTTGTTCATGATTGGCCTGTTTAGGCATTTGCTTAGGCTCTACCCTTTTTTATAATAATGCACAGCATTAGCCTTTTTAATTAAATGCACAGCATTTAGATTAGGCCTATTAGGCCTTTTAATTGGGCTCTGCCCTTTTTAATAATGCATAGCATTTGTTTTGCTCTGTTAGACCTTTTAATTGGGCTCTGCCCCTTTTTAATAATGCAGAGCATTTAATGTTCTGACAGTGCGCCACGTGGCTTGTCAGGCACTTTGCGCCAATTAATGAGCGCAAGGGGCCAGCGCATGTACACGTGTCACGCTCTGGTGAGCGCAAGTCTGTTAGCGCAATGCGCTGCGCCAATGCGCTGCGCCAGTGCGCTGTTAACACGTGGCGCGCTCTAGTGCAGTGCGCCAATCCAAGAGCGCAGTGCTCTGTTTTAGAAACGCAAGGCGCAGATTGACACGTGGCACTCTCTGGTGAGTTGCGCCAATCCAAGGAGCGCAACAGTGCAAATCAAGAGTGCAAGGCACTGTACAGTAGCGCAGAGCGCATCTTGATCAAATTTAGATCAAGGAAACAAGTTTTTCTTGTTCCAAAGAGGTTCTACCTCAAATTTCAAGAACCAGTGGTTCATCAAAAGGCAATGCCTTTATATAGATCGAAAAATCTAATAAAGAAGTAAATTACTTATTTTTTATTATTTTTTATTGAAGATCTTGATCTTGTTCTTAGATCTTTGATCTTTTTAGAAGAAATTCTTCTTTTTTCTAAAGGTTTACTTTTTTTCTCTTCGAGTTCTTCTCAAAGTTTTAGAGGAGTTCTGTATGATATGAGACTTGGAGTCTAAGGGCCTTTATATAGGGCCAATTAGTTTGTTAGGTTGGTTACAGAGATCTTTCTCTGATTGATCTGGGAATATTTCCCCACCGTTGGATCTTTGATCCTAAGGCCTCTGTTTTACAGAAAATAATCTTCTTATTTTAACAAGATTAGAAAGATCTTTCTAGAATTTTAATTCTGATTTAGTGCTGGCACAGTTGGCGCAAGCGCGCCTGCGCTTGACACGTGTCGCACAGCGCAGAGCGCAGCGCAACCGCGCTGACACGTGTCGCGCAGCGCAACTGCGCTGACACGTGTCGCGTAGAGCGCAGCGCACCTGCGCTGACACGTGCCGCGCAGCGCAGAGCGCAGCCACCTGCGTTCGCGCAACTGCGGTGACACGTGCCGCGCAGCGCAGAGCGCAGCGCACCTGCGCTCGTGCAACTGCGCTGACACGTGCCGCGCTGACACGTGCCGCGCAACGCAAAGCGCAAGTTATCTGAAGCGTTGCTTCCTTTATTTTTATTTTAAAACAGAGCCTTGCTCTGATTGGGTGCGCTGTTTTGGGTGCAGCGCTGGCGTGTCTGCTTTTGACACGTGGCGCGTTGCGCGCAGCGCAAGGAATCTGAAGCGTTGCTTTAATTTTTGAAATTAAAACAGAGCTTTGCTCTGATTGAGAGAAACAACGTCGTATCTGCTTCTGTTTGGAACGAGAAGGAACGTCGTTGTTGATCTCTTGATATGCAGATGTTGCCATCGAGACTTGGCTCTCTTTCTGATGGAGCCTAGTGGGATGATATGGTTCCCTCTTTGTTTATGCCCCTTGATTGTATACAGGGATCGATGTGATCTCATCTGTAGGGCAAAAGGTTTTATTTCATTTTTGTTTTCTTTCCACGATGCTCAATCATTTCAGCTTTTTGTATCGTGAAAGTAGCGATTGCCGAATCATTTCGGCTATTTTTCGCGGTGCCCAATCATTTCGGCTATTTTTTTCTTTTTACTCGCTATTTTTTTATTGCGAGTTGCCCAACCATTTCGGCTATTTTGTATGTATATATTTTTACTTGCTGATTTTGTTGCAAGTGGCCCCATCATTTCGGCTATTTCATATGCATTTTTAGCTCGCTGATTTTTTTATCGTGAGTATGGAACTTGGAATCTGGTGCCAATCTCAGCATCAGCATCGCTACGACTGGAATATTGGCAGGAGCGAATCATCTTTTGCCGTGAAAGGGCTTGGAATTTGATACTGATTTAGGCATCAGTATCGCTACAGCTGGGACATCGCCAGGAGCGAATCATCATTTGTCTTTGTCGATTCGACCAAAGGTGGCTTAGCAATCAGGGTTAGGATCCTGTCGACTAAGGCCTTTGACTTCATGAGCCGTAAGGGTCTCATAAAGGTATTTCTCCCTACGAGTCGTGAGGATCTCGTAGGTGTCGTTTCTCCTTAGGAATCGTGAGGATTTCTAAGTGTATATTCTCTTGTAAGTCATAAGGATCTTGCAAGAGTGTTTTCTCCTTGTAAATCGAGAGGACTTACAAGGGTCGTTCACCGTGTGAGCATATCCCTAGTCGCTGGTGGGACTTTGTTAGGGAAATGTTTATTCGTGCTCGTGGATTGTATACAAGCGTCAATATTGAAATACTTGTTGGGCATAATCGGGGTGTATAACGGCTTAAGAACAGGTTTAGATCCCTATAGCTTAAGGCTTTTGAATCCTATGAGCCGTGAAGGTCTCAAAGGGGAATTCCCCTTACGAGTCGTGAGGATCTCGTAAGTGTGTTTTCTCCTTAAGAATTGTGGGGATTCCTAAGTGTGTTTCTCCCTTGTGAGTCGTAAGGATCTCATGCAGGTATTTTCTCCTTACAGGGTCGAGAGGACCTTGCAAGTGTCTTTTAACGAGATTGCGCCCTTTCGGGTTTTCATAAACTCGTTGTTAGTCCTGCTGCTTTTACTCATGGAGCCCTTTTGGGTTTTCATCCGTGCCCATCTCGCTTATGGACGTACCGCTTTTTTTTGCATCAGCCTAGGGATGCTGCGGTCCGTAGTAGTTTATAGATGTCTCGGTCAGACGTAGTATTTCTTCAAGAAACGACCGTTTATTGGCCTGAAGGGTCTTTCGCCATGCATATCCATGAGCAAGTAAGCCCCACCCAGGTAAACTTTGTCTATGATGTACGGGCCTTCATAGTTCGGCTCAAATTTCCCCCGTTTGGCACGATTGGGGATCATAGGTCTCTTGACCACTAGCACGAGTTCGCCTTGGCAGGATTGTTTCCCTCAATCAGAGCAAAACTCTATTTGAATTTCAAATTCAAAAGGTGAAGCAACGCTTCAGATCCGTTGCGCTGCGCGCAGAGCGCCACGTGTCAAAATTAGATACGCCAGCGCAAGGGGTGCTGCGCCCAAGGCAGCGCACCCCAATCAGAGCAAGGCTCTGCTTTAAAAATTCAAATTTTAAATAAAGGAAGTAACGCTTCAGATAACTTGCACTCTGCGCTGCGCGCCACGTGTCAGCGCAGACGCGCTAGCGCAGTTGCGCTGCGCTCTACGCTGCGCGACACGTGTCAGCGCAGGCGTGCTAGCGCAATTGCGCTGCGCGACACGTGTCAAGCGCAGGCGCGCTTG
Source organism: Agapanthus africanus (assembly GCA_030015575.1). Taxonomy (NCBI): domain Eukaryota; kingdom Viridiplantae; phylum Streptophyta; class Magnoliopsida; order Asparagales; family Amaryllidaceae; genus Agapanthus; species Agapanthus africanus. Next base: position 275,355,037 of record JASDDO010000019.1, on the reverse strand, counting down.
CGCCAACTGTGTCAGCGCTAAAATTTAAATAATAAATTATTTAATTAATCAGAATTAAAGTTCTACAAAGATCTTTCCAGTCTTATTAACATAAGAAGATTATCTTCTGTAAAACAGAGGCCTTAGGATCAAAGATCCAACGGTGGGGAAATATCCCCAGATCAATCAGAGAAAGATCTCTGTAACAAACTCAACAAACCAATTGGCCCTATATAAAGGCCCCTAGACTCCAAGTCTCATGGACAGAAATAGAAAAAGGAGAGAACTCTGGAAAAAAAATTTGAAAGGCAAGCCTTTGAAGAAAGAAGATCATCTTCTTCAAGATAAAGAATTAAATTCTTAGAAGAACAGAGATGAAAACATCTCACAAAAAGAAGAATTTCTTCTAAAAAAGATCAAAGATCTAAGAACAAGATCAAGATCTTCACTACAAAAAAATTAAAAGATCAAAAAAGATCCAATCACAAAAAAATTAAAGAAGTAATTTACTTCATCCCTAGATCTTTTGATCTATATAAAGGCACAGCCTTTTGATGAACCATTGGTTCTTGAATCTTGAGGTATAACCTCTTTAGAACAAGAAAAACTTGTTTCTTTGATCTGAATTGGATCAAGATGCGCTCTACGCTATTGGACAGTGCCTTGCACTTTTGAAATGCGCCTTTGCGCTCCTTGGACTGGCGCAACTCACCAGAGCGTGCCATGTGTCAACCACAGAATGGTCTGCGCTTTGCGCTTCTAAAAGTAGCGCACTGCACTCTTGGATTGGCGCATAGCACCAGGGCGCGCCACGTGTCAGCAGTGCACTGGCGCAGCGCACTGCGCTAACAGACTTGCGCTTAGCGCAGAGCGTGACACGTGTCACCTCCACATGAGCTACCGCCTTGCGCTCTTTAATTGGCGCAAAGCGCCTGACAAGCCACGTGGCGCACTGTCAGACCACTAAAATGCTATGCATTATTAAAAAAAGGGCAGAGCCCAAGTAAAGGTCTATCAGATCAATTTAAATGCTATGCATTATTAAAAAAAAGGGGGGCAGAGCCCAAGTAAAGGCCTAACAGGCCAAATATAAATGCTATGCATTTAATTACAGAGCCCAATGCTGTGCATTATAAAAGGGCAGAGCCCAAGTAAAAGCCTAATAGGCAGAATAAAAATAAAATGTTAAAAATTTTTAACTGGACTTAGCCCAATTCTGTCCATAAGTCCTCAATTTAAATTGAACTGAGCACAACTGCTCTCCCAATCAATTTACACCCAGTTCGAGAGTACATCTCTTTACTCCTCTGATACCTGTCGTTGTAATCCTTCAACGTCGTCAGAGAGGTGACGGGTCCCGACAACCGCACACTGCTACGGACTGTGGGGTCCTTAAACTCATGGACTATGATGTTCTTAATCTCGACCGTGATGTTTTAAAACTAATACCGGACTATGATGTCCTTAACCTCGACCGTGATGTCTTAAAACTAATACCGGACTATGATGTTCTTAACCTCGACCGCGAAGTCTTAAAACTAACACCGGACTGTGGAGTCCTTAAATCCACGGACTATGATGTCCTTAACCTTGACCGTAACGTCTTAAAACTAACATTGGACCGCAATGTCCTTAAACTACTTATCGACCGCAATGTCACTAAACTAAACAATAGAGCCCCCAATTACTCTCTTGTCGGATCTAAACGATCCCGTTAAGTCGATCTTAGTCTAAAATTAGGCTAACGTGTCCTTAACGAACGTTTAAGTCGATCTTAGCCTCAAACAAGGCTAACGTATCCTTAAACACACATCCCCCAAACCCAAATCTAAGAAAGATACGGATTTGGACTAATCCACGTCCTACGGGCGACGGCATAACTTAGTCTCCGTATACAATCCACGGGCAACCAAACACAAAACAAACACACACGACACGAAGTGACCATATGGAGAAAGAGAAAGTTGTTACCGCGGTGCGGTATTGTAATTAACTGCAGGGGCTTGCGCCTGCAGGGAAGAGCGTCCCCACAATCAAAAACCCCTCGAGCGAGGGGGAATCTGATGAAGTCTGCTACATCGGCCGCATCCGTTTAAACCTTCGATACACGATGCCATAAATCAACTTGGCATCTTCGGAGAGATGGACGGATAGCACCTATTAGCATCTGCCCCGAATCTCAGGAAAGACGTCCCTGTCGCGCCGTCTTTCGGAGGGGAACAGATTCTGGCACGCCCGGTGGGACCTTTTCCTCTTTCCACTCCACACTTCATGTGTTGTATTCGCGAACGAATCGCGGTTTGTTAATGGTTGCTCTCGGGTTTCAAGTTACTAAGATTTGGTCTCTTGCTTGGCGTAGAAAGAAAACAGCAATGGCGTTCAACTGCTCGAACTGCTCCAACTGCAACTGCAACCGACGCTCCGCCTCACCTGGAGGTGTAGCCTATGGACCTCAGGCAGCATCACTGTTCACGATGCCGGTGGAACAAATCACCCAGGCTACTACTGGACTATTTTTCAGGACCATGCTCCCGCCAATGAGCTTCACTGCCCCAGTGACCATACCAGAAGCTCCTAAGAAGTCAGTCTTCGATCGACTTACAGCTGCTGCGGCCCCTCTCAACGGGTCGCCCAACACTAATGCCTCGGTCTTCTCCAGACTAGGCCAAAACTCCTGCGAGCCCACGATGAAGCTTGCGGTCCCAAAGAAGGTTGTTCAAAAGAGAGTAGCCAAACCTGCTCCTGAAGTCGTCAAGGCGGCTTCTCCTACCAAGGGGTCGGTCTTCACAAGACTGACCGTCCCAACTCCTACTCCCGCTCCGGCTACTCAAAAGGCATCAGTCTTTAATAGGCTGACACCGGCAGCAGCCCCTCACCTGAACAGGGGGCAAGACAAGGCCGTCCCCGTCACCGAGCCAATTCCCACAACTCGACATGCTCGACGTCGCCACTGGCGCCGAGTGAGGAAGTCCGGAGGTAGTTCCTCTTCTGGGTTAACTCCACCAGCCCCGACGACAGAAATTAATGCTGCTGTTCCGACTGGGAACAGCTTTGAACTGCTAAATAAAGTGCGTAGGAATTCTCCTACCGCTGTACTGAAGAGGTCTCTCCCTCCGCTGGAAAAGTCTGTGAAAGCAAAGCTAGAACAGCCCCAATCCCCTCAATGGCTGTCCTCCAAAATCTATAAAGTCTGGCGGCAGGCCCGAGACTCGGTAATCGATCCAAATTTCTCCCGTCAGCACAAGAAGCTGAAGGTCCAACAGGAAGTCAGCCATCCTGCTAAGCCACGAAAAGCTGTCTGGGTGCCCACCTCAACGGCTCCCTCAACTTCGACCGCTCCTGAGAAAAGAGGGCCGGAGAAGGTCCCTGTGCCGGCGACAAAAGCCAAAAACACTGAACCCAAACGCCCTAAGTCTGGGGGCATGGTCGTCCATACCGTTTACATGGCATCTGGGAAAGAGGATAGCCGCGCTTCAACGGGCCACCGACCACTCACCCGATCCATCACAAGAGCCCAGGAGCAGCAGCAGCAGAAGCTCCAGGAGATGCTGACTGCAATGGCTGCACTCACCGGACCAAAAGAAAGCCCGGAGGCGTCATCGGAGCAGCGTCGCGAACACGAAACTGATACTGAGTTCCTTTGTAGAATGCTTGTAGAAAAGGACAAGGAGGCTGCAGAGCAACCGGCCAATATAAAGCAGATGGCTCTCCTATTTCAAGACATGGTCGGGAAGATGATCCAGCCGGATCCCCCAGCCGAAGATCCTCCGATTATCCTTGAAGATGACAGAGGAGAAACGTCAAATCCACCGCCGGCTCTTTCAACAGCCAAGGAGGAGACAATTTCCAAAGCTGCCCTGGATGACTACATTGCTCAACAAATACGAGTTCACCAGGCAAATGAGGCGGCTGGTCAAGTCGTTAAAATGGGGCGACCATATCCAAGCTGGTATGATCAGATCAAATACCCGCCGGGATACACGATCCCGAAGTTTCATTTCTACAAGGGGACAGGCAATCCCCATCAACATGTCGCTCAGTTCAGGGCTTTTTCTGGCAACACCGACGGCGATGATAAGCTCTTGCTTCGCCAGTTCGTCGGCAGCTTATCGGAGACGGCGTTTGAGTGGTACTCCGAGCTTCCAAATGACTCTGTCAAAACTTTCGCAGAAATGGATTTGTTATTCACCCAGCGTTTCGCAAGCGCCAGCGAACGTACTCCAATAACAGCTTTGATCAATGCAAGAGTAAAGCCGGGCGAAACTTGGTTCCAATATGCAATCCGATGGCAGAACCTGTGGTCGAAGTGCGAACAACGCATCGAAGAAGCACCGGCGGTGGGCATGTTCGTGGGCACTCTGGATCCTCATGCAACTATTTCACAATTCATGATGTTCTTTAAGCTAACCATGTTCTAGGATTTAATTGATAAGCTAGCCCAAATGGACCAAATGGGTCACAGACCGTCTCCCCCGAAGCCGGAACCTCGAAACGACAAGGGTAAAGGGAAGGCGACCTTCGTCGTGAACACCCAGCAGCAGCCCAGTGCCCCAAAACTAGCGAATTAACTGGAAGAGAGACGACGCTATTACAATGAGAAAATGAAGCGTCCTTACTCATTCCCACGGGATAAAACGAAGAGGCTGTTCGAGCTGGCTATGCGCAACAGGCTTATCAGTTTGCCGAATCCCAGGCGACCGCCGCAACCCAGCGAAGTGAATAATCCCAATTATTTCCCTTACCACCAAACGGTAAGTCACCCAATCGAGGATTGCTTCGTCTTTAAGGGATGGATCGAAGATCAGTACCTACAAGGCAAGTTTGCGCTGTCCGAGAAGTGGAAAGTAAACCCACCACGGCCGCACACTCCAAAGAAAACGGACACACTGGGGGCAACTTGTTCTTTTGTTGAAGAAGCTCCATGGGAGGTCATGCTGTCAGCCAAAACCAAAAGGATGCTGAATGATCTTCATATATGCCCGGCGATCAGGTGGGAGAACCCGCTGGAACCCCAGATTATCGAAGGGATGCTGAAACCGCGCCCAACTCCAAAGATCGGTGGTGATGGCCCAAACACTCGCACCCAGCCATTAAAATCTTCAAAGAAGAAGAAAAAGAAATCCAAAAATCCCGTGAAGCCTGGCGATAAGTGCACGGACCTGCAGAAACAGATCAACACGCTGGAGGAGTATAATCAGAAGGCGCAGATTCCCATCACGCTCCAAGAGTTTCTCAGCCACGTCCTTAAGGATGAAGATGATGAAGAAAGCTCGTCGGATGAATCTGAGGGATACGTAGTAAGTTGTCATGTGATCTCTCACTCGTTTACATACGATGAAAAGGCTTCTTGCACAGAGGAACTTGGGGCAAAATCTGAACCAAAACTTCCGGGGCCATCAGATGAAATGATCGACACATTCCTTAACGAAGCTCTCCTGAAAAGTAAAGCTGATCGGGAACGTGAGACGGCCATATTTGAAAGAGCCAAATGCCGGCAATTGGACGAAAAAGTCAAGACACTCCCGCCAAATCAAAAGACATCTATTACGGATAAAAACAAATTCAAGACGAGGAAAAGGTTTGCTAAAGCCATATCAAAGGGAATGAAGCTGCCGCCCTCCGAAGGAAACACTCCCGGTAAAGCAGAGATGCATCCTAACTACTACTTATATCATCGAAAGATTTCGCACCCTACCGAGGAGTGCAATGCTTTTAAAAGATGGTGGCAGGGATATGTTGCTCATCAGCAACATTTTAAGCGGATGAAACGCAAAACTCAGCGGGAATGAAGAAGTGCGACTGAGGAGTATAAAAGAGACACCGGTAACTGTCACATGGTCAACACCGGGGGATCGCAGATTCTCACTTTCAGAAGCGACTCTGACGAAAAAATGGCTCTTGACCCCCTCTTTAAAGAATCCACATTGGGAGAGGAGGAAGAACCGAAGGCCTGTGAAAACATCCAGCTGCGCAATCGCACGCTTCCAGAAAAGAATCTCGGATCCACGAGTAAAAAAGATAAGGGAAAAGAAAAGGTCCTCGAGAATATCGCCCTGGACGATCAAATCATGAAAGAGCTGACTGCCAAGGACCCGCCAAAGAAGAGCAAGGTGGACTATATTGTTCTGGCACACTTGAAGAAGTTACCCTCGCAGCTCAGTACTCTCGACGCCCTTCTACTATCCAAAGAAGCGAGAGATTCATTGATCAAGGCGCTACAAGAACCAGAGCAATTCCAACCTTTTCTCGCCGAAGAAAAGATGAAGGACGAGCTGGAGGAAGTACACACAGCCGATATCACCTTCAGCGATGAAGACCTCCTCCTTGGGACGTGCAAGCACAACCGTCCCCTCTATATCTCACGGTACTGCCACGATGTAAAGATAGGCAAAATCCTGGTCGACAATGGGTCTTCCGTCAATCTCCTCAACGCACGAGTGCTGAAGGAAATCTGCATGAGCGTCCAGCATCTCGCTCGTGATAAAATCACCATCTCTGGTTTTGATTCCCAGTCATCGCGGACTCTCGGATCTGTGATATTGACATTACGCTTTAGGCTGCTTGTCACAGATATTAAATTTCATGTCATTGAAGCCAAGACATGCTATAATGCTTTGCTCGGCCGGCCTTGGTTACACGAGTACAATATCATCCCTTCTACACAACATCAGTGTATGAAATATTTCAAGGATGGTCTCAAGTATACCGTGACGGGAGAGTTGAACCCATTCTCCGTGAACGAAGTCCGCAAGTATGAAGATGCAAAATACTTATTGCTAGATTTCGAGGACACAGAGAGATGTCGCAAGCCGGAGAACAAAGTTATCACCACCATTCCTGTCTTCGGGAGTGATACTGAGGAAGTGGAAGAGATGGTTTATTCAGGCCCACCCCAGTATAACAAGCCAGGACCGTCCGCTCCCATGTTGATCTTTGGCAGCGATTCGGAAGATGAGGTCCATGCTATATTCTATGCTCGGCCTTCAATACAAACATTCGCTGATGAAGAGCAAAGTCTGCAAGTCGCCATGGTTCCACTCAAACATCATAAAGAACTGGACGCGCTTGACACCTATAGTGTAGAAGAGCTGCAGACGTTCTATGTCCCTCCCAGGCGAGAAGGCGAAAAGGCGATCCTATTCTACCGCTCCGGGGAAACTAAAGTGGAGAGAGAAATCTGGCACGGTGCGGATCCTACACTTGACAGGCTTCAGCCCATCCGTCTGCCCAGATATTACACGGAAGGCTTGAAAAGGCTGTTAAAGCGACAAGGGATATCCTTCAAACAAACCGCTCGAAAAGCCAGGTTCTATGACAGGGTCTGGAACGTTCCCGGAACTCAACACAAGTTGCCCAATGGGAGAATGGAAGCAATCAGGCTTGGATACGTTCGATCCAAGAAACGGAAGCTACTCAGCGACTGCTATGTTGTGTATGACTTTGATGAAGAAGGAGATGCTCAATGGGAGAGTGCTAATCCTGAACTAGCAAAAGTCCCTGACGTTAAAATGCCCAGTCCGTCGTTCGAAGAACAAATGGACAAGCTTATAAGGGAAGCTGGTCAAAAAGTCCGAGACGACCACAATCGCGAAATGGCCATCTACGAGAAAGCCAGGACGCAACGCCTTCTCCAACGGGCTGCGAAAGATGAAAATGCCGCTCCCTGTCAACCTGTTGTAAAAAAGGCCCGATGCAGAGGCAGAAACAAGTCAAAAAGCGGAAAAGGCATTCAGCAACGACAAAGCGGGACCAAGAAGTCACGCGAGCGGGAATCGAGCGGTTCGGATCTATCCCTTATGAAGAAGATGAGTCGAGCATACTCTTTTCCTCAAGACAAGACAAAGAAGATACTTGACCTCGCTATAAAACATCAAATTCTTACACTGCCGGAGTCTAAACACCCTGAGCAAGCAGGCGAAGTCTCTCATCCAAACTATTGCTCTTATCACCGAGTAATATGCCATCCTCTCGAAGATTGCTTCACCTTCAAGAACTGGGTCGAAGATCAGTATCAGCTCGGCAAGTTCGCTCTATCCGACAGTTGGAGGATAACTCCGCCGCAGAAGCATGAACCCAAAGCTACGAGAGTAGAACCAGATCCACATCGGTCTTCAAAGCGAGCTCGTACTTGTCATATGATAACGGTATCAAAAGAAGAGCCCGAGAATATGGATGACCTCCCCTGGTGCTTTGAAAACAATGATGACGAGGTGATCTCAGAGTTTCCACCGGCACCAAAAGAGCTGGAAGATGGAATACACACTACTGCAGATAACCTCAAGAAGATTGATTTGGGAACGACAAGCGACCCGCGACCTACATTCGTCAGTGAGCTGCTATCTGAAGAAAGGGTGGCTGCATTAAAAGACGTACTTATGCGGCATAGAGATTGCTTCGCATGGAACTATTCCGAAATGCCAGGATTAGATCCAGAGATCGCGGTCCATAAACTAACGATATCCCCGGACATCAAGCCAATCAAACAAGCACCGAGAAGAATGCGGCTCGAGCTTGAGATGAGCATTAATGCCGAGGTCAAGAAGTTGATCGACTCTGGCATCATCCAGGAAGTTCAGTATCCCGACTGGATCGCCAATATTGTCCCAGTGATGAAGAAGAACGGGATTGTGCGCATCTGCGTAGACTTTCGGGATCTCAATAAAGCCTGCCCGAAGGACGATTTCCCAGTACCAGTCACCTAGCTGATGATAGATAACACGTCTACCTACGAGGTTTTCTCCTTCATGGATGGCTCATCAGGATATAATCAGATAAAGATGCATCCCGAAGATCAGAAACACACCGCTTTCCGGACCCCTTTGGGTATATTCTGCTACAAGGTGATGCCCTTCAGTCTAAAGAACGCCGGCACCACCTATTAGAGGGCCATGACGAAGATCTTTGATGACCTCATACATGAAATCGTTGAATGCTATATCGACGACCTCGTGGTGAAAAGAAAATCATACGAGGAAGATCTCGAACATCTGAAGATTGTATTTCAACGTCTTCGGCAATATAACTTGAAGATGAACCCACTCAAATGCGCGTTCGGGGTGTCCTCAGGAAAATTCCTAGGATTCATCGTCCGACACCGAGGTATCGAGATAGATCCATCAAAGATCAAGGCGATCATGTAAATGCCTCCGCCAAGAACTCTCAAACAATTGCGGTCTCTCCAAGGGAAGCTCGCGTACATCCGGCGTTTTATAGCCAATCTCTCTGGCAAATGCCGCCCTTACAGTCACCTGATGAAGAAGGGAACCCCGTTCGTCTGGGATCACAAATGCCAAGGCGTGCTGGACGAAATCAAGCAGTACCTGCAGAACCCGCCAGTGCTGGCTGCTCCGGTCAAGGGAAAGCCTCTCATCCTTTATACAACCGCCCTCGAAGGCTCTTTAGGCGCGCTGTGGGCACAAGAGAACGACCAAGGGAAAGAAAGAGCTCTTTATTACTTGAGTCGAGTTCTCCTGGGGGCAGAAAACAATTATTCTCCCATCGAAAAACACTGCCTGGCGTTAATCTTCGCGATAACGAAACTCCGGCACTATGCATTGGCACATGAAGTCCGTCTCATATCGAAGGTGGACCCTCTCAAATACTTGATGTCAAAGGCTATATTGACAGGCCGGCTCGCTAAATGGGCCTTGCTCTTGATGGAGTTCTCAATAACTTATCAACCTCTTAAGGCAGTGAAAGGCCAGGCCATCGCCGATTTCCTCGCTGAACATCCGATACCGGCCGATTCTCCCTTGAATTGCGAACTTCCAGACAAACATGCGTTCGACACGATCGACGGAAGTGGTACCCGATGGGAGCTTTATTTCGATGGAGCAACCTCCATGAAGAAGCGCAAACAGAACACGCCGATAATCAAATCGAGAGGAGGCCTTATCTTCGTGACCCCGCAAGGAGGGATAATGCGATTCGCCTTCTCCTTGACAGAGCCGAGGACAAACAATGAAGAAGAATATGAAGCTTTGATAGCAGGTCTCGAGATCGCCATCGACATGAGAATTGAGAACCTCGTCATATACGGAGACTCCCAACTGATCGTTAGTCAAGTGAATGGCGACTACCAAACATGCAAACCAGAGCTGGTGAAGTATGGCGAGAAGGTGCAGCAACTGTTGACCCAGATTCCTTCCTACACTCTGGAAAGAATACCGCGTGCGGAAAATAGTAAAGCGGATGCATTAGCCAAGCTCGCTAAAGAGCTAGCCGACGAGAACCTCGATGATGTAAGAATCGTGGTACAAAGCCGTCGAGTTCTTGCTCCGGCAGAGATATCTCCGGAATCATCCGATGGAAAGGAAGCGACTAAGCAGACGGCCCTGCAAATAAATGACCAAGAAAAGGCTGAAGATTGGAGAGAAGTCTTTATAGACTACTTCAAATCCCAACGAACACCTGAAGATGCGTCTTCAAAACATCAGCTCACGAAGCGAGCCCTATCTTTCGCCTTCGTCAATGATACTCTGTACAATAGGTCATTTGATTCTCTGTGGTTAAGATGCCTGGGACCTTACGAAGCAAGAAGAGTCGTCCAAGAAGTTCACGACGGACTCTGCGGTTCTCACCAAGCCGGGCCGAAGATAAAGTTGAAGATTAAACGGATGGGCTACTTCTGGCCCACGATGATTCAGGACTGCCTCGAATATGCAAAGCAATGCCACTCGTGCCAGATCCATGGAGACTTTATCCATCAGCATCCAAATCCATTACACCCGATAGTGGCTAGCTGGCCGTTTGAAATGTGGGGAACTGACATAATCGGCCCCATCGAACCGGCATCGTCCAGAGGACATCGTTTCATTTTGGCGACAACCGATTACTTCTCCAAATGGGCAGAAGCAATACCGCTGAGGGAAGTGAAGACGGAGAATATCCTCCATTTCTTCAAGACGCACGTCATTTATCGGTTTGGAACTCCGCGACGGATCATCTCTAATAACGGGCCAGCCTACAGAAGCCACAAGATCAGCCGCTTCGCACAACAACACAACATAGACTGGAGATATTCCTCAGTTTATAATCCCCGAGCTAACGGTCTAGCTGAGGCTTTCAACAAGACCTTGACGAAGATCATGAAGAAGACGGTGTCCCGAAATAAGAAGGACCGGCACGAGAGACTGCAAGAAGCTGTCTGGGCGTATCGAACTACGTTCAAGACGGCCACGAACACAACGCCGTACGCGTTGGTATTCGGTACAGAAGCATTACTCCCCCTCGAAATAGAATTACCCTCTCTACGAGTGGCAGTCCACTACGAGCTGACGGACGAAGAAAATGCTCACCTTCGGCTTGAGAAGCTTGATGCCCTTGATGAAACCCAGCTTATAGCGCAACAAAATCTGGAGGCTTATAAAGCAAAGATGACGCGCTCATATGAAAGATTGACCAGGCCAAGAACATTCCGCCAAGGCGAACTCGTGCTAGTGGTCAAAAGACCTATGATCCCCAATCGTGCCAAGCGGGGCAAATTCGAGCCGAACTATGAAGGCCCGTACATCATAGACAAGGTCTACCAGGGTGGAGCCTATCTACTCATGGATATGCACGATGAAAGGCCTTTCAGGCCAATAAACAGTCGCTTCCTAAAGAAATACTACGCTTAATGAGTCACAGCCTAGGTCAATGATAGATGACGACGACTATGTCCGCTCGCTATCTTCCTAAGCCCAAACTCTATAAGTAGTAGCCGGCTTTCTTCAACAATGGACCGAAACGTCCTTAAACTAATGACGGACCACCACGTCCTAAAACTAGCTGTTGACCGAGATGTCAATAAACTACGGTGGATTGCAACATCCCAAAGCCGATACAAAAAAAAAGAATAAAATAAAATAAAATAAAAACGGTATGTCCATAAGCAAAAAGGGCACGGATGAAAACCCGAAAGGGCTCCGTGAGTAAAAACAGCAGGGCTACCGGCGAGTGTTTGTGAAAACCCGAAAGGACGCGACCTCGTTATATAAAAAGAATAAAAAAAAGAGAGAAAATAAAAAAAAACGGTATGTCCATAAGCAAAGTGGGAACGGATGAAAACCCGAAAGGGCTCCGTGAGTAAAAACAGCAGGACTACCGGCGAGTGTTTGTGAAAACCCGAAAGGGCACAATCTCGTTAAAAGACACTTACAGGGTCCTCTCGACTTTGTAAGGAGAAACCACCTGCGTGAGATCCTTACGACTCATAAGGGAGCAACACACTTAGGGATCCCCACGATTCCTAAGGAGAAATTACACTTGCGAGATCCTCACGACTCGTAAGGAGAACTCTCTTATGGGACTCTCACGGCTCATAAGATTTGAAAGTCTTAAGTTACAAAGACCTGAACCTGTTCTTAAGCAACCCCCCACAACCTTCGATATTGCCCTACAAGCGGCTCATACTGACCCTTGTATACAATCCACGGGCGCAAATAAACATTTCCCTAACCAAGTCCCACCCATGACTAGGGATATGACCATATGGTGAACAACCCTTGTAAGTCCTCTCGACTTATAACGAGAAAACCCTTTTGTAAGATCCTTACGACTTACAGGGGAACATGCACTTAGGAATCCTCATGATTCCTAAGGAGAAAACACACCTACGAGATCCTCACGACTTGTAGGGAGAAATACCTTTGTGAGACCCTTACGGCTCATGAAGTCAAAAGCCTTAGTCGATAGGACCCTAACCCTGTTTACTAAGCCACCTTTGTTCGATATCGACAGAGGAAAATGATGATTCACTCCTGGCAATATCCCAGTCGTAGCGGTGCTGATGCCGAAATCGTTGTCTAATCCCAAGCTTGCGGCAAAAAGCTAGCGAGCCACACATGCATACGAAATAGCCGAAATGATGGGGCGACTTGCAACAAAATCAACAAGTAAAAATGTATGCATGCAAAATAGCCGAAATGATTGGGCAACTAGCAATAAAAAGCAGCGAGTAAAAATAAAACAAATAGCCGAAATGATTGGGCACAGCGAAAAATAGCCGAAATGATGGGGCAATCGCGACCTTCGCGATATAAAAGCTGAAATGATAGAGCATCGCGGAAAGAAATAAAAAAATGAATGAATGAATCAAATTTATGACCTACAGGTGATATCACACTAATCCCTGTATACCATCCACAGGCGCAAACAGAGAAGGAATCACACTCCTCCTCCCCAGCAGATACAACATCAAACAAAGCGGAACAGCGGCAACTCCCAGTTCCATGACTCGACGGTATACAGACAACCGAGAGTCAAATCCCAACTCCGTGAAATGCGGATATAATCAAAAAAATTCCTGGTCACGTGGAACACGGATAACGTCACTTCTGACCCATGGAAAACGTCCAGAGCGGATCCTGGTCCTCGCAGAGCACGATAGTGAACCCGTGTGAAGCATCCAGAGCGGAGCCTACTCCTCGCCGAACACGGCAGTGAACCCGTGGGAAGCATCCAGTGCAAATTCCTGGTCACGTGGAACACGGATAACGCCACTTCTGACCCCGTGGAAAACGTCCAGAGCGGATCCTGGTCCTCGTAGAGCACGGCAGTGAACCCATGTGAAGCATCCAGAGCGGAGCCTGGTCCTCGCCGAACACGGAAGTGAACCCGTGTGAAGCATCTAGTGCAAATTCCTGGTCACGTGGAACATGGATAACGTCACTTCTGACCCCGTGGAAAACATTCAGAGCGGATCCTGGTCCTCGCAGAGCACGGCAGTGAACCCGTGTGAAGCATCCAGAGCGGAGCCTAGTCCTCGCCGAACACGGCAGCCCGTGTGAAGCATCTAATGCAAATTCCTGGTCACGTGGAATGCGGATAACGTCACTCTTTGACCCCGTGGAAAATGTCCAGAGCGGATCCTGGTCCTCGCAGAGCACGGCAGTGAACCCGTGTGAAGCATCCAGAGTGGAGCCTGGTCCTCGCCGAACACGGCAGTGAACCCGTGGGAAGCATCCAGAGCAAAATTCCTGGTCACGTGGAACGCAGATAACGTCACTCTTTGACCCCGCGGAAAACGTCCAGAGCGGAGCCTGGTCCTCGCAGAGCACGGCAGTGAACCCGTATGAAGCATCCAGAGCAAATATCGGACTGTGGAGTCCTTAAAATCCACGGACTATGATGTCCTTAACCTCGACCGTAATGTCTTAAAACTAACGATCAACCATAATGATTCTAGACTGATTTTTCCTTGGTTCAAGTGTACATCTCTTCACCCCTTTGATATTTGTCGTTGTAATTTCTCAACGTCTTCAAAGAGGTGACGGGTCTCAGTAACCACGCATTTCGTGGACTGTGGAGTCCTTAAATCCATGGACTATGATATCCTTAACCTTGACCGTGATGTCTTAAAACTAACATTAGACTGTAGAGTCCTTAAATCCACGGACTATGATGTCCTTAACCTTGACCGTGATGTCTTAAAACTAACATTGGACTGTGGAGTCCTTAAATCCACGGACTATGATGTCCTTAATCTTGACCGTGATGTCTTAAAACTAACATTGGGCTGTGGAGTCCTTAAACCCACGGACTATGATGTCCTTAACCTCGACCGTGATGTCTTAAAACTAACAATGGACTGTGGAGTCCTTAAATCCACGGACTATGATGTCCTTAACTTTGACCGCGACATCTTTAAACTACAGTACCCCGGAAAGCATCTAGAGCAACCCTTAACTCCGTAAAATGCGGATAAAGGAAACTTCACCCATCACTTGCGGGTCCTCACGACTCGTAAGGGAGTAAATTCTTTTGTGAGATCCTTACGACTCTCAAGAGAAAACACACTTAGGAATCCTCACGATTCCTAAGGAGAAACACACCTACAGGATCCTCTCGGCCCGTAGGGAGAAAACACTTTATAAGACCCTCACGGCTCATAAAGTTGAAAAGTCTTAGACCGCACTTGCTAAAATCGCAGAGCAAACAACACAGAAGAAAGCAGAGAAATGACACAAGACATTATGAAGAATGTATATCTTTTATTCATGAATTCGATTGAGTACAAGATACATTGTGTTAAAGAATAAAAGAAACAAATATATTTTATTTACAATTATAAATGATACAAGATCGTCATTAAGAAGGGAGCATTTTTAACAAATTCGCAAGCTGTTCTTGCACTTCTTTCAACGCCTCTTCTTGATCGGCTGCCACCGCCAACTCTGCTTCCACCTGTGCTCGCTGCTGCAAATAGGATGAAAGTTGTTCTTCGACGGCTCGCCGAGCTGCTTCATGACCTTGGGCATCACGCTCAGCGGTATCGAGCTTCTGCTTTAGTGTTAACCCATCAGAAATACTTTGCAGAAGGCCCTCGAAGATAACTTTCACCCGGGCAGCGTTCGCGTTGACCTCAGCACGCAGTCGAGCAGACTCGCTTGAGGTCTCTTTGCATTCCCTCTGCCTTAAAGCCGCTTCTTGTTCCAGATGGCGAAAGTAAGAAGCGCTCTGCTTGATCCATGCCGCCCGTTGAGTACTCGTGGCCAAAACCTCGGGGGCAGGACGCATAAGCACCAGCTGATGCAGGCGAGCCTCGATCTCCCTGCAGTAGTTAACCCAAGACTCGACGACACCTTCATTGTGGAAATTTACAAGTGTCGCCAGTATCGGATTAACCTCGGCAGCGAAATCTGTGGCAGATGTGGGAGCTTCTGCGTCAAGCTCCTCGACGCATCCGCTCAGCATACTCAGACTCATCGCAGCACCCTTTGAGGATTGACGTCTGGAGAATGGGCCGGCCGACATCATGATGCGAGACTCGAAGGGGGCCGGAATCGGAACGACGGCTGAAAAACAAAACACAATCAAATGACGGTTCAAGAAATATAGAAAGGTCATCGATGACGGAATCTACTATACCAGCTGCAGCAGCTGGCAAAGCCGGGAGGACCGGTGGCGTGACTGATCTTACATCTCCTCCTTCGATCTGTAGCACTGTAATCAGGGCAAGGAAGAATCAGAAATAATTCCATTATTGAAAAAATAAAGGGCATTAATTGAAAACTATACTCACCAGCACCACTAGAGGAAGCAAGCTCCGACGGGAAGGAGAAGTGTGGGTGCAGCACCTGGTAAAGGTGATCAAAAAGCACTCCTGCAAGGACGCAATAGTACAATGTCAATACATGAATTATACGGCCGAGAGATAAGACTAATGGGTTACAAATCTATACCTTCCAGCATCTGCGACGGTGCAAGAGAAGGTAGAGAGGTGGCCACCGTCAAGGCAGTAACTGACGGCGCTCCCTCGAGTAAAGGGGCATCAGCACTAGCCGCACCTGCGTTAGAAACAAGATAAACCCTGTCAAGAAGGATTGCAGAATAAAAAAAGAAGGACGGAACCCAAAATTTACCTGATGAGTCACCAGCCGAAACGGCGGCGTCTTCCTCCTCCATTGGCACGGGTCCACCTCCCGTTGCCTCATCGCCAGACTCTACGGGAGCCATCGTCGTGCTCGCAAAGCCAGGAGACGGCGAAGGACCGTAGGTGAGGAGAGTGATGATCGGAGCGGTGCCCGACTCTTGAGAAAGAACGGCCGTCTCACCCTCGGCATTCATGCCCGTTTCGCCCGCTACCTCCTCGGGCTCGGCGGTCGCAGCCGTCTCGTACACCGCTGCCATGGGTTCATCGGTCACAGCCGCTCCATCTGCTGCTGCCCCAGACTCGGCTGTAGCAGCCGTCTCATTTGCCACTACTTCGGGCTCGGCATCGGCAAACCTCTCGGGCATAGTAGGCGTGACTATTTAATCAGCCACAAGCTCAGGCCCGGCGACTACGGCTGCACTGCCTACCGTCGCCTCGAGATCAGCTGCTACCTTCTCCACCGTCCCCTCAGGCTCGACGGTTTCCGCCGCTCCTTCAGTTGGACTTGGCCCTGCAGGACAAGAAGTATAAGAACCAATAGTTTTACAACTCTTACAACAAAGCCTCGAAAAACACATTACCTGAGGTGGATTGATCGTTGGTTTCCCGAGCTGCACGCGCCGCCCGTCTATGAGCAGTAGACAAGGCGACCGGTAGCTCCTTAGAAAGAGTAGCAGCGGGAGTAACGGCGCTTGGGCCCGCTCCCACGGCCAAAGCAGCGCAGCGCTCCTTCGCTGCGCGCCTCAAACGTTTCCTCTCCTCCCGGGCCGTCACGACGGACCTCTTGGAAGCCTCCTTCAGCAAGGCGTCGTCGTCCGCGTTCAGAGTTGCCTCCAGAGCCTTCAAGGCATCCATCATCGGCTTTTTGAGTTGGGTCTCTTGTGGCAATTCCGAAGAGGCCGGAACATCGGTACCTGGCTCGGAGAGAATTCCCGCATCAATTTGCGGGATAGGTCTTGTGGTCCCTATGATAAGACAAAGAGGGGGTCAGATCACTCATAAGAAATGGAAGGAAAGGCATAGTGAACCGAAATATACCAAGGCCTAAAGATGCTCTGAGTCGTTCCTCCTCCTGGAAAGTTTTGAGGGAAGCAGCGATAGCTTCTTCGGTAGAAATACCTGTTAAAAAAAAAGGAAAAGCGTTAGTCAAAGACAATGATAAAAGTACGATGCAATGATGGAAAAATACAACTAGTGACTACCCGATTGCGCAAGTTTAGCTAACCACGCATCGCGCCTCGCCAATCGCTCTGAAGCTGCGATGGCGGCCGCCAGATCAGTGTCGTCTGGTGGCATAAATAATCCCTCGTTGGTCCCGTACTCACCAAAGCCCTCGCTATAAGGAGCATGAGGTTCCTGACCGAACACAACGTCAGCAGAGAGGATCGACTTCTTCTTCCTCTTCTGCACGCGAGCCCCGGGTGCACCCAAAATCAACTTGCGCTTCATGGGCACCTTGGGATGGCGGGTCCCGATGTCTGAGCCCACGCCGGATTCAGGCGAAACCATATTCACCATCTCCACCGGAGCACGGGGCGCTGGGGGCACGTCTACGATATCACGGGGCAATCCGCGCGAGGGGCTCAGCACACACGGAGGCTCATCTCCAGCATCTCCTCTCAGCGGAGGAACAACATGGGTCCTTGGCCTTAGGGGGGCTTTGCGATCGCTGGCGGGGGGCACACCCTTGCGGTCAATCAGCAGCCGTTTCTCTTTCCGGATAACAGCACCCATTGCGTGCTGATACCAAGCCCCATACACGTTGAGGGCCTTGGAACGCAACTTGGCTCGCTGATGAAGAAATGGGAGCCCGTGTTTAACCGCATAAAGTGGTGTAGTGCATTCCGTATCCCCTCCCTGGTAGCCGCAGGCTCTTCCAAAAACGCCTCCAGTGGGACCCCCTGGATATAACTTAACTGCTGGGCTAATCGATAGGGGTTGTACCTCATGAAGAGCGCCATATCGCTTTGCCTGAACACCAGGAAGCCCGGCCAGATGGAGTATAAGTGAAGAATCTCCCGGGCTTTCAATACGGAGGCCCCGTCCTTGAAACCATCACGCAGCGCCAACACCGCCTTGGAGGTCTCCGGGCCAATGGTCATGACCTTGTCCGTGAAAGAGACGCCCGCTCCGACCGTGCGCGGACGAAGAAGTAACCCCCTAGCCTCCCGCAGGGGCGGATTCACAATGGAAGCGCCAATTAACCGCATGACTCTCGGGAGTCTACACTTCTCATAGAACGAGGGCCTCTTGTGAACACCAAAAACCCCGAGCACATGCATTTCCATCCATGAAGTAAAGTAGTGCATCGGGAGATTGGCGGTTTGCACCCCGGGTTCATTTGCGTCGCCGCCACGCTGAGTCCATGGTATAGGTGGGCCAACCCAGCAATTCCAATCGACAACTGTATACCAGCCACCATCCAATGCGCTGGGTAGAAGACAGACGGCCTCATGTAACGCGGGTGCATGGGGAGCGCGAACCAGCACAGCCATAACCCCAGAAACCCGAGAAAGAAGGTCTCCTCGTCGATGCCCGGGGCGGTGATTTCCGATAAGGGCATGATCGCAGCGTCGGGAAGATAAAAACCCTTTTGGTCGTCTTCCAGTGCTGGTCGACAATCCAAGCCAAAGCCGAAGGGGCCGTCGAGCTTGGCAAATTTTTCTCCCCGCTGTGATAGAATCTCCGGTCGAAGAAAGCGGGCGATGAAGTCGGCGAAACTAACTCCCCGGCCTCCCGACTCCAAGTAGAGACTTTCATACATATTCAGCACCTTTACCAGACTCCGGAACTGGTGCTAAATAGCATTCTCCGGCATTAGGCCCATTACCAGCGGCTTGGTGGCGAAGACGTATTCGTCAGGAGGAAGTAACTCTTCATAATGCTCCCCCCTCACCGGCAAACCCGAAATCTCAGCAAATTCCTCCAGGGGGATGGAGACTTCCCTGTCCGACAGAAGAAAGGTATGGGTGGGGATATTCTATTGTTCTACGAATGCCTTAACCCACCACGTCGGAGGAGCAGGGTACTCGAACAGTGAGGCGTAGACTGCGGGATACAAACCAATCTTCATCAAATGGGTCCGCTTCGCTGACAAGATGTACCTGGCCCACTGCAAATACCCGGCCGGTTGTCGAGGGGTCAACCCGATGTTATAAGGTTGTCCCCAAGGGCGCGACTCACCCTGGCATATGCACCGCCCCAGAATGTCCACGGCTGCCGGCTGCTGCACGGGGATGGCAGCAATCGAAGGCTGAAGAAGATCCTCTGAATTCCAATTTATGACCTCCACGGCATAGTTCACCGGGGGTGCATCTGCATATGGGATCGATGAGATCGGCTCTGACGGCGTCGTGCAAGAGAAGCTTCGGCGACCTTGGATAATTTCACTGTACCACCTACCGCACAAATGAAGGTTCTTGTACTCCGGGTCATGATCCTTAATGAGAGCAAGAACCTCCCGGTCCACTGGCGCCTCAGGGAACCCTCCCTCTGAGCGGAAAAATAGGAACGAAAGATCAGCAGAAATGTTGCCTACAAGAAAAAGAGAAATCCCATTATCAGTATCATAATTTAATTTTAAAATCCCGACGCTGGGTACTTTAAAATTTATACCACACTGCAATGCAGTGGAGAGGGGACCAAAGCGGGACCCACAAAATCCAGATGACAATGCATCAGTTAATAAGACAGCCTCATCATTGGATGAGACTGTCAATTAATGAGGAGATCCTCAAAAGAATATTCTCATTAAATGAGAAATCCCTTGAGACAAGGAGAAAAATCTCCCTTTTCAGAGCAAAGCTCTATCACAGAGTGACACTTGTCAAACTCTGGTCACAAGGGAATAAGATTCCTTAAAGAGCCTAGCTCTGTAATAATGATGGAAAAGTCCATCAAAGAAAAAAAATTAATTCCTAAAAATTAAAAGTTCTAGGATCTTAAAGATCTATGAAAAAACTCTTAAGAGTTCATCATCAGAAGATCAAAAGATCTATGCTTTGTCAATGAGCAAAGCTCTGTTCATGGGTTAAGAAACCCTGAAACAAATTCTTGAGAGCAAAGCTCTGTTTGTGAAACCCCAAAAGGATTTTCTTTAGATCAAAAGATCTATAAGAGCAAGGCTCTGTTAAATAAAGTTAATTTAATTTAATTTAAATTTTTACCTAAAATTTTTTAGAGTTTAACTCTTGGAGTTCTTGAAAACAAGAGCAAGGCTCTGAAAATAAAATTCTTGAAGATGATAATCATCTGCTGAGGACCAAGGGTCCTATTTAGCGCTTAAGCGCCTCTTTAACTCCTGAGTTGATCCAACGGTCTGGATCTTGCCACCGCTGCACTCACGTGTGCGCCACGTGAGCGCAACGGTGGGGGGCACTTGTTTCTCCCAATCAGAGCAAAACTCTGTTTGAATTTAAAATTCAAAACGTGAAGCAACGCTTCAGATCTCTTGCGCTGCGCGCAAAGCGCCACGTGTCAAAAGCAGATACGCCGGCGCAAAGAGCGCTGCGCCCAAGGCAGCGCACCCCAATCAGAGCTAGGCTCTGCTTTAAAAATTCAAATTTTAAATACCGAGGCGCGCCACGTGTCAGCGGTGCATTGCGCAGCGCACAGCGCTAACAGACTTGCGCTTAGCGCAAAGCGTGACACGTGTCACCTCCACATGCGCTAGCACCTTGCGCTCTTTAATTGGCGCAAAGCGCCTGACAAGCCACGTGGCGCACTGTCAGACCACTAAAATGCTATGCATTATTAAAAAAAGGGCAGAGCCCAAGTAAAGGTCTATCAGATCAATTTAAATGCTATGCATTATTAAAAAAAAGGGGCAGAGCCCAAGTAAAGGCCTAACAGGCCAAATATAAATGCTATGCATTTAATTACAGAGCCCAATGCTGTGCATTATAAAAGGGCAGAGCCCAAGTAAAAGCCTAATAGGTAGAACAAAAATAAAATGTTAAACATTTTTAACTGGACTTAGCCCAATTCTGGCCATAAGTCCTCAATTTAAATTGAACTGAGCACAACTGCTCTCCCAATCAATTTACACCCGGTTCGAGTGTACATCTCTTTACTCCTCTGATACCTGTCGTTGTAATCCTTCAACGTCGTCAGAGAGGTGACGGGTCCCGACAACCGCACACTGCTACGGACTGTGGGGTCCTTAAACTCATGGACTATGATGTCCTTAACCTCGACCGTGATGTCTTAAAACTAATACCGGACTATGGTGTCCTTAACCTCGACTGCGATGTCTTAAAACTAATACCGGACTGTGGAGTCCTTAAATCTATGGACTATGATGTCCTTAACCTTGACCGTAACGTCTTAAAACTAACATTGGACCGCAATGTCCTTAAACTACTTATCGACCGCAATGTCACTAAACTAAACAATAGAGCCCCCAATTGCTCTCTTGTCGGATCTAAACGATCCCGTTAAGTCGATTTTAGTCTAAAATTAGACTAACGTGTCCTTAACGAACGTTTAAGTCGATCTTAGCCTCAAACAAGGCTAACGTATCCTTAAACACACATCCCCCAAACCCAAATCTAAGAAAGATACGGATTTGGACTAATCCACGTCCTACGGGCGACGGCATAACTTAGTCTCCGTATACAATCCACGGGCAACCAAACACAAAACAAACAAACACGACACGAAGTGACCATATGGAGAAGGAGAAAGTTGTTACCGCGGTGCGGTAGTATAATTAACTGCAGGGGCTTGCGCCTGTAGGGAAGAGCGTCCCCACAATCAAAAACCCCTCGAGCGAGGGGGAATCTGATGAAGTCTGCTACATCGGCCGCATCCGTTTAAACCTTCGATACACGGTGCCATAAATCAACATGGGATCTTCGGAGAAGTGGACGGATAGCACCTATTAGCATCTGCCCCGAATCTCAGGCAAGACGTCCCTGTTGTGCCGTCTTTCGGAGGGGAACAAGGATATTCTTGGCTAAGTCAATCTCTCGTACGAGCGCGTCATTTTTTCTTTGTAAGCTTCCAAGTTTTGCTACGCCATGAGCCAGGTTTCGTCAAAGGTGTCGAGCTTCTCAAGCTGAAGATGAGCATTCTCTTCGTCTGTTAGCTCGTAATGAACTGTTGGTCGTAAGGAGGGTAGCTCTATCTCCAAGGGGAGTACTGCTTCAGCGCCGAATACCAATGCATATGGCGTTGTGTTTGTGGCCGTTTTGAACGTAGTTCGATACACCCAGAGAGCTTCATGCAATCTCTCGTGCCAGTCCTTTTTATTTTTAGACACCGTCTTTTTCATGATTTTCGTCAAGGTCTTGTTGAAAGCCTCGGCTAGACCATTAGCTTGAGGATTATAGACCGAAAAATATCTCCGGTCTCCAAGGGGAGTACTGCCTCAGCGTCTTTGACTCTTAGCGCTGGCGCACTTGGCACTAGCGCTCTCGTGCTTTGCACGTGAGCGCTGCCTCAGAGTCTTTGACTCTTAGCGTTGGCGCTCAGCGCTCTCGTGTTTTGCACGTGAAGCACTGTCTCATTACTGAAGGTGTCTTTTCACCTTCCTTCTCCACTTTTCCTGAGTCAAGCTTCTCTTTCCCAGAGCTTTGGAAATAGTTCCACCATGCACAGCATTTTCTGTGCCTAGACTTAAATGTCTCCCTTCATAATCTGAAGCAATGTTTATTTTCTCTCTCTTTTTCAGAGAATCATTTTAACAGAGAAGAGCTATGGCTTGTAATCGCCCACATACTCGCCGTCAGCTATGGAAGTTCCCATTGAGGAAATTGTTCCTCGTTTTGCTGTGCGCTTGGTGAACCCTACTCTTAAGGATGACCAATGTGACACAATGTTGCACAAGCTCTTGACTCGTATAGGATCTCCTCTCCCCATCGGTTCCATTTGGCTCCAAATGGTTTTCTTGTCTGTGATCAATGATATTCCCCCTCCTCCGGCGGAGATGACTCCGACAATGCTCGACACCGCGGAAAACAAGATCGAATGCTCCCACGAGGCACTTTTGATCACCACAGCTCTGAGAGATCGCTCTGTCCGTCTACTAAGCCAGATACGGGCTCAGTGGGTCGTTATGTCTGCCTTTGCTGATGGGTGTGGTGCTGACCGATGGGTAGCTACTCCTCATGAAGATCGCCGCTTTGTCATGGTGGAGAAGGCAGAGAGGGAGTTAGATAATTTTATCCATAGTTTTGTGAATCCCTATACTTTCGATCCCATGTTTGGTGATCTATTTCCTGTAGAATAAAATGTTCAATTAAATACTTTGTTTTTGTCGTTGAACGCCTGTTCTTCCTCTGATGTATGCATGTGCATATATGAATGAGCCTGGTTTCACACATATCTGTAAACAAAACTTAAGCCGGCATAAACAGGAACTAATAGCTCTTGGCCGAAGATTTTGGCGGGAACACTCCCGCTACATTTCAGCGATGTATGATGCGGATATTCTCAGACATGGTCGAGAATTTTCTAGAGATATTTATGGACGATTTCTCTATATTTGTGGACTCCTTTGAGGATTGCCTTCGTCATCTTGACACAGTTCTTACCCGCTGTAAGGATAAGAACTTAACTTTAAATTGGGAAAAATGTCATTTCATGGTCCAAGAAGATATTGTCCTTGGACATATCATTTCACGAAAAGGCATTGAGGTTGACAAAGCTAAAATTGATGTCATCCATAACCTTCCTCCTCCCAAATGCGTCAAAGATATACGATCTTTCCTTGGTCATGCAGAATTTTATAGGAGATTCATTAAGGACTTTAGCAAAATTGCTAGACCCTTAACTCTTTTCTTGGCCAAGGACACTACATTTCACTTCGATTCAGATTGTGAGGCTACTTTTGAATCGCTTAAAAGATCTCCCACTACAACCTCCGTTCTATCATCTCTGGATTGGAATCACCCGTTCGAGCTTATATGTGATGCATCAAATTTTTCTATTAGTGCAGTCTTAGGGCAGCACATTGATAAGATGCCACATGTAATTTATTATGCAAGTAAGACCTTGAATGATGCTCAAATTAATTATACAACGACCGAGAAAGAACTCTTGGCGGTTGTATTTGCATTAGAAAAATCCAGGCCTTATTTGATTGGCTCACCGATAGTGGTTTACACCGATCACTCCGCCCTAAAATATCTTTTATCGAAGAAGGATGCTAAGGCCAGGCTAATACGATGGATCCTGTTGTTACAAGAATTTGATCTTATCATACGAGACAAGAGTGGATGTGAAAACGTAGTAGCCGACCATCTTTCACGCATCTCTTCTTCACCTACAGTGACATTGCCAATAAATGATTCCTTTCCTGACGAACAGCTCTTGACTGTATCCTGTGAACCCTGGTTCATGGATATTGTGAATTATCTAACAACGGGACTTATTCCTAGCGATTGGTCGAAAGAAGACAAACTTCGATTTCTATCCCAAGTAAAACACTTTTACTGGGATGAACCTTATTTGTTTAAGTATTGTTCCGACGAAATCATTCGCAGATGCGTCCCTAATGAAGAATTCAAGAGTGTATTATCTTTTTGTCATGATCAAGCATGTGGCGATCACTTTGGTCCACGTAAAACGGCGGAGAAAGTTTTGCAATGTGGCTTTTATTGGCCAACATTATTTAAGGATGCATATGATCATTGCAAAACTTGTCATCGGTATCAACACACAGTTCGGATTTCGCGAAGAAATGAGATGTCGCTCCAACCTATCTTGGTTGTAGAAATATTTGATATTTGGGGTATTGATTTT
Organism: Agapanthus africanus; assembly: GCA_030015575.1. NCBI lineage: Eukaryota > Viridiplantae > Streptophyta > Magnoliopsida > Asparagales > Amaryllidaceae > Agapanthus > Agapanthus africanus. The sequence goes on along the minus strand of JASDDO010000019.1, from coordinate 275,329,959 downwards.
ATAGGCCCTTTTTCCAAATCTTTTGGGAATTTATATATCTTGTTAGTGATCGATTATGTCTCAAAATGGGTGGAAGAAATACCGTGTCGCACTAATGACAACAAGGTTGTTATTAAGTTTCTTAAAGAAAATATCTTTTCGCGATTCGGGCACTCTCGCGCTATAATTAGCGACAACGGGACGCATTTCTGTAATTGGTCTTTTGAGGTTTTGATGCGGAAATATTCAATCAACCACAAACTTTCTACGCCCTATCATCCCCAAACGAGTGGGCAAGCTGAGATTTCCAATAGGCAGATAAAATAAATTTTGGAGAAGACGGTTTCTAAAAACTGTAAAGATTGGTCAACCAAATTAACAGATGCTCTTTAGGCATTTCATACCGCTTATAAGACCGATCTTGGTATGTCTCCATACCGCCTAGTGTTTGGAAAGGCTTGTCACCTTCCTGTCGAGATCGAGCATAAACTAATGTGGGCTATTAAAGAGCTTAACTTCGATTTTGATCAAGCCTGCAGCTATCGGAAGCTGCAATTAAATGAGCTAAGTGAACTCTGCGATGAAGCTTACGATAACGCGGTTATAGTAAAGAACCGGACTAAAGTTTTCCACGATAAAAACCTTTTTAGAAAAACCTTCATACCGGGACAATAAGTCCTTCTTTACGATTCCCATCTCCATCTTCATCCAGGTAAGCTGAGATCTCGTTGGAAAGGACCTTTTGTGGTACGGTATGTATACCCGCACGGGGCGGTAGAAGTTGAAAATATTTAAAATGATTCAATTTTCAAAACAAATGGGTTAGATTGAAACCGTATTTTTCTGCTGACCCAGCGGAGGAGCTCCTGTTTTTATAAGAGCCGCTTTATCATAACTAAATTTTCTCCGCCTCACCTCCATGTTTCGGTAATATTTTCTCGTTTTAAGAATGGAGGTGAGTGAAAAAGGACTTAACTGAATATCTATGCGTGCCAAATTACAAGTTTGGGGGTAGTTTTCATATAACTATTATTTTACCCCTCTTAATTTCTCTTCCCAAGTCTACAGGTCTATGCATTCAAAGAACAACATCAGTGAGGACACTGCTGAAAACAGGTTTGGAGTGGAGGTTTGTATTAACAGAACTATATTTTGGCACTAGGCTACAAAAAAAATTTGAAAATAAAAGATTAGAAAGTGAAGAATTACATATGAAAGATAAGAATAGTTTAAGAAAAGAAATAAAGTTAAATGTTTTCTTAGACGAAACTAGTAATAAGTAATTATGAGCCGTTGTCCCAAAGGTTAGTAAGATGAAGGAAGTCACTATTCTGAGGATAAAAATAAGTCTGAAAAATAGTCCCTATTTTTGAGGCCAAATATTTGAATGTTGATATCCTACTATACGCACTTACACACATCTTAAAACTTGGGATAGTAGAGAATACCTTGAAATGCTCTTGTCTAAAAGACTTAGTATGAAGGAAAAAAATGAACACTGGTTTTGTAATTGCTTAAGGCAATATAAAAAAAATATAGCGAGAGTGCTTTATCACCTAGTGCCTTAGACCAACTGGTTTGGGAGCCACCGCTAAGCCTTAGGTGTTGCGAAACAAGGAATTACGCCTAAATGCGCAAGCACATTTTGTAATCAGTCGGTTAGTATCTCAAGAAGTATTAACGGTCGCATGAAAATGTGTGAACAATTTTATCGAAAATATTCACCAACTATAAAGTACTTCGAAAGATGAACAAGAGTATGATAGTTTGAATTGAATTCTCTAAGTGTAGGGATGTCTTTTACACACACGTGGGAGTATATGATCAATATTTGGAAGAAAGATAGGGAGGAAGACTAAAGGCGATGTTTTATTAAGAGATGATGTGATTTCTAACATTTTTTCATGGCCATTAAGATAGGGCTCATGACAACCGAAAAACTGGTGTAGTTGGAAACTCTTATTTTCAATTTCTTTCTTTTATAGCTCTTATCTTTATATATAACTTTTACCATCGTTCTTTTATTATAGGATTTTGTAGGTGTAATCCGCTGAAAACCCTCAGAAGACAACACTCCTCCTACTGGGGACACCTAGAGCTTTAACGGCTTGTTGCACGTGCTCAGTGCAATCGTGTTGCCTACGAAAGTGTGCTACTTAGATTTTTCTTTTTCTTTTTCTCCTTCTCTTGAATAACTAGTTTGCCCGGGACGATCAAAGTTAAGTTTGGGGGTATTTGTTCAGTTGAAAATATCGTGCATTTGATATGACATTTTCCTTACTATTTTTGTATAAGAAAAGGTGTTTATTATAAATATGACACATATGAGTGTTTATCTGTAAAAATACTATTTTCATATGTTTATATATTATAATTAACATTATGAAGAAAAATATAAGCATATAATATCTATATAATATTTAGTCCATTTAAATATGCATACCATATCAAATATTATTAACCAATTCTCTTAAACTATAATATCATATCAAATGGTTAGGATAATATCTTAATAAAAACAAATTCTACTAACATTATTTGTTGAGATATTGTGCAGAAATTACATCAGGACTGGAATCAAGGAAATCCAAGTTGGCGAGATCAAATCTGCCGAAATATTCAAGTAAATCGAAGAAACCAATTCTGGCAGAGAGTAGAGAAGATTTTCAAAGTGCAGATATTCAAAAGATCACCACGTGTTATAGAGATGAAGCCCCAGAAAAATGAATCCCTAACTCCTCAAATCCATGGCTAAACCGCGGCCAAAACCCACTAAACGCGGCGGATCCACGGCCTGTTAGAGGAGTTAAGATGTGATATTTTTTGGGTATGATCCTAATAGCTAGTTACCCTATTTGGAAACTAGGGATTCTGGGTTTGAGACTATTTAAAGGACCGAGAGCCCCTCTTGGAAAAATCATCAAACCGACGAGATCATGAAGTCCAAGACGGCTCAAGAATCCAGGTTGATCATCAGCTGTTCATCTACCTCCTTAAGAAGAGATCGAGAAGCAAATTAGGGTTTTGTAATCACTTTCTAAAGGAACACAGTGTAATTGATCAAGTTGATTAATAAAGGTAGTTGTTTTATTCTTATTGCATTTTATTTTCTTCATGATCTCTATCCGTTCTTCTATCTCCATCATGCACGAGTAATTCTCCGCTTGTTAGGGTTCGTAGGATTAGGGTAGATCAATGGATGATTAAAATCCTTTAACTCCTTTTATGTCCTATAAAGTTTATAAACTTTATCAAAAGAATAGTTAACATCCTAATCAGGCGCGCTATCAATTCATTAATAGCCCCGACCACGATTAGAGATTAGATTAACAATTGTTTTGGTAAAAGCTAGACATGAACGGAAATCCATGTCAAGATAGGGGTTAAGAGTGGGAACCCTATTCTTTCCAGAAACCCTAATCTACATGCATCACTGTCGATCTAGTTTTAAATCTATTAAAGAATAAAAGAAGTAATCTTTAATTAATCATCCATAACTACTAAATCTTAACGAACCCTACAAGCCCCCTTCTAATATAAAACCTACATCCATAGTTAATCTAGATCTATATCCTACATCCGTGATTGACGTAGATCAAGAATCTACAACCATTCTCCACTATTCATTATTCTACCTCCTTTCCTAATCAATACGCCTAAAGTAAGATTAAAAGATTCAACGTTTTCCTGAGGACGACCTGTACACATCTCGGTCTAGCTACACGCGACACCGTTATTGATTACGGTTATTCTACAAACATTTCTTTAAAACAGATCAATCAAAGGTGTTCGTAAAACACGTACCGATAAGTTTTCAGGTTAAGAAACCCTCGTTGAAGTGAATCCAGCTAGCTTGAAAAGTTCGTTTGCGCATGTCAAACTACCCGGATCTTTGGTATTGTACTTTGCAATCACCTTAGCCTTGAATGTACACTTTACTCCACACAATCGCAGTTCACAAATCCGTCAAATCTACAAATGTCAGAAAATGGTTTTTTAGTGCGAAAAAGCGATATGAATGCCCAAACTCCTGCACACTCAAAATTATAAAAATCAAGTAATAAAATTAGGACAAAAACAGAACACTAGAGCACAAAACAAAGTTTTAGAGCAAAAGAGGGCTCTGGGCCGGCGGTGCCGGAAGTTCTAAGGGTGTCGCCAGTTTTTCTTTGGATTTGGGGCTCCAAATTTCTTCAGGTGTCTAAGTGTTCTACTAGTGTCTCAATGGTATTGCTTATCTTTTCAGTTTAGATCCAGAGTGCTTGCAGGTCAAAAATCCAGAGAATAAAAAAAGTTAGCAATGTTAATTTTTGTTTTGGTTTTGAAATTTTTAGTTTGTTTTTAAAAATGGTGTTAGAATTATAAACAAGATATACAGAGATTAACCCAAAATAATAAGAATAAAAACGTTACTGTCTTCCCGGCAACGACACCATTTGATTGGCACGCTTTTGGCGTGTCGTGTTTTTAAAGTTCTAAAGTTAACCGCAATCAGGACGGCATTGCGTGTAGCTAGCCGCGATGAGTACAGGTCGTCCACTGGGAGACGGTGTGTTTTAAGTTCTTGTTTTCACGAGTTAATGCGCGGGGCGGAATTGTTCGTATCTAATCTATGTGTATATATGCAAAATATAAATTTGTTAGGAATAGATAGGTTAGTGTAAATTAAGGAAATCCGTACTCAATCTTTTGAGCCGAGCTCGACCACAAAAGCTAAAGCAATCGGCAACAACGTGGTTTAGGGTGATTAAGCATGGTATTTGTGAAATCCGGCTTATTGACCCTTGTCCATCCGTTCTTGTCTCTTGCTTTCACCTTCGGCCAATCCGAACGCAACCGGTCACGGTTAGGAATCACCGATACCTTGGTAGGGTAGGGTGCCTAACGGAGCGCTTGCGTAAGGTTTAGGAGGACTTTAATGGAAAATATCGGGAAAAGAAAATGAGAAAGGAAATTTTAACTTACAATATCGTTTTCTTTTCTAACAACAACATTATTCACAAACAATCAAAACCACAAAAAGAAGAGCAAAAGAAATGATAAACAAAGAAAAGAAAGGAGCAACAAGCAAGTAAGTAAAGGGCATGGTAATAAAATGCAAGTAAGTAAATGGCATGAATAAAATTGCAAGTAAATAAAGCAAGTAAGTAGAAGAGAAGAAACACTAAGAACCCAAGAACACATTACAAAACATGGGTTCAATAGCCTAAACTTAAACTTGCAAGCTCGATGAAGAGATTACAAGATCAAGAGAAGGCTAAGAACTCAAGGCAAAATGAAAGCAAAAAGAAAGCTTTATTGATTCCAAATGAAGATACAGCCCTTGAGTTCAATAACCAAAACTTAAACTTACAAGCTCAATGAAGAGGTTGCAAGATCAAGAGAAGGTAAAGGACTCAAGGAGGACTAGCTATGTACAAGAACAAAAGAGAAAAGAGAAACAAGAAAACAAAAGTATCCACTCTATGAGAGAGTGTTAGACCCCCGCTCCCTTGCTCACTGATCTGTATTTATAGGCTCAAAATAAAATTAAACAGGTAATAAAAATGAGTTGATATGACGGCAAGGGAGAGCCAGAATAAAAATGGAACTCATTAGGGCTAGGGGCCGGCGAGCTCGGATATTTAGAGGGTGTCGCCGGCCAAAATCCGAGCTAATGGGCTCGTGCTGGTTGTGTAGTCTTGTGTTCTCTCGATAAGTCCACTGGTGCTGCTTGATTTGTCTACATGAACTTGGTTTGCACTCAGGGATTTGGAGGGAAACTTGATGCTTTTGGTCACATCACAACTTTTTGCATTTATAACTCTTGTCCCCCCATGTGCCCAATTCATCATATCATGTGTGCCATGGGCAGCCCCACCATGGTCCATGCCAAAGAGTTGTGTGAACACTTGCATCGTGTTGGACCAAAATTGTGTGCACACATTTATTTGCTAAAGAACTCTTTGGGTATTGATCGGTTTGCAGTTCCGGTTGCAGTGTCGGATCACAAACGTTATATCCGTGATTTTGGATGTGTTTCCAGTATTGTGTCACGTATACCTGTAATCTGTAATTACTGAGAAGACACTGTTAATCGTACCGATATATACAAAAAATAGATAATGAATGAGTGGTATTAAAATGCAGTTTTCTGAAATGAACAAATACCCCCAAACTTATCTTTTGCTCGTCTCGAGCAAAACAAAATCCTAGCCTCACTTTCGTACGGAACGCGATTGCACTGAGCTCGTGCAACAAGCCATTAAACCTCTAGGTGTCCCTAGTAGGAGTGTTGTCTCTTGAGGGTTTTCAGTGGATTACACCCACAAAAATCCCGTCAAGCTAGTTTCATAAGTTAACATCAATTCCACTCCTACAGTTTAGTATTTAGGTTAGAAATTCTATCATCCTCAGTTAGAAATATTCAACCCTTATGTTTCACGCCTCCGATTTATTCAATCTCAGATCTTATACATTTTTACAGTTTAGAAAGATCTCGGTATCTCTTGAGTTTTCCTTTTAAAGTGCGGTCTCCAATCAGGGATTTTTATCAACTTTACGGAAAACATAAGTCTTATTCTTTATTCCTATCTTTTCTCCAAACATCGATTGTATACCCATATGTGTGTGTAAATTTTCAACCCTACACTTAAGAATTCAATTCAAGCTATAGTACCCTTGCCCTAATACCTAATACTACTTCTTTTCGTTAATGATAGATGGATTTGCTCACTCATCTTTCATGCGACTATTAATGCTTCCTGAGGCACTAACAGCCGATTACTGAATGTGTGAGCTCAAAGCGTAAATAGCAATTTCCAGGTCTTAACTTTATTTATTTATTTTTCTTTTCTTTATTTTTCTTTTTCAAGACCGGATATATTTTTCAATGATACTCTTTTGGTGTTTAGCTTTAAATACCATTTTTTCTTTCATACTAGGTTTTCAGGCAAGAGTATTTCTAGGTATCCTCTACTATCCCAAGTTTCAAGATGCATGTATGTGCAATTTGTAAGGTATATACTTTCTAAATTTGAACTAAAAAATAGAAACTATTTTCAGACTTATCCTTCAGTAAAGCTTTCAATAATTTCCCTTCATCTCGACTTAACTCAAGAACTGAACTCAAGATTTTACCTACTTCTAAAAAAAACTGCAAGGATGTATACTTACCAAGGTTAAACAGAATGAGATTTATTTTTAGGGTTTTAAATTCCTAAGTCTAGGATTTAGTTATTTCTAACGTATCAACTAAATTTTCGGAATAAAAATCTAAGTTACCCTATTAGCTAACTTGACGACAAAGTTTTTATATTTTTGTAAAAATTTTCGATTTTTATGGGTTTTTAAAATAAGGTATGCAAATGCAAAATATGCATATGAATGCGAAGGTAGAAAGCTTACCGAGCACACCCCCAAACTTAAACTTGACAGTGCCCTCACTGTCAGGCTACACCAAGAGGGTCAAAATTGTCGGCGCTCCCCTGTTTTTTTCCTTCTTTTTATATACATAAGAAAAAGCAAACCAAAAATATATATACACAAAAAGGTTCCCCCCAAACTTAAGTGAAACAGTGTTTCCACTGTTCAAGCGGTGAAATTCAGGATTAGAGGGGAAAGAGAACAGTATCAATCTATACAAGGCCTTACACAGGCCAAAAGTGAGCACCAACCATTCAAAAATTCTATCGCGATAGTGTGCAGGTTGGTGAAAGAATGCGGAGAGGAAAGAAATGGAGAATACGCGAGACCGTATGGGGATAGAAGTGGGATACGGTCTCGGTATATGAGGAGAAGAATGGCGGAAGGGAAAAAGAAATGGAGTACGAACTTGAGGGTGAAAATGGAGTGAATAAATTAGTACAATTTGTGATAACCGATGTGTAAAAAGCGATTGTACTAATATATTAACCCATCAAGAAATGGGGTCAAATCCCTCAAGAGTCGTGAGAAAACATGGGTAGACCGAACTTGGTAAACCAGACATAAGAAATGATGGTGATATTGTTTCTTGCGAGGTCGGAACGATGGAAAGGATGGAGGGGAGTGATCGAGGAAGGGTATCAGCTAAAAGTTCAGGAGGGTGTACATAGTCATATATATATGTATATATATATGTATATGTATATATATATGTATATATATATGTATGTATATGTATATATATATGAGAATAATAGAGGAAAGAGGCCATAGGAGGGAATTTCCTCGTTTGGCGTCGAAAAAATACAACCTCCATCATTTTTTCCGACTATCGGAACCCACCATCTTCATCGTTATCATCTAAGATGTGGGTACACCAAATTTCATGTGATTCTAGAACTTTTTCACCGTTGAATTAGTTGGTTCAAACTTAACGGTTTACCGACAATAGAACTTTTTACATTGCTAAATCAACGGTGAAAAAATTGTAGAATCACATGAAATTTGATGTACCCACATCTTAGATGATAATGATGAAGATGATGGATTTCAATCATCGAAAAACACGAAGGAGGGGGTATTTTTTCGACGCCATAGGAGGAAATACCCTCCTATGGCCTCTCTCCTCCATTCCTCTCTCTCTCTCTCTCTCTCTCTATATATATATATAGAGAGAGAGAGAGAGAGAATAATGGAGGAAAGAGGCCATAGGAGGGGATTTCCTCCTATGGCGTTGTTCATATCATAATATTGCATTTTATATTTCCCATTCTTATGCGTTTTATAAATAAACAGGTGCTTTTGACGCATGTCTGCTGCATATTACAGGATACAGCTTCTTGGAGCGAAAACAGTGAAAAAGACAGAAGACGACACAAAAAGGGACTTTTGACCAACAAGTAGAAGGATCCTAGTTAATCCTAGAAGAAAAACAATTCACAATTGTACAAGACAATGCAAGGTCCAAAATGACAAAGTGAACGATTAAAAGATCATTACAAATTTTCACTGAAGATCTGGAGAAAACCCAGAAGTCAAATGGAGAAAAGAACTAGAGAAATAGAAAGCTCAAAGCATCAAGAAGCAGCCCACAAAAAATAATCATGAGATCCTACCAATGGGCCGCGGAACCGCGGCCCAACCCCCACTAATGCCGCGGTTACGCGGCCATTTAATGCACGTGTCGGTGCAGATTTTGGGTGTCGGTGCGTCGGTGCGAAGGTTGGGATTTTTCGGGGGTATTTTTGTAATAGCACATGTGCAAGTCCTGTAACCCTAATTTCCTTATTTCCTTATAAATATGTAATCAAAATACTGTAATAGGGATGCCTCTTTTGAATGAAATAAAATTCAGATTCAATTGGAATTGGAAAAGCATCATTTCTTATAAGTAATTTAATTTTCTGCCTTAGTTTAAAAGTAATTTCTTGCCCTAGCTTTCTAATTTAATTATTGCCTTAGATTAAATTGATCTTTCTCCTTAGTTAATTCTAGTATAGAATCTCTTAAAACTGCAGTAGGAAATTAATCCAATAGATCTAAAAATGCAAAATCTCAAAATGATGTTTTTTATAAATCCCCTAATGAGCGAGTAATTTCCTCGCTTGTTAGGGTTAGGAATAAGGGAGGGAATGAGAAATGAAGATCTCTCACCTCTTTGTTGCCCGATTATTTTTAATAACTAGAACTTCATGCATGAATGCATGATCCGCTCCCTACGGCACCCTACCCACGAGGTAACGGTGAAACCGTAGTATAAAGGACCGGACATGCATGTCTTCCATGAAGGTTAGAGCAAATATTAGGCAAGGACGGACAAGGATCTAGAGGAAGAAACTTCGTTTCTTCCCAATCATCCTAATCCCTTTTTCTAATAGTTGCTATAACTTCTAAAAGATTTCATTTAAGGCATTGAAAGATGTGTGTCATCAAATCTTACCAAACCCCACCTTTGACCTAACCCTAGCAAGTTTCTTTATCATCATATAACTTAGTTTTAGATTCAATTAAAACAAAACCAAACAACCATTGGAATCAACTCGTAAGAACACTTAGGAAAATTACACATCCCTGTGGACCGGCCCGTACTCACCGGCTAGCTTCATGCGATGCCGTTCTTGATTGCGGTAAATTAAATATTTTTGATCGTAAAATCCTACACTAATCAAATGGCGCCGTTGCCGGGGATGGCGTAAAAATTTCCTATTTGTAATTTCGGGTTGATATAAATTTTAAAAATCATAAAAATCTGAAAATATAAAAAGTACAAAAATTTTTATCAATCTTTATCTGTTTGAAGGGTTTATCTTTTGAATTTTGCAGGAACAGCAAAAAATCTCAGATCTGGAAAATTCCAGAGTGCGAAACAGAAAAGGATACAACGAAACAGAGAGGGATTGCGAGTACAGAACAGTAGAATTTTTTTGGACACCTGAACCCTCCACGAGACCGCGTTTCCGCCGCAATTACCCCATTAAAACCGCGGTTCCGCGGCTCTCTGTTGTCTTCTCTGCGCAAAAATTGCTCGGTTTGTTTCCTCATTCTCCCCTCTGCAAATCCCCATATATCTTCTGTCAAATTTTCTGCAGGATTTCTTTGCGCTAAAAAAATTCTTCTTTCCCCTTCTAAATTACAGATTTTCAGCAGGTTTCTTTGCGCCGCGCTAAAAATTGATTGCAAGTGAATTTACTGTTTTGCATAATTTAATCGAACTTTAAGGGGCTATTGACCAAACTCAGATTGGGTGGGGATTTCATCACCCTTCCCAGGACCCCAGAAAACACTTAAAGCATTTGCATCGACCACTTTTAATTAAAAAATACTAGACTCGGCCCTAAGGACTTCGAGCTTATTAGGACAAAAGACTAGACATAGGCATCGACCGTTTATCCTAACTGACTTTGCGGTGTCTAGGCAAGTGTGTCAAGGCAAGTGGTTACTTAATTAGGACTGCTACTTGTAGCGGGGAGCCTCCCACTTACCTGGCACTTACCTGACCGCAATTGGCGGTGAAGAGGCGGTTTGAGGTCCTATTTCTAGCCCTAGTTAGGAGCTGTCTAGCTGACCTAGGTGACCCTAAATCTAGGCCTGATTGTGCATGTGTGGTTGATCGCGTTTGCGTCTCAAGTCTCTTTTCAAAAATCTCTTTGCAAAACTCTCACATACATAAATAAAAAAAAAGAAAATCTTTTCAAAACTTGCAACTTGTCGCTAAAGAAACCTTGCAACTCACTTACACCACTTCCTTTCATTGACGTTATCTTACCTCCACATTCTGTCTTTCATTTTTTTTCCCTGACTACACTACCCCTTTAGTGTATGTCACTTTGGACTAGGGACACTAATGCCCGATTAGTCCGTGTTTCGTTGGTACCGACCGACGAACCCTTCGACACCGAAGTCGACATTCCGTCCACTTTCTTACCTCCACCTTCAAATCCTTTCTCCGAAGGCATGTCGGGATTCAACCCCAACAATACCTTTCCGACGGGAATGATTCCGCCTCCGTTAGGTGCGAATAACCCGAATCAACCGCCTGTTGAAGCGCCCGCACGAGTTGCGCTCCAGGATCTCTTCTACCATGTCCGCACTTCTTTACCTACATGTCTTTCATCCCCACCGGCAAATGGGGACAATTTTGAAATAAAACCACATTTCATCAATATGCTGCCAAAATTTCATGGTTTGGAATCTGAAGATGCTTATATCTTTATCAATAAATTCCAAAATGTTTGCGCTATGATGAAAACGACCCAATTAAGTGATGACGCTATAAGGCTAAGGGTCATTCCTTTTACCTTATGTGACCTAGCCGAGAAGTGGCTATACAGCACCGCATCACATTCCATTAGAAATTGGGACGAGTTTGTGAAAGCTTTTCTTAAAAAGTTCTATCCTCATCACAAAACTGCTAGAATCCGTAATGAGATTATACAATTTTCACAGCTTCCTTCCGAACCATTTTGGAAGTGTTTCGAGAGATTTAAAGACCTACTCGTTCAATGCCCTCATCATGGGATCGAAAGTTGGCAACTTTGCCAAACATTATACGAGGGATTGAACTCGGCAACGAAGCAGTTGCTAGAAACCATCTGTCAAGGTCACTTTCTCTCCAAATCTAGTGAGGAAGCGTGGCAGTTTCTTGAGGATCTTAGTGAACAAACAATTCAGTGGGAGAGCTCCAAGACCACATCATCTTCTTCTAGTGGTCAATCTAGGGCAGGCATACATCAAGTAGAGATGTCAATTGCTATGAAGGCCGAGATGACCGCTCTTACGAAAAAGCTAAAAGCGATTGAGACCAAAATCTCATCATCTTCTCCTGCCCCTGTTGTGCCTCCATGAACTGTTTGTGCTTGTTGTTCGGCTCCATCACATCTCACCGAAGAGTGTCCTTACAATGCATCTACTCAAGGACAGGATCAAGTCAATGTTGTCTTTCAGCAACGACAGAGAAACGATCCATACTCTTCGACATACAATCCGGGGTGGAGGAGTCACCCAAATTTCGCTTGGAACCAAAATCAACAATTCCAAGGAAATAACAATTTTCAAGGGCCTCCTCCACAACAACAACAAGCACCCCCACAAACTCAATTTCAACAACCTTTCCAACAGCAACCTTACCCTAATCAAGTGAACAATTTTGTGCCTAATAATTCTTACGCGCCAAACAATTTTGTTCAACCTAACAATGACAAGGTTAGCTCGCTCGAAAGAAGTCTAGATACGTTCCTAAAGCAATCTACACAGTCTACAGCAAGACTCGAGACTTCTATTCAATCTTTGGTACAAAACAGTGCCTCACACGATCAAAGCATCAAATCTATTGAGGCACAAATTGCACAACTCAATGCAGTATTGAGCGAGCGAGAGAAAGGAAAGCTCCCATCTCAACCGCTGCCCAATCCCGGTCACGCACATGCTGCAAATCAACAGCAAACTCATAACGTAAACGCTGTGACCATGTTGAGATCGGGAAAAATGTTGCAAAACAATGTGGGTATTCACGATGACACCCCTGCCGGTGGTTCTTCTTCACCTTCTTCTTCTTCTTCGTTAGAGCCTATTCTCCATCCTTCACACGTCTCTGCTTCTTCTAGCTCGAACGGACCCACTTCTCACAACACGAACACATCTACACGGGGTTCCGTTCCAGCTCAACAATCTGATCCACAAAAATTGGACTCAACAACCTTTCAAAATGTTCCTTTTCCAAATCGGTTGAGATCAAATAAACCAACTCCACAAATGGAGAAGATTGTTGAGCTGTTCAAGCAGGTTAGCATAAATATCCCTCTTTTGGATGCATCCAACAAGTTCCTTCATATGCAAAAATCTTAAAGGACTTATGCACCAAAAAGATGAAGTCACAAGTACCAAAGAAAGTTTTTGTGGCTAGTGCTATTAGCGATGCTCTTGTCAATTCCTTACCCCAAAAGCAAATGGACCCCGGTTGTCCTACCATTTCGATAACAATTGGGGACAAGAACATCAATAGAGCACTACTTGATCTTGGTGCTAGTGTCAATTTGCTACCTTATTCTGTGTACGAGCAATTAGGCATTGGAGAGCTTAAGCCCACTCACTGTACTCTCCAAATGGCTGATCGATCAATCGCCCATCCAAGGGGTGAGTTAGAGGATGTGTTGATCAAAGTTGGGGAGTTCATATTCCCCGTTGATTTTATTGTTATGGACACACAACCTGTTGCCAACTCACGGAACCAAATTCCGGTGATCCTCGGTCGACCATTTTTGGCCACTTCCAATGCTGTAATAAACTGTCGCAATGGCTCCATGACTCTATCCTTCGGGAAGACGTCTAGTGAGTTCAATATTTACAAGTTTGGAAGTTTGCCCCCCGTGCCTAATACTAGTACACTAGAAGTTTGCTCTATTCACGAAATCACGCAGGAGGACTGCGAGTTGGAAAGATTCTTGTTTGATGAGAACAGTTTTGACGCCACTAGTGCGTCCCTCCTTAAGCCTACCACAGTTGACACAACCGATATTGATTATGAAAGTTTCACTTTTTTGGATGATGACGACTCACAGCCCGAATATGAGTCTTTTGAATTTTTGGATGAGTTAGTTGAACCATCCGAATGTTTGCAGTGATTTCGAACCTGTGTTGGAGTCCTTTGAGTTCGAGGTAGATTCCGCAATGATTCTTTCGCCTCCGAAACTCGAACTCATGTCCTTGCCGTCTCACCTTAAATATGCTTACATAGGTGAGAATGAGACCTTTCCCATTATAATATCAGCCTCTCTAGCCTTCGAGCAAGAGAACGCTATTTTAAAGGTCTTACAAGATAGGCGGCAAGTTTTCTGTTGGACTATGGCGGACATCGAGGAGATTAGTTCCCTCATAATTGAATATCATATGCAATTGATGGATGATGCCAAGTCAATAAAGGACCCACAGAAACATTTTGGGGGTATTGTGGTGAGTCAACCTCCTCCTTTAGAAGTTAAACCACCCCCATTTCTTTTAATAAGCTATGAGAATGCCGATATTCCACTGACTGCTGATCATTCTCATTCTTGTTTTGATTCATCACCACATCATATCTATTCACTTCCACACTTTCCCTACCATCACTCCTATCTTCCCCAATTCTTTTTGGATCGGTACAACATGTTCTTCCACCAACCGACACTCTTTACAGATAAATTTTTCGACTGGTTGGTGTTGATGTTTGGTCTGTGCAAAGTCTGGAAGTAATATCTAACATTGTTTCACTGAAGTTTGGGGGGGCCTTTCTGTATATATTTTTGTTTTTCTTTTAACAATTAAAAAAAATTAAAAAATAAATAAACAGGGGAGTGCCGACATTTTGACCCTCTTGGTGCAACATGACAGTGAGGACACTGTCCAGTTGAAGTTTGGGGGTATGCTCGGTACGTCTTCTTCTTTCGCATTCATTTGTACATATTTTTGCATTTGCATAATTATTTTAAAACCCATAAAAATTGAAAATTTTCAAAAATTATAAAAAGTATTTTATTCAATTTTGGCCATATCTAACTTGAGTTTGACAAATAGGTTAACTGGCTACGAATAACTAGATCTTAGACTGAGTAAATTGAAAATCCTAAAAATAACCTTCTTTAAAGATTAACGGCAGAAAGTATATGTCTTTGTAGTTTATTTAGAACTAGGCAAATTTTGAGTTCACTTTTGGGGCTAAGTTGAAATAAAGGAAAAATATTGATATTCTTATTAGAGTATAAGTTTGAAAAATAATTCCTAGCTTAAGTCTAGATTCTGAAAATGTATACCCTACAATTTGCACAATCACGCACCTTGAAATTTGGAATAGTAGAGGAGACCTTGAAATGCTCTTGTCTGAAGTCCTTTGTACAATGAAAATAAAAAAAAATTTATATATAAGTGTGAATAAAGAAAAAAATGAACACTGGTCTTTGTGATTACTTAAGACTGCAAAAATAGAAAAAATATTTAGCGAGGGTGCTTCATCACCTAGTGCCTTAGACCAACTGGTTTGGGAGTCACTGCTAAAAGCCTTGGGTGTTGCAAGACTAGGAATTACGCTTTAAAGTGCAAACATATCTTGTAATCGGTTGTTGGTACCTCAAGAAGTATTAACAGTCGCATGAAGGATGTGAATTCACCAGTTAATTAGTGCTTTGGACAACGGACAAGAGTATAATTGCTTGATTTGAATTTCCAAGTGTAGGGGTGATTTATACACACACGTGGGGATATATGATTAGAGTTGAGATAAGAGAAGGGAATGAAGAATAGAACTTGTATCTTTAATAGAGTTGATAAAAATTCCTAAGTGGAGATGGAACCCTAGAAGGAAAACTTAAGAAATGCCGAAAGCTAAGTAAGTCTATCGAACATATATAATCTTAAGTTAAATAATGAGGAAGTGTGAAGAATATGGGTGGATAGTTTACAAGTCGACGGTAATAGAATTCCTTGTTAGAAAACCTAATTGGAGAATTAAAGTTAAAAAGCCAAATTGATAGGATTTTGTGGGTGTAATCCGCTGAAAACCCTCAGGAGACAACACTCCTCCTACTAGGGACACCTAGAGGTTTAACGGCTTGTTGCACGAGCTCAGTGCAATCGCGTTTCCCTGCGAAAGTGCGGTTAGGTTTTATCGAGAATAAAATAATAAGTTTGCTCGAGGACGAGCAAAAGATAAGTTTGGGGGTATTTGTTCATATCATAATATTGCATTTTATATTCCCCATTCTTATGCGTTTTATAAATAAACAGGTGCTTTTGACGCATGTCTGCCGCATATTACAGGATACAGCTTCTTGGAGCGAAAACAGTGAAAAAGACAGAAGACGACACAAAAAGGGACTTTTGACCAACAAGTAGCAAGATCCTAGTTAAGCCTAGATGAAGAACAATTCACAATTGTACAAGACAATGCAAGGTCCAAAATGACAAAGTGAACGATTAAAAGATCATTACAAATTTTCACTGAAGATCTGGAGAAAACCCAGAAGTCAAATGGAGAAAAGAACTAGAGAAATAGAAAGCCCAAAGCATCAAGAAGCAGCCCACAAAAAATAATCATGAGATCCTACCAATGGGCCGCGGAACCGCGGCCCAACCCCCACTAATGCCGCGGTTCCGCGGCCATTTAATGCACGTGTCGGTGTAGATTTTGGGTGTCGGTGCGTCGGTGCGAAGGTTGGGATTTTTCGGGGGTATTTTTGTAATAGCACATGTGCGAGTCCTGTAACCCTAATTTCCCTATTTCCTTATAAATATGTAATCAAAATACTGTAATAGGGATGCCTCTTTTGAATGAAATAAAATTCAGATTCAATTGGAATTGGAAAAGCATCATTTCTTATAAGTAATTTAATTTTCTGCCTTAGTTTAAAAGTAATTTCCTGCCCTAGCTTTCTAATTTAATTATTGCCTTAGATTAAATTGATCTTTCTCCTTAGTTAATTCTAGTATAGAATCTCTTAAAACTGCAGTAGGAAATTAATCCAATAGATCTAAAAATGCAAAATCTCAAAATGATGTTTTTTATAAATCCCCTAATGAGCGAGTAATTTCCTCGCTTGTTAGGGTTAGGAATAAGGGAGGGAATGAGAGATGAAGATCTCTCACCTCTTTGTTGCCCGATTATTTTTAATAACTAGAACTTCATGCATGAATGCATGATCCGCTCCCTACGGCTCCCTACCCACGAGGTAACGGTGAAACCGTAGTATAAAGGACTTCATCTATATATATATAGAGAGAGAGAGAGAGAATAATGGAGGAAAGAGGCCATAGGAGGGGATTTCCTCCTATGGCGTCGAAAAAAATACAACCTCCACCATTTTTTCCGACGATCGGCATCCATCATCATCATCGTTATCATCTAAGATGTGTATACACCAAATTTCATATGATTCCACAACTTTTTCACCATTGAATTAGTAATGTAAAAAGTTCTATTGTCGATAAACCAATAATTTTGCACCAACTAAATCAACGGTGAAAAAATTGTATAATCACATGAAATTTGGTGTATCCAGATCTTAAATGATAAAGATGAAGGTGATGTATGTCGATCGTCGAAAAAAATCATGGAGTATGTATTTTTCCGACGCCATAGGAGGAAATTTCCTCCTATGGCACATTTCCTCCGTTAAACACACACACACCCTCTCTCACCCCCCTCTCTCTCTCTCTCTCTCTCTATATATATATATATATATATATAGAGAGAGAGAGAGAGAGAGGTATATATATATATATAGAGAGAGAGAGAGAAGCAGGTGAGATTTGAGTGTTGTATTTTGAATATATTTTTAACAGATGTTTAGATTTAAGGATGAGAAAAATATTTTTATAATATATATTTTAGGTTTTCTGGCTAAAACAAAACTATTCCAAAATACGTCCGGTTTGGATCTAAAATTACGGTTTGTAAATACGGATAATAAACGTGTCAACAAAAACCAAAAATCGATGTCCGGTTAAAGAAAAAGCATACCCTCAAGAACGGATGCACGTAGTGATTCAAACGAGCCCGTTTCACTGAACAGGACGAGAACATGATGTACGGATGCAATCACAAGGTCAGGGGTATGATGCAGGCCATGCTAGATATTTTAAAAATATTTTATTTGACTTTATTTGTATTATTAAAAAATACAGATGCCCGATATAATGCAAGTATATAGGATATGGAACACGAGAGTGCACGGATCCTCCGCACAAGTAAGGATAAACCATAAAGAGGAATCAAGATGGGTTTCAAGCATGCATGTCGGGTCGGATACCAAGCACAGTTACCCAAACACTATCCGCACCCAAAAACAATAAATAAGAAAATAGCCACACGATAAATAAAATAATCGAATCAGGCATGATATAACGAACTAGGGTGTTACAAATACCACCGGCCCGGCGTGCTCCGTGCGCGCGCGCAGTGGAAGCTAGAATGGATGAAAAACAAAAATTCCGTAGAAGCGCGATCGACCGTACGCCAAACATTGTCCAAGCACTAGTATCTAGCTAAACTAAAAACAAAAGGAAGAGTTCAGAGGTTCTATAACCTTTATAGCGTGTCCGGCTGATCGCGGAAGACCCCGTCTAAACTTCGTGAGCTCTCGAACACGTCTGCACGCCGTAGATGATCCGCATTGAAAGCGGGCTGCCCGAGCTCCAACTTCGTCACTGGTCGGAGAAATTTCCTCCGGAGACTTGCTGGGCGTGGAGGAAGGCAATGCGAACGATGGGTACTCTCTACTTTTTACACTCCATCACCATGGCAACACTTGCCATTAACCTAGAGAGCTTGAGCTTATGTTTTGTGAGGAAGAAGAAGGTGGTTAGAAAAATGAATGGCTTAGAAAACATGATTTTTTTCTCATTTATTCTTTTCCACCCATGCCATGTAATTACATAACACATACCCTCTTCCCACTCTCTCTCATGTGTGCGTCAACACACAAGAGAGAAGGTGGGCCCCACCACTTAATTAAATATGTTAAATAGAGAATAATATGTATACATTAATATATATACACACACACACATACACACACATTCATTTACATATATATATTTATTTGTATATTTATTTATACTTAATTTATAATGGCAGGAATTTATATATATATATATAAATATATATATATATATATATTAAATAAGTATTAGTATATGTATCTTATACACGTACACATCATGTATCACATACACAAAATGCCATCAATATCTTCTCGGTATCATATACTGTTGAGAGTGTGTGTATCATATACACTATACTAGAAACCGGATCATTAATACGGTTATTAAGTCAACACTTGACTTGGTATTCCAGCTATGAAACCGGTTAGTATAACAGTTGTCCGATTGAACACGTATATCCAATATACATGTTTTACCGAACTCATGTACGTATCCCTATACGTACGTCACATCGCGTTTTGCCAGAGAAGACACTTTCGTTGCGGGACTCTAAAAAACTGTCAATACGCTGGAAGTAGGTTATACAAGATCGTATCCGATTGAATCTGAAATACTTTCAGATTCAACCCCTTTTCGGCTTAACCCACAAGTTTGTTAGCGGCATCAGCTGTATATAACGGCTACCCAGGCATGAGGAAGATAAAGGCAGATCGACGGGCGAACTCATCCGGACCCAACAAAGTCTATAAGTGACAATCACTGTACAGTCCGGTCTCTTCGTCAAGGAGTATCACATACCGGGTTTGGGGAGTGAAATCTGTCGGACCCCCAATAACCCAATAAGTCGTGTTGACAGAAGACTCATAACCAAAGAGATACAACCGATAACACTTACCAGTTTATCTCTACCGCCGTGATCACGAACTTCTGGCTATAGTCATGTCCTGTACAGTGCGATATCGACTCCCAATACCGGGAGTGACGAATTCTCTCGACCGCTCACTACCTCCATGTGCTTCGGGACTGTACCCAACTAAAACCTATTTGCACGACTCAGTAGAGCCGTGGTAGGGTAATAATCTAAGTATAGTGGGAACACACATGAGACACTGTGGCGATTTCAGGTCTAGGGACTACCCTGTACTCATGTCACCAGGGAACTGCTATCTGACATTGGTATAATACCAACTAGAAGTTCTCGGCAAGTCCGTCCAGTGTAACTCATCCAATGAGCACATGTATACAATCATCAGTGTCAAACATCAATGACTATGGAATCAGCCATTGCCCCGTACAGGGTCATGAAACGTATACTCTAGTCTAAACTGGAGTACCGACGCCCTATCTCGATACTCTTAAGACTAGGGACATTTAAGGACGTGCTTGTAAACTACCAGGCCCCACTAGTATGATCCTTATCATAATCTTGGTAGTCAAGCAAAGATCCTATGGGCTTTATCTCATGTATTTGCGATACGTGATATCATGCATTCACATGATAGATAAAGACAAACCATATAGCACATTATCATCTCGAGTAAGATTGTTCTTGGTAAAGGCCCTCCTCGAATTCAGTAATTGCATTCCCGCAACTACGATAATTGCCTTGAGGGCACCTATATCCAACAGTCTTGAGATAAAGAGTCATGGTATTGCCTTGGGTTCAATGAAAGAATCAGGCAGAAAAGGGTCACGAGTCACGGGATTGTCTTGTTTTGAGAGAGGGATCACGAGCTTGCTTTGTTTTGAGATAAAGGGGTTACGGGTTTGTCTTGGGTTAAGTAAAAGAGGTCACGGGTCGAGGTGTGACCAATTATTGGGAAGCCTATCAATTTGAGAAATTATTGAAATTAGTTTTTAATAGTCTTTTATTAGGAGGAGGGCGTGTTTCAAGAACCTGCTCTCTCCTTTTTAAATGAGAGGGCGGATTCTTGGAACCAGTTATCCCCTTTTAAAAGCCATCAATCCGTCACGTATTGACAAATCCCCTGGCCCTCTCCTTTTTAAAGGAGATTCTATCTCCTTTAAAAGGAGATGTCACGTATTGACAAATCCCCTTTAAAAAGGGGGCTCGTCTCCTTTTTAAAGAAGATTCCCTCTCCTTTAAAAATGAGAGGTCAGAGGCATGAGAAATTCTGAGGCCCTCTCTTTTTTAAAGGAGATTCCATCTCCTTTAAAAAGGTGAGGGCGGGTTCTTGGAACACGCCCTCAATTAATTTAAACTCCCCTTTTCCTCTTTAAAAAACACCTTATTCTTTCTGTTCTCCCTTATCCCTTTTCTGTTTGAACTCCATTCTATACCCATCGAATTTTCCAATCTTTCAATAAATTAAGTTTGAAAAAAAATTATAATGAAGAATCAACCATTCGACAAATCACTGCTCGTAAATCAAAAAGAGTATAGATCTTTCAGTATATTACACGGGGAGGAAAAATTCGAAATTTATTAAATTTGTTTCAAATATTGACCTATATATTTTAATTCAAATAGTTGAAAATAATATGAATAAATCTTACAGGGTGGAGATAATCTTACAGTCGTCGGTCATAGTTCTGACAAATGGTAAGTTACTGATTATCGTATTATCGAACGGATTCGAAGAGCCGATTTTTATGAAGCTTCGTTACTGTGTCATATCCAACTCAACCACAGCCTCGTTACCTCTCTTGTTGAGCGTTAGAGAAGAGAGACTGACACTTTCATCTTAGATAAGGTGATGCCACTATCACACTCCAGGATATTGCCCTTTTGCTTGGTTTACGGGTGAATGAGCTTGGATTAGTTGGAGGTACAATTGTGGGTCCAAAAACCGAGCACCCATATTGGGATACATATATTGAGTCTGCTCTCAGACGTGTATAATTCGTAATTTTTTTAAATCAAAAGGTGAAGTATATTACAGTGATATTAATTAACGATTAATTATAAAATTCAGGTATCGGGGGGTATATGAAGGGATATAAGATCAGTTTAATCTGGCTCAAAAATATATTTACTAATATCCCTGATGAAACTACTGATAATGTCTTGAATAGATATGCACGTGCCTACATTCTGTACATGATCGGTTCTTAGTTGATACCGGACCAATCGGCAACACATGTCCATTCTGTATACTTTGGGTTTCTTATGGACTTCGATGTGTGTGACCAGTACGCTTGGGGAGCAGGAGTTCTGGTATATCTTTATAAGGAACTAGATAAGACATGTGCTCCTACGAAGATTAAAATTTGTGGGTGCATTACATTACTTCAGGTACATAATAATTTTGAACTAAATATTTGAAAAATTATAATATTGGTTCTTTCTAATATTATGGCACTTTATATATAGATTTGATCATAGGAGCACATGTATATTGGAAGATCAGATCATATTGGTATTTCTGCCGAGATGTCCCAAGAAAGCCTTTCGGCTGTTGGTGGAGTAGTAAGAATTCATATAAGGCTCCTCATCGAGTACTTAAATATTATAGAGATGAGTTGGATCGAATGGAGGCAATTCAGATAACCATACGTTAGTTAATTAATTTTGTTTAAAATTTTTGATTGACATTATTTACAATTTTTATACTATGTTATTTGCGTAGTTCACGTGGACGCCTTATACTGTAGATCATCTGCAAGAATTATCCGGCATCTGTATCGAAGGAGAGCCTATTTGACGGGCTCGATACCCACTACTGTTGTCACGCCCCGCTTTCCAGTATACGGGCAGGGGACGCGACTGGCCGCTACGTATTTACTCTGAAGTAAATACGCTAAGCGTATCTAAGGAATATAAAAGAAATATACACAAGAGACAAATGTAATGAAATATCAACTTTATTTATTAACATTATTTTGTACAATACATGGAAAAGTAAATACATCTGAATGAAAGCAATGCCTAAACAATGGCATAACAGAAATGGAAAGTACTGAAATGACATGTGTACAAGTGTAACTACAGCTCGGGATTTTCAATAAACTGGTCCAAATCTTCAGTGCTAGGCTCGATCTCTGGAAGGTCCGAAACACTTAACGACATTCAAAGAAGAAAGAAAGATAATGTCATCAGCAAACAAATCGCTCGGTAAGTCCCAAAAATAAGGAAGAAGTAAAAAAGACAGAAAGAGAGAGAGCGTGCGTGTAATTTTTAAAGTTGTATTATATTGTTATAATGTTGTATTTAGTGTTAACGCTGTTGTTTGTAGCTTGGTACAGAAGGATACCAGTGTATACGAAAGGAGTCTCACTTACCCCGGAGACTAAGATATCAGGAATTCAAGGAACCGTTCATGCCACGGTACAACAGCTGTAACAACCCTAATTTTCTTATACACTTTTTCCTATACAAATTTTTTCAAATATTTTTTCAAAATCCTTAAAGGGGTATTTATTGCACAAGACTTAAGTAATTATTTTGTTTTTAGTTACAAGTTACAAGAATTTAATAACTCCATTTTTAATGTACAAGAAATTACTTTAAATTTAATGTATACTTGGAGTATTTACTCTTACTGCAATCATTTTAAGTAATTAATTCACACCATAATTACAAGAATGATCTTGTAGCTCATTGGTAATACCTTGCATTGCGGAACCAAGCCACCAGAGTTCAAATCCCATGCTCCACATTATTTTTAATATTGTTTTATTTTGTATTTTTAGAATACCAACAGTTTGCACGTGCATTTCTCATAAAAACTCCCACTACACCCAAAAAGTTAAACATACCAGAGGGATCACCAACCGACCAGCCACCCCCTGACCTCGCGACTCGGCCGGGATCGGCCAAGTCGGCCGGTGGACCGGCCCGACCGCCGAGTCGTCAACTTGGAAGTTGTGACTTTTCCCCTTCCCTGTACACCTGCACACCCCAATTTATGAGATCGGTTCCAGAGACACATTTATACCCTATTTAATCCATTTTTAATGATTTTTCACACCTTTTTTACAATTTTTAATTAAAAACCCTACACCTACCCTAACCCTAGCCTAACCCTATAAATACACCCCTACCCCCTACCCTCTCACCCCAAAATTCTGAGTCCACTCTCTCAAAAATTTTCAAGAATCGTGTACTTTGAAAACAAGCTCGAGGCGAAACTCCGACGAATTCCCGGCGGAACTTCCGGCGATCGTTTTAGGAACTACCGGCGACGACGCAACACATCGGCGATCTCTCTAGTTCCCTCTCACTCTCTTGAGTAATCTAAAATCCGTAAGTCCCCAAATTCTACCTCTCTTTTCTTTTCTAAAATACGGATTTACAAAACCCGACGGAATCGGAACAAATCCGATTTCCGATTCGGTTTCTTATAAAATTCCACTTCTCACTAATACAATCATACTTAAACTTCCTCATGTTAACTATCAAACACTAATCAACCAAATTGATCAAGTTTCATCACATGAAATGATAGCTATTTCAATTTATCGTATTTTTCACTTAAATACCACATTGTTTCAATTCTACATTTAACTCCATTAAACTTGCTATACCTTTAAAGTAGAGCATGAGATAACGACCTACCTCCTCACACACTCATATACAACCTAGCACGATACCATCGAAAACTTAGAATACGAGAAAACACACATTTTCATTTAAATACCCTTTACTTAATAAAACCATTTCTAAAAGATTTAGTATTGATATACTTTTTGAATAAATACTACTTATTATGAAAATAGGATAAGCTTGTGGACATCAGTCGTTTATCTAAACCTGACTTTGTGGTGTCTAGGCTAGGCAAGTGAGAAAGGTAACTTTAAAAGGCCCGTCTCACGATGATTCGTGAGCGGATCCCTCCTTTCTTCACTTGTACTTACCTGCCCACAATTAGCGGTGAAGAGGCGATTTGAGGTATCTCACAACTTGTCATTTTGGACCAGTTAGGAATAGTCTAGTTGACTTAGGAGACCCTAGAAAATAGAATACGGAAAATTGACATCTTTACAAATAAATACCACTTACTTCATAAAACCGTTTTCTAAAGAATTAGTATTTATACAATCTTTGCAAAGGGCCGCTACAACCCATTTTGGGGAACCCGTTCGGGATGGTGCGGATTATCGCACATTCTCGGGTTTAGTAGTGCGAGATTCAGACCTCCGCAAGGAGTATTCGGTCTCGAAAGATTTAAAATACGATATCTTAAGAAAATGAGATTTTTAGAATATAAAAAACATATTAAAATTATTTTTGCATAAATATATGTATATTTATCATTAAAATACCTATTTTGTTATGATATAAATATTCCACCTTTTTCTAAAAATCACAAGAATCAATTTTACACTAAAATACCACGAATTCCATATAAATCAATATTACAAATAAATACCTTTATTTCTGAATTTAGGATATTTTCATTAGAAATATCACAATATAAAATCCACATTCATTACAACCCTAAAGATGAATAATAAATGCTTGGGGTATATTTTGAAAAAGTATATAAAAGTATTTTTACATAAAAAACCTTCAAGTTCTATAAATTACCCTAAGGACCCTAGTAAACATAGGTTTAAGCGGAACCAATCTCTTGAGCCTCAGGGAGCCGGAGAAGTGGGTGCTTGCCTATCTAAGGTAGACAAATTAATAAAACCAATCAGGACTTCAAGTTATTTTGCTGATTGTCTGACTCAGTTTGAGTCTCAGTATAATCTAACTTGAATATTATTCAAGTACAATCTACAATCTACAATCTTCAATATTACAATTCAACATGAATACATGAATCCAATTATCAATCTATACAACTTGACTGAACCGAACCATGGATATACATTCCATTTACATGGTTCTCCAGTTATTCCATTTACATGATTCTACGGTTATATCCATTTACTGATATCATAGTTTCGGTCAGTCAACCAATTATACAATCAATACAATTTACAAGACAAACAATACAATCAAAACACTATAGGGTTTAAGGGGTAGATTGGTGCGGAAGGTGTTAAAAGTGGCACGAGACGGTAAGATTAAGACACCTAACCTGTATTCCATTGCTGTTGTATTGTGGCCCAACGGTTTCTTGAGTTCCTGATACCTTAGTCTCCTGGGCAAGTGAGACTCCTCTCGTATACACTGGCATCCTTCTGTACCAAGTTACAAACAACAGCGTTAACACTAAATACAACAATATAACAATATAATACAACTGTAAAAGCTACTCTCTCTCTCTCTCTTACTCTCTGTCCATTCCATTTCTCCTCTTATCTTTGGGACTTACCGAGCGATCTGTTCGCTGACGACATTCTATTTCTTTCTTTTTTGAATGTCGTCAGGTGATTTGGAACCGTCAGAGATCAAGCCAACTGCAGAAGACTTGGATCAGTACAGCGAAGACCTGGATCAGTACAGCGAAGACCCTGAGCTCTAGACATTGTACATTTTCCTTTCAGTACCTTTAATTTCCTGTCATGCCATTGTTTAGGCATTGCTTTTATTTCAGTTGTATTTCCTTTTCATGCATTGTACAAAAGAATGTTAATAAATAAAGTTGATGTGTTTATTATACCTTGTCTCTTGTGTATATTTTCTTTTATATTGCTTAGCTACGCTTAGCGTATTTGTTTCTGAGTAAATACGTAGCGGACCAGTCGTGTCCCCTTCGCCGTATACCGGGAAGCGGGGCGTGACAGGTTTTGTTGGTGGCCCATGCAGGTCTGAGCTGTATTGAACCCTAAGCAATATAAAACATAAGAACCAGCAACTAAAACATTCTTTACAATCATATTCCTTGAATCCCATCATTTCTTATTCTTTGAATCATATACTTTGAATCTGTCCTAACCCAAAATTCCCTCACCTCTTTTACAATTTTACCAAAACCTCCGCATTCTTTCATTCCTTCACACATTCTTCACATTTTTAAAACTCTTGCACCACCTTATTATTTTTCACATACTGTCAGTACACCAGCACCAAACTTTCTTTGGATTTGTTACACTTTTCTTTTACAAATTTCGAGAACGAAATTTTTATAAGGAGGGTAGAATGTCACAACCCTAATTTTCTTATACACTTTTTTCTATACAAATTTTTTCAAATATTTTTTCAAAATCCTTAAAGGGGTATTTATTGCCTGAGCACAAGATTTAAGTAATTATTTTGTTTTTAGTTACAAGTTATAAGAATGTAATAATTCCAATTTTAGTGTACAAGAAATTACTTTAAATTTAATGTATACTTGGAGTATTTACTCTTGCTGCTGTCATTTTAAATAATTAATTCACATCATAATTACAAGAAGAATCTTGTAGCTCATTGGTAATACCTTGCATTGCTGAACCAAGCCACCAGAGTTCAAATCCCATGCCCCACATTATTTTTAATATTGTTTTATTTTGTATTTTTAGAATACCAACAGTTTACACATGCATTTCTCACAAAAACCCCCACTACACCCAAAAAGTTAAACATACCAGAGGGATCACCAACCGACCAGCCACCCCCTGACCTCGCGACTCGGCCGGGATCGGCCGAGTCGGCCGGCGGACCGGCCCGACCGCCGAGTCGTCAACTTGGAAGTTGTGACTTTTCCCCTCCCCTGTACACCTGCACACCCCAATTTATAAGATCGGTTCCAGAGACACATTTATACCCTATTTAATCCATTTTTAATGATTTTTCACACTTTTTTTACAATTTTTAATTAAAAACCCTACACCTACCCTAACCCTATAAATACACCCCTACCCCTATCCTCTCATCCCAAAATTCTGAGCCCACTCTCTAAAAAATTTTCAAGAATCATGTACTTTGAAAACAAGCTCGAGGCGAACCTCCGACGAATTCCCGGCGGAACTTCCAGCGATCGTTTTAGGAACTACCGGCAACGACGCAACACATCGGCGATCTCTCTAGTTCCCTCTCACTCTCTTGAGTAATCTAAAACCCGTAAGTCCCCAAATTCTACCTCTCTTTTCTTTACTAAAATACGGATTTACAAAACCCGACGGAATCGGAACAAATCCGATTCCCGATTCGGTTTCTTATAAAATTCCACTTCTCACTAATACAATCATACTTAAACTTGCTCATGTTGACTAATAAATACTAGTCAACCAAATTGATCAAGTTTCATCACATGAAATGATAGCTATTTCAATTTATCGTATTTTTCACTTAAATGCCTCATTGTTTCAATTCTACATTTAACTCCATTAAACTTGCTATACCTTTAAAGTAGAGCATGAGGTAACGAACTACCTCCTCACACACTCATATACAACCTAACACGATACCATCGAAAACTTAGAATACGAGAAAACACACATTTTCATTTAAATACCCTTTACTTAATAAAACCATTTCTAAAAGATTTAGTATTGATACACTTTTTGAATAAATACCACTTATTATGAAAATAGGATAAGGTTGTGGACATCAGTCGTTTATCTAAACCTGACTTTGTGGTGTCTAGGCTAGGCAAGTGAGAAAGGTAACTTTAAAAGGCCCGTCTCACGGTGATTCGTGAGCGGATCCCTCCTTTCTTCACTTGTACTTATCTGGCCACAATTGGCGGTGAAGAGACGATTTGAGGTATCTCACAACTTGTCGTTTTGGACCAGTTAGGAATAGTCTAGTTGACTTAGGAGACCCTAGAATATACAATACGGAAAATTGACATCTTTACAAATAAATACCACTTACTTCATAAAACCGTTTTCTAAAGGATTAGTATTTATACAATCTTTGCAAAGTGCCGCTACAACCCATTTTGGGGAATCCGTTCAGGATGGTACGGATTATCGCACATTCTCGGGCTTAGTAGTGCGAGATTCAGACCTCCGCAAGAAGCATTGGGTCTCGAAAGATTTAAAATACGACATCTTAAGAAAATGAGATTTTTAGAATATAAAAAATATATTAAAATTATTTTTGTATAAATATATGTATATTTATCATTAAAATACCTATTTTGTTATGATATAAATATTCCACCTTTTTCTAAAAATCACAAGAATCAATTTTACACTAAAATACCACGAATTCCATATAAATCAATATTACAAATAAATATCTTTATTTCTGAATTTAGGATATTTTCATTAGAAATATCATAATATAAAATCCATATTCATTACAACCCTAAAGATGAATAATAAATGCTTGGGGTATATTTTGAAAAAGTATATAAAAGTATTTTTATATAAAACCCCCTCAAGTTCTATAAATTACCCTAAGGATCCTAGTAAACATAGGTTTAAGCGGAACCAATCTCTTGAGCCTCAGGGAGCCGGAGAAGTGGGTGCTTGCCTATCTAAGGTAGACAAATTAATAAAAACAATCAGGACTTCAAGTTACTTTGCTGATTATCTGACTCAGTTTGAGTCTCAGTATAATCTGACTTGAATATGATTCAAGTACAATCTACAATCTACAATCTTCAATATTACAATTCAACATGAATACATGAATCCAATTATCAATCTATACAACTTGATTGAACCGAACCATGGATATACATTCCATTTACATGGTTCTCCAGTTATTCCATTTACATGATTCTACGGTTACATCTGTTTACTGATATCATGGTTTCGGTCAGTCAACCAATTATGCAATCAATACAATTTACAAGATAAACAATACAATCAAAACACTATGGGGTTTAAGGGGTAGATTGGTACGGAAGATGTTAAAAGTGGTACAAGACGGTAAGATTAATACACCTAACCTGTATTCCGTTGCTGTTGTACCGTGGCCCAACGGTTCCTTGAGTTCCTGATATCTTAGTCTCCGGGGCAAGTGAGAGTCCTCTCGTATACACTGGCATCCTTCTGTACCAAGCTATAAACAACAGCGTTAACACTAAATACAACAATATAACAATATAATACAACTGTAAAAGCTACTCTCTCTCTCTCTTACTCTCTGTCCATTCCATTTCTCCTCTTATGTTTGGGACTTACCGAGCGATCTGTTCGCTGACGACATTCTATTTCTTTCTTCTTTGAATGTCGTCAGGTGATTTAGAACCGTCAGAGATCGAGCCAACTGCAGAAAACTTGGATCAGTACAGCGAAGACCCTGAGCTCTAAACATTGTACATTTTCCTTTCAGTACCTTTAATTTCCTGCCATGCCATTGTTTAGGCATTTCTTTTATTTCAGTTGTATTTCCTTTTCATGTATTGTATAAAAGAATGCTAATAAATAAAGTTGTTGTTTTTATTATACCTTGTCTCTTGTGTATATTTTCTTTTATATTGCTTAGCTACGCTTAGCGTATTTGTTTCTGAGTAAATACGTAGCGGACCAGTCGTGTCCCCTTCGCCGTATACCTGGAAGCGGGGCGTGACAACAGCAAAGGAATACAGGTTAGGTGTCTTATGGTTGTAGTCTCGTGCCACTTCTAACACCTTCTGTACCAATCTGCCCCTTAAACCCCGCGATGTCTTGATTGTATTGTTTGTATTGTATTGCAACTTTTAATGTCTTGTAATATAGATTGTATAATTAGATGACTTGTCGAAACCATGATATCAGTAAATGGGTGTAACTGGAGAATCATGAATGTAACTAGAGAATCATGTAAATGGAAATATATCCATAGTTCGGTTCGGTCAATACAGGTTGAATATATCGAATATATGGATTCATGGATTCATATTGAATTGTAGTACTATAGATTTTAATTGAATCATATTCAAGTCAGATTATTTATAATGAGACTCAGTCTGAGTCCGAACAATTAGAAAAGAAATTGAAGTCCTGAATTAGCTTTTGATGTTATCGGTAACCGCTGCACATGGGCGGCAGGATTTGTATATTTTTCAAAGACGATTACCGTGTTGATAACACTGTTGTTAAGTTGTCTACCTTAAATAGGCAAGCACCCACTTCTCCGTCTCTCTGAGGCTCAAGAGATTGGTCCCGCTTAAACCTATATTTACTAGGGTCCTTATTGTAATTTATAAAACTTGAAGGGGTTATATGTAAAAATACTTTTGTATAATTTTCAAAATACACCCCAAGTATTTAATTATTGTCTTTAGATTTTTCATAGTTGTGGATTTCATATATGTGACATTTCTAGTGAAAATAGCCTAATTTCATAATATAGGGTATTTAATTGTAATATTAAATGTGTATGGAATTTCATTGTATTTTCATGTAAAGTGATCCTTTTGATTTAGAAAAGTTGGAATATTTATATTATATCAAAATTAGATATTTTGATGATACATATATATATTTATTTATATAAAATAATTTTAATTTATTATTTTTTTTAGAAATCTTATTTTCTTAAGATAATTGTATTTTTAAATCTTTCGAGACCGAATGCTCCTTGTGGAGGTCTGCATCTCGCACTACTAAGCCCAGGGATGTGCGATAATCTGCACCATCCTAGACGGGTTGCCCAAAATGGGTTGTAGCGGCGCTTTGCAAATATTTGTATAAATACGTAATCTTGTAGAAAATGGTTTTTATAAGTTAAACGTAGTTTTGTGTAAAACGATATTTTCCAAATCTATATTTCCCAAAAGGTATTGTTCTATGTTGCATATGAGTATTGTGAAGATGTAGGTCATTACCTCGTGATCTAACTAAAGGTATAGCAAGATTAATGATGTTTTAAAGTCGAAACTATACTACATGGTATTTTACTGAAAAAGAGCGGTAAAAATTACAATATGAAATATTTTGCTATGAAATTTGTTCAACATATTTTGTTAATGTTTAATAGTCAAGATGTAAGAGTTTGGAATGGTTGTGTTTAATGAAAATTATACTTTTTAAAGAAAACCGAATCGGAAGTCGGATTAACTTCGCTTCCGTCGGGTTTTAGAAACATAAGTTTTAAGAATAGAGAATAGAAGAAGGGAGAGGGACTTATGGGTTTAGAGTTAAGAGAATAGGGAGAGGAAGATGTAGGAGGTGTCGGTTCGTCGTTTCGTCGCCGGGAGCTTCTAGGGTCGTCGTCGGAATTTCGCCGGAGTTTCGCGCTTCGCTAACTCCATTTGTACACAAAATTCTAGAGAGTTTTCCTGAAAGTTTGGATAGAATTTGTGAATGAGGGAGATGTTTAGGGGTGGTATTTATAGGGTAAAACTAGGGTTAGGGTAGGTGAAAGAGTGTGAAGAAAAAATGTATTAAATTGTATTAAAAATTGGATTTATTGAGATTTTAAAGGGCTCTGTTAAGGTGCAGGATTTTTAAAGTATACAAGGGTAATGGGGAGGCCAAGAGGCAGAACTTTCATGAAGATCAACTCGGGTTTTTACCGAGTTCGGCCGGCGGTGGCAGGCCGAGTCATCGACCGAGTCGCACCGAGTCAGGGGTCCTCGTGTCTCTTGGTGATTTGTCTACCCCCCCCCCCCCGAGACAGTTTGTTTTGCATGTGAAGTGGAGTTTTTACGAGTTATGCATGTGTAGACCCTTGGGATTCTAAAAATTAAAAGAAAACAATATTAAAAATAATGTGGGTGATAGGATTTGAACTCTGGTGTTTTGGTTCAGCAGTGCAAGGTCCTACCAATGAGCTACAAACTTCTTCTTACTATTAAAAAGCAAAACAAATTTATAACTTGTGCTCAGGAAAAAATACCCCTTTCTGTATTTTTTGAAAAATTGTACAGAAAGTTGAACATAAAGTTTAGGGTTGTTACAACTGTGCATTAATATCGTGGTCATGCACTTACCGGACCGGGTGTTGCGACGGTTTGGTAGATTGCAACATATTCCTGATCTGCTGCTTGCGCCTATGACAATAGATAGAGACATGTGAGGAGGAAAAGCGGAGTGTGATTGGAGAGAGTATCATCATCAATATTTGCTGAGATGGGAAGATAGGATTCGTAATATTGCCTTACAGCAAATAGGTGACCAAACACCCACCAGCAGTAGAAATATACCTACAATAGTATAAGCGTATCACTGTAAGATATCTTTCTGCTCCCCCTACCGACTTTCCGAACGTCCAGCAGTACGAGTCTAGAGGCCACGTGGAACGAGGCATAGTAATTTAATTTTTAAAAAATTAAATTAGTTTTTAATATCCAGCGGTACGAGTCTATAATTATATATTATTTATTATGTAACGACAGGCTCGTGGGTTGCATCATATACAATCATTGATACAAGATCCATATCCGACTGATGCTGGTCCAGATAGTCAGACTTTATTTTCTACGGTAGACTCATATATTGGTGGTTTATTCAATTCATATCATATACTTCCACATTTATCGCCATCCCTAAAGCCGCAGCATGAGCCGGAAACAGAGCCGCAACATGAGCCGGAACCAGAGCCGCAGCATCAGCCGGATCCAGAGCCGCAGTATCAGTGGTTCGGAGCACCATACGGTCAGCAGCAACACTGGCATAGTCAATGGTATCGACAACCGTCGGGAGATAATGAACAAGCGCAACAACCAGAGAAATGATAGTCTTGGGGACATGTTTTGCACAACAACAGCAGTCTTGGGGTTAGGTTTTGCGCAAAAACAGCAGTCTTGGGGGACAGGTTTTACGCAGCCTTAGGGGCTAAGTTTTGTGCAACAGCAGCAGCATGAAACCTGGACAAGTTCTTCGCAACAACAGCCCAGTTGGGAGACGAATTTTGCGTCCTACATACAGTTGTTGGGAGGCAGCACATATCTGGCACCTGTCCTACATTCAGGATTTGCGCAATAACGGTCTGTCCAAGACGAAGCAGAGGAGCAAGCGGAAGAACAAGCAAAATAGCAGACACCGCCGCCACATACACATGACACGGGGGGGTCGTCCAGTCACTCCAAGAGGCATAGATTTATGTCAAACCTTCTTAGGTTGGGAAATGAAAGGGAAAGGGAAAGTGTTAATTGTATACTTTTAATTTGGGTGTCAAAAACGTCCAATTCTCTTAATGGATTCATTTCCATTGTTTATAACTGAAGTTGGAACAATGGAAATGAATCCAGTAAGAGAATTGAACGAGTTTTGCTCCATAGTAACCGCAGTTGTATTTTTCGTACCTTCTCTAATTCTTCCATGAGGAGACAGAACTTGAAGCTCAAATTTATTTGTTTTGCTTTCTTTACTAAAGTGTTACTCTTTCATATTTATAGTATGATCCAAGTATTGGATATCTTCTATATAAACAGTAACAACCCTTATCCCCACGTCAGTAACAGCAACAACAATCTAATCCAATATTTGTCCGAAAATAGGTTTTTGGAATCCACCATCTCTGCCATACACTGAAGGGGGGGTTCTTGGAACTCGATTTACCAGTATTCCGAGCACAGATGAAAATATTTTTTTTAAGGATTTTTTTAATTTAATAATAATTTCATTTTAAATTTTAATTTTTTTTTATTTTTTAATTTTAAGTTTTTATTTAGGACGAGTTCTGGAAACCCGCCTGTAACAACTCTAATTTCAGTGTACAGAAAATTGTTTAAAAGTTAATATACAATTGGGGTATTTGCAAATCCTGTGAATGCTATAAATAATTGTTTTAATCTTGAACAGCAAGAAATAATTTGTAGCTCATTAGTAAAGCCTTGCACTGCTCTGATGTAGGACCAGAGTTCAAATCCCATCAGCCATATTATCTTTTTATTTTAATTTCTTTTAATTTTTTAGAAGCCCAAGGATTTGCACGTGCACAACACGTAAAAATGAAAAGACACTGCATATTTAAACATGTGCATGAGGGTATAGGAAGCGACACGACACGTGGCACCAAGACCTAGCCCCACCCAACAGTACAAAACCGGCGAAATACCCTAAATCCCCGATACCGCCGGGCCCAACCGTGGGGAATGCTCCCATCTTCTCATCTAAGCACCCCTTGACCTAGCCCACTCCTCCTACACTGTTTATCTTCTCTGCAATTAACCAGAGAATTAAAATACCCACTTTAAACCAATTTTTAATGCATATTTAAATGCATTCTTTAACACACCAAACCCTGGTTTTTTCTATAAATACCACACCCAAATTCACACATCCTCACTCATAAATCCCTGCCAAAACTCTCAAAAACCTTCAAGTCCTCTTTGGTGTACAAGTGGAGTTAGCGAAGAGCGAAACTCCGACGAAATTCCGAGGAGATTCTGACGACGAAACGACGTCCCAAAGTTTCCCAATCCTTCTCCTACCTTTTCCTTCTCATTGAATCCAGTAAGTCCCCTCTTGCTTCTTTTCTTCTACTCTAAAAACACTCATTTCTAAAAGCCGACGGAAGCGGAGTTAATCCGACTTCCGATTCGGTTTTTCTTTAAAAATCCTATTTTTCTTGAACAAGAAAATACCAAACTTTCATATCATGTTCAATAAACATTAACAAACATATTAAACAAGTTTCACATCAAAAGAATGCATATTGCAATTTTTATCGCAGTTTTACAGTAAAATACCACATAC
Source organism: Agapanthus africanus (assembly GCA_030015575.1). Classification (NCBI taxonomy): domain Eukaryota; kingdom Viridiplantae; phylum Streptophyta; class Magnoliopsida; order Asparagales; family Amaryllidaceae; genus Agapanthus; species Agapanthus africanus. Next base: position 275,294,808 of record JASDDO010000019.1, on the reverse strand, counting down.
TTTAGTTTCCGACATAAACAACATATTACCTTTAAATAGTTCACGAGGTAATGACCTATCTCATCACAACACACATCTCTATCATAGAACGATGAAGTTTTGGAAATTTATTCTTGGGATAAAATGACTTTGCGAATAAATACCATCAACTTATAAAACCATTTCTATAAAAAGATGTATTAAATATTTCCATACAATTGCGCCTCTACAACACACTTTTGGGGACCCCGTTAGGGATGGTGTGGATTATTACACATCCTCAGATTTAGTAGAGCGAGATACAAACCTCCGCAAGGAGCATTCGATCTCGATAGAATTCTTATGCATTCTTCTTTAGAAAATGAGATTTCTACAAGAAAATAAATAAAATAAATAAATTATTTTCATTATATATATATATATTATCAAAATATCTATTTTAATTATATAAATATTCCAAGTTTTCAAAAGAAATCACCATTACATGAAAATACCATCCAAATACAAAACAATACCGATATTTCAATAAAATACAATATACTATGAAAACTAGATTCTACTCACTAAAAATTTCACATTTATAATATATACATTTATGAAAACCCTAAAAACGATAATTAAATACTTGAGGTGTATTTTGAAAATTATATCAAACTATTTTTACATAAACCCCCCCTCAAGTTATACTAAATTACAATAAGGTCCCTAGTAAACATAGGTTTAAGCGGGACCAGTCTCTTAAGCCTCACGGAGCTGGCGATATGGGTGCTTGCCTATTTAAGCTAGACAATCTAACAACGGTGTTATCAACACGGTAATTGTCTTGGAAAAAGACACAAATCCTGCCGTCCATGTATAGCAGTTACCGATAACATCAAAACTAATTCAGGATTTCAAGTACTTTTTAAAGTGTCTGACTCGGACCGAGTCTCAATCTGATCAATCTGACTTAAATGTGATTCAAGCATATAACTACAATACAACATGAATCTATGAATCCGTCTATTCAATCTATATCAATCTATATTGACTGAACCGAACCATGGATATATTCTGTTTACATGACTCTCCATTTATATCCATTCCATTTACTGATATCATGGTTTCCGCAAATCATCCATCTATATAACAAACAATATAAAAAATACAATCAAGACATTGCGGGGTTTATAAGGGGTAGATTGGTACTGAAAAAGTTAAAAGTGGTACGAGACTGTTACCATAATACACCTAACCTGAATCTCCATTGCCGTTGTACTGTGGCTGAACGGTTCCTTGTGCTCCATATATCTTAGTCTTTGGAATAGTGGGATTGCTCTCGTATACATTGGTATTTTCTGTATCAAGCTACAAACAACAACGTTAACAATATAATACAACTTTAAAAGTTACATTCTCTTTCTGTCTATTCTGTCTCCACCAATTCTTTGGGATTTACCGAGCGATTGTTCGCTGACGACATTCCTTTTCTTTTTCCTTTGGAATGTTGTCCGGTGGATCGGACCTTCCGGAGACAGAACCCACCAGCGAGGACTTGATCAAATAGCCTTCGACCCAAAGCTCTAGTTTACTTGTATATAATTTTTTTCATTTCTGCTATGCCACTGTTTAGGCATCGCTTTCATTCTATGTATTTATTTTTCCTTTGTATTGTAAAGAGAATGTTTAATAAATAAAGTCGCTGTTCATTTACATCTTGTCTCTTGTGTACATTTCATTTTATATTGCTTAGATACGTTTAGCGTGTTTACTTTTGAGTAAATACGTAGCGGGACTCGCCACGTCCCTTCCCCGTATATTGGGAAGCGGGGCGTGACACCACCTCTCACCCGTCCCTTCCTTTTTAAAGGAGAGGGCGGGTTCCCATAACCCGCCCCCCACCTCCCAAAAGAGGAAGGATGGGAACCCGCCCTCTGCTTTGGTGGTCCCTCCCCACTTGGACCCGCCCTCTCCATGTATGGGGGAAGGACTGGTTCTTAGAACCTACCCTCCATGGGGAGGGGTGGGATAGGTTGGGGATAGGATGGGATGTGATGGGTGATTGTGTGGGTGGGGTGGGACAAGGGGTATTTAGGATGTGTTAGGATATAAGCAGGACGGGTTTTGAGAAGCTGTCCTTTCCAAACTGTTTTATTCTCATAATTATAATTTAAATCATCCTATTTTACTAATTTTAATAACTAAACATCCTGTTTCGGCAAAAAGACCCGTCACTTTTGTCTAGCTCCCCCCACTCCCCAAAAAAGGTTTTTTTTCGAAATAGGGTGTTATAATATTAAAATTATTAAAATAATATCACTTATTTTATACTTAGCAGAGTAGGACGGTTTATACCCCCACCCACGCCAGAGAGCGGGTTAATAGAACCCGCCCCCACACTATTAAAGAAGAGGGCGGGTTCCTAGAACCCGCCATATATTATTTTTTTAAAAATATAAAATTGAATTTTAAAAATATCATTTTAAAAACCGGAATAAATAATAAAAAATCTAAATAAATAATAAGATTGTTGTTTTTGTTAAGGACGGGTGACAATTGTCATTACAGTTCATATAGAATTACTATAAAAATGAATCTTGTATACACTCCATTAACAAAATGAATCCGTCAAAATTATAATACAATTAGACATCCATTTGTAAAAGCATACAATTATCGCTTTCCCTTTCCCTTTCCCAATCCGAGGAGGCTTGACATAAGCCTATGCCTCTTGGGATGACTGGATGACCCTCCCGTTTCTTGGGTATATGGTGGCGGCAGCGGCGTCTGCTCTTCTGCTTCGTCTTCAGTATCGTCTTGGACAAGCTGTTGTTCCGCAATTCCTGAATGTAGGACAAGTGTCTGATATGTGCTGCCTCCCAACAACTGTATGTAGGACGAAAAATCCATATCCCAACTGGGCTGTTGTTGCGAAGAACCTGTCATGGTTTCATGCTGCTGCTGTTGAACAAAACCTGGCCCCCATGGCTGCGCAAAACCTGTTCCCCAAGACTGTTGTTGTCGCGCAAAACTTGACCTCCAAGACTGTTGTTGCTGCACAAAACCTGTCCCCCAAAACTGTTGTTGCTCCGGTTGTTGCACTTGTTCAATATGCCAGGGTTGCTGCTGACAGTATAGTGTTCCGAACCACTGATCCCATTGCTCTGGATCTCCCTGATGCTGCAGCTCTGGTTCCGGCTCATACTGCTGCTCTGGTGCCGTCTTATGCTGTGGCTCTGGTGCCGACTCATACTGCTGCTCTAGCGATGGCGATAAATGTTGAAGCATGTTATATGAACTGAATATACCACCAATATATGAGTCTACAATAGAAAATAAAGCCTGAGTATCTGGACCAGCATCAGTCGGATATGGATCATGTATTATTGATTGTATATGATGCAACCCACGAGCCTGTCGTTACATTAAAAATAAGATATAATTATTGACTCATACCGCCGGATGTTAAAAGGTAATATAATTTAAAGAATTTAACTTACCATTTCTCGTTCCACGTGGCCTCTAGGCTCGTATTGCCGGATGTTTGGAAAGTCGTTAGGGGGAGCAGAAAGATATCTTACAGTGACACGCTTATACCATTGTAGATATGTTTCTGTAGCGTCGGTGGTTGTTTGGTCACCTATTTGCTATAAAGCAATATTACGCTACTTATCCTCCCATCTCAACAAATATTGATGATGATACTCCCTCCAATCACGTTCCGCCTTTCCTCCTCGCATGTCTTCCTCTATTGTTATAGGCGCAGACGACGGAATAGGAATATGTTGCAATCTACTGAACTGTCGCAACACCCGGTCCGGTAAGTGCATGACCACGATATTAATGCATAGTAGTGGGCATCGAGCCCGCCAAACCGGCTCTCCTTTGATACAGATGCCAGGTAATCCTTGCAGACGATCTGCTGTATAAGGCGTCCATGTGAACTGCGCAAATAACATAGTATAAAAATTGTAATGAAGCTAATTTAAAAATTTTAAACAAAGTTAATGACCTAATGTATGGTTACCTGAGTCGCCTCCATGCGATCCAACTCATCTCTATAATACTTAAGTACTCGACGATGAGCCTTATAAGATTTCTTGCCACTCCACCAAGAGCCGAGAGGCTTTCCAGGGGTATCCACGACAGAAATAACAATGCGATCTGGTCTTCCCATACACATGTGCTCTCATGACCAAATATATATATAAAGTGTCAGATGTTAAGAGAAAGAACCAATATTACAATTTTGCAAATGTCTAGCTGTTAAAAAATATCATGTACCTGAAATAATGTAATGCAGCCACAAATTTTATTCTTCGTAAGAGCACATGCCTTATTTAGTTTCTTATAAAGATAGGCCAGGACCCCTGCTCTCCAAGCATATTGGCCACACACATCAAAATCCGTAAGAAATCCAAGGTATAAAGGATGGACATGCGTTGCCGATTGGTCCAGTATCAACCAAGAACCGATCATGTACAGAATGTAAGCACGTGCATGTCTATCCAAGACATCATCGGTAGCTTCATCAGGGATATTAGTAAATGTATCTTTGAGCCAGTTTAAACTGATCTTATACCCCTTAGTATAGCCTCATGGTACCTGAATTTTATAAATAATTGTTAATTAATATCACTGTAACATACTTAATCTTTTGATTAAAAAAATTACGAATTATACATGTCCGAGAGTAGACTCAATATATGTATCCCAATATGGGTGCTCGGTATCTGGACCCACAATTGTACCTCCGACCAATCCAAGGCCATTCACCCGTAAACCAAGTAAAAGGCCAATATCCTGGAGTGTGATAGTGGCCTCACCCTATCTAAGATGAAAAGTGTGAGTCTCTTTTCTCCAACGCTCAACAAAAGAGGTAACGAGACTGTATTCAATTTGGATATGACGAAGCAATGAAGCTTCATAAAATCCGGCTCTTCGAATTCGCTCGATTATACGATAATCGGTAACTTGTCACTTATCAGGACTATGACTGACGACTGTAAGATTATCTCCACCCTGCAAAATTTAATCATATTATTTTCAACTATTAAAATTAAAAGAAATGGAGAATTAAAACAAATTTAATAAGTTTTGAATCTTTCCTCCCCGTGTAATATACGGAAAGATCTATGGTCGTTTTGCTTTACGAGCAGTGATTTTTCGAATGGTTGATTCTCCATTGAAATTATTTTGATATTAAATTTCTGAAAAATTGAGACAGTTGGTGGGTTTAGAAGTGAATTTCGATAGAGATAGGGTAAATCAGAGCGAAGAGCGCGGGGTTTTATAAGAAAAGGAGGACATGTTCCAAGAACCCGCCCTCACCTTTGCCCACAGAATCTTTCTGTTTTTTCTTATCATGCTTTTGTTTTTTCATATTCTGTTGTCAAATCTTACTTTTGAAAATTAATCATAGATATTGTCAAATCGTACCTTTGTTTTTTTTAAAAGTGTGTTATCAAATCATAGTTTTATTTTTTTTAAAAGTGTGTTGTCAAATCTATTCCCTGATCCCGCTCTCTCATTTTGCAAAGGAGAGGGCGGGTTCTCGAAACACACCCCCTTCAATAATTTTATACCGGCGGGTTCTAGAAACACACCCCCTTCAATAATTTTATGCCAGCGGGTTTCTAAAACTAGCCCTCTAAATAAAAAATAAGGAATGTAAATAGCTCGTGGCTCTTAACCAGGCCGTGACTCTGACCCATTGTATTGTCAAATCGAATTTGTCACAAGAGAATAGCGGGTTACAAGAACCCGCTCTCTCATTTAAAAAGGAGAGGGCGGGTTCCTAAAACCTGCCCTCTAAATTAAAAATAAGGAATGTAAATAGCCCGTGACTCTTAACCCAGGTCGTGACTCTGACCCGTTGTATTGTCAAATCGAATTTGTCATAAGGGAATAGCGGGGTACAAGAACCCGCCCTCTCATTTAAAAAGGAGAGGGCGGGTTCTTGAAACTCGCCCTATAAATTAAAAATAAGGAATATAAATAGCCTGTGACTCTTAACCCAGGCCGTGCCTCTGACCTATTGTATTATCAAATCGAATTTGTCACAAGGGAATAGCGGGTTACAAGAACCCATCCTCTCATTTAAAAAGGAGAGGGCGAGTTCTTGAAACACGTCCTCCTTAATATTTTAAATAATATTACTTAATTCAAGACAAACCCATGACCCATTTATCTCTCGTCAAATTTAAAAAGGGATAGCGGGTTCCAAGAACCCGTGACCCCTTTACCACCAAACACCTATAAAAACCCCTCTCTTCTCCTTCCATTTGCTCTCCATTTTGCTCCGATTTGCATCTGCACCTCCTACAAAATCTCATCTGCAAACACCCAGCATAAACGAATAGCGGGTTAAAAGTAATCACATGCATGTAAATTTAATTTAACATTTATTTATTTTCAATGAATATAATCATTATATAAGTTGTTAATGCATTTTTTATTGTTGGGTTGATATTATTTGATGCAGATAATGGCAAGTTCAAGTTTATTTGTTGTATGTAAATACGATGGCCAGATTGTGACAAGTGCACAAGGTTCCGAGTATATGGGCGGGTGCGCAAGAATTATGCGATTAGAACCATCAATGATTTATAATGAAATCAAGAATAAAATGTTTAAAATCACGAAATACGATCCCCGTGAAATTAAGCTTAAGTTAAGTTGTATATGGTTTATATTTAGTGGAAATGCATTGGTTGAAATTATAGATGATGCATCAATATCTTCGATGATAGACTTCGGTCTGGCAAACACCCAGCATTATTTTAAACTTTTAGTTCAGAAGGAACAATTGGAAGTATCAGATGTCGCTCCAACGGGTAATTTTGACGGTAACGCTGGAGGTAGTTCCTGGGGAAACATGTACATGGTTAACGATGATACCATTAGTCTCGGTGAATACGACTATACACAACATTATTCAAACCTTAAAATTCAAGGGTAAACATTTTATAAATCCACTAATACCAAAATACTAATATATTTTTATATATTAAATATAGATTGTCACAATCGACTACTGCAGTTGCATGCACCTCTGAAAAACAATAAGGATTACCATATACAACCTTCTAAACGTAAATCAATCTGAACCAAGTTGTGATTATGTTTATATTCTTCGTAATACGAAAATATTAAGGAAAAATTATACAAGAACAATTTATATACTGAACGCAGATTTTCCCATACCTCCGCATCATTCTAATACGATCCAAGTAGCGCATTCCAAGCATGTCCGTCTACATCTTTTCGGTCTTTTCACTCCGAACCATCCACATTATACCGACCTCAACCATCATATATTGCACCCGAGCCTTATGTTGCTACGGGTGACATTGATATGGGTGACAGTGATGATGATGAAACTGGTGAAGTTCATCAAGGGGAGGATAGCGTGGATTATACCACTGGATTGAATGAAGTAGCATTGATTGATGATATGACTGCGAATAATGATTTTGTTGAACCAGAAGATCCCAGTCTCGATCCGCTAGAAAATGATAGTTGGGTAGACTTAGCCATGGCAGAAGTAAATACTTAACCCTATTTGGATGCGACTGTAGCAAGCGAAGATTGCGTCACTGAAGTCGTGGGCTATTCAAAAATGAGATCTTATTTGTAAACTGAAGTCATGGGCTATTCAAAAAAATATTACATTTAAAACCGAAAAGTCAAATAAGACGTACTATACCGTGGTATGTACGAAAGCTCCTGAATATAAGTGAAGATTGCATGCATGTTGTTCCAAAAGAGCCAAAACTTGGATGGTCACGAAATACAACCAAGAACATACTTGTATCAATTCTATTATGTTAAAAGATCATAGGAATTGCACTTCATCTTACATTTGCTCATTAATCATGCCACTAATCCGTATAGATGTGACGATGACTCCCCGAGAGATACGGCTCTACGTCAGTAGAGAGCATGTAACAACTCCTTGTTTAATGTACAAAGAATTGATTTAAATTCAATGTATACTTGGAGTATTTATTGCGGCTGATATCTCTTTAAGTATTTATTTCACTCCATAATTACAAGAAGGAGCTTGTAACTCATTGGTAATACCTTGCACTGCTGAACCAAGCCACCAGAGTTCAAATCCCATGCCCCACATTATTTTTGTATTTATTTTGTTTTAATTTATTTTGGAAGTCAACAGTCAAAAGGCCATAACTCACAAAATATGTACTGGACATGAAAAAGTAAATATACCAATAAATACCCCCGAAGATTCCCCGGCCTCTGGTAGTGTGACTCGGCCTAACTCGGCGCCGCAGGCCGGCGAACCGGCCGACTCGGTCCGGCGCCACCGGTCGGACTTGGCCGGACGGCCGAGTCTTCAACAGAGAAAAGTTGGGTCTTGAAGTGGTCAACCCTCCTGCACACTTATTATCCCTGGATCGGTTATCAATTGCTCAATAAATCCCTTTTACTCTTAAGTTTAATGATTTTTTAATGATTTTATATAATTTTTATATTTTTTATTTAAAACCCTAACCCTAGCCTAACCCTATATAAACCCCCCATACGCTCTACCCTCTCATCACTTTTTCTAAGTCCACTCTCTCAAAATTCCAAGAGAACTTGGTACGTTAGAAAACGAACGAAAGGCGAAGCGCTGACGAAATCGACGGCGAAATTCCGGTGATCATGCTAGGAGCTCTCAACGACGTTTCGACGCACCGGCAAACCCTCTACCTTCCTCTCACTCTCTAGCGTTGTCCAAACCCGTAAGTCCCCCTTTTCTACCTTTCTTTTCCTTCATAAAAATACGAACTTATAAACCCGACGGAAATCGGACAAACCGATTTCCGATTCGGTTTTCGTAACAACTCCATTTTTAATGTACAAAAAATTGATTTAAATTCAATGTATACTTGGAGTATTTATTGCGACTGATATCTCTTTAAGTATTTATTTCACTCCATAATTACATGAAGGAGCTTGTAGCTCATTGGTAATACTTTGCACTGCTGAACCAAACCACCGGAGTTCAAATCCCATGCCCCACATTATTTTTGTATTTATTTTATTTTAATTTCTTTTGGAAGTCAACAATAAAAAGGCCATAACTCCCAAAATACGTACTGGACAACAAAAAGTAAATATACCACATTGTACCCCCGAAGAATCCCCAGCCATTGGAGCCCTGACTCGGCCCGACTCGACGCCGCCGGCCGGCAACTCGGCGCAGCCGGCCGGCGACTCGGCCGACTCGGTCCGGCGCCGCCGACCGGACTTGGCCGGACGGCCAAGTCACCAACAGAGAAAAGATGCTTCTTGACTTGATCAACCCTCCTGCACACTTATTATACCTGGATCGGTTTTAAATTGCCCAATAAATCCCTTTTACTCCTATGTTTAATAAATTTTTAATGATTTTGTATATTTTTTATAAATTTTTTTTATTAAAAACCCTAACCCTAGCCTAACCCTATATAAACCCCCATACTCTCTACCCTCTCACCCTACATTCCTAAGTCCACTCTCTAAAAATTTCAAGAGAACTTAGTACATTAGAAAACGAGCGAAAGGCGAAGCGCTGACGAAATCGACGGCGAAATTCCGACGATCGTGCTAGGACCTCTCAACGATGATTCGACGCACCGGCAAACCCTCTACCTCTCTCTTACTCTCTAACGTTGTCCAAACCCGTAAGTCCCTCTTTTCTATCCTTCTTTTCTTTCATTAAAATACGAATTTATAAACCCGACGGAAATCATAACAAACCGATTTTCGATTCGGTTTTCTATCAAAACTCACTTATCACTAATTCCATAATACTTAAACATATTCATGTTGACTACTAATCACTTAAAAATTAATTTGAACAAATTTTCACACATGAAATGATAGCTTTTGCAATATATCGTATTCTTTCACTTAAATACCACCATGTTTGGTTTATCACATTTAACCCTTTAACATTACTATATCTTAAAGTAGATCACGAAGTAATGACCTACCCCCACACATACTCATATGTAATCATAACACGCTACCTTGAAAACTTAGAATACGATAAAACAAGATTTTACATTAAAATACCATTTTCTTTATAAGCCTTTTCTAAAAGTTCTAAGTTATATACAATTTTAATGCAATATCTTTTAATAGGAAATACGATAAGTTATGGACATCGATCGTTTATCTAAACCTGACTTTGTGGTGTCTAGGCAAGTGTGTCTAAGGCAAGTGGTTACTTAATTAGGGCCACTACTTGTAGTGGAGAGCCTTCCACTTACCTGGCACTTACCTGACCGCAATTGGCGGTGAAAAGGCGATTTGAGGCTTCTTATGACTTATCATTTAGACCATTTAGAAATAGACTAGTTGGCTTAGGAAACCATAGAATCAAAAATACAGAAATTTGCACCTTTTACAAATAAATACCTTATCTTTATAAAACCGTTTTCTAAATGACTAGTATTTATTAAATCTTTGCAAAGCGCCACTACAACCCATCTTTAGAGAACCTGTTAGGGATAGTACCGTTTATCGTGCACCCTCGGGCTTAGTAGTGCGAGATTCAGACCTCCGCAAGGAGCATTCGGTCTCGAAAGGTTTAAAATACGACATTTAAGAAAAATGAGATTTTTGGAAAATAAAATATTTATTAAAAATTATTCTTGTATAAACATATGTATATTTATCATTTAAACACCTATTTTATTATAAGATAAAGTTTCCACCTTTTTTCTAAAAATTACAAGATTAAAAGTTACATTAAAACACCATGAATTTCAAATAAATCAATATTACAAATTAATACCTTTATTTATGTAATTAGGATATTTTCACTAGAAATAAGACAAAATAAAATCCCACTCATTATAACCATAAAGACGAATAATAAATACTTGAGGTGTATCTTGAAAACTATACAAAAGTATTTTTATATAAAACCCCCTCAAGTTTTATAAATTACAATAAAGACCCTAACAAATATAGAACTTAGACTTACATTTTTTTTAGTCTGACTCGGGTTTGAGTCTGATTATTTATGACTTGAATATGATTCAAGTCAATTTATATTCTTTAATATTCCAACTCAATATGAATACATGAATCCCAGAATCTAGTTAACAAACTATACAACTTGACTGAATCAAACCATGGATATACATCCATTATCCCGTTATTCCATTTACCTGATTATGCAGTTACAATCTGTTTACTGATATCATGGTTTTGGTCAGTCATCCAACTTATACAATACAATACAACAATACTATCAAAACACTACGGGGTTTAAGGGGTAGATTGGTACGGAAGGTGTTAAAGGTGGCACGAGATGGTCAGATTAAGACACCTAACCTATATTCCGTTGTTGTTATACCGTGGCTTAACGGTTCCTTGTACATTCCGTTTGCCCTGGTCTCTAGCATATAGAGACCCCTCTCGTATATACTGGCATCCTTCTGTACCAAACTATAAACAACAACGTTAACACGATATTTTACAATCTCTTTAGAAAATACCTCTTATTCTGTCTTTTCTAATTCTTCATTATCCTTGGGACTTACCGAGCGATCTGTTCGCTGACAACATCCTATTTCTTTCTTCTTTGAATGTCGTCAGGTACTTTGGACCCAGCAGAGATCGAGCCCACCGGTGAAGACTTGGAGCAGTTTCACGAAGACCCTGAGCTCTAGTCATTGTATCTTGTTCTATTTAGTATTTTCATTTCCTGTTATGCCATTGTTTAGGCATCGCTTTTCATTTCAGTTGTATTTACTTTTCAAGCGTTGTACAAAAGAATGTTATTAATAAAGTTGTTGTTATTTCTATATCTCTTGCCTCTTGTGATTTACTTTATATTACTTAAATACGCTTAGCGTATGTACTTCTAAGTATATACGTAGCGGACCTCGTCGCGTCCTCTTCGCCGTACATTGGGAAGCCGGGCGTGACAATTTTCTATCAAATCTCACTTATCACCAATTCCATAATGCTTAAACATCTTCATGTTGACTACTAATCACTTAAAAATTAATTTGAACAAGTTTGCACACATGAAATGATAGCTTTTGCAATATACCGTATTTTTGCACTTAAATACCACCATATTTAGTTTATCACATTTAACCCTTTAACATTGTTATACCTTAAAGTAGATCACGAGGTAATGACCTACCTCCACACACACGCAAATACAACCCTAATTGATATCATCAAAACTTAGAATACGATAATACAAGATTTTACATTTAAATACCCTTTTCTTAATAAAACCTTTTCTAAAAGTTCTAAGTTTTAAACAATTTTAAAACAATATCTTTTAATAGGAAAATACGATATGTCGTGGACATCGATCGTTTATCTAAACCTGATTTTGTGGTGTCTAGGCAAGTGTGTCTAAGGCGAGTGGTTACTTAATTAGGACCACTACTTGTAGTGGAGAGCCTCCCACTCACCTGGCACTTACCTGGCCGCAATTGGCGGTGAAGAGGCGATTTGAGCCTTCTAATGACTTATCGTTTAGACCATTTAGAAATAGGTTAGTTGGCTTAGGAAACCCTAGAATCTAAAATACGGAAATTTACACCCTTCTACAAATAAATACCTTATCTTTATAAAACTGTTTTCTAAATGATTAGTATTTATTAAATCTTTGCAAAGCGCCACTACAACCCACCTTTGGGGAACTCGTTAGGGATAGTACGGTTTATCGTGCACCTTCGGGCTTAGTAGTGCGAGATTCAGACCTCCGCAAGGAGCATTCGGCCTCGAAAGGTTTAAAATACGACATTTAAGAAAAATGAGATTTTTGGAAAATAAAATATTTATTAAAAATTATTCTTGTATAAACATATGTATATTTATCATTTGAACACCTATTTTATTATAAGATAAAGTTTCCACCTTTTTCTAAAAATTACAAGATTAAAAGTTACATTAAAATACCATGAATTTCAATTAAATCAATATTACAAATTAATACCTTTATTTATTTAATTAGGATATTTTCACTAGAAATAAGACAAAATAAAATCACACTCATTATAACTATAACCATAAAGACGAATAATAAATACTTGAGGTGTATCTTGAAAACTATACAAAAGTATTTTTACATAAAACCCCCTCAAGTTTTATAAATTACAATAATGACCCTAACAAATATAGAACTTCGACTTACATTTCTTTTAGTCTGACTCGGGTTTGAGTCTGATTATTTCTGACTTGAATACGATTCAAGTCAATCTATATTCTTTAATATTCCAACTCAATATGAACACATGAATCCCAGAATCCAGTTAACAATCTATACAACTTGACTGAATCAAACCATGGATATACATCCATTATCTCCTTATTCCATTTACCTGATTATGCAGTTACAATCTGTTTACTGATATCATGGTTTTGGTCAGTCATCCAACTTACACAATACAATACAACAATACTATCAAAACACTACGGGGTTTAAGAGGTAGATTGGTACGGAAGGTGTTAAAGGTGGCACGAGGTGATCAGATTAAGACACCTAACTTATATTCCGTTGTTGTTGTACCATGGCTTAACGGTTCCTTGTACATTCCGTTTGCCCTGGTCTCTAGCATATAGAGACCCCTCTCGTATACACTGGTATCCTTCTGTACCAAGCTACAAACAACAGCGTAACACAATATTCTACAATATTTTACAATTGTATTTTAGAAAATACCTCTTATTCTGTCTTTTCTAATTCTTCATTATCTTTGAGACTTACCGAGCGACCTGTTCGCTGACGACATTCTATTTCTTTCTTCTTTGAATGTCGTCAGGTGCTTTGGACCCGGCAGAGATCGAGCCCACCGGAGAAGACTTGGATCAGTTTCATGAAGACCCCAAACTCTAGACATTGTACCTTGTTCTATTCAGTATTTTCTTTTCCTGTTATGCCATTGTTTAGGCATCGCTTTTCATTTCAGTTGTATTTAACTTTCATGCATTGTACAAAAGAATGTTATTAATAAAGTTGCTGTTATTTCTATATCTCTTGTCTCTTGTGATTTACTTTTATATTGCTTAGATACACTTAGCGTATGTACTTCTAAGTATATACGTAGCGGAACTCGTCGCGTCCACTTCGCCGTATACCGGGAAGCGGGGCGTGACAGGTTTTGTTGGTGGCCCATGCAGGTCCGAGCTGTATGAATCCCTATCATGCAGTTCTGGTCTGCGTGAACAACCTAAGCAATATAACACAAGAATCTGCAACTTAAACATTCTTTACAATTCATGTTTCTTGAATCTTACAAATTTCTATTTCTTGAATCTTATCATTTCATGTATTTGAATCTGTCTTAACCCAAATTTTTCTTCAAGGTTATGGATTCCCTGAACAACACCGCACCAACGTCAACAACACACCTCCAGCACTACCTCTTGCACCAGTTGTTCCTGCACCACCCACTGAGCAAACAGTGCTACTTGAAGCGATCCACAGCCTTCCCGAAGGACAACAACAAGTCCTGAACCGTCCTGAGACCGACGCATCAGGGGTAAAGCAATTCAGGGCTTTGCATCCCAAGCAGTTCTCCGGAAAAGGAAGCCCTCTTGAAGCGGAAGAATGGGCACAAAGTATCGAAGATGATCTGGCAGCAGCACAAGTGCCAGACATAGCTTGGGTCCGTGTGGCGAAACTACAACTCACGGATAATGATCACAACTGGTGGAAGGCGGAAGAAAGCCATCTGGTACAGCCGATTGAATGGAAGACTTTTCGCGAGAAGTTCGACGCGAAATACTTTCCTATGACTGCCAGGTTTGCAATGGAGCAGCAGTTCATTCATCTACAACAAGGTTCAATGTGGGACAAATCAGTAGATGAATACGACGCTGAATTCACCATGTTAAGCCGGTAAGATATGTCACAATAGTTCAATTTTTAAATATCACATACTACACAGCTAACACAATCCTTAAACAGATTCGCGGCACACTTGATACCGACGGACGAAATCAGAGCCCGTCGTTTTCAACAAGGGCTGGACACGGAGATTCAGGCTGCTCTAGCCACGGGAAAATTTCTGACTCATGAGGATGCTCTGGAAGCTGCCCGCAGTTATGAGGCAGTGATAAAAGCAAGGGGCAGACCTCAGTCTGCAGGAGTCAAATGCCCTGCCAACCAGATGGCAGGTGGAGCCTCGTCCAGGCCACCTTTCGTACCAAGGCGACCCGGAGTACCAACCCATCGTCCCAGCCCAGCCTTTTGCACCTACTGCAAGAGAACTGGACATATGATGAAGGACTATCGTCGAGCCAACCGCCTTTGCTTAGTCTGCGGCTCGGCTACTCACGATATTGGGTCTTGTCCCCAAAGACAGAACCAGTTGCTACACCCAGGCCAGCAATTACTTATCCGCAGCGGCCAGCTCTTCAGGCACCTGCTCCCAGACCTGCACTACCTGCACCACCCAGAGGACCACAAGCTGCACCACCTCCTCATCAGTTCCATCAAGCTCAAAGGAACGTTCTGAGGAATGCTCCTCAGGTCAGGAGGAATGTACCAAGGCGCCAGTCTTTCACGATGTCCGTGGAAGAAGCTGAAGCCACTGGCCAAGTCATCACTGGTAAACTTTTCTTTTCAAACTTTTCTTTTCTATCCTGCTACTTAGTTACATATTTTCTATACCTAAAACATATCCCACATACCTTAGGTACAATCTTAGTATCCTCAAACCCTGCACTTGCACTGTTTGATACTGGAGCATCACAATGCTTTATGTCACAACGGTTTGTCCGAACCCATGCGATTCCAGTCTCACCACTTGTATCCAGCTGGAATGTCAGTTCAGGAAATGGCGTTCTAAAGGCAACTATGGGATACAGCTTGTGTCCAGTCGTCGTCTGCAGTCGAGAGTTTTATGCTGACTTCAAAGTGCTGGACATACCGAACTTCGATGTGGTTCTAGGAATGGATTGGCTTGGAACTTTTTATGCTACCATCGACTGTCGTCAAAGGAGGGTAGTATTCGAGATTCCAGACCATCCGGTCTTCTATTTCAAAAGCGGAGACCGTACACTGGAACCAAGTACCTACAAAGCGAAGCCAAGAGAAGCAGTAGTTACAGTAGCTCAAGCGGAGGAAGAATCAAGACCAGAGGTGGTTCGAGAATTCGATGATGTATTTCCTGACGATATATCAGGTTTGCCTCCCGATCGAGCTCTTGAATTCAGTATTGATTTAGTACCAGGAGCACAACTGGTGATCAAAGCACCCTATCGTTTAAGTCCGGAAGGTCTGAAGGAAGTCCGAACACAGTTGGACGAATTACTGGCGAAAAGATGGATTCGTCCCAGCACTTCAAGTTGGGGATCACCTGTACTACTTGTGAAGAAGAAGGAAGGTTCATACAGAATGTGCATCGATTACAGAGCCTTGAACGAAGTCACTATAAAGAACAAGTATCCACTCCCGCGCATCGATGATTTATTTGATCAGCTAAGTGGATCTTGTGTTTTCTCTATATTAGATCTTCGTTCAGGTTATCATCAAGTGAAGGTCAAGGAAGCTGATATTCACAAAACAGCTTTCAGAACTCGCTATGGACATTACGAATTTCTAGTGATGCCATTCGGAGTGACCAACGCACCCGCAATATTCATGAACCTTATGAATCAAGTTTTCCGGGAGTATCTAGACAGGTTTGTTGTCATCTTCATCGACGACATCCTGGTATATTCTAAGAGTCGGAAAGAACATGCAGAACATCTACGAATTGTCCTGAAAACTCTTCGTCAACATCAGCTTTATGCCAAGTACAGCAAGTGCGAGTTTTGGCTAAATCAAGTTGGTTTTCTTGGACATATCGTATCAGGAGAAGGAATCTCTGTGGATCCAGCGAAAGTTTCGGCAGTTAGCGAATGGCCTACACCAAACTCAGTGAAGGATATTCGAAGTTTCTTGGGTTTAGCTGAATATTACAGAAGGTTTATTGAAGGCTTTTCGAAGATCGCAACACCCCTGACCAAGCTCACACATAAAGATGAAGAATTCGTGTGGTCAGAAGCATGCGAACAAGCTTTCGTAGAAATCAAGTTAAGGTTGACATCAGCACCTATTCTCGTCATACTGAATCAATCTGGAGGATTCGAAGTGCATTGCGATGCATCCGGTAAGGGATTAGGATGTGTTCTACATCAGCACGGTAAGGTTGTGGCTTATGCTTCAAGACAACTGAAGATTCACGAGCACAATTATCCGACGCATGATCTGGAGTTGGCAGCCGTCATCTTTACTCTCAAGATTTGGCGTCATTACCTACTTGGTGAACGGGTGAACATCTACACAGATCATAAGAGCCTAAAGTACGTGTTTACTCAGAAGGAGTTGAATATGCGGCAGAGAAGATGGTTAGAACTCATTGCGGACTTTGACATCAACTTGCAATATCACCCAGGGAAGGTGAATGTAGTACCTGATGCCCTTAGTCGCCAACCATTAGCAATGAATCTCACCACTTAGTGGAAGCTTCAACAAGACTTGCATCAGATGGATGGAGATTGAAGTAGTCATTCCAGGTAATGCTTCAAGTTTGATGAATTTACAAGTTCAATCAACCATTGTCAATCAGATCAAATCAGCTCAAGTAAGTGATGCTAAGTTGCAAAAGATCAGAGAACAAGTAGAGAATGGACTCAGAACAGACTTCATCATCCATGAAGACGGATCTTTGAGATACAGCAGCAGATTGTGTGTACCAAAAGGTCCTGTTCGGGAAGAGTTAATGAAAGAAGCCCATAGCTCTCCCTACTCAGTACACCCTGGAGGTACCAAAATGTACAAAGATCTACGTCAGAATTATTGGTGGCATGGAATGAAGCGTGAAGTAGCCAGAAGCGTTGCAAAATGCTTGGTGTGTCAGCAAGTAAAGGCTGAACATTACAGGACTGCTGGATTACTTCAACCGTTACCAATCCCAGAATGGAAGTGGCAACACATCACGATGGATTTTGTGACTGCTCTTCCTCGCAGCACAAAGGGTAACGATGCTGTATGGGTCATTGTGGATCGACTCACAAAGTCGGCTCACTTCATCCCATTTCGAGTTGGCCAATCAACTGAGACATTAGCAAAGAAGTACATGGAGGAAATTGTGAGACTTCATGGAGTATCGGTCTGCATTGTCTCCGATCGTGACACCACGTTCCGATCGCAATTTTGGCAGAGTCTGCAAGCAAGCTTGGGAACAAGTCTGAACTTCAGCACGGCTTATCATCCACAAACAGATGGTCAGTCGGAATGAACTATTCAGATCTTGGAGGATATGCTCAGAGCGTGTATGCTAGATTTCAAAGGATCGTGGGAAGATCACCTACATCTTGTGGAGTTTTCATACAACAACAGCTACCAAGCAAGCATAGGAATGGCACCTTTTGCAGCATTGTATGGAAGGAAGTGTCGTTCGCCATTAAGTTGGGACGACATCGGAGATAGGGAACTTCTTGGACCAGAGATGATAGTAGCAACTGTTGATGTGGTTCGTATTATCAGGGAAAGGATGCGCATAGCCCAAGATCGACAGAAGCACTGGGCTGATGCAAAGAGACGACACTTGGAGTTCCAGCCAGGAGATCACGTATTCCTGAAGATATCTCCGAACCACGGAGTGATCCGATTTGGAAGACGGGGTAAGTTGAGTCCGAGATATATTGGACCGTTCGACATACTCGAATGAGTCGGTGAAGTGGCATACCGCTTAGCACTTCCAGCTTCATTAGAAGGAGTGCATAATGTGTTCCATATATCCCAACTCAGAAAGTATGTGAGTGACCCCAGCCATGTTCTCGATCATTCCGAGCTCATTATACAGCCCGATTTGTCTTGTGAGCAACAGCCTGTGGAAATCCTGGATAGTAAAGTGAAGACACTTCGGAATAAGGAAGTTAACTTGATTCGAGTGATGTGGAGGAAAGACACTCCAGGAGAGTCCACTTAGGAAATGGAGGATGAAATGCGTACTAGATATCCACCCCTCTTTGTAAACTAGTCCTCAATTAAAATTTGTAAATTTCGAGGACGGAATTTTTGTAAAGAGGGTAGACTGTAACAACTCCTTTTTTAATGTACAAAGAATTGATTTAAATTCAATATATACTTGGAGTATTTATTGCGGCTGATATCTCTTTAAATATTTATTTCACTCCATAATTACAAGAAGGAGCTTGTAGCTCATTGGTAATACCTTGCACTGCTGAACTAAGCCACCAGAGTTCAAATCCCATGCCCCACATTATTTTTGTATTTATTTTGTTTTAATTTATTTTGGAAGTCAACAGTCAAAAGGCCATAACTCACAAAATATGTACTGGACATGAAAAAGTAAATATACCAATAAATACCCCCGAAGATTCCTCGGCCTCTGGTGGTGTGACTCGGCCTGACTCGGCGCCGCTGGCCGGCGAACCGGCCGACTCGGTCCGGCGCCGCCGGCCGGACTTGGCCGGACGGCCGAGTCTTAAACAGAGAAAAGTTGGGTCTTAAAGTGGTCAACCCTCCTGCACACTTATTATCCCTGGATCGGTTATCAATTGCTCAATAAATCCCTTTTACTCCTAAGTTTAATGAATTTTTAATGATTTTATATAATTTTTATATTTTTTATTTAATATCCTAACCCTAGCCTAACCCTATATAATCCCCCCATACCCTCTACCCTCTCATCACTTTTTCTAAGTCCACTCTCTCAAAATTCCAAGAGAACTTGGTACGTTAGAAAACGAGCGAAAGGCGAAGCGCTGACGAAATCGACGGCGAAATTCCGATGATCATGCTAGGAGCTCTCAACGACGTTTCGACGCACCGGCAAACCCTCTACCTTTCTCTCACTCTCTAGCGTTGTCCAAATCCGTAAGTCCCCCTTTTCTACCTTTTTTTCCTTCATAAAAATACGAACTTATAAACCCGACGGAAATCGGAATAAACCGATTTCCGATTCGGTTTTCTATCAAATCTCACTTATTCACCAATTCCATAATGCTTAAACATCTTTATGTTGACTACTAATCACTTAAAAATTAATTTGAATAAGTTTTCACACATGAAATGATAGCTTTTGCAATATACCGTATTTTTGCACTTAAATACCACCATATTTAGTTTATCACATTTAACCCTTTAACATTGCTATACCTTAAAGTAGATCACGAGATAATGACCTACCTCCACACACGCGCAAATACAACCCTAATTGATATCATCAAAACTTAGAATACGATAATACAAGATTTTACATTTAAATACCCTTTTCTTAATAAAACCTTTTCTAAAAGTTCTAAGTTTTAAACAATTTTAAAACAATATCTTTTAATAGGAAAATACGATATGTCGTGGACATCGATCGTTTATCTAAATCTGACTTTGTGGTGTCTAGGCAAGTGTGTCTAAGGCGAGTGGTTACTTAATTAGGACCACTACTTGTAGTGGAGAGCCTCCCACTCACCTGGCACTTACCTGGCCGCAATTGGCGGTGAAGAGGCGATTTGAGCCTTCTAATGACTTATCGTTTAGACCATTTAGAAATAGGTTAGTTGGCTTAGGAAACCCTAGAATCTAAAATACGGAAATTTATACCCTTCTACAAATAAATACCTTATCTTTATAAAACTGTTTTCTAAATGATTGGTATTTATTAAATCTTTGTAAAGCGCCACTACAACCCACCTTTGGGGAACTCGTTAGGGATAGTACGGTTTATCGTGCACCCTCGGGCTTAGTAGTGCGAGATTCAGACCTCCGCAAGGAGCATTCGGTCTCGAAAGGTTTAAAATACGACATTTAAGAAAAATGAGATTTTTGGAAAATAAAATATTTATTAAAAATTATTCTTGTATAAATATATGTATATTTATCATTTGAACACCTATTTTATTATAAGATAAAGTTTCCACCTTTTTCTAAAAATTACAAGATTAAAAGTTACATTAAAATACCATGAATTTCAATTAAATCAATATTACAAATTAATACTTTTATTTATGTAATTAGGATATTTTCACTAGAAATAAGACAAAATAAAATCACACTCATTATAACCATAAAGACGAATAATAAATACTTGAGGTGTATCTTGAAAACTATACAAAAGTATTTTTACATAAAACCCCCTCAAGTTTTATAAATTACAATAATGACCCTAACAAATATAGAATTTCGACTTACATTTCTTTTAGTCTGGCTCGGATTTGAGTCTGATTATTTCTGACTTGAATACGATTTAAGTCAATCTATATTCTTTAATATTCCAACTCAATATGAACACATGAATCCCAGAATCCAGTTAACAGTCTATACAATTTGACTGAATCAAACCATGGATATACATCCATTATCCCGTTATTCCATTTATCTGATTATGCAGTTACAATCTGTTTACTGATATTATGGTTTTGGTCAATCATCCAACTTACACAATACAATACAATAATACTATCAAAACACTACGGGGTTTAAAGGGTAGATTTGTACGGAAGGTGTTAAAGGTGGCACGAGATGGTCAGATTAAGACACCTAACCTATATTCCGTTGCTGTTGTACCGTAGCTTAGCGATTCCTTGTACATTCCGTTTGCCCTGATCTCTAGCATATAGAGACCCCTCTCGTATACACCGGCACCCTGCTGTACCAAGCTACAAATAACAGCGTAACACAATATTCTACAATATTTTACAATTATACTTTAGAAAATACCTCTTATTCTGTCTTTTCTAATTCTTCATTATCTTTGGGACTTACCGAGCGACCTGTTCGCTGACGACATTCTATTTCTTTTTTCTTTGAATGTCGTCAGGTGCTTTGGACCCGACAGAGATCGAGCCCACCGGAGAAGACTTGGATCAGTTTCACGAAGACCTCGAGCTCTAGACATTGTACCTTGTTCTATTCAGTATTTTCTTTTCCTGTTATGCCATTGTTTAGGCATCGCTTTTCATTTCAGTTGTATTTACTTTTCATGCATTGTACAAAAGAATGTTATTAATAAAGTTGATGTTATTTCTATATCTCTTGTCTCTTGTGATTTACTTTTATATTGCTTAGATACGCTTAGCATATGTACTTCTAAGTATATACGTAGCGGATCTCGTCGCGTCCACTTCGCCGTACACCGGGAAGCGGGGCGTGACAGAGCACAAAATTCAGATTTTGTATGTGAAGGCATGGGATGCTCGTAGAAAGGCATTATGCAAGATATTGGGGATTGGGAAAGCTCATATAACTCACTAGTCCCTTTTATGGAAGCCATGAAAGTATCAAATTTGGGGTCCGTATACCGATTAAAAACCACAGAAACTGATGTTGATAGCTGTGTCAGGTTTCAAAGAATTTTCTGGTGCTTTACTCCTTGTGCGGCTGGTTTCACATACTGTCAGCCGGTATTGTGCGTGGATGGGACATATCTATATGGTAAGTACAGAAGTTGCATATTAATTGCTATGGATGCTGATGCTAATAACGGTATATTTCCGTTGGGATTTTCTATTGTCGAGAGTGAAAATACATCATCCTGGTCATGGTTTTTCGTCAACTCAAAAGTATCCCATCTGTTATTGATAAAACAGATTTATGCATCATATCTGATAAACATCTAAAAATACTAGCTGCAATGAGAGCTGTCTTTCCGACGACTCCACATAGGTTTTGCCTGCGGCACTTCAGACAAAATTTTGATTGAAAATTTAAAAATTCAGATTTACATAAGCTTATGTACAAACCCGGTGAAGCGTCCGACTCTAATGTTCATGACATGTACATGACGCAAATTGGAGAGATGAGTCAAGCAGCGAAAGCGTGGTTAGATGAGTACCCAGTACGCATGTGGTCACAAGCACATGATAATGGATGCAGATATCTACTGATGACCACTAATATGTCTGAAAGTTTCAACGGGGACTTTAAAGGTGTTAGAGGCTTACCGATACAGGGTTTGATTGTTCGACCCTTTTTCAGAGTGAATACTTACTTTGTGCAAAGAAGGGAAAAGTGTTTGGCGATGGAGACTCCACTCACCGCGTATTACGAAGATATATTCCGGAAAAGAGAGCGCAGATCACAATACTACAGATCTGAGAGGTTTGACACAGCGGAGTTTCAAGTTACGGGAGTAATGGGAATCAATATACCGTAAATTTTAAAGATGAAGGGCTCTCTTCGTGCACATACGGTGTTTTCCAGCAACAACATTTAGCTTGTGCCCACGCAATTGCTACTGCGAGCAGCATGCATAACTCACATTACAATTTTGCTTCCCGTTACTATACAGTTTCCAATTACCAAGGCGTATACGATCCAAAATTTCATCCTATACCAGACAAGACAGTCGCTATTGGCACTATTATACTGGGAACAGACAAACACCGACTGTATTACCGGCAGACAAAAATATAGGACCCGGAAGACCTAAGGTGCGTCGAGATCGAATGACAATGGATGCTGATCTCCAGCAAAGACATGACAGATGTAGCCTATGTAAACAACGAGGTCATTATAGGACCAGATGTCCAGGACAGTTAACAGGGACGGGAACTTCGAGATCGTGACAAGTGCACGGTAGGAAAATCGGTTAGCGCTTGTAAAGAAACTTGTATAATTTACATTTTAGTATGATATGATTTTTTTGTATTATAATTTTGACGGATTCATTTTATTAATAGAGTGCATACATGATTCATTTTTATAGTAATTCTATTTGAAATGTAATGACAATTGTCACCCGTCCTTATCAAAAACAACAATCTTATTATTTATTTAGATTTTTTATTATTTATTCGGGTTTTCAAAACGATATTTTTAAAATTCAATTTTTAATTTATTTTTTTTAAAAATATTATATGGCGGGTTCTAGGAACCCGTCCCCACGCTCTTTTAAAAGACGGCGGGTTCCTAGAACCCGTCCTCTTCTTTAATAGGGTGGGGGTGGGTTCTAATAACCCGCTCTCTGGCGTGGGTGGGGTAGAAACCGTCCTACTCTGCTAAATATAAAATAAATGATATTATTTTAATAATTTTAATATTATAACACCCAGTTTCGAAGGAAAAAAACCCAAAAAAAAGAGAACGGCCAAATCCGAATCCCCATTTAAAAAAAAAACGACCCCTGTCTCTTTCCATGATCTCCGACGCCGTACAATGCCGAGCCAGTTAACGCCATCACCGTCGAAGCGGGAGCGCCTGGACCGGTTCATCTCCCGCCTCCGGTCCAACCGAACCGCCGCTCATACCTCGTGGTCTAGACCGGCTTTCCGCCCTCCCTAGCTGACATCATCGTCAAAAATCGCGCCAAGTTCAAGAAACGAAAGAAACCCTCGATCGAACATCTCTCCGATGATCGATTGGCTTCGGTGGTTGAAACCCCTATTCGGATCAATGAAGAGGTTGAAGCTATCGAGGCTTTGGCTCCTGCTCAGGTGAATCGAAGGTTAGGGTTAGGGTTTTTGGTCGTAAAGGTCACGGCTTTGTTGGTGGTGGTGGTTGGGACGAGATGGGCTGTCGCTGGAATTACGATTTTGGCCTTGGGGCTTTTGACCCTCGAGGAGTTTGGATTGCTGAAACCGAGATTGAAAGTTGAAGGGTATGATTTGAGAGGAAGGGGATTGGTTTCCCCAATTAGGGAAGTCGTGGACCAAGATTTTGATTTGAGAGGAATTGAGTGTGAGGGTTATCAGAGTTCTTCGTCTTCGGATGCAAGTTGTAAAATTTTGGTTGAAAGGAGTGATTTTGATGCAGCTGGTAATGTTAGCCATGATTGGGATTTGAGCAGCCTGCACAATTCGAAGAGGAAAAGGCTGTTGAGAAATCTTTTCCGACGAAGAAACTGCAAGCAAAAGGTTAATGAGAAATTGAGTTCGTTGTTGGATGATAGCACTTCTCATGCAGAAGAAGAGCTAATAGAAGAATATGGTAAAATTCAAGAGGATCGTGATGAAGAATTTTTTAGCTGTGATGATTGTAATGAAATTGTTGATACAGGAGATGTGAACACGAATCAAAGGAAATTGATTGAAATTAGGTTGAGGAGATGGAGAAAATCGGCGTCATTGTTTATTGTGATTCTTTTGGGTCTTTTAGGAGGGAAATGTTTAGCATTGTTGTTGACTTTGGCTTGGTATCTTCTTTCTTCGTGCATTGGAACAGTGTGAAGAAATGGAAGATGCGGCAAATCGATTGATTTTTGTGATAGTTTTTACCCGTATTTCTGGAGAGTCTTATACGCGCATCGCCCACGTTTTGCATGTCAAAGCTTGGTATATCGGCAAAGCAAATTGTAGAGGCATGTGCACCAAAGGTGAATGAAATTTTACACTTGCTTTATTTCAGTTTCGCTTGCTTTTATCTATCATTTGATAGGTGCCTAAATTTATCTATATACTGTAAATCTGTAATTTATACCGTTGCAAAAATCATTTACTGAGCATACGTATTTCTCTCTTTGCATTGCCGCAGTTAAACATTATCTTAAATACATGTTAAATCTTTATACTCTTGTACTGCATTGGAATGAAAAAAGAATCTTTCACTAACATAATCTCCTTTAAAGTTCTTTGCTAGAATGTGGAGAAATATAAGATCACAAGCACAGTGTTTTTGGACTTCTAGTGCCATAAATATGTTCAGAACTTTAAGTTGTCTAGCCACTAAGTAAAGATTATTGTCTCTTAAGAAAGGTTAACTGCTGATTATGGATTGACTGATCAAAAGCAGGGATCCTGGATTCCTATTCGTTGTTCTCCGCTAAACTGAGCATATCCTTGAATTATAGCTGCAATTGTTTTTGTCATAAATCTTAATATTGAGCTCATATTTATGAATCAAAGATGAATGAAGAGAAGAACAATTCGAGTTAAATAACAATAAACACAACGGTTTCTCTATAATACTAGAACTATGAACTTCTGCATTTGAAGCCTGGAATTCACTACAAAGTTTATTTCTAGTAACAACAAGTAAATTCAAACCCTTCGTGTCTATATAAATTTCTAGTTGAAAGTCTTATTTGCAAAATTTAATCATTAAGAAAATAGGGTAACAGCATGCTTATTCATATGCTTGAAGCTAATAGCCAGATATGGATAATAAATACTGAAATGTGTCTCCTCATGATGTACTTTTGTATCTGAAGCCCCTTTTTTTTGGTTAAGGCAATGTGGCAATAAGTAAATCAGAACCTGCAAGTGGTTGTGGAGTGACAAATAACACAAAAAGCTGAAAATAAATAACTCTTCCTATTTAGAGTGGGAACATATGTAGGCCTTAAAGGTTCAAGTAGCTAATTTGCTAACACTAAAGAGAAAACAAAATATAAACACTATTAGGCCTTGTTGGGTGTGGAGTTAGGAAACTAGAGTTTATTTTTAAGTGGAGGTAAAGAGTGTGCAAACTCTAGTTTGTAAGGCCCTACCTCTAATTTTAAAAACTTAATTTTGATCAATGTTTGGCTTTGGAGTTTTGCAAACTCCAAAATGTTGTTTTGGAGTTATCTAAACTCCAAAATGGATGTTTTCTTCACAAATTTTGGAGTTTTGAAAACTTTGGTTGGATCGGAGTTTAGTAAAGTCTGGTTATCTCAACTTTGGAGCTTAGATAACCAGAGTTTTCTTAACTCTAAAATCTATGACAAACATGGCACGACTAGGATTTTGGAATTAAGCTTAGATAACTTTTAGCTAAGCTTAACTCCATTCCCAAACAGGGCCGTATTTGGGATAGTTGTATATAACTCCTTGTACTGGCCTGTGGGAAGTCGGGCACTTATTATCCATCTTGCACAATAGACACTTTCCCGCTCCAGTCTAACGCTGTTTTTTCTGTACTTCAATTATATTATTATTCCAACTTTAAATCTCAGCTAATTTTTATTATCTAAATATAGCCTACTGTTATTCTGTAATTTGCTGCGATCTTGTCCACATAATTACCTGCCGATTTTTGCAAGTTGATGCTCAACTAATCATTAATTGCTTCACATTTCTTTGTTGAAAATTTAAAAAAAAAAGGCATCAAGTGATGTTTTGTGCAGGAAAGTTCAGGGAGTTGAACCTGGCAAATAAACCTTAATTTTTCCCTTGATTACATGCGGTCAAAAGGGATGTATTGTGGCATGCCTTCTAATTTTATTTTTTATATATATCTGAATTCTTCAACCTCAGTATTTGTGTTTTTCGACAAGTTATTCGAAGTTTTCGTACAAGGAGGATTGGGGATAAGGGACAGTAGAAGCACTTATGTAGCACTCCTATCCAAACAAGAGAGCAAAATCATTTATTTTCCAGAAATTACCAGTGAAACTGGTCTTGTATCAATATGGAAGAAGCCCAAGAAACAAGCAGAAGATGACCAACAACTTGGCGCCATGGCGAGCAATTTGTGCACTTTCCCCAATATTGCAGGGAATACAGATTGGGTCATTGGGAACGAGAGGAGGGACTTGTTTTGGTTCGATACATGGCTGCGAGATAAACCTCTGTAATTGTATCCCGTCTCCATGAATGTCAAACTAATAGATGGCTAGAGCTTTGAGGAGATGATGCAGTCGCCTCAGGCCTGCGAACTACCTTAAGTACCGCGAGCTGAATATTCGAGTATGAAGTGGGGACATCAGGATGAATCAACGTTGTTTAGATGTATGTCTCATAATGCAATGAGGACTCTAACAAAGTATTTGCAAGAAAGGCAAATGATAAAGGAATCCAATTGGGGTGTGCTTCAACATCAGCAAAGGATTCAGAGGCTTCTTTGGAGATTAATGAATAACAGATTGCCTACGGTTGACTGGTTGATAGGCAGGTGGGTGGAAGTGAATGCGGCTAGCGATAAGTGTGCAACAGTGCATGCAGAATCAATTGAGCATCTATTTTGCCAATGTGCAGGATTCAAGAGTTATTGGGCCATCATTGCAGGCTGGATTAAAGCAACCATGTCGCTTGTCACGCCTCTTGGCAGAATCTTATATCCCATTGATGGTAGAAACAAGCACAAGGGCCGTTTCCGATCGACCGCTATCATGCATGTCCCCTTTGTCAATGGTGGAAGATTAGAAGTCGGGCCAGGATGGAACGGTTGGACTCTTGGAATGGACAGAAGGAAACGGAGATGGCTATCCTATGTACAAATCATCGAACATTTGCGTGTAATCGGAGTTTGTCGGTGGCAAGGTGGTGTGGGGGGGGGGGGGGGGGAGCTACATTATGTTCAGTGTGAATTCAATGCATCTTAATGTCTTGACTCTGATAACTGGCATCAATTGAGCTTCAATTTTTATTCAGCTTTCAGCAGCTTTATAGCAGAGAGTAGATTATGAAGGGGTCATGTGATTATATGAAGTAGCATCTACTTGATTTCTTGTTCTTTCTGTGAAATGAAAATTGTGATATAATGTTGTTGTCACTTATTCAAGATTCAAGAGGTTGTGGCTGGGATGAGAATTGTGAAGCTGGTTGAGTTTTCTCACTTGCTACAATTTGAGCTGCTGATTGCCTTTTTTCTGTCACTGAAAGCTCTATGTTGCCAGCTAGAGACGTATCATGTGCATACTAGTAGTATCACCAACACAAAACTAATCAACCGGGACATATTACAAAGCCCTTGCTAATTGATGCTCCTCTGTTTATAATTGGATGTATGTTTAACTTGCTTTGGTTGCAAGTACATGACCAATTCTCAACGGATTCAGAGTTCCTGCTATCGTTTTTTGGATTTTTTTTCAATATATCATCCTCAAAACTTGCCTATATCTAAATATCATCCCACAACATTGATATCCCATACATCGCCCCCCCAAAAAATATAAGTTATCCAAAAATCACCCACAAAACATACGAGTTATCTAAAAAGAACATCCTTAAAATATTGTCATTATCCAAAAATCATTACAGTTAGCGTCTGACGTTCAAATTTTTAACTCGAATTGGATTGGCTTAACTAAGATTATGGGTTTATGAAATAGAAAATCACAATTAGCCTATTTCTTTTTTATTCTCCTCTCTTAATGTCTTTTTTTCTCCTTTTCAAATTCACTTTATTCAATGCTTTAGACTGTATTAAACTCTTGATTTCTTGGCAAAACCAAAACTAGACTATTAGAAGAATAGCTGTTTGGCACTAGTATCTAGTGATTGGGTCCCATCATTTTGTCTATTGGGTAGAGTGTGGTGGGATTTTAAGCTGGTAGGTAAAGTGGAAAAATGCTTAACCTCCCTGGCTTGAAATCATATCACAATCTACCCAAGAGACAAACACCATCAGCTTATTTGCTTGGCACCAGTATCTGGGGGTTGTGGGTCCCACCATTTTGTCTCTTGGATAGATTGTGATTGTAAAAATAAATCAGGCAAAAAGGGAAAAAACACGAGAAAAAAATAGAAATAGCAAATGAATCCAAACTTCACAGACCCGGGTCCTTGCAGCTCAATTTTTTGCACCCGCTAGTTGTCAACTTGTAGTAGATGAAAAATGCTTAAAAAGAAACCGCGGTTGGCAACTCCGGTTTCTAATT
Source organism: Agapanthus africanus (assembly GCA_030015575.1). NCBI lineage: Eukaryota > Viridiplantae > Streptophyta > Magnoliopsida > Asparagales > Amaryllidaceae > Agapanthus > Agapanthus africanus. Next base: position 275,265,352 of record JASDDO010000019.1, on the reverse strand, counting down.
AACACTAATCACGCTGTTTAATTACGATGATTATGGTCATGTGGTGTTTGAAGTGGGTTTTCGAGAATAAAAATAAGTTGAGGTCAATTTTAAAAATTAAATATTGACTGAAGAGTTATTAAAAGAATTGTCCTTTCTTGATCTCTAATGTATGTGAGGCTAAGTTGCAATAATAACATAGAAATAGTAGTCGGGTTGGCAATGTGTATAACAAAATTGCACACGGTATTATCGAGATCCGTGTTTCCATAGCTCGGTCATTTTAACAAGGGAAAAGAAGACCTTGATGATGCGATGTTGCTGTGTATTGTTTCATCGAGCATCTGGACCTTGAAAAAGTGCTCAAGTTAATTTTAAAAAACATCATCAACCGCTTTAGGGGCTGTTTGGTTGCAAGATTATGAAATTTGGATTCCAAAATAGCACGGTTGAAAGTTTCTGGATTTGGTGATTTGTTGTTTGGTTGGCGTTGGATTCTTAGTATTGGATTTGTAGATCTTTGTAATTTTTGTTTGGTTGGTGAAAAGAAAGTGCGATTTGTATTTGAGGATTTTAGAGAGAGAGAGAGGATTATTAAATAAATAAAGTATCCGGGTCGCATCCAAAGCTCACAACCAAACACAAAATTATGGAATACTCTCAAATTTTTGAATTCCACGAACCAAATCTTTCATTATCCTACCACCAAACATGCCCTTAATAGGATCTTATTATTTGTAAGTATTTTTCTTTTAATAGATATTATAGCAACAGCAGCACAAAAAAGAAAATCAAATAATTTTCTTATAATTTAAAGATTATTTTCCCATATATATTTGCCATGTTTAAAAAACGCAACACGTGAGCCTGTGCTGGATCCAACGAGGCTGGAGGATGCCCGAATATTCCGTTTAGATTAACGGCGCAGATTCCACCATCGTATGGGGCCCAATAGAAACCAGAGAAATTAACGGGAACAAAAATACTAAATACAAACAACAACAAAAACGGGAAAATTTAAATAAAAAGAATAGACATCCACAGAGGAAACCTCTTCATTTAATTTTTTTTTCGTTTCTCTCTCTTCCCCCCATCTCTCTCTCATCTTCTTCTTCTCCGATCGCAGCTTTGCAGCTTGCTCTCGGAGAAGAGGAGAAAAATCGGCTCGGATTTCAAGAACCTCACGCATTCTTCAGGTTTGTGATTTCTTTTTCATTATTTGGCAACTTTGATTCGGATCCCTAGATCTAGGGTTTTGGCGCTGTTCATTTTCGTGGATTTTGATGGGTTAATGCTTTTGGTAATCTACATTACTCTTTTCTCTGGGTATACTCTCAAGCGAAGGATTAAAAACATCATTTTGAAAGTAGATTCAAAATTTGGGATTTGGTTGCTAAAATTTGGCATTTTTATTTTTCATTGATTGTGATATGAGTGAGTGTGGAGTTAATTTCGGGACTAAAAATGTGGCCTTTATTGTTCCTTTTTCACAAATTCCAATCTTTACGGCTTGTCCTTCAATATTTGCTTATATGTTGAATGAAATAGCCATTTGAATATGTTTACCACTCCTTGTAAAAGTTTTGGGGAAAAAAAAATTTGAACACGTGGTTTGCATATTATCATAATTGGCACCTTATGATATTTAGGTATGAAGGCGAGAGAAGGTTTGGGAATGTGCAGCAATGAGCATAAGGTGAAACATATTATCATAGTTGATACAGCCAGGAGAAATATGTTTATAACTAAATGAAAGGGAGTTGATGCATAACAAAATGAATTCCGGGAATTGAATCAACGGCATTGCCCTTAACAAAGCTTCATGGATAAAAACGGTTTATGTACCTAAATTGAAAGATTTGGGAGAAAGACTTTGATCTCGTTTCGGGGAATCTCCCAGCTGTTCTCGATTTATTTGTTGTATTCCAAGTTCTAAATTTGTTTAATTAAGATACATTAAGAATTTAGTAGAGCGCAAGTGTTCATTGATGCATTTTACTGTTGCATAAGCTTTTCGTTCTTAGTTATTAATTAGATACTGTCTGCTTCTACTTTATCTCATTTCTTGACCTTTTCAATTTAACTTCTCTAATATGTGATTGCTTGATATGCCTCCAGTTTATCATTAGGTGCCAAGATGGTTGCACAGGAGTTTTCTGTCGATTTGAATAAGCCTCTTGTTTTTCAGGTATACGTACATTAGAATTTTTGTCTTGTTTATTGTCTGGAGGTGTAAATTTATACTGGTAATTTTATCACTTTATTTTGGCATCCCAATGGTTAATGGATTAAAAAAACAAGTGGTTTGTCCGCCTAAATCTTGCTGATGTAATAGTAACCTATAATGTGTATGAAATCTTTTGATCTGGTGGGTGATTGATCATAGTTTAATAGCATGCTAAATATTTTCGACAATTGTATTTGTAAATATCATCTGAATTGACAAACAATTCATTACAGCCAACATCCTTGTTTTTTTAGTTTTAACTTGTGGCATCTTGAATGGAAATCTTTCTCAGGTTGGCCACCTTGGCGAAGCTTACCAAGAATGGGTTCACCAACCGATTGTTAGCAAGGAAGGGCCACGCTTTTTCCAAAACAACATCTTAGAGGTTATTTTTAAAGTCATATATATTTGTGTGTATATCATCTTTAATTGCTTACTCATAAGATTACGTTTAAAACAACCAGTTCTTAACGCGGACTGTATGGTGGGCTGTTCCAGCCTTTTGGCTACCGGTCGTGTTCTATTCTGTGACCCTGTCTATTAACAAGGGACATACCCTTCCTCAAGTGGCCATAATTGTTGCGGGTGGATTACTGATGTGGACATTGTTGGAATATACTTTGCATCGCTTCCTTTTCCACATCGAAACAAAAAGATACTGGTGGTTACCTTTTCCCTTTATACATAGATCGATTTATTTCTGTCCAATAGTTTATCAATGGAGGTCTTATGAGAGATGACACCATGATGCAGGGCAAATACAGCACATTATCTTCTGCACGGGTGCCATCATAAGCACCCTATGGATGGTCTGCGGCTTGTTTTCCCTCCTGCTGCAACAGCTATTATTTTAGTTCCGGTATGTTGTAACTTCTTCTTTCTTAAACTTCGACAAAGTGGACATCGCTTTCTTTAATTTAATTTAATTTGTTGTATGGAAATATGTTACTTGTTTAACTATCCTTGCAACCAACAAAGGAAGAAAAGCCCCTGGACATGCAATTATCTTTGCATGCAGTGAGAACTTTCTATGAATCGATAACATCCGAACACAATAGTTCTCATGTGGCATCCCAGTCTATCTAATCTCGATTCCAAATTAGATAGTAATGGCAGTTTCTTTGAAAAAAGAAAACACTGCAACTTTATTATGGTGAATGTGGTATTACTAATGAAAAATAAATTTTAGCATGCTTATTTGAAGCTGACCGTTTGTGTGACCTTGTTCTAGGTCTGGAACCTGATCAAACTCATGGCAACCGATTCCTCTGCCCCTGCTTTACTCGGAGGTGTCTTGCTTGGCTACGTGATATATGATTGCACTCACTATTACCTACACCATGGCAAGCCATCCAAAAATCCTGTAAAACATCTCAAGGTGAGAAATAACCATCCACAAAATGATTTTGAAGCTTGGTGGCATTATTACAACCCTGTTTGGCTTTGGAATTTAGGATAACCGCGGTTTTATAGCGATATCTAATGGTAACAATGGTTATCCCAACTCCAAAACCAGCCAGGGTTTTTGACTTAGACCAACTGTGCTATGCTAATGATATTTATTTTGTCATCAATAGCGGTATCATTTGAACCATCACTTCAGAGTTCAAGACTTTGGCTTTGGAATAACATCATCGTTATGGGACGTCGTTTTTGGAACTCTCCCACCACCACCGGCAGGAAAAGCTGCGTGAAAGACCAGCTGACAGGGAAGTTTCTTCGGTTCTATATGATATCTTAAAGAGGCTGTAATTAAGTTTATCATATGTTAATAGCTGGGCTCCTCTTCCCTTACCCTCAGCCTGTGAATTGTATTATTATTTGCTATGGTGGTGGTGGTGTAGTTTCGCCGGTTTTTGAGAGAGAATAGAACCATCGACTTATTGTTTTCTTTGGTGCAACTCCTTTTGCCATTCTCTTGTATGCTTTTCAAGGATGCGACATTGTATTATTTAAGTAGCTAAATTCAGCTTGAGTGTACTAAACTCTCATCTTTTGGTAAACGTTAAAAAGTTTTTTTTAATAATTATAGAAAACTCCCTCGAACTTTGGTATTAATGGAGTTATTTTAACTAAAATACCCTTAAGCGTAGACTTAAGATATGTTAGTTTTTAATTAAGGGTATTTTAGTGAAATTTATCGACTTATTGGTAGGGGTGTAAACGAGCCGAACTCGAGCCAGCCAAGCTCGGCTCGTGGTTCTTTTTGTCGGCCCAAGTCCGGCTCGTTTAGTTAATCGAGCTAGAGATGCTCGGCTCGAGTCCGGCTCGGTTAAACATGCCCAGCTCGTGTTCGGCTCATTTATGACCCATTAACTAAACGAGCCGAGTTCACGAGCCGAGCTCAACTGAGCTCGTTTAGAGTTCGTTTGTGAGCTCGGCTCGTTTTCAGCTCATTTACTCATATTAGTAGTATCTTCCAAGAAAAACACATAATTAACAATAATGCTTAAAACTCAGGGTTTTGAGATATGGAAAAATTAAAAAACATTAACATCTAGGGCATTGAATGGGTCTTAAGTGCTGGGTTTTATATTTATCTCAGTACATTTTATATACTGTCATTTAATTGAATTAAGTGTTCTGAGAGTTGTATAGAATCTGCTATATATTACATATTACTGGTTTTTTTTTTTCCAAACTGTGTAACCCAGCCGAACCCGAGTCAATACCGAACGAGTCTGGCTGAGCTCGAGTCCGGCTCGTTTAATAAACGAGCCAAGCTTTCTGGCTCATGTCCGGCTCGTTAATAAATGAACCGAATTTGAACGAGCTGATACCGAGCCGAACCTTAATCGAACCCGAGCTGGCTCGTTCAATTACCATCCCTACTTATTAGAAGAATGCATATCAGAGGATAGTTGGGTTTTTGGCTGTCGAGTGTATTCTTTCCATTCATATTTTTTCTTTGAAATAAATGTTAATATGCTCTGGAGCTTGAATGTAAACTTGTTTCTTGAAAATGATCCAAAATTAACAGATAGGCGTAATTTTCTACATGAAATGTCGATCAAATGCTGATAGTTCTGGTTCCAAACCAAATGATAATGCTGAGCGACTATGATTATATACGGTTTGGTTCAGAAAATAAAATAAAACGAAGAACGCATGTCAGTTAATCTTCTATAGCGCAAAACCAAGCAATTCTTGCAAGTTGCCCAAAAAGTTATAACTACAGGTCACTGCCTCGAGCTCAAAATACCAACAGAAAATATTTGCAGAAATTTTACGAGGCAAACATTAACCAATGGTGCTTTTTCCAACAAAAACGAACACGTAAATTATTCTGTGTTGTAAAAGCAAATATCCTTATAGAGTTGTGTATGAAAAGTCGACAGGGACCAATTAAATACAGTCCACTAACAGCAGGGTTTCATTAACAACTCCAATCCCGTTCCCAGCTGCAATATAATTTCCCCCCACATAATGGTACAGAAATCCTATTTAATATAAATTTAAATGACCTTTTTTTCAATGAATGATAATGGAACATCGGTACCCTCGAAATGGAAATAAACTTCAAGCTCGGTTTCTTCTTCATTGTCCAAAAGGCTGCAAAATAACGATTATGCAAAGCAAACACAATAATTAAAATGGAAGGCGGAAACAGATATACAATAAATTTTGTGATTTAAAAGGAGCTAATCATAATTTTGGAGGAACTGATGTAATCATATAAAAGACAAGAACTTGCTTGCATCATGGCTATAAGTTGTTTCGATTGTTTTCTCCATCCGTGAGTCCAGAAGAAAAGTTACACACCACAAGAAATGAATAACAACAAATCTTTATTATGTCCTTGAAGGTAAATCCATAATGCAAAGCTATATTTTTAACATCTTCTAAACTGACTTCAATGGACATTTCCTGAAAGTAGAAGTGTTAAAAATTACAACTTGCGCCACAATCTTATAGCAAAATGATAGTTAATTGTAGAACAGTACACGTGCATCTTCAGGTCCATATGCATCTGCAAAATGATAAAGTAGGGGCCCCAAATTTATCCAGACCTATCAATTAAAAAAGTTAGATGCAATCAAAAATGTTAGATGCAATCATCTGCTGAATACAAACTAATTTAAATTGAGCATGAAAAACAACTGAGCAGTGCCAGAGCTAGGCTATCAAAAAATTGTTGGAGAGCAGATCAACTTGAACCATCTTTAATTTTAGACACCCAAAGCTTGACCAACAAAGCAACTAGTAACCTCAACTCGCGAGTAAAAGTTAATTTTTTTTATTATAAAGGTTTCCTTTTCATTCTGAATATATGCATATCAATACCTCCTCTCTCTCTCTCTCTCTCTTTTGAGTAAAAACAAAAGCTTCCCTGCGTTTCATTAAAGATGTTTTAACGAAACAAAAGTAGATCAAAATACAAGTTTGGGAAGCAATCCTATACAAGCCACATCCAAAATCAGGGAACAACCCCATACAATAAAAATAACCCCAAAATCAACAGGGTATCAGTACCAGGACATGTAAACTAAAAATGTGAGAAATAGGCCCTCAGTCGTGTCCTGGTCCAATAGCCTCGTCTACGTCTCTGCACCCTGCAGTTGTCCCCCTCCGCATGGTCCACAGCTCCTTTCCTCATGTATCCAGAATCCGTAGCATCTCGTGCAATCTGCGTTGTGCTGACTACTCGGCCTGGAAATCCATGCTGGTCGTCTTCCCCTCCCATAGTCAATCCAGCCTCTTGCGACTTCTGTCTGCTGCAACCCCTGCCCATAATATTATTACTATATCAGTACTATATATCATGCTAGTAATAGATTTGATTTTTGCATTGAAAATCCTATTATTTTGTTTCGTTCAAACTATCCAGCATATGGCGCTGACTATGATATCCCAAGCCAGAAGATCAGCTCTTCCGAAATTTCTGAGTCTCCAAGTCCCCTATAAATCTCAATAGATGAAGGCATCACACCCTTCGTTGACCGTGTTTATGAATTTGTCCCATATCTGTGAGGCCACCTCACATCTAAGAAGCAAATGGTCGACCGTTTTGACATGCTTTCCACAAAGCCACATTCCATTGGACCAGACCACTTCCGTCTTAGTAAGTTATTTTTTGTATGGATCGACTTCCTAAAGCCAACCAGTTAAAAATCTTAATTTTACGCGGAACATGAACCTTCCAAATCGAGTATATTCAAGTATCCTCCACTCCTCCATGGTGCAGGATCCTATACATACCGTGAATTTATGCGTTGAGGACCATCTCCATATCAGGAGATCTTTGGTTTCTGCCATTGGCTTCCACTTCTCCAGATAATCGATCAACCTGTGTCTCTCACGAAGCTCTTGTCGTGAAAGTCTTCTGTTAAAGGACGACCCCCATTTCCCTCTTTTCCCCATTGACTATCCCCCGACGTATCACTATTTTTTGCCAGAAGAAACAGAGAGGAATTCTTCTTGCAGGGAGGTATTCATACACCAATAATCATTCAAAAAATTAATGGAACGGCCGTTACCTTGCGTAAATGATATCCCTCTAAAGAACATATCTTTGACCGCCATAACCCCCTTCCAAAATCCAGATATCGGTTCAAATTCTTGTTAGTTGAGTTTAGACCCCGTGCGATTTCTGTATGCCGCATTTACAGTGCTTACCCATCATGTTTTCTTCCCTTCCGACGACCGCTGCCACCATCTTGCCAGTAAAGACTTATTCATAGTATTAATAGTTAACTAGCTAAGCCATGTCCAATAAGCATAGATCGGTTGTAGAGTATAGACTCTATGAAAGATTAGACGACATTTTACCAATTGTGTCAAGTAATTAACATCAAGCCGCATGAGAAAGATGAAACAATCGTAGAAGTCCAATCGATGATTAGAAAATCCCAACTTGAAGGAGAAACCCTTCAAAATTGTCCAGAAAATGGAAGGATATGAAAGAGTCGATAGGGGAAATATAGATTTATGTATGGACACCTACAAAGTCAAAGAGCTAAAGAAAACACATTCCTCATAAATAAATAAAAAAGACAGGGGCAGCCTCCATAATCTTGCGCTTATATTCATAATATGCAGAAAAAGGGAAATGTATCTTAGTTTCTTTGGGTTCATGAAAACCTCAACTAGCAACATCACCTACATTTGATTATCAACGAAGATAACACACTATCGAGAAAAGGGAAAAAGGTTTGCTTATACAAATTGCATTCACAGGGAAAAATAATCACATACTGATACTGTTACAGTACTCGTCCCCATAAAAAAAAGAAGACAATTTTAGTTCAATTTGTGTTGATCTGCAATCTAAAAGGTTATAGAATAAGAGATGCCTAGCAATATATATATATATATATATATATATATATATAAAAGAAATTATAAAATATGAGACAAATTTCATTTTAAAAAAAAATGACTGTATGAGGATCTAAAATTCTAGGACCTGAAACGAAGCATCTCAAACCAACTCGCCCTTTAATCCAAACAACAGCAATAACCAAAAAAAGAAGTAGAAGAAAAGAAAGAAAAAGCCTCCTTTTTTTACTCCGTTAGCACTTGATGGAGGACCTTTTCGGGTCTCCGTTAGATGTTGTCTTCTGTCGATTTTCCGGTGGATCTTGAAGGTGGTCTCCTGTTGCGTGTGGGTCTCAATGGGTTTTGAGAAGATTGGTGGTTTTGAGGAGTTTGCGCCGAGTGCCTATAAGGAAGTTCCGGGATGGTTTGGTACCACCAAGGACCCTTCGACGATCAAGTTAGCATAAGATCCGAGCAGAGTAACGGCTAAGTGGGGTGAAAAAAGCTTACTTGACCCCTCTGTGATGTGGGTTTATATAGTGGCGGCAGCACGCAGTAGCAGGCGCGAGAATCTCGCCGGCAGTTACGCTCCCGACGTTACGCCCGCGTAATAAGCGGATCGCCCGTTAATGAGGATCGTGATGGCGTGGAACATGGGATGTTACCGGCGGAGAATCCGCGCATGGCAAGATTTGCGGAGCGGCGATTACACCTATGAGTGGTGGAGTTGGTCGATCGGAGGGACCGAGAAAGATGGCCTCGGCGGGAGAGCTCGGGAACGAGCGGGAGATCTCAGGAACGAGCGGGGGAGCCGTGGTATCTTGGTCCTGTGGTAGCTCGAGGGCGAGCTGAGAGGCCGAGAAGGCCAATTTGCAGGGGGCTCTGAGGTGAGCCAGCTTGTGCCTGCAGGTCGAGTACAGGGGTGGCCTGGTCGGCCCCTGTGGGCCCTTTCTTCTGAGTTCTGGGACACGTCATCTGCCACGTGTCCTGATCTGGGAGATCGCCAATATAGAGCATTATCATTAGCCCTCCACTCTTGTCCCGACCAGCTGACGGGTCGGGTCAAGAGTGGACTGTCGGGCCGCCCGGGGTGAACTCCCTCCTAAGATTTCGTCGGGACACGTCCCTGGGCTGTCAACTGTCTTTTCTGCCAGTGAATCAGGGTGAGATCTCTGCATTTAAGGAAGGCGTGTCGGTTCGTGCATCCTGTCACTGAAGCGACGGTCCGCATGTCAAGCGTCGGTTGGCCGACGCGACGTGTGCATACCTGCGGCGTCTGATGGGATGCGGCCCAGTGTGGGAACGACAAGTGGAGCGATCGGAGCCGTTGGACGCGAGGAGGCGCTTTGGCGGGAGATGAAGGGCTCCGTTGGATGAGGGCGATTGCGGTGATAAATAGGGGTGGGGCCCACTCCAGGGCCCCTACTCCTTCATATTTCCTCGCTCTAAGTCCTGATTGCTCAGCGCTCGTCTTCTTTCTTCTGCTTTTGTTTCCCGAGGATCCCTCTTCTCTAGGTTAGATGTCTTCTTTCGTAAAATCTTTAGATGTCGTAGGAGTAGGTTCTAGGGACCTTCTAGTTGAGCCCGAGTCTTCCTGGGAAGCAGGGATCAGATCCTCTTCCCGGGATCGTGCGGCGGGGGCAGCCCCCAGGGAGGAGGCGGTAGACGCTGCCCCTGGCGCGTCGTGTTGGGTGAGGCATGAGGACGAGCTTGTCAATGCTCGGGCTCGCTGCCACATCCCCTCACGTTATACGCTTCGTCTGGCCAAGGAGGGAGACAGGGCAGACCAAGTACGGGGTAGGGAGATAGCCCTATACTTGGAAGCCTTTTGAGGTGGAATGCGCCTGCCCTTCTCTCCCGAGGTCGTCAAAGCGCTGAACTTCTTCGGGTTAGCCCCTGGCCAGTTAGTGCCAAACTCATGGAGAATTCTCCTCGGGTTCCTGATCCGCCTGAAGCTACAGGCGGTTCCTTTCAGCCTCTCCATCCTTGATTCTTCCCTTGTTTTCAAAAATCATCCTAGGGGTCGAGCGGGCGACCCGAGGTGGGTCTACCTCTCTTTTAGAAAGCGACAGGGGGGCGCCGCCGGGACAGAAGTTGTAGTCCTTCCTTCTTCCATTCACGACTAGAAGAAGAAGTTTTTCTTCGTCGCGCTGCCCGAGGGCGAGAACTGGCCCATGCCCACCAAGTGGTCGAGGGAAAAATGCTTGCCGGGGAACCAGTCCAATGACCCCACCGCGGTGAGAGTGGCGTCGTGGGAGCCCGTCCCCCGATTTGACGTGCTGCTGTCTGAGAGGGTCCTGAGTTGAGCCGGGCTCAGCCCCATCGAGTTCGTCAGTAAGTGAGGCTTGCTTTTTGTCTTTTATATTGCATGTGTCGCTGACTTCTTTGCATTTGGTTTTGTGCAGGACCAATGGCCATGACCGAGCTCCGGGCTCCCATGCGCCAGCCGAAGAAGGTCACTAGGGCTGGAGGCGCCAGCTCTTCCCGTTTGAAGCCTGCCCCAGTTCCTTCGGCCTCCGTCCAAGTGCCTCCGGTGGCCGTGTCCCTTGAGCGTTCGGGGGCGGATCCCGCCCCGGGGCCTAGCAGAGCGCCGGGCCAGAAGCGGGCTCGAAATCTGGAGGACCCGGTCTCGGAGGAGGAGACCGGCTCTCCATCGGAGCCACTCAAGAGGGGTCCCCGGAGGTCTCCTCGGGGCCCGCCCTCACCGATCATGGTGGAGGGGGGCCTCCAGTTCACAGTGCCCTCGGGGCTATCTGTCGCGGATAGCCTGCAGCACGAAATAGAGAAGTCGGCAGGGAGTAAGGTCCCATGGGGGACCTTCAGAGCCCAGATGGCGTCCATCGCCCAGGAGGCCGTGCAGGTAAGTGCTCGGTTGTTTGTGAGATTCGGTGCTTCCTTCGTCTTCCTGACCTCTTTCTTATTTTTTCAGGTCCTCCAGCACGTCGCCCTTGCCGTACGGATGGAGGCCGAGATGATACCCCCGGCGATGAAGGCCGCGGACCAGCTTACCTCACTGGAAGAGAGCTCCGAGCGGGAGCTGGAGGCGGCGATGGCGAGGGTTGCCGCCCTGGAGGGCGAGGTGGAGGCCGGGAAACGGGAGGTTGTCCGGCACCGTGAGGCCGCTGTGGCTGCCGAGGTCAAGCTTGAGGTCTCTTAGGCGCTCGCCGGCAACATGAAGAAGACGGTGAGGACCCTCCGGAAGGAGCTGGGGGTGGCAGTCGAGGCGGTGAAGCGGGCCGACCTCTCGGCGGTGAAGACGGTGGAAGGATACAAGAAGTCGAAGGACTTCTACAATGACTTAGCCGTGGCCACCACCCGCATCTGGCACGAGGCCCTCGATGCCGTTAAGGTCCGGATGCCGGAGTTCGCTGATGAAGAGCTCCGGGCCGAATACCCCATCGCGGATGCCGATGAGCAGGGGGAAGAGATTCCTGATGAGGAGGTGGCCGAGGACCCTGCTCGACTCGTATTAGATATCGGGGACCCCGAGGTCGTGCCTGGCCCCGAGGCCTAAAGCCCCCGTCTTCCTCCTCTTTTTATTTTGCCGCTTCTGGAATTTTTGTAAGCCTTCGGGCAGTCTGTAAGGCTGGGGAGCCCAAAATACCCTTTGTAAAGACTTCAAGGCTGGGGAGCCCAAAATACCCTTTGTAAAGACTTCACTTTTGGTAGTAAAACTTTTTGTTTCATCAGCTTGCACTTTATCTTTTGTTTGTGAAGAATGCTCATAAAATATCCTTGCTTGCACTGTTGGGCTTCCATGTCAGGTCGGCTATTTGTCTAGTGATCGCTCGTCGAGTTGATTTCGATCACTTGCCAAGTGTGCCAAGCGCTGCTGAGATGGAGGCATCTCCATGGCCCCGAAGTCGAGGGGGGATCACTCAGACTTGGATAGACCTGATGTCTCTTGTTGGGGTTTCGGATCCGCTGCATGTGATGGGCAGAGGGATGTCCGCCGTAGTTGTGCCGAGCATAAAGGGGCTCAGCGGCCTCGTTATGAGGACTACAAACCCGCAGCGTCTGTTGGGCAGGAGGATGCCTGCTGTGGATGACCGAGCAGGGAAGCTGCTCGGTTGATCTTGGTGAGGGCTTTGATCCCTGTCGGTTGTGGTAGGAAGCTACCAACCGGGGATAGTTGAGCAAGGGCCGGGCTCGACTGCCTCTGGGAGGACTTTGATCCTTAGCGTTGGAGGGACCGTAGGAGGCCTGCTAAGGATAACCGGGCAGTGAAGCTGCGCGGTTGCCTCTTGGCGAGGACCTTGATCCCTGGCGTTGCGAGTAGGGAAGCTACAGGCCAGGGATAGCCGAGCAGGGAAGCCGCTCGGCTGCCTCTGGGAGGAATTTGATCCTTAGCGTTGGAGGGGCTGTAAGAAGCCTACTAAGGATAACCGGGCAGTGAAGCTGCGCGGTTGCCTCTTGGCGAGGGCTTTGATCTCTGGCGTCGTGGGTAGGCAACCACCAGCCGGGGATAACCGAGCAGGGTAGCCGCTCAGATGCCTCTTGCGAGGGATTTATTCCCTGGCGTCATGGGTAGGGAGCTACCAGCCGGAGATGACCGAGCAGGGTAGCCACTTGGCTGCCTCTGAGGAGGGCTTCGATCCTTAGCGCGGGAGGGGCTGTAAGAAGCCTATTAAGGATAACCGGGCAGTGAAGCTGTGCGGTTGCCTCTTGGCGAGGGCTTTGATATCTGGCGACGTGAGTAGGCAACTACCAGCCTGGGATGACCGAGCGGGGTAGCTGCTCAGATGCCTATTGTGAGGGCTTTGATCCCTGGCGTCATGGGTAGGGAGCTACCAGCCGGAGTTGACCGAGCAAGGGTCGAGCTCGGTTGCCTCTTGCGAGGGCTTTGATCCTTCAGGATGGGGACCAAGCAGGGTTACTGCCCAGTGCCTCTTGGCGAGGACTTTGATCCCTGTCAGTTGTGGTAGGAAGCTACTAGCCGGGGATAGCCGAGCAAGAGTCGGGCTCGACCGCCTCAAAGGAGGACTTTGGTCCTTAGCGCGGGAGGGGCTGTAAGAAGCCTACCAAGGACCCTTGGCCGGGCAGGGTTACTGCCCGGTGCCTCTTGGCGAGGGCTTTTGTCCTGAAAGATAGCCGAGCGAGGGTCGGGCTTGACTGCCTCTGGGAGGGCTTTTGATCCCTGTCGGTTGTGGTAGGAAGCTACCAGCCGGGGATAGCCGAGCGAGGGTCGGGCTCGACTGCCTCTGGGAAGACTTTTTGATCCCTGGCGTTGCGAGTAGGGAAGCTACCGGCCAGGGATAGCCGAGCAGGGTAGCTGCTGAGCTGACTCTAAGGAGGACTTTGATCCTTAGCGTTGGAGGGGCCGTAGGAGGCCTGCTAAGGATAACCGGGCAGTGAAGCTGCGCGGTTGCCTCTTGGCGAGGGCTTTGATCCCTGGCGTTGCGAGTAGGGAAGCTACCGGCCAGGGATAGCCGAGAAGGGAAGCCGCTCGGCTGCCTTTAAGGAGGACTTTGATCCTTAGCGTTGGAGGGACCGTAAGAAGCCTGCTAAGGATAGCCGGGCAGTGAAGCTGTGCAGTTGCCTCTTGGCGAGGGCTTTGATCCCCGGCGTTGCGTATAGGGAAGCTACCGGCCAGGTATAGCCGAGCATGGTAGATGCTTGGCCGATTCTTCATGAGGTTTCGCCCGACCATCCCGTTGCAGGTATGGGGAACAGGAATGGTCGCGGTGAACGTGCGTGTAGCATGCGCATTGAATGTATGGGGAGACGAAGCACCAGAGTCGCGCCGTTTCGAAGGCTCAATGATTGCCGCGTGGCAGCGACTTTGTGGGCGAAAACGGGCGACCGTTGGGTTCCATTGGGGCGCAGTAGGCTATATAAAGCTGAGAGAGCGCTGGTCCTTCCTTTCTTCACAAACAGATCGTTGAGAATTGAAAACTTCCCCTTTACCATCCCCGAAATCATCCACCTCGAAGACGTATACCTCTACGAACAGAACTGCGCTGAGGACACGGTGCAGTTGGTCTATGGGAGCATCGAAGACCACTGCGTCCGGCTGCTCCCCCGGCGCTCCCCTCTGCCGCAGCTGCTGATGTACTCCATATGGAGGGCATCGCCGGGGCTTTACAACCCCCTGTCTGAGCAGATCTACGACGAGGCCGTGGTCAAGCTGCGGTCTCTGAGGCGCTTCGGCCTGATCTCCATGGGTCGGCTCGCTCGCTCGCTCGGAGCACTCGTCCGTGAGTGCTACGAACTGAGGCTCGAGGTCAACGCGCGCGCGGGGGGAATCGAGGGCAGAGGCTGGATCTCGCGAGGCCTCGGCTGGCGGAGATCTTTACTGAGTACCATAAGCAATGCTCTCTGCACCCCCTTCCCCGCTGCTGTAATTTTCTTTTTCTTTTTGTATGTATGGCTGAGGAGCCCATAATACCTTTTTGAATAAATAAGACATTTCCTTCTTTTTCGCAATGTTCCATTGATCTTTTATTAAATTAACAAAAGACCCTAGGAAGAGTTTACATTGCCCTTAAAAAAGTACATGCTAATAGATGACCTTATTAGCGTGGCCCAAGCTCCCCGGAGGCTTGTTGGTCTCCGTGCTCGACACCGGGTACGGGGCTCCCTGGGCGCCGGACTGGTCATCTGCCGAAACGAGCATGATCTGGCCGATGGTCAGCTCGGCGGGAGATGGACGTTGCTCCTGCTCGCGGTCGGCCTGCCGCTTATCCCTCAAGTAAGCGACGAGGTGCCCTGGTCGGATGAGCTCCTCGATATAGTCCCGGAGTTGCTTACAATCCTCCGTGGTGTGGCCCAGCTTCCGGTGGAAGGCGCAGTAGGGGCCCCGGGTTCGCTTCGAGGCCTGACACGGGATTAGAGGGAACTTGAAGAACTCCTCACCCTGGGCCTCCTCTAGTAACACTGTGAGGGAGACGTTGACCGGGGTGTACTCCTGGAACTTCGGGTGATAGGGCTGCCGACGCTCCGGCCTTTCTTCCCGATCCCTCTTCTTCTGTTCGGACCGTTCTTCTCGAGGGAGGTTCACGTTCACCTCGGACTCGAGCTGGACCTTGCGCTCGGTCCATGCCTTGACCTCGGCCATGGTCTTAGGCTGCACCAATGCAAAGGAGCGCAACCACTCCTTGTGCCTAAGACCAGATCTGAGCGCCGTGATGACGGTCTCGTCCCGGTGCTCGGGGACCTCGAGGAGGGCGTTGTAGAAGCGGGTGACGTAAGCTTTGAACGTCTCCTTGTCCCCGCTCTTAATTGTGAAGAGGTAGTCGACCGTGCGCTTCTGCCGATGGTTCCCGACGAAGTGGCCGAGGAACTGAGTAGCCAGCTCGTCAAAGGTCGAGATTGAGCGAGGCTCGAGTCCTCAGAACCAGTCCCGACCAGAGCGGATGAGGGTGGCTGGGAAAGCTCTGGACTGGGCGGCGTCGGAATGGTCCTGGAAGCTCATCCCCGCGGTGAAAGCATCCAAATGGTATTTCGGGTTGGTTTTCCCGTCGAACAGAGAGACCTTCGGGGGCTTGTTGCGCGAGGAGGCGTGAACAACGAGCAGTCCCTCAGTAAATGACTTGGTGAGCGATTCGGCGGCGTACTTAGCCCCGTCGCCCGAAAGGTGACCTTCTCGGCGTATGCCCTCGATCTTCTTCTCGAGGGCGTTGAGTCGGCCGTGGTACCCCGAGGATTCGGCGCCTTGTGATCCCTGTCCTCTGCTGTGGGAGATCTGCGTCTGGGCGTGGCCCCGATTCCTCTTGATGAGGTTCCCCAGATCCCCTGGCGAGGTGGCCCTCGAGCCGCCGTGGCGAGCCCCTTTTGTGCGACCCCGTCGAGGGAGGGGGTGTCGATCATGCCTGGGGATAGGCGAGGTGACCGACATCTCCTCAGGGGGGTGAGGGTTGCGAGGAGGCTCGAGGCGAGGCGCTCTGGCGGCGGATCTTGGTGTGGAGCCGTGGGGCGCCCAGTGGGCCTCAGAGAGTATCGGCCCATGAGATCTGTGGCCATGGGAAGTAGCCTGTTGATGGTCAGCCATGCCGACGAGGGCAGAGTCTTCTGGAGGTGGAGGAGCGGCGATCTGGGGCCCTGGCCCGGCCGTTTGGACACGGACGAGCTCCTCCACGATGGACTGTAGTCGGTCTATTCGGCCGGCGAGGGCGTTGATGACGGTCGCCGGAGGAGGTTCATCCGCGCCTCCGGTGAGGGGGAGGCGACGGCTGGTACCTGGATATTCAGGGTGATCGCATGCCATGTGGATGGAGATCGGAAGGCCAACTTTTGTTTTTGTGGAGTTTTAGTTTCCCACAGACGGCGCCAACTGATGGAGGTCATTTTCGGGTCTCCGTCAGATGTTGTCTTCCGTCGATCTTCCGGTGGATCTTGGAGGTGATCTCCTATTGCGTGTGGGTCTCAATGGGTTTTGAGGAGATTGGTGGTTTTGAGGAGTTTGCGCCGAGTACCTGCAAGGAAGTCCCGGGGTGGTTTGGTACCACCAAGGACCCTCCGACGATCAAGTTGGCACAAGATCCGAGCAGAGTAACGGCTAAGTGGGGTGAAAAAGCTTACTTGACCCCTCTGCGGTGGGGGTTTATATAGTGGCGGCAGCACGCAGTAGCAGGCGCGAGAATCTCGCCGGCAGTTACGCTCCCGACGTCACGCCCGCGTAATAAGCGGATCGCCCGTTAATGGGGATCGTGATGGCGTAGAACGTGGGATGTTGCCGGCGGAGAATCCGCTCATGGCGAGATTTGCGGAGCGGCGGTTACGCCTGTGAGTGGTGGAGTTGGTCGGTCTGAGGGACCGAGGAAGATGGCCTCGGCGGGAGAGCTCGGGAACGAGCGAGGGAGCCGAGGTATCTTGGTCCTGTGGTAACCCGGGGGCGAGCTGAGAGGCCGAGGAGGCCAATTTGCAGGGGGCTCTGAGGTGAGCCAGCTTGTGCTTGCAGGTCGGGTACAGGGGTGGCCTGGTCGGCCCCTGTGGGGCTTTTTTTCTGAGTTCTGGGACACGTCATCTGCCATGTGTCCTGATCTGGGAGATCGCCAATATAGAGCATCATCAGCACTAAATCAAATACAAAAACAAACCCTTTTCATTTAGATACAAAAATATGTGAAATAATATAGAAATAGATCGAGTCTTGCCATTGTTAAGAAACGGGAACTTCCATCACAAAGAACTCTGCAAAAGATAAAAAATTGCGAGATCTGGTTTATGACATTTGAAAAATGGAAACATAAAAGCCCAACATAAGAAGGCCCGTGATAATTAGGCCTATCAATAATTACACAATTTTATTATTGTTTTCGTAATTAAATGCGTAGGAAGGAAGTAATAGATCATAGGGTAAAGTGTCAAAAATCCCAGAACCACGGACTCAATTTTTTGAAAAAGAAATTAGCGGGAGAGCGATAAAACTAAAAGAAATTTCAGAATTACAAACTATTGCTGAAGACATAGTAAAACTTGAAGTTTCAATAGAACCGGACGTACCTACGCCACTCTGCAGATCTGGTAGACAGTTTCATCCGTCCGAGAGATGCTATGGTTTTCTCATAAACGGGGATCGAGAGGATTACATTATCGATGATGTTGAGCCAGCTAGTTTTCAGCAAGCCATCACGAGTAGAGACTCGGTGAAGCGGCTGGATGCTATGCGATCCGAGATGGAATCCATGTACACCAATAAAGTATGAAATTTGGATGTTGCTCCTCCTGGAGTAAAACCCATTGGATGCAGATGGATATTCAAAAAGAAAATTAGTGTAGATGGACAGATGGAAACCTACAAAGCTAGACTCATTGCAAAAGGTTTTCGTCAGAGACCAGAATTGGACTATGATGAAACTTTTCACCAGTGGCTATGTTTAAATCCATTCGGATCTTATTTGACATTGTTGCCTTCCATGACTATGACATCTGGCAGATGAATGTTAAAACCGCTTTTCTAAATAGAAATTTAAAAAAGCGTGTTTACATGGATCAGCTAGAGAGTTTCATAAACAGTGGGAGCAGCGGGAAGGTGTGCAAGTTGCTTAAATCCATTTATGAATTAAAACAAGCATTATGGAGTTGGAACACCTGCTTTGATGAGACGGTCAAGGAATTTGACTTTATCAAAAATATATATGAACCCTATATTTATAAGAAGATTGTAGGGAGAACCATGGTATTTTTCGTTTTATATGTAGAGAATATTCTCCTGATAGGAAATGATATTCCTATGCTACAATCGGCCAAGCTCTTCTTATCACAGAAGTTCTCCATAAAAGATCTGGGTGAGGCCTCGTACATTCTGGGGATTAAAATCTATTGTGACAGATCTAAAAGAATGTTGGGACATTCACAGTCAAGGTATATAGACAACATACTAAAGAGATTTAGTATGGAAGATTCCAAATACGGTAATTTATCCGCTTGTCACGGAATCACCCTCTCCAAAGAGATGTCTCCCAAGACTGATGAGGAGAGAGCTCACATGAGCATTGTACCCTATGTTTCAGCGGTAGGGTCGATGATGTATGCGATGTTATGTACCGGACCAGATGTTACTTACACACTTATCATCGTAAGTAAGTATCAGTCTAACCCAGGTGAGAAGTATTGGATAGCAGTGAAGAACATTCTCAAGTACCCAAAATGACTAAGAAGATGGTCATAATGTACGGTAATGGGGACCTCCAGATCGAGATTTTTACCGACTCTGGCTTCTAAAGTGACCAGTTATGTGTTTACCCTCAACGGAAGGGCGGCTTATTGAAAGAGTTCCAAACAGGACACCGTAGAAGACTTGACGATGGAGGCTGAGCACATCGCTGCTAATGATACCGCAAAAGAGCTAGTCTGGATGAGGAAGTTCATTTCTAAACCTCAGGTGGTTCCATCAATTACCGATCCAATACCTTTGTATTGTGATAACAATGGAGCCATGGCTTTAGCAAAGGAACCACGGTCCTATTAGAAATCCAGACATATCTTGAGGCGGTATCACCTGATCAGGGAAATTGTAGATCGCTGGAAGATCGAGATGCGGAGAGTGGATACAAAGGACAACACGACAGATCCATTCACCAAGGCCGTCCTTCAAGTACAGTTCGAGAGACTATTTGAGATGTTGGGTATGCGATACGCTAACAACTGGCCCTAGTGCAAACGTTGGGTACTTGATACGCCAATAACAGGCCTTAGTGCAAGTATGGCCTATAGGCCTTTATTGTATAGGATGCTAGGGGTATGTATGTACATAACAATATTGCTCAATAAGATAGTATGCTATTTGGTTTGACTTTATCTTAATATGTGTGTATATTTTACTTATTATTTCATATCGCTTAGACATGTTGATAAAGCCCATAGGATCCTTGCTTGACTACCGGCGTTGTGATGGCAATCATATTTGTGGGAGCTGGGTAGTCGATAAGCACATCCTTAAATGTCCCTAGTCGTAGAAGTATCGAGATTGGGAATCGATGTTCCATAGTAGACCAGTGTATACGTTTCTAAACCATGACGAGGGGCGGTGGTTGGTCCCACAATCATTAATGTGTTTCACCTAAGATTGTATACAGGTGCTCATTGGGGGTGAGTACACTGGATGGACTCATCGAGAACTGGTTAGATGGTATTATACCTATCGTCAAATAGTAGTTCTCTGGTGACATGAGTACAGATAGTCTGTCGACCTAAGATTGCTATTTGTCTCGTGTGAGTTCCCACCGTGTTTTGATTACTACCCTACCACGGCTTTACTGAGCCGTGCAAACAGGTTTTAGTTGGGTACAGTCCCGAGCCACATAGAGGCAGTAGGCGATTGTTGGGGATGCATCTCTCCCGGTATAGGGAGTCGATGTTGCGCTGTGTTTGATTGGTCAATACCATAAGTCCTTGGCCAGGGTAGTTGAAAATTACTGATAGTTAGATCAGTAGATTCTTGGATGGTCTTGAGCCACATCGGCACAACTTGTCGGGTTATCAGGGGTCTGATATTTTCCACCCCCTAGACCCGGCATGTGATACTCTCAGATGAACATACCGAATTGTATGAAGATTGTCATGGACAGGCTCAGTAGGGGTTCGGATGAGTTTGCTCGTCGGTCTTCTTTTCGACAGGTACCTGGGTAGCCGTTACGTATAGCTAGTGCCAATGACGTGCTTGTGGTTAAACCCACTGACAGTGTACTGTTGAGTCTTTAGAGTCTCACACATAGGGTTTCTCTAGTTCAGGTGAAACAATGTAGATGTCGTATGGTTTTACATGTAGGGTTCCGATCATATACATGTACTAGCCACACAGATTTATGTTTGGACGGTTAATACTGGCAGGCTTAGGATTAAGCTGCATTATTGAATCAAGTATTGATTTAATAATAATCTGATATTATATTATTGGATTATTCTATCTCTTGGTATTCATGTTTTTTATAGTACGAATACGGGTATGTATATACGGTTTACGTATTCTTGTATTTATACAAGAATGGTTCTAGAAGAGAACACCACATTATATATGTTTCTATTTATTAGAAATACAAAATGAGGTGGAAGGGTGAGATGTCTTTGAGCATGGTGAGAGGCATGGCTAATGTTATTCTTTATTCATTTATGAAAACTATTTAAGCATGACTTAATATTTTATTTTGGAAAATCATTATTATAGTTATTGTTTTTGCTAGCCATTCTATCATCATTCTCATTTAGTCATTCTCTCTCATCTCTTGAGTTCATCTTCTTCCTCAAACCCTAACCTTTCTCATGAGTTAAAAATCATAGGCTTTGAGATAAACAAATCCAATTAACACACTCTACATTATCTAAGCACTCTAGATTAGCATATTAGAGTCTTTAGTTGCTTCTATTAGAAATTGAAGCTTGAACCACAAACTCTCGGTTGGATCGTCTTTGACGCGAGGAGAACGACGACTAAGCTCGATCCCGACTGAGGAGGAGCTAAGGAAGAAGACTAAGAAGACCCGAAGGACTCGATCATATATGTATAATCGCTTTCCGAGTAGATTAGTACTATGAAGTTTTTGCTAATTAGGGCTTTTGGTAGTTCTTGAGATAGTTGTCGATATTGCATGCTTTAAAATCATTTTTTGAAAATTCCACCTCTCTACAAACCAAGTAGAGTGTACGGCATCGACTTATAGGATTGAGGTGTCATGGCCGAGATTTGCCATGGGGCTGATCTCGGCTAGCCACCTTCCTTTGGCTACAATGTTGTGGCCATGGGTGGGTAGGCCCATCCAAGCCCCTGGGGACTTCCTCGGGATCACCTCCAAGCCGCACAAAGCCTTGGTTCGAACCATAGACCCCCCGGAACTGGGAAAACACAATCACAAGTGGGTTTTGGGACCGTTTTGAAAAAAACGGTGAGCAAATTGGTTTCAAATTGGGTTTTATCAAACTATTTGCCACCAAAAACAAGTTGAAGTCTCTAGTTTGGCTCTGATACTATGTAAGTAGATTTTGGGCTCTCTACTAAGATTTTAAAACATGCAAAAATAGGTTTTTAAAATTTCTAGTGAGCTCAAGTCTACAAACTAGGATACATTGCTAAAGAATTGAACTTGTAACTAGATTTCCATACAAGGTTAGAATCATCCAACCTTTATAGCTTCTTCATATGCTTCGATTTGTGTTAAACTCTAGCTAGGCATGTAGGATGAGCGAACAAGTTTGGTGAAGACCTCCCTTTGAATGGATCCACTTGAGGAAACCCTCCTTTAGCTCCATCTTCACTTCATGCTCCAAGTAATTGTGAAGAAACCAACCATCCAATTTAGCTAGGATTGAAGTGTCAGGAATGTAGAGTGTCACTCTATCTTACTCTCATCATTCCTATTCCTTTAGAATTCTATTTGTATGTTTTAGGAGGAATAAGAGAGTTGGAAGAAGGAGATGAGATGGAAAAAAAGCACTACCTATAATTCTCAACATTTTCTAAATGGTTGATAATGTTTTAACATAAAGATAAAACAATCTCAACCATTAGATTTTCATCATCTCTCCACTTGTCTACTATCTTCTCTCCCCTTCACATGTCAATCAAATGAGAGTGAGCATGCATATACTCATCCAGTGGCACAAGTTAACTTAAAAAGACTAAAAGGAAAAAGGAAAAACAATATATAAATTTATATATATTACAAAACATAATATAAATATATATGTATGTAATTTCCATATGCATTAAAAATATATTAACGAGACATAAATAAATAGTGACTAAATACTAGTAAATACATATATCCAATACATGTATTAATATATTAAATCGACACTTGATTTAATATCCGTCTTTCTAAAAGACCGATTAGTATTTCCAAATGTCCGATTATCGTCAGTGTATCCAATACACTAGTTTTAATCGAATCCCGGTACACATCCAATACGCACATTTATATCATATCGCTAGAGCCGGAAAAACCTCCGTGTAGGACTCTAAAAAGTCGACAATATGCAGGCGGTGAGTTACTGAATCCAATCCATAACCACAAGCATATCAGTGGTACTAGCTGTACGAAACGGCTACTCAAGTATCTGTCAAAAGTGTTGGATATATATGCCCTAGAGGCCTTCATTGTATAGGACGTTTGTCACGCCCCGCTTCCCAGAGTGTGCTAAGATCGGCACGTGACAGAGCCAACCATGCTACCCGTGGCTAGGAAACATCTCTCCACAGTCACATTACGTCTGTCTAGAGATATCAAGAACAGGAAAATAAAATAAACCATCTAGTACATGTCCATTTGCCAGAATAAACGAGTCAAGAAATAATATGCGGAAGCAATAGTCCAATAAACAATAACAATCTGGAAAGTACGTCCCAAATACGGGCTCACATCAGGAAATAAAATAATGCTGAAAGGAAACTAAACTAGAATACTGACAGGTCCTCACTGCTCGGCCTGCCGACTGAAGTACTCCTGCTCGGCCTGCGACAAGGGTAGCGGATCTGGGCCATGCAAAACCCAGACGTCAACGCGTCACAATATCAACAATAATATAATCAGTGGGTAACAGGATATGCAGGCATGAATTATAAATGGTAACATGAATGTAATAAGTAAGCAGGGATATCGAACAGTGAAGTGTAACAGTATAGGTGAAGTGCAGCGATAAAACTAAACTGTGCTACTGGGTTAACTACTCTCAAGTCTGTGAAATCAATTTAATGAATTATCGATGTAACTCAATAGTATCCCGTGCATACCCAGGACAACGGTCCAGATTCTCGGTCAGAAATCCGAGACATGCCGCTAGGCACTAAACAGGAATCATGTACAGATGAATGATGTCAGCATCAACATCCCAGGGCTAGCCTAGCCCATAAAACTGATCAGTATAAGTATCGAACTGTCGTGTTACAAGTCGGGTTTCATCATTGATTTCCCCATACCCCCAAGTTATGTTTTCAAGTCAGGTATTGATAAATCTGAAGCTAATGCCAATACAGGATCAAGCAGGAACAGGTTTGTCTATACAGACAACAGGATATGTCCATCGGGACAACATGTCAGGATTGTCAGCATTAGAAACAGGATCAGGTAACATGTCAAGTAATGGTGTATCAGGTCATGTCAAGTAGTGCACAGTGAATCAAATAGGTGCCCAACAGTACAATGTAGCAAGTATTGAATCAGGGTAAAAGTACGGATGTATGATAAAAGTATGGATGCACAAATATCTATCAGGGGTTACATCATGACTATGTAGGATGCACGTTATCAAGCATGGGGTACTAATGTAATAATAATTTGAGTCAATGTAATATGGCATGCAACTAGGTACATAATTAATGGTATGAATGCATAAATATCGATCAGGGGTTACATTTACAGCTTCAAGTCTAAGTGGGATGCACATTATTAAGCATGGGGTATTAATACAACAATAACATGAATTAAATGATCTATAGATGTAGCTATATATATTTTTAAATGATATGGATGCATACGGGTATCCAAAAACAGTAAAACTTTAGTATGGATGTATAATGCAATAAACATGTAATATTTGTAGTCATATGGATGCAAGATAAGTATTATAGCATGTAGCAAGATAAACTTGCCTCGATTGGATCACACGACGGGTACGTATGGCACGTCCGACGTCGATTAAATGTTGCAACGCACACACGGCACACGGGACGGGTCCAGGCAAAGCAAGCAGGCAACCACGCAGGCATGGGACATCCACTGGATCACTTAGATCGTCGGCAGCAGCACGGCTCCGGCGATCACCGGAAACAAGAAACCAAGAAAAGAGAAAAGTAGAAGAAGAAGAAGGAAGGAAGGAAGAAGAGAGGGTTGTTCTCTGGCTTGGGTGCTCTGGGGTCAGAGGTGAGGCGAGGGAGTCGTCGACGATGATGGGCTGTCGACGGCGAAGTGCAGGCGATGGTTTTCCGGTGATGGCAGTGGGTGTTGCGGGTTCTTGAAGTCGGGGTGCAGGTTCTTGCTCTGGTTTGAGAGTGTATGAGAGAAGGAGGAGGAAAGTGATCGGAGATCGAGATGAGGAAACGAGGTGGTTGCCGGCGGTGGGGTTTGCCGGCGAAGGGTGCAGATGAAGAGCTAGGGTTTCTTGTGCAGGGTTTTTGGGAGCTCGGGAAATGAGTGGAGAGGGAGGTGAGGTGGTGGAGGAGATGACGAGGTCGGGGTTCGGCGGCTGCGGCGGCGGCGGCGAGCGCGAGGCGAGGGCGAGGGCTCGAGTTGGGGTTCTCGTGAGCGGCAGTGGTTTGATAAAGAGGAAGAAAAGAAAAAAAAAGAGACGGGAGGTAATTATAGTGGAGAGCAAGTAGGTGACGAGAACACGCGAGAACAGTAATCGCGAGATCTGTGAGAAAGTGGAAGAGAGAGAGAGAGAGAGAGGGGGAGAGAGAGAGAGAGGTGAGGATGAGAGAGAGACACGTTAGGAGATCTGTTTGGATTTAGATTTTTAAAAAAAATCTTTTTAGTTATATAAAATTTAAACAGTTAGAAATTTAAAAATATAATATTAGTAAATTTTGAGTTTTAGGCTAATACAAAAATAGTCCAAAACACGCGCAGGTCGGGTCTAAAATTATGGTTTGAAAATACGGTTAATATACGTGTCAACCAACAACAAAACAGGATATCCGGATAACGAAAATGCATACCCCCAAGAACGGATACACGTAGCGTGCACGTAGCCATCCAAACGAGTCCGTTTCACTAAACGGGACGAGAACACGATGTACGGATGCTACCACAGAGTTAAGGGTATCATGCAGGCCATGCCATATATTTTTAAAATATTTTTTCTTGACTTTAAATGTTACCTTAAAAAAATGCAGATGCCAGATATAATGCCAGTATGCAATGTATAAAATAAAATGAAAGTGCACGGGTCCATATAACAAGCCAGGATAAATCATAAACAGGAATCAAGACGGGTTTCCAGCAAGCGGGTCGAGTCGGATGCAATACAGATATCAAATAC
The DNA here is from genome assembly GCA_030015575.1 of Agapanthus africanus. Lineage (NCBI taxonomy): Eukaryota > Viridiplantae > Streptophyta > Magnoliopsida > Asparagales > Amaryllidaceae > Agapanthus > Agapanthus africanus. The sequence continues at coordinate 275,239,476 of JASDDO010000019.1, read as the reverse complement.
ACTATTTGCATCCAAAACACAATAAATCAGGAAAATACCATAAATAAAAAAATACTCGAAAGAACTGGTATAAATGAACTAGAGTGTTACATTATACCCAACTACAAAAAGAATTTCGTCATCGAAATTCCAGGAACAAGAAAAGATAAACAAACAAGAATCTACAAGAATAGATGTGGAAACTTCTGTCGAATCTCGTCTTCTCGTTCCCAAGTCGATTCTCCATGCGAGCGATTCCTCCAAGAAACAAGTACGAGAGGGATAACCTTATTCTTGAGGACCTTTTCTCTTCGATCGACATCAGTCGTTCCTCAAAGGTTAAATCCTCCCTTACAGTCAGCTCCGAATGATCTAGCACGTGTATTTCATCTCGAACATACTTACGGAATTGAGATACATGAAACACGTCATGAACATTCGCCAAAAATTGTGGTAACGCCAATCAATAAGCCACTTCTCCAACATGCTTCATAATCTCGAAAGGCCCCACGAATCGAGGACTAAGCTTGCCTCGACTCCCAAAACGAATCGCCCCCTAGTCGGTGATATCTTCAAGAATACCATATCACCAACAGCGAACTCTAAAGGTCTTCTCGATATATCGGCCCAACTCTTCTGCCGATCTTGTGCTGCCTTCACGTGATTCCGGATAGTATTAACCTTCTCTACTGTTTGTACGATCAAATTAGGTCCCAACAATCTTCGTTCTCCAACATTGTCCAACAAACGGGTGAGCGACACTAGCGACCATACAATGCTTCGAATGGAGCCATCTGAATAGTCGCCTGAAAGCTGTTATTGTAAGAAAACTCCACCAAATGTGGATGATCCTCCCACAAACCCTTGAAGTCTAACATGCAAGCTCTCAACGTATCTTCAAGAGTTCAGTATGCTCTTCAAAGCTCCTTGAGTAGACCAGAATATCATCGATGAACTCCACTATAAACTAGTCCAAGAACGGTGAAAAGATTCGGTTCATCAAGTCCATAAATATCGCCGGTGCATTCGTGACTCCGAATGGCATCACTAAATACTCGTAATGTCCATACCGAGTTCGGAACGCAGTCTTGCCAATATCCTCTGATTTAACTCGGACCTGATGATATCCGGATCACAAATCCAGCTTCGAGAATACCCTCGCGCCACTGAGTTGCTCGAACAATTCGCCAATGCGAGGGATCGGGTACTTGTTCTTAATAGTCACCCGGTTTAATTCTCGATAATCGATGTACATCTTCCTTGTGCCATCTTTCTTCTTTACTAGAAGAACTGGAGCTCCCCAAGGTGAATTGCTGCTGCGAATCCAACCCTTCTCAACCAATTCGGTAACCTGCTTCTTAACTTCTTCCAACTTCACTGGTGCCATTGGATAGTACACCTTTGAGATTGGCGCTGCACCACGAACAAGATCGATCGCGAACTCCACATCTCGTTTTGGTGGTAAACCCGAGATGTCCTCGAACACGTTCATGAACTCTCGAACTACAGCTGACGCTTCCTCCTTATCAACTTCCATTGACGAAAGAACATTGCTTGTCGGCCTAGCCCTAAACTAGACTGGCCCGACAGAACTGCTTCCTCCAGCAAAAACAAACTCTGGATGTCCGGGAATCTGTAAAATCACTTTTCTTGCCCTACTATCAATGTGAGCGTGGAAAGTGCCGAGAAAATCCATTCCTAAGACAACATCAAAACTGCCGGTATCGATCACCAAGAAAACTGCAACTAACTTTCGTCTGAAAAACAACTGAACAATCCTTACACTCACTACTATATGATCTTCCCATTCCCAGTGTGTATGTCCCAACAACTAGACAGGGTCGTGCAATAAATTGAATGTGCAGCAATAAACTTGGACGACATAAAACAATGGGATGCACCATAATCGAATAATGCTGATGCGGGAAAAACATGAACAAGTAGGATACCTGAAATAACTTCCTCTGAAGCCTTGGCCTTTTCGGCCGTCAGAGTAAAGGCTCAAGCTTGATTAGGTCCCTGAGTTATCTGCTTCTGCCCCTGAAACTGCCTCTGTGGTGGCCTCTGAGAATCCTCCTTCAAACGAAGCTTCGACGGGCAAACACTGACAGTATGATCAGCTGATCCGCAAACCAAACAAAGTCCAAGTATCCTTCGACACTCCCTCTGCACGTGTTCGGGTAGATGGCAGTACCCACAAATCGTCCTTCCCTTTTTCTCGGGCACGACTGGCTTCTTCATCGTTATAATGTCACGCCTGTCCACCGGGATACCTCTGCGTATAGGCGCTCAATTCGGCATAACCGCCGGCTTCCATACCACAACTGCCTACAGCTGCACACCCTCTGTCTTCAATGATAAGCTTTGCTGCTCTCTGGCTGCTTTTAGAACTTGCGAGAAAGTGGTCAAACCCAGAGATATAATGTGCTTCTGGATGTCCACGTCTAAACTGTGCATGAACCTCCGTGCCCTATCAGCATCGTCGGCAACCAAAGGTCCAGCGAATCTACTGAGCCGTGTCCACTCAGCCGCATGTGCATCCACGGATCCGCCATTCTGCTTCAAGCTGATGAACTTTTCTTCCATTTCTTCACGTGCAGTCTGTGGAAAGAACTTCTCCAAGAAACTCTTCGAGAAAGTTGCCCAACTGATCGGCTTGGGCAAGCGGGTCTCTTCCACGAGCCACCACTCGCGGGCATAGTCCACTAATTGGATGCATACAACATCCACTCTCTTGTCCTCCGGAATCTGAGCTGCAACGAGTAGATTCTCCGTATCGACCAGCCACTGCTCTGCTGGCAATGGCTCCTCCAAACCAGTGAAAGTGGACGGACCAAGTCTCCTGAAATCCGCCATGGTACCCACACGCTCTACTGGTTTGGCCGCAACATTGTTTACGGACTGTTGGACGGTCCGCAAACCTTCCTGAAAAGCTTCGGCTTGCCGCTGGTTCAGCTCGGTTTGCCGCTTTTGGTTCTCCAGCATCCTACGGATTACTCCAAGTAATGCGGCGTCATCGACATGCCTCTGGTATGATCGCAGATTTCTATCCGCCATGATCCTGAAACCAAGACACCAAAAGGATTAGTATGATAAACAAGATTCAAAACTTGTGATGAATAATGACCATAAATCAAGGATATGAATCAAGATTAGAACTCCAAGTTACTTAAATAGAGTACCGCATTGTAACCATGCCGTGGTACATAGTTACAATCACATAACTCCACTCAAGTCGCCCAAATCCTAGTATCAGAATGGAAAGAAACAATAGGGAACCAAAAGGTTTTCAAGCAGGGATGCAAAGTTGTTTGCATATCGTTAAGATACAAGAGTCAAGAGAAGGATATGATTCAATAATTACGATAACAATATGGCAGGACATGTTCCTAATTACGGGTTTTCTGATTCGTGTATTGGGTCCAATACCTAACTACAAAAGAATCAAACCCGATTAACCTAAATCCTATGGCTCTGATACCAAACAAACCCTGTTACGCCCCGCTTCCCAGAGTGCGCTAAGATCGGCACGTGACGGAGCCAACCATGCTACCTGTGGCTAGGAAACATCCCTCCACAGTCACATTACGGCTATCTAGAGATATCAAGAACAGGAAAATAAAATAAACTATCTAGTACATGTCTATTTTCCAGAATAAACAAGTCAAGAAATAATATGCGGAAGCAATAGTCCAATAAACAATAACAATCTGGAAAGTACGTCCCAAATACGGGCTCACATCAGGAAATAAAATAATGCTGAAAGGAAACTAAACTAGAATACTGACAGGTCCTCATTGCTCGGCCTGCCGACTGAAGTACTCCTGCTCGGCCTGCGACAAGGGTAGCGGATCTGGGCCATGCAAAACCCAGACGTCAGCGCGTCACAATATCAACAATAATATAATCAGTGGGTAACAGGATATGCAGGCATGAATTATAAATGGTAACATGAATGTTATAAGTAAGCAGGGATATCGAACAGTGAAGTGTAACAGTATAGGTGAAGTGCAGCGATAAAACTAAACTGTGCTACTGGGTTAACTACTCTCAAGTCTGTGAAATCAATTTAATGAATTGTCGATGTAACTCAATAGTATCCCGTGCATACCCGGGACCATGGTCCAGATTCTCGGGCTGAAATCCGAGACATGCCGCTAGCCACTAAACAGGAAACATGTACAGATGAATGATGTCAGCAGCATCATCCCAGGGCTGGCCTAGCCCATAAAACTGATCAGTATAAGCATCGAACTGTCGAGTTACAAGTCAGGTTTCATCATTGATTTTCCCATACCCCCAAGTTATGTGTTCAAGTCAGGTATTGATAAATCTGAAGCTAATGCCAACACAGGATCAAGCAGGAACATGTTTTTCTATACAGACAATGGGATATGTCCATCAGGACAACATGTCAGGATTGTCGGCATTAGAAACAGGATCAGGTAACATGTCAAGTAATGGTGTATCAGGTCATGTCAAGTAGTGCATAGTGAATCAAATGGGTGCCCAACAGTACAATGCAGCAAGTATTGAATCGGGGTAAAAGTACGGATGTACGATAAAAGCATGGATGCACAAATATCTATCAGGGGTTACATCATGACTATGTAGGATGCACGTTATCAAGCATGTGGTACTAATGTAATAATAATATGAGTCAATGTAATATGGCATGCAACTAGGTACATAATTAATGGTATGGATGCACAAATATCGATCAGGGGTTACATTTACAGCTCCAAGTCTAAGTGGGATACGCATTATTAAGCATGGGGTGTTACTATAACAATAACATGAATTAATATGATCTATAGATGCAGCTATATATATTTTTAAATGATATGGATGCATACGGGTATCCGAAAACAGTAAAACTTTAGTATGGATGTATAATGCAATCAACATGTAATATTTGTAGTCATGTGGATGCAAGATAAGTATTATAGCATATAGCAAGATAAACTTGCCTCGATTGGATCACACGACGGGTACGTACGGCACGTCCGACGTCGGTTAAACGTCGCAACGCACACATGGCACACGGGACGGGACCAGGCAAAGCAAGCAGGCATCCACGCAGGCAGGGGACGTCTACTGGATCACTCGGATCGTCGGCAGCAGCACGGCTCCGGCGATCACCGGAAACAAGAAACCAAGAAAAGAGAAAAGTAGAAGAAGAAGAAGAAGGAAGAAGAAGAGAGGGTTATTCTCTGGCTTGGGTGCTCTGGGGTCAGAGGTGAGGCGAGGGAGTCGTTGACGACGATAGGCCGTCGACGGCGAGGTGCAGGCGACGGTTTTCCGGTGATGGCAGTGGGTGTTGCGGGTTCTTAAAGTCAGGGTGCAGGTTCTTGCTCTGGTTTGAGAGTGTAGGAGAGAAGGAGGAGGAAGGTGATTGGAGAAGGAGATGAGGAAACGAGGTGGTTGCCGGCGGTGGGGTTTGCCGGCGAAGGGTGCAGATGAGGAGCTAGGGTTTCTTGTGCAGGGTTTTTGGGAGCTCGGGAAATGAGTGGAGAGGGAGGTGAGGTGGTGGAGGAGATGACGAGGTCGGGGATCGGCGGCGGTGGCGGCGGCGACGAGCGTGAGGAGAGGGCAAGGGCGAGGGCTCGAGTTAGGGTTCTCGTGAGCGGCAGTGGTTTGATAAAGAAAAAGAAAAGAAAGAAAAAGAGAAGGGAGGTAATTATAGTGGAGAGAAGGGAGGTGACGAGAACACGCAGGAACAGTAATCGCGAGATCTATGAGAAAGTGAGAGAGAGAGAGAGAAAGGTGAGGATGAGAGAGAGACACGTCTGTTAGGATTTAGATTTTTAAAAAAAATATTTTTAGTTATATAAAATTTAAACAGTTAGAAATTTAAAAATATAATTAGTAAATTTTGAGTTTTAGGCTAATACAAAAATAGTCCAAAACACGCCCAGGTCGGGTCTAAAATTATGGTTTGAAAATACGGTTAATATACGTGTCAACCAACAACAAAACAGGATATCCGGGTAACGAAAATGCATACCCCCAAGAACGGATATACGTAGTATGCACGTAGCCATCCAAACGAGTCCGTTTCACTAAACGGGACAAGAACACGATGTACGGATGCTACCACAGGATTAGGGGTATCATGCAGGCCATGCCATATATTTTTAAAATATTTTTCTTGACTTTAAATGTTACCTTAAAAAAATGCATATGTCAGATATAATGCCAGTATGCAATATATAAAATAAATGAAAGTGCACGGGTCCATATAACAAGCCAGGATAAATCATAAACAGGAATCAAGACGGGTTTCTAGCAAGCGGGTCGGGTCGGATGCAATACAGATGTCAAATACACTATTCGCACCCAAAACACTATAAATCAGCAAAATACCATAAATAAAGAAATACTCGAAAGAACTGGTATAAATGAACTAGGGTGTTACAACGTTAGGGATATATATGTACAGGACAATCTTGCTCGATATGATAGTATGCTATCTGATTTGTCTTTATCTTAACATGTGATGTATTTTACTTAGTATTTCATATCTTGTATACATGTTGATAAAGCCCGTAGGATCTTTGCTTGACTACCAGCGTTGTGATGGTAATCATACTTGTGGGAGCTGGGTAGTCGATAAGCACATCCTTAAAGTGTCCCTAGTCGTGGGAGTATCGAGATTGGGTATCGATACTCCAGAGTAGATTAGTGTATATATATATAGACCCTGACAAGAGGCGATGGATTGGTCCCGCAACCATTGGTGAAGTGCAACTAAGATTGTATACAGGTGCTTACTGGGGGTGAGTACACCGGATGGACTCGCCGAGAACTGGCTAGATGGTATTATACCTAGCGTCAGATAGCAGTTCTCTTGTGACATGAGTGCAGATAGTCTGTCGACCTGAGGTCGTCATTTGTCTCGTGTGAGTTCCCACTGTGCTTTGATTACTACCCTACCACGGCTCTACTGAGTCGTGAAAACAGATTTTAGTTGGGTACAGTCCCGAGCCATATGGAGGCAGTGGGCGACTGTTGGGGATTCGTCTCTCCCGGTATAGGGAGTCGATGTCGCGCCATGATTGGTTGGTCAACGCCATAAGTCCCTGGTCAGGACAGATTGAGAACTACTGGTAGTTGGATGGTCTTGAGCCAAACCGACATGACTTGTCTGGTTATTAGGGTCTGACGTTTTCCACCCTCCTAGACCTTACATGTGATACTCTCAGACGAACAGACCGGACTGCACGGAGATTGTCACGGGCAGGCTCAGTAGAGGTTCAGATGAGTTCGCTCATCGGCCTTCTTTTCGACATGTACCTGGGTAGCCGTTACGTACAGCTAGTGTCACTGACAGACTTGTGGTTAAACCCACTGCCAGCGTACTGTCGAGTCTTTAGAGTCCTACACAGAGGGTTTCTCTGGTTCAGACGAAACGATGTAGAGGCTTAATTGTTTTACAGCAGGGTTCCGATCATATACGTGTACTGGCTACACGGATGTTGTTCGAGCGGATAATACTAGTGGGCTTTGGTTTAAGCCGGATTCTAGTATTATATTATTGGATTATTATTATCATCTCATTGTATTCGTATTTTTACTGTACGAATACGGGTATGTGTCACGCCTCGCTTCCCAAAAGAAATTGAAGGGAGATGTGGCATTGTCCGCAACCTAACTGTATTGAAGGTGGTCTATTCAATACAATTACGTTAAGCGTATGAATATCTATAACATGCTGGATGTGTACTAAAATAAAATAATAAAAGCGAAATGTATTTATTTCCATTAACCAAACTTTATTACGTCCCAAAGGAAAGAGTAAAATAAACTAAATAGTTTAATTATATTGAAAAAGAAGCAAAGCCCTAAACAGGTAGGCAACAAATAAAACTAGCTAATTTTCCATCGTCAAGTCTGTATAATCTTCATTAGTTGGCTCCACACCTTGATCCTCGTCATAATACTCATTCTCATCTGACGGACATTCAAAAGATAGAAGGAGAAAATGAAAGTCCGTCAGCGAGTTATACTCGGGTAGGATTGTCTCATAAGGAAGTAAAGATATAGAAATGAGCAAGTATATATAAGTATGATGCGTATGTGTAGATATGATGTATATGGGTATGAGGGTATGAGGTGTATACAAATAAGACACGTTGACAGAGGTACATGTGAATATGAATATATTTGTATGAGATATATGTTAATATGGGTATGTTGTATGAGGTATGTGGGAATATGAGTATGTTTGTATAAGGTATAAGTGAAGGTAAAAGTTCGCATTAGTTTGTTAAATAAGGGTCCGGATACACGCGATTATTCTGTTGTGGCCACGGAACAACAACTAGAAAAGTGTACATTTCACTTCCCGGGATCATGATCGAGTAGTAGGAGAATCCGAGTTCCGCATCTCCTTGCCTAATCAAACTACTCATCCCCGTTATTCAGTGCAAAGGTTTTGACGAATTAGAGTTAGTGCATATACATCTAGGTATGGAATTTCCACATTGTATATCATCCACATTTTGGATTATTCACCCTCAAAGTAGGGTTGGTATTCGCCCGAATATCGGGTTAGTATTTATCCACATATTGGACCATTCACCCCCAAATCAGGGTTAGTAATCGCCCGAATATCGGATTAGCAGTCGTCCACACATTGGACTATTCACCCTGCCTGCAGAGATCCTCATTTATAAGTATTCCATACCTAGGTCCGCGCATTCTAACTCTAACCGTATCATGTGTCATGTATGTCATAAACTGGTGTTCAAAAATTTGATCTCATTTAATATGGCCTTTCACAACTACTCATTTTATCTTGTTATCTTTTTAAGTTTGTAAGGTGCTTCATATCATTTTATAGAATGCTTAGTTAATAAAGATAATAGCGTTTAATGATATTTATTGTTTATAAGAAAAACCATGATGTTTAGAATATTTATCATTTTGGAAACCCATGGTATTTTAATGAGAAAAATATCCTTTTTATGAAAAATTATAGTATTTATTGAAATTAATTTTTAATAAAGTTTTAGGTATTCATTTTTGAAAATATCATTAAAAATGGTTATGGTTTTTGTTGAAGATAGTCTTTTAGTAAAGGTCAAGGTATTTAGATAAAATTATATCCTTTTAGGTTGGATTGAGGTGTTTTATTGTAATAATAATTTATAAAATTATGCGGTTTATTTGGAGATAATATTTTAGAAATACATCCGTATTGGCAACCGCTGCAAATGGGCGTCGGATTTGTGTCCTTTTCAGGGACGATTGCCTATCAACCACGAGATATTTACGTAAAACATTACCCTATAAAAATTAGGATGTTTTATTAGAGATGACATTCTATAAGAACAACTCCGCGTTGACAACTGCTGCTTATGAACGGCAGGATTTGTGTCCTTTTCAGGGACGATTGTTAAGTAACCACGGGGTGTTTCATGTGGAATATTCCTCTTTAGGGTATCTTATTAAATCTTAGTTAATAGGCTAAGAAAATTTATTATAAAATATTCTCTCTAAATGGGAGGGTGTTAAGTTGAAAACCATAGCATAATTATTTAGATTAGTATTACTCCTTTTAAAAGGTAAAGGGATTTTAACAAAACTAGGTGTTCCCGCCAAAAATTTCTGCGCAGAAGAGTCCAAGATATCAAATGACAGCGATACGCTTAAGGAAATGGGAACCAGTATCTTCCGGGCTGTTTTTTGACAAACTCCCAAATGAGAAACAGATAAATTCTGATGGTATCGAAAGCGGCTCGAAAAACCCTTCGATTTGATATATTATGAGCCTCGTAATTCATCCGGGATCAAAAGTTATGAGGAATTACGTGTCCACACGTGATGGGCCTTTAAGAACCCGCTGGAGGAGTCAAAAGATATAATAAAAACTCAGAAAAGACCCCAATGGGGCATCACGTGCTCACACGTGACCATGGGTCACGTGCAGACACGTGATGGGCTTTTAAAGCCTCTAAAATAATGAATGGAATTTAATTCTAAAAGTCAGAAAATACCTCAACGAGGTATCACGTGCTTACACGTGACCAATGGTCACGTGTTGACACGTGATGGTTAAAACTGAAACATAAATAAGCGGCTGAGAAAGGAACCCAATTGGGGGTCACGTGCTCACACGTGACAAAAGGTCACGTGCCAGCACGTGACTGGCTTTAAAAGTCTTATAATTTAATAGAATTGAATTCTAAAAGCTTCCAAATCTTTTCAAATGGAAAAGGTCTGTGGGGACCGTTGGATTAAAAATCCAAGGATGATTAAATATCACCAATTTATGAAAAGATCTTGGACTTGGAAAGATTCCCCCCCTAAATCTAACCGAGATAACAAATAGAATATCTTTTGGATTTAAAATCCACGGTGAATAAAATTCATTGAATGATCTAAAGGCCCAGAATTAATGATAAATATAAATAAAATCTCTCAACAATCAAATCAAATCTTCCAATGAGAGATTTGCTAAACAAATTAACTCTTTTCCTTCTCCTATAAATAGAATCCAAGAAAAGAAGAGGGGGGATCTACTTTTTGGAGAGAAAAACAGAGAGAGGAGAATTTAATTCTCAAGAGGGAAGAAAAGAAAGGAGAATTTAATTCTCAACAAAGAAAACCTTAGGTGAGAAAAGAAAGGGAATCAAAACTTCAAACGGAGAATTTAATTCTCAAAATCCAAGAGTTTAACTCTCATAAAAAGAAGAAAAAAAAGAACTTAGTTCTTCTTCTGGTTGAAGATCTGCACAGAGCACATCTCCCCATATTTTGAGAATTTAATTCTCATTGGGTCGAGATCCTGCCATGCAGATCTAAAACACAGAGAAGGAATTGAGTTTTGAGAATTTAATTCTCTCAAACTTTCAGGAATTTAATTCCTCCAAAATCATAATTAGGGTTTAACCCTACAAAGAATTCAATTCTTAAAAGATCTCTGTTCATGAAAAGAACTAGGGTCACGTGCCCCCACGTGACCCTTGAAAAGATCCCCTGCAAAGAACTTTGAAGCATCGCCTCACGTGCTCCCACGTGACTCCCAAAACGCAGAAAGAAAAAGCAAAGGAAATGAAAGCTTTGGGCGCTCTCACGTGTTATCACGTGACCCCTTAGCAAATGCTTTAACAATTGGCGCACAGATCCCCATCACGTGCCAACACGTGATGCTCTAAAATAAAAAATAAAAGTGTTTAACACTTGTTCGCAGATTTGAGGATAAACCAAAAGGAGATCTGGCTCCACATTTAGGGCGCCCTCACGTGTCACCACGTGACCCCTAATGAGCATTCTAACAGACCAGAGCGGGGGCCTCCATCACGTGCCCACACGTGATGGCCGCCAGAATTAAAAGAGTTAAACACTGATCTGCAGAATAAAATAAAGGGAATCAGGGCGCTCTCACGTGTCCACACGTGACCCCTCTCTCCTTAGTGTTTAACACTAATCTGAAGACTTTGTCCTCAGTGTTTAACACTGATTTTCTTAGTGTTTAACACTAATTTGGAAAACTCTATTGGCAGTGTTTAACACTGATTTGCTTAGTGTTTAACACTAATTTGAAAACTCTGTTCCTAGTGTTTAACACTGATTATCTTTTAGTGTTTAACACTAACTTGCTAATCTTATTCCCAGTGTTCAACACTGTTGGTCTTTAGTGTTTAACACTAGCTTTAGCCCAATTGGCTAAGTTTCTAGAGGCAAAGCCTCTCCTTCAATGGACCAACAGAGGGCCAATATTTCAAACACAATTGGACTTAGCCCCAAACTGGCCATAAGTCCTCAAATGATCTTGAACTGAGCACATCTGCTCTTTCAACCAACTCATTGGTTCAAGGGTACATCTCGGAACTCCTCTGATATTTGTCGTTGTAATCCTTCAACGTCGTCAGAGAGGTGACGGGTCCCGACAACCACACATCAACACGGACTGTGGGGTCCTTAAACTCATGGACTTATGAGTCCCTAAACCAAGATACGGACTGTGGGGTCCTTAAACTCATGGACTTATGCGTCCTTAAACCAAGATACGGACTGTGGGGTTCTTAAACCCGCAGACTTATGCGTCCTTAAACTAACGGACTAATGCGTCCTTAAACACACCCATATGGACTGTGGGGTCCTTAAACCCATGGATTTATGCGTCCTTAAACTACCATTGGACCACTATGTCCTTAAACTGGTATTGGACCACCATGTCCCTAAACTGGTATTGGACCACTATGTCCCTAAACTGGAACAATAGAGCCCAAACGCTCTTTTGTTGGATCTAAATGATCCCGTTAATTCGATCTTAGTCCCGAACTGGACTAACGTATCCTTAACAAACGTTTAAGTTGATCTTAGCCTCAAATATGGCTAACGCATCCTTAAACCTTCAAACAGACTGGACTATGAATCCCTCCAATCAATTTTGGTTCAAGGGTACATCTCAGAACTCCTTTGACACCTGTCGTTGTAATCCTTCAACGTCGTCAGAGAGGTAACGGGTCCCGACGACCATACATGCTGTGGACCACTATGTCCCTAAACTGGAACAATGGAGTCCAAATGCTCTTTTGTCGGATCTAAACGATCCCGTTAAGTTGATCTTAGTCTCAGGTTAGACTAACGTATCCTTAATAAACGTTTGAGTTGATCTTGGCCTTAAATATGGCTAACGTATCCTCAACCAAACCCCCAAACCCAAATCTAAGATAATACGGATTTGGACTAATCCACGTCCTACGGGCGACGACATAAATTGGTCTCCGTATACAATCCACGGGCAACCACAAATAAAACAAACACCCACGACACGAAGTGACCATCTGGAGAAGGAGAAAGTTGTTACCGCAATGCGGTAGCGTAATTAACTGCAGGGGCTTGCGCCTGCAGGGAAGAGCGTCCCCACAATCAAAAACCCCTCAAGCGAGGGGGAATCTGACGAAGTCTGCTACATCGGCCGCATCCGTCTAAACCTCCGATACACGGTGCCATAAATCAACTTGGTATCTTTGGAGAGGTAGACGGATAAAACCAATTAGCATCTGCCCCGAACCTCAGGCGAGACGTCCCCATGTCTTGGCCGCCGTTCGGAGGGGAACACTAGGTTAATTGGTGGATAAAAATGCAAGTAAAAACATATCGTTTTAGGGTGTCTAAAGTATTTTGTTCAAAACATCTCATCTCATAAGGGTACAACACAGCATTTTAATAAAATGAGAATATTTTGTAGAAGTAATCTATTTCGAGATCTTATTGGTAACATGGGTAAGTGGGTGTACATAATGGGTGGATTGATACCCCATGGGTTATAACATCAAGCATATTATATTCCATATAGGATGAGGGTGCAATATTCACGCATATAGAGGTAATTAATTCAACCATTTTAAACATGGGTCAAATTTTATTATTAGGAGGTACCACAATAGACATGCAGAAATATTTTTAACATCATTTTAATATAAGGTTGGGGATTAGAGTTTGAAACTAAGATCATTAAAAGAAAGAAGGTGACAGACAAGTGGAGAGAGGCGGATCATACCTTTGGTTTGAATTGGATGTCGATGGATCGAAAGCGTAGACTTGCACTACGATCTAAATAACACTGTGCTCGGATTTTTCCTCGATGCCTGGGCAGAACCACAGCGTCGACGTCGTCGATACGAAGGACTGGATATTTTTTTAAGAATTTTCGGAGTTTTGGGGTGTGAGAAATTTGAGTTTGAAGTCTCTATTTATAGGGTCTTTTTTCCAACAATAAAATCCAAATAATCTGTCAAATCTCCCCAAAATCCGTGCCCAATGATTTCCTCAATCATCGTCTGCTGATTGCCACCGCCGCCAGCCTTTCACAGCCGTTCGATCTTGATCCAATGGATGATGCGCCGCCAGGACCCCACCACGTGGCAGCGGGTGGGAATCACGCGTTTTGCGTGGTCCCCACCACTACGTGGAGCCGCCAAAAAATCCTGGGCCATTGGATCTCCCATCCAACAGTCCAGGTTAAAGATGGGTTTAATATTTTTATTTTTAGTTTTCTTATAAATAAAAATCTAAACTGTTTATTTATAAAATCGAATTTGTTTAAAAAAATTTGTTTAAAATATTGTAAAATATGGGGGAAATATGAGAAAAATTCCAGAAAATATAATTTATTGTTAAATTCAGCTTAAAAATGATTTTGAGATAAAACTAAATAATATTCCTATATCTATTCATTAGTTATCATAACTATTTAAAAATCTATTTTATTCTCGAAAATATTTTAATTACGAAATAATTATTTTAATTTATAATAAAAATATGTAAATTATTTAAGACATTATAAAATTTTATTAAAACATTTTATGCCAAGAAAAATATAAATAGCTTTTAGAAAATTCCTTTAATTATATTTAAATGTTTTACTCACATTAGTTTTGAGAAAAAAAAATCATTAAAATAAAATATTTTTCTATCAACGAAACACGTAAATAATTTCTTGATATTGGAAAATTAGATGAGATATATTTTATTAGGTATTAGAAAACACGGTCATTACAATATACGGTGATGGCATTCTTGTAATTTCATAAGTCTTGCTTCTAGAAGAAGACACCTCATTATTAAATTTATCTATTTCTAGAAATAGATTAATGAGGTAGAAAATGAGGATATTTGTGGAATGATTGAAGTATGGCTAAGTCGTTTGTTTATTACATTTGACTTTACTATTCAAGTATGGTTGCTTATTTTCTATTGAAAATAATCTATGCTTGATGATTGAATGTCTTAGCCATTCTCATTTGCCTCTCTACACATGAGCTCATTTGTGTTCTTCCCATTATCTCTCCATTTTTCTCTCCTCCTTCTTTCTTAAACCCCAACCCTCACATGTGTTGTGGATTCTAAGGTTCTTGAGATAAAATACTCTATTCATTTCTCTACATCTTCTAAGTTGTTTAGATAAGCAAACTAGACATCTTAGTTACCTCACTCTAGAGATTGAAGCTTGACCAAAGACTCTCGGGTGGACAAGCCAACGCCTCACATATGGCACGCCGTACTGCCCCAAACCCTAAGGTTCAAAGGGCAGTTCAAGACGGTCACATAATCGAGTTAAGCTTTGTTGTCTTCTAGAGGGACCATCGCGTTACTTGCACTACTTAGAACGTCATTAAACTACGGAAAAATCCAACAATTGGAAATTTCCCGGCAGGGGAAAAATTGGGTATTTATATCCGGTCGAACTTTTTAACATATTCTAAAATTACCTGGAAAAACGCACAGACAAAGTTTGACAATCCGATCAAATCTACGAACTCCCAATACAACCCAGAATACTCAACTCTTGAGTAGAATTTAAAAATTACCAGAAAATACAGCACCAACAAATAGGAATTACTGTGCAAAATTTAATGGAAGAAGCGACCGTACGGCCGCGGAACCGCCGCACGAGCCAGGCTTCTGCCACGGTTCCGCGGCGGTTTAATTGAGTTAGGTTCTCATTTTGCACAGTATTTCTTAGAAAAGCCTGCTGATTTTTCTGCATATTTTTAATTTGGAAAAATGCACAGTTTTGAAAAAAGTACAGAGAAGGGGTCGGATTAGGGTTTCGTGTTTCGATCGAACTTAAAACATCGTCTACTCATCGCCTAAGGCTCTAGCTGGGCTCTGATACCACTGTAGGGTTCCTAGGCACACCCATGAGGTTCCACAATAGATCAAACATGCCAAATTCAAAAATTTTCTAGGTGCCAAGTAACCCTAAGCAAGATCGTAACTAGAGGTAAGGCGATAAAGATGCTAGTTAACAACTTAACTAAGAGTGAACGGAAAATACAATCTTTGTAGATCCGGTCCTCCACCTCCATAGCTCTGTGACGATGTCCTTTCGCTGCGATCATCGGATCTCGGACTCTGGCGATGGTTTCGTCGAAAATGATCGGGCTAGGTCGTCGACTTCGATGCCGAAGATGATCTACGTCGAGGCAACTCAAGATCAAGCTCCAATTTCACCAACTCATGAAACTTATGAAGAAAACACCCTATACTACATGGCAAGTGGTAGAGGATGAAGAAATAGGAAGTGGGTTCATTTTAGAATTGGATTTCTCACTCTTTTTCTCATGTCACCATTGAAGCTAGCAAGCTTTCATGAAGCTTGATGAAGATGAAGATGAAGAAAGAATATAAATGAATTATCTTAAAAAGAAAATCCAAGTCATTCTTATCATAATGCAACCATGGTTGAGTGTAGAGAATAAACTATGGTTAGGTGAATGGTCAGGTTAAGCAAAAGAAACAAAAATGGTCAAACCGTCTTGAAGCTTCAAGGAAAAAACAAAAGAAGCAACCATTTCTTTTCTTGCTAAAATGAATAAATAAATAAAATAAATAATTAAGAAAAGATAACAAAACCCTAACCATTCACTTAAACATGGTTTAAAGTAAACATACACCCAAGTTTGCATGTATCATCAAACATGATACAATCTAGTGCACAAAACTATATCATATATACAATGTGCACATCAAGTGAGAAAATCCATCTTTAAGTGAACAAATACTAGTTAATGTAAAGTAATATATCTAATATATAATTATACATTAAATCATTAAATCAACACTTGATTTAACGATCCGGTCATATCGCATATGACCGACTAATATCCAATGTATCGACTTATCGAATCAATCCTTGATTCGATAACTAGGTTATATCGCATACAACCACTCGATACATTCATCACGAGAATAGAATACGGTATCACATACACTCATTATTCTCGATCCCGCACATATCTCATATGCGCTCCTATTTCGTTTTGCTTAAGCCAGGAAACCTCTGTGTAGGACTCTAAAGACTCGTCAATACGCCGGCAGCAGGTGATGATCATATCAAACACCCACAAGCCGCAAGCGGTCTGCTAAACGTAACGGCCACCCGGGTATTAAGCGATCAGAAGATCGACGAGCAAGCCCGCTCACACTCCTGTGAATCCAACCAGTAACACTTACCGTACAGTCCGGTCTGTTCGTCTGATATGTCGCATATCTCGCCTAGGGGTGGTAAACGTCAGACCCCAATAGCTTGATAAGTTATGCCGACGTAAGGTCCATAACAATCGTGAAACTACTGATAACTCTTACCAGTATATCACTGCAACCCTGGCCAGGGATTTCCAGTTATGGCCAGTCGAGCATAGCGCAACATCAACCCCAGTACCGGGAGAGACGAATCCCCTCCTATCGCTCATTGCCTCCATGTGAATCGAGACTGTACCCAAAAACCACCTGTTTGCATGACTCAGTAGAGCCGTGGTAGGGTGGAAATCAAAGCACAGTGGGAGACACACAAGACTCTATGACGATCTCGGGTCAACAGACTAAGCTGTACCAGTGTCACCAGAAAACTGCCATCTGACGTGAGGTATAATACCATCTGGGAGTTCTCGGCGAGTCCGTTCAGTATACCTAGTCTCTACTGAGCACCCGTATACCATCTCTGATGTCAAACACTAATGGACATGGGACCATCCATCGCCCATCACATGGGTCGAGAAGATATACGCTAGTCTACTCTGGAATATCGATGCCCCGTCTCGATATTCCCACGACTAGGAACAGTGAAGGATGTACTCATGGACTACCCAGGCCCCACTAGTATGATCTACATCATAATCCTGAAAGTCGAGTACACATCCTAAGGGCTTTATCAACATGTAACAGAGAGACAGAAAGTATACATGTTAAGATAAAGAGCAACCAGATAGCGTACTATCATGTCGAACAAGAAAGTCCTACCTATATATGTCCCAGCATCCACTACAATATACATCCAATGTACAGTAATGGCCTCTAGGACATACATATAACTAACACATATGACTGAAAGGATTATGCTAGCTTATTTTTGTTCATTAAAATTTGGGTGATTACAAAGTTTAATTGAACTTTAATTTGGAAATTTGAAAAATTAAAGATTTTTTTTGGACTCATTATATGAGTAAAATTCTCATGTCATTTTCTCTTTATGGCTAAAATTTGAGTATGTTCGACCTTTTGTTAATTTTGAAAAGAAAAAGAATATATTTTTGTTAGAAAATATTATTCTTTTTGTGAGTTGAAAAATAAAGTTGTTGACTTTACATTTTATTCATTTTTCTGAAATGATCTTTTGGATTCCAAAAATGAATTTTAAAACTTATTTTATTTTATAACTTTATAAAAAGTGACATTTGTTGCATGATAAAATGTTTGAAAATACATCCAACTGTTTATGGAGATTGCGAAAACTTTATGAAAAGCTATTATATATAATAACTTGTTTAAAATGATTTCAATCCAACTTGGACGTTCATCTTTTTATTGAGAGGTTTTTTAAACTAACTCATGTTTATATACTTAAAAATAAAAATGATGTCTTTCGAAAGGTCAATCATTTTTGCTTGTTTAAATGAAAAATATCTCGATGAGAAAATTCAAAGTTGATCGATTTTTATAATTTTGATTTTCTTGACTATAACGTGGATAGTCATAAATTATAAGAAATTTAAATGCTCATATTGATGAGCATTTCGGTTTACTCTAAATTATGATTATAGAGTTTATTGGGATGCTGCTTATATGCTACAAAACTCGAAACTAGTGGTGGTTTCTGCAAACCGAATTTTCATCGCTGATAAATAAATGAATTTATTAAAAAATATTTTGGTAGGTTTTTTGCAGATTATTTTATCAAAATTTGTTGTTATTTTGGTAGCATTTCTTTGATGCCGATAATATCATATTTATTGGTTATGCATTTTTGGGTGAAATTTATTTGTCTGACAGTTTCCAACCCCCAGACCCGGTATACGATACTGTTTGACGAAAAGGACTGTATGGTATTCGTTGCTTATAGAATTTATCAAGTCAGGATGAGTTTGCTCGTCGAGCTGCTTTTATCTTGCTCATACCTTGGTAGCCGTTATGTGCAGCTAGTACCGTTGACGAGCTTGTGGGTTAATCCATGAGGGGGTTTAATCTGAAAGTGTTTCAGATTCAATCGGATATGATCATGTTTAACCTACTGCCAGCGTATTGACTGGTTTTTAGAGTCCCGCAACGAAAGTGTCTGTCCAGGCGAAATGATGACGTGGGGTGTGTATGAGAATACATGCATGAGTTTGATTAGATACGTATATTGGATATGTATGATTTATTTGGACGGATGATATACTAGCCGGTTTATTTATAAGTCGGAATATTAAGTCAAGTGTTGACTTAATAACCATATATGTGATATGGTTTCTAGTATAGTGTATATGATACACATTATCTCTCTATCTCATTTAATATATATTTGTGTGTGTGTTATTATTCTATGTATATGATACATTATTTCCTCTCTCTCTCTCTTATTATGTATTTGATGCCTGAATTTATTTATATATTGATACATATATATTGTTATTTGTCTTGACATGGTATCTCCATGTGGAGGGTGGGGACTACTCACTTCTTCTCTTGACAAATATTAGGTGAGAGAAAGAGAATGAGAAAGTGGTAGAATATATGAGAGGGTCCTCTCCTTTTCTCTTAAGATATTCTTTCTCCCAAAAAAGAAATTAGAAAAAAGGAGCATCTCTCTTCATCTTCTTCTTCTTCCTCCTCTCTTGGATTTTTCCATGGTGAGAAAAGAAATTAAAATGAAAAAAGAGTGTGACTTTACTATACATCATCCTTCCCCAAATCAGTAGCAAAGATCTAGGGCTAGTTTCCTCACATGTTGATGAGGATGGAATTTTAGGCGGATTCCTTTCACCGCGAATCATCTACGGCGAGGCGGTCAGCATCCACATTCATCCGGGAGCTCACGGGTCCAGTTAGGGTCTTCCGATCGGCAATCGGACACGCTACAAAGGTTGTATCCCCCTCTAACCCTCTCTTGATTTTCTTTTGGTTTGAAATTAACATAGTAAATGTTGATCTTGATAGAATTCGGTGCTTTGCTTTCATTAAAATTTTCGTTGTACGCTTACGCCGGGTCCGCGAACGTTGCGACCCTAGCGCCAATCCCTTCACATACTTTCTTTCACGGGTTTACAATCAATTAATCATCATTAGTTAAACAAAAAGTCAATTTCGGGATCTTCATCCGTCCCTCCAAGAGGCCATGGCTCTTCATCTGTTGGATTGCCATCGATGGATGACATCAATAGTAACATACCTTATACCGTAGTGAAAGCCGTACACACGAGGCTAGACTATGCTGGTTATGAAGTCATTCTCCATCGATTACGAGGGGTATGAACTGGCCGATCAAGATCAATCACAAAATCCTTCGGCTCTTACACTTAGCCGTATTGTATGCGCTCCCGTATCCACCTTAAGAAGTAACTCATGACCACCATGGCTTAGCAATCGTCGTCGTCATTTCTTTCATTCTATGGGTCTTCTTTCTGATCGCGCTATCGAGTAATCTGCAAGCACTCTCTACCATATCTTTATGCATCGTCGGACTTTGAACCATCTCGAACTTACACGAGATGTTCCGGTAGATGATGAGGCCATTACATAGTGGATCGGTTCTATTATTGCGGAGCTCGATATTGAAAAGAATTTATTTCTGAAATATTAGTGATGAATTCTGGTGCTGTTACTGTTCTTTCTATCTATTTTGTTTGCGATATTTGCGTGTATGTTGTGGATGTGTGTGTACTATGTGTGTGTAATATATTGTGTATGGACATGTGTTTATGTGTGTGAGAGAGAGTGATATTAACCTTTATGTAATGTTCGTTGTATGGATGCGTGCTTATTTTAATGAATTCAGATACTCCGTTAATAATATCAAATGTTTGAGAAATTTACCATTCAAACTGAAAATTCCAAAACCCTAAACAAAATACTTCAATAACTAACGATATTGAAACGATAACCATCAAAACCAATTAAATTAAGTGCATGATACTTGATGATGACAAAAAGTAAACCGATACATATCGTCATCGAGTATCTCACATTGATTAAATATCGTGCCTTTGAACCCATTGTAGGGTGTTTTTCGTCACCCATTGAGATGAGAATACGCGTGCGCTTGTTAGGCGTACTACAGATTCCCCCTGCCTAGGATAGACGGGGGTTTATTGATTGTGGGGATCCGAATCTCTGGCAGCCGCGGACTAAACTGTCGTTAATTACCCATCGCCTTTGGAGCGAGTGAACCTCCGATTGACGGTGTAGGGTGTTTTTCGTTACCCCATTGAAATGGGAATACGCGCGCGCTTGTCAGGCGCATTACAAATTCCTCCTGCCTAGGGTAGGCTGGGGTTTTATTGATTGTGGGGATCCGAATCTCCGGCAGCCGCAAACTAAGCTTCCGTTAATTACCCCTCGCTTTTGGAGCAAAAGAACCTCCGATTGACGAGTCAAATAGGTCATGCGAACTCAATGTGCAGTGTTGTGTTTTGAAGGGGTTTTAGATATATCGGGGGCCCCGCAGAGTTTTTACGGGGGTCCCGCTATCCGAGACGGTATCGTGGAGTGTGTGTGTATGATAAAAAGGGAGAATAGTGTCCAAAGGACGTGTAGGTGTCAGCACCTCACGTGCCTAGCACGCGGGCGCTGGTGCCTTACGTGATTGGCACGTGGGCGCTAGGCGGTGGGCGTTGGAGCCTCATGCGCTTGGCACGTGGACGCTAAGCGCTGGGCGCTGGGCGCCAGCATCCCACGTGCTTGGCACGCGGGCACAGGGCACTGTGCGCCAGCACCCCACGTGCTTGGCATGCGGGCGCTGGGCGTCAACATGAAAAGGGACTTTGTCCCTACACTGGGAGCTGTGTTCCCGATTTGACTTCTGGAGTTAAACTCCTAAAAAGAGATTAATTTATGGAGTTGAACTCCAACAGATCTTGAATGGAGTTAAACTCCTAGAAATCTTTAGAAATGATCAAAGGGGCCCCTTTGCATCTTTCCCCTTTGGCCCAGAATCTTCCCAAGAAGGGATTTTTGGAGATGGGGTCTCCTTCTTCTTCCTCTCGTTTGGCCGGATCCTGGAGAAAGGGGGTGAGATTTAAAAATCTACCCTTTTGAGATCTGATGGAAGATCCGAGCTCCCCTTTGTGGGTTTTGTGGTGAAAAACTATTTAATTTTGGAAAAGCAAGAGTAAAACTCTTGATTTAATTGAAAAGGGGAAGAAGGTTTAGAACCTTGAGGAAGGAAAAGGAGGCACAAAAACCCTAGAGTTTGAGAGAATGAAAAATTATATGTTATTTCATTATCATGTTACCTTTTTATAGGCTTACAAATTTACATATAACCCCTTGGGCTTTACGCAATGGCATTTTGCCCATCCCATACCTCATGTGCTCATTTCTATTGTACATGAGCCATGGGTTTTACAAAAATTTGGCTTTATGCTCATTTTTCTTACATTCATGCATAAAAAATTATATCAAAATTATTTATTACATGATTTCATTTTGTCATGGGGGAGGCCGGCCGCGGGGCTCACTTGGGTATGGGCCCACTTGATCCGGGCTTGGGCCCGCTTACTTGGTGTTGG
Source organism: Agapanthus africanus (assembly GCA_030015575.1). Lineage (NCBI taxonomy): Eukaryota > Viridiplantae > Streptophyta > Magnoliopsida > Asparagales > Amaryllidaceae > Agapanthus > Agapanthus africanus. The sequence continues at coordinate 275,216,992 of JASDDO010000019.1, read as the reverse complement.
GTTTGACTTTAACTTGGTCAACCGGGATGCAATTTTTGACCCCAACAGACTGGTCAAACTGGTCATGCGAACTCGATGTGCAATGTACGTATGTTTTGAAAGGGTTTTGGATATATCGGAGGCCCCGCAAAGTTTTACAGGGGTCCCGCTACCCGGATAGCGGGTTAGGGGTCAAGGGGGCTAGTAGCCCCCTTGCGGGGTGTGGGGCAACGCCCGATTAGAAAAAATTTCCTAACGGGGGACGTGTTTCTGGTGTGGAGTTCATGGAAAATGAAGGGTGAGGAGCGTCTTAAAGACGCGTGCATGGCACGTGGGCGCTGTGTATCTGCAAGTCATGTGCCTGGCGCGTGGGCGCTGGGCGCCCGTGGGTCACATGCTTGGTGCGTGAGCACTTGGCGCCCACGGGTCACGTACCTGGCGCGTGGACGCTGGGCGCCAGCGGGTCACGTACACAGCATGCAACTGCTAGACGCCAGCTGGTCACGTGCGCTGCACGCGACCGCTGGGCGCTGAGCGCCCGTGGGTCGCATGAGGCGCACGTGGGCGCTTAGCGCCCGCAGGTCACGTACTCTATACGCGACCGCTGAGCACCCGTGGGTCACGTATGCGGCACGCGACCGCTAGAAACACCAGTGGAAAAGGGGCTTAACCCCTGGGTTAGGAGTTAAACTCCTAAGGGGGCTTTGGAGTTGAACTCCTAACAGGGATTATGTATAGAATTGGAGTTAAACTCCTAAAAAGGGGTTTGATTTATGGAGTTAAACTCCAACAGATCTTGAATGGAGTTAAACTCCTAGAAATTTTTGGATCTTCTTTTGAGCCTCTGATCCTCCTGGAATAGGATTTTTGGAGATGGATATCCTTCTTCTTCCTTTCCGTTGGCTGGATCTTGGGGGAAAAGGGGAGGTGAGACTTAAAATCTCCCCTTTTGGGGATTTGATGGCAGATCCGAGCTCCCCTTCAAGGGTTTTATGGTGAAAAAATATTTATTTTTCAAAAAAGGAAAGGTTAAACTCTTGATTTAATTCAAAAGAAAAGAAGAAGGTTTAGAACCTTGAGGAAGGAGATGGAGGCACAAACCCTAGTTTTTGGGGGGAATGAAAAGTTATTCTTTATTTCATTATCATGTTGCCTTATATAGGCTTATAAATTTATATATTGCCCCTTGAGCTTTACAAAATGGTATTTTGCCCATCTCATATCTCATGTGTTCATTTCTTTTGCACATGAGCCATAGGCTTCACAAAAATTTAGCTTTATGCCCATTCTTCTTACATTCATGCATAAAAAATTATATTAAAATTATTTATTACATGATTTCATTTTGGCATGGGGGAGGCCGGCCGCGGGTCTCGACTTGGGCATGGGCCCACTTGATCTGGGCTTGGGCCCGCTTACTTGGGGTCGACTTTGACTTTGACTTGGTAAATCGGCATGTAATTTTCGACCCCAACAAAGTGCCTCCCATCAATAAATGCACACTGCATATATGAGTTGTGTGCATGAAATTGATGGATCTTGGAGTTAGACTTCAAGGTGGAACATCCTTCTAGGGGCGGAGCATCATTCCGGGAGCATAATTCCGGGGATTGGAGCATAATTCCGGGGATCGGAGCATCATTCCAGGGGTCGGAGCATAATTCCAAAGAGCGAAGCATGATTCCAAGGGGTCGGAGCATAATTCCGAAGAGCGGAGCATAATTCCGAAGAGCGGAGCATGATTCCGACGAGCGGTAAACATTCCAACCGAAACATAATTTCGATACAAAGGTTGATTCCAAGGCGAAACATAATTCCGACAGAGAATGCAGATACTCTGAGGCGAAGCATGATTTCGACACGGGGTACATTCTGATACGAAGCATGATTTCGACGCAGAGCTTGTTGGTCGACTTGATTCCGAGGTAGAGCTTAATTCCGACGAAGAGGTCGTTGGTTGACTTGATTCCGAGATGAAGCATAATTTCGACAGGGAAGGCAGATACACCGAGTCGAAGCATGATTTAGACACGGGGGACACTCTGAGACGAAACATGATTCCGACACAGAGCTTGTTGGTCGACTTGATTCCGAGACGGAGCTTAATTCCGACGGGGAGGTCGTTGGTTGACTTAATTCCGAGTCGGAGCATAACTCCAACGGGAAGGTCATTGGTTGACTTGATTCCGATTCGAAGCATAATTTCGATGGGGAGGTCGCTTGTTGACTTGATTCCAAGGCAGAGTATAACTCCGACAGGGAGGTCGCTGGTTGACTTGTCCCCGGCACGGAGTGTTTGTGGTCGACGTTTTCCCGGCACGGAGTGTCACTGGTTTTGATGTAGAGGCTGATTCCCAGGCGAAGTATAATTCCGACAGGGAAGGTAGATACTCCGAGGCGAAGCATAATTTCTATACGGGGTACATTCTGAGATGAAGCATGATTCCGTCGCAGGGGTTATTGGTTTGATTTGATTTGGGTTGACATCAGCATCGCTACACTGGAATATGGTATCAGGAGCGAATCATCATTTTCCATGAGTGGGTTTGGAGATTTTGGTTTTGGTTTAGCATCAGCATCGCTACACTGGAATATGGTACCAGGAGAGAATCATCCTTTGTCATGGGGAGATTTGCCTCGTTTCCTGTTTAATGACTTAGGGGTCATCTATTCCCAGTTTAACGACTTAGAGGTCATATGTTCCCAGTATAAAGACTTAGGGGTCTTCCGTTCCCAGTTTAACTACTTAGAGGTCGTCTGTTCCCAGTTTAAAGGCTTAGGGGTCTATTCCCAGTTTAACGGCTTAGAGGTCATTTGTTCCCAGTTTAAAGACTTAGGGGTCTATTGGATCAAAAGTTTGGAATTTTGGGGTAGGGGTCGGCATCAGCGTTGCTAACACTGAAGCATAGGTGCCAGGAGCAATTCATCATTTTCCTTTACCCATTAGGGAGCGATGGCTTAGGAGACAGGTTTAGGATCCTATTACCTAAGACTTTTCAATTTTATGAGCCGTAAGGGTCCCATAAAAGCATTTTCTCCCTACGAGTCGAAAGGATCTCATAGGTGTACTTTCTCCTTAGGAGTCGTGGGGACTCCCAAGTGTGTTTCTCCTTCGTGAGTCGTAAGGATCCCACGAAGGTGTTTTCTTACTAGTCGAGAGGATCTCGAAAGTTTGTTCTCCTCATATATCGTGAGGACACATAAGTGGGTCATCCTAAATGGAGCATAATTCCAAGGACGGAGACTGGCCGCTGGACTGGTGATTGCAGTAGGGTATGGGTATGATGAGAATTATTTGAGCCCGTGGATTGTATACGGTAGTCAACTTGAGGACCAGCCGTAGGCATAGAAGAATTTTGGGACTTTGTTGGCGTCTGCATCGCTGCACTGGAATATGGTACCGGGAGCGACTCATCATTCACCGTCTAGGTATTTGGATTTTGGTTGGCGTCTGCATCGCTGCACTGGAATATGGTACCAGGAGCGACTCATCATTCGCCGTCTGGAGATTTGGATTTTGGTTAGCGTCTGCATCGCTGCACTGGAATGTGGTACCAAGAGCGACTCATCATTCGCCATTTGCGAATTTAGATTTTTGTTGGCGTCTGCATCGCTGCACTGGAATATGGTACCATGATCAACTCATCATTCGCCTTTGGACATTTTTTTTACCGCGATTGCTCTATCATTTCAGCTTTTCTTATCGCGAAGGTCACGATTGCCATATCATTTCGGCTATTTATTCGCTGTTGCCTCATCATTTCGGCTGTTTATTTTCATTTTTATTTTACTCACTAATTTTTATTGCGAGTTGCCCCATCATTTCAGCTTTTTTTTATTTTTATTATTTTTTTTATTTACACATTTTTACATCCCCGGTTTAACGACTTTGAGGTCGATTGTTCCCAGTTTAACAACGTGCTGGTCCATCGTTCCCAGTTTAACGATGTGGTGGTAATTCATTCCCAGTTTAACGACGTGGTGGTCAGCTGTTTCAAGAGAAAAGCAGATATCTGAGAGAATCAATTTCACGAAGGACTTCGGTCTCCATTTGTATGAAATTGGCGTTCGCAGCTTGACTGTTTATTAACACGCCTTTAGACAGTTCTATCTCTCCTGCCTTGTATTACTTTTCGACCCAATCATTGAAGACGAAACAGTCTTCAATGGCATGACCTATCACTCTATGATAGGGGCAATATTTGGGGTCGTCGGTCATATTCGCTTCTTGCTGTCTCTTTGATTCTGGCAATTGTAGACCGTTTCTTAGGGCGTCTTTGAATATTTGATAGACTTTCTCCCTTCTGAAGGTATAGACCTTATCCAGCTTCTCTTTCAGTGGAGATTCTCCTCCCTCTCCGAACACTGGCTTCCCAGGCTGGTTGGTATTAGGCCCACTCATCCCTCACTTATTTCGGTTATCCGAAGTGTTAAAAGATTCAGCATCGTCGAAATTTCTGCCTTTGCGATTATCGTCCTTTCGGTTTCTCCAGGACCTATTGTTATTTTGGGAATCAGAAGAGGACTCCTGCTTTGAGCGCTCCAACATCTGAACTTTCCTGGTCAACTCTTGGAATGTTTTGAGACCTGCGGTGCATAGAAATGAGGCCATCCAATTGTTGAGATTTCCAACGAGGAGGCTGAAAGATTGGTCCTGCTCTATCGGCGATTCACATTTGACGGAGAGATTGCGCCATCGGATTATAAAATCTATACTGCTTTCATTTTTCTTTGGCTTGGTCCTTACAAGGTCGGCGATGGTGATCTTATCGCTGACACTCATGAACTTTTGTCGGAACAAAGATTCCATTTGGACGAAAGTAGTAACGGAGTCATCCGGAATGCTAGCGTACCAGTCGAAAGCGACATCGGTTAAGCTATTAACGAATTGGCGGAGAAGAAGCGCATCATTGCCCCCAGTATTCCCGCATGAGGCTTTAAAATGGGCAATGTACTGATTCACATTTCCTGTCCCATCAAATCTTCCGAGTTTGGGAATGACATAGCCGCTAGGAAATTCTGCCATATCATACTGAGCAGGATATGGCCTCCCACTACTGCTGATATCTTTTTGCGCTTCAGCTTCGGCTACCAATGTTTTGACTTTGTTGGCAACCAAATCCATGATTTGATCTTGAGTTAGCGGGCTAATATCATCGGTGGCCAAGACATTTCCCGATATAGGATGCGACTGACTTTCACGTGGTCCGCCCACTTTTGGATTTGAGGGAATGGGCATCGGCCGTCTCGGGACACCATTTCCCGGTTCATGAGCAGAACCCTGTGCTTGATTGGACGGCTGAGAGGCAACTTGGGCCGTGAGCTGCATCACGACATTCGTCAAGTCATCAATTTTGGAGTAAAGTTTGGCCAACTCCTTGTTTTTACTTCTTAGCTGTTTTCGGAGCTCTTGGAGAAGTTGCTGCTCTATGGTCATGGGATAAAAGATTGGCTCATCTTCGCTTTCCGAACCCGACTCCTCATGAACCGAGGGATCTCTCTGCTTATCAGCCTCACTGGAAGGGTTTTCATTACCTCCCAGAGGATGCTGGTATTGGGAAGTGGCAGCCACATTCATACAAAATTGGATCTAAAATGTAGTGACCCCGTCCTTGCTCTTGCTGCGTGTGCCCACCATATAGACAGTGCGGACCACACATTCAGCCATCTCTTTGTCTTTGGCGGGGTAACCGTGTTCTTGGAACGTCATGAAGTTTAGCCTAGCATGAGCCCTAGCCCTTTTGTTGGCTCTGTATCTGAGCCTTTTCTATCTTAGCTTCTCAATTTTGAGGGCTTGGCGGGCAGCCGTCATCCAGGAAGCCATCGTGAGTCGATTAACGGGGAGCTTAGAGAAGATACCCGATCGAGCAGTTGTCAGGGGCACCGCTGGAGCTTGCCCGAGATGCCTTGTTTCTTTATTGGTGTTGATGGCCTTGCCCCCAGCTGGGGCCAAGGAAAGTCGTTCAAGCACCGACTTGCGTTTGGGTTGGGGCACCTTCGAGACCACCAAATTTAGCCTCTTGTCTTTCGAGACCGGTTTTTCTATCACCGGAGCTTGAGAAGCTGAAATGGCGCTAGCTGGCACGAACAGAATAGAGCCAAATGGTAGCAGGGGCTTCTTCCACTATCGCCTGAGACTGGCCGGGAGGACCGTCCTAGCGTCCATCTTCATCGTGTAGAAGATGGAAGCTGTGTCGAGAGTTGAGCTTGTCCTTAGAGACATTTTTGCTATGTCCGAAGATTGCAATTGAAAATTGTTAACCTGCACAAAGAAGCATGATTTCAGTACAGGCAATCAATATATATATTGATTGAGTTTGCATGAACGTTTAACTCGAAATATGGGAGGAAAGACCAGTCCCACCGGGCGTGCCGGAATCTGTAGGGTGTTTTTCATCATCCCGTTGAGATGGGAATACACGCGCGCTTGCCAGGCGTACTATAGATTCCCCCTGCCTAGGGTAGATGGGGGTTTATTGATTGTGGGAATCCGAATCTCCGACAGCCGTGGACTAAGCTGTCGTTAATTACCCCTCGCCTTTGGAGCGAGGGAACCTCCGATTGACAGGTCAAACTGGTCATGCGAACTCGATGTGCAGCTTATGTATGTTTTGAAAGAGTTTTGGATCTATTGGAGGCCCTGCAGAGTTTTACGAGGGTCCCGCTACCCAGATAGAGGGCTGGAGGTCAAGGGGGCTAGCGGCCCCCTTACGGGGTGCGGGGCAGCGTCCCGTTAGAAAAAAATTTCTAACGGGGGACGTGTTTCTGGTGTGGAGTGGATGGAAAATGAGGGATGAGGAGCGTCTTAAAGACACGTGCATGGCACGTGGACACTGGGCGTCCGCGAATCATATACCTGACACGTGGGCGCTGGGCACCCGCGAGTCACATGACTGACGCATGAGCGCTTGGCACCCACGGGTCACGTGCCTGGCGTGTGGGCGCTGGGCGCCAGCGGGTCACGTGCACAGCATGCGACAACTAGGCGCCAGCAGGTCACATGCGCTACATGCGACCGCTGGACGCTGAGCGCCCGCAGGTCGCGTAAGGCGCAAGTAGGCGCTTAGCGCCTGCGGGTCACGTGCATGGCACGCGACCGCTGGACGCCCGTGGGTCATGTGCGCGGCACGCGGCCGCTGGAAACACCAGCGGAAAAAGGGCTTAACCCCTGGGTTAGGAGTTAAACTTTCAAGGGGGCTTTGGAGTTGAACTCCTAACTGGGATTATGTATAGAATTGGAGTTAAACTCCTAAAAAGGGGATTAATTTATGGAGTTAAACTCCAACTGATCTTGAATGGAGTTAAACTTCTAGAAATCTTTGGATCTTCTTTTGAGCCTCGGATCCTCCTGGAATGGGATTTTTGGAGATGGGTATCCTTTTTCTTTCTCTCCGTTGGCTGGATCTTGGGGGGAAAAGGGAAGGTGAGACTTAAAATCTTCCCTTTTATGGATTTGATGGCAGATCCGAGCTCCCCTTCAAAGGTTTTATGGTGAAAAACTATTTATTTTTGAAAAAAGGAAGGGTTAAACTCAAGATTTAATTCAAAAGAAAAGAAGAAGGTTTAGGATCTTGAGGAAGGAAATGGATGCACAAACCCTAGTTTTTAAAGGAATGAAAAGTTATTCTTTATTTCATTATCATGTTGCCTTATATAGGCTTACAAATTTACATATAGCCCCTTGGGCTTTATAAAATGGTATTTTGCCCATCTCATGCCTCATGTGCTCATTTCTTTTGCACATGAGCTATGGACTTTACGAAAATTTGGCTTTATGCCCATTCTTCTTACATTCATACATAAAAAATTACATTAAAATTATTTATTACACGATTTCATTTTGGCATGGGGGAGGCCGACCGCGGGGCTTGACTTGGGCATAGGCCCACTTGATCTGGGCTTGGGCCCGCTTACTTGGGGTCGGCTTTGACTTTGACTTGGTCAACCGGGGTGTAATTTTCGACCCCAACACCCGTCATCAGTTATATATGTATGGTTACCTTCGTGACATAAAACTACGCGTTGGTTGTCAACCTCGAACGTTAATCGTTCTTCTTTGTGCCGGAAATAGTCTCTGATGTGCCATCGGCGGTGGTAGAACCAGAAGCCTAATTAAGACTTTAAACATCTTGATATTTTAACTCTCTCTTTTATGATATTCATAACTTAAGTAATGTGAAATTTATAATTTATTATTCAACAATATGTCTTACATGTCATTTACTTTTCAACATATTATTTCCAACATTTGTCGCTCCTTTATGAATTCATTTCAGCATTAATTTTCACTATTAATTTGTTCTCTAACATACCGAACTATATGCCGTGAAGTTGTTTTAGATATATCGGGTTCTGATGGCAGGACCGAGTGTTCTATGGAGACGAGGGGCGGTCCTCCAAGAAACGGACACGAACAGAGAAAGATGTTCATGGAGCCAGCAAAGACATGAAGGCCATGATGTCGTCTATCGTGAACAGCGAGGAACGCATGCCTCATGTGATCCAGGACGACGATGATGAGTGGATCCCCCTAGATTGGGAAAGCCCAGTGTTAAGCGTAAACGAAGCAAATTGTTGTATGGGAGATGCTGGTGAGATTTGTTTATACAATTATGGACTTTATTTTGATTTTTTTAAATATGTATACCCATACGATGATGAATTATACTATTTTGCAGGCACAGTTCGACTTCCGATGGTATGGCGTAGAGAGCCCCAAGACGGTTGTCGACGAACGCGGAATTTACGATAAGATGTGTAAGTAAATGGGAAAGAATTGGAGAGGCCATAAGAACAAGATTTTCAGCAAGCTTGAAGACGCCTCTTCACCGGATGAGATGTATGCGATGAAGCCAGATCCAGATTGATCCGACGCATACTGGCGTACCTTGGTTGGGCATTACTTAACCTCAGAGTTTAGGGTATATCTTTTGACAATACCTTTTTACTCTTTTGTAACAACTAAATAAACAATATTTGATGTAACTACAGGAGAAGATTGGGCGAGGCAAAGCATCTCGTGCTCAGTTGCAAGATATTTACAGGGGAGGGAGCACGAGTTCCCAACAGGTTTCCATCGAACATGTAAGTATCGATAATCAATATTTAATATTAATACGTTCAAAAAATATCTTAGAAATTTATGTTTTAACTTTCTAAATGTAATATGCGGTAAGAAATCCATGATGGAGAGCCTTTTGATCGGATCGAACTCTACGGGGCGAGATTTGTACGAGACGATGGCACGCCTGCATTGATTACGGCTTAGGAGGAATATGTAAGACTCCACTAATCCCGTGTTTCTAAATTATTTTAGAATAATTATTGTGTAGCTATTAGAACAACAATAATACGTTTCTTCTCCAAACAGGTGGCGATGGCGGCTGAGAGAGATTGGTTGATTAAGGAGATGGGAGCGAAGCAGGGATACCCGGTTGATGACGCACAGAGATCATTCGCAGCAGATATGTCTTTCACGGCGTATCGACCGGATCATCACGGGAGATTCAAGTGTGTGTCCTCCAAGATTTCTCCTCGCCAATATAACGCTCCTTTCCAGCTGCATGGGCATTCACCTCCTAGGTATCATCGGGAAAATGATGTGGCATCGGAGGCGTCATGCCCGACCAGGACCCCTAGTACCAGGACCCTTGTGTTTCAAGGATCTTCCCAGAATCATAGGCCCGAATACAGCGGTTCCTCACCCCGATCGGCCCCCGTGCCCACGCTCGCTCCCGTTGCCGATCAATTTGCAAGCTGTACAATCAAGCAGAGGATTAATCTTATCAACACGTACGTCGAACGAGGGATGCAAGTACCTCCGATAAGTTTGATAAACCTAACTTAGTAATATATAAATAGCGTATTTACTGAATTATATATTTTAAAATTTTAATTGCATGCACTTTACCCTGGAGATCCAGGTGCGCCTCCCTCGTGATCGACTCTTCCACCTCATGATTGTCCTCCCTCGTGATTTCATTCCCCACTTTTGTAAATATATGATTTTAGGATTGTATTAGAATAGATGTTCGATTGAAATCGATATTTGGATGATAATTTATATTTGAATCGAATGGATGTTGGATTGGAATGGATTTGATTTTTGATTATAATCGACATTTGAATTGAAATTGGATTGTATTCAGTATTTGAATCGAAATCGGATTGTAAATCGAATTCCAGATTTCTTGTTCTCAAATATTTTTTCCTGTTAATATGGTTTATTTCGACGGTTTATAACCGTAGAAATAAGTTATGTTTCGACACGTCAGTCGCGTCGAAATATAGTAAAAAAAATACTTTTTAAATTTTTGTATAATACTTTGTTCGTTTAAAATGAAGTTTGTTTCGACGGGGTTTAGCGGTCGAAATAAACTATGTTTCAACGTGGCATTATCGTCGAAATAGTGTAGTTTATTTCGACGCGTTTCATGCGTCGAAATAATCTACAGCGATGTGATTTGTCGCGACGATAGCCTTCTGTCGCTATCTAGGGGGCTCCGTCGAAATATGGTTATTTCAACGCGATATACGCGTCGAAATAACCTTCATTTTCCTGTAGTGCTATCAATCTCTTATCATATACAGCTAGGCTTATACGGTGAAAATTTTTTATCGGCCTGCTTTAAAATCTCTTTTTATTTTTCTCTTGTTATTTAGGTTTTATATGCAAAATATTGAGAGAGAAAATTGCGGTTTTTTGAGCTATTACATGCAAAATATTGAAAAAATGAATTTTTTTAGAGTTAAAATTTTCGTGATTTTCCTTTCGTATTGCAAAATAAATATTGGAAAACTAAAGAAAACAAAAAAAATTGACATTTTTGAAACAAAATACGCTATGTATGCTATAACATGTAAAATATTAAAATTTGAAGAAAATAGAAAATTTGATATATTTTAAAGATTTTGCGATTTTTAGTATGCATAATATTGAGAAAACAAAAAATTTTGAGATTTTTGAATTTTTTTTCTATATTCATGTGCTATAAGCAGGTTAAACATCGAAAAAGGGAAGAAAACAAAATATGTTAAGACTTTTGAAAATTTCGCAATTTTCGTATGAACAAATAAAAATTATTGAAAACCCGATGAAACAGAAAATTCTTGAGATTTTTGGACATTTTGCGATTTTCGTAATCTATATAAAGCAAAATATTGAAAAACCAATGAGAATAGAATTTTTGAGATTTTTGTGTGTTACAACATGTAAAATATTGGAGATTTGAAGAAAAAAATTGGGACTTTTTAAAATTACATGATATATCGTGTATTGCCCTAGCCGGTCGTATCCTAAGTCACATGAACTAGATCTTCTTATTCTTACAGATTCTTAGTATTAATCAATAGTTTATTATTTTACATCACATAACATTTTTTCTTCTTGATACCCATAACTTTTCCAGAAGTGTGCACAAGTTAAATATTGGAAAACTAAAGAAAATAGAAATTCTAAGGTTTTTGAAATTTTATGATTTTCATGTGTTTATAGCATGCAAAATAACAAAAAAAGAAGAAAACGGATTTTTTAAAATACTTTTGAAACTTTTGCAATTATCATGTGCTATATTATACAAAATATTGAAATGGTGAAAAAAAAACATATTATTTTTTAGATTTCTAAAAGCTTTATAATTTTCATTTCCTATATAAGAAGCAAAATGTTGAAAATCGAAGAAAACAAAAATTCTTAGGATTTTCGAAAATATTTTAATTTTCATGTTTAATATAAAAAGAAAAATAATAAAAAACCGTGAAAAAATCTAAGTATTTTTTTAAAATTGCATGATATTTATGGGCCATACCGCCTAAAAAATTGTAAAACAAGGGAAAATTTTTACTTTTTAAAATTTAACGATATGTGTGTAAGCAAATATTGAAAAAAGTAAGAAAACAAAACATTTTGATTTTTTCAAAAGTTTACAATCTTGCGAATAAAATAGGAAATATTGAGAAAATTTCATGATTTTTTGTGTGCATATATAGCATGCAAAATATTGAACATTCAAAGAAAAGGGAAATATTTTGAATTTTAAAATATTCGCGATTTCCGTGTTTTTTGCAAAATATTGAAAATTTGAAAGAAACGGAAAATTTTGAGATTTGCGATGATATCACGATTCTCATATGCTATATAGCAAACAAAATATTAAAAAACTGAAAAGCACAGAAAATTATAAGACTTTTTAAAATTTGGCAACTTTCGTATGTCATAACATGCAAAATATTGAAAAATGGAAGAAAACCGGAAACTTTGAAGATTTTTGAAAATCACGCAAATTTCGGTGCTATATAGCAAACAAAATATTGGAAAACCAAATAAAAAAGATTAAGATTTTAAAATTTACGTAATTTTTGTGTGTTAACATGCAAAATATTGTAAATTTGAAAGAAAACAAATAATTTTTGGACTTTTGAATTATCATGTGCTATACCATTAAAAAAAAAGAAAGAAAACTCAAAAATTTAGGATTTTCTAAAATTTCATGATTTTAAAATGCTATATGTAGCAATCATAATATCGAAAGAAATGAAGAAAACATAATATTTTGACATTTTTGTAAATCTTGTGATTTTGAAGAAAACATAATATTTTGATATTTTTGTAAATCTTGTGATTTTCGCATGCTATTTCATGAAAAATAAAAAAACAAAAAATATTTTGTGTTTGAAAATTTCATTATCTTGTGCTATAGTAAGTAAAATATTTAAAAAACGAGCAAAATAAAAATTTTAGTATTTTGATATTTCGTATATTCGTGTGCTCTAAAATGCAAAATAATAAAAATTTAAAGAAAATATTTTTTTATTTTTGTGCATTTTTATAATTTTTTGTGTTATTATAACCAAAATATTGAAAAACCGAAGAAAAATGAAAATTTTGATATTTTTGAAAATTTCACGATTTTTGTATTCTATTACAAAGAAAATATTGAAAAGCTTAAGAAAATGACGAAGTATTTGTAAGTTCATCTTTCATATATTTTACATATGAAGTTTATGAATATAAAAAAATTAAAATTTAAGAATCACATAACAATAAACTTCTAAATTAATATGAATTTTATTGACTTTGGACTTTACACCCACGCATTGCGCCGTGCCCTTTCTATTTCAATACAAGAAGGATCTCTGTACATTTAACGCTTGTCAGAATGTAAGACGATTTTTTGATTATCAAGTTGTTTTTGTGATTCAAAACTATACCCAAACCCAACTTTTAGAGCCCGAAACCAATTTTTAGAATTCTTCTTGAAGTGGTCCAGAATTTCTAAAAATTGATTTGGAAAGGTTCTAAACATCTGCTAGAATTGTTTTGGGAATGACTCTAGATTTCTTCTAGAAATAGTCTAGAAGTTCTAAAAGATTCTAGAAACTTTCTAGAAATCATAGATTATATCCTTATAAATATCTTAGGGGTCATTTGAGATGGGCATTAAACAAACCACAAACAATAGTTAATAACAGCAAGCTTTTGTGAGGGATTAAAAGTTTGAGAGCACTTTTAAAATTTTGTAGTGTTTGAATTCTTTTATAAAATAGTTTTCTCTTTAGTGTAAAGTTTTCTTTCACCAATAAAATTCTCTTGTCATTTCTTTCTTATTTGCTATATTCCATCCAAAACCGGCGTTTCCGCCAACAAATGGAAAATATCAAAAACAAATGTAATAACTTTTGAGTTCTTAAATAGAGAAGTTAAATAAAAGAAAAATTAAGCACACTAAAGTGTAAAGCTAGGCATGCTGGAGGTGTCAGACACACTGATCGGATTAGCTGCGAATGGGTTATCACGGATATATGGTGGATTAAACGGATACGGATAAAAATGCCTACATATAAATTGGTGTCAAATCGTGTGCCCAACTGCCAATCACTTGGCTAGTATATAGCATACGGAAGTGTGGTGTAACGACAGCAAAATCCATGTACTTTTTCCCTTAATAATAAACGCTCTTTCACTTTGAAACTCTCTGTGTATATTTGTTTCTCTTTTAATTTTATGCATGAGTGAGATTGTATGACGTTGTGGTGTTATTTAGAGGTCACATGATTAAAACCCGAATGTTGTAATCATTTTTTTTTATCAATTCCTTTTCATTTTTTAAAATCCAAACTTTTCTCACAACCCAGAATTGACTTTCAAATATCTCTTTAACTCTCACAACAAATTCGTATTAATTAGAATTAATATGACCATAACTCCTTATATGTTGATCTTCCTCTTTTCTTTTGCTTCCTTTAAAAAAATAATGAGAAGAACAAATTCTCCTTCACATATTGCCTTATCTCTTTTTCCTCTAAAGAATTCTGAAACCATAGCCTCTAAGATCCTTTGAAGAGGATCGGTTCTTCCTTAATCTTTGAAATCTCGTATAGATCGAATCTTTCACTTCACAATTTAGTAAGGACGGTTGTTAGACCACCTGATAATGCTCGATATTGGCGACCCCCAAGATCAGGACACGTGGCAGATGACGTGTCCCAAGGCTCAGGAGAAAGGGCCCACAGGGGCCGACCCGGCCACCCGGTGCTCGACCTGCAAGCGCAAACTAGCCCACCTCGGGGGACCCTGCGAATATACCTCCCCGGCCACTCAGCTCGCCCCGAGCCGCCACAAGACTAAGACTCCTCGGCCTCCCCGACCCCCCTGCCGAGGCAGTCTTCCTCGGTCCTCCAACCGACTCCGCCACTTATAGGTGTAACTGCCGTTCCGCAAATCTCGCCATGCGCAGATTCTCCGCCAGCAGCATCCCACGTTCCACGCCATCACGATCCCCATTAATGGGCGATCCGCTCTTTACGCGAACGTGACGTCGGGAGCGTAACTGCCTGCAAGATTCTCGCGCCTGCTGCTGCATGCCACCACCGCTATATAAACCCCCATCACAGAGGGGTCAAGTAAGCCATTTTTTACACTTACGCCGTTACTCTGCTCGAATCTTGTCACTAACTTGAGCGTCGGAGGGTCCTCGGAGGTACCAAACCACCCCGGGACTTCTTTGCAGGTATACGGCGGCAGCCTTCTCATCCCACCTTCTCCTCTCAAAACCCATTGAGACCCACACGCAACGAAGGACAATCAACCCGGTTCACCTCGAGATCAACGGAAGACAACATCTGACGGAGGTCCAAAAAGGAGCTCCATCAGTTGGCGCCGTCTATGGGAACTATAACTCCACAAAATACAAAGTTGGCCTTCCGATCTCCGCCCGCATGGCAACCGACTACCCTAAGGATCCAAACGCCCACTACCGCCTCCCTCGCAATGGGGACGCAGGCGGACCCTCCCCCGAGGTCGTCAGTCTCCCCGCAGGCTGCCACCCCACGGGCTCCGGCGGCTGCCCGACCAAAAGAGCTAAGGGCCGGGAGCCCATCACCTTTGGCGACGAGGATCTCCACGGCATATCCGTGCCCCATAGCTACCCACTGGTGATCGTAGTGCGGATTCATCGATACGAGGTCCACCGAATACTCATCGATTTAGGCAGCTCGGCGGTCATCCTCTTCCACGACCGCTTCCTGAGAATGGGGCTGGCCCCAGCGGACTTGAGGCCGACCTCCCACGTCCTCTCGGGATTCACCAACCACTCCGTCCCGGCGCAAGGGGTAGTCACCCTGCAGTTCATGATTGGGGAGCCTGGCCGCACGCGCACGCTGCCGGTAGACTTCATCATGGATAGAGTCCTCTCGGCCTACAACGTCCTCCTCGTCCAGCCGACTCTGAACTCCCTCCAGGCCTGGATCTCGACGTACCACCTGGCGATAAAATTCCCCCTCGACCAAGGTGGGGTGGGCCGGGCCTACGGGAGACAACGGGTCGCGGAGGTAGGCCTGGCAGAGGCATCTTCCCCCGGGCAGCACGCTGATAGCGCCGATGCATGCGACAACATGGAGGGGTCCCTAGATACCCGGGACGAGCGAAAGGAGGTCTGTGGGGCGCCGGTCGAGCCACTGACCGAGGTGCCCTTAGCGGAAGGGGACCCAGGAAGACCGTCCAGGTCGCCTGACGGGAACCCAGCGGGATGACCTGACTGAGTTCCTCCGGAGCAATTCCGACGTCTTTGCCTGGGCCCCAGCCGACATGCCGGGGATCGACCCCAAAATCATCTCCCACAAGCTCAGGGTTGATCCTACGGCCTGACCCGTCAGGCAGAAGAAGAGAAGCTTTGCCCCGGTCAAACAAAAGGCCATCGAAGAAGAAGTTGACCAACTCCTTGCCGCTAACTTCATCAGGAACGTGCCCTACTCGGAGTGGCTAGCCAACGTGGTCCTGGTCAAGAAATCGAGTGGGAAGTGGCGTATGTGCGACGACTTCACCGACCTCAACAAGGCCTGCCCCAAGGACAACTTCCCACTCCCCCGCATAGACCAGCTCGTCGACAGCTCGGCCGGCCACGAGCTCCTGAGCTTCATGGACGCTTTCTCCGGCTACAACCAAATCCGCATGAACCCTGACGACGAGGACATGACCGCATTCACGACGGACCGGGGGGTGTACTGTTACAGGGTGATGCCATTCGGCCTCATGAATGCCGGGGCTACATACCAGAGGCTAGTCAACCACATGTTCAAGCCGCAGATCGGTAGAAACATGGAGGTCTACGTCGACGACATGCTCGTCAAGTCCATCTCGTCGGCCGACCATGTCAAGGACTTAGGCGAGGCGTTCAAGGTGCTCCGCAAGTTCAACATGAAGCTGAACCCCGCTAAGTGTGCGTTTGGAGTTACCGGAGGGAAATTTCTCGGGTTCATGGTCACTCACCACGGGATTGAAGCTAACCCGGAGAAGATCAATGCCATCCTGAACATGACCGCACCCCGGACCAACGTCGAAATCATGCGACTCACGGGGCGGATCGCCGCTCTAAGCCGTTTCATGTCCAGGTCGGGGGAGAAGTGCCTCCCGTTCTTCAAGGCGCTGAGGAAAATCCCAAGGTTCGAGTGGTCGGAAGATTGCCAAGTCGCCTTCGACCAACTGAAGAGGCACCTCGCAACACCGCCCCTACTCACCCGGCCCGTGGAAGAGGACGAACTGTCGCTGTACCAGGCGGTATCCGACCAAGCAGCAGGGTCGGTGCTCGTCCGAAAGGCCGAGGGGGTGCAGAGGCCAGTGTACTATGTGAGCCATGTATTCAAAGACGCGGAGACGAGATACCCCGCCATAGAAAAGATCGTCATGGCCCTCGTAGTAACCTCGCAGAAGCTGCGGCACTACTTCCAAGCACACACCATCATCGTCCTCACTGAGCGCCCCTTGGGGGCTATCCTGGCATCGCCAGAATCCTCTGGCCGTCTAGAGAAATGGAGATGGGAGCTGTCTCAATTCGACATAAGGTATCGCCCGAGACAAGCCATCAAGGCGCAGGCCCTGGCCGATTTCGTTGTCGAATGCACCATCCCCAGCAGGAAGCTGGATCCCGCGCCGCCCCCGTAGCCCGGCAACCCTACCAGGAAGGCCGTAGCTCAGCCCAGGAATGGGTCATCTACGTCGATGGGTCTTCCACCGAGGAAGGCTGTGGTGCCGGCCTCATTATCCGGGGCCCGAACGAAGCCGAGATGGAGTATTCCTTGAGGCTCGGTTTCAAAGCGTCGAACAACGCGGCGGAGTACGAAGCCCTCCTAGCCGGACTGCGCATGGCCGTCGGGCTGGGGCTGAAGGTCGTCCGAGTCCGCAGCGACTTGGCCCTGGTCGTCGGCCAAGTAACCGGCTGCTTCGAGGCTCGGGAGCCCCTAATGATGAAATACCTAGACGAGGTGAGGAAGCTCCGAAAAAACTTCGACGAAGTCCAGGTGGAACAAATACCTAGACAAATGAATGCTCAAGCAGACGCCCTGAGCAAGTTGGCTTCGTCATATTCGGCCAGCAACAGGCGTTCGATACTCTTCGAAACCTTGGCCCGACCCAACGTTGAAGACGAGGCGGCGACACTCCAAGTATACGCAACGCAGGAGAATGATCCAGATTGGAGGAAACCCCTCGTGGAATTCCTGAAAGACGGCACGCTCCCGGATGACAGAGCAGCCGCCCGCCGCCTCCGGACCAGAGCCACCCACTTCGTCTAGAGCAACGGGAACCTATACAAGAAGGCCTTCACTCAACCCCTGCTCCGGTGCGTTGACCCCCACGAGGCCAACTACGTCCTGCGGGAAATCCATGAAGGGGTGGGCGGCGCACACCAGGGGGCTCGAACCTTGACCCAAAAGGCACTACTTCAGGGGTACTATTGGCCCACCATGTACGAAGACGCCCTGAAGCTGGTCAGGAGGTGTAAGAGCTGCTAACTCCACGGCAGTATCCCCCGCCTCCCGGCTACCGAGCTAATGGCCCTGACGTCCCCGTAGCTATTCGCCCAATGGGGATTGGATATGATCGACCAGTTTCCCACAGGGATTGGCGGACATAAGTACGTCCTCGTCGCGGTGGACTATTTCACCAAATGGATCGAGGCCATTCCCATCAGGAAACCGGACGCCGCCACAACCATCAAGTTCCTTCAAAACAACCTGATTCACCGGTTCGGGATCCCAAGGTGCATCATCACCGACCATGGGACGAACTTCGAGAACGAGAAAGTAAGGGACTTCTGCAAAGAATACCACATCCTCATGAAGTTTGCCGCGGTCGCGCACCCCCAATGTAATGGGCAGGCCGAGGTCGCTAACCGGGACGTCCTCAGGGGCCACCGGACCCGACTGGAAAGGAGGCAAGGCAGTTGGGTCGAGGAACTACCCCGGGTCTTATGGGCCCTGCGCACGTCAAAAAAGACTCCTACCGGGGAGACCCCCTTCAGCCTCTGCTACGGGACCGAAGCAATGGTCCCAGCAGAGATCGGGCTACCCAGCCACCGAGTCGAGCACTTTGACGATGAAGCAAACACCATGGCACTACGAACCAACCTCGACGTATTGTTGGAGAAAAGGGATCGAGCCCAGATCAGAGCTGCCGCTTACCAACAGCAAACGGCCCGGTACTACAACGCTCGGGTAAAGCACCGATCCTTCAAGGCCGGGGACCTGGTCCTGCGGCAGAACGAGTTCATCGACCAAGGCAGGCTTCATAAGTTCTCTCCAAAGTGGGAAGGTCCCTTCCTCGTCTTCGAAGTGCTCCCCGGCGGAGCCTACCGCCTGCAAGATGCGGACGGACGGAAGCTCCCTCGGCTTTACAACGCGGAGAAGCTCAAGGTATACCTATGAAATCAAAACTAGCAAAGCGCCGCACCCCGGCTACCCCTCAAAAACTCCCTTTGAAATGATGGTGTATAGCGTTGTCTAAAATTCCTATCCATACGAATAAAGAAACTTTCGAACCTTCTTTCCCGGTAGGGTTCCCCCTGTACAACGAGGAGGGTCTCCCAGAGATGGTCGGGCCCGAGGCTCCCTCGCTCGGCTATCTCCAACGGGCAGCTTCCCTGCCACGGCGCCAGGAATCAAAAGCCCTCTCAGAGGCAGCCGAGCCCGAGGTTCCCTCGCTCGGCTATCCCCCGCGAGCAGCTTCCCTGCCACAACGCCGGGGATCGAAAAAGCCCTCTCAGAGGCAGTCGAGGCCCGAGATTCCCTCGCTCGTCTATCCCCCGCGGGCAGCTTCCCTGCCACAACGTCGGGGATCGAAAAGCCCTCCCAGAGGCAGTCGAGGCCAGAGGTTCCCTCGCTAGGCTATCCCCCGCGGGCAGCTCCCCTGCCACAACGCCGGGGATCGGAAAAGCCCTCCCAGAGGCAGTCGAGGCCAGAGGTTCCCTCGCTCGGCTATCTTTCAGGACAAAAGCCATCGCCAAGAGGCACCGGGCAGTAACCGCGCTCGGCCAAGGGTCCTTGGAGGGCTTCCTACAGCCTTATAGCTTTCCTTGCGCCAAGGGCCGGGTCCTTGCCCGGCTATCCCCGGCTGGTAGCTTCCTACCACAACCGACAAGGATCAAAGTCCTTGCCAAGAGGCACTGGGCAGTAACCCTGCTCGGTCCACGTCCTGAAGGATCTGAAAGCCCTCCCAGAGGCAGCCGAGCCCGAGGTTCCCTCGCTCGGCTATCCCCAGCGGGCAGCTTCCCTGCCACACGCTGAGGATCAAAATTCCTCCCCGAAGCGGTCGGGTCCTTGCCTAACCATCGATGGCTGGTAGATTCCTACCACCGTCCTGAAGGATCAAAAGCCCTTGCAAGGGGCAACCGAGAGGCTACCCTGCTCGTCAAAAACTCTGGCTGGTAGTTGCCTACCCCCGAAGGCAGAGATCAGATCCTTCACCAAGCGGCAACCAAACGACCACCCTGCTCAGCCGAGCCCGGCGGCCGCCCTGTGGCCGCGCTTAAGGATCTGAGACTCCCGGAAGAACGGCCGGACCATCCAAATCTGGACGATCTCCCATCGTCTTAGGGGGTATACGAGGATACCTCCACGGCAGCGCTTGGCACCCTCGCCGGCTGGCAAACTCGACAGGAGATCGCCGGACATATGGCCAATCTTATACGGAAACACAACAATACAAACAAGAGCATCCTACGAACGTCCTTCACACAAAAAAGAGAAGAGAAAAAAACAAAAACATAAACCGACGAATCAAGGGTTCTTTTTTTCTTTTATTGCCGAAATCAAGATCTTTACAAAGGGTACTCTGGGCCCCCCCAGCCCTACAAACTGCCCGGAGGCTTACTTCAGCCACTTCATCGTCGGCGTCACGGCCCAAGGCCCTACCACCGAAGACTTTGCCACCAAGGGCGCGCCCGGCTTCCCTCGTCATCCCTCGCCGGAGACCTCGTCGCCGAAAGCAGGACCCGAGCCTGGAGTTCACCATCGTCGAACTCGGGGAGTTGTTCCTTCACGGCGACCAAAGCTTTATTCCACACAATGGCAGAATACTCCCCGAGCTCGGCGTAAAACTGCTCCGATGCCTTGTACTCGGCCACAGCTTTCTTAGCCCGAGCCTCGGCAACCTGGGCCTTTAGCAGCGCTGCCTCAGTATCCTCCTGCTTGCGTCCCTCTCGTTCTCCAGTGCCGCAAAGCGTCCGGCCAGGTCCGCCAGCTTCCTATCGGCAACCCGGAGAGACGCGTTCAGACGGCGAAAGGCTCCCCGAGTCGCCGAGTTGGCAAGCTCCGTGGCCTCCGCCCGGCCAGCCACGACGTCAGCCTTATCCCTCTCCCGGCGCAGGTCACGTTGCAAGATCTCGACCTCCGAAGGAAACGCCTCCACTGGCCTCGGGGCGTGGAACGCCCCCTCGGCCTCCATGCGAACGGTGAGGGCGCGGTGCTGGAGAACCTGACATAAAGCCAATGAGAAACCAGGATGCATCCGAACCAAGGAAAGGCATACCGAGGCAAAAGTGCGTAGAAGGATTCGTACCTGGACCGCCCCTTGGGCTATGGCCTCCAATTGATCCCTCAAGGAGCAACACAGAAGCTTTCCCCCAGCCGATTCCTCCATCCCGGCGAGCAAACCAGTGGCAACGGAAAGCCCAAACGGAACAGTGAAGACTGAGCCCCCTTCCCGCACGGGAATCCCTTTGGGGGCCTTCGACGGCGGCGCACGAGAAACCGTCCTTTTCCTCTTAGAAAGGGGCCGGCCCTCGCCCTTCCTCCCGTCACCAGTCTGGGACCCGGGTGACGGCTAACGACGTCGGCCGCCGCCGGAAAAGCTCCCTGATGCCGCCGACGAGATGGACGGCCTTGCCGTCGGCGGAGAATCAGGCGGAGGACGTAAGTTAGCCGGGGGCTCGGCTACGCCACTAGCTTCCCCCCGGCGCGAGCCGCCCGAAAAATAGGAACGAACCATGTCTCACGAAGGAGGAAGAACGCCGGGCGATAGTGTCTCGAAGAAGGGGGAGATGAAAGGTTAAGGGCCCTGGGGCGGGCCCCACCACCATTTTATCACCGCATCCAACAGCGCCCGTCAACTCCCGCCGAAACGACTCCTCACGATCAGCGGCTCCGATCGCTCCACGTGTCGGCCCTGTACTGGACTGCGCCCGTTCGGGCGCTGTAGGCTCGCGTATATCACACCGGCCAGTCACCCTTTGACACGTGGACCATTGGTTCAGTTACCTAGTGCTCGAACCGGCACACCCCCCTTTAAGGTGCGGAGACCTCATTTTGGTTCGCTAGCAGAAAAGACGACCAATGGACCGAGGGCTCACCCCGACGAAACCATAGAAGGGATCTCGCCTCGGGAGGCCCGGCAGTCCACTCCTGACCTGACCACTAGCTAGTCGGGACAACAGTAGGGGGCTAATGATAATGCTCGATATTGGTGACCCCCAAGATCAGGAAACGTGGCAGATGACGTGTCCCAAGACTCAGGAGAAAGAGCCTACAGGGGCCGACCCGGCCACCCGATGCCCGACCTGCAAGCGCAAACTAGCCCACCTCGGGGGCCCCTGCGAATATACCTCCCCGGCCACTCAGCTCGCCCCGAGCCGCCACAAGACCAAGACTCATCGGCCTTCCCGACCCCCCTGCCGAGGCAGTCTTCCTCGGTCCTCCAACCGACTCCACCACTCACAGGCGTAACCGCCGTTCCGCAAATCTCGCCATGCGCAGATTCTCCGCCAACAGCATCCCACGTTCCATGCCATCACGATCCCCATTAATGGGCGATCAGCTCTTTACACGGACGTGACGTCGGGAGCGTAACTGCCGGCGAGATTCTCGCGCCTGCTGCTGCATACCACCACCGCTATATAAACCCCCATCACAGAGGGGTTAAGTAAGCTATTTTTTATACTTACGCCGTTACTCTGCTCGGATCTTGTCACTAACTTGAGCGTCGGAGGGTCCTCGGTGGTACCAAACCACCCCGGGACTTCTTTGCAGGTATACGGCGGCAGCCTTCTCATCCCACCTTCTCCTCTCAAAACCCATTGAGACCCACACGCAACGAAGGACAATCAACCCGGTTCACCTCGAGATCAACGAAAGACAACATCTGACGGAGGCCCAAAAAGGAGCTCCATCACCACCTTATAAATAGGTAAGTGCATCTTCTTTCCTCTCCAGTTAGGACTCCATCCACTCATGCCCATGTCGCCACTCTTTGTCGCTTGTACCTACGCTAAGTTCCCCAATTTTAACATAATATGTTTGTTTAAGTGAATTATTTAGTCTAGCATACATATAGTTCATTCTTATATAGCTTTCATGAATTTAATAAAGTAATATACAATAGTCACGTTTTCTTATTCATGATCATGATTAGATGTTAAGTAACAGTAGTGGTAAGAGCAAGTATTTCGTATTATAACATACTGTTCACATCAGAATATTGCATTTAATACCGTCCATTTTTTTGCTCGTTTGTTTATAAGCAGCTGATTTTGATCCGTGTTTGCTACATAATTATAGGTTACATGTTTCTAGTCCAAAATAATACAAATCAAACAAAATCTCCACAGTTATGCCAAAATCTAGAACATCTGTCAAAAACAGATAAAATCCGGGTTTCGGTCATCTACACCCTTCCAGTGCCGCTTACCAGTTCAAGAGACAAGACGAAAAACAGTGGTCATTCGTGTCTTGATCAAGCACAGAGCACAAGAGGGGCAGCACAAAATTCAAGAGATGCACGGAGCTCGATGGAGATAAAGGTCAAATTAATTAAAAATGAAGCCATGTTGGACTGTTGGAAATCTGAACATATTTTGGAAACATTTTGTAATTTGGGACCTGTAAAATATAAAAACAAAGCAACACAAAGAAATTCAGAAAAAACGACTGACCAATTCCACAAAACGGCGGCGGAACCGCCGCCAAATGTGGATTTTCACGGCGGCAGAACCTCCAGATGATATTTTGGGGGTATTTTGGTAATTATGTAAAGGCTCAGAATATGGTCTAGGGTTTCAGTTCTCTATCTATAAATACTCCAGTTTTGAGCCCAACCAAGAGGCTTTTTCTTTGTTAAATTTTAGTGTAGTTTAGTTTGTATTTCATCTTCTTCTTCATCTTTCCTCCATGAAAGCATAGCGAGAGCTCTTGAGTGGAAGTTTAATGAAGATGGGGGGTTTTATTATGCTGTATCTTTAAATTTCTTGTATTGTAATTTTAATTCCTAATGTAATTTTATTCATTGTTGTTAAGTAGTTTTTATTTCTTGTTTTATTTTTTCCTCTTCTAAACCGTATTTTCAAGCCATGATACTTTATGGAGTCTCTTGCTTAGATGAGGGCCCAAGTAGTTAGCTTGTTACCATTTTTAAAACCGTATTTTCCTTTCTCTCTTTTTTCCTTATCATTTTATTTTTCATTTAAATGTGTAAATAATTTCCACATTTGTTAGGGCTAAGTTCTTTGTTAGATTTTAGTGTAGTTTAGTTTGTATTTCATCTTCTTCTTCATCTTTCCTCCATGAAAGCATAGCGAGAGCTCTTGAGTGGAAGTTTAATGAAGATGGGGGTTTTATTCTGCTGTATCTTTAAATTTCTTGTATTGTAATTTTAATTCCTAATGTAATTTTATTCATTGTTGTTAAGTAGTTTTTATTTCTTGTTTTATTTTTTCCCCTTCTAAACCATATTTTCAAGCCATGATACTCTATGGAGTCTCTTACTTAGATAAGGGCCTAAGTAATTAGCTTGTTACCATTTGTAAAACCGTATTTTCCTTTCTCTCTTTTTTCCTTATCGTTTTATTTTTCATGTAAATGTGTGAATAATTTCCACACTTGTTAGGGCTAAGGAAGGTTAGTACGACGAACGGAAAACTCTCTTGTGCTTCTCTTCGCCAAACATCTTAAAACGAACATAGAACAAATAAACACAACCCCCTCACTTAGGCGCGCTATACGTGATATATAGCCGCGACCTAAGTCGAGAAGTTCTTTAGGCGCACTACAATGAGACATGTAGTTTTGACTTAATTGGATATATGGTTGCGTGTGTTTAGCCGAGAGTTGGAATAAGCGCATGCACTACTACAAATAAGGGTTGCCCCTACGGATTTATCCGTAGGGGCAACCCACTGCCCCTACGGATATATGCGTAGGGGCGAAAAAATATCCCGTAGGTGCAAAAGCCGCAGGTGCAAGTTGAAGCCCTGAACTTGCCCCTACGGATTTCTGTGTAGGTCATGTTGCCCCTACGGACTAGGCTGTAGGGTAAAAAAATTTATATTATTTATGGGTTTTTTTAATATATTAAGTGTACCTACGGACATGACCGTAGGTCGAAGTAAAACTCCCTGCGGATATCAACGTAGGTACCTATCTGTAGGGGCAAAACATCAGGAATCCTGATATGTTGCCCCTACGGATAACTTCGTAGGGGCGAAGCAGTGGCCCCTACGGATATGTCCGTAGGGGCACTCCCAACCCCCTGGTACTGAAATCAGGGGGGAAATATCAGTTATTGCTGATATTTTGCCCCTACGGATATAGCCGTAGGGCAACATGTGTACCTACGGATTAATCCGTAGGTACATATTATCTGTATTTTTTTTTTAAAAAATGGGCTGCTTGATTTTTTCCCGCCCTGTGCACAATAATATATACATCAATCAAATATAAAATTAATCATCACACAACATATATCGCAGTATTCATAATCACATCTCACGCATATATATAATATACAAAAGAAACCCAAAAACTGAATATGATATAAATATAAACCAATATCAATATCGTTTCAAAATGTAGTACAATGTGTATGATATAAATAAATACATGTTTCAAAAAATAAGAACTAAAAAGCTATCCTAGTTCGGTCCAGCTCCACCTCTGAATAACGATAGAATAACGCGCGCCTGCTCCTCGGTCAATAAACTCTGCAATTCAGCGCGAGCGGGAGTCTGAGCGGCCTATGGAGCTGGCGATGTGGTCTGCGCAGCCGCCGTCGAGGCAGTCGCTTGCGGAGCCGCGGGTGCGGGAGTCTGAGCGGGCGGTGGAGCTATAGGAGCTGTCTGCGGAACCACAGCCGATGTAGTGGCTTGCGGAGCCGCGGCCGAAGGAGATGCATATGGAGGCTCGGCCGATATACCCTGTCGCGTCTGGACCTAACGTGTGTAATAAGCGTGTAAGAACTATATATTATTCGAATTCGTATCATTATTAAGTTATTTCGAAACCCCGTTCGGATATCTAGTTTGTTGTTTATTTTAATTACATCTGTATGTATGATTAATCAAACTTAAGTCCAAAACCAAATAAGCTCAAGCTACGTACTAATTATGGATATGTTGATATCTATATAATATGACATGATATTTTACTATAAAATAGTATACATACCAGCATCTCCTTCAACTCCGGAACGGTGGCCCTCAAGCTCTCCAGTTCCTGATGGACACGTCGGTCACTGGAGACGGAGGAAGTAACCGCCGGGGTGGAGTCCAACCTCATATGGGCCCTGCTAGGGCCCAGTCCCCGGCCTCTCTCCCAACCTCCGTGGTGCCCTCCGTGTGCGGCGTCCAGAACTGGGGTCAGCAGCCTCGGATCGCTCTGTCCGGTAAAATCGATCCCCGAGGCCTGGGCCTGCTCAACCACCCGCTCCTACACCCACATTAAGCAGTAAAGTATAAGTATAAAATTTAAACTTGAACCTTCCAAAACTAAAATTTCAAATTTGGGTAGAAAAAATATTAACACTTACGCAGTACTCCTGGGTAGCGACGTCGGGATATCGAAGCTCGCCCGTGGCGAGATCTGTCGAGGTGCCGTGGACGGCAAGATATGCGGACAGCACGCTCGGTGTACCACCTGACGCCACGGTCCGAGATGTCTGCAATATTAGAAAGTAACTCTTAATATTAGAAATATTAGAAAATAACTCTTAATATTGCAGAATATCACAAAGGTCGGTCTATTGTAATTTACCGATAACTCCATGGCTCGAGTAATGTTCCTCGAGCCACCTATGTAAGTGGGGCGACCCCTCTTCGCCGACTTCCTGTTCTCTGTATTCTGAGCGGCCTGTTTCTGCACAACGCATTAACATTTAGTTTTCTAATTAAGAAACACAAAGAAATAAATTATATCATAAATAATGAATTACATTTAAAATACATACTTATTTGCATTGGGAGTCGAAATAAGCGCACAATAGAGGCCATGTCTCTACGTCGACTCTCGCAAACGCCGGAGTAGATAGGAGGGCCGCTCTCTCTGCCTCGGGGGTCGCCATCCACAGGGAGTAGCAGTCGGCCTTTAACTCATTTCTGTTGTATCGGACCTTGGCCTGCATGTTCTTCATCAGGCCATTATACAGAGCATGAAGGTCGAGCACCCTCCCCTGGTGATCAGGGTCGGCTACAGGCTGAAAATCGTAATCCAACTGAAAATACAAAAAAAAACATTGTTATTAGATTGCAAGTGTTAATAATAAATATATTGGATAGATCAAATGAAAATATATATTAATACATACCCGATCCTGATCAAAGAAGAGGGCGAATGAGCGCTGGTGCTGTTCGCCCTACTCAACGTGAAGTGGATAGTTCTTCACGAGCCGGCTCTCGTCCCCCAAATACCGGCCGAACCTCTCAGCATGAGGACCGGTATAGCGATAGTCAAGGGTAAAAAAAAAGGTGGAATGCTGCCTCCCCCCTAGCTCTGTCAGGCCTCAACCTATGGGACTGATTCGGGCCTCGAGTCCCCCTCTGGGGATGGGGAGGCCCTGCGTCTGCACGAAATATCAAGATAATCAATAATAAGACAAAGTTGTATTAAGAAATTAAGGTTAAACAAAAATTCAAGTGTGATATATACCTCCGGTGACTATCGCACGAGCCTGGGCCCGGGCAGCAGCACGAGCGGGACGATAGTTCCTTCGGTGAGGAACAACCGGGGTCCCGGATGCGGACGCATCCCCTCCAACTAGAAAATAAACATCGACGCTAAATTTCCATGAAGTTCATATTTATTCTATAGAGCATATGTAAAATGAATAAATATTTTAAATTTATTCATACTAACCTGCAGACGATGCGGAGGGTATGGAAGCGGCAGGAGTGGCCCCTGCGGAAGATGTGGACGCACCACCTATAATTAGACAATTAAAAATAGATTATATAAGTAATTGCAAAAAGAATGTGTAGATCAATAATATAACGTTCTAAATCAATATGCATGCACTATAGAATATATAAACATACCCGCAGGTGCGGTGGTGTCACCACCTACAGCTAGACAATAATAAAAATTGCTAAGTAAGAGCAAAAGGAATGTGTGTATTTATGATATAGAATTCTAAATCAATATACATACACTATATGATATATAAACATACCTGGAGGAGCGGGGGTGGCTCTGTCCCAGATGTGGAAGAAGGTGCTCCAAGATAACATGGTGTTCATGACTTTTCAGCCCATCGATCTTGTCCTTCACAATTTTTATTTTCTTGCTGAATGATCCTGAGAAACCTGTGGGGACTTTCAAATCATGCAACACCTGCAGGAATCTTTTCTTCTCCGGTTGTGACATATGATAAGCGGCATTGGAAAGTACAAACTTGCCCGGTTTACCCGCTACCGGTCTAGGGTGCAATTCACTTCTTATTCCCCACTCTTGTAGATCCATCCGAGCATTCATGTTGTCTTTAGATTTCCCGTCTTTACAAAGAAGCAAGTTAAGTATGTGCTCTGATACTCCCTTCTCTATATGCATGACGTCCAGACAATGACGCACTGAATTTGTAGACCAGTACGAAAGCTCGAAGAAAATGCTTAACTTGTTCCAATATGGTGGTTTGACCTGTTTCGTCGGATCCATCCCGAAGGTCACGTTATTGTAAACATCCCATTTAGCAGCCACGTCCTCTCCGGACAATGGGGATGGAGGTTCAAGAAGCTCCTGATGACCATCAAAGTGAACCGTGTCTAACCTATAGGGGTGGTCTGGAGGCAGGAAATATCGATGGCCGCAATAACAAACCTTCCTGCTAAAATTCAAGAATTTCGATGTTGTGTGTTCATGGCAATGAGGACATGCTTTGTGACCATGTACGGACCAACCTGATAGCATTCCATACGCAGGAAAGTCATTAATTGTCCACATTAAAGCCGCACGCAGTATGAAGGTTGTCTTTGTATTTGCATCATATGTCTCTACACCATCAACGAACAAAGATTTCAACTCCTCGATCAGAGGTCGGAGATAGACGTCGATATTGTTCCCCGGTGAGTTTGGTCCATCGATAAGAAGAGGCATCATAAAGTATGATTGGTCCATAGCCAACCAAGACGACAGATTATAAATTATCTTTACAACGGGCCATGTGCTGTGACTTCCAGCCATATAGTTGAATGGGCAGAAGCCATCAGTAGCCAGTCCGAGCCGGACATTGCGAGGATCGCTACTGAATATTGCGTGCCTCCTATCGAAACCCTTTCATGCCAGTGAATCTCTTGGATGGCTCATTTTTCCATCTTCACTTGGAGGAGCACGGTGATGCCAAATCATTGCCTCGGCTGTTTTCTTGCACCTGATTAGCCTCTGTAGCCTCTGTGTTATGGGAAAGTATCGTGCTATCTTCATAAGTATATCAGGCTTCTTATCAGAATCTTTCGGCTTATACCTGGCCTCTCCGCATGTTGGACACTCTTTCAAATCTGAATTCTCTTTCCGGTACAACACGCAATTTTTAGGACATGCTTGAATCTTCTCGCACTTTAGACCCAAATCAGACATCATCTTCTGGGCTTCGTACCAGCTGTCGGGCACATTATTTCCAGGACGCATAGAATCTTTCAAGAACGAAAGAAGCATTGTGAATGACTTGTTGCTCCATCCATTTAGACACTTAATCTGGAAAAGTTGGACGAACCATGAGAGGGTGGAATACTTCGCATTCTCATAAATTAGTTTCCTAGCATCATTCATGAAATTTTCATATTTATCCGCACGAGATCCTTGACCGGAAGGAATGTCATCTTCGGTACGAATAGATTCACCTAGGGCAGCCTCTACCTTATCCTCCATTTCTTCTGATGGAAATAAATTACCGCCTTCTCCTTCTGCTGCATTACCGAATTCTTCTTCTCCTGCCGCATTATCGTGTTCTACTTCTTCTGCCGCAGTACGGCATTCTTCTCCTTCCCCATGATATTTCCAGGTTTTATAAAGTCTAGTAAACCCATGTTTTACAATATAAAGCTCTGCCAATTCTACCTTCTGCCAGTACTTATTGCCACATCTATCACACGGATAGAGAATCTTCTCTATTATGATCTTATTATGTGCGCGTGCAAATTCAAGGAAAGCAGCAACTCCTGCGACAAACTTAGATTGCATACGTTGTTTCCAATCCACATGCATCCAGTCCTCACCTCTGACGTACTCATGGGCCATGTTAGACTGTATAACATATAAATTGTAGGTTATGCTTACTATATTGAGAAATATAAGAACGGGATAGTTACTGACAAAGGAGAAAATCCGTGTATATGCATTAGACTTAAGCTCTCCTACAGAGAACATATCTCCTTTTAATATTATTAAATGTTCTCATGTAGTGCGCACGTGCATTGCACGTGGTGCGCGCATAGCGGGCATACGTGCGTTGCACGTAGCGCACATGGCGCTTGCGCATATACGCATTATGGGGAGGAGCAGGTTCCTAACTTGGAGAACTAAGCTCCTTTTAATATTATTGAATATTCTCATGTGGTGCGCACGTGCATTGCACGTGGTGCGCGCATGGCGGCCACACGTGCGTTGCACGTAGCGCACATGGCACTTGCGCGTATGCGCATTATGGGGAGGGGCATGCTCCTATCTTGGAGAACTAAGCTCCTATGGAGAACTAAGCTTCTTTTAATATTATTAAATATTCTCATGTGGTGCGCACGTGCATTGCACGTGGTGCGCGCATGGCGGGCACACGTGCGTTGCACGTAGTGAACGTGGCGCTTGCGCATATGCGCATTATGGGGAGGAGCATGCTCCTATCTTGGAGAACTAAGCTCCTATGGAGAACTAAGCTCTTTTGAAAATTGAGCATTAAAGAACTAAGATGCATTAGACTTGAGATTGAGATACATACCTGCAACATAGAAAAGAAATCAATAAACAAGATGAATATAATATAAATTTAAGTTGAAAGAATATATATCCTCCTTTCAAATGCAATTAAGTCTCGATGATGCTGAAGATGTTATCAGAAAAACATCTTCTGCCAACCTTCATGTGTGAAGGGGTGTGTGTGGGAAAATTGGGTACACGGTGTCAGAAAAGTTTTCTGGCGTCCAAGTAAAATCCATAACTAAATCCCTATCTTGCCCTTCCTTTTCTTCAAATCAGAAATGTGTCTTTTTTGCATTATGAATGGTCTGGTACCACAAGCTCAGTATGTTGAATCATGTTTTGGTTGGACAAAGACTTTCCAATGGCAGCATGCAAAGATTTATTTGGCCACAAACTACAACCACCACATGAATGCATACAATTATAATTTTTGAGCAATCAATCTATAGCTAGCTACTTGATTCTATATCTACAACACGAAAGACACGAATTCTTCCCATGTCTCCTTGTGTCTCCATGGAAATTGGGGCAATATCGTCAGAGACTACATTAATTCCTCATGACTCCACGAATTCTTCCCTAGCCCCAGCCCCAGCCCAGCCCAGCCCAGCCTAGCCCTACCCCAACCCCAACCTAACCCTAACCCCAGCCCCAGCCCCAGCCCAGCCCCAACCTAACCCTAACCCCAATCCCAGCCCCAGCCCTAGCCCTAGCTAAACCCCAACCCCAACCATAACCCTAACCCCAGCCCCAGCCCCAGCCGAACCCCAACCCTAACCCTAACCCTAACCCCTACCCCCTGCCGAATCCCAGCCCGAGCCCGAGCCCCAGCCCCAGCCCTAACCCCAACCCCAACCGATGCCTCATCGGTACCCAAACAATGAACCATAGCCCTAAAACAATCAAAAATTTGAGTAATTGAAGATTTCCTTACCTGATCGAAGGCGACGATCGATCGAAGGCGACGATGAAAACAGAGATGACCCGGCGCTGGCGACGAGGAAAGGCGCAGGCGGTGGCTACGACGAATCGGCCGGCGGTGGGGACGACGAGATCGACGATCGATCGGCGGGAACGAGGGTTTGGGAGGAATTTGGGTTCGCGCGCGCAGAAGAAAATGATCAGCGTAGAGATCGATCCGTGCCTTTTTAATTAAATCTCTATTTAGTTGCCCCTACGGATAAGTCCGTAGGTGTTTGGTTTGCGGCTCCGTAGGGGCAAACAACAATTTAAGATTTAATATTTTTAAATTAATATGTGAGGACCCGTAAGGGCAACCTTTTGGCCCTACGGACTAATCCGTAGGGCCAAACTTAAATTGCCCCTACGGATGTCATTATCCGTAGGGGCAACCCCTTATTTTACTAGTGATGTAGCGGACGGACAAGAGACCTTAGGAATGGATTTAACGTTGTAAAACTTGCTTAAACTCGCAAATCTCATTCCTATGTTCTCCTAATCCCTGCTACTTCCGATTATCCCAACATCAATTTAAGAATGGCAAAATTCAAGTACAAGACTAATCCTAACTCTACTAACCAATTTTCACCCTAACAAGTTTACTTGAACATAAAATACGACGCTTAGGATAGAATTAAACATACACATATACACTTAAGATAAGAACTGAAATACGAACTATCTCTCAGTGGACGACTCGTACTCAACCAGCTAGCTACAAGCAAAATCGTCTTGATTACGGTAAGTAGAACAAATGGCACAAAGCGGAACGCAAATCATAACACATACGGCGGTCGTTCCCGCCGTTCAATCACATACCTTGTAAGACGTCTTCGAACCGTAAGTGTATATGAAAAAGTGGTTCTATTTTACTTTAAAATTTTAGTAAATTATTGCTTTTTAAAACACGTATCATGACCCTCATGACCCTCGAATGTTTGATTTGTAGTTGTCATTTCATGCAGAATTGCTGGATGATCTAGAATGGAATCATACCCGTTACCATATTTTAATTAATGGTTTTAAACCGTATGTAGTACTTAAAATTCTAGAAAAAATAGATTATATTAAATAGAATTTTAAACACCCTATTAAATTTTCAAAGTACTCCGACACCGAAAATATGTTTTATGGCTTCCACAAGTGGTCATTTATGTTTCTGCCCCAAACTGTTTTTACACCTTCCGTTGTACAGACCATAGCTTCTGTTTCGATAACTCAATTAGGAAGAACTCTTGTACGTTGCATAGCTAAAGATCGATACATATATTTTCCGTGTTGAACAAATTTCCAGTAAATACTCTTAACGCACTCGTTTTCGCATTTAAAAACGTGACTTGGATATGGATTGCTGCTAGACTATATCAGCGCAACGGTCACCGAAAAATGTATTATTCATATTTCTGGAACCCAAACCGAAAAAATCCGGGTTGTATAACTAACTAGACAGGAAGATCTTCAACTTCCGTGAAGACATCATGTACTTAAACTCGACTGAAACTCACCGTTTAGGCTAAACATGACGACACCTCAAATCTGGACAGAGCCTGGCCTGCTCTGCGCAGTGTCACCGAAAACCCCGCAACTCCTAAGTTATGACCCGATATAGTTAAACATTATATGCGCTGTCTTCTAAACATAACCAGCTAAAACTTTCAAGTTCTTGACTTTTACAAAATAATGCCTGAAATTATATTTTTCTGCACGTGAACCTGTAACACCATTTCTGGCCTAAAAACCGAACTGTTTTGCATTTGAATCTGATTAATAATTTGTGTTCGTCTTGAACCTGAAACAAACCCCGTGATACGTATACATCTAGAACCCGTGACTCCGACTAATGGTACGAATCCGGAAGCCCGTGTTAGTTTTGTTATGAACTTGATGAATTGTTTGACGGTGTTTGGGGTAGTTTGAGAAATGAGTCGTGCAATTCGCTATGGGAGTCCCCTTACTAACACATGAATCCATGAATTAATTTGTGTTGTTGCGGTACCGGATGGTACATTACTTACTCATGAATCTATGAATCCGTTGTTCAATGGGGTAAACAGAATACTCCTGAGAGGAGTTGAACACTGAGCGGCTCAAACTCTACGCTATTAATGGAAAAACCTTTGCTCGATATCTGTGCATTCCATGCTATTATTTACATGATCATATCCTGTTGTAATTATGTTTAAATGCTTACCTTATTATACTTGCCTTTAAAATTATTATGTTTTAATATGGGACAAGTTGGCTGATGGAAATTTCCATTTGTTATCTTTTGGAAATGTCCTTCATGTGGCACAAGGGAAGTGGAGAAAGTATAACGAGGACTTTCTGTATTTTACCGCACAAGCCGAGTTTTAGTCCAACCGTTTTCCTCTCAGTTCAGCTAGCCTATTTTTAAGGCACTTTTATCTTTCAGCTTTCTTTTGAATTCCGAAGGCTGTTGTATTATTTACTTTGTTGTTGAACACTGTCGTTAGCATTTTAGTTTTGTAATGAATGTAATGTTGGAATGTCGTGATTTAATTCTTGTACTATATAATCATATCTGGTTCCAGACGCTTAGCGTGTCTGTATCAAATAAATGTATTCCTCGGTATAAGTACATCGCGGACCTCTTTCGCTCTCGCTCTCCGTCTATTGGGAAGCCGGACATGACATGTGGGTAATTTGTGCATGAATAAACATTTCATCCATGAACCGGTGTGCCGATAATTATGTTAAATTGGATTCAGTTATTTAAAAAATGTGATTGAGGTGCAATTTAGTTAAAAGTCTGGTCAGTATTGATTCTTTTAGTCTTCTCTGTAAGATAGTTTTGTAATTGAAAAAAAAATTGTTTAGATTTTGGAATTCAAATGTATTTCTCAACAATTGATGTGAAAAATGCTATGAACAGTCATTTAATACAATTTTTGATTGCAGGGCGGATAAAACCCATGTACCCTCTTGTTGGGTCGAGCAGATGATAGGTTTAAACGGGCACGTCGGACACGGATAATTTTTAAACGGGTAGTAAATTTTCTATCCATGACCCATGTTACGAGTTGATCCATGCGTGAAACAGGTCACAGCTCATTCTTCACACCACTAAATTTTGAGGGATTTAGTATAACCTGCCATTTTTTGTTCACTGTACCATTTAGCACGAGGCCATCCAATATAAACGTTGCCATTAATTGAAATTTGAAACCACCATATAAAGAAAAATAGCAAATAAGGATATAATTTTGGAAGAATGTGGGATGATATTGTGAGATGCATCGTATCACAAAATATATTCCACCATATCAAACACATTATTTTATATGATCTCCTTTGTATATATGCTTTTTCAAATTCTTTCTCCTATAAATTGAACTCTAATCCTCATCATTTTTGTGTCTTTTCATAATTATTTTTTCTATTTTTTCCATTGGTTTTAGGCATAAACCTCTCTATTTTATTGAAAAAGAAAAAGAAAATTGGGATCCTCTTCTCGGTCAAAAATGATTAATGAAGAAGAAGAAGAAGAGTTGCATGTCCTGGTATAGTGGTGGATGATAGTGTTGTTGAGAGAGAGTTTGTAGAGGCATTGCTCAAGAAATCATCATATAAAGGTCTGTACTTATCTCATTCTTTCATAGAGAGAGAGAGAGAGAGAGAGAGAGTTGCATGTCCTGGTATAGTGGTGGATGATAGTGTTGTTGAGAGAAAGTTTGTAGAAGCATCGCTCAAGAAATCATCATATAAAGGTACATGTACTTATCTCATTCTTTCATATATATATATAGAGAGAGAGAGAGAGAGGGAGAGAGAGGTGCATGTCCTGGTATAGTGGTGGATGATAGTGTTGTTGAGAGAAAGTTTGTAGAGGTATGTACTTATCTCATTCTTTCATATATATACATAGAGAGAGAGAGAGAATAATGGAGAAAAGATGCCATAGGAGAGAATTCCCCCCTACGGCGTCGAAAAAATACAATCCCCATCGTGTTTTCCGACGATCGGCACCCATCATCTTCATCGTTATCATCTAAGATATGGGTACACCAAATTTCATGTGATTCTACAATTTTTTTACCGTTGAATTAGTGAGTTCAAAATTAACGGTTTACCGACAATAGAACTTTTTACATTGCTAAATCAACGGTGAAAAAGTTGTAGAATCACATGAAATTTGGCGTACCCACATCTTAGATGATAACGATGAAGATGATGGATTCCGATCGTCAGAAAACACGATCGAAAACGTATTTTTTCGACGCCATAAGAGGGAATTCCCTCTTCCCTCCATTATTCTTATATATATATATATATATATATAATGGAAGAAAGGTGCCATAAGAGGGAATTTCCTCCTATGGCATTGGAAACATGTACCCTCCATAATCTTTTTCGATCGGCATACATCACCTCCATATTTATCATCTAAGACGTGGATACACCAAATTTCATGTGATTATACCATTTTCTCACCGTTGATTTAGCTGGTGTAAAATTAATGGTTTATCAACAATTGAACTTTTTATATTGCTAATTCAATGGTAAAAAAGTGGTGGAATCATATGAAATTTGGTGCATGCATATCTTAGATGATAAAAATAATGATGATGGATGCCGATCGTCAGAAAAAATGGTGGAGATTGTATTTTTTCGACGTCATAGGAGGAAGCATCTTTTCTCCATTATATATATATATATATATATAGGAAAAAAGATGCCATAGAAGGGAATTTCCTCCTATTGCGTCGAAAAAACACTCTCCATCATGTTTTCTGACGATCGGAATGCATCATCTTCATCGTTATCATCTAAGATATGGGTATACCAAATTTCATGTGATTCTACAACTTTTTCACCGTTGAATTAGTGGGTTCAAAATTAACGGTTTACCGACAATAGAACTTTTTACATTGCTAAATCAACGGTGAAAAGGTTGTAGAATCACATGAAATTTAGTGTACCCACATCTTAGATGATAACGATGAAGATGATGCATTCCGATCGTCATAAAACACGATGGAGGGTGTGTTTTTTCGACGCCATAGGAGGAAATTCCCTCCTATGCCCTCTTTCCTCCATTATTCTCTCTCTCTCTATATATATATATATATGCTCATGCTTAGTTTTATGAGTGAATATATATATATATGCTCATGCTTGGTTTTATGAGTGAATAAGATGGAAATTTAATCGTATATTATATACATCTCCATTATATTATAGGAATTATAGGATTGTAAATTGTAAGCTTTCTCAAATTTCATTCATGTGGTTGCCTTCATATGCCTTTTTTTTAATCGTATTATGTCATGTATGAGAAGGTTAAAGAAATGAGAATAACTCATGTAGTGAAAAAACTGAATAGAAATAAGTCTAAATTGAATTAAAAAACACAGCCTTCAACTATTCGAGGTTTTATGATAACTACCTCCATCTATCTAAATTAGAGAAAAATCCCCGACTTATATGTTTGACAGTTTGCTACCTTATGCCGTAAATAAGCGTTAGATATTGACCAAACTTAAGTGGCCCATTGCGACAAGACAATCACAAAGCAATAATATAGATGATATAGAGAAGCAATCAAACCATAGATAAATAAGAAATACGAGTACTAACCAATAGGCGAAGAGGAAACTTTATTAATATCCGACGATCGGCATCCCTGGTTTGATTGCTTCTAGAAAAAATACCTCATTGAAGTATGTTTTACTTCCGACGATCGGCATCCATGATTTGATTGCTTCAAGAAAAAATACCTCATTGAAGCAAGACATGTATAGAGGTATGTTTTACATCCAGAAAAAATACCTCATTGAAGCAAGACATGTATAGAGGTATGTTTTACATCCAGAAAAAAATACCTCATTGAAGTCAACGCCCCCCTCCCCAAGCCTGTGAATAGCCTTTAGGTACCAATCGTGCCTTGTATCTTGTATCCAAAACCCCTTGGTCTCCTCCTTGAAAACTCACTTGCAGCCAACTACTTTCTTTTCTCCTTCAGGCTTCACAAGATTCCATATCTGGTTCTTGTGAAGAGACTCGATCTCTTCATTCATAGCAACTGGCCAACGAGATGACTCATTGGATAAGATAGCTTCTTGATAGCTCACCGGCTCGCTGCTATCAAATGTCTCTGTAGCAGACAGCGCATACGCCACAAGATTATCGTAGCCATATCTCTGTGGCAGTCTAATGTCCCTTCTTTATCGGTCATAAGCGAGTAAATACTCCTCATCTTGGGACTTCTCATCTTGAGTTTCAATAGATGATGGTGAAGGATAGATTTCCTGCGAATCCGAGCTTTCACCAACATCAATTTCAACGTCCGGTTCATCCTTTTTTGAATCGTCTTTGTTTGGAGATTCTACAATCTTCGGTTTTAACATAGTAGATTCATCAAAAGTCACATCTCTACTAATCATAAATTTTAGTGACTTAGGATCCGAATACCACAACTTATAACCTTTGACACCGGTAGCATAACCAAGAAATATGCACTTTTTCGCTCGAAAATCCAACTTACCTTCACCGCAATGTGCATATACGGGACAACCAAACACTCGAAATGTTGAAAAATCGCCGTGCTTCCCAGACCATACTGCTCAGGTGTTTTACTACCGAACATTATATGAGGTGACCAATTCATAATGAAGCATGTCGTGTTCACCGCCTCTGCCCAAAATTCCTTGCCGAGCCCTGCATCAGACAACATGCATCACACTTTCTCCAAAAAAGTCTAATTCATACGCTCTGTGACTCTATTCTGCTGTAGTATGTAGACAACGGTATGATACCGAACGATATCTTTATTTTTGCAGAAATCATTGAAATCTCCACTGTAAAATTCCAACCCGTCGTCTATCTTTAGTCTTTGATCTGCTTTCCTGTCTGCTTCTCAAGCAACGTCTTCCATTGCTTGAACGTAATAAACACATCATTTTCGTGTTTCAAAAAGTAGACCCAAAATTTTCTCGTAAAATCATCAATGAAAGTAAACAGATACTTAGCACCGCTTTTTTATAAGCAACTGGAGAGAGTTCTCAAAGATCCGAATAGATATAATCAAGAGTAGCTTTTGTGTTGTGCACCGCCGAACTGAAACTGACTCTTTTCTGCTTCCCAAAAACGCAATGCTCATAAAACTCCATCTTCGATATACTCTGTCCACATAATATACCATGTTTCGACAACTCGACCATACCTCTCTCACTCATATGCCCGAACCTCATATGCCATAATCTGGTAATGTCCGAATCCATCATGGATTTGGATGATAAAATAGCCGCTGAACCGGAAGTCGTCGAATCCTGCAACGAATATAAGGACCCCTTTTTCAATCCCTTCATAACAACTAGAGCACCTTTAGTTATCTTCAAAACTCCACCTTCAGCGGAAAACTTGTAACCTTTGTCGTCGAGTGCACCCAAAGAAATGAGATTCTTTTTCAAGTCAGGTACGTGCCTGACTTTCGCTAATGTCCTCACAACACCATCAAATATCCTGATTTGGATCGTCCCCTTACCAGTAGCTCGACACGAACTATTGTTACCTATCAAAACCACTCCACCATCAACTGACTCATAGGTGGTGAACAAATTCCTATTGGGACACATGTGGTAAGAACATTCCGAATTCATAATCTGCTCGTATTTGGATCAATGTGTGTTGTCAAGAACCACAAGAAAATCTCTTTCTCCTTCTGCTATACTAGTTTCGGCTGAAGACTCCTTCTTCGATTTGTCTTCTAACTTCTGTTTGTTCTGCAATTTGAAACAATCGACGTTGAAGCTCCTTGGCTTCTTACAATAGTTGCAGGTCAAGTTCTTTTTATTCTTGGACTTCGATCTTGACTTCTTCCTATTACCTTCTGGATTTCTCTGCTCCGCTTGTCCTCGAACAAATAAGCTGGAAGATAAACCATCAGCTTCGCTAGAAGTCAACTCCTTATCTATCTTCTCTTTGTTCATCAAGTTCTCTTTGACATACTTGATGAAGATTTTATCTCGTCCATAGACCGTGGTGCCACGAAAGTGCTTATATGAGGGTAACAACGAATATAACAAAAGAAGAGTCTGATCTTCATCATCAATCTTAATATCGATCTTACCCAGATCTATAATGATCGAATGAAACTCACAAACGTGAGATTTGATTATAGAGCCTCCTAACATAAGAAATGTGTAGAGATGCTGCTTCAACAGGAATCGATTTGTGAGAGACTTCCTTAAATATAACTCTTCTAATTTCTACCATAAATTAGCCACCGTC
The DNA here is from genome assembly GCA_030015575.1 of Agapanthus africanus. Lineage (NCBI taxonomy): Eukaryota > Viridiplantae > Streptophyta > Magnoliopsida > Asparagales > Amaryllidaceae > Agapanthus > Agapanthus africanus. The sequence continues at coordinate 275,176,870 of JASDDO010000019.1, read as the reverse complement.
TTTTCTACCAAAACTTCTTGCGAAATTTCGTTCGTCAGACACAACTGGATAGCCGTGACGGCCTTTTCATCCAACTCCTCCTAAACATCCTCCGTCATATTGGAAGGCTTTGCATTCTTTCCAAGAATCGCTTTTTTCAAATTATTTTGAGTCGACGCGGAAATTATACAGACTTGTCATACTGAAACTCATATTTCCATCAAACTTCTCGATATTGTACTTCATAATTGTCGGAGACATGATGCGGGATCAAACTAAAAAAACACGATGTGTGCTAATGAACCATAAAAACCTCAAAATCACGATCTAAGAAAATGGGGGAAATGACACAAGCGCCGTTAGCCACCGTTAACCTAGATCACAATATTGTAGACCCAATGTTTCAATCAAAAGATCCCCAAACGCAATGATGCTTTGATACCAATTTGTTGCAACAAGAGGATCACGAAGCAATAACACAGATAATATAGAGAAGTAATCAAACCACATGTAAATAAAAAATACGAGTACTAACCAATAGGCGAAGACGAAGCCTTATTAATATCCAAAAGTGGAGAAGTATAAAATCGGTGGACGAATACAAAATCCCTCAAAATCCTAGCTCTCTTAAAATAATAAAAGGGTTCTCTCAAATATCACAAAAGCTATCAGATATAGGGTTGCTACATACTTCACAATATATATCATACAAAAGATTTTACCAAATAATAAATTTCCTAATTAAAGCAAAATATCCGACCTAGACACGGCAAACATCTGAACAAGGAATACGCAGACGTCTGCCAAAGAGTCTCCAAATTAACAGAGCAATCCTAGACGTCTGAACACGGATGTTCAGACGTCTGGTCTTGAGATCTACGAAAGACTCGCTTACAAATGTCTGAACTTTTCGAGTCAGACGTCTGTCCAAAATATACCGTGTATACAGAACATCGATAAACGTCTGAAGTTGTGGACCCATACGTCTGTTCTTCTTGCTTGCAGATAATTTCGAATCTTCATCAATTTTGAAATAACGCCGAATATATTAAAAAAATCAAATAGAGATCGAATGAGAGGCATACACAACATGGCATATGCCCTTTATTCACTTCTTTTATTCTTACCCATTCATATTACCCACAGTAAAATACGAAGAATTGCTGGGTTTTCCTTAAATCTACTCGAGATGAAACCCTAGACCGGAAGAAGACCCAAAAGCCGCCATCTTCCACCAAATCTATGGCTAGGGATCTTGATTGAAACTTCTCCTACTTCTAATCCAAGGCTCTATAAGTTTTTTTGTGGCGGAATTTGGTGTTGACGGTTATATGAAGAAGAGATATGATTTGCTCTGGAATATCAACAGCGGTAAAATGGTCACAACTTGTAAGAAGTTGATGACGTGGCAACTTAAGTCAATGTCTGATAACGTTAAGGCATATATCTATAAAGGTATATATCTGTAGTTGGGAATGGAAGTTTAAGGGTTTTATTTCTAACTTATATAGATGGAGGTGTTTATTGCAAAAACTTGAATAGTTGAAGGTTTTTTTTAATGCAATTTAGCCTAGAAACATGTGGTAATATATAATAAGTATAATTGTTATTATAAACCTTTTTATAATTATTTTTGAATATAACGATTCTTGAATTGTGTTAGGTCCTCTTGAGAAATAAATTTCGGAATTTTTAATATCTCAACCCAAAATCTTGAGAAATAATTATTTCTGATATTTTCATATTTCATACCCTAAACACCCCCAAAACCATGATATTTTTCTATATTTAATCTCTCACCAAACTTCGATATTTTCATATTTCATACCTTAAACACCCCCAAAACCATGATATTTTTCTATATTTCATCGGCATACTTTAGATTTCTATATTACCCCAAAACCTTCGAGTTGTCTAAGAGTCTCATAAAGTTCGAGAGTTTATTTTTCATACAATGGGAGATTTTTAAACAAGTTAAACGATTTGAGGGTGAAATATGAAAACACAAAGTTTTGGAGGTGAAATATGGAAATATCATAGTTTTTGAGGGTGATGTTGATATGTGGAGAATATTCCAGCAACCGTCAGAACAAGGAGGTTCAGACGTCTGACGATGCACGAGCATTGAAACCAAAAGAACAGAGCGGCGCCAGACGACTACAAATTGACAAATGTCTGGCCAAATCCAGAACGGCCATAGAACGCAGGCAGACGTCTGACCAAGGAGTGGCAGACGTCTACCCAAAGAGCTTAAGCTATTACATAGCGTCGGCAGACATCTGAAAAAGTCTTCTTCAGACGTCTGCGCGCGGTTTTTCTATTCGAACTGGATATTTTGTATATTCGGTTTAATTCTAATTTGTATAAGATTAGGGTTAGGCTGTATAAAGGGTCTCTCATATCATGAAATTTTAAGACCATTAAATATATTGTATAAAAAGGGTGATGGCTAAAAGAATAGAGAGATTTAAGAGAAATATCCTAAGGTTGCTCTTGGTGTAAACTTGGTTCAAAGACCTAGTAGAATTTTGCAGATTCCGCTCTGTCGGGGGCTAGCCATACGGTGGTGACTCTTGTTAACAAATCCCTTATCTCTCTAGTTTGATTCTCTTGTTCTCGCGTCTGTTTATTGTTTTATCTTTCGTTGTTATTGTGTGGTTTGCATGAATTGGCCGTAGCATAGTTCCATATACCCGACTATTTATTTCCCAACGGGTGAAACATGAAAATACAACCTTTTGGGGGTTGACGTATGAAAATATCAAAGATTCAGGGGTGAGAGGCCAAAAAAACCATAATTTTGTTGGTTTGCTCTATTCCTTTCTTTCAATCTATTATAATTTCAAGCTATCCCAACCATGAGTGTATTTAAATTTTAATATTTTTTGTTTAAATTCCAACACCCCACCCTCATGTAGACACAAATATATAAGGCAGTTATTCCTATCTCGAGTCGTCTATAAAACTTCATTCTAAAATCAAAATATTTGAATCCATATATTTATTGTAACCATAAACTATCTACTACATACCAGATTCATCACACACCTAGTGTGTGTGTGGGTGTATTTTGGTTCGTACCAAAATTTTATTAAATATATATACCAAGCTAATTATTTTTGGCTTTAAAAGAGTGTCCTAGTGTTTATCCTTTCACCACATGCATATATATGTAGTGATTCTTGCAATATTATGTCATCACAGATTGATAAGCAATCATCCTTTTTCCTAAGATCATCTATTAAGAGATTGAGTAGCATGCACAATATATCAACCGAACTCTTTTCATTTACAATGTGAGATGAAATCTGCCCAAATAATTATTTTTGGTATTGTATGTACACTCATTAATTGCACATTGATAATTTTGCATTTTATGCTGGGCGTGTGGATCTTTAGCCTATATATATATATATATATATATATATATATATATATATATATATATATATATATATATACCCTTGTAACCTTGAAATAATCTCTATGTACTGTACACTTTAGCACCATTGTTTTTTAGAAAAATTACCAGCATTTTTAACTCTTGGGATACTTGTATATTTTATTTTTTAACATGTATATACATCTAATATGTGGTTTTTGTGAATGGGTTTTCAGTGACTACAGCAGAAAATGGGATGAGAGCATTGGAGTACTTGGGATTATTAGGAGACTCAAAACAAAGCACAACCACCACCGATTTAAGACCCCATGCATTCCTCCTACAACTTTGATATATAGATTTATATATTTAACTATATTATTCAGTTAATTAGATGATAAAGGGAAACATTTAGTATAAACAGTTTATCATAGCTCACTAATATGTTATATATTGAGGTTTTGTTTTTCTACTATTAGATGTTTCTCCTATTCTTCACAACTTTAATTTATAACTTACTAATGTATTTTGTTTTTTTACTGCAGGACTTGAAGATAAATCTGATAATTACAGACTACAGCATGCCAGGGACTACGGGCTATGAGCTCAATGAAAAAATTGAAGGTAACCCAACTTTAATATTTACAACAACAACAACAACCGAACCTTTATCCCAAGCATATGGGGGACCGATGGGTCTTGTGACTGCAGCCATGAGGCTGTGGTCGGCCGCAACCTCATTTAAATATCATGGTTGTAGTCGACCGCAACCCCATTTAAAACATTCATTATGTTCCATACTTTCATAGTTTGGTCCCTACCACACGGATCGTATTGACATAGTCAGATTTTGTTTTAGCACTAGTCATTGTACCGATTACTCTTTCTCCTTCTCAAATTGGTTCTGAAGTGGAAAGTATTTTTGTGTGCAGGAATCGTCAAACTTTAAAGAGGTTCCGATTGTCATAATGTCCTCTGAGAACATTCCGACTCGGATTGAGAAGTAATTGCTTTTGTAAAGAAAACTTATTTGAACATTCAAGAAAGCAAGTAATTCTAAGTTCATGAGTTTTCATTGAGATATTCACTCACATGTGTTTTCCTTGGGATTTTGTTTTCTTGAAAGGTGAAGCCCCTAAAGCAATCTGATGCAAAGAGATTAAAATGTCACATGCAGAAATTGGAGAAATGGAAGGAATTGCCTTTGGAGATAAAAGGAGTTTATTGAAAAATTATAGATTTTAGGCGAGAATTAAACACTCCATTTTCCCCATGAAGCCAATCCCAAAATGTTGTGCAAATGGAGTTTATGATTAATCTTGTGAAACTTTTGCGGAGAAGCATATTTTGCATTCTTTTTTTCTTATTCGTAAAACGCGGGGGATTTTTTCCTCCGTTTTAAATCAAACAATGCCTACAGTTCTGAAATTGTGCTCTTTTACCTGCACCAAAATTTTCATCACCACTTTCATGAAGTGGTACATGGAATTGTATTTTGTTCAGCAGCTAAATTATAATCTGAGTTATTTCTTGGTATTTCTGTTTATAGGAAAATCTTGACTAGAAGTGCTTTTTTGCAAGTTTATCTCTGAACCCTATGCATCAGGATCATAAACCATCACAGAGAAACACGCATCGTAAATCTACTTCTGTGCACCAGTTGAATCTCCGTCGAATTATATAACTATATGGGTATTTACCAAAAACTAGACCCTCGTTTGTTTGATCCTTTCACGTTGAGTTGGCAGAAAACAATCTTGAGGTACAGAGTGTTAATGAAAAATCACCTTACTATTAAGTATATTATAAATTACCATTTCTTCCCTCATTATAACTATTCAAAATTGGGATAATTCACCAAAAATACACTGTAGTTCGATATTTATATAGCGAACCACCACTGCACTGCTAGCGAATAACCACAAGATGCTTTCCCGTAAAAGTGTCAAAACACTGTTTTCGGTAAATACCCCTTACAATGTTCAATTTTCCCACCATCTCTTATTTCCTATTATCCCATGGACATCAACTAAGAAGAAAGAAATTTGAATCCCAACAACTTATTTCAAATTGGTTCAAATAAATCCCACATACATCACAAACAACCAATCAATGCAAATGGCTATGGTGACCATGATGGTGGCGGCGGTGATGCCGGGACTCGTCGAGGCCGAAGCACTGCAAGATGGGGTGGAAGGACATAAACAAGCACCTCTTAAATCCCAGAAAGAGATAGGAGATCATGTAGCAAGGGCAGCAGCAACAGCAGGCCAAGAAAGGGTCGTCATATGGGCTATCGCTCTCATGGTGATTATGGTGATGGTGGTGATGGCGGTGCCCCATGAACCCCTGAAACAATTAATTCAAGTTGATAATATTAGAATATACATCAAAAGAAGCATGCGGCAAAATAAACATACTGTTTTCAGAAGTTAATGTAGGCCGATGCTCAAAAGTGTTAGTGTTTACGGAGAATGAAAAGGGTTAGAGGACGGTCGGAATATCTGGAACACATTCTATCGATGCGTTTTTGTGTAATATGCAAGAATCTTTAATCTTAGAAACTCTTCTTCGTTATTAGGTCTTTATAATTAGTTTTATTAACTATTGGAATTTTGAACAGGTAGTTTAAAGAGAAAAATCACTTCTAGAGTTAACCTTTTGATAACAATTAGAAAGAGAGAGAGAGAGAGGAGGGAGAGAGAGAGAGAGAGAGCTTGTTATTGCGCTTACTATGTAATTAGTTTTATTAAAATTGAATTTGGTAAAATCTTCTTATTTTATTTTTTGCAACTTAATATTTTACATGTTCAATCAATGTTGAAAAAAGCGATAACATAAAAGCAAAACACTCTAGCACTGCGCAGAGCCGAAGCTATACAAAGTATCAATTTTTATTGAAGTAATTATATATTTTTCCATAATAAATTTAAACAGGAAAATTAGTTTTAAAAATAGTTTAAAATATAAGAAAATTATGCAAGCCGTTCCAACAGGTTACACAATAAATTCCTGATTTTCGATCCACGAATTCACATCCATATAATAATAGTATTACGCCCGTCCAAACAATCAAATAGTCGAGTACTTTTAAAAGCAAATAAACATATTTCTGCCCCAAATACCCAGAAAAAGAAAAAGAAAAGTCGAGAACAAAGGAAAATGGAATAAAATTGGCTAATTATCACCCAATTAAGAAAAAAAGGGCGGACTTGGGAACAAATCGTACACAGCCCCTATGGTTTTAGATCAATGTTTTCCCCAAATTTCCCTGACCTAGAAGGGATATAGAAATGAAAAATAACTATCAACCCAAAAGTAAATTATGAATGGAATGATGAAATCAAAGATAAGAAAAATGATTACCCTCAGAAAAACGAAGAGCAGGCGATCCCTTCAAAAATTGCTTCAGCCTTCGCGATTAATTACAAACTTAAGGATGATATCTATACATCTACAAAAGTATTTTTTCTAGCGCAATTTGTTTACCCAAAAGTTTGCCAAAGAGACGAAACGCCATGGCCCACCTGTTTGACACTATTACTTAGATGTTGTGAGATCCTACAATTTTGTCTCTTGGATAAACTTTTGGGCAAACAAATTACGGGTTGGAAAAGTATTGCTCATCTATCTAATAAGAAAAGAATAAACATATTTGATAGCCTACGTGGTCAATCTCTACTATTTTAACCAGAACACACGGGGTTATAGCAAAAAGCCTCTCTCTTTTATCAAGTAATAGGGAAAAAATGAGAAATATACTTTAGCAAACCCTAAATCCACAAAATGCCACGTCATACTTTCAAATAGATATTATTGCATTTTTTTCTTTTTCATTGAAATGCAAAAAAACAAAGCAATTATAATCATGGCCGCACCTCCCTCCCTCCTTCTCACACACACGTTTTATTACTCATAGAAAGATAAAAGATAAAAATCAAATACATGCATTATAAATTGTTACCCTTATATATTTTTTTTCATTCTTAAAATTGTCATAGTTTTGTCCATGATATTAAATATATACACATGTGTATCGCACGTACAAATTACTTGTATATTAAATAGGAAGCTTGAGGGAAAATATATAAGCCTCATTTAAGAGAAAATATATAAGCCTCATTTAACGCGGCCCAACAAATGGGATCTTCTTTTTTCCGAGTGTATGTGTTGTGATTGGTGAGGTGATTAGGCAATTTTATCTTGAAAATTACAATCTAAGGGTGCTTAATCTCGACAGCTCAGGTTCGGTTCGATAAAAGTTCATTCAAGTTTGGTTTGATTATTAACGAATCAAGCTCGAGATAAAAATTAGGCTCGTTAAGTTAACGAGCCTAACTCGAGTTGGTACTGCCTCGTCTGCTTAGTTTATATATTATATTAACGAGCCTAACTCGAGTTTGCTTATAGCTTGAGTTTGATTAGTTTATATATTATACTATATGGTGCTTCATTGTATAATGTTATATTTACATATTTTTGAAATAATATACAATGTTCCAATACATAGGCGTATCAATCCAAAAGGCATACATGCAGTGAAATCATGCCAAAATGTCTTGGAATTGTATATTTTGTATTGATGATGTTTTTGTAATATTGATTAATAAGCTATAATCGAAACTGTCTTACAAAGAAGCAAAGCCAAGCTTTTTTGTTCATTTATGAGCTCGGCTCTTTTTGTAATTGAGTTTTTAACAAGTCGAACTTGAACCAGCCAAGTTCAGCCTGAAACGAACTAGAGCTGACCGAAAATAAATGAGTCGGTGTCGAGCTGACTCCACCTCGTTCAATTTCGGCTAGTTTACACCCCCTAAAAGATTACCCATTGATCATTAAGTAATACCTTTTCTACCCATCCAATAGAATCCGAATGGATGTAGAACTCTTTCAAATCAGTTAACCGATGAGACTTATATAGCAGTATATTGGGGTTGGTCGATATGATCTGGTGATTAAGGATTGTAATCTGATCTATAAGTGCATTCCTACACTTATTTTTCACCAATGCCGAATCCTCGTAGGCTATTAGGATGTTTATCCGATGAGAACACGCCTTTTGTGGATTTTACCGGAGGGGGTGAAAAAATGTATCATCCATTTACCAATACTGTGTATTGAGCCAATTCCTTTTGCCTTTTCTTTTCTTTCTTTCTTTTTATATCCATATTGATTTAATTCTAGTGTTCAATGTTCATCCCACTATAATGTTGATATCAAATTGTTCTTGCATTTGGAAGACAATAGATTGAGATGAACACGAATCTATTTATTTTGTTTTGTAAGGACCCCTGAGTCTTTTATTATAACATAGAGCCCTTAATTTCATTTTTTTTTTTTGGTGGTGGTGGGGGGGGGGGGGGGGGGAGGGGTTCACCTTTGTTAACTAAATAAGGTTATCTGTTCTGGTTTCACTGCCCTTTAGACTTGATCGGTCTTAACCATGGTTAGCTTTAATAAGAAATATATGGAAATAGCTAAATTTTATGAGATGGACCTCTTCCGGCGTGTTGCATTTTTTGATAAGTCCTCAAATCTCATGAATTTTCATTTATATAAAAGTTCAAGAATATGTACATGCATGGCTAAAAAAGTAAATCATTCAGAGTGATCTTCATGTCATATGCCAATTCGCACGCAGACATGTTCATGTAGTACATTTTTCAAACCGAGCTGCCGCAGTATATAAAATGAATTAACTTATGACGAACAGGCAACAAATCTGATTTAACACAACTCAAGAACAATAACTACTGAGTGATTTTAGGCTTAAAATATATTCTCAAAAACAAGCACCCATTACAATGACCATAACTTTGATGCATGCCTCCAACACACCAAGAACAGTTTTCTCTGTCCAGCCGTTCATCTCAGAATTGCGTACACGATGCATGATCGCTTATAATTTGCCAAGCATTTACAACTTTCGATACAAATATCGGATGAATTTACAATGATAATTAAGCTGTATTGACAAGCTACATCCATATCGGTTAGTGTTCGTTATACCATAGCAAAATGGAGATTAATCAAAGTAAATCTCACTCTATTTGGTCAATTGCATACGAGGCCCTGTGAAGAGGCCCAGGAAATTTTCCTGTGAAGCAACAGCTGACAGCAGGGACCTTGCTTCGCTGGCGCCCTCCACAAAGGACCTGCATAGGGCCTCTTTCCACATTGCATAATCTCAATTCACACAGAAGATAAATGATACGGATTCTAGCACATGAACACCAAAAATATAGCTCTTATGAAATAATCCAGGAACATACAAAAACAAAAATAACAATCGATCGATCAGCTTAACAACGGAACAACTAACTCAAAGAGTTTGTAGTTATTCAACAGCCTGGCATTGAATCATGGAGAAGAGCCATTTTTAATAAAGAGCTAGCAAAACAAACTCATGGGAAAAATAAGACCTTAAACAAAAAGTGTCATTATTATGGTCAAAATAACTTCCGACCAACAAACTTAAGGAAGAGGAGGATACATTAACCAGGATCAAATTACTAGTGTGAACTTCTACTCTCACTGCTGAGGTTCTGGCTTCTCAAAAAACTGCTTCTTCAACCAATCAAATGGCTGCAAAATCATATCAAAAATAACATTAATCACAGAGGTATAAACTATTAAGAATAACATATTAGGTTTGTAATGAAAATTATTGCGCGTGTAAGGGCGTGATATAAAAATAAGTAGAGCCTAATTTTGCTTATTTCTCTCATATGCAAACACCAGTATATTACTTGGAGGTTGGAGGATCATAGTCGCATTATTTATACATCGATAAAATTAAAAAAATGACGCTTATGAATTGAAAAGGTACTTTCGGAATTTTATATCATATATTACCCATGATATATGAAAGGAAAATTTATATATCCAGTATTGCCCTATGGGTCAAAAGACTCAAAACTAGGGTTGCATCCGGATTGAACAAGGAACGGATAAGCATTTCGATATCCGAATCTGTTTTTTAGTGACATATACGGATGCCGATGCGGATATAGTTCTTCATATCTATATTTGACAAAATCGGATACGGAAAAGAAGCGAATATTAAAAAGACAGATACGGATATCAATCGGAAATGGGTATAAAAATTTCCGACATGACAAATATTGATTTGGAGTGGTAATGTGTATGTAAATGATGCATTTCACTAAATACTTATTTAATATGACTACTTAAAATATTTGATAACAAAAAATAAGCATGCAAATCAATATTATAAACTATTAAGAATATTGGATTGTCATGAAAGTAGAAATAAGTAGCCTTATTTTGCTTATTTCTTGTATATGCAAAGACTACAATATTACTTGGGTATTAGATCATAGTAGCATTACTTAAGCATCGTTGATAAAATCTAAATGATGCATTTCACTAAATACTTATTTAATATGACTGCTTAAAATACTTGATAACAAAAAATAAGCATGCAAATCAATATTATAAACTATTAAGAATATTGGTTTGTCATGAAAGTAGAAATAAGTAGCCTTATTTTGCTTATTTCTTGTATATGCAAAGACTACAATATTACTTGGGTATTAGATCATAGTAGCATTACTTAAGCATCGTTGATAAAATCTAAATGATGCATTTCACTAAATACTTATTTAATATGACTGCTTAAAATACTTGATAACAAAAAATAAGCATGCAAATCAATATTATAAACTATTAAGAATATTGGTTTGTCATGAAAGTAGAAATAAGTAGCCTTATTTTGCTTATTTCTTGTATATGCAAAGACTACAATATTACTTGGGTATTAGATCATAGTAGCATTACTTAAGCATCGTTGATAAAATCTAAATGAAAACATGAAGCTTAATTTAAAAAAAGTACTTTCTGGATTTTTATATCGTACAGCACCCATGATATGTGAAAGGAAAATTTCAAAGTCATTATATAACCAAGATTTCCCTATGGGTCAAAACAAGGGTTGCATCCAGATCGAATAAGGAGAGAATATGAGCATTACCATATCCATGTTTGTATGATAGTAATGGTTAACGATTAAGATATAAAAAAAATTATATCCATATTTGACAAAATCATATATGGATATGAAGTGGATATTAAGAGACGGATACAGTTACAAATCAAATATGATTATAAAAAAGATTTAAATTAAAAAAATACGATCTCGGAGCGGTTATGATGTAAATGACACATTTGATAGAATACTTATTTAATCTGACTACTTAAAATACCTGATAATGACAAATATGCATGCAAAAGAATATTATCTAAATAAATAAATATGTTAAAGTATACCTAACCTTACATATATGTTTCTTTTGGATTTTGTGCTTTGTGGAAGGAATGGATTTATTTATCACTGGAATAGCTTGCATATTATTAGACAAACATGATGGAATAATGTCAAAAAATACTTTTAAATGCATAACATATAATGAGTAAAAAATGTGAGAATAATGTAGGAAAGAGGTCATAGCAGGGAATTTCCTCCTATGGCATCCAAAAAATACACCCTCGAAGATTTTTTTCGACGATCAGTGTTCATCATGCAAAACTACATTTAATACTGCTCATTCGATATCATTCTGTTAATAAACGTATGCTTTTAATCCGTGTCTGTTCATTAGAACATGATACATGTATTCGTGACAAAAACACTGGAAACGCACACAACATGCACAAATACGACGGTTTTGAGCCGACACTGCAACCGGAGTGGATAACCGATCAAGTCCAAGGACTTTTGCAACAAAACATGTGTATGCAACAAAAAGAATTGAAATGGTCCAACATAATACAATAAAATGCAAGTGTGAACACATAAAAATAGTTCATGGAGCAGCTGAGCATACAAGTAGGAATGAAATGGCACACAAGTGGACTACGCAAAATGATGGTGTTTAGAGCTTAAAAGTTGTGATGTGATGTTCAAAAGCTTATCATTTCCCTCCAAAGCACCAGATTTCAACCCCGGGCTATTTATCTTAAACAAATAATGCCAGAGAGAATGTTTTGATGTCACAAGATCACAAAAGCCGCACGGGCCCCTGGACAACTAATTTGGCCACTGGTTTTCCTATTTCAGCCGACATGGGCGGCCCCACTTGCTCCAAATTGGCACATGCAACTTTTATAGACCCCATGTATTTTCAATTCATTTTTAATGTCTGATTTTTCTGTGAACTTACCTATAAGTACCAGATGAGATGAAGAGACAAAGGGTCCAAGTTTTAGACCAGGCTTTTTTGTTTAGTTTCCATTTTTCATGTCAAGTTTCATTTCGTGTAATCTTGAGTTCTTGCCTTTTCTCTTGATTTTGTAAATTCTTCATTGAACTTACAAGTTTAAGTTTTAGGTACCTGAACTCATTAGTTTGTATCTCATTTTCCATTTCAATACAAGTTTTCATTTCAAACCTCATGATTATGTGTTTGGTGATTTTTGAACTTAGAACTTGAATTCTTTGCTTCTATCTCATCTTGTAATCTCTTCATTAAGCTTGTAGGTTTAGATTGAGATTATTGGATTCATTTGCTTGGTCTTGTAACTTCAACATACAACAAAGGATTCACTTGGTTAGTTTTGTTCTTGCACATACTTTTCTTTGCAATGTTCTTAATGTTTTCTTCTCTCTTTTGTTTTCTTTTTATTTTTGAAATGATGTGTGAGTAATACCCTCACTTGTTAGGATAGGAGGGTTGATTTGAGATATGGAAAACTGCATTACTCCTTCCTTCGCCCAACAACTTATAGATTGAACTTCGACCAAAGACTCGCAATCCGCTCATTTAGATATCCTGTCCTACATGATAACGATGATTCCTAATTGAAACCGGTTGTGTTAGTTTGGCCGGAGGCTATGGATAAGAGCCAAGAACGGAAGAGCAAGGGGCAATAAGTAGGGATTTAACACACAATCACAAATACCCTACTTAAGAGTCTTAATTCACGTTGTTGACGATTACCTTAACATCAACATCAAGTGAGACACAAAAGGAAATATTATTCTAACTCAAACTAACCTAACCTTAACAAGTTCTTCGACATAAATACAACACTTAGGATAGCAATTCTCGGACTTTTGAACTAAACTCGTTAAAACAAGACGAAAAAACTACCTTCACTCTCCGGCAACGGCGCCACATAATTTCAAACGGATGATTCCAGTCGGGAACGACAGAATGGGAGTAGTTGTGAAAGAGTGTTTCAGAGATTCAAAAGCGACCAAGCATTCCGAGTTGAAATGAAATGTGGTATCGTTGGCCAAGAGAAAAGTCAAGGGCCGAGCATATCAACAAGAAGCCACGTGTAATTTACTATGCGAGTAGAACCCTAAATGATGCTCAATTGAATAATACAACTGAGAAAGAGTTCTTAGTTGTTGTATTTGCTCTAGAAAAATTCGGGTCGTACCTCATCGACTCCCCAGTCGTTTGTTACACTGATCACTCAGCTTTGAAGCACCTTTTTGCTAAAAAGGATGCTGAATCCCGGTTGATACGTTGAACTCTCTTGTTTCAAGAATTCGATCTTGTAATCAAAGACAAGAGTAGATGTGAAAACATAGTTGCCAATCATCTTTCTCGACTCCTTTCTGCGCCAACGCTTCTCGTGCCAATAAACGAAACGTTTCCCCACAAACATCTCTTGACAATATCGTGTGAACCATGATTCACAGATATTGTGAACCACCTTGCAACTGAACTTGCCCCCAACGAATGGTCAAAAACAGGACAAATATCGATTTCTTTCCCAAGTAAAACATTTTTACCGGGACGAAACTTATCTGTTCAAATATTGTCCTGATCAAATCATTCGTCGGTATATACCCAACAACGAGTTCCCGAGTGTTCTATCTTTCTGCCATGATCAAGCGCTTGTTGCTCACGATCCGCCACCGCCGTCTGCCTACCCTGCTCCCCGGCAACAGCGCCATTTGATTGATTGCATTTTTCTCATGATCTATGAAGTTCTATTTACCAAAATCAAGACGGTGTCGCTTGAAGCTAGCCGTGAAGAGCACGGATCGTCCGCGGAGAGAAGATATGTTTTTCGTCTTGTTTTAACGAGTTAAGTTCAAAAGTCCGAAGACTATTATCCTAAGTGTTGTGTTTATATCAAAGGACTTGTTAGGATTAGGGTTAGGTTAGTTTGAGTTAGGATAATCCTTACTTCTTTATGAATTTGATTCCGGAGATTAGTTACAGGCTGTGTATCCAAGACTAGATCAAGAGCAAGAGTTCATCAACTTGATATCTCAATTGCAATGAAATCCGAGATGGCGACAATAACACGGAAGATCGAAACAATTGAGAGCAAATTTTTATCCCCTTTCCCTGGCCCTGTTGCTCCCTTTCGAACGTGTGCTTGTTGTTCCGATCCGTCACATTTGACGGAAGAGCGTCGTTTGAATCCATTTCAGGGTCAGGATCAAGCATTCTAATGATGCTTTTCAGCAACGACCCAGAAATGATCCTTTACTCACATATAATTCTGGATGGAGGAATCGTCCCAATTTCGTCTGGAACCAAAATCAAACCTAATTCCAAGACCAAAACAACTTTCAAAAGCCTACTTCTCTTCAACAACTCGGCCACAATTTCAGCAAACCTTCCAACCGCAACAATACCAAAACCCGACAAACAACTTTGCTCTGTATAACAATTCGTTCCCTCAAAACAACTTTGTTCCATCCGGTAACGATAAGG
Organism: Agapanthus africanus; assembly: GCA_030015575.1. Lineage (NCBI taxonomy): Eukaryota > Viridiplantae > Streptophyta > Magnoliopsida > Asparagales > Amaryllidaceae > Agapanthus > Agapanthus africanus. Next base: position 275,161,807 of record JASDDO010000019.1, on the reverse strand, counting down.
TCTCCTCGCTGGAACGTAGTCCTGAGGCCTTTATGAAGCAATCTATGCAATCCACTGCCAACATCCAATTTTCGATTCAGTCCCTTATGTAACATACCGCTTCACAAGACATAAAAACCATCGAAACCCATATCGCACAGTTGAACGCGGTAATGAGCGAGAGAGCGGGAAAAACTTCCGTCTCAACCACTACCAAACCACTACCAAATCCTGGTCACCCACATAATGCGTATGTTATTCTCGAACAACAGAATCCTAATGTGAGTACAGTTACTACGTTGAGATCAGGAAGATTGCTGAACAACGTTGGCGTACCAAACGACGATGATGACACTCTGGCGGCCACTTCTTCTAAACATGTTCTCCATTCTCCACTGGGTTTTTCTTCCAATTCTGTTGTTTCAAACGGACCCGCATCTCACTCCACTCAAACACTAGTTTTAGGATCCATTCCGTCTCCACAACCTACTCCACAAGAATTAGACCCAACCATTTTAAACAAAACTCCATTTCCAAACCGGTTGAGGTCCAATAAATCAAGTGCATAAATGGAGAAGGTTGTAGAGTTATTTAAGTAAGTTAACATCAACATTCCCCTCTTAGAGACAATCTAACAAGTCCCCTCTTATGCTAAGACCCTTAAAGACTTATGCACTAAGACGTGGAAATCTGAAGTACCAAAGAAAGTTTTCTTAGCAAGTAACGTGAATGATGCTCTTATCCAAGATTTACCTAAAAACGGAAGGACCCTGGTTGTCCTATGATTTCAATTACCATTGAGAATAAGAACATCAACCACACTCTTTTCGATCTTGGTACTACTATTAACATGCTCCCGTATTCAGTCTATGAGCAACACGGTCTAGAAGAACTGAAACCTACACATTTTACCCTTCAAATGGTCGGCCGAACTATGACTCATCCTAAGAGTGAGCTAGAGAACGTGTTAATTAAAGCCAGGGACTTCATATTCCCCGTGGACTTCATAGTCTTAGATACACAGCCTGTAGTTATCCCCCGAAATCAAATTCCGATGATTCTCGGTCGCTCATTTTTAGCAACCACAAATGTTGTAATCAATTGTCGAAATGGTTCCATGAACCAATCTTTCGGTAAAATGACAATTGAACTCAACATTTTTAGGTTAGAAAATCAGCCATCTAAACTGAATGCTCACATACTGGATATTTGTTCCATCCAGGAGATCGCCATCAAGACTACGAGTTTAAGGAGTTTCTTTTTTATCATGATGATCTAGACGCCACTAGTGTATTCATCTTTAGCTTCCAGCACTGACAGAACATACAAGTGCTTCACTTTTCTGAACGATTTTGAAGAGTCACCCCCCGAGTAGGAATCTTTCAAATTTGCGAATGAGTTAATTGAACCATCCGATTTTGTTGCTCACCCACTTCGAGCCCCTCATGGAGTCCTTCTAGTTTGAGACTCGCTCCCCAATCTTACGTTCAATTGTTTCTCCACCGACGTTTGAACTCAAGTATTTGTCGTCTCACCTTTCGTATGCTTAGATGAGAACGAGACGCTTCCAGTAATCATCTCGGCTTTTCCAACTTTAGAGCTAGAGAAAGCCCTTCTTTCTGTCTTGCGATCAAATCGGCGAGCTTTCGGCTGGACTATGGCTAACATCAAGGGGATTATTCCCCTGATCGTTGAACATCATATTCACCTGATGGATGATGTCAAGTCAGCCAAGGATCCACAGAGAAGGTTAAACCTCATCATGAAAGAGACGGTGGAAAAAGAAATCGTCAAATGTTTGGATAGCGGTATCATTTACCCGATATCTGATAGCCAGTGGATAAGTCTTATACACGTCCCTAAAAAGTCGAGAATAACGGTCATCACTAATGAGGTAAACGAGTTAATTCCAACTCTCACCCAAACCGGGTGGCAAGTGTGTATTAATTACCAGAAACTCGACACCGCGACGCGGATCGCTTCCCACTTCCCTTTATTAACCAAATGCTCAAACAATTAGCTGGACATGAGTATTATTGTTTTCTGGACGGTTACTCAGGTTACAACCAGATTCTCATCGCCGAAAAAACCAAGACAAGACCGCTTTCACTTGTCCCTTCAGCACATTTGCATACAGACGCATGCCCTTTGGATTATGCAATACTCCCGCTACATTTCAGCTGTATATGATGGGAATATTCTCCTACATGGTCGAGAATTTTCTGGAAATCTTCATGGACGATTTCTCCATTTTTGGAGACTCTTTCGACGAGTGCTTGCAACATCTTGACGATGTCTTTACACGATATAAGGAAAGGAATCTTACTCTGAACGAGGAGAAATGTCACTTCATGGTTCGTGAAAGAATTGTCTTAGGACATCTCATTTCACAAAGCGGCCTTGAGGTTGATAAGGCAAAATCCGACATCATTTCTAACATGTCCCCTCCTAAATGAGTCCAAGACATCCGTTCTTTTCTTGGCCATGCCGGTTTCTACAGACGGTTTATCTAGTACTTCAGCAAAATTGCTAGGTCCTTGACTCTTCTCTTAACCAAGGATGCCACATTTCATATCAACTCAGAATGTTTGGCCGCTTTCGAAGCATTGAAACATTCTCTCACCACTGCTCCCATTCTGTCATCTCCCGATTAGAATCATCCGTTTGAAATTATGTGTGATGCTTCCGACTTTGTCATTGGTGCGGTCTTAGGACAACATATCGACAAGAAGACACGTAATTTACTATGCGAGTTGAACCCTGAATGATACTCAATTGAATTATACAACTGAGAAAAAGTTCTTTGTTGTAGTATTTAATCTTGAAAAATTCAGGCCGTACCTCATCGACTTTCCAGTCGTTTGTTACACTGATCACTCAGCTCTGAGGCAACTTTTTGCTAAAAAGGATGCTAAATCCCGCTTAATACATTGGATCATCTTGCTCCTACAATTCGATCTTGTAATCAAAAAAAGAGTGGATGTGAAAACGTAACAACCGATTCTCTTTCTTGACTTCCTTCTGCGCCAACGCTTCTCGTGCCAATCAACGAAACATTTCCCAGCGAACATCTCTTGACAATTTCGTGTGAACCATGACTCGTAGATATTGTAAACTATCTTGCAACTGGACTTGCACCCAACAAATGGTCAAGACATGATAAACATCGATTTCTTTTCCAAGTAAAACACTTTTACTGGGACGAACTTTATCTGTTCAAATATTGCTCTAATCAAATCATTCGTCGGTGTATACCCAACGAGTTCCAGAGTGTTCTGTTTTTCTGCCACGATCAAGCATGTGGCGGTTATTTCCGCCCTAAGAACACTGTCGAAAGGTCTTGCAATGCGGCTTTTACTAACCGACGCTATTCAAGGATGCACATGAATATTGCAAGACATGTTCCCGATGTCAAACACGGGCCGAATTTCCGGAAGAATTCAGATGCCGCTCCAACCAATTTTGGTTGTTGAGATTTTCGACGTGTGGGATATAAATTTCATAAACCTGTTCTCTAACTCTTTTGGGAACCTGTACATTCTGCTAGCGGTTGATTACGTCTCGAAATGGGTTGAGGCCATCCCAAGCCAAACTAACGACAACAAGGCTGTCGTTAAATTTCTCAAGGAGAACATCTTTTCTCGGTTTAGGCACCCTCGCGCGATCATAAGCGATAACGGGACATACTTCTGCAATCAGTCTTTTGAGGCCCTGATGCGAAAGTACTCGATCAATCATAAGCTGTCAACGCCTATCATCCCCAAACATACGGACAAGCTGAGGTCTTGAATAGACAAATCAGGCAGATATTGGAGAAAACAATTTCCAAGCACCGTAAAGATTGATCTTCTAAATTAATTGATGCTCTTTGGGCATTCCTTACTGCATATAAGACATTATCAACTTTGGATTTAATAAAGCTTGTCATCTCCATGTAGAGATTGAACATTAAACGATGTGGGCGATCAAGGAGCTAAACTTCGACCTCGCTCAAGCGGGCAGCTTTCTGAAGCTGCAACTGAACGAATAAAACGAGCTTCAGGATGAAGCATACGATAATGTGATTGTCGTAAAGAATAGGACAAAGGTCTTTCACGATAAACACCTTATGCGCAAAACATTCACACCTGGACAACATGTCATGTATGATACCCGACTGCATCTTCATCCGGGTAAGTTGTGATCTCGCTGGACGGGACCATTTCAAGTGTGGTGTGTATACCCGCACGGTGCGGTGGATTTGGAGAATCCAAAAGACGGTTCACTATTCAAAGTGAACGGACACAGATTGACACCGTTCTTTTCCGCAGAACCATCAAAGAAGCTCTTGTTGCTTCAAGTGCCGGTTTATCACGAGTAATGTTCCTCTATCTATCCTTACACTTTTCTTTTCCAGCCATAAACAATAGAAACACCGTTTAAAATAAGTGTGGGGTATGTATATACTGATTTCTAAATATTTATACTTTTCCGGTGAATGTTCGTTTTCTTGCTTGGGAAATTTCTTGTCGAGTAAAATTCCCTTAAAAAAAGGTGGTACACTCACTGACAAATCTTTTGTACTCTCAACCATTTCGACCTCTTTGTAGTATGACACCGAGGACGCTGTCAAGTTTAAATTTAGGGTATACTCGGTGAGTTTTTCTATCCTTGCATGTATATTTACTTTCTGTATTGCATTCATATGTAAATTCCGCATTTGCATATATATTTAAAAACCCATAAAATTGAAAAAATTTCAAAACAGAAAAGCTTTGTCATCAAGTTAGCTAGTGGGAAAGCTTAGATTCGAAATACCGACGGTTTAGTTTGATAAGATAGAAACAACTAAATCCTATTTTTAGAAATTGAAAATTCAAAGATAAGCCTGCTTTGAGTTTAACCATGATTAATATACGTCGTTGCATCACACTACATGTGTCGTGAGTTTTGAGAATTATATGACAAGTTTGAAATGTCTTAAAACTTTTAAAAAATCGATGAACTTCTTTAGGATCAAACATATTTGTTCTGAAATAAGTAATATCAAAAAATAGTTTATAACCTGAAGTGGATATGAAAAGATATTATTGAAAGCTTTAATGGAGGCTAAGTCTGAAAAATAACGCATCTTGATCCTTGAGTGATTACACACTCGATCGACACAAACACGTCTTTAATCTTGGAAAGGAAAAACATGGCTATGTCTCCGTTCTGACAATATTCCACGCATAAAAATAAGTCTTTTGTTTTAGGACCTAGATGACTTGGGTAATTAAATCTGCTGGGATGTTTTTACACACCTAATACTCTAAAAACCATCTGTTTTGGATGCATTGGCCCAAAGCCTGCTAAGAAACCTAGAAAACCCATTATAAATAAAATCAAGCAAATGTTCTTTCCAAGTTAAAAGTCCCCACGGTTCAAGTAGGAGAATAATCTTGGCTCGGACGAAATTTTACAAGACCAAAAGACTATTGCGCATAAGCACGAGGGTGTGTATGATACAAAAACAAGTGATATGTGGAGTGAAGAATAAGATTTAGATGTCTATCAAAGATGACAGAAATTCTAAATTTGAGACTTGGCTAGAGAATGAAACATGAGAATCTTAACTCTTTACAAACTCACGTGATCCTTTTGAAGTTTTTTCCGGTCCGTATTTGTGGCATAACGACTGTAATCGAAATTTTTGAAACATAACGACGCTATTTTCACAAGCACTAAAAGACGTATAGGATCTTTAGTTAAATAAGTGAGGAGAAAAATAGGGGTTCAATGTTAACTTAGGATGATAGAATTTCTAACTTAGATACTGAACCTTAAAATTAGAACCGACTGTCACCTCACAAAACTAGCTTGACGGGATTTTGTGGGTGTAATCCGCTGAAAACACTCAAAAGACAAAACGTCTCTTGTTAGGGTAACCTAGAGGTTGAACAGCTTGTTGCACGGATTCAGTGCGATCACGTTCCCTGCGAAAGTGAGATTACGATTTTGTTTTGCTCAGGACGAGTAAAAGATAAGTTTAAGGATATTTTTTCATCACGAAAAAATGCATTTAATACCGCTCATTCGATATCATTTTGTTAATAAAACGGTGTTATTTAACCCATGTCTGCTCAATAAGTACAGAATACAGGTATTCGTGACAAAATATTATAAACACGCACAACATGCACGGATACGATATTTGTGAGCCGATATTGCAACCGGGACAGAAAACCGATCAAGTCCAAGAAGTTTTGCAACAAACAAGTGTAAGCAATATTTTTAAAGAAATTGGTCCAACATGATGCAATCTTTTCCAAGTGTGAACACACAAATATGGCTATGGACCAGGAATGATACAAATACGATACAAGTTGGCACAACAAGTGGACTAAAGGTGATTATGAGCTTGTAAATAATTGATGTGATGTACAAAAGTTCTGATCATTTCCCTCCAAAGCACCAAATTTCAACCTCGAGCTATTTAGCTTAAACAAATAACGCTAACGAAGATTTTGATGTTAGAAGCTCACAGAAGAAGCATGGCCCCTGAATCGCTACTTTGGCCGCCGGTTTTCCCATTTTGACCGACATAGGCGGCCTCAAGTGCTCCATTTTGGCTCGTGAAACTTCTGTGGTCTCCATATTGTCTCATCGGTCCATTTTTAATGTTTGATTTTTCTGTAAACTTCCTTATAAATACCAGATGAGATGAAGAGGCAAGGATCCATGTTTTTAGTTTAGATGATAACTTGTAAGTTTCATTTTGTGTAATCTTAAGTCCTTGCCCTTTCTCTTGATCCTGTAACTTCTTCATTGAACTTACAAGTTTAAATTTTAGGTACTTGAACTCGTTAGTTTGTATCTCGAGTTCATGATTCAATACAAAGTTTCATTTTGCCATTTTTCATTACATATTTGCACTGGCTTGGGATAGATTGAGTTCTTTGTCATTTCTCTTATCTTGCAACCTCTTGATTGAGCTTGCAAGGTAAGATTAAGGGTTATTAGATTCATTAGAATGTACTTTGGACTTCAACATACAACAAAGGCTTCACTTGGATACTTGTGTTCTTAATCTTTCTTTTTCATGCAATGTGTTTTATGAACTCTTCTCTCTTTTATTTTCTTTTTATTTTTGAAATGTTGTGTGAGTAATTCTCACTTGTTGTGGTTATAGAGAGGATAGTTCGAAAGACGGAAAACCCTCTTGTTCTTTCCTTTGTACTAGCTTGAAGATTGAACTCCGGCCAAAGATTCATGATCCGCTCCTTTCGACGCCCTATCCTTTATGATAGTGGTGATTCCGATTTGAGACCGGTTATGTTTGTTTGGCCGGAGGTTAGGGATAAGAGCGAAGAACGAAAAAACAAGGGTCAATTAGAACGGACTTAGTGCTTGGAAAGCATTGCTTAAACTCGCAAATACCGTTTTAAAGTACCCTAATCCACATTCCCGATTACCCTAGCATCAATATCAAGTGTGGCACAAAGGATAGAATACGGATTTTCCTAACTCGACTAACATAATCCTATAACCCTAACAAGCCTTTAATTTGACATAAACTCGGCATATAGGATAGCATCGAACACACTTGGACTGTTTGGGCCTAACTCGTTAAAACAAGAACGGAAAACATACCTTCTCTCCGTCGACGACCCAAACTCATCGCGGCTTGCTACAAGCAACACCGTCTTGATTGCATTAAATAGAACACACAAAAACATATCAATCAAATGGCGTTGTTGCCGGGGATTTTGTGTGATCTTGAGTACTTGCCCTTTCTCTTGCACACTAAACTAGCACACACGGTTCATTTTGTGTAATCTTTGAGTTCTTGCCCTTTCTCTTGATCTTGTAACTTCATCACTAAACTTGTTAGGGTAAAGTGGAAGAGTAAGTGCAAGAACATACATTAAATTTTTTGTCACTCAATATACAAATTTTTGGTCACCCTTTGTCTCAAGCTTAAAAAAAGCGATGCTCGTTCACAGACAAATTTTTTATGCTCCCGACCATTTCAATCTATTCGTGGCATAACATGAGAACACTAGCAAGTTTAAGTTTGGGGGTATGTTCGGGGAGTTTTTCTATCTTTGCATGCATGTTTACTTCCTGTATTCCATTCATATGTAAATTCCGCATTTGCATATATATTAGAAAACCCATAAAAATTGAAAATTTTCAAAAGCAGGAAAAAATTAGCTAATAGGAGAGTTTTTTATTCAAATACTGAAGGTTTAGTTTGATAAGATAGAAACAACTAAATCCTATTTTTTAGAAATTGAAAACCCGAAAGATGACCCTCATTTGAGTTTAACTATTGCTAATATATGTTTTTGCATCACACTATACGTGTCGTGAGTTTTGAGAATTAGATAACAAGTTTGAGATGTCTTAAAACTTTTAAAAATTGATAAACTTTTTTAGGATCAAACAGGTTTGTTCTGAAATAAGTAATATCAAGAATAGTTTATAAAATGAAATGAATATAAAAGGGTATTATTGAAAGTTTTAATGGAGACTAAGTCTGAAAAATAACACATCTTGATACTTGAGTGATTACCCACTTGATCCACACAAACACGTCTTTCATCTTGGAAAGGAAAAACATGGCTATGTCTTCATGCATAAAAATGAGTTTTTTGTTTTAGGACCTAAGTGACTTTGGATTATTAAGTCCGCTGGGGTGTTTTTACATCTAATACTCTAAAACCATCTGGTTTGGATGCATTGGCCCAAAGCCCGCTAAGAAACCTAGAAAACCCGTTATAAACAAAGTCAACAAGCAAATGTTCTCTCTAAATTAAAAGTCCTCACGGTTCAAATGAGAATAATCTTGGCTCGGACGAATTTTTACAAGACCAAAAGACTATTGCGCACAAGCACGATAGTGTATATGATACAAAAACATGTGATAGGTGGAGTGAAGAATAAGGCTTAGGTTTCTGTTAAAAAGAATAAAAATTCTGAATTTGAGACTTGGCTGTAAAATGAAGCTTTAGAAAATCTTAACTCTTTACAGACTCGCGTGATCCTTTTAAAGTTTTGTCCGGTCCGTCTTTATGGCATAATGACTCTAATCGAAGTTTTTGAAATATAACGACACTATTTGCACAAGCACGTAAAAACGTATAGGATTTTAAGTTAAATAAAAAGTGGGGTGAAAAATAGGGATTCGATGTTGTTAACTTAGAATGATAGAATTTCTACCTTAGATACTAAATCTTAGGATTAGAATTGACTGTTATCTCACAAAACTAGCTTGACGGGATTTTGTAGGGATAATCCGCTGAAAACCCTCAGGAGACAACTCCTCCAACTAAGGTAACCAACAGGTTGAACGGCTTGTTGCACGGGCTCGGTGTAATCGCGTTCCCTGCGAAAGTGAGGTTAGGATTTTGAAAATAAAACATTTTTGCTCAGGATGAGCAAAAGATAAATTTGGGGTATTTGTTCATCACGAATAACTGCATTTAATACCGTTCATTCGATATCATTTTTGTGAATAAACGATGCTATTTAACCCATGTCTGCTCATTAACTACATGATACGGTACTCATGACAAAACACTGGAAACACGCACAACACGCACGGATACGACAGTTTTGAGCCGATACTGCAACCAGAACGGGTAACCGATCAAGTCCAAGGAGTTTTGCAACTAAACAAGTGTATGCAACAAAAAGAATTAAAATGGTCAACATGATACAATCTTTTCCAACTGTGAACACACAAATGTGGCTATGGACCAGCAATGATACAAGTAGGGCATGACATGGCAAACAAGTGGACTAGGCATATGAAGGTGTCTCAAGCATAAACATACTCTTTTGGTTACTCTTAACCATTTCGACCTCTTTGTGGTATGACACCGAGGACATTGTTGAGTTTAAGTTTGGAGGTATGCTCGGTGTCGGCCATATTTCAGCCGAAAGCTTGCTAATTTGATCGTAAGACAGAAAGAAAGGCTTTCTTTTGCTCTAAAGCTAAAGAAGCCGAGATGATCACTGGAAGCGCCTCGTTCTCACGTAGGTAATACTTAAGGTGAGACGGCAAAGGCTTGGGCTCACCGACAAATTTTTGATACTCTCAACCTGTTTGAATACTCCAACGGGTTGAGTTACGGTGAAAATGGAAAAAGATCGTTTGATTTTTAGAATAGGACAACGCTTGCTTGATTATGATTTTCGCGTGTTCTATGAAGTTCTATTTACCGCAATCAAGACGATATCGCTTGAAGCTAGCCGCGATAATTACGGGTCGTCCGCGGAGAGAAAGTATGTTTTTCATCTTGTTTTAACGAGTTAAACTCAAAAGTCCGAGATTTGCTATCCTAAGTGTAGTGTTTATGTCAAAGGACTTGTCAGGGTTATGTTATTTTGAGTTAAGATAATGCTTACTTCTTCCTTTCGTGTCTTATTTGATATTGATGCTAAGGTAATCGACAACATGGATTATGACTCTTAAGTAGAGTATTTGCGATTGTGCGCTAAATCCATACTTATCCCTTGTCCTTCCGTTCTTGGCTCTTATCCATAACCTCTGGCCAAATACAACAGGTCTCAATTAGGAATCACCGCTATCATGTAGGATAGGGTGCCTAAATGAGCGGATTGCAAGTCTTTGGTCGAAGTTTAATATATAAGTTGTTGGACAAAGGAAGGAGTAACACACTTCTCCATATCTCAAACTAGCCCTCTTACCCTAACAAGTGAGAGGATTACTCACACATCATTTCAAAAAAAAAAAGAAAACAAAAGAAAGAAGAAAACATTAAGAACATTGCAAAGAAAAGTAAGTGCAAGAACAAAAATAACCAAGTGAATCCTTTGTTGTATGTAAAAGTCACAAGATCAAGCAAATGAATCCAATAATCTCAATCTAAACTTACAAGCTCAATGAAGAGATTGCAAGATGAGATAGAAGCAAAGAATTCAAGTTCTCGATTCAAAGATCACCAAACACATAATCATGAGGGTTGAAATGAAAACTTGAATTGAAATGGAAAATGAGATACAAACTAATGAGTTCAAGTACCTAAAACTTAAACTTGTAAGTTCAATAAAAAAGTTACAAGAACAAGAGAAGGGGCAAGAACTCGAGATTACATGAAATGAAACTTGACATGAAAAATGGAAACTAAACAAAAAACTTGGTCTAAAACTTGGACCCTTGCCTCATCATCTCATCCGGTACTTATAGGCAAGTTTACAGAAAAATCAGACATTAAAAATGAATTGAAAATACATAGGGTCCACAAAAGTTGCACGAGTCAATTTGGAGCAAGTAGGGCAGCCCATGTCGGCTGAAACAGGAAAACCGGAGGCTAAAGTAGCTGTTCAAGGGGCCATCGTCGCTTAGCTTTTCCTTTTCCCTTCTCTTTCTCGCTTCCACTGGCTTCTTCTTGATTTGCAAGTATCTGACTTAGCTGGAGAGTTTTTTATTCAAATATCGACGGTTGAGTTTGATAACATAGAAACAATTAAATCCTATTTTTAGAAATTGAAAACATGAAAGATAACTCTCTTTTGAGTTTAACCGTACATAATATACATCTTTGCATCACACTATACGTGTCGTAAGTTTTGAGAATTAGATGACGAGTTTGAAAAGTCCTAAAACTTTTTTTTTAAATTAATAAACTTCTTTAGGATCAAAGAGGTTTGTTCTGAAATAAGTAATATCAAAAATAATTCATAAAATGAAGTGGATATGAAAGAGTATTATTGAAAGCTTTAATGAAGGCTGAGGCTAAAAATAACCCATCTTAATCCTTGAGTGATTACACACCTGATCCACACAAACACGTCTTTAATCTTGGAAAGGAAAAACATGGCTGTCTCCATTCTGACAATATTTCACGCATAAAAATGAGTCTTTTGTTTTAGGACCTAGGTGACTTGGGTAATTAAGTATGCTGGTGTGTTTTTACACATAATACCCTAAAACCATCTAGTTTGGGTGCATCGACCCAAAGCCCGCTAAGAAACCTAGGAAGCCCGTTATAAACAAAATCAAACAAGTGTTCTCTCCAAGTTAAAAATCATCACGGTTCAAGTGGGAAGATAATCTTGGCTCAGACGAATTTTTACAAGACCAAAAGACTATTGCGCACAAGCACAGGTATGTGTATGATACAACTGGTGATGGGTGAAGTGAAGAATAAGACCTAGTTTTCTGTTAAAGATGATAGAAATTCTAGATCTAAGGCTTGTCTGAAGAATGAAACTTGAAAAAATTTTAAGTCCTTACAAACTCGCGTGATCCTTTTGAAGTTTTGTCCGGTCTCTATTTGTGGCATGAAGACTCTAATCGAAGTTTTGTGAAACATAACGACACTATTTGCACGAGCACGTAAAGACGTAAAGGATCCTAAGTTAAATTAGAAGTGAGGTGTGAAAATTGGGGTTGACGTTTCTAACTTAGGATAATAGAATTTCTAGCTTAGATACTGAGCCTTAGAATTAAAATCAACTGTTATCTTATGAAACTAGATTGACAGGATTTTATGGGTGTAATCTACTGAAAACCCTCAGAAGACAACTTCTCCTCTAGGATAACCTAGAGGTTGAACGGCTTGTTGTATAGGCTCAATGCAATCACGTTCCCTACGAAAGTGATGTTGGGATTTTGTTTTGCTTGAGACATGCAAAAGATAAGTTTGGGGGTATTTGTTCATCACGAAAAACTACATTTAATACTACTCATTCGATATCATTTTGTTAATAAACGTGTTTTTTTAATACGTGTCTGCTCATTAGTACAGGATGTAGGTATTCGTGACAAAAACACTGAAAACACGCATAACATGCACAGATACGACAGTTTTGATCCGACACTGCAACTGGAACAGATAACTGGTCAAGTCCAAGGAGTTTTGCAACAAAACGTGTATACAACAAAAAGAATTGAAATAGTCCAACATGATACAATAAAATGCAAATGTGAACACACAAAAATAGTTAATGGACCAGCTAGGCATACAAGTGGGAATGATGTGGCACACAAGTGGACTAGTCAAAATAATGGTGTTTAGAGCTTAAAAGTGTGACGTGATGTTCAAAAGCTTGATCATTCCCTCTAAAGCACAAGATTTCAACCCCGAGCTATTTAGCTTACACAAATAATGCCAGAGAGAAGATTATGATGTCAGAAGATCACAGAAAAAGCATGGCCCCTGAACCGCTACTTTGGCTGTCGGTTTTCCCATTTCAGCCGACATGGGCGGCCCCACTAGCTCCAAATTGACGCGTGCAACTTTTGTGGACACCATGTTGTATTTTCTATTCATTTTTAATGTTTGATTTTTCTGTAAATTTCCCTATAATTACCCGTGTTGGGGTCGAAAATTACACCCAACTGCCAAAATCAGAAATCAAATTCAAGTTCAAAACTAAAATTAAAATCAAAAAGCCAAGTGGACCGAAGCCTGAGCCAAATAGGCCCAAGCCCAAACATGAAGAGGGACCGGCCAAAAAGAGAAGAAAAGGAAGAGATTAAATGTAATTTTGGTTTTAAATAGGCAAAAGCCAATTTGGTAGAAGCCATGGGGTTAAATGTAAAAGATGTAAGCCTATAAAAGGCCCCCCATAATGATTTGATAACTAATCTGGATCTTAATCTTGAATCACAAAAAACAATCTTGAGTTTTGAGCTGCTCTTAGTGTGCAAATCTCTCTTTCTCTCTTCCACTTTTTTTAGTGCACACATTAGGAAGCTTTGAAAATTTTAAGTGTACACATCAGTAAGCTTTGAAAAAGGGGAAAAAGCCCTTTTTGATCTTCAAAAGTCAAAGTTTTGTGTTTTTGGACTGTTGCTTCATTGGGTTTCAACCCTACTTGCACCATGCAAGGTGCCCATTTAGCTAGGTGCGTACCCCGTTGGGTGCACATCGAGCCAAATGCGCGCCGGCCCAGGTGCGCACCTCGCTGGGTGCACACTTCTCTAAGTGCGCACCTTGCTGGACCTTTTGGCCCATTCAGGACCCTTTAGCCCCCATTCACTCCCTCATACCTTACTACGTGCACACCTTGCTAGGTGTGCGTCTCGGAAAGTGCCCACTTGTCATGTGCGCCCTTGCTAAGCACGCACCTTGCTTGGTATGCATCTCAGCAGATGTGCACTTGCTAGGCGCGCACCTTGCTAGGTGCGCATTTTCGCAGGTGCGCACCTTATCACAAGCGCACTTGACATATATACACTCATCATCTCTCCCGTTAGAAAAAATTTCTAACGGAGCACTGTCCCGCATCCCGCAAGAGGGCTACTATCCCACTTAACCCCCAACCCGCTAAGCTTTGCGAGGCTCCCGATATGCCCAAAACACCCTCAAACTTATTCCCAAACACAACACGCACATATTGCATATTGAGTTCGCATGATCTGTTTAACTTGTTAATCGAAGGTTCTCTCGCTCCAAAAGCGAGAGGTAATTAACGGCAACTTAGTCCGCGGCTGTCGGAGATTCGGATCTCCACAATCATTAAACTCCAGTCCACCCCAAACAGGAGGAATCTGTAATATACCTGACAAGCGACCAGCATTCCTATCTCAATAGGATGACGAAAAACACTTTACAACCAGATGAGATGAAGAGGCAAGGGTCCAAGTTTTTAGTTTAGTTTCCATTTTTCATGTCAAGTTTCATTTTGTGTAATCTTGAGTTCTTGCGCTTTCTCATGTAACTTCTTCATTGAACTTACAAATTTAAATTTTAGGTACTTGAACTCATTAGTTAGTATCTCATTTTCCATTTCAATACAAGTTTTCATTTCAAACCTCATGGTTATGCGTTTGGTGATCTTTGAACTTGAATTCTTTACTTCCCTCACATCTTGCAACCTTTTCATTGAGCTTGCAAATTTAGATTGAGATTATTGAATTCATTTACTTGATCTTGCAACTTCAACATACAACAAAGGATTCGCTTGGTTACTTTTGTTCTTGCACTTACTTTTCTTTGCAATGTTCTTGATGTTTTCTTCTCTCTTTTGTTTTCTTTTTATTTTTAAAATGATGTGAGTAATACCCTCACTTATTAAGGTAGGAGAGGATTAGTTTGAGATATAGAGAAGTGTTTGTTTGGCCAAACGCTATGGATAAGAGTCAAGAACGGAAAGACAATGAACAATAAGTAGGGATTTAGCACACAATCGCAAATACCCTACTTAAGAGCCCTAATCCACGTTGTTGCCGATTACATTAGCATCAACATTTAGTGAGGCACAAAAGGAAGAAGCAAGCATTATCCTGACTCAAACTAACCTACCCTGACAAGTCCTTTGACATAAACACAACACTTAGGATAGCAACTCTCGGACTTTTGAACTTAACTCGTTAAAACAAGAAGAAAAACATACTTTCTCTCCGCGGACGACCCGTACTCATCGCGGCTAGCTTCAAACGACATCGTCATTGATTGCGGTAAATAGAACTCCATAGAACACGCGGAAAACGCAATCAATTGGCATTCATCATCTTCATCTTTATCGTCTAAGATGTGGATATACCAAATTTCATGTGATTCACTTTTTGACCGTTGAATTAGCAATGAAAAAAGTTCTATATTGTCGATAAACCGTTAATTTTGCATCCACTAAATCAACGGTGAGAAAAATGGTAAAATCACATGAAATTTGGTTTATCCACATCTTAGATGATAAAGATGAAAATGATGAATGCCGATCAATGAAAAAATTGTGGAGGGTGTATCTTTTCGACGCCATACGAGGAAATTCCCTCCTGTGGCACCTTTCCTCCATTATTCTAAAAATATGCATAGTTTACATAAGAATTATTAAATAAAAATAAACTTAAAATTAATATATTTTCTTGAATTTGTCTGAGGAAATCCGTAATTAATTAATTAATGAATGTAAGTATGTGTAACTTGAGAAACGTCCATACACAACACAACAGTATATGAAATGGGTGTTCAAACACCTAGGGATAAGCAAATAAATGGCTGCATATGCACTAAGTTAATAACAATGTCCTGTGTATAGAATAAAGTGATAGCAAACAGGCTGATAAAGTTTGGGGTTGTGTGATGGAGGCCAGTAAATAAAACCATAGTTAATTGAGTAACAAGGACTAAAAATAAACAAAAACAACATAAACTTAAGCAGTTAAAAAGGCATGCTACTTGTTAGTTTAATTCAGTGTCCTGAACAAATTCTCAAGATCAGGTATGATATTTCTTGAAGCATGCTATGTTCCAGTGAAGAATGATTCTATGGACAAATGCTGGATCTATGAGACGATGTTAAGAAATCAAAAATTATTTCACACATCATAAAGCCACAACATCCTCTTATTAATTATAATGTTCATTCACACATTAGTACATTACAGCATAATTGAATTAGCGGCCCTGGGCACTACATGCTTTAAGAAATAGCATATCTAACCAACAAAAGATGTTCTTCATAACAGCGGAGAATTGGGTCAATCAATACATAATCATGGTTTACATTGTGTCAAGCTTCCAAGTAAATCGTATTAAGGATCTAATTTAAATTATTTTGGATCGTGCACTGATTAAAATGTATAATATATATTGTTAAATAAACATATGCATGGTTGCATATCCTGCATGCAAATATACCAAAGAGTTAATTGTAACCAAAAAAACACTCCTGATATATACAGCGTAAAATTGTCACTTTTACCATCTAGTCAAGTCAAATATCTATACTATATTACTTCCCATGTCTATCTCTTATTCAATTTTTCTTCCTCCATGCCTCAAACCTCATAAAAGACCTAAACCAAGCACTTAATCTTCTTTTCTCCCAATTCATCAACTCCAATCATTAAGTTATCAATCTCTCGCACCATGATCTTTCCTCCAAGGGCTTCACATTCTTGTAATAAAAACCTTGTCTTGTCCTTTGAATTACCCGTGGAGTTATCAAACACACATGATGTAATAAGTACCATTTTGGACTAAATCAAAAGCAATGCATGTCATGCATTTCAGATGATTTTAAAGGTTGAAGTTTGCAGTTCAAGCCAATGATTTCATGCTTGAAGCTTTCGCTTCATTAACATATATTTACATTCCACCCAAATTCTACACATCATCTTCGTCATTAATAATGGATACAATAGAATGCGAAACAACATCATCAAGGAGCACCTCCCTCTTCTTCTCTCTATTTGAGATTGGAAGAAAATCCACTCTAAGAAGTGAGTCAGAGTGAGGCCTTGATATGGATATAATCAACTTTTGTGCTCTTATAAACAGGCCCATGTCTCTTGGTTATGTAATTCAGCTTGCATTCTAAATATAACTATTTGAAATCTAAGTTCCTCTTTTGTAAATGGAATGGGAAAAAAAAATTTGAAGGATCATCCCATTCAAGATCAAATAGATCCCACAGAATCTTTATTAATCAACAAACAAATTTACAAAATAGCCATAAACACACGCAATTTCCATTTCTTATCTCAGATCCTACATATCACAAGCAAGACAGATCAAGATGAAAACTGAACGATAGAAAAATTTGAGCAACCCAAAAGAGAACAAACAGATCCTAAGAATCTAAAAATCTATACTTTTTTCACCTGAACGAGCCAGAGGGCGGTGACGGTGGCGGCGACGCCCCAACCGGCGCCGGCGGTGATGTCGGCCGGCTGAAGGCGGAGCCCAGGCTTCAGGAACTTGGACAGGCCGCCTTTCGCTGATGCTCCTATCGCCATTTTTCGATTTCTAATGGATCTTAAAAGAAAACCCTGGATTTTGTTATAGCTGGGGAATTTTGTTTTCGCCTTGGATTTTGCAACGCGAGAACGGATAAAGGAAATGGGATTTTAAGAATAGAATATGGAGGCTGGTGGTATGAGCACCGTTTGTGTAGTTTTAAGATAGCTGTGACCGCTTATTGGCGGTAAACAATTTTGAGCGGAAAAATGAAAGAAAGGATGTAGAAATAAAACAGAATCTTTATCTTCACTGAACACTCTGGTATATTTGTATATTTTCTCACCGTTACATAAAAAATTTCGAAAAATAATTATAGCTTTCCTAAATTTAGATTAAATAGATATGGTTAGCGGTAATATAATAACAAATACATAAGGGCTTATTTATAAATTTGCAATGCATATCTCTTTTTGGACTTTTGAGCATGAGAGATAATGTGTAAAGAAACAGAAAGAGAGTTGTTGGTTTTTCATCTTTCTTTTTTTGTCTTTTATGGCATACTGGATGGACATATCTAATTCTCTATTTTGGCTAATAGAATTTTATCGTTTTTTCTATTTTTATTTTGTTAAATAATGACATGGACTTAAGGACTTCTAGTGGGTTAAAATTGGAGGTGTCCAAAAGGTTTCTCTATTTTTTCGATAAGAGCATGCAAGAAATTGAGAAATTTCCCTCATGAAACTCTGGTCCCGGAACATGCCAACTGATGACTCAAACTTATGAAGATATTTCTTTACTCTTTAACGTTCAAATGCATTGGTCAAAATTGCCTAGTTATTTTTTCAAAAAGAACCTCACTATTTAACATATTTGTTAAAAAATAGTTTAAATAGGTTTACCACTTAACAAACATTTCTACATAACTTGAAATTAAATCATATATTAATTTTTAAAAGTATTATAAATATCTTATATTTAACTGAATTTATGTATTTATGTAACCCATGATAAAACTTTTCTAAAGATATTTATTTCCATCGTTCCTCTTCCATTTTATTATAGGTAATACAATATGTATTTTGTACTTATATTTCATACACATTTTAACAAACATACCTGCAGCGCACGTGCAAAATGTTAGTATGATATAACCGTGCAAAATGCTAGTATGATATAACCATACACATTTAATTATTGATTTATTTTTCCAGGGTAACAGAAATAAACGAATGAATTTTTTCTAAAGGGTCATATATCATTTTTTGGAGACTTTCAAAAATCTAAGAATGAACTACCGTATCTTTTATTCAAATAAGTGTTTCCTATATATTCCTGTACTAGTTTTAATTGAAGGATATTTACCAAAAACTAACGGATGCTTTGGATATTTTATCTAACAAAAAAAAACATTTCAGAAGCATGCGCTATCAGCGAAATACCATAATGTCATTAAGTATATCATAAAATGACATTCATATCCCTTATTTTAATTAGCGTCAAATTATGGTATTCACCAAAAAAAACACTATATAGTTTAATGGTTTTAGTAAAATTTCACCCTGTATGGTGCTTGTTCAATAACATTGCATAGTTCAGATGGTATTTTGTTAAAGGAAAAAACAATGGGTTGATTTCTTGTAAAATGGTAAAAAACCTCATAAGTTGCTTTTGGTAAATACCCCTTTAATTTAAAGAAGAAAAAATAGGGTACCGTGGTCCTTACAAGGAGTGCACGCTAAGGCCTGTTTGGTTTCAGGATTTGGGGAGGATTCTTGAGATTTGGATTCATGAATCAGAAGATTAGCAAAGTCTGTGTTTGGCTTGAGAATTGGGATTTTTTGATTTTGTAGTGGACCCCACCACTTTCAAGGATCCATGAAACTTACATAAGGGCCTGTTTGGTTGCAGGATTATGAGTTTGGATTTGGATTTTGGATTGTGGAATTCTAGGATTCCATAATTTTATGTTTGGTTGCAAGATTAGGATTTCTAGGATTCCTTTGTTTTTTATGGGGGGCCCACCACAAAACAAGGATTATGGAATCCTAAAAATTTTCAAGGATTTTCAAGGATTTGACACTGTTCATTGTACTTTTAGATGGGCCCATGAACTTTATTTATTTAACAATCCTCTCTCTCTCTATCTCTCTCTAAAATCCTCAAATCCAAATCCCACTTTTTTTCACCAACCAAACAAAGATTACAAGGATCTACAAATCCAATACTAGGAATCCAAAACCAACCAAACAACAAATTACCAAATCCAGAAATTTCAACCGTACTATTTTGGAATCCAAATTTCATAATCCTGCAACCAAACAGGCCCTAAAAGGAGGGATTTGTGAGAATTTATGACACCCATTGTACTTTTCTCTCTTAAAAAACCGCTCTCTATCTCTCTCTTTAATTCTCAACTCCGAATCCCACTTTATTTTCACCAGTCAAACAAGAATTACACGAATCCAAAACTATGGTTTCTTACAAACCAAACAAGAAATTGGTCAATTCAGAAATTTTCATTCACACTATTTTGAAACAGAAATTTCACAATCCTACAACCAAACAGCCTCTGAGGGACCGGCCTGCCCAACTTAAACCATGCTGGGCCAACCCTATGTTTAGCACAACGGCCTGGCTCTTTAGCAAATCTGTTTCTTATTAATATGCTTCTTATTTTGAATAAAAGAACTACACAAGATGCTAACTTGTATCAACTGCAATTAAAGACTACCTAGAAAATTTGTTTATTAAAATTTAGACGAAGATAATATAAACACAATTCTCGTGATTTCAGGCTTTCAAAGTAGAGAACATACATTCGAGATACATCCAGAGTCTCTACAAACCCTCTTTATCTTTAGTTACTAATAAAACCGAGCTAAGATACATCAAGGAGTCTCTGCAAACCCTCTTTATCTTTAGTTACTAATAAAGCTGGGTAAGAAACTCAGCTAATGGCTAGGCGGCCTCTTCATTAGGAAGAGGTCCCTAGTTCAAACCCACGAGTGGAATGCCGTGGGATTTCTTCGAACCAGGTAATATTGGAGAAGGGATAACAAATTTATTCCACCTATTATCTCAAAAAATAAAGCTGGCAGGTATCATCTCAAAAAATAAAGCTGCCCAAGAAAAATTATTTACATTCTTCAATTATCACTTACGAATAATCCATAATGACCTTTAAAACACTAACTATTACTCAATTTGTTTCATAAATTTCATTAAACCTCAAAATTTTCATTTTTCCTATTGGATCACAAAATCTCATCTTGTTCCAATCAATCTTCACAACTGTTAAATTAGGCACATCACTCAGTTGAATCTTGGCAAAAACAATGGTCGCAACAAAAGGCAACATACATTTAAATTGAATTCGGATGCTGTTTATCCTCACTGATTACTTTTCTATTTTCTATCTGGATTTCTTCTGCCTTTGTCGGGCCCACCGATGACACCACATGTTTCGAACTGCCTCTGTCTCGCCCTCTCTTTCTCTTCTTCGGATTCCGTAGAGAACTTATTCCACCTATTATCTCAAAAAATAAAGCTGGATAAGAAAAATGAATAACATTCTTCAATTATCACTTTAAGAATAATCCAGAATGGCCTTTAAAACACTAACCATCACTCAATTTGTTTCATAAATTTCATTAAACCACACAAAATTCCTTTTTCCTATTGGATCACAAAATCTCAGCTTGTTCCAACCAATCTTCACAACTGTTGCTTACACATTACACAGTTGAAACTTAGCAAAAATAATGGTCGCAACAAAAGGCAACATGCATTTAAATTGAATTCGGAAGCTGTTTATCCTCACTCTGATTACTTTTCTGTTTTCTATCTGGGTTTCTTCTGCCTTTGTCAGGCCCACCAACGACACCCCATGTCTCGAACTGCCTCTGCCTCGCTCTCGCCCTCTCTTTCTCTTCTTCGGGTTTCACGGAGAAACAGTACGGACATGAGACGCCATATTCCCATTCTGGAGCTTCCATGTCTTCATCACTTACCGGTTGCTTACACCCGTAGCACAGTTTATATTTGCCTTGAGTTAAACCGTGCTCGACCGACACTCTTTTGTCAAATACAAAACATTCTCCTTCCCATAGGCTCTCCTTCTTCGGGACTTCCTCAAGATATTTCAGAATCCCGCCCTCTAAATGATAGACCTGGAATAAATGAACATGCAATGTTGTAAAACGAAGTTTAAAAGACTGATTTTAGTTGGCTGCTGAAATGTTTTCGGCTGTCAACCACTTTGAACAGAATTAATCGGGCTAATAATCTAGACATGCTGCTTAATCGGCCCCAAGAAAACCGTGCGGAAAAATGATAAGTAAATCAGGCGTGTATATGATGCAACTTTACATATTCGATTAACGATATCCAAAACTTATTACACGAACACAAGGCACAAAATCTTGGTATCGGTGCCGGCATCCGGTATCAGACAGTCATTCTTGGAATTGGAAACGCCATTTGGGATCAGAATAGCAGATGCTTCATGTTTGACTAAACGAATTACTAAAACTTAGCTAAACTTTTAAGTAAATTAATAACTATAAATAATTTAACAAATTGTTTACAAAATAATCGTGTCTGCTTTAACACTGTTACAAAAATAAACATATACTTTATGACATCATTTGGTAATAAATGATGTCAAATAAACCACTAATTCAATAATGAACTAAATATTAAAACCCCAATAATCAATCGATTAACCCGGTATATCAATGTCTGTTCAAAACTCGGACCCACATTTTTCGGATCGGATTCGGCAAGATTTAAAACCTTGACTAGAACTTATATCCTCTTGATCGAGGTCCGGTTCTTTCCTATTTCTCCCCATCAAATATTTTTCCTCTCTCTACTGATTTTCTCAGGATTTATGGTTACATATTTTCTAGACATTACTGCATCTGTAATCGAACTGTTGAAAAGGTCAGATGTGCACATTTTAAAACAGATTCGGTGAATGGAGGGGAGAACATTTTTCATGTACTAAATTTCACTACTTTTAACTCTGTGTTGATATTTTATATAAAAATAGCACTTCTAAGTTCTCTTTGAAAAAAATTATATACGACAGAAACTACCTCTTGAAAACCTTTGCTAAGGAGAAAGCTTGAAGCCTTCTCGCATCTGATTCCTCCGGTGCAGTACATTGCTACACGAGGCAGTTTCTTGGTTTCTCCATGACTGCTTTCTTCTTTGGCAGCATCATCCGAGCTTTCAGCCTCTGAACTTGACATTTGGTTTGACTCGGACAATTGAAACTGATCATCTACCCATGTAGGGAACTCTCGGAATGCTGTAGTAAATGGATCAACCGCCCGTCTAAACTTCCCTATGCGAGTTTCATATGTGTTCCGCACATCAATTACCACCTGCCCGAGTACAAAAAATATAAATATATATATATATAAAAGAACAATCATAGATGTAATGAATTGCATTGAAGAGTAGTAAAACAAATGTTACAAAAACATTCAAGAAGGAAACAAAGAAAAAGAGGAAACAAAAAGCTAAAATGAAGTATATATGAAAATGGAATTGGCTTCACATTGATTATTAAGGCTTCGTTTATGCAGTTCATCGTATATAGCATGAAAGGTCATGATACCAAAGCTACATAATGAACAAATCAGCGACCTGATTCATCATATTATTACCGTTACAAAATGTATAAGAGATAATAGATCCCCGTTAATCAAAGTCATTTCCCCAATTAAAATGGGTCATTAATGGTATGGCTCATAGTCAATATGGCTTGACAATTTAACTGACCTTTTATACAAAATTTGGCTGAACATCTACCCAACATACATGTTCAATCAGTGTGTCCAATTTTCTGATTTAGAAACAATAAATTAGAATTTGTCATGAAACTCCAGCAAGCCAATTGGCAGATAAGAAAATATCTACTACTGATGCAGTTTAAGAGCTGCTACCCAGCGGTTGAGATTCGCTTGAGCTAAGAACATCAATGGAAAGGAAGAACTTTGTTTATGCTTCATTTCTATTACATGATATGGAATAGTGTAAGAAGAAGAATGCATGTAGCATTAAATCACTCAACAGTATCTGGATCACTTATCAGTGCATTCCAATCCTTTGGGTGCACATACTTCCCGACTCTTTCAGTAGGCATGACACTTGGATCTCCAAACGAGACAATCTGTATACAAAAAATATATAGAAAGCTCAATACCTAGAATAAATCTACCTGAGAAAATAAAAAAAATAGCTAAGTTGCTACGTTGCAGGGATCCCCCCCAGGCGCTTCAGCCATATTAGAGGAAACCACTGTTTGAATGAAAAAAAACGCATCATTCCCCTACGACTTTTACCAGCATTATTATTTTTGATTCTGTCGAATTTCTATTCCCAAAATATCCCTAATGTTCTATCATTTTTTTCTGTCACTACTCATTAACAACTTGCAACTGATTATTTTGAAGGGTATCTTTCGAATAAAAAATAGGCCCATCTGCGGAATGTTAGAGGCCATTGAATAGGGTCAAAGTGCAAATCTATAGATAAAGAGAGGTTTTCCACTAATAGGGCAAAAGTAAGGGGATTCTCTCTTTTTTTTTGCTATTAGACTTAAAATTAAAATAAAGAAACGGCATGGTTTCAAACATTTTCCCTCAAAACAATGTCATACCTCTTTCTTCACCTTCACACGCACGTGATCCCATCGAAAGGGTGCATCTTCCCCAGCTCCAAGGGGCGAGTGACTACTGTGTCCATGATGGATTGCCTCTTCCTCAGCACTAACAGGTGACTCCACCATTCGTAGACCCTTAAGGCGCTCATCAGCTTGAATATATTCTAAAACTTTTTCCACTGATTCACGAGTCCCGCAAATGCTACCGTTGATTCCTTCTGGAGCTAGAATTATGCCACCTGAAACACGCTGGACAGAATCAGCTATGTGAGGAATATTTTTCTGTTATATGGTACATTAAAAAACACTTTGGGCAAGAAATAAGAATGTGAAGCCCTCTTGAAAGATGTAACAGAATTAACAACAACATTATGCCCCAAAGGTTTTTTCCATCTGTGTTCCAGCACATTATCCACAACAAAAGCATCATTTTAGGAACTCCAATCAGGATGGGAAAGAAAAAAGACATAATAAAAATCCTGCTTTAAATTAAATTCCACGTAAAGAGGAGTTTTCTGCATGTGATGAACTTAAGTAATAAAGTGCCACCATGCAAATAGGGATTTGTATTATATAATTGCAAAGATGGTTACACTCTGCAAATGAATTATGTTTTCACAACAACAATATAAGAGCAATGGTATCCATGACTTGAGCCTGTGTATACATGTGACTTATTATATAGCATGTCCTAACTTTCAAGCTCAAATATCCAAGGACAAATACATTGAAAATAATGGAGAGTAAAAAACAATAAATGAACTCAAGCACCAAAATGAATTATTTCAAATGGAACTTAAGAAGTATGATGGCTAACAAAAACCAAAGGAGACAAAAAAAAATTCGTATTCTGATTCATCTTCATGGGTAACTTTCCTGTAGCATAATTTTAAGTTAACTATAAAGTGGAAAGCCCTCTGCTGTGGTAGTTGGTCTTGTATATGAAGATTTGGTCCAAATAATACAAGAATTAAGATATAATCCTTATACAGTCAGTTTGATTATTACATGGCTTAGTAAATGTCATAGCGCATACAAAGAAAACTACAATCAGTAGTATATGCAAAGACCTCGGATACAATACCAACTATAGATAGAAATTCAGAACCGATCAAGACTAAAGGATCCCTAATAGGAATATTAAATATACTGTAATTTTGTTCACTAAACTTCAATAAAAAGTAGCCATAGAAATCTTTATATGGAGGGGGAAATCTCGAAGTAAATTATTAGCGAATCACTTGGAATTTCCATAAAACCACATTGGTTGCCAGATATTAGCAATCAGATGTGACACCCGATACGGAACTAAAGAGCTCCAGTTTATCTGTCCTATGACTTCTATTAATTATCTTAGACCTTAATGAATGTATGTAAATCTAATCTGAGAAACAATGCTAATTTCTCAACTGCTCCACGAAACACCATGCAATGCGCCACTGCCTACATTTAAGATGATTGTTCTTATAATTCTTAACTTCTAGTTATCTGCGCGAAATATTCAATATTAGAAAAACAATGAAATACCATATCACAAAACTTTTTGTTCATTAATCATCTCACCGTCTCCAGTTAACTTTTATTTTTCAAACATAAATGTGTGCATCTAGGCATCACAAACTGTACCCCTCCGACTCTCTACATCTGAGAATAGATGTACAAAGTTTTGACTATAGGGACCCATTCTGTTTAAGCAGTTGAGCTGCATGGAATTCAAACTTCCAATCAATTGTGTTGAAAATAGAGTAATCGAAAGTGAACTCAAAGGCCAAAGTTGTTGAATCGTGATATATATCGTATATTTTTTTATACTTATATATAGAATCATATATTGTAAGGTATGTTGTTCGCTTGTCCGATAGGTAAGCAATTAAGCATACCACTATTTAACAACAATAACAAGCCTTTGTCCCAAATATTTAAGGTTGGCTATATGAAGCATTCTCTTTCATTTTGTGTTGTTAAGGACCGTCTCCTCGGTTAAACTAACAATTAACATATCGTTCTTAAATGCTTCTAATCATGTTTTTTAGGTCTATCCATACCCCGTGTTACGCCATTAATTACAATTTTGTTATTTGGTCTATATTGCACATACAAAACCATTTAAATTGTCTATCTTTCATCTTATCCTCTATGGGAGCAACCTCTCATTTCATATCCTATCTTTGAGTGTATTAGTATTATCACTCATCCATCTTAACATCCTCATTTTAGCCACAGTTATTTTTTTTGGACGTATTTATTAATTGCCTAACATTCAAATACACAAAGAAGCGTCGGACTTATTGTTGTCTTATATGTGTTTTCCTTTTTCAATTTCAAAAGGCACCCCACGATCACATAGCACTCCTAAAATGATTCTCCATTTTCACTATCCTCCTTTAATCCTATGACCCACATCCTCCTCAATTTTCCCATCATGATTAATTATTGATCTTAAATAATGAAAATGGTTATCCTAAATCTTTCATGGCCATCAAGTTGCACCGTAGCCTATTTATTCGCGTTGTTGTATTGAAATTCCATTCCATATATTCAGTTTGTGTTCTGCAAATTTAAATTCTTTAGATTCTAATGTCATTCTCTATTTTTCTACTTTAGAAACTATCCTTTCTTTAGATTCATCTACCAAAACAACTTAAGCAAACAGACACCATGGCACGTCCTTATAAATATGTTTAGTAAGTTAATCCCTAACTAATACAAATAAAACAAAAACTTAATGTCAATCCTTGGTCTAGACTTATGATGATATGGCATAGTCCATCTCTCCTCCTCACTCTAATAATTACTCAATCATATATATTTTTAATTACATCAATGTACCTTTGAAGCACTAGTTTTTTCGAAGGCCCGCCAGATCATCTTTCTGACGATCATATCATCAGCTTTTTATATTAATAAAAACTATAGGAAAATTGCTCTTCCTTATATCTTTCTCTATCAAACACCTTAATAAATAAATCACTTCCATGGTGGACCTTCCTTGCATAAAACCAAATCGATTTTCGGATATGGACATCTCTACTTAATCTATGTTCGATTATTTTCTCACATGGGTTCGTTGTATGACTCATAAGCTTAAATCTATGATAGTTTGAATAATTAAGTATATAACTATATATTTCAGAAAAATATGATAGGAATAGAAATATAGAACAATACATAAGTAGAAATATAATGTTGGGTTTTTTCTATATTGGACCCCTAAAACTTGGCTAATTTTAAATACAACCCCTAAAACTTACTATTTCTAAATACAACCCCCAAAACTTCTAACTAGATTAAATAAGATCCCATGGTTAATTTCCATCCGTCTTGGTGTTAGTTCTAACCGTTAGGGGTTAAAATCACCAAATACCCTCTAATGGCTTTATTTTTCTTTTTAAATACTCCATCAAACCATTGATGCTACACATATCCTCCTTCAAACTAAATTAAAATTGACTTCAGTGCAGTCACCATAGACTAAAAATATACTCTTAAAACACATAAAAACGCAGATTGTATAAAACCTTACCTTTAATGATTAGTTAGGGTTTCCGTTGTAATCTTTTGAACAACTTCAATTGGCTTCACAACCATCATCATCATCACACTAAGGAGTTCTAGAGATTTAAGGAAAGGAAAAGCTTTGGAGGGGAAATGAGTGACATTATAATCGTTTGGATAAGTTTTCATTGAGGGAAGGGTAGATGAGGGTAATATTTATCAAAACCTAACCCAAGTTACCTCTAACCCAAGCATGACTGAGGTTAACTTAACAAATGGTGTTATTTGATTAATGAAGAAGTTTTAGGGGTCATATTTAGAAATAGCAGGTTTTAGGGGTTGTATTTAGAATTAGCTAAGTTTTAGAGGTTGTATTTAAAATTAGCTAAGTTTTAGGGGTTCAATATAGAAAAAAAACCTATAATGTTTAGTAATGCGCTAGTCAGATACAAAACTGACACAATAAACACATGCAAACACAAGATACATGAATTAACAAAAGTCACATGAACGGTCATAATTAATAATATTAGCACTGGCGAATTTAATTGACGAAGTCTATAAGAGCAAAGAACAAGCGGGGATGTGAATCGAGCGGGAGAATCGACGGTAATCGAAGAAGGATGAATTCGATGAAGTGACAAGCGGAGAAGCGATGTCTTACAATACTGTCATTAATTCGATACCATCCTCTGATATGTATCATAATCTCTCCGAAGCGTCACATATCATATGATAGAAATTGTGACTTCCACAAAATTAACAACTATGTTAACTATAGTGTTGGAAAAACAAGAAACTGGATGACTCTTTTCCCTTAGACGTGGTTGCCCACTCAGAATCTACGAAAACCAAACAGTCAACACATTGATTCCCAAATTATGTAGTCGGAATTGCAATCAAACCAAACAAAAGAACACATCTCCAATCTCCATCTACTGAAGTTAAAGCTGCATGCATTTGGAAAATGCATCACAACTCCAACCACAATTAACCAAAAATACCCTCAATTTTATACCAAACCTTAAGTCAGACTTCAACATCTATGAACTAATCCTATAACTCGATAAAATGTGAAATTTATCTTCTGAGAGCTCGATCAACAATTCGAATTGCAAGCTGAAACATAATTCTAATCAATGAAGAACTAAGACCCAAATAGTAAACTCACCACTTTTTCACAGAGATCTTTCAACGGCTTCCGCATCTCCACATGATCTGGGAAATCCGCAAACCGATAGAACGAAACGACAACGAGAGCCAAATTCAAACCCTCGATTTCAGAACCGCTCGAGATCTCGATCGCTGGGCTGCGAGACGAAGCGGCCCTCACTCCATTGAGAGACATCGGAGGAGCTAAGGCCTGGTGAATTTGGGGAACCGTTGAAGGGAAAGGCCTAGGGTTTGGGAAATGAGAGGAACGACTGCCAGTTAGGGTTTTGTCGGCGATGGTGGTTAATGTAGAGAGGAATTTAGGGTTAGGGTTACGAGTGGAGGAAGCGAGCATTTTCAGTAATTTTGTTGCAGCGGCAGCAGTCTTGCTGCTCTTGTTGGTGTTGAGGGCAGTGGGCATGTGATATGTGCGATGGCTGGGTTTGAGATCCTCGCCTTTCATCGGTTATATTTCACTAAAATACCTTTAAGTTTATAAATTACAGATATATACGCTGAAGTTTATGTTTAACAGGTAAGTTTCTGACACTGTTATACCTTAAATTAAAACAAAGCCCTAACTCAACTCTTTCATCGTTTGTTAAAAAATAAAAATGAAGACGCCTCCATCTTCTCTAGAAATAGCTTGATAGAAATGGTAATGAATTTTTTGAATTGTTTCTTTATAAATGCTCATAATATGTGTTGCTTCTTATATGTTAGTCGGCCACCAAAAGTTAATAACATGAGTAGATTTTAATCTCCTTTTAAAAGAGCAGTATTGTATACGGTTTCGCTAAGGACATGTTTGTTTCCACGGAAGTAACATGGAAATACTGGAAGTAACCTTAGGACCTGTTTGGTCGGCCGTCCCGAAGTACTTGAAGAACCGAAAGTAATATTGAAATAGCTTCCAAAAAAGTTGTTATGAAAGCAGACATAAATCTTATTTCAAGTGTTTGTTTGTATGTTTTTTTTAATTTTCAAAAAGAACTTAAAAAAAATAAAGTAATTTACTGTGTTTCTTTTATAATAAAAACAAACAAAAAAGTCTTTTTAGCAGTAATATGTCATTGCTTTATGGAATTAATAAAGAGAATCATTAAATAATTAATGTTTTTTCTTGTTTCTTGTATTCCATGGTTACTTCCGGAAAAATCTATTATGCAAGGGTTTGCATCATGCAAGTCCTTGCATAGCTCTTGGATGGGCTTCTTTTTTGTACAAGGAAAGCCCATCCAAAGGTTTTAGAGGGGCTTGCATGGTACGAGCCCTTCTAAAGTTGTTTTTTCATTGCTTTTCATCCAAAACGAGGGACAACTCTGCTGGGTTCCTTGGCACCCTCACTAGGTTTCGGAAGGCATCAACCATGCCATTTAAAAAAATCTAAGGTGCTAAAGAACCCTAACCAAGGATCTAACTAGAGGAATTAGGCTAAATATGCATGTAATCAAACATTACACTCAGTGAATGAGCAATACAATCTTTGTAGACCGGTCCTTCACTTCTAAAACTCCGTGTAGTCCTTTCGTTCCAAGTAGTGATTTTCCGGACTCAAGTTAGACTCCATAAAGCGAAATGAACAAGCTTGTTTGAAGTCTTCGATGCCGAAGATGATCTACGTCGAGAAGACTCTGGCTCAAGCTACTTCTTCACTAATTAGGAATTAGTGAAGCAAACAACCTAAACCAAATGGCTAATCTAGTATAGGTTGATGAACTAGGATTTTTGCTCACTTTAGAATATTTTTTCTCACAATGTTTCTTCATCTTAAGAAAAGCTAGAGAGCTTTCTTGAGATGAAGAAGAAGATGAAGTGTAGAATGGAATTAATGAGGCTGGCAACCATGAGTGAGATAATATCTCATATTTTCTCATGTAGAGACTTAACCATGGTTTAAGATAATGGTTAGGTTAATAAATATCATGGGTAAAACAAAATTAGTGGACTAAGTCAATGGTTACTACAAGCTTCTCCAAGCTTCCAACCATGACTTATTTCACCTAATTTTGTATTTACCTTAAATAATTAAAACCCTTAATTATCTTTAGCATTGTGTGAGTCTCATACACCCATGTATGATGTATCATCAAGCATGACATAAAGATAAACACAATAATATATATCACGTATATATTAAGTGCATGAATGAGATAAAGAAATCCTCAAGTAAGCTAATATTAGTTAATGTACATTAATATATAAAATATATAATGATACATGAAATTATTAAATCAACACTTGATTTAATCATCCGGTTATATCACATATAACCAACTAATATCATTTGTATCAACTTATCGAATTAACACTTGATTCGATAAGCCGGTTATATTACATATAACCGACCGATATCACATATCGCGAGATTAGAATACGGTATCACATACGCGTATTAATCTCGGTCCCGCACATATCACATATGTGCTCCTACTTCGTTTCGCCTGAGTCAGGAAAGCTCTGTGTAGGACTCTAAAGACTCGTCACTACGTTGGCAGTAGGTGATGATCATATCAGTCACCCACAAGCCGTCAGCGGTACTAGCTGGACGTAACGGCTACCCGGGTATTGAGCGATCAGAAGATCAACAAGCAAGCCTGCTCATACTCCTGCGAATCCAATAAATAACACTACCGTACAGTCCGGTCTCTTCGTCTGATATGTCGCATATCCAGCCTGGGGGTGGTAAACGTCAGACCCCAATAGCTTGATAAGTCATGCCGATGTGAGGCCCATAACGGTTCGAGAAACTACTGATAACACTAACCAGTAAATCTCAGCAACCCTGGCCAGAGATTTCCTGTTATGGCCAATCGAGCATAGCGCAACATCAACTTCTAATACCGGGAGAGACGAAATCCCCTCCTATCGCTCATTGCCTCCATGTGACTCGGGACTGTACCTAAAAGCCACCGTTTTGCACGTTCTCTTGAACGTGGTAAGGTGGAAATCAAAGCACAGTGGGAATCACACAAGACTCTATGACGATCTCGGGTCTATAGACTAATCTGTACCAGTGTCACCAGAGAACTGCTATCTGACGTAAGGTATAATACCAATTAGGAGTTCTCGGCGAGTCCTGTTCAGTGTACTCAGTTTCCACCGAGCACCCGTATACAATCTTTGATGTCAAACACTAATGGATGTGAGATCATCCATCGCCCATCATATGGGTCAAGAAATGTATACGCTAGTCTATTCTGGAATATCGATGCCCCGTCTTGATACTCCCACGACTAAGAACAATTGAAGGATGTACTTATAGACTACCCTGGCCCCACTAGTATGATCTGCATCATAATCCTGATAGTCAAGTATACATCCTAAGGGCTTTATCAATATGTAACAGAGAGACAATAAGCCCACATGTTAATATAAAGAGTAACCAGATAGCATACTATCATGTCGAGCAAGAAAGTTCTCGCTATATATGTCCAAACATCCACTATAATATACATCATATGTACAATAATGGTCTTTAGGGCATACATACAACTAACAAAATTTACTCTAGAAGAGCTTGCACCATGTAAGCACCTCTAGAGCTCTTGGATGGACTTACACAAAAGGGTAGCCCATCCAAAGGCTTGTACGATGCAAGCCCCTGCATAGTAATTTTTTTCCAAAATGGGGGGAAGAAAATCTTGGAAGTGACTAGCCATATAGGATTCGCCTCATCATCATGAAGTAACTTCCAAACTCTACGTCCATTAAAACAAACACGTGAAGTGCATGAAGTAAGCTTGTTTCCGGCACTTCCATATTACTTCTGTGCAAACAAACACGAGGCCCATTTGGTTTTCCGTAAGCAATGGAAGAGCTGGAAGTAATCTTGAAATAAGTACTAAAGAAATGTCATGAAAGTAGATCTAAATCTTACTTCCAGTGTTTGTTTACATTTTTTTAAAAAGGAAGTAAAAAATGAAACAACACCCCTTTCATAAGCAAAACAAACAAATAAATTACCTTTTTAATAGTATAAATAGTTTCATTTTGGAATTAATAAAGCCAAACATTAAATAATTTTTTATTTTTTTTGTATCTTGTGCTTCATGGTTACTTCCCATCGAAAATGAGGATTTTTTTTTTGAAAGCCACCATGCCACATAAGATGCACATTATCATCTTGAAGTAACTTCCAAGTTCTACTTCCGCATCTCATCAAAATTAATCAATTCTTCGCCATGGTTTTGAAATAACGCATCATCTTCCATGAGACGGGACAAACTGCTAAAAGTAGGCTTGATGCGGCTGCTAGACCCTTCATACGTTTCCATATTGATGAAATCTCCGTAATCAGCAGCAGCAGAACCGGCCATAAACTGTGCGTCGAGCATAAACCCTTCATATGTTTCAAAATTCGGCGGCGGCGGCGGCGGCGGCGGATCATTCGGAAGTGGTTCAGATGGCGCAGAAGAAAACATAGGAGGAGGATCACCTTGTGAAACCTTAAAGGCACAAGAACCAAATGAAATAAGAGACTGCTCCTTGAGGCTTGGTGGGGTTAAATTTTGGTAGAGAAATGGTTTGCATGTGTGCTTTCCATAGTAAGTGATAGCAAAGAGAGGGGCACCATCATCGCTTTTTTGTTGGACATACTTGATTGCCTTGCAACCTTGATCAATCTTGTGGTTGCAATAATAGTAGCTCCTGCATGATTGCAATCAGTTTCTTGTCTTGGTTACACGTTTACTTAAATGTGGCTGAGGTTGCTTTTTATTAGAGTGAGCGGTCCTACCTGGGGAACAAAGAACCTTTGATTGGTTTCTGCCCATATTTTTTCCATTTGAATTCATCATTGGGGGCGCTTGAGGTCACTTGTTTCCAAGGATGTGGAGAAAATCTGCAATCATGAATATATTGTCAATCAAATTAACGAGCCTCCTTAATTTTAAGACCACCCTAAAATTTCTCTAAATTCTTAAGAACTTGATTATTTTCTCCATTGTTTTTCTTTCTCTTCTTTCTTCGCTAAAGCTCAAACCTTCAACCCCAGACCACCCATGTATTCATTGTTTCTCTAATGCTCTTCCGATATTTGATTATGTTTTACTAACTATTTTCTATATAATTTTTAGTTTACGGTCATCATCTTTTATTTTGTCGTTTACTGTATTTTTTAAGAGAGAAGATTAAAACAAAAAGAAGGACATAATGTTCCAGTTATGAAAAAAATTAATATCGATAGATACTTATGGCAAAAAAAAAAAGTTTGTGGTATTTATATCTATTTTTTAAAGTTCAGGATACTCACCAGAAACTGAAGTTTGAAGGGTTAATTTATGCAATTTACCCTAAACTATATTTATATAACATATATTGAAAAAAATAAAGGCAATCGGTTGCATGCAGCTGATATTAGTTCATTCCTTTTCGAATATATTGAAAAGGAGGGCATGTGCCCTCTCATCTCGTGCTTTAAAGTCGGCTGTAATATAAGATCTTTACAATCGTGATAATAAGCAATATAAATTATAAAATAAAATAGCCCGGCCATGAGAGAGAAAGAGAGATAAGCACATGCACCCCACAAATTTGCCGGATAAACACGACAAAAGACGACAAAGCAGAGAGAAAGAAACACCTTCTTTTGGAAACCGATTTCGGCCTGTCCTCAAACTGCAGATTGCTGGCTCCTTTCTTGATGATGGGGATCCCACCTCTCACCTCATCATGAGGACTCGGTGAGTCGCCGGTTGTAGGGCTCAAGGCGGAGAGCGCGCGGGAGATGGAACCGATGACTTCCGCGATACTGGCGTCGGTCTCCGCGTCTCCTCGCAGCCGGCTTCCAAGCTGTGCAGCAGCTCTCATGCCTCTCATCAGCTCCTCCAAGATCACCTCCTTCTGATCCAAGGCTGTATGCTTCTCAAAGGGAGAAGCCATCACTGCATGTGTGTTTATAGGGGAGAAAAAAATGGAACTAAATAGTTAAAAGCTCCTCGCTGGTTACTCAAGAGGAGGAAAAGAGAGTATGCAGGGGCTCATATATAGGCTTTACAAGTTGAGAAAATTGTTTTCAGGCCCCGTTTCTTAACTTGAATTATTTTTAAACCAAAAAGTCCCAAAGATTTTGACAAAACCCAAATAAGTATAAATTGAATTTTCTCTCAAACCAAACCTAAACCTTTATTTGTATATGCGCTTGTATATCTATCGCCAATAATAACTTATTAAGATTTCATAATACATGCGTTATGATTTGATAAATAAAGTTATATTATGATAAATAATGTTGTGATTTGATTAAAAATTGTCATAGTTTAATAATTAGCTAGTCTTATGATTTGATAAATAATAGGCTAAATTGCAGGAAATACTGCTAGGTTTGGCCTCAATAGAAAGCAATAACCCTAACTTT
Organism: Agapanthus africanus; assembly: GCA_030015575.1. Taxonomy (NCBI): domain Eukaryota; kingdom Viridiplantae; phylum Streptophyta; class Magnoliopsida; order Asparagales; family Amaryllidaceae; genus Agapanthus; species Agapanthus africanus. The sequence goes on along the minus strand of JASDDO010000019.1, from coordinate 275,126,523 downwards.
CTAAAACATGCACTTTATCTCGGGGGCGGATCTACATGGGCCCCAGCAAGGGCAATTGTCCCCAATGAATATTTGCCCAAAAAACAAAAGATTTATATCGGTGGCAAAAAAGTATTATATTTTAGAATATATTTTATACATATATATGCTATAAAACATTAATATTGGAGTTTAGCCTAGATGATAAATTACACAATTGCTTAGTTGAAGGTCATGGGATCAATTCCAAGTGTTTGCATCATTTATTTTTACTAATTTTTTTTCCATTGAGGCTGAGAGAGAGAGAGGGAGGGAGGAAAGAGAGAGTAAGAAATAAATCCTTAGCAGAAATATAGAGAGAAAGAATTTATTTTCTTTTTCTTTCAAAAATGAGAAGATGACATGTGGTTTCTACTTATATACTTCATATTAATGGCATGGGTTCCAAAATGTATTTTTAGTATGGAAATTTCCAACTATTTAAATTATTTTAGAGATTGTTTTTTACTTTTAAATTGTGTAATATTTTTTTTTATATTATTTAGTAGGACTTTACAATATAACATCATTGTCTTTGTCTTTATTTTATCCTTGCTGACCAAAATTTCTGGATCCGTCCTTGCTTTATCTCCTTAACTTCAATTTATTTTCAAAACGTCATTCATTTAAATATTTAACTATAATACTTTAATGAAATATAAGAGAGAGAGAGTGTGAGATATTTTAATTAAAATTTTATATGTAGAGCATTTTAGGAATAAACTAAAGTTATCCTCCTATCAAAGCAAAAGTTAGAGATAGTTCCTGCAATTTACGGTCTCTGAAATTAGAATACATGCAGCTTGAGAAAGGGTAAAATTCATGATTTTGGAAACGAAAACCTAATTTAGAATACCTATAGGTTTGAAACATTCGTATTCTCTAAATAGTAGATTAAGTATAGTGGGAACACACATGTATAGGTAAGGTAGTAGTCTAAGTATAGTGTGAACACACATGAGACACTATGGCGATCTCAAGTCTTAGGGACTATCCTGTACTCATGTGAGAACTGCTATCTGACATTGGTATATTATAAACTAGGAGTTCTCGTTGAGTCCGTCCAGTGTAACTCATTCAATGAGCACCTGCATACAATCCTCGGTGTCAAACACCAATAACTATGGGACCACCTATCGCCTTTCAACCGGGCCAGGAAACGTACACACTAGTCTTAACTAGAATATTGATACTCAGTCTCGATACTTTTACGACTAGGGACATTTAAGGATGTGCTTATCGACTACCTAGGCCCTACTAATATGATGTAGTCAAGTAAAATTCTAAGAGCTATATCTCATGTATTAGCGATACGTGATGGACTAGTAAAACGTATACACATGACAGATAAAGACAAACCAGATAGCACACTATCATCTCGAGTAAGATTGTTCTCCGTATAGGTGCTCCTTCAATTACAACAATTGCCTTGATGGCACCTATATCCAACACATCCGGAGTCAAGTATCCAAGCATCAGAATTTTACTCCTTCCCGGTATGTACTGTGAGTACATCCCATAGTGCTTCTTCTTCTGCTTCTGTCGCAACACTGGCTTGATCCGAACTACTTGTACTGGCTCCTTTACCCCACTTCTCCAACCGTTGTTTGTATTTTTAACATTGCTTCTTCCTATGCCCTGGCAGTTTGCAAAGAAAGCATGGTTCATCATCTTGCCCTGATGATTTGGATTTACCCTTATTGCTCTTGCCTCCGTCTTTTGTCTTCGATCTTTCCCTTTCACCAGCAAACAATCCTGATGACTTCTCTGATGGATTTGATTTCTTCATGAACTTATTGTTGAGAAACGTATCTGTAACCTCCTCCATCTCGAGAGTCTCCTTCCCATAGAGAATTGTTGTCACCAAGTGTTCATAAGATATTGGAAGCGAAGAAAGGAGTAAAAGCGCTTGGTCTTTCTCCTCTAATTTTAACTCAAGCTATAGAAGATCACTTACCATCTTATTGAAGCTATTCAAGTGGTCGTGAATTGAAGTACCTTCCTTCATGCGTAGACTGTAAAGTTGCTTTTTTAAATACAGCTTATTAGACAAAAACGTTATCATATATAAGCTCTCTAGCTTCAACCATAAACTTGCCGCAGAAGTTTCTTTCATGACGTTGTACATCACATTGTCCGCAATTCAAAGCTCTATCGTGCACTGTGCCATCTGATCCATGTCTTTCCATGTATCATCTGCCATGTCGGTAGGTTTCTTACTGCCAAGAACTTTTAAACATGCCTTCATTTACAAGAAATGTCTTAATCTTTCTCTGCCATATCGAGAAGTTCTCTTTACCATTAAATTTCTCCATCTCGAACTTGGTGCTATTGACCTTGTTATTTGTCATCTTTAATATCGATGCAGAGAACCTTCCCTCGGATCCTTATGAACCAATATTTTCATAATCACAATTTAAGAAGATGGGAAGCGGACATAAGCGTCGTCACCTACCGTAGACTTAGATCGTAAAACTAAAAAGCAAAGGCTCTGATACCAAATGTTGGTGCCGCGCTCTCTCCTTCAAGATCTCCAATGAGATCTACCTTCTTCCTTCATGAAGTTCTTCTTAATGGCCTACTTGATTCCTTATGGAGTCGTCTATTCGCCTCCTTTAAACCTTATGATCAAGCCCCTTTTTAAAACTTAACCCTAGCATTCTAGGATTTCTTTATTTGACGAAACTGCTCTGTTCGCCCTGAAAATCCTTTGAGCTGGATCAAAATAATTATGATCCATCTTATACGAATAGAGAAGAATCGCTAATTCCAAACATATTGTGAGATGTCTCAAAATTACCTTGAGTTGTCTTAGAATAAGGTTGAGCCGGCTCAAGATTGTCATGAGCCGTCTCACTATATATACAAGATACCTTCACAACAATCTCTTCCTAAAAATCGTTCCTTATGATCGATATGGCCAGTATACGGTTGTAATCGTCTAGGTCCAGCCATCTTCCTTATTGGTCACAACCACCGATACCGAGAATTTCCCAATAATCGGAAACCATTAATTTTGAACCCACTAATTTACGCGACTAGAGGGGTTTTATGGTTAAAAGAAATTGAAGGTCTAAAAGTAAACTATAAAAACAGAAGAATTATGGTTTTTTCTATCCTAATAAAATATGAAATGTTACAAGAGAAATTATTCGGTATACCAAATGCAATGCATCCAAACAAAAATGTGAAATAGATGAAATTTTTTGGCACTCTTGAGCAACATGGTGGGTCCATGTTTCTATATCCTTATCTCTGATGAATGGACACATATTTTCACCATATTGGATATTTTTTCAAGGTTATATGAAAATCTCAACATAAAAGAATATGTCAAGAGCATTTCCCAGTCAAATGCATGAATCTAGATAACATTATTTATTGATCCTGAATTGACACAAAAATAGAGTCATGGGATGGTCCCGAACTATGACCTACTTAATTAGTAGGATGGTATTTGCTAATCATTCATTTAATTACTTAATACTATTTGTAATTAAGGGAGGCTTTTTTTCCTTCTCTTTTTGTTTGGATGATATGCCATGGCCAGCGCGCAGCTAGTCGCTATTTCGTGGGCCTTAACAAAAAAGAGAAGCTGACTTGTGATAGAGATATAACTAGTTTTCTGCACATGAAATGCACGGATGAATGTTGCATTGCATATAGACATAGCAATCTGAACTTATTTTATAGAACATACATAAATAAAAATGTCATTTATTATAAAGATTTAATAATACAATATGGCCATTTTAGGTGTAAATTGAAATTTGAATTTTATTTATTTATTTACTGATAAAAATTATTTTTTATTGAGCCATTACAATACTATTGTAGAAAAAAATTGTAATATTGATAAAAATTTGTATGCATTCATTTTTTCCAAAAAATATTCTTTTAAAATTTTTACTTTTAGATAGAGAGCCTTTTTCCCGTTTAGAAAGAGAGCTGTGACGTGTGTGTATGTGTTGCTAAGGGGATGTTTGTTTGACCATATGAAAATTTAAATTGGATCGATGACTTGGAATGCGGAGGATGAGATGACTTATGTCATTTGTTTTTGTCGGTCAAATATGATCAACTAATGACCTCTAAGCCTTTTCCATCTCATCGTTTAAGCAAGAGTGAAATTTTGGCGCAGAGGTGTTTTTTAAAACTATTTATTTATTTATGTCCGGTTGTTGGTCTATTATTACAAAACTAACGGTATCGAACAATTATTCGTTTCACCGACTTACGCCTTGAGTTCATAGTCAAGGGGGACAAGAGTTTCTGTTGTTCCCTGAGTATTATGGTGTAGATTGTTTGTTTCATGAACTTGAAATGTTAGCTTGAGATTCGAGTGCTTCCACCCACATCAGCAAATGTAAAGAGTTGTGGCCAACTTTTTTTTTTCTAGACTTGGGCTGGCTTGAGTTTGATTACACCCATCTCGGTATTTTTAATACTGAAAAATTAAAAGAAAGATGTGATTACCTCCCATATCCCTTTACTCCAAAATACACAGGCACGTCTTGTTAAATTAGTTTGGGCGTGAAGTAGCTCGTGCTTCTTCCTATGGTGATCACACTCTCTTACTTTTTTGAACCTAATAATTCAAACTCAATTTCCAAACAAGCAAACAACTATCCTAATGTTCTCAGGTGAAACAAAAAGACGACTTCACATTCCAGGAGACAAAAAACTCTTGACTTCTGACGCTAAGTATACTCAATATTTTCACACTCAATTTGCCAAACAGGCCCAAAGCATCAAATCGCAAGCATTTTGTTTGCAAAGAAAACAACAAAACGAGAACCAACAATTATCAAAACACATTAGATGACTTAGTTTTTAAGGTTAGTTTTTTCACTTTCAATAAGTTTATCCTGGTTGATGGTCTACCTACGAGATACATAATGAAGCCCTTAGTTTAAAGTCTAAATATCAACTCATGTTGTGCCTATAAATTTCAATTGAAAGTTCGAACGCGGCGTTAACCATCAATAAAAACCGTGTTAACTCGTGTAAAATTTTATGCAACAATAAAATCATTTTTGTACATAAAATCCTGGTTAGGCTTGTACCCTCCATCAATAAAAATTGCGTTAACTCGTGTTGTACCCCCGATCTCCTCTAACACGGCACAGTGAACCTTGAAGGGATCACCCAAGCCGATAATGAATAAGCGGTACGGCGCAGCGGAAATAAACAAATTCACATGCAAACGAAGACAATGAAAAAGATATATCCGACGGCTATCGCAAAACACACCACAAACAAATAGAAAAACATGCCAACAACCAAAGAACACAACGATATGCCCAGGTTCGATGCAAACTCGTACCTAATCCCGTATACGCGACGAGAACTTACACTAGAGTAAGGATTACACGAGATACACCCGAAGCCCCACAAGCACAATACAAGAATTCTGTCTGTCTCTGTCTCTTATCCTTAGTCTTTCCCCGGGCTTTTCTTGGGCCGGCTGATCCCAGTTTTTAATTTTTGGATTCCTAGAGACAACACTCAAACTATACAAAGATTTGAGTTCGATCACCCTCAAACCGCTAACCTTCTGCGGCGTGAAAACACAGCAGGGAAACTGGTTTGATGACTTGAAGAAGCGAAGGGGATCAACTTGTTGGTCGGATAAAATGGGAAAATAATTGCTAAATAATAATTTAAAATAGAGTATGACTTTATAAAATATTTGTTTGATAAATAAGAACACATAAACCATATAGAAAATAAAATAAAAGCTAGAAAATCGAGCCCGGCGAAGTTAGGAACGCAGATAGCTGCGCTGCCCTAAGAACGTATTCACACTCCTCGTACGGATTGCACCGATAAATACGTTCTCAGGGTACAACATTTTTCGGCCCGTCCGAATCCTCCGTTGTATACGAATCATAAGGGATGCTTTGATTTTGATCTCGTAGTCTTGTAGAGTCCGTGGAACAGAAAACAATGCGAAAATAATCACCGAAATCAGAGTTGAAATAAGACAGATATAATTGAAATGGTGATCAGGCTTCTTTGGAAATTTTTAACAGAAAAAGAGAAATTGTTGTATGGATCTTTTGGTGTCTACTTATTTGCCTTTAGGGAATGACTTTATATAACCTCCCAAAGGGTTCGCAACCGCTCGATTGCAATCGTTCCATATTCTTAGAACCAACATGATTCAAACTATAATTTTGAATCTTTTCCATTTAATGTATAAATTAATCATCAAATTCCAAAATAAATAAATCAAAATTATTTATAGATTAAATCAAAATAATCCAACATCCCCTCACAGAAGGTTCAAAAATATAATACAAGTTTATTTCAATACTTTCATTAAAATAAAACAAATAATCAACAAAACAAAACAATAAAATAAAATAAAATAAAATGGATACTAAACATATTGTGCATAAATGCAGACATGTCAAGATTTGACCAAGCATTTTAATGTTGGCTATGCCTGACCGAAGGATAATAGCAGCCATTGGTTAAACCTTGGAAACTATTCCTTTTTCCCGGTCATTTGTATGTCACACACACAATACGAGACTAACAAGTTCTTCGTTTTGCGGGTGTGCGCTACTAATGGCCATGCGCTGAACCTTGATCCTCATGGAGCAACTAGAAATTTACCTAAATCTCCTAGCGCGGCCTCACGGCGCTCCACTCAGATAATGTCTCAAAAGATACCAAGATACGAGAGATATGAATTCGATATCATTAAGAATATATACCCATCCTTACGTCACCAATAACACATATCATCATAGGGATATGTCAAAAAAAAATTCTTTAGAAAGTTATGCGCACTTCAGGTCACATCAGAGTTTTGTTTTTCCCCGTGGAAACTTCTATTGTGGGATCTCCAATCAAAGAAGTTGGGTTCCCGCTCTTGGTGATAAAAATATAGGCTTAAGTCACATCCTCCTAGATGAATTAATGACCCGGTTCTTATTAAGACTTTTGGTCAAATAATCTGTCAAATTTTGCTGTGAGTAAATAAATAATAATGATACATTATTATTATCCTTATTTTTCTTTGTAGTTGCATATCTCATTTGCAAATGTCTATTCATTTTTCTATTACATTTTTCTTGATTTAATAAATTCAATAAGAATTTATTATCACAATTTACACTCACGACACCAATCGGCTTAAGAACACAAGGTAAATGCGAGAATAGATTTTTAATCCATTCCGCTTCTTTACATGCAGTATCTAATGCAATTATTTCAGAATCTAGTGTGATTCTGGCAATTACCGTTTGTTTGGTTGATCCCTAAGTGACAGCTGCACCGCCAAATAAGAATACATAATCATTAGTAGATCTCACATCATGTGAGTCGGTTACCCAGTTGGCGTCACTATATCCTTCAATTATATTAGCGAAACCAGTATAAAACAAACTGTAATCCAAAGTTCCTTTTAAATATTTAAAAAATATTTCAAGTGCACACCGATGTTTTATTTGGATTGCTAGTATGTCTACTGAGCTTAGAAACTGCATCTAAAATATTAGGTCTAGTTCGGTTGGTGATATAAAGTAACGTGCCAAAAATTTATGCATATTTTTTTTGCGATATTGGTTCACCGCTATTCTTAGTAAGATGCATATTGGAATCAAAAGGTGTAGATATAGGTTTAATATCAAAATAATAAAACTTTTTAAGCATTATCTCTATCGCATGCGATAAAGTTAATGCGATACCATTATTGCCTCTAATTAATTTCATACCAAGAATAAGAATTGCATGAACTAAATCTTTCATTTCAAACATAGACGATAAATATTGTTTCACATGCTTGATAATATAAAGTGAAGTGCCAAACAATAATATATCATCTGCATAAAGGCATAAAATAACATAATCATTATCAAATTGTTTATAATAAACACGTTTATCATATGGATTGATAATGAAGCCATAATTTAAAATGACTTTATCAAATTTCATGTGCTATTGTTTAGGAGTTTGTTTAATACCATAAAAAGATTTAGTTAATTTACAAACTTTATGTTCTTGGTCTTTAACTACAAAATCTTCTGGTTGCTCCATATAAATTTTTTCTTTCAAATCTCCGTTTAAAAATGCGGTTTTATCATCTATTTGATAGATTAATAAATTATAAATAGATGCAAATGCAATTAAAACACACATAGTAGTAATACAAGCAACATGAGCATAAGTATCGAAGAAATCAATGTATTTTCTTTGTGTAAAGCCTTTAGCAACTAATGTAGCCTTATATTTTTCTATAAACCCATCCAATCTAAAGCTTTCTCTTGAAAATTCATTTACATCCTATAGCCTTACTTTCTTGCGATAAATTGGTAACAATCCAAGTTTTATTTTGTAAAATTGAATCAATCTCACTTTGGATCGTTTCGCTCCAAAATGACGCTTCATCGGAAGACATAGCATCAGAGTAAGTCGCCGGTTCTCCTTCAATCAAGTAAGTGTATACGTAATTGCCAAAATTCTTCTCCATCCTAACTCTCTTAGACCTTCGAAATTCGGGCTCGGGTGTAGGTTCTAATGATATACTATTGTCATTCGGTTCTGTAATACCCAGTTTATTTTGTACTATATTATATGTATTTCGTATATTTTTTTTTATTTAATTTATTTCCAAATATTTTCTTTATATTTTCCCTATATTTTTCTAAACCCTAATTCCTAATTTTATTTTCCTAACCCCAACCCAATTCCTGAATCAGGCCCACTCCCCGACCCGACCCGACCTCAACTCCCCCTCTCTCTTTTCCCTCTCTTTCTCTCTCCTCTTGATCTTTTCCCCTCCTCCTTCGCAGCGAGCGTCCCACGTCCACGCCTCCCCCAACGACCCCGAAATCACCGCACCCAACCCCGATCCTCTCCTCCAACCTCGCCCTTTCTCAACGGCTCTCACTCTAAATCTCGCTCCCTATCTCTCTCGTTCTCACAACCTCTCCCCCATCTTCCCCGACCTCACTGCCGACCACCAGAGCTCCACCGCCGAACACTCCTCCATCGCAACCACCTTCCGTCTCATCCTTCATTAACCTAGCTCTACCCATCTCCAGCCAACTCCTCAACCCAACACCCGAACCCATCTCCATTCACCGTCGTCTTCGTCGCCGCTGCCTCCCCCGCACAGCCACTACCCTTATCGACAACTTCGAAACCATCATCTCACCTAGCCGACCTCGTCGATTCAACCCCATCGCCTCTGCACCGAGCTTCCCTGCCATCACCAACCTCGAGCACACCCAAGCCTTCCTCCTCTACAAACTGCACCGAGCTCCCTCTCCTCCTTCGTCGCTCACCCTACGCCATCGCCATCGACGACCCTAGAGCCGTCCAACTTCCTCCACGGCTCCCTGGCACCTCTAATGACCCAAGACCCCACTTCCTCCTCTCATCGTCGAAGCCTTCAACCTCCATTTCCTCCCTCAAAACTTCAACAACCGCCACCGGCGCCCTCGCTCTAACCTCCGAGCATCTGACACAAAGTCGACCCCTCGCCACCACCGGCCACGACCACCGCGACCGCCAGCCATCCACCCAAGCCATCCCGTGCCCTACTCATATGTCACGCTATGCCTGCTTCGTGCCCAGCTCGAGCCCACTTGCGTGCCCACCTCCGCATCGCCGTCGTGCCACGACTGCACCACGATGTGCCCTCTGCAGTGCCTGGTCCAGTACCCACTCCATGCCTAGCACCACACCACCCTCGTTTCCACTCCCGTGCCGCGCCGTGCCACACCCCTACCACGCACCGAGCCGAGACCGTGCCCAGTACAGTATCACGCCCGCATCATCACTACACCCACTACCGTATCACGCCCGCGTTGCCACCGCGTCCAGTACCAGGTCACAACGCATCGTGCACGCGCTACACACCGTGTCCAGCATCGTATCGTATCGTGTATCGAAACGAATTTTGCACGTTGTATCGCTTCTATATGAGCGACCGAAGGCAAGTGAAATCTTCACTTGCTTATCATGCTATTTCAAACCTTAGCTATGAAATTTACTGTAACTAGATTTATCTATAGCTATAATTAGATAATAATTCATTATTGAAATTGTGTAGCGAACCATAGTACCGTCTTGTTAATTGAAGCCCAAGTAGGGCTTATTTTTGTGTAGGTATCATATAAGAGTTATATGTCCCTATCTACATTTGTTTGGCTAAATGAAACGGGAGTTACGATCGATAACTAAACGTTTACTTAAATGTTTGATAGGTTAGCCGAATGAAAATCCTATTTAACATCCCTATGTTTTATGATCGTCGAATCCCGTTACCGTTGATGACTATTTTGTAGATATTTAGGATAAAAATATTGAGATCATCATCATGGAATGTCGCCCCAAAAAGGCGATGTCAAATCTGGTTTCACGGTACACGTCGTGGTGTTAAATTGATATTAATTTTGATACATACCGGAATGTAATGTTATATGGCTCATATCGAAGCCGACTCGATAAACTAGAACCCTCTATAATTTATTGTTTGATACTGATATATCATAAGGACGAAAAATGACTTGGAATGCGGCTCTGGACTGCAGCTCAGAGCAGCATTTCATATCGACGCATGGTTCTGATTAATTGTATAACTCTGTGGGAAAATGAAAATTGTGCGGAACTCTATACTGTTACGAAGATAATCCTATCAACCAACTGTAGGTGGAGGTTTCATTCAATTTTACTGTCGTTTGATATTTTATTTGCATTTTCAAAAGTCGAGGTGTACTGCAGTTTAGTACAGGGAAAGATTGTATACCTTAGCCTTAAATAGAGTATATCTCCCAGCACGCAGCTGATATTGTCGATCTGTTTGATGTGTTGGAAACATAATTGATAGATCTAAATTTTACTTAATAGTAGTATCGCCTAATTATGATCCTAACAGGGAGTAAAATATGTTACAAAATGGACTTCCAGCAGAGAACACTTAAAATAGAATGACTGTAACTCGCGAACCTGAAACCCATTTGACCTGAAACCAATTTTGTTGGACTGCTGTTTAAATTTGCTTTCTACCCTTTTTGTATCTTTTGCCTACTTACGATGTATGATTTATTATATTTTTCTGAACTCATTATGCATGTGTGATTTGATGCAATTTTTCCTAATCCAAACGACACCGGCTGCTCATGTGTTATTTAATAGTGTATTTTACTGTATCCCCATCATGTTGTATGACTGTTGTACCCTCTGTAACTAGTTCTCATTTACATCGATATTCTAGTGACTGTTTTACATAACGAGTGATAAGTGTTAGTATTTAGATTGTGGCAAGTAAGTTAGTGTAAAATCGTAATTGAATAGTGGAAGCGACACGTACTTATACACAATCAGCGGAACCATCTAATTATTACATTGTCGACGCCTATAACAACCCTAAATTTCCAATATAAGTTTTAACAAAAAAATTTCAAAATCCATAAAGAGGTATTTATTGCCTGAGCACAAAATAAGTAATTAATTAGCAATTTAATTACAAGAAGGAGCTTGTGGTTCATTGGTAATACCTTGCACTGCTGAACAAATCCATCAGAGTTCAAATCCCATACCCCACATTATTTTTAATATTGTTTTATTTTGTATTTTTAGAATACCAACAGTTTACACGTACATTTCTCACAAAAACCCCACTACACCCACAAAACTAAACATACCAGTGAGTACCCCAACCGACCAGCCACCCCCCGACCCCTCGACTCGGCCGGCGGACCGGCCGACTTGGGCCAGCGCCGTCGGCCGGACAGCCGAGTCCCCTTCATCAATGTTGTGTCTCTTCTTCTCCCCTAGCCCTCTGCATATTTCATTTTCCCAGATCGGTTCCAGAGACTTTTGAAATCCCCATTTACTCCATTTTTAATGAATTTTAATATATTTTTACATTTTTTCAATTTAAACTCATCAACTACCCTAACTCTAGCCTAACCCTATAAATACCACCCCTACACTCTACCCCCTCACCCCAAAACTCTGAGCCAACTCTCAAGAAATCCTTAGAAACTCTAGTGTACTTTGGAAGAAGCGAAAGGCGAAGCTCCGGCGGGTTTTTCCGGCGACAACTGTAGGAACTCCGGACGACGGAACGACGCACCGGAAGATACATCCACTCCCTCTTCCTCTCCTTTATGTTCGAAACCCGTAAGTCCCATCTTCCCCCTTCCCTACTCTTTCTGAAAAGACGTATTTCTAAAATCCGACGGAATCGGAGCAAAATTCGATTTCCGATTCGGTTCTTCTTAAAACCTCACTTTTCTTTAATACAATCATAATACAACCACTACATGTTGATTATTAATCACTACTAAATATGTTGAACAAGTTTCATGACAATCTAATTCCATTTGTAACTTTTACCGTACTATTTCATTAAAATACCATATAGTTTTATTTCGACATTTAAACTATCATAAACTTGCTATACCTTTAAGTAGATCACGAGGTAATGACTTACCTCCTCACACACTCATATGCAATACAACACAATACTTTCGGAAACATAGAATACGGAAAAACGATAGCTTTTCAAATAAATACCATTACTAATAAAACATTTCTCTAAAAGATTTAGTATTTTACACAAATCTTTCCAAAGTGCCTCTACAACCCAATTTGGGGAACCCAATCGGGATGATGCGGATTATCGCACATCCTCGGGCTTAGTAGTGCGACATGCAGACCTCCGCAAGGAGCATTTGGTCTCGAAAGATTTAAAATACGACATCTTAAGAAAATGAGATTTTTAGAAATAATAAATATATATTAAAATTATTTTTATATAAATATATATATAAGAAACATTAAAATATCTATTTTGCAAATAATATAAATATTCCAACTCTTTTCAGAAATCATAAGAACCACTTTACATTAAAATACAATGAATTCCATGCAAGATCAATATTATAAGTTAATACCATATATTATGGAAATTAGGTCATTCTTACTAGAAATGTCACATGTATAAAATCTACATTCATGATAACTTCAATACTTGGAGAGTATTTTGAAAAGTATTGTTGGGGTAAAAATTTACACCCCGGTTGACCGAGTCAAAGTCAAGGTCAACCCCCAAGCTAGGTGGGCCCAAGCCCAGGTCAAGCGGACCCATGCCCAAGTCAAGCCCACGGACAGCCTCCCCATGGCAACGACAAAATCATGTAATAAATAATTATTATGTAATTTTTTATATATGAATGTATGTAAAATGGGTATAAAGCCAATATTTTGTAAGCCCATGGCTTATGTGCAAAAATGTAATGGCACATGAGCCATGGAATAGGCAAAATGCCATTTTGTAAAGCCCAAGGGGCTATATGCAAATATGTAAGCCTATATAAGGCAACATGATGATGAATAAAGATAACACTTTTCATTCCCCCAAAAACTAGGGTTCTTTGTGCCTCCTGCTCCTTCTCCAAGGTTCCAAAAACCTTCCTCTTTCTTTTGAATTAAATCAAGAGTTTTACTCTTTCTTTTTCAAAACTAAATAGTTTTCCACCACAAAACCCACAAAGGGGAACTTGGATCTGTCATCAGATCTTAAAAAGGAGAGATTTTGAGATTTCACATCTCTTGATCTTCAAGATCCAGCAAGCAACAGGAGGAAGAAGAAGAACCACTCCCATTAAACCCAGAACACATTCAGGAGCCCGACTCCTCTCTGATTTCTCTTTGAGAAATCTTTTTTCAGGCTAAAAGCCTCTTGTCCTCTCCAGCGCGCAGTGCAAGTGCGCAAAGCGCCCGCGTGACGACACGTGGCGCGCGCGCTTGCGCACCTGCGCGCTTGCGCAAGTGCGCAAAGCGCCCGCGTGCCGACACGTGGCGCGCGCGCTTGCGCAAGTGCGCAAAGCGCCCGCGTGCCGACACGTGGCGCGCGCGCTTGCTTGCGCACCTGCGCGCTTGCGCAAGCGCGCAAAGCGCCCGCGTGCCGACACGTGGCGAGCGCGCTTGCGCACCTGCGCGCAGCGCTCATGCGCAAAGCGCCCGCGTGCCGACACGTGGCGCGCTTGCGCCTGAGCGCACAGCACCTACGCGCACAGCGCCCAAGGTGCTGCCCCACGCATCCTTTGGATGCTTTTTCCCCTTTATTTATATATATATGTATATATATACATTTGTATACAAATGTACACATACACATACTCCGCAACATTCTCCCCCTCTAAAAAATTTTCGGGCCGGGGCGCTGCCCCGAACCCCGCAAGGGGGCTGCTAGCCCCCTTGACCCCCAGCCCGCTATCCGGGTAGCGGGACCCCCGTAAAAACTCTGCGTGGCTCCCGATATATCCAAAACCCCCCTTTCAAAACAAAACACACGTACACTGCACATTGAGTTCGCATGACCAGTTTAACCCGTTAATCGGAGGTTCCCCCGCCCCAAAGGCGAGGGGTAATTAACGGCAGCTTAGTCCGTGGCTGCCGGAGATTCGGATCCCCACAATCATTAAACCCCCGCCTACCCTAGGCAGGGGGAATCTGGAGTATACGCCTGACAAGCGCGCGCGTATTCCCATCTCACTGGGGTGACGAAAAACACCCTACAAGTATATAAAAGTATTTTTACATAAAACCCCCTCAAGTTCTATAAATTACCTTAAGCACCCTAGTAAACATAGGTTTAAACGGGACCAATCTCTTGAGCCTAAAGGAGCTGAAGAAGTGGGTGCTTGCCTATCTAAACTAGACAATTAACAAACGGTGTTATGAACACGGTAATCGTGTTTGAAAAATACACAAATCCTGCCGCCCATGTGCAGCGGTTACCGATAATATCAAAACAATCAAGACTTCAATTTATTTTTCTAATTGTCTGACTCAGATTGAGTCTCTTTATAATCTGACTTGAATATGATTCAAGTACAATCTACAATCTACAATCTACAATATTACAATTCAACATGAATCCATGAATCCATTTATTCCATATATTCAATCTATCAATCTATACAACTTGACCGAACCGAACCATGGATATAATTCCATTTACATGAATCTCCAGTTACATCTATGATTCTACAGTTACATCCATTTACTGATATCATGGTTTTGGCAAGTCATTCAATTATACAATCTACATTACAAGACAATACAAGTTGCAATACAACACAATATATTTCAACAAATTCAATACAATAAACACTACGGGGTTATAAAGGGGTAGACTGGTATGGAATATGTTAAAGGTGGCATGAGATGGTCACTTAAGACGTAATTACATTCATGCCGTTGTTCCGTGGTATTATCAACGGAGCCTTGTACTACGGGTTACCAAAGTCTCCGGTGTAAGTGGGACTCCTCTCGTATACACTGCCATCTTCTGTACCAAGTTACAAACAACAGCATTAACCATATAATACAACTTTAAAAACTACCTTCTCTTTTAGTCTATTCTATTTCTTCCATATTTTTGGGACTTACCGAGCGATTTGTTCGCTGACGACATTCTCTTTCTTTTTTCTTTGAATGTCGTCAGGTGATCTGAACACTCCGGAGATCGAGCCCACTAGTGAAGACTTGGACCAATTCATTGAAGACCCAGAGTTTTAGTTCATTGTACACTTTTATTTTAGTATTTTTCCTTTTTTGTTATGCTATTGTTTAGGCATTGCTTTCATTCAGTTGTATTTACTTTTCCATGCATTGTACAGAAAGAATATTAATAAATAAAGTTGCTGTTTTATTATATCTTGTCTCTTGTGCTTTTAGTTTTATATTGCTTAAATACGCTTAGCGTATTTACTTCAGTGTAATACGTAGCGGTCTCGTCGCGCCCCCTTCGCCGTATATCGGGAAGCGGGGCATGACAACGCCTATGTGGCATGTATAAATGTAAATATAACTAGTATGCGACGAGTATGGAAGCACTTATATTAGTGTCATAGGTAAGATATCGAGAGCTGTCCACTTATCTTGGATACCAGCCGAGACATGCTTGATAGAGACCCTGTCTCCAGTTCTCGCGTAGACTTATCATGGAGAGACCAGTACTCAGATTCGTGGTCGGTGTTTGATGTAGGCCGCGGGGTGTGGGGTAGTTTGAGTGTGAGTTCGATCAACAGAATCTCAAGAGTCTCATTGCCGGCATATTTCGTGATTTCGTGATATTGTTACTGATCGTGTTACTGATTTTTACTGATTGTGATTCGGGCCCGTGTTTCCTTACTCTTGAGGTTTACCCTTGGGCTGTGAATACTCCTGCGGTGGTTGACGCTTACACTTGGACTGACGATAGGTTTAGTGACATGGACAGTGCATCGATTACTGATTCGATACATATGCTTTACTGTTTACCTGTATCGGTTATTTCATACTAACGTCATTACTCTATGCTTCCCGCTTCATATTTATCATCATTGCACATATTACATACACACATATATATATTGCTATTGTGTCGCTCTAACGATATGAGCATGCATGCTCAGAGTGAGAAGCAGACTTTATCAGTATCTGGTTAATTATCTCTTTCGCTTGTATCCGTTGCACTCTGCTTTGTTTAAAACGTGATAGATTTAGTGATTGTATTTCTCATATTTAGTGATGTCTTTACTGCTTACCATTTACTGCTAGAAACCGAAGTGTGAGTACGGCAGGATATTTTCTTGATCGTAGGAGCATGGCTGACCTAGTCACCCATCGTATTTTGTATTTTGAGAAGCGGGACATGACAGGTTCAATAAAATGTGAGGATTCTTCTAAATCGCTATTTATTATAGGTATAGAGTTGCTAACCTTTGTTTTAAATGGAAAAATATTTTCAAAAAAGGTTGCATCCCTAAATTCAATAATGATGTTATTCGATATATCGGAGGTATCGAATTTCACCACTAAAAATCTATTAAGAGAATATCCAATGAAAACCGAATCAATAGTTTGTGGATCTATTTTCCTGCTTTTAGGACTCAGAATTGCAACTTTCGCTAAATATCCCCAAGCCTTTAAATAACTAATATTAGAAGGTCAATCCTTCCAAATTCGGTAAGGAGTTTGGTTACCAAGTTTTTAAGGCATTCTATTTAAAATATAACATGAAGAGAAGAAATCTTCCCTAAAAATTCTTCGAAATTCCGGAACTCGATAACATAGAATTTACCATATTTATTAAAGTTCTATTTTTTCTTTCAACTACGTCATTAGACCGAGACGAATATGGTGCAGTGACGTCGCTATGACGCCATTGCAGTGACGTCGCTATGCTGAGTCATCGCGTACTATGATTCCAATTTCTCTGCTTTATATAACAGAGTCGGTACAAGTTGAGGATTATTTATCTCTTGTTAAGATTTGGAGCAAACACAGATAAATATAAGATTGCACATATGTGGCCAAAAGAGATAAAGGAAAAAGGAGGCATGAAAGAATCTTTGAATAAGTCCTTACAAATCTTGTAAAGTGATGAGCATTTACAAGTCTGGCCATGTGATTTGGAACATATTGAGAAGCATTCACACCTAAGACTTTCAGGATTATTTGCAAAGAAATACTTTTAATAAAAGTAATTGTCACAGGATTCACATACACATCACCTATTGGAGACATGAACCAAATAGTCAGAAAGGGCCTCTTCATGTAGCGATCAAAGATCGAGAGCATCCGATCTTTTCAGTTTGGAACTTTGCTAAGCACCCTGCTTCTACTGTTGTTGTTTACTATGTTTCGTTACTGAAAGGATGCTATACACATGTTTGGTTTCCGAGTTTCAGGTTCTTGGCGTGCGCGTCTAATTTTGTTTTTCTTACGGCATCTATATTTGTTTACACACACAACCACTTTGAAATTCATAGCCAAATCTTTGTAATTAGCACGGAAAGGTGGTTTCCCCCCTCCCGGTTTGGGGGAAAAACACATTCAAATTTCAAGAAAATAAAATCATTAAAATGAGGCTGGATAATTGTTAAGAACAAGAATATCCAAACTTCTCAGAGCACTTGTATAATTTTTTTCGGAAAAAGAAGGCAACATTTATTTACTAAGGTTCCTGAACTTAAATAAAGTATATACTCATACAAAAAAATAAAAAAAGAGAAGAAGAAAGGTTCAGACTTCAGATACAGGTAGCCCCCCAATCCGCTTACACTGTACACTATATATTATCATGCAGGTAATCTCCAAAGGGTCCTGGTTATTAAAAAAAAAAACATGCTACATAACTTATATGAGAATAGCCAAATACTTAATCTCTGAAAAAGTCACCATGATCAAAGTTAAGCAAGTCATCCCCAAACTCAAATGGATTCACCAAGAAACCCATGTCCCAATTGTTCGTGTTCGAAAGCATCGACAAATCGGGATACTCCGAGTTCAAGGCGCAACAATTGAGATTGCTTAGCACTTCTTGATCGTCGCCTTCATGTTTTTGTGAATTTGGAAAATGTGTTTGTTGTTGTTGTTGTTGTTGTGTATTAGTGGTAGTAGCGGTAGAGACATTTGATCCAAAGCTGATAATGGAAGGTACATTGATATTTGAGCTTGAAGGCACGATCAAGTTTGGGATGATTGTGGGGCCATTGCATGAGTGTTGGCCCATGTAAGAGATGAGGTAAAGTGAAGGATCATCCTCTGATTTCTGAACTTGTTTTCTAGCTTGGCATCCTTGGTCATATTTGTGTGTGCATCTGAAGTAGCTCCTGTATAATAATATGCCAAGCAATTTCATTATTAATTTGTTTTTATAGTTCAATCTTTAATTGCTTATGTCAAAGAAAAATTTATCACTTCTTTTCACATATACTTGGGAAATTAGGGTTGAAATAATTAGGGTTTGGGTCGACCACAACAGCCCCATTACTGCCGCCCCCAAAAAACTTAACTCGGTCCATATTCTGTTTTTCTAATTCAGATCTACTCATTTAATTTCAGAGAAGATACAATTCTCATGTTTCAAAATTCTAAGATACTATAGAATATATTTCTACTGTTAATTAATTTCATACATGAATGAACTATTAGATCTTACAATTTCAAGAATTTAGTTTAAATAGGGGGGTTGTTACCTTGGGGATTTAGAGCTATGAATCACTTTTTGCCCATATTTTCTCCAAGAATATTCATCACCAATGGTATTGGATATTATTGTCCTCCATTGAGATGATCGACTTCTGCAAAAAACTAAATAAATAATTAGTTTAGCTCTAAACAAAATCAAAATAAATAAATAAATTATAATCGTTTCATCAAGATCGATCGAACCCACCTCATGATCCTTCTAGAGCCCCCTCTCCCTAAAGCACTGTCGTTCCTCCTCTTCTTGCCACAAGTCTCAATGCCAGTTTCGTCGATACAAACAGAATCAGGAAGAATCTTTAAAGACTCGTCGGATTCCAATACATCAAGCACCCGACAAAACGAAGCCATGACCTCCTCGATTAGTCCCATAGCCTTCGAAGGATCCGCCATCAATCTCTCTCTCATCATATCACCAAGCTGAGCCGCGATGTCTCGCCCTTTGATGATCTCCTTGATTGCCAAAGCCTTAGATGATGTTAAATTTTCCATTTGAAGATTGAAAAGAAAAAAATGAAGCAGCAAGGGTTACTACTAGCTAGGAGAAAGATGATGCATGATGATTTCTATGTACCTTACAGGCTTACATATAAAGTAAAGAGTATTGTTGGAAAAATGCTTAGGGTGATGATGTCATGTGGTGACGTCAGTGTTTTGCGTCAGCTTGTTTCTTGTAGCTGCGCTCTTGCCTGGCAACTTCGCTGTAATAGCAGAGGAATTGCAATTATATATATACCCAAAATTACTAACTGTTAAAACCTTGCTTCCTTCAATTATTGATTATCAAATACATCGCCATGCTAAATAAAATACATAAGATTTGTGCTTTAGGACATCAAAATGCAGCGAAAAATTCAATAAGATATATAAATGCAAAATAAATGAAACTATTTAGCAATTAACCCATAGACACTTTCGATTTTATGGTTGATATAAAAACTTTTTAGTTTTCTTGTATCTAATTTGTGAGGAAACTGTGGATTGAGATTATACCATTGATTGATTGAAGTGGTATAGGAATCTTGGAAAAGTCTGGGGATAGACTATAAAGAGCCGACTAAGCTTGGCCAAATATATTAGTAGTTAATGGATGGATATATATTCCATGTTTCTTGTGATTTGACAAGAAAAATATTTAAGAACTAATTTTTCATAAAAGAAAAATGCATGTAATATTTTTGCCATTGATCCATACTGTATGCACGTATGCTTCTTAGTGTTTGGAGTTTGGGTATATATGATATATGGGGCAATATGACCGACATTATTTATATATATGAATATAAAGTAAAACTAGGTATATCAATTTGAATATGAAGATTTACATTTATGCACATGCACTGAATAAAACTATCAGCCGCTCTAAAATAACCCTGCTTATATATTATTGGTTTTTTTTTTGAAATAGGGTATAAAAAAATTTAAATTATTAAAATAATTTTTTTTAAATTTATCAGAATAGGACGGTTTTGAACTGGGCCCACCCTCGAATTTAGAGGAAGGGTTCTAGGAACCCGCCCCCTACCCTATATAGGAGATGGCGGGTTCCCAGAACCCACCATCTCCTTTATAAAAAAGGAGAGGGCGGGATCTGGAGGAGAGGGCGGGTTCCCAGAACCCGCCCTCTCCTATATAGAAGAGAGGGCGGGGAGGGCGGGTTCCCAGAACCCGCCCTCTCCTTTATAAAGGAGAGGGCTGGTTTTGGGAACCCGCCGCTCTTTTTAATAAATTTTTTTTAATTAAAAACAGAAAATTAAATATCGAATAAAAAAATAAAACTTTTGATATTAATAACAAAATGGATCTTGTATACACTCCAATAACAAAATGAATCCGTCAAATTTATAATACAAAAAAATATTATCTGTTTGTAAAATGTAAATCGTACAAGTTTCTGTAACAACTGAGTTCAGTTATATCAACTTCTGTTGCCGTATGTGTGGTTTGTGGTGTTTAATTCATTTACTATGTGGATACGAATGGTAGTTTACTTTATATTCGACCCGCTTGCTTGAGCTTGTTGTTTTATAGTTATGGAATACCCTAACATTACATATTTTGCATATAACAATTTAAGTCCCTTAAAATAATTTTAAAAAAATACATGATATGGCCTGCATGATACCCCTAGCCATGTGGTAGCGTCCTTGCATCGTGTTCTCGTCCCGTTCAGTGAAACGGACGTATTTGGATGGCTACGCGCACGTGCGTGCGTCCGTTCTTGGGGGTATGCTTTTCTGTTACAAAATCCTTCATTTTAAATTTTGGAACTTAATAATAATTTTTATATTTCAAATCCAAATCTTTAGACCCGACCCGGACGCAATTCTGAAATATTTTGTATTCCGCCAAATGCTAGTATTTTAAATTCTTTTAATTTGTTAATATTTTAACAGCTGAAGTTTTATACAGCTAAAATAAAATTTTTGTAACAAGTAAAATCTTTTGATTCTTTTTCCAAAACAAATTTCCTAATTCACGAGCCAATCACCTTTCTTCTTTACTGGCGCTGGGCCCCACCACCAAATCTCTCCTTCTTTTCTATCTTTCTCTTATATTTTTTAACCAATCAGAAAATCCTCCCTTCAAATCACCTGGCCCCACGTCTCTCTCTTTCTTCCTTTCTCCTTCTCTCTCCTCTCCACGAGCGCCCTCTCTCTATCCCCTTTCTCTCTCCTCTCGCGCCTTTCTCTCTCCGCTCGTGATCACTGTGCATTCCTCGATTCTCGTTACCCCCACGTAGATCCCGTCACCTTCCTTCTGCGTTTTCTTCTTCTTCTGTTAAACCCATGCACCTATCGCCACGTGAAGCACACCAGAGAAAACCCTAACCCTACTCCTCTACCTCCTCCTCCCTCGACCTCGCTTCTCATCCCTCATCACCGTCTCCTTCCTCGACCTCATCTCTTTCCTTTCCTCTGCTTCCCTCCAAACCCAGAAACTTTTCA
Source organism: Agapanthus africanus (assembly GCA_030015575.1). NCBI lineage: Eukaryota > Viridiplantae > Streptophyta > Magnoliopsida > Asparagales > Amaryllidaceae > Agapanthus > Agapanthus africanus. The sequence goes on along the minus strand of JASDDO010000019.1, from coordinate 275,104,549 downwards.
CCAAACCCCAGTAACCTAAACCCTAACTCCTCGACTCAACTCACCGCCGATCACCACCCCGATCTCACCCCACTCTCTTCTCCTCCTCATCTTCCTTCCCTTCTTCTCCTTCATCTTTCTCTTTTCTGTCTAACCCTGCACACCCCCACAGCAGCCGCGACCCATTTCCCCGAGCACCCTGCACCCTCGTCGGAGCTTCGCCGACCATCACCGTCGACGCCATCGCCCCTCTGAAAATCTAGTGGGTAAGCCTCCTCTTCTCAACTTCTCTATTCTCCTTACATGTTTCTCATTTCTTTCCATACATTTTCCTTGGTGGTTTTGCACTGTGTTTCTTGATTGCCGGAATCCGACCGTGCCGGCGACGATCACGACGACCCAGCAGGCATCCCTGATCCGTGTGATCCCATTGTGTGTTGTTTGGACTCATTCCGTGTACCGTGCGTGCGTCGCGACTTTTCTCGCCGACGTGAGACGTTCCGTTTCCCGTATCGTGATTCGTCGAGGCAAGTGAAACTTACTACATGCTATCTATATGTTTATTAACTATTTATCTGAATATGAAACTTATACATCAAATCTAAAGGCACGTGTTCCAAGTTAACAGTTTGATGTTCCGTTTACATATTTCAGATTCAGAACTTGAAACTTATCCGTTGCGTTTTAGTTCACTATACCTAGTAACCACATTTATATTTTAAATCATATAATAACTATTTACATAGTCTATGGTACCCTTTCTATAGTTTTACTCTATTGGACACCCGTGTGCATCTTTAACATGTTTTAGTTATAATTGCATCCATTGAACATATTATACATATCATTGCCTCTCTAGATTACCTAATACATATTAACATGATTTTAACATACATATTTGCTATACTGCATTCATGTAATGTTGAAACCATCCCTTAAACTCAAACTGATAACCGTACATCCAAGTAGTTTAATCTGCACCTATTTGCTTAACATATTACATGTTCCAGTTTATTATTCTATTAGTAACTATGCTGTGATGTATACACATGCTTATGCTAGTTTGATTATGAGCACCCACACGACATCTTGTGCACCCTGATATGACCTACTCCACCTATTACTTGACACAACATGGTACCGTACAACTCTTGACATAACATAACACCTTTATATATTACCTGGCTTGGCCTGATGTACCATGGTCTTACCTGTTACCTGATCTTGTGTCTAATGCCAACAAACCTAACATGTTGTCCTTACGGACCGTTCCTGTTGTCTATCCAGACAAACCTGTACCTGCCTGATCCTGAGTTGGCATTAGCTCTAGATTATTTAATACATGACCTGAACACTTATAACTTGGGGGTATGGGGAAATCAATGATGAAACCTGACTTGTAACTCGACAGTTGCTTGCTTTTACTGATCAGTTTTAGAGGCTAGGCCAGCCTTGGGATGAAGCTGCTGACATCGTTCGTCTTTACATATTTCCTATTTTAGTGCCTAGCGGCATGTCTCGGTTTCAGCCCGAGAGTCTTAGACCGTGGCCCCGGGCATGCACGGGATACTATTGAGTTACATCGATGATTCATCAAATTGATTTCAAAGACTTGAGAGTAGTTAACCCAATAGACCAGTTTAGATTACTCACTGCACACTACCTTTCACCGCCCTGATTTATATTGATGTTACCATGCTTTACTATTTATGATTATACTTGCATGTCTTGCTACCCTGTTTACATATTACTGCTTGATGTTATGACGCGCTGATGTCTGGGTTTTGCATGGCCCAGATTCCTTACCCTTACTGCAGTCAGAGCAGGAGTACTTCAGTCAGCAGGCTGAGCAGTGAGGACTCCTTAGTAGTTAGTTCTTTTACTTTTCAGCATTTATTTCCTGATATGAGCCCGCATTATGGGACATACATTCCAGTCATTCTTGTATTGGATCTCTTGCTTCCGCATTATTTATTCTTGACTCATTTTCTTTTGGCTTATGGACATGTGCTAGATAGTTTTATTATTGTTCTTGATATCTTTACAGCCGTAATGTGACTATGGATGGATACTTCCTACCCACAGGTAGCATGGTTGGCTATGTCACATACCCATCATAGCGTACTCTGGGAAGCGGGGCGTGACAGTTTCTTTACAAGCGCCCACTGATTTCCTTCCGGTGCATTTGTCACGATCTCGAAGGTCCCGTCCCTGTTGATTGTCCTGGACATCTGGTCCTATAATGACCCGGTTGTTTGCATAGGCTACATCTGGTATGCCTTTGCTGAGAATCAGCATCCATTGTCATTCGATCTCGATGCACCTTAGGTCTTTCGGGCCCTATATTTTTTTCCGGCGGTAATACAGTTGGTGTTTGTCTGTTCCCAGTATAATAGTGCCAATAGCGACTGTCTGGTATAGGATGAAATTTTGGATCATATGCGTCTTGGTAATTAGAAACTATATAGTAATGGGAAGAAAAATTGTAATGTGGGTTATGCATGCTGCTTGCAGCAGCAATTGCGTGGGTACAAGGTAAATGTTGTTGCTGGAAAGCACCGCATGAGCATGAAGAGAGCCCTTCATGTCTAAAATTTACGGTATATTGATTCCCATTACTCCCCGTAACTTGAAACTCCGCCGTGTCAAACCTTTCAGATCTGTAGTATTGTGCTCCACGCTCTCTTTTTCGGAATATATTTTCGTAGTACGCGGTGAGTGGAGTCTCCATCGCCAAGGGCATTTCTCTTCTTTGCACAAATAAGTATTTACTTGGAAAAAGGTTCGAACAATCAATCTCTGTATCGGTAAGCCTCTAACATCTTTAAGGACCCCGTTGAAGTTTTCAGTCATATTAGTGGTCATTAGTAGTTATCTGCATCCATTATCATGTTCTTGTGACCACATGCGTACTGGATACTCATCTAACCACGTTTTCGCGGCTTGACTCATCTCCCCAATTTTCGTCATGTACATGTCATGAACATTAGGGTCAGACGCTTCACCGGTTTTGTACATAAGCTTATGTAGATCTGAATTTTTTAATTTTCTATCAAAAATTTTCCTGAAGTGCCGCAGGCAAAACCTATGTGGGGTCGTCGGAAATATAGCTCTCATTGCAGCTAGTATTCCTAGATGTCTATCAGATATGATGCATAAATCTGTTTTATCAATAACAGATGGGATACTTTTGAGTTGACGGAAAAATCATGATCAGGATGATGTATTTTCACCCTCGACAAGAGAAAATCCCAACGGAAATATACCGTTATTAGTATCAACACCTGTAGCAATTAATATGCAACCTCTGTACTTGCCATATAGATACGTCCCATCCACGCACAATACCGGCCGACAGTGTGTGAAACCAGCCACACAAGGAGCAAAGCACCAGAAAATTCTTTGAAACCTGACACAGCCATCGACATCTGTTTCTGTGGTTTTTAACCGGTATACGGACCCCGGATTTGATGCTTTCATGGTTTCCATAAAAGGTCCTAATGAGTTGTACGACCTTTCCCAATCCCCAAATATCTTGCATAAAGCCTTTCTACGAATATCCCAAGCCTTCACATACGAAATCTGAATTTTGTGCTCTTCGCTAACGTAGAGCCGTATCTCTCGGGGAGGCATCGCCACATCTGTACGGATTAGTGGCATGATTAGTGAGCAAATGTAAGATGAAGTACAATTCCTATGAACTTTTAACATAATAGAATTGATGCAAGTATGTTCTTGGTTGTATTTCGTGACCTTTCAAGCTTTGGCTCTTTTGGAACAACATGCATGCAATCTCCACTTACATTCAGGAGCTGTCGTACATACCACGGTATAGTACGTCTTATTTGACTCTTCGGTTTTAAATGTAACGTTTTTTTGAACAGCCCAAGACTTCAGCTTACAAATAAGATATTCTTTTTCCTGAAACATATCCCCAACAGTGACGCAATTTTCGCTTGCTACTATCGCTTCCAAATAGGACTCAGTATTTACTTTTGCCACGACTAAGTCTACCCAACTATCATCTTCCAGAGAATCGAGGTCGGGATCTTCTAGTTCGACAAAATCATTATTCGCGGCCATATCATCAAACAATGTTATTTCATTCAATCCAGTGGCATATTCCACGCTATCCTCCCTTTGATAACCTTCACCGGTTTCATCATCATCACTGCCACACATATCAATATCACCCATAGCAACATAAGGCTCGGGTGCAATATATAATGGTTGGGGTCGGTGTAATGTGGATGGTTCGGGGTGAAAAGACCGGAAAGATGTGGACGGACATGCTTGGAATGCGTTACTTGGATCGTGTTGGAATGATGCGGAGGTATGGGAAAATCTGCGTTTAGTATATAAATTGTTCTTATATAATTATTCCTTAATATTTTCGTATTACGAAAAATATAAACATAATCACCACTTGTTTCAGATTTATTTACCTTTGGAAGGTTGTATATGGTAATCCTTGTTGTTCTTCAGGGGTGCATGTAACTGCCGTAGTCGATTGGGAAAACCTGTATTCAATATATAAAATATATTAGTATTTTGTTATTACAAAAGGTGGATTTATAAAATGTTTACTCTTGAGTTTGAAGCTTTGAATAATGTTGTGTATAGTCATATCCATTGAGACTGACGGTATCATCGTTAACCATGTGACCGTAACCCCAGGAACTACCTCCAGCATTACCATCAAAATTACCCGTTGGAGCGATATCTGATACTTCCAATTGTTCCTTCTGAACCAAAAGTTCAAAAGAATGCTGGGTGTTTGCCAGACCGAAGTCTATCATCGAAGATATTGATGCATCGTTTATAATTTCAACCAATGCATTTCCACTAAACATAGACCATATACAATTTAACTTAAGCTTAATTTCATGGGGATCGTATTTCGTGATTTTAAACACTTTATTCTCGATTTCATTATAAGTCGTTGATGGTTCTAATCCCATGATTCTTGCGGACCCGCCCATATACTCGGGATCTTATGCACTTGTGATAGTCCGGCCATCGTATTTACATACAACAAATAAACTTGAACTTGCCATAATCTGCATCAAACAATATCAAGCCAACAATAAAAAAAGTGTTAACAACTTATATAATGCTTATATTCAAGACTTGTTAAGGGTATTTCTAAGCTAATGTTCAATTACAGGACTTATTAAGGGTATTTTTAGGTTAGCTTGTGTTAGGATGGTATTTTCCGGTTCCTTATAAACCCAACCTTGACTTTGACGCTGGGTAATAGGCAACAACGCGGATTAGGGAACTTGAAATACAGTATTTGTGGTTTTAAACTAAATCCGTATTCCTTGTCCCTTGTCCTTCCGTTGCTGTCTCTTGACTTTATCCTTCGGTAAACCACTTGCAATCCGGTCACGATTAGAATTCATCGCTATCGTAGTAGGATTAGGATGTCTAACGGAGCGGAATTGCGAGTGGTTTGCTCGGAGTTTCAATTTCAATGTTAAGGTTATTATGGTTTTAGAAAAACATTTCCTAGTGCAAACTAACCGTATTATACCTTTAACAAGTAAAGCGGATATCTTCAAGGGTTCTTTAGCCCGGTGCAATGTGAAATCCAAATACCAAACTTTAAGCTTGCAAGCTCACTTAAGAGGTTGAAAGATCAAAGTAGAGCAAAGATTTCACAACTTCAAGTATGTAAAGAGCAAGACATGGTAATAGTATCCGAACTTTTTATTGAATTTCAAATGAGTTACCAGTATTCTTGAAGTCAAGAACCTAACCTTTAAGCTGGCAAGTTCAATGAAGAAGTTGCAAGGTCAAGAGAAAGGGGCAAGAGCTCAAGAGATTAAAGAGAAATCAAATTATATTAATTCAAGAGTCTTAAACAAAACTTGAGAAAACACCCACTTAACTAGTTTAACTCCTGTTGGACTTGGAAATTTTTAGAGAATTTTTGCTATAGATTCCAGAATAAGGGTACTTGGAGCAGAATGGAGAGTTGCTGGAGAGGAGAGAGAACTGTATTTATAGGCACACGCCGACATCAAATTATTGAAGGGGGCACGTTCTAAGAACCCGCCCTCTTCGTTTCAAAATGATAATTATGACTTCTACTTGATTTGACAACACACTGTAAAATAAAAGATGATGACGGGTTCTTGGAACACGCCCTCATCAAATTATTGAAGGGGGCGCGTTCTAAGAACCCGCCATCTTCGTTTCAAAATGATAATTATTACTTCTGCTTGATTTAACAATACATTGTAAAATAAAAGATGAGGGCGGGTTCTTGGAACACGCCCTCATCAAATTATTGAAGGGGGCACGTTCTAAGAACCCGTCCTCTTCGTTTCACAAGTTTAATTATTGGTCCTGCTTGATTTGACAACACACTGTAAAAAGATAATAATAAAAGATGAGGGCGGGTTCTGGGAACACGCCCTCATCAAATTATTGAAGGGGGCGCGTTCTAACAACCCGCCCTCTTCAATATGATAAAAAATTAATTGAATGTATGGTTCTGACAAACAATAAAAAACTTGATGTGACTTGACAATAAGGGGAAAAAATGATGTGACAACACTACAAAAAAACAAATCATTATACATTAAAAAAACATAAATGAATTGATTTAAGATGGCAACTCTGTTTGCAAAGATGAGGGCAGGTTCCGAGAACCTGCCCTCTTTTCCCTATAAAAACCCGCCCTCTTCAGTATGATTTTCGCAACTCCGTGTCCAAATTAACTCTGTGTCCAAATTCCCTTCTAAACCTCTGTCTCTTATCTAAATCTTTCATGGATTAAAATATCAAAATAATTTCAATGGAGAATCAACCATTCGACAAATCACTGCTCGTAGATCAAAACGAATACAGATCTTTCAATATATTATACGGGGAGGAAAGATTCAAAACTTCAACAATTTTTTTTAATTTCTCATTTCTTTTAATTATAATAGTTGAAAATAACATTATTTAATTTTTCAGGGTGGAGATAATCTCACAGTCGTCAGCCATAATTCTGACAAGTGGCAAGTTACCGACCAACGAATAATCGAGCGGATTCGAAGGGCCGGATTTTATGAAGCTTCATTGCTTCGCCACATCCAAATCGATCACAGTCTCGTTACCTCTCTTGTTGAGCGCTGGAGAAAAGAGACCCACACTTTTCATCTAAGATGGGGTGATGCCACCATCACATTTCAGGATATTGGCCTCTTACTCGGTTTATGGGTCAATGGGCTTGGATTGGTCGGAGGGAAAATTGTTGGTCTAGATACCGACCACCCATACTGGGATACATATGCCGAGTCTACTCTCGGACAGGTAAAAAAATTAATGTCAATAAACTCTCGATATCTTTTCAATACCAAATATTGTTTTATACCTTATTAAAAACTAATTAATGTCAATAAAATTCAAATTCTCTCTTATTTCCCCTCTTTAGTGTACCTATTGCATGGACATTTGTACATTTTTTTTAGCTTTAATATTTCACAAAAAATGCTTATATCAGGCACTAGGAGGCTATAGTAAGGGGTATAAGATCAGTTTAAACTGGCTAAAAGATACATTTACTAATATTCCTGATGATGCCACCGATGAAGTCTTGGATAGACATGCGCGTGCCTACATTCTGTACATGATCGGTTCTTGGTTGATGCCAGACCAATCGGCAACGCATGTCCATCCTTTATACCTTGGGTTCCTTACGGACTTTGATGTGTGTGGCCAATATGTTTAGAGAGCAGGGGGCCTGGCCTATCTTTACAAGGAACTCGATAAGGCATGTGCTCCTACGAAGAATAAAATTTGTGGCTGCATTACATTACTTCAGGTACATTCCTTGTTTTTAACAGCTAGACATTTGCAAAATTGTAATATTGGTTCTTTCTCTTGTCATCTGATACTTTATTTATAGATTTGGTCATGAGAGCACATGTGTATGGGAAGACCGGATCGAGTTAAAATCACTGCCGTGGATACCCCTGGAAAGCCTCTCGGCTCTTGGTGGAATGGCAAGAAAGCTTATAAGGCTCCTCGTTGAGTACTTAGGTACTATAGAGATGAGTTGGATCGCATGGAGGCGACTCAGGTAATAATAACTTAGGTACTTAACTTTTTTTTAAAATTTTAAAATACCTTCATTACAATTTGGTACTATATTATTTGCGCAGTTCACGTGGACGCCTTATACAGCATATCGTCTGCATGGATTACCTGGCATTTGTATCGAAAGAGAGCCGGTTTGGCGGGCTCCCACTCCTCTGCATTAATATCGTTGTCATGCACCTACCGGACCGGGTGTCACGACAGTTCAGTAGATTGCAACATATTCCTGTCCCGCCGCCTGTGCCTATGACAATAGAGGGAGACATGCGAGGAGGAAAGGTGGAGCGTGATTGGAGGGAGCATAATCATCAATATTTGCTGAGATGGGAGGATAGGCAGCGTAATATTTCCTTACAGCAAATAGGTGACCAAACAACCACCGACGCTACCGAAGTATATCTACAGTGGTATAAGTGTGTCACCATAAGATATCTTTCTGGTCCCCTAACGACTTCCCAAACATCCAGCGATACGAGCCTAGAGGCCACGTGGAACGAGAAATGGTTAGTTAAATTCTTTAAATTATATTACTTTTTAACATCCGGGGGTATGAGTCAATACTTATTTCTTATTTCTAATGTAACGACAGGCTTGTAGGTTGCATCATATACAATCAATGATGCAGGATCCATATCCGACTAATGCTGGTTTGGATACTCAGGCTTTATTTTCAAATGTAGACTCATATATTGGTGGTATATTCGGTTCATATAATATGCTTCCATATTTATCGCCGGCACCAGAGCAGCAGCATGAGCCGGCACCGGAGCAGCAACAAGAACCGGCACCAAAGCCGCAGCATGAGCCGGCTCCAGAGCCGCAGCATCAGGGAGATCCAGAGCAGCAGGATCAGTGGTTTGGATCACCATACTGTCAGCAGCAACCCTGGCATACCGAACAAGCGCAACAACCGGAGGAACAACAGTTTTGGGGAACCGGTTTTGCGCAACAACAGCCGTCTTGGAGGTCAGGTTTTGCACAACAGCCGTCTTGGGGTCAAGTTTTGCGCAACAACAGCAATCTCGGTGTCACGCCCCGCTTCCCGGTGTACGGTGAAGTGGACGCGACGAGGTCCGCTACGTATATACTTAGAAGTACATACGCTAAGCGTATCTAAGCAATATAAAAGTAAATCACAAGAGATAAGAGATATAAAAATAACAGCAACTTTATTAATAACATTCTTTTGTACAATGCATGAAAAGTAAATACAACTGAAATGAAAAGCGATGCCTAAACAATGGCATAACAGGAAATGAAAATACTGAATAGAACAAGGTACAATGTTTAGAGCTCAGGGTCTTCGTGAAACTGCTCCAAGTCTTCACCGGTGGGCTCTACCTCTGCTGGGTCCAAAGCACCGACGACATTCAAAGAAGAAAGAAATAGAATGTTGTCAGCGAACAGGTCGCTCGGTAAGTCCCAAAGATAAAGAAGAATTAGAAAAGACAGAATAAGAGGTATTTTCTAAAGAGATTGTAAAATATTATAGAATATTGTGTTAATGCTGTTGTTTGTAGGTTGGTACAGAAGGATGCCAGTGTATACGAGAGGGGTCTCTATATGCTAGAGAGCAGGACAAACGGAATGTACAAGGAACCGTTAAGCCACGGTACAACAGCAATGGAATATAGGTTAGGTGTCTTAATCTGACCACCTCGTGCCACCTTTAACACCTTCCGTACCAATCTACCCCTTAAATCCCGTAGTGTTTTGACAGTATTGTTGTATTGTATTGTGTAAGTTGGATGACTGACCAAAACTATGATATCAGTAAACAGATTATAACTGCATAATCAGGTAAATGGAATAACGGAATAATGGATGTATATCCATGGTTTGATTCAGTCAAGTTGAATAGATTGTTAACTGGATTCTGGGATTCATTTGTTCATATTGAGTTGGAATATTAAAGAATATAGATTCACTTGAATCATATTCAAGTCAGAAATAATCAAACTCAAACCCGAGTCAGAACAAAAGAAATGTAAGTCGAAGTTCTATAATGGTTAGGGTCCTTATTGTAATTTATAAAACTTGAGGGGGTTTTATGTAAAAATACTTTTGCATAGTTTTCAAGATACACCTCAAGTATTTATTATTCGTATTTATAGTTATAATGAGTGTGATTCTATTTTGTCTTATTTCTAGTGAAAATATCCTAATTACATAAATAAAGGTATTAATTTATAATATTGATTTATTTGAAATTCATGGTATTTTAATGTAACTTTTAATCTTGTAATTTTTTAGGAAAAGTGAAAACTTTATCTTATAATAAAATAGGTGTTTAAATGATAAATATATATATGTTAATACAAGAATAATTTTTTAATAAATATTTTATTTTCCAAAAATCTCATTTTTCTTAAATGTCGTATTTTAAACCTTTCGAGACCGAATGCTCCTTGCGGAGGTCTGAATCTCGCACTACTAAGCCCGAGGGTGCACGATAAACCGTACTATCCCTAACGGGTTCCCCAAAGATGGGTTATAGTGGCGCTTTGCAAAGATTTAATAAATATTAATCATTTAGAAAACGGTTTTATAAAGATAAGGTATTTATTTGTAAAAGGTATAAATTTCCGTATTTTAGATTCTAAGGTTTCCTAAGCCAACTAACCTATTTCTAAATGGTCTAAACGACAAGTCATTAGAAGCCTCAAATTGCCTTTTCACAGCCAATTGCGGCCAGGTGAGTGTCAGTTGAGTGGGAGGCTCTCCACTATAAGTAGTGGACCTAATTAAGTAACCACTCGCCTTAGACACACTTGTCTAGACACCACAAAATCAGGTTTAGATAAACGATCGATGTCCCAACTTATCGTATTTCCTATTAAAAGATATTGCATTAAAATTGTATACAATTTAGAACTTTTAGAAAAGGTTTATAAAGAAAATGGTATTTTAATGTAAAATCTTGTTTTATCGTATTCTAAGTTTTCAAGGTAGCGTGTTATGATTACATATGAGTGTGTGTGGAGGTAGGTCATTACCTCGTGATCTATTTTAAGGTATAGTAAAGTTTAGGGGTTAAATGTGATAAACCAAACATGGTGGTATTTAAGTGAAAGAATACGATATATTGCAAAAGCTATCATTTCATGTGTGAAAACTTGTTCAAATTGATTTTTAAGTGATTAGTAGTCAACATGAAGATGTTTAAGCATTACGGAATTAGTGATAAGTGAGTTTTGATAGAAAACCGAATCGGAAATCGGTTTGTTCCGATTTCCGTCGGGTTTGAAAAGTCGTATTTTAATGGAAGAAAAGAAAGGTAGAAAAGAGGGACTTACGGGTTTGGACAACGCTAGAAAGTGATAGGAAGGTAGTGGGTTTGTCGGTGCGTCGAAACGTCGTGAAGAGGTCCTAGTACGATCGCCGGGATTTCGCCGTCGATTTCGGCAGCGCTTCGCTTTTCGCTCGTTTTCCGACGTACCAAGTTCTCTTGAAATTTTTAGAGAGTGGACTTAGGAATGTAGGGTGAGAGGGTAGAGGGTATGGGGGTTTATATAGGGTTAGGCTAAGGTTAGGGTTTTTAATAAAAAGAATTATAAAAAATATACAAAATCATTAAAAATTCATTAAACATAGGAGTAAAAGGGATTTATTGGCCAAATGATAACCGATCCAAGCATTTAGAGTATGCAGGAGGGTGGAACAGGTCAAGACCCAACTTTTCTCTGTTGGTGACTCGGCCGTCCGGCCAAGTCCGGCCGGCGGCGCCGGACCGAGTCGGCCGAGTCGCCGGCCAGCGGCGCTGAGTCGGGCCGAGTCAGGGGTCCAATGGCCGGGGATTCTTCGGGGGTATAATTTAGTATATTTACTTTTTGTTGTCTAGTACATATTTTAGGAGTTATGGCCTTTTTACTGTTGACTTTCCAAAAATTTAAAACAAAATAAATATAAAAATAATGTGGGGCATGGGATTTGAACTCTGGTGGCTTAGTTCAGCAGTGCAAGGTATTACCAATGAGCTACAAGCTCCTTCTTGTAATTATGGAGTGAAATAAATACTTAAAGAGATATCAGCTGCAATAAATACTCCAAGTATACATTGAATTTAAATCAATTCTTTGTACATTAAAAATGGAGTTGTTACAGTCTACCCTCCTTACAAAAATTTCTTCCTCGAAATTTACAACTTTTATTTGAGAACTAGTTTACAAAGAGGTGCGGATATCTAGTACGCATTTCATCCTCCCTTTCCCAAGTGGACTCTCCTGGAGTGTCTTTCCTCCACATCACTCGAACCAAGTTAACTTCCTTATTCCGAAGTGTCTTCACTTTCCTGTCCAGGATTTCCACAGGCTGTTGCTCACAAGACAAGTCGGGCTGTATAGTGAGCTCGGAATGATCAAGTACATGGCTGGGGTCACTCACATACTTTCTGAGTTGGGATATGTGGAACACATTATGCACTCCTTCCAATGAGGATGGTAGCGCTAAACGGTATACCACTTCACCGACTCGTTCGAGTATGTCGAACGGTCCAATGTATCTCGGACTTAACTTACCTCGTCTTCCAAATCGGATCACTCTGTGGTTCAGAGATATCTTCAGAAATACGTGATCTCCTGGATGGAACTCCAAGTGTCGCCTCTTTGCATCAGCCCAGTGCTTCTGTCGATCTTGGGCTATGCGCATCCTTTCCCTGATAGTACGAACCACATCAACGGTTGCTACTATCATCTCTGGTCCAAGAAGTTCCCTATCTCCGATGTCGTCCCAACTTAATGGCGATCAACACTTCCTTCCATACAATGCTGCAAAAGGTGCCATTCCTATGCTTGCTTGGTAGCTGTTGTTGTACAAAAACTCCACAAGATGTAGGTGATCTTCCCACGATCCCTTGAAGTCTAGCATACACGCTCTATGGATATCCTCCAAGATCTGAATAGTTCGTTCCGACTGTCCATCTGTTTGTGGATGATAAGCCGTGCTGAAGTTCAGACTTGTTCCCAAGCTTGCTTGCAGACTCTGCCAAAATTGCGATCGGAATCTGGTGTCACGATCGGAGACAATGCAGACCGGTACTCCATGAAGTCTCACAATTTCCTGTATGAGTTCATGGGTATCAGAGATAGCACATTATGAAGAGTTTTAAATCTAAATTAGATTATTACCTCTATATACTTCTTTGCTAGTGTCTCAGTTGATTGGCCAGCTCGAAATGGGATGAAGTGAGCCGACTTTGTGAGTCGATCCACAATGACCCATATGGCATCGTTACCCTTTGTGCTGCGAGGAAGAGCAGTCACAAAGTCCATCGTGATGTGTTGCCACTTCCATTCTGGAATTGGTAACGGTTGAAGTAATCCAGCAGTCCTGTGATGATTAGCCTTTACTTACTGACACACCAAGCATTTTGCGACGCTTCTGGCTACTTCACGCTTCATTCCATGCCACCAATAATTCTGACGTAGATCTTTGTACATTTTGGTACCTCCAGGATGTACAGAGTAGGGAGAGTTGTGAGCTTCTTTCATTAACTCTTCCCGAACAGGACCTTTTGATATACACAATTTGTTGCCGTATCTCAAAGATCCATCTTCATGGATGATGAAGTCTATTCTGAATCCATTCTCCACTTGTTCTCTGATCTTTTGCAACTTAGCATCACTTGCTTGAGCTGCTTTGATCCGGTTGACAATGGTTGATTGAACTTGTAAATTCATCAAATTTGAAGCATTACCTGGCATGACTACTTCAATCTCCATCTGATGCAAGTCTTGTTGAAGCTTCCACTGAGCGGTGAGATTCATTGCTAATGGTTGGCGACTAAGAGCATCGGGTACTACATTCACCTTCCCTGGGTGATATTGCAAGTTGATGTCAAAGTCCGCCATGAGTTCTAACCATCTTCTCTGCCGCATATTCAACTCCTTCTGAGTAAACACGTACTTCAGGCTCTTATGATCTGTGTAGATGTTCACTCGTTCACCAAGTAGATAACGACGCCAAATCTTGAGAGCAAAGATGACGGCTGCCAACTCCAAGTCATGCGTCGGATAATTGCGCTCATGGATCTTCAGTTGTCTTGAAGCATAAGCCACAATCTTACCGTGCTGATGTAGGACACATCCTAATCCCTTACCGGATGCATCGCAATGCACTTCGAATCCTCCAGATTGATCCGGTATGACGAGAATAGGTGCAGATGTCAACCTTGACTTGAGTTCTACGAAAGCTTGTTCGCATGCTTCTGACCACACAAATTCTTCATCTTTACGTGTGATCTTGGTCAGGGGTGTTGCTATCTTTGAAAAGCCTTCAATAAACCATCTGTAATATCCAGCTAAACCCAAGAAACTTCGAATATCCTTCACTGATTTTGGTGTAGGCCATTCGCTAACTTCCGAAACTTTCGCTGGATCCACAGAGATTCCTTCTCCTGATACGATATGTCCAAGAAAACCAACTTGATTTAGCCAAAACTCGCACTTGCTGTACTTGGCATAAAGCTGATGTTGTCGAAGAGTTTCCAGGACAATTCGTAGATGTTCTGCATGTTCTTTCCGACTCTTAGAATACACCAGGATGTCGTCGATGAAGATGACAACAAACCTGTCTAAGTACTCCCGGAAAACTTGATTCATAAGGTTCATGAATATTGCGGGTGTGTTGGTCACTCCAAATGGCATCACTAGAAATTTGTAATGTCCATAGCGAGTTCTGAAAGCTGTTTTGTGAATATCAGCTTTCTTGACCTTCACTTGATGATAACCTGAACGAAGATCTAATTTAGAGAAAACACAAGATCCACTTAGCTGATCGAATAGATCATCGATGCGTGGGAGTGGATACTTGTTCTTTATAGTGACTTCGTTCAAGGCTCTGTAATCGATACACATTCTGTATGAACCTTCCTTCTTCTTCACAAGTAATACAGGTGATCCCCAACTTGAAGTGCTGGGACGAATCCATCCTTTCACCAGTAATTCGTCCAACTTGGTTCGGATTTCCTTCAAACCTTCCGGACTTAAACGATAGGGTGCTTTGATCACCGGTTATTCTCCTGATACTAAATCAATACTGAATTCAAGAGCTCGATCGGGAGGCAAACCTGATATATCGTCAGGAAATACATCGTCGAACTTTCGAACCACATCTGGTCTTGATTCTTCCTCTACTTGAGCTGCTGCAACTACTGCTTCTCTTGACTTCACTTTGTAGGTACTTGGCTCCAGTGTATGGTCTCCGCTTTTAAAATAGAAGACCGGATGGTCTGGGATCTCGAATACTACCCTCCTTTGACGACAGTCTATGATAGCATAAAAAGTTCCAGGCCAATCCATTCCGAGAACCACATCAAAGTTCGGTATGTCCAGTACTTTGAAGTCAGCATAAAACTCTCGACTGCAGACGATGACTGGACACAAGCTATATCCCATAGTTGCCTTTAGAATGCTATTTCCTGAACTGACATTCCAGCTGGATACAAGCGGTGAGACTGGAATCGCATGGGTTCGGACAAACCGTTGCTATATAAAGCAGTGTGATGCTCCAATATCAAACAGTGCAAGTGCAGGGATTGAGGATATTAAGATTGTACCTAAGGTATGTGGGATTTGTTTTAGGTATAGAAAATATTTAACTAAGTAGTAGTATAAAAAGCAAAGTTTGAAAAGAAAAGTTTACCAGTGATGACTTGGCCAGTGGCCTCAGCTTCTTCCACGGACATCGTGAAAGCCTGGCGCCTTGGTACATTCCTCCTGGCCTAAGGAGCATTCATCGGGACGTTCCTTTGAGCTTGATGGAACTGACGAGGAGGTGGTGCAGTTTGTGGTCCTCTGGGTGGTGCAGGTAATGCAGGTCTGGGAGCAGGTGCTTGAAGAGCTGGTCGCTGTGGATAAGTAATTGCTGGCCTGGGTGCAGCAACTGGGTTCTGTCTTTGGGGACAAGACCCAATATCGTGAGTAGCTAAGCCGCAGACTAAGCAAAGGCGGTTGGCTCGACGGCAGTCCTTCATCATATGTCCAGTTCTCTTGCAGAAGGTGCAAAAGGGTGGGCTGGGACGATGGATTGGTACTCCGGGTCGCCTTGGCACGAAAGGTGGCCTGGATGAGGCTTCACCAGCCATCTGGTTGGCAGGGCGTTTGACTCCTGTAGACTGAGTTCTGCCCCTTGCTTTAATCACCGCCTCATAACTGCGGGCAGCTTCCAGAGCATCCTCATGAGTCAAAAATTTTCCCGTGGCTAGATGTAATACCCAGCTCTTTTTGAACATCACTTTCCGTATTCTTTATATATATATTACTTACAAAATTGTTTTATTCTAATTCTAATTATTTTATTTTCTTCAAACCCAAATCTTTCCTTTTATTTTTCCTTAATCCCAAGCACCCGGCCCAGCAGTAATCCCTCAGCCCAACACCCATTTTTCCTTTTATTAATAAATCCCCAAAAGCTCGGCCCATCCATTTCCCCCCTAATATATTAATTAAACCCTTCCCTGGCCCAAAGCCCACGCCCGCTTCACTCGGCAACCCGACCCGGCCCATACCCTAACCCTTCTTCCCAACGGCTAGCCTTTTTCCAGCTCACTCAATCCACTATCTTCGCCGCTTCCTTCGCCAACGCTCGCGGCTACGACGCCCACGCCCACGCTCGTGCGCCGTTACCCCATGACGCGCACCCCTCGTCTCCCCTATCCCCCTCACACCCTCACTCTCCAACTCATCTCATCTCTCTATCTCCATGAAAACCCACGCCCGCAGCCCACTGCCTTCGTCACTCGCCGCCGCTGCCGACGACGACGTCGCCACCGACGACCCCACCACCTCATACTCCTCCCTCGCCCACTCCACTCCATTAACCAAGCAACCCCACCGAGCTCAATCCTCTCGCCTACTCCTCGCCGCACCATCTCTACACCGAACCACCGCCAAGCTTCCCTGCACCCGAGCTCGGCCACCACGTGCACTCGACGCCGGCGAGCCTCCACTGCCCAGAACCACCACGTCGATGCCCCCTGAGCCAGCGACGACGACTACCGATCACCTTCATCGCCTCACCCATTCCCTGCACACCGTCGCCGCCACTAACCATCGCCAGAGACACAACCTTCGCCGCCGCCACCTCTGCACTACGCCGAGCCTCCGCCGGCGCCTCTGTCGTCACCAGGTAAACTCTCTCTCCAATTCCCTGTTATTCTTTCTCTCTCTACATCTCACTCCCCTCTCTCTCTCTCTGTTACACACTCTCTCTCTCTCTCTGTTACTTTCTCTCTCTCTCCCTCTGTTATTCTCTCTCTCCCTCTACACCTCACTCCTCTCTCTCTCTCTCTGGCTAACTCTCTCTCTCTCTGTGTCTAACTCTCTCTATCGCTTTAAAATCTCTCTTTCTCTCTCTCTAAAAATTTCTTTCTCCCTTTATCAGCATCTCTACCTCACCCCAAAAACAAGGAGCAACCTGGAGCGGTGAAGAAAAGGAGGGCACGAAGAGCAGCTAGATCGAGTACGATTGTCGGATTCCAAAGGGCTGAACCGGTGCTGCGTTCGTGACGCGATCGTGCTGTTACCACTGCAGTAATATTGTCGACTCATCTCCAGACAAGTTCCCTACTTGCTACATGCTAATTGGTGTTAGTTACAAACTATAATCGTATAGATTCCATATTTACATTTCCCGATAAACTATATGACGTAACTGTTCGATGTATGATTTCAATGGAAATATTCATTTAATTTGACGGAACTCAATTGCATGGTCTGGCCCGTAAGGTAGTGAACCTAGTGTGTTAATTTCATTGGAAAATATGACCGTTAATGACTAAAACGAATACCCTCAAATACATCCGTAAAACTGGGATTTTTCCCGCGCCTGAAAATCGTTAAAATCACCATAAATTGTGTACATACTGAAATGTTGCGTTCGAGGGCTCAAATCGAAGCCGACTCGACGAACTGTAACCCTATGCAAATTTCTATTGGTTTCTGTACTGATATTGTGATGATATTTGTGTAGGAGTGCGACTCTGGACTGCAGTCCAGAGCGACCCAGGTTACTGTTTTCTGGCTCGTAGTGTGTACCACCTTGTTTTATGAACTTGTATGTTGCGGAACTCTACATTTTATTAAAGGTGAATCTGTTATCTAGATAACACAAGTGGTTTAATTCCGTTTCATCGTCGTTTTATATTTAAATTGTAAATTAAAAGAGCTGGACGTATAACAGTCAAGAACAGATTCAGAAGTGACAAAATAGTGATAAACAGTGTGTAACTTTCGATGTACTGACGCGATTGAGAATCCGTCTATTGCGTTGAATACCCTACTGAAAATCCTAGATATCATTCAACTGTAGCGTCGCTAAATTCTGATCTCTACTGGGGTTAAAATGCGTTGCGAAACGGACTTTTGATTCTGAAACCGGATTCCCAGCAGCGAACGCTTAAAATGAAATGTCCGTATCTAGTGATCCTGAAACCCGATTGACGTGAAACCAAATTCACTGGATAGATAATCAAACATACTATTTATTCCCTGTTCATCGTTTCGCTAAACTGTACACGTATGATTTATGATAAATTATGCAAGTGGTAGAATACTGATTTATTACATCTTAATCATGCTTTACATACTGTTTCCTCATCATATCATACATATGTCACTGCATTGGTAACCTAGTGATCATGTGGATTACCCAGTGTTAGGTATTAGTGGTGATTGTGGCAAGTATGTTAGTGTTCGTGAATGAGTGGATAAGTGAAAGTGACACGTACTTGTACACAATCAGTGAACCCTATTATTCTATTGCATTGTCGACGTCTGTGGGACGCGTGTAAGTGTGACTATAAATGGTATGGGACACTTATGGAAGCTCTCGCATGGGTGTCACAGATAAGGCACCAGACACTGCCGTTTATCTTGGGTATTAGTCGGGACGTGCTTGATGGAGATCCTGTCTCCAGTTCTCACGCAGACTTGTCATGGACCGACCGGTATTTAAAGTTATGGTTGGCGTTTGATGTAGACCACGGGGTGTGGGATAGTTTGAGTGTGAGTTCAACAGAATCTCGGGAGTCCCATGCCGACTTATATATATGGAGATATATGGAGATTTACAGGGTACATGATTATTACCGTGAGTTATATTTTGGGCCCGAGGTCCCTTGCCCTTGGGTCCTACCCTTGGGTGGAGGACACTTGCGAGTGGTTGACTCTCACACTTGGACTGACGATAGGCTCAGTGACCTGTACAGTGAGATTTAGAGACTGATAGGGATAATGGCATTGATATACATTACTTACTGTGTTAACATACCTGGCATACTATTTTACTGCTTTACCGTTCACCTGATCTATTGGACACTTCATTGGTTACTGCATGTTCATATCTTTACCGTCTTGATTACTGTTATATATCTATTATCACTGTCCGAGTTGCCACTTGCATCTATATGTTTATATTGCTATTGTGTCGCTCTGACGACCTGAGTATGCATGCTCAGAGTGAGGAGTGGATCTAGCCTGGACCAGGACTAGACGTACATCACGGACATCTTGATCAGCTATCCAGAATTATACTCTTTTTACCTCTATCAGGTCAGTTCTTTGTATTTGTTTTGTTTCAGTTACTGCATTTCTCATTACCTGCGCATTGTTTACTGATTACCACTTAAAGCTAGAAGTCGAAGTGTGACTACGGCAGGACATTTCCTTGACCGTAGGAGCATGGCTGGCCTTGTCAACCCCTCGTATTCTGTATTTTGGGAAGCGGGGCGTGACATGGTTTTGTTGGTATCAGAGCCAGGTTTTGTTTCGATTGGGATTGCAGTTTTCCGTGTAGAGCTTGACAATCTAAGATATCCCTCGGTCTAGATTATAAACTTGTTATTCTTAATTCTTATTCACATTGTGTATTCTACTATCCATCCGCTAGGGTTTCGGATGACTTGGCAGAGTTACGTAGTTGTAATTGTGAACTACCTCATAGTTACAATACTGTACTCGGTTTAAGTGACTTAGAGCCCTACAGTTGATTTCCACTTGTAATGAATTTCATCACACCCGATGTTCTTGATTCCGTGCCCAATCCATATTATATTTTAATTCTTTAAGCTTGTGTCTTATATCGTCCTCAAAATTGTTATTTCAGGACCATGTCTTCCAACGACTCTTCCTCTATCTCCACTCCCCAGAATCAGACCGTTGAGATTCTGAGTGTACTGCAAGGTCTGAAGGAAGCCCAGGAGCGAACGAACGACTTGTTAGCTGAAGGACTGAGAAGGCAGGTGAATCGGGCACCATCGGGAGTCTCCAATCGTAAAAGGATCTCTGTTAGACGAGGAAAAGAGAAGAAGATGAAGCGTCCATTTGTTTCCCCGCGACAAAAGCAGCAGAAGATCCAATGTTGTGGGTACTGTAAGAGGCCAGGACATCTTCAGAGGGATTGTCGCCGCGCCCAAGGGAAATGTCTGATTTGCGGATCCAGCGAACATCTTATCAACGGTTGCCCAAAAAAGAAAGGAGCTACAAGGAGGAGACTCGTCCACACTCTCCACTTCTGCCAAGTGATGATTATTGCGTAGTTCGAACTTCAAGGATAAGGCTGACCCAGCGCAGGATTCAACTCGCGTGACGAGAATGCAGCGGCTTAGTAATCGAAGAAGAGTTATCACGTTTTCTGCTTTTAATAAAATGTTGTCATCCTCTTGTAAATATTTCTTTTCGTTTGAAATCTTGTATCCGTCGAAATTTTAGTTGAATGCAATAAAAACTTTGAATCGTAATATATGTATCATTCTCTTGCTTTCCCCCTTATTTATACTATTCATTACCACAGCATTTTTAATTCTGATTTTTTCAGTTCCTGCCCACCGCATATTTTCCTATACTCCGTACCCTTAGCTATTTTCTTGATGTGTTCCACTGTATAATCATGAATCTTTCTTTTCAGGCCATGGCCCACCCTGGAGCAGCGCCGCATCTAGATGAGGATGCACAGTCATGCGTTTCCTTAGACCGCATGCTGGTGAGTTCTGACGATGAGGTCAAAGGTCCCCAGGTCATTTTCGGAAACAACGATTCCGAGGACAAAGGAGCCGCTGTCCCAGAGGTTGACATGATCGGCGATTCTGACGAGGAAGAAGGAGACCCTGAAGAGAACCCGATAGAGGAAGATCCCGAGGAAGACCCGATAGAAGAAAATCCAGTGGAAGAAAATCCCATGGAAGAGAATCACATGAAAGCGGACCTCGATGAAGAAGCTCCAACTGAGGAAGAAGGACCAGAAGAACAAGACCCTGCGGTGGAAGAACTTCCAATGGCGGTCCCTGCGAGGCGCTATGGAAATGGACGTCCCTACCTGAGCGCGCTAGCCTACCGCATCCTGCTGAACCTCCACAACCACGACTGACGGGATTTTTTAGATGATATCTTCTCCGGCCAAATAAATCTGTGTATAGTTTAGGGCCACCTTTCGTTTTTGAGAATGCTTTGTTTAGAATTTTCTGGAATGAAATAAATTGCTGAGTTCGCTAGTTTTTCGATCTTCTTGGTTCACTCGATGCTTGATTATTTCTCATATACATTTATTTTCCTGCTGAGATCCCTGACCGTCCACCCCTACTCCTTGTATTGTTTTAACCCTCGTTTCGATTAAAAAGTACCGCACCCGATCTTTTGAGTGGGCCACCCTTCATCCTTCGTATGTGCCTCTTTTGAGATCTTTCTGGGAGGAGAAATTGATAGAAAAATTTCCGAGTTAGCTGACCCTTCGGATTTTTGATTCACATGATGTATCGACCGTTATCCTCCCCATACATTTTTCCCTTGTAGTCCTTTGCTGTTCACCCTTAGTTCCTGTGCTGACCCGACCCCAATCTCTTCGACCTTCAGTCTAAAGCCGTCACACTCCGACCTTTTGTATAAGCCACACTCCATTGTAATCCCTACCCTAGCTAGCCCTATATATATTTGTGCTTTTCCTTGTTACCCTAACTATATTTAGGGACATTATTATTCGAAAATTTAGTTTTCAATATTTTGTATTTATCGAAAAGTGCGTTTTATTGACTATCCCCGTTTAATGCATTTCAAATACTTCACTACTAACCTTCCCATTATTTTCGGTAGCGCAACCTTACACCGCGCATATTTTCGTTCCATGTTTCTTATTTTCACTATGTGGGTTTTCTAAGTTATTTTAAAACTCTTTTATCGATACATTATCCTAAAATGTTTTAGCCTACCGACAGATCCTTCACCATTTTATTGTTGTACTTTACTCTCCCGGGTTTTGTGCTATCATTTGCTATTATAAATGATTGTGCCTGATGTTATTATTTTAACTACGTTACTTTTGACGTACTTATGTGTGCACATATTTCGGACTTCGATTTTTTATTATTCAGCATGCATCAGGTATTATTGGTGGTCATTGCTATTTTGTTCTCTTGTACATATAGGTTGCCCTTATAGTTGTTTCCGCCTTATACTTATTTAGACCTTCAAAATTTTATCCACCTGTTCTAAGTAAATCTCTATGTGAGTATTCGATGTGGTAGCCTTTCGCTTGCTGTTTTGTAGCTTATCATTTATTCAAAATTTCGAGGACAAAATTTTTGTAAGGGTGGTATGATATAATACCCAGCTCTTTTTGAACATCACTTTCAGTATTCTTTATATATATATTATTTACAAAGTTGTTTTATTCTAATTCTAATTATTTTATTTTCTTTAAACCCAAATCTTTCCTTTTATTTTTCCTTAATCCCAAGCCCCCGGCCCAGCAGTAATCCCTCAGCCCAACACCCATTTTCCTTTTATTAATAAAACCCCAAAAGCTCGGCCCATCCATTTTCCCCTAATATATTAATTAAACCCTTCCCTGGCCCAAAGCCCACGCCCGCTTCACTCAGCAACCCGACCCGGCCCATACCCTAACCCTTCTTCCCAACGGCTACCCTTTTTCCCGCTCACTCGATCCACTATCTTCGCCGCTTCCTTCGCCAACGCTCACGGCCACGACGCCCACGCCCACGCTCGTGCGCCGTTACCCCACGACGCGCACACCTCGTCTCCCCTATCTCCCTCACACCCTCACTCTCCAACTCATCCCATCTCTCTATCTCCACAAAAACCCACGCCCGCAGCCCACTGCCTTCGTCACTTGCCGCCGCCACCGACGACGACGTCGCCTCGTACTCCTCCCTCGCCCACTCCACTCCATCAACCAAGCAACCCCACCGAGCTCAATCCTCTCGCCTACTCCTCTCCGCACCATCTCTACACCGAACCACCGCCAAGCTTCCCTGCACCCGAGCTCGGCCACCACGTGCACTCGACGCCGGCGAGCCTCCACTGTACAGAACCACCACGTCGACGCCCCCTGAGCCAGCGATGACGACCACCGATCACCTTCATCGCCTCACCCATTCCCTGCACACCGTCGCCGCCACTAACCATCGCCGGAGACACAACCTTCGCCGCCACCACCTCTGCACTACGCCGAGCCTCCGCCGGCGCCTCCGTCATCACCAGGTAAACTCTCTCTCTTTAATTCCCTGTTATTCTCTCTCTCTCTCTACATCTCACTCCCCTCTCTCTATCTGTTACACACTCTCTCTCTCTGTTACTTTCTCTCTCTCTCCCTCTGTTATTCTCTCTCTCCCTCTACACCTCACTCCTCTCTCTCTCTCTCTCTGGCTAACTCTCTCTCTGTGTGTCTAACTCTCTCTATCGCTTTAAAATCTCTCTTTCTCTCTCTAAAAAGTTCTTTCTCCCTTTATCAGCATCTCTACCTCACCCCAAAAACAAGGAGCAACCTGGAGCGGTGAAGAAAATGAGGGCATGAAGAGCAGCTAGATTGAGTACGATTGTTGGATTCCAAAGGGCTGAACCGGTGCTGCGTTCGTGACTCGATCGTGCTGTTACCACTGCAGTAATATTGTCGACTCATCTCCAGACAAGTTCTCTACTTACTACATGCTAATTTGTGTTAGTTACAAACTATAATCGTATAGATTCCATATTTACATTTCCCGATAAACTATATGACGTAACTGTTCGATGTATGATTTCAATGGAAATCTTCATTTAATTTGACGGAACTCAATTGCATGGTCTGTCCCGTAAGGCATTGAACCTAGTGTGTAAATTTCATTGGAAAATATGACCGTTAATGACTAAAACGAATACCCTCAAATACATCCGTAAAACTGGGATTTTTCCCTCGCCTGAAAATCGTTAAAATCACCATAAATTGTGTACATACTGAAATGTTGCGTTTGAGGGCTCAAATCGAAGCCGACTCGACAAAATGTAACCTTATGCAAATTTCTATTGGTTTCTATACTGATATTGTGATGATATTTGTGTAGGAGTGCGACTCTGGACTGCAGTCCAGAGCGACCCAGGTTACTGTTTTCTGGCTCGTAGTGTGTACCACCTTGTTTTCTGAACTTGTATGTTGTGGAACTCTACATTTTATTAAATGTGAATCTGTTATCTAGATAACACAAGTGGTTTCATTCCGTTTCATCGTCTTTTGCTATTTAAATTGTAAATTAAAAGAGCTGGACGTATAACAGTCCAGAACAGATTCAGAAGTGACAAACTAGTGATAAACAGTGTGTAACTTTCGACGTACTGACGCGATTGAGAATACGTCTGTTGCATTGAATATCCTACTGAAAACCCTAGATATCATTCAACTGTAGCGTCGCTAAATTCTGATCCCTACTGGGGTTAAAATGCGTTGCGAAACGGACTTCTGATTCTGAAACCGGATTCCCAGCAGCGAACGCTTAAAATGAAATGTCCGTATCTAGTGATCCTGAAACCCGATTGACGTGAAACCAAATTCCCTGGATAGATAATCAAACATACTATTTATTCCCTGTTCATCGTTTCGCTAAACTGTACACGTATGATTTATGATAAATTATGCAAGTGGTAGAATACCGATTTATGACATCTTAATCAAGCTTTACATACTGTTTCCTCATCATATCATACATATGTCACTGCATTGGTAACCTAGTGATCATGTGCATTACCCAGTGTTAGGTATTAGTGGTGATTGTGACAAGTACGTTAGTGTTCGTGCATGAGTGGATAAGTGAAAGTGACGCGTACTTGTACACAATCAGTGAACCCTATTATTCTATTGCATTGTCGACGTCTGTGGGACGCGTGTAAGTGTGACTATAGGTGGTATGGGACACTTATGGAAGCTCTCGCATGGGTGTCACAGATAAGGCACCAGAAACTGCCATTTATCTTGGGTATTAGTCGGGACGTGCTTGATAGAGATCCTGTCTCCAGTTCTCGCGCAGACTTGTCATGGACCGACCGGTATTTAAGGTTATGGTTGGCGTTTGATGTAGACCACGGGGTGTGGGGTAGTTTGAGTGTGAGTTCAACAGAATCTCGGGAGTCCCATGCCGACTTATATATATGGAGATATATGGAGATTTACAGGATACATAATTATTACCGTGAGTTATATTTTGGGCCCGTGGTCCCTTGCCCTTGGGTCCTACACTTGGGTGGAGGACACTCGCGAGTGGTTGACTCTCACATTTGGACTGACGATAGGCTCAGTGACCTGTACAGTGAGACTTAGAGACTGATAGGAATAATGGCATTGATATACATTACTTACTGTGTTGACATACCTGGCATACTATTTTACTGCTTTACCATTCACCTGATCTATTGGACACTTCATTGGTTACCGCATGTTCATATCTTTACCGTCTTGATTACTATTATATATCTATTATCACTGTCCGAGTTGCCACTTGCATCTATATGTTTATATTGCTATTGTGTCGCTCTGAAGACCTGAGTATGCATGCTCAGAGTGAAGAGTGGATCTAGCCTGGACCAGAACTAGACGTACATCGCGGACATCTTGATCAGCTATTCAGAGTTATACTCTTTTTACCTCCATCAGGTCAGTTCTTTGTATTTGTTTTGTTTCAGTTACTGCATTTCTCAATACCTGCGCATTGTTTACTGATTACCACTTAAAGCTAGAAGCCGAAGTGTGACTACGGCAGGACATTTCCTTGACCGTAGGAGCATGGCTGGCCTTGTCAACCCCTCGTATTTCGTATTTTGGGAAGCGGGGCGTGACATGGTTTTGTTGGTATCAGAGCCAGGTTTTGCTTCGATTGGGATTGCAGTTTTCCGTGTAGAGCTCGACAATCTAAGACATCCCTCGGTCTAGATTGTAAACTTGTTATTCTTAATCCTTATTCACATTGTGTATTCTACTATCCATCCGCTAGGGTTTCGGGTGACTTGGCAGAGTTACGTAGTTGTAATTGTGAACTACCTCATAGTTACAATACTGTACTCGGTTTAAGTGACTTAGAGCCCTACAGTTGATTTCCACTTGTAATGAATTTCATCACACCCGATGTTCTTGATTCCGTGCCCAATCCATATTATATTTTAATTCTTTAAGCTTGTGCCTTATATCGTCCTCAAAATTGTTGTTTCAGGACCATGTCTTCCAATGACTCTTCCTCTATCTCCACTCTCCAGAATCAGACCGTTGAGATTCTGAGTGTACTGCAAGGTCTGAAGGAAGCCCAAGAGCGAACGAACGACTTGTTAGCTGAAGGACTGAGAAGGCAGGTGAATCGGGCACCAGCGGGAGTCTCCAATCGTAAAGGGATCTCTGTTAGACGAGAAAAAGAGAAGAAGATGAAGCGCTTATTTGTTTCCCCACGACAGAAGCAGCAGAAGACCCAATGTTGTGGGTACTGTAAGAAGACAGGACATCTTCAGAGGGATTGTCGCCGCGCCCAAGGGAAATGTCTGATTTGCGGATCCAGCGAACATCTTATCAACGGTTGCCCAAAAAGGAAGGAGCTACAAGGAGAAGACTCGTCCACACTCTCCACTTCTGCCAAGTGATGATTATTGCGTAATTCGAATTTCGAGGATAAGGCAGACCCAGCGCAGGATTCAACACGCGACGAGAATGCAGCGGCCTAGTAATCGAAGAAGAGTTATCACGTTTTCTGCTTTGAATAAAATGTTGTCATCCTCTTGTAAATATTTCTTTTCGTTTGAAATCTTGTATCCGTCGAACTTTTAGTTGAATGCAATAAAAACTTTAAATCGTAATATATGTATCATTCTCTTGCTTTCCCCCTTATTTATACTATTCATTACCACAGCATTTTTAATTCTGATTTTTTCAGTTCCTGCCTACCGCATATTTTCCTATACTCCGTACCCTTAGCTATTTTCTTGGTGTGTTCCACTGTCTAATCATGACTCTTTCTTTTCAAGCCATGGCCCACCCTGGAGCAGCGCCGCATCTAGATGAGGATGCACAGTCAAGCGTTTCATTAGACCGCATGCTGGTGAGTTCTGACAATGAGGTCAACGGTCCCCAGGTCATTTTCGGAAACAACGATTCCGAGGACGAAGGAGCCGCCGCCCCAGAGGTTGACATGATCGGCGATTCTGACGAGGAAGAAGGAGACCCTGAAGAGAACCCGATAGAGGAAGATCCCGAGGAAGACCCGATAGAAGAAAATCCAGTGGAGGAAAATCCCATGGAAGAGAATCCAGAAGAAGAGAATCACATGAAAGCAGACCTCGATGAAGAAGCTCCAGCTGAGGAAGAAGGACCAGAAGAACAAGACCCTGCGGTGGAAGAACTTCCAATGGCGGTCCCTGCGAGGCGCTATGGAAATGGACGTCCCTACCTGAGCGCGCGAGCCTACCGCATCCTGCTGAACCTCCACAATCGTGACTGACGGGATTTTTTAGATGATGTCTTCTCTGGCCAAATAAATCTGTGTATAGTTTAGGGCCACCTTTCGTTTTTGAGAATGCTTTGTTTAGAATTTTCTGGAATGAAATAAATTGCTGAGTTCGCTAATCTTTCGATCTTCTTGGTTCACTTGATGCTTGATTATTTCTTATATACGTTTATTTTCCTGCTGAGATCCCTGACCGTCCACCCCTACTCCTTGTATTGTTTTAACCCTCGCTTCGATTAAAAAGTACCGCACCCGATCTTTTGAGTGGGCCACCCTTCATCCTTCGTATATGCCTCGTTTGAGATCTTTCTAGGAGGAGAAAGCGATAGTTCTATAATTTTACAAACAGATATGATTTTTTTGTATTATAAATTTGACGGATTCATTTTGTTAGTAGAGTGTATACCAGATTCATATTTAAACAACACCGATATTATACAATTTTTATTCTTTTATTCGATATTTTTACAATTTTATGTTCATTATTTATTATTTATTTTTTTTTTAAAATAGGGCGGGTTCCCAGAACCCGA
This sequence comes from Agapanthus africanus, assembly GCA_030015575.1. Lineage (NCBI taxonomy): Eukaryota > Viridiplantae > Streptophyta > Magnoliopsida > Asparagales > Amaryllidaceae > Agapanthus > Agapanthus africanus. The sequence goes on along the minus strand of JASDDO010000019.1, from coordinate 275,076,205 downwards.
CCTGTAACACCCGAGCAAAATATTACTGGTTTCTGTTGTCGTATGTTGGCGTATGGTATTTATTTCGTTGATCCTTCTTGACTGTTGTGACTTATTGAAATTTTACCCCGTCAATTCATTTCTGCATATAACAATTTATGGCATCTAAAATAAAATTAAAAATATTCATCTTGGCCTGCTTGACACCCCTAATCCCGTTGTAGCGTCCATGCATCGTGTTCTCGTCCCGTTCAGTGAAACGGGTGAGTTTGGACGGCTACGCGCACGTGCGTGTGTCCGTTTTGGGGGTATGCTTTTTGAATGTAAAACACTTCATTTTAAATTTTGGATCCCACCTAAAATTTTCTTATTTCAATTTCAAATTTTTGGACCCGACCCGGGCGCAATTTGAAAATGTTTTATTTTGCGCCAAAATCCCATTTTCTATTATTTTTTTTAACTACCGTATATATATATATATATATATATATATATATATTAACCTTATAATATTTTTTTATATTTATAAATCTTTCTAATATTTTATATACTCCTAAATCTTTATTTAAAATTTTTTCCTAACCTCTATTTCCCCCCTCAACCAATCAGCGCTCGTATATCCCGTGGGCCCCACTTCTCTCTCCTCTCTCTCTCCCGTCGCCCTCTCTCTCTCTCTCGCTCTCTCCCCATCCTTCTCTCTCTCCTCTATATTTCTTTCTCTCGTCATCTTTTCTTTCAGAACGAGAACCCAAACCCACGTACACCCTAGCCGCCATGTCCTCGCCGCCGCAGCTCCAACGCCGACGCCATCACCACCGGCCACCTCGCCCTCCTCGCCTCCACAACCATCTCTTCTCCCTCCTTCATCATTTTCCCGTGCCCCTGCGCCAGCACCGCGGTCACCTGCACACCCTTGCACGCGTCTGCGCCGCCGTGAGTTGCCGCCGGTGACCTCGTCCCCGTGTCCCTGGTCCTCGTGCGCCCTCCTCGGCCGACCGCCGGAGCTTCGTCAACGAGATCGACCGTCACCACCCGTCCCACAGACCATTCGTGGTACCCCGACCCGTGTGGTTCCACTGTTCGTCGTTTGGGTTCATTCCGTGAACCGTGCGCCTGTCGCGAGTTTTCCCCGCCGACGTTTTACGTTCCGTTTTCCCGATCCGCGACCCGTCGAGGCAAGTACCCCTTGCTACATGCTAAACAATATTTACATACATATTAATGACACCCTAAACCTATAAATTTAACTTTGGTACGATCATTTCTCTTTTTTGTGTTCAATATTGTTATATAACATTTTATCTTTCAAACTTGGAACCTATATATGTAGATATCATTGCATCCATGAAGTCTTAACTTGGTAACATGATTAAATGGCCATAATTGTCTTACTGCATTCTTATAATGTTGAAATCATCTCTGTGACACAATTGATAACTTTATTTCTAATTGAATGAATCTGCCTATTGCTTAATTCATTGCTTAGATCATGTTGTTAACCATACTTGATTATGTAACTGAGTATGAGCACACCCATGATATTGTTTACATCTTGACCTGACTTGCTACATACATATTGATTGACCCGACATGGTACCGTATACTGCTTGACTTGACCTAATATACCATGACCTGACTCGTTACCTGATCTTGTGTCTAATGCCAACAAACCTGACATGCAGTCCTCATGGACCGTTCCTGTTGTCTATCCAGACAAACCTGTTTACCTGATCCTGTGTTGGCATTAGTTTCTTGATTACGGGATACCTGACTTGACATACACTTATAACTTGGGGGTATGGGGAAATCAAAGGTGAAACCTGACTTGTAACTCAACAGTTTACTACCTGTTCTGATCATTTTTAGGCTAGACAGCCTTGGAATGATGATGCTGACATCATTCATCTGTACACATTCATGTTTGGTGCCAAGCGGCATGTCTCGGTTTCAGCCCGAGAATCTTGGGGCCGTGGTCCCGGGTATGTACGGGATACTATTGAGTTACATCGATGATTCATCAATTTGGTTTCAAAGACTCTAGAACAGAGAACCTGATAGAACAGTCCAGTTTATCCACTGCACACTACCCTGCACTACTCTGATTCATATTATTGTTACCCTTGCTTTATTCATGTTTATATTCGCATTGCATGTTTATTATATTATTACTTGATGACTTGACGCGCCGACGTCTGGGTTTTGCATGGCCCAGATTCCGTACCGCTGTCGCAGTCCGAGCAGGAGTACTTCAGCCGACAGGCTGAGCTGTGAGTGTCAGCAGTAGTTAGCTTTTCTTTCCTGCATTTTATTCCTGATGTGAGCCCGCATTATGGGACATACATTCCAGTTATTTTGTATTGGATCTTTCGCTTCCGCATTTATTTATTATTGACTCATGTTATCTTGGATTATGGACATGTTTTAGATAGTTTTATTTTGTTCTCGATATCTCTACAACCGTAATGTGACTGTGGATGGATACTTCCTACCCACAGGTAGCATGGTTGGCTATGTCACGTCCCCATTTTAGCGTACTCTGGGAAGCGGGGCGTGACATGGTTCTTTTGGTATCAGAGCCATAGGTTAGTTGGGTTGATTCTTTGTAGTTGGGTATTGTACCCAATACACGAATCAGAATACCCGTGTTTAGGAAACATGTCATGCCACCTTGCCGTTTTACCATTCTTGAATCACATTCTTCCTGATTATATCTTCTACGATGTGCAAACTTCCTTTGCATATCGACTCGAAAACCTGAATCCTTGTTATCTCTAGGACTTAGGCGACTTGGGTGGAGTTATGTAATTGTGGTTATGATACCGCGACATAGTTACAATGCGGCACTCTATTTAAGTATCTTGGAGTTCTAGCCTTGATCTATATTCAGAATCTATCATCATGCTAATGTTGGGTGTTTTGATTTCAGGAATATGGCAGATAAGAATTTGAAGACGTACCAAAGGCGTGTGGACGAAGCCGCCATACTTGGAGTGATAAGAGGAATGCTGGAGAATCAAAAGAGACAGACCGAGCTGATCCAGTAGCAAGCGGAATCGTTTCAGGAAGGTTTGCAGATCGTTCAGCAGTCTGTGAACAATGTTGGAGCTAAACCAGTTGACCGAGTAGGGACCGTAGCAGATTTCAGGCGTTTGGGTCCGTCTACATTTACTGATTTGGAGGAGCCGTTGCCAGCAGAGCAGTGGCTAGTTGACACAGAAAACTTGCTTATCGCGGCACAGATTCCAGATGAGAAAAGAGTTGATGTGGTACGCATTCAGCTAGTGGACTATGCCCGAGAATGGTGGCTTGTAGAGGAGAATCGTTTGCCCAAGCCGATCAAGTGGGCGGATTTTTCAAAGAGTTTCCTGGAGAAGTTTTTTCCCGCGGACTGCACGGGAGGAAATGGAAGAGAAATTCATCGGGCTAAAGCAGAATGGAGCACCCGTAGATGTGCATGCAGCAGAATGGACAAGACTCAGTAGATTCGCTAGACCTTTAGTTGCCAACGATGAAGACAGGGCACGAAGGTTCATACGCAGCTTGGACGTGGACATCCAGAGGTAGATTGTCTCCCTGGGTTTGATCACTTTCTCGCAAGTACTTGCGGCAGCCCGAGAGCAGCAGAGTTTATCTGGGATGAAGGGGAGTTTGCAGCAGACAGCAGTTGCGGTAAGAAAGCCAGCATTTGTACCAAACCGAGCTCATGGTTGCAGAGGTATTCCAGTGGACCGTCGTGGTGTAGCACCCATGAAGAAGCCTGTTGTCATCGATCGAAGAAAGAGCATGACTTGTAACTACTGCAATTTCCCTGGCCACATGCAAAAGGATTGTCGAAGGAGGTTGGGACTTTGTTTGGTTTGTGGAGCGGCAGATCACGCTGTTAGTGCTTGCCCGTCGAAGCTTCGTACGAGGGATGATATTCAGAAGCCTCCGCAGAGACCGTTCTAGGGACAGAAACAGCTGACTCAAGGACCTAATCAGGCTCGAGCTTTTACCTTGACAGCTGAAGAAGCTAAGGCGTCAGGAGAAGTTGTTTCAGGTACTCTACTCGTTCATGGTTTTCCCGCATTAGCGTTATTTGATTTTGGTGCATCCCATTGTTTTATGTCATCCAAGTTTTTAACTACACACTCGATTGGATACACGACCCTGTCTAGCTTCTGGGACATACACACTGGGAATGGAAAAATCATAGCTAGTAGGGAATGTAAAGATTGTACAGTTGTTGTGTGCGGACGGGAGCTTTTTGCAGATTTCTTGGTGATTGATACGGGCAGCTATGAAGTCGTCTTGGGAATGGATTTTCTTGGCACTTTCCACGCTCACATTAATTGTAGGGCAAGGAAGGTAATTTTCCAGATTCCCGGACATCCCGAGTTTAGCTTCACTGGAGGAAGCAGTTCTGTCGGACCAGTCGAGTTTAGGGCTAGGCCGACAAACAATATTCTTGCAGCAATGGAAGTTGATAAAAGTGAAGAGCCGGCTGTTGTTCGCGATTTTATGGACGTGTTTGAAGATATATCGGGATTACCGCCGAAGCGAGACGTGGAGTTCACAATTGATCTTATTCCTGGTGCAGCGCCAGTATCCAAAGCGTATTATCCAATGGCACCAGTAGAGTTGGAAGAAGTCAAGAAACAGGTTGCTTAATTGCTTGAGAAGGGTTGGATTCGAAGCAGTAACTCGCCTTGGGGAGCTCCAGTCCTTCTAGTAAAGAAGAAGGATGGCACAAGAAGGATGTGCATCGACTATCGAGAATTAAACCGGGTGACTATTAAGAACAAGTACCCGATCCCTCGTATTGGCGAACTTTTCGAGCAGCTTTGTGGCGCGAGGGTATTCTCAAAGCTGGATTTGCGATCCGGATATCATCAGGTCCGAGTGAAAGCAGAAGATATTTGCAAGACGGCGTTCCGAACTCGGTATGGACATTACGAGTACTTAGTGATGCCCTTCGGAGTAACGAATGCGCCGACAATATTCATGGACTTGATGAACCGAATCTTTTCACTGTTCTTGGACCAGTTTATCGTGGTTTTCATTGACGATATTCTGGTTTACTCGAAGAGTTTTGAAGAGAATACTGAGCATTTGAAGATCGCACTGCAAACGTTGAGACAAGAGAACTTATATGCGAAGATGAGTAAGTGCGAGTTTTGGCTGGAGGAAGTAAAGTTTTTTGGGCATGTTGTGTCTGGCGATGGAATTGCCGTCGATCCAGAAAAGATTGCAGCAGTTCAAGATTGGCCGATTCCAAAGAATGTTGCGGAGATAAGAAGCTTTCTTGGACTCACCGGATATTACAGAAGATTTGTGGAGAACTTTGCTCGTCTGGCGGAGCCGTTGACCAAGCTTAACGGCAAGGAGGCACCTTTTGTATGACGGATAAGTGTGCGTTAGCTTTTGAGACGTTGAAGCAGAAGTTGATAACCGCCCCTATTCTGACCGTGCCAGACACTTCCGGAGGATTGGTGATTCACAGCGACGCATCTGGAAAAGGATTGGGATGTGTTTTGATGCGGCATGGGAAGGTTGTAGCGTACGCATCGAGACAGTTGAAGACCCATGAGAAGAATTACCCAACTCATGACTTGGAGCTTGCGGCTGTGATTTTCGCTTTGAAAATTTGGAGACACTACCTTTTGGGCGAAAGGGTCGAAGTTTTCACGGATCATAAGAGCTTGAAGTATGTGTTCACCCAGAAGGAGCTTAATATGAGGCAACGTAGATGGTTGGAGCTGATGGCTGACTACGATCTTGATCTTAAGTACCATCCGGGGAAGGTTAATGTCGTGCCGGATGAGCTCAGTCGGTTACCAGCAATTCAGGTGTTAACTACGCAGAAAGAGATCGTTGCAGATTTTCGAAGATTTGACTTGGAGGTTGTGCTACCGCATTCTACGGGACAGTTGATGCAGCTGCAAGTACATTCATCATTGATCGAGAATATTAAAGCAGCATAATCGCAGGATTCTAGACTGCAAAAATTTCGAGGACAGGTTGAAGCCGGACTACGAACAGATTTATTGATCCACGAAGATGGTTCGTTGAGGTATGGTAGCCGTTTATGTGTGCCAAAGGGAGATATTCGTGAAGAGCTTATGAAGGAGGCACACAGTTCAGCTTATTCTGTACATCCAGGAGGCACAAAGATGTACCGAGATGTTCGACAACATTTCTGGTGGGAAGGCATGAAATGGGAGATTGCTCGCTTTGTGGCAAAGTGCTTGGTATGTCAGCAAGTTAAGGCTGAACATCAAAGGGTTGCTGGTTTATTGCAACCACTTCCGATTCCTCAGTGGAAGTGGGAACATATAACCATGGATTTTGTGACGGCTTCACCGCGAAGTCCAAAAGGCAACAATGTTGTATGGGTGATTATTGACCGATTGACCAAGGCAGCTCACTTCATTCCTTTCCGGGTTGGTCAACCAATAGAGACTTTGGCAGAGCGGTACATGCAAGAGATTATAAGATTGCATGGAATACCAGTGAGCATTGTGTCCGATCGGGACACTCGGTTCTTATCACACTTTTGGCGGAGTTTACAGGAAAGTTTGGGGACTCGACTGAAGTTTAGCACAGCTTATCATCCTCAAACTGATGGTCAGTCAGAGAGAACAATCCAAACTCTTGAGGATATGTTGAGAGCTTGCATGATGGACTTTAAGGGTTCATGGGAGGATCATCTACATTTGGTGGAATTTTCTTACAACAACAGTTTTCAGGCAACTATCCAGATGGCTCCATTTGAAGCTTTGTATGGTCGTAAATGCCGCTCACCTGTTTGTTGGGACGATGTCGGTGAACGAAGATTGTTGGGACCAGATTTGGTTGTGCAGACAGTTGAGAAGGTTAACACTATCAGAAATCATATGAAGGCAGCTCAAGACCGACAGAAAAGTTGGGCAGATACGTCGAGAAGACCTCTAGAGTTCGCCGTGGGTGATTTGGTATTCTTGAAGATATCATCGACTAGAGGGGTGATTCGTTTTGGAAGTCGAGGAAAGCTTAGTCCTCGATTTGTTGGACCCTTTGAGATCTTGGAGCGTGTTGGTGAGGTAGCATATCGTTTGGCGTTACCGCAGTCCTTGGCGAATGTACACGATGTGTTTCACGTATCTCAACTACGAAGGTATGTTCGAAATGAAACGCATGTATTGGATCATTCGGAGCTAACAGTACGAGAAGACTTGACTTTTGAGGAGCGACCGATTGAAATCGTGGATCGAAGAGAAAAGGTTCTTAAGAACAAGGTGATCCCTCTTGTGCTTGTTTCTTGGGGTAATCGCTCGCATGGAGAGTCCACTTGGGAACGAGAAGATGAAATCCGGCAGAAGTTTCCTCACCTTTTCTTGTAGTTATCTATCTTTGTATTCTTGGAATTTCGAGGACGAAATTTTTTTTGTAGTTGGGTAAAATGTAACACCCGAGCCCAATACTACTGGTTTCTGTTGTCGTATATTGGCATATGGTATTTATTTCGTTGATCCTACTTGACTGTTGTGACTTATTGAAATTTTACCCCGTCAATTCATTTCTGCATATAACAATTTATGGCATCTAAAATAAAATTAAAAATATTCATCTTGGCCTGCTTGATACCCCTAACCCCGTTGTAGCGTCCGTGCATCGTGTTCTTGTCCCGTTCAGTGAAACGGGCGAGTTTGGACGGCTACGCGCACGTGCGTGTGTCCGTTTTGGGGGTATGCTTTTTGATTGTAAAACACATCATTTTAAATTTTGGATCCCGCCTAAAATTTTCTTATTTCAATTTCAAATTTTTGGATCCGATCCGGACGCAATTTGGAAATGTTTTATTTTGCGCCAAAATCCCATTTTCTATTATATTTTTTAACTACCGTATATATATATATATATATATACCTTATAATATTATTTTATATTTATAAATCTTTCTAATATTTTATATACTCCTAAATCTTTATTTAAAATTTTTTCCTAACCTCTATTTTCCCCCTCAACCAATCAGCGCTCGTATATCCCGTGGGCCCCACTTCTCTCCTCTTCTCTCTCCATCCTTCTCTCTCTCCTCTATATTTCTTTCCCTCATCTTCTTTTCTTTCAGAACGAGAACCCAAACCCACGTACACCCTAGCCACCGTGTCCTCGTCGCCGCAGCCCCAACACCGACGCTATCACCGCCGGCCACCTCGCCTCCTCGCCCTCGTCGCCTCCACAACCATCTCTTCTCCCTCCATCATCATTTTCCCGTGCCCCTGCGCCAGCACCGCGGCCACCTGCACACCCTTGCACGCGTCTGCGCCGCCGTGAGTCGCCGCCGGTGACCTCGTCCCCGTGTCCCCGGTCCTCGCGCACCCTCCTCGGCCGACCGCCGGAGCTCCGTCGACGAGGTCGACTGTCACCACCCGTCCCACAGACCATTCGTGGTACCCCGACCGGTGTGGTTCCACTGTTCGTTGTTTGGGTTCATTCCGTGAACCGTGCGCCCGTCGCGAGTTTTCCCCGCCGACGTTTTACGTTCCGTTTTCCCGATCCGCGACCCGTCAAGGCAAGTACCCCTTGCTGTTAGTTATATGTATGCCCTAGAGGCCATTCCTATACATAGGATGTATATTGTAGTAGATGCTTGGACATATATAGGGAGGACTTTCTTGCTCGACATGATAGTATGCTATCTGGTTGCTCTTTACCTTAACGTGTACACTGATTGTCTCTCTGTTACATGTTGGTAAAGCCCTTAGGATGTGTACTTGACTACCTGGACTATGATACGGATCATACTAGTGGGGACAGGGTAGTCCATAAGTACATCTTTCAAGGTCCCTAGTCGTGGGTATATCGAGACGGGGCATCGATATACCAGAGTAGACTAGCGTATACCTTCTCGACCCATACAGATGGGCGATGGATGATCCCATATCCATTGGTGTTTGACATCAGAGATGATATACGGATGCTCAGTGGAGACTGGGTACACTGGACGAACTCGCCGAGAACTCCCAGATGGTATTATACCTTACGTCAGATGGCAGTTCTCTGGTGACAATGGTACAGAGTAGTCTGTTGACCCGAGATCGTCATAGAGTCTTGTGTGATTCCCACTATGCTTTGATTCCACCTTACCACGTCCAAGAGGGCGTGCAAAACGGTGGTTTTTGGGTATAGTCCCGAATCACATGGAGGCAATGAGCGATAGGAGGAGATTCGTCTCTCCCGGTATAGGGAGTTGATGTTGCGCTGTGTTCGATTGGCTATAACCGGAAATCCCTGACCAGGGTTGCTGAGATTTACTGGTAAGTGTTACCAGTAGTTTCTCGAACTGTTATAGACCTCATATCGACACGACTTATCGAGCTGTTGGGGTCTGACGTTTACCACCCCTAGGCGAGATATGCGACATATCAGACGAACAGACCGGACTGTACGGTAAGTGTTACTGGTTGGATTCACAGGAGTGTGAGCGGGCTTGCTCATCGATCTTCTGATCGCTTAATACCCGGGTGGCCGTTACGTTTAGCAGACCGCTTGCGGCTTGTAGGTGATTGATATGATCATCATCTACTGCCGGCGTATTGACGAGTCTTTAGAGTCCTACACAGAGGTTTCCTGGCTCAAGCGAAACGAAATAGGAGCGCATATGAGATATGTGCGGGACCGAGAATAATGCGTGTATGTGATACCGTATTCTATTCTCGCGATAAAAGTATCGATTGGTTGTATGCGATATAACCTAGTTATCGAATCGAGGATTGATTCGATAAGCCGATACATTGGATATTAGTCGGTCATATGCGATATGACCGGATCGTTAAATCAAGTGTTGATTTAATGATTTAATGTATAATTATATATATTTGATATATTACTTTACATTAACCAGTATTTGTTCACTTTAAATGGATTTTCTCACTTGATGTACACAAGTTGTATATGTGATATATTTTTGTGCACTTGATTGTATCATGTTTGATGATACATGTTAGTTAGGGTGTATGTTTGGTTTAAACCATGGTTGGTCAATGGTTAGGGTTTCACTTGATTTATTTATTTATTTATTCATTCATTCATTTTGGCAAAGGGAAAAATGGTGGCTTTCTTTGTTTGCTTGTTGAAGCTTCATGAAGCTTTGAACAAGTCCACCATTCTTGTCTCATTCTTAACCCTAACCATTAAAACTAACCATGGTATATTCTCTACACCTAACCAAGGTTAGGATATGATAAGTATTCATATTGATTTTCTTTTTAAAAAAAGGACTTATGATATTCTTTCTTCTTCTTCTTCTTCATCTTCAACATGAAGAAACTATGCCACCATCAATGGCAACTTGAGAATAAGAGTGAGAAATCCAATTCTAAAGTGAACCCACTTCCTATTTCTTCATCCTCTACCTCTTGCCAAGTAGTATAGGGTGTTTTCTTCACAAGTTTCATGACTTGGTGAAGTGGGAGCTTGATCTTGTGATGCCTCGACGTAGATCATCTTCGGCATCGAAGCCGACGACCAAGCCCGCCCATTTCTCCGATGAAGCCGATGCTAGAGCCCGGGATTCGATTTGGACAGCAAGGAGACTTCATCATGGAGTTATGGAGGTGGAGGACCGGATCTACAAAGGTTGTATTTCCGTTCACTTAGTTAAGTTAACTAGTTGCATATTTCGCCTAAAATTCTAGTTAACGATCCGTATTAGGGTTTCTCGGCACTTGTAAAATTTGAAATTGGCATGGTTGATGCCTTGTGAGACCTCATTAGCGTGCCTAGGAGCCCTACAGTGGTATCAGAGCCTAACTAGAGCCTTAGGCGATGTGTAGACGGAGTTAGAAGTCCGATCGAACCGAAACCTTATTTCAAAACTTGCTCTCTGTACATTTTTGAAAATTTTGGATTTTTCCATATTAAAAATATGCAGAAAATTAAGCAGGGTTTTGTAGGAATTACTGTAAATTTCGTGGACCTAAATCGATTAAACCGCCGCGGAACCGCGGCAGGAGGCTGCTTGTGCGGCGGTTCCGCGGCCGTACAGTTGGGTCTTCCAATAAAAGTTTTACAGTAATTCCTCTATTTTAGTGCTGTATTTTCTGGGATATTTTAATATTTACTCTACAGTTGAGTTTTCTGGGTTTGTTTTGAGAACTAGTCGATTCGATCGGATTGTCTAATCTTGTCTATGTGTTTTCCGGATAATTATTGAATATGTTAAAAAGTTCGACCGGATATAAATACCCACTTTTTCCCCTGTCGGGAAATTTCCAAGTGTTGGATTTTTCCGTAGTTTAATGACGTTCTAAGTAGTGCAAGTAACACGATGGACCCTCTAGAAGACAACAAACGTTAACTCGATTATGTGACCGTCTTGAACTGCCCTTTGAACCTTCGGGTTTGGGGCAGTACGGCGTGCCACATGTGAGGCGTTGGCTTGACCCTTCTACGGCTGGACCGTTGCTACTGAGGCACGAAATGAATGTTTTTAAGCTTATTTCATGTGTTGATCTGTTTCGGGAAAACTTGGGTGTTTGATTGTTCGATCGGAAAGTTTAACATTTTCTATTTATCTGGAATGGGATACAATAATTGGAATTCACAAGTAGTTATGAGATAACTAAATGAATGTTATAAACATAGCAGTTTAGTCTCTCTTGATCGGTTGCCACGGAATTTTGATGCGATTAAAAGTCCGTCGCAATCACGTAGTGTACGCGGATACTCGCCGGGTAAACTTAATAGACAGCCTCGCCCCACAGCCCCGACCAAGTGACTGTAGGAGAACCCCGTCACCGAAAGCATCCGTTCGGGTGCTCGCGGCAGCGGTGTTCCGCCTTAGTGCACTTCGTCGACGGTATCAGGGGTGCGGCCGCCTACTAAAGTTTGCGACGAGTATTCGATCAGGATGTCGGGAATCTTGTTGAATTGCCCGACTTGATATTGAAAAGTGTTTTCGATAATGAGACTAAAATGCGGGGTTTATAATTGTTAGGCATGCGATGTCTAAGGAATTCATTTGATTAGGCATGCGATGTCTATGTAGGTTGCGGATTCCAGCTGTTATGGTTTTACACTTTCTTTTCTGTGACCGTAAGTGTAACATATGATATCGCCGTTTTCGTTGCTATATGTCAACGACAATTGGGATACGCATGTTTACTTACGTTGATGACATGTGATGTTATGTGTTGCTGGATATGTTATATTGGATCGTCGTGTTAGAATAGCCGGGGGTTTTTATGTGAGATGAGTGTTATTCATTTTCATTCATGTAAAAACTTGTATGTAATATTCTTTTATTGGGGCACTTCCAGGTTGCGGAAGATGTCACCGTTTGTATATTATTTACTTTTTCCGCACTAGGATAGACCCAAGGAGGGGAGCACAAGTAACCGGGTTCTGGAGTCCAGTGGGAGACCAACTCGAGGAGTCGAGTCCGGGTCTCCTAACTCTAGAATTGGTAGGGTTGCTTGCCGCTCTCGTAGGGGTCTAGGGGTGTGGGTTTGGCTATTCATCACGACCGTGGAATCCGTGTTTTATACTGGCTCGTATTGAAAACACGGACGTCCTAGTATATCCAATATTTCATATGATTATTCTGCTGCGATATCTGTGATGTGATCATGTGATATGTTCTGTGATGGATACTTTATATAGTATATATGATATATTATATAGGCGTTACTTATGTTTTACACCCGCGCTAGCCCTGCCCCGCTCTGCCGTTAGTTACCTAACCTAACGGTGCACGAGGGGACATCGAGGCGAATGCGGATGGCATAAGTGTACGTCGTATGTATCTATGATGTTTAGGTATTTAAATGATGGGACTTCATTAATGTGATTAATGAAAGAAAAAGAAACCTAAAGATGTTGTAGAATCGAATTTCAAAATAAAAAAGGGTAGCTACAGTTTTTGCTTTGCACAGAGGTATATGTGATATATCCTGCACCTTATTCGATAAGGAAAGGACCGAGATCCCTTCACCGGGAGTGACTCCTTTAGCAATAACTGGCAGATGCTACACACTCGGTTTGTCTTTTGATTGCTTTTAAGAGTTTTTGCTTTGCACAGTGATATATATATGATATATCCTGCACCTCATTCGACGAGAAAAGGACCGACGATCCCTTCACCGGGAGTGACTCCTTTAGCAAAACTAGAAAAGCCTCAAAAACACTCCATTTTAAAATCATTTGATTCTACAACGATATCAAGTTCATTACGCAATAGGTTTTCAGAAAAACCCGTCGTAGCCCTCCGTCATTTCAGATAAGTTGTATATAGTATTCGTGCTGCATTTGTTGGCTTTCGTCAAGGTGCAGTGTGCGGTAGCTATATGCTGCTTATCTGCTGTATACGATGCGATTGGATTAGGGTAGTCGTGCGGCTTTGTTGGCTTTCGTCAAGGGTCGTGCGGGTGGGTTTAATTCAATCAAGAAATGTACGGGTTGAACTTGACTAGCGCACTATGGTTTGTTGGCCTGCGTCAAGGTCATAGCACGCTAGGGGCAAAATATTATCGGGAATTTCAAGTGTTGAAATTTGCAATGAGATTGCATACCTTCTATGAGATAGTTGGATCCCGATACCCACTGCGAGTAAGTGTTACTCCTGAGAGAGTTTTACACATTACAATTAGCCGATCAAGTAGGTGTCTAGAAAGGTGTCAACGGGGTTACGCCTCTGGGAAAATGAGGTTTACTTTAATTAGGTCCGTGGGAAAGCACGGGGAACCTCCCTCAAAGTACCGACACTGGCCTGGCTGAAAGATTGGCGAAGTTGTAGGGTGTAATTAATCCCGGCTAGTCTTTCCTTTTAGGGTTTGAAGGAAGATTTGATAAAAACCAGTGGGATTCATCCTGATTAGATAAAATAATAACCAATCTATTCTTGCAAGAGCGCACGCCGAGTGTTTTCTTCTCTCTCTCTCCAGGTAGCGACCATATCACGCCTTAATCAAGATAATAATACGGAAGTATTGACCGAACCCACTTGTTATACTGAGCTGGGGAACGTTGGTCCCGCTCCAACTTATAATTGTTATAAGACAGAGCAGGAAATTGGGGAATACCAGAATTCCTATGCCGCCCAAACGAAGAAAGTGCATATGATGCATCTCCTACGGGTGTGTTCATTATATAGAACTGTTTCTCAGTGTCCTTTACGTCCTGGGTATATGATACCGGATCAGGATCCCGCATATGTAATATGTTACATGGGCTACAGATAGGTAAAGAACTGAGAACGGGTGATAAGTTTCATGAGGCAGAAAACGGGGCAAGGGTTGCAGCCAAGTCTGTTGGTCACTGTCACCCTGTATTCCAAATACATTGATTCTGAACGAATGTTATTAGATACCGAACCTGATATACAAAATCATATCAGTCTCTTTATTAGTAAAGAAAGGATATAATTTTGTATTGTTGGATAATGTTTTGAACATTTCCTATATCAAAAGTTGATCGGTTCAGGCACGTTATCTAAAAGCATTAATGTTCTAAATCAAACTACAGTTCTTAGTATACAGAACATACACAAGAGGAAGAGTTCGGAACTGAACGAATCCTTCTTGAGGTATTGTAGACTAGGTCATATCAATGCGACCCGACTAGCTGAAGTTATATATAGATGCATATTTAAATTTGTTTGAATTTACATCTTATGAAACTTTCCAGTCATGTCACAAAGATACGATGACCATAGCTCTGTTTACTGGAAACAGAGAAAGAGTTAGTAAACTCTTGGGATGATACATGTTGATGTATGTAAGGTCCCCTGTCTACATATACCAGGACTGGTTCTTTGTACTTCGTTACATTCTCTGATAATCTCTCAAGATTCAGACATATGTTCCTGTTGAAATACAAGTCCGAACTTTTTGAGATATTCACAGAATATGATTTAGAAGTAGAAAACCAAAATATGGGTATAAGTATTATGTCCTTTGATGTAATCGAGGAGGAGAATACTTGAGCACGGAAATCCTGGATTATTCTAAAGGAGAATGAGATTCTCTCTCAGCATTACTCCTCCGTATACACCACAGTGCGTCGTTGTATCGGGGCGGAGCAATAGCACCCTATGTGATATGGTGTGCTCTATGATGAGTACTACTGAGTTTCCTATTGGGAGTTATGCACTTGAGAAGCTGCATACCTATTGAATAGGGTTCCAATCAATTCAGTTGCCTACCGCTTCATATGTGATATGGAAAGGGAAGAGCCCATATCTTAAGTTGGTTAAGATTTGGGGTTGTCCGGGCTATATCTAAAAGCATAATCCGGATAAGCTCGAGGCGAGGTCTGTTATGTAGAACTGGAATGGTTCCAGCTATACAAACTGCAAATGATGATTTGATAGAACCAAAGGATTCAATAGTTACCAACGAACCTCAGCCTCTCCGCCGATCTAGTAGGGTTCCTCACCCACCTGAGAGATACTTCGGTTTCTCGATGACAGTGGGAGCGAGGATTGCATCATGAGATGATGACCCAACTAGTTTCGAGCTGGCCATCAGGAGTGGGACTCTGTAAGAATGGCTGGATGCTTAGTGATCTGAGATGGAATCCTTATACATCAACAAAGTATGGACTTTAGTTGCTTTATCTGAAGGGTTAAATCCCCATCAGGAGCAAGTATATCTTGAGAAGATTACTTGGTGTAGATGGAAAAGTTGAGACTTTCAAAGCTAGACTTGTTAAAAGGTTTGCATCATTGACCAGGTATGGATAATGATGAAACCTTTTCCAGTGGCTATGCTTAAGTCCATCCGGATCCAACTTGCCATGGCTACATACCATAACTACGATATCTGGCGGTTGGGTGTCATGACTGCTTTTCTAAATGATGTTTTAGAAGAGACAGTCTATAAGTACACAGTCAGAGGGCTTCGTAAACAGTGGGAGTAGCGGAAACGTGTACAAGATGCTTTATAGGATAAAGCAGGCATCGCGGAGTTGGAACATCTGTTTTGATGTAGTAGTCAAACAGTTTGACATCATCAAAATGGTAGATGAACCTTGTATATACAAATGGGTAGTAGGGAGTATGGTGATGATCCTCGTAGAGTACGTGGATGACATACTCTTGATAGGGAAGGAGTTTCCTATGCTACGCTCGGTCAATCTCCGCTTATCACAATGATTCTCCATAAAGGATCAAAGTGATACCTCCTAAATCCTGGGTTTTGGATCTATGAGATAGATCTAATTGGATGTTAGGATTCTCACTAGTTGTAGTGAGATGGTATCAATCGATCCTGGGGAGAATCACTGGAAGGGTTCCAGAGTGATAAGGACGACTGAAAGTCAGTCACAGGCATTGTCTTTACCCTCAGTAAAGGGACGGTATGTTGGAAGAGTTCCAAGCTAGATACCGTGGCATACTAGACGATAAAGGCTGGATACATCGCTACTTAAGATGCTACCAAAGAGGCTGTCTGGGTGTATATTAGTTCATGAGATGAACTTAGTTCCTCCTATTGTGTGACAATGGAGTTGTGGCATATGCCAAGGAACGTCCGTCCCATCAATGATCCAGATATATTCTAAGGCAGTATCACCTGATCATGGAGATGGTTGATCTCCAAGGAGATCGAGGTTAGGAGAGTAGACTCAGAGGACAGCACGGCGGATCCACTCACAAAGGCCTTTTCCCAGAGAGAGACTTTTATGGGATGGTTGAGTATGAGATACTGCAACCACTGCTATCAGATGGCCCTAGTGCAAGTGGGAGATTGTTAGTTATATGTATGCCCTAGAGGCCATTACTATACATATGATGTATATTGTAGTGGATGCTTGGACATATATAGAGAGGACTTTCTTGCTCGACATGATAGTATGCTATCTGGTTGCTCTTTACCTTAACGTGTACACTGATTGTCTCTCTGTTACATGTTGGTAAAGCCCTTAGGATGTGTACTTGACTACCTGGACTATGATGCGGATCATACTAGTGGGGACAGGGTAGTCCATAAGTACATCCTTCAAGATCCCTAGTCGTGGGTATATCAAGACGGGGCATTGATATACCAGAGTAGAATAGCGTATACCTTCTTGACCCATACAGATGGGCGATGGATGATCCCATATCTATTGGTGTTTGACATCAGAGATGATATACGGGTGCTCAATGGAGACTGGGTACACTGGACGGACTCGCCGAGAACTCCCAGATGGTATTATACCTTACGTCAGATGGAAGTTCTCTGGTGACACTGGTACAGAGTAGTCTGTTGACCCGAGAGCGTCATAGAGTCTTGTGTGATTCCCACTATGCTTTGATTTCCACCTTACCACGTCCAAGAGGGCGTGCAAAACGGTGGTTTTTGGGTACAGTCCCGAATTACATGGAGGCAATGAGCGATAGGAGGGGATTCGTCTCTCCCGGTATAGGGAGTTGATGTTGCGCTGTGTTCGATTGGCTATAACCGGAAATCCCTGGCCAGGGTTGCTGAGATTTACTGGTAAGTGTTACCAGTAGTTTCTCGAACTGTTATAGACCTCATATCGACACGACTTATCGAGCTGTTGGGGTCTGACGTTTACATTCCCTAGGCGAGATATGCGACATATCAGACGAACAGACCGGACTGTACGGTAAGTGTTACTGGTTGGATTCACAGGAGTGTGAGCGGGCTTGCTCGTCGATCTTCTGATCGCTCAATACCTGGGTGGCCGTTACGTTTAGCAGACCGCTTGCGGCTTGTGGGTGATTGATATGATCATCACCTGCTGCCGGCGTATTGACGAGTCTTTAGAGTCCTACACAGAGGTTTTCTGGCTCAAGCGAAACGAAATAGGAGCGCATATGAGATATGTGCGGGACCGAGAATAATGCGTGTATGTGATACCATATTCTATTCTCGCGATAAAAGTATCGATTGGTTGTATGCGATATAACCTAGTTATCGAATCGAGGATTGATTCGATAAGCCGATACATTGGATATTAGTCGGTCATATGCGATATGACCGGATCGTTAAATCAAGTGTTGATTTAATGATTTAATGTATAATTATATATATTTGATATATTACTTTACATTAACCAGTATTTGTTCACTTTAAATGGATTTTCTCACTTGATGTACACAAGTTGTATATGTGATATACTTTTGTGCACTTGATTGTATCATGTTTGATGATACATGTTAGTTAGGGTGTATGTTTGGTTTAAAGCATGGTTGGTCAATGGTTAGGGTTTCACTTGATTTATTTATTTATTTATTTATTCATTTATTCATTCATTTTGGCAAAGGGAAAAATGGTGGCTTTCTTTGTTTGCTTGTTGAAGCTTCATGAAGCTTTGAACAAGTCCACCATTCTTGTCTCATTCTTAACCCTAACCATTAAAACTAACCATGGTATATTCTCTACACCTAACCAAGGTTAGGATATGATAAGTATTCATATTGATTTTCTTTTTAAAAAAAGGACTTATGATATTCTTTCTTCTTCTTCTTCTTCATCTTCAACATGAAGAAACTATGCCACCATCAATGGCAACATGAGAATAAGAGTGAGAAATCCAATTCTAAAGTGAACCCACTTCCTATTTCTTCATCCTCTACCTCTTGGTGTTTTCTTCACAAGTTTCATGACTTGGTGAAGTGGGAGCTTGATCTTGTGATGCCTCGACGTAGATCATCTTCGGTATCGAAGCCGCGACCAAGCCCGCCCATTTCTCCGATGAAGCCGACGCTAGAGCCCGGGATTCGATTTGGACAGCAAGGAGACTTCATCATGGAGCTATGGAGGTGGAGGACCGGATCTACAAAGGTTGTATTTCCGTTCACTTAGTTAAGTTGTTAACTAGTTGCATGTTTCGCCTAAAATTCTAGTTAACGATCCGTATTAGGGTTTCTCGGCACTTGTAAAATTTGAAATTGGCATGGTTGATGCCTTGTGAGACCTCATTAGCGTGCCTAGGAACCCTACACTTGCTACAATGCTAAACAATATTTACATACATATTAATGACACCCTAAACCTATAAATTTAACTTTGGTACGATCATTTCCCTTTTTTGTGTTCAATATTGTTATATAACATTTTATTTTTCAAACTTGGAACCTATATATGTAGATATCATTGCATCCATGAAGTCTTAACTTGGTAACATGATTAAACGGCTATAATTGTCTTACTGCATTCTTATAATGTTGAAATCATCTCTGTGACACAATTGATAACTGTATTTCTAATTGAATGAATCTGCCTATTGCTTAATTCATTGCTTAGATCATGTTGTTAACCATGCTTGATTATGTAACTGAGTATGAGCACACCCATGATATTGTTTACATCTTGACCTGACTTGTTACATACATATTGATTGACCCGACATGGTACCGTATACTGCTTGACTTGACCTGATGTACCATGACCTGACCCGTTACCTGATCTTGTGTCTAATGCCAACAAACCTGACATGCAGTCCTCATGGACCGTTCCTGTTGTCTATCCAGACAAACCTGTTTACCTGATCCTGTGTTAGCATTAGTTTCTTGATTACGGGATACCTGACTTGACATACACTTATAACTTGGGGGTATGGGGAAATCAAAGGTGAAACCTGACTTGTAACTCAACAGTTTACTACCTGTTCTGATCAGTTTTAGGCTAAGCCAGCCTTGGAATGATGATGCTGACATCATTCATCTGTACACATTCCTGTTTGGTGCCTACTGGCTTGTCTCGGTTTCAGCCCGAGAATCTTGGGGCCGTGGTCCCGGGTATGTACGGGATACTATTGAGTTACATCGATGATTCATCAATTTGGTTTCGAAGACTCTAGAACAGAGAACCTGATAGAACAGTCCAGTTTATCCACTGCACACTACCCTGCACTACTCTGATTCATATTATTATTACCCTTGCTTTATTCATGTTTATATTCGCATTGCCTGTTTATTATATTATTACTTGATGACTTGACGCGCTGACGTCTGGGTTTTGCATGGCCCAGATTCCGTACCGCTGTCGCAGTCCGAGCAGGAGTACTTCAGCCAACAGGCTGAGCTGTGAGTGTCAGCAGTAGTTAGCTTTTCTTTCCTGCATTTTATTCCTGATGTGAGCCCGCATTATGGGACATACATTCCAGTTATTTTGTATTGGATCTTTCGCTTCCGCATTTATTTATTATTGACTCATATTATCTTGGATTATGGACATGTTTTAGATAGTTTTATTTTGTTCTCGATATCTCTACAACCGTAATGTGACTGTGGATGGATACTTTCTACCCACAGGTAACATGCTTGGCTATATCACGTGTCCATTTTAGCGTACTCTGGGAAGCGGGGCGTGACACGACCTCTTTATAAAATAGGAGAGGGCAGGTTCCTAGAACCCGCCCTCTCCTATATAGAGGTAGGGGGCGGGTTCTAGGAACCCGCCCTCTAAACAGACGGGGGTGGGATCGGCTCAAACCGCCATATTTCCCTAAATTAAAATAAAATTGTTTTATTTTAATAATTTTAATTCATAAATACCCTATTTCAAAATAAAAATCCTAATTATTTTGGGCATTTTACTAAAAGGTCCTCTCATACTACGCTAATCACTAAAAAACCTTTTTATACTTCATATTTACTTAAAAGTCCCCATGTGTATTTAAATTGAACTAAAAAGTCCCCCAACTGGCTAAAAGGAAAATCTTTTTGATATCTTTCATTATTCTCTTACTAAGTTAACAATGAATATCACGTAAAGGTTTTAAAACCTTCTCATCTCTTATTTTTCACCAGTATAAAGATGGCTTGCTCAATGATTCAGAAAAACCGTAGAAATAATTTTAGGCTGTTCTTACGGTTGCCACCGTAGGGACAAACAGCGTCTCTACAGTGGCAACTATGAGGCAGTTTTATAGAAAAATTAACTTTTATAGTTGCTCCAACGGTGCTGGCAGAAAACCCCTAATGTGGGAGCTATAGGAGCGGGGGATTTTTAAAAAAAATAAAACTGAAATTGCTTCTCCAATCCACAGCGTCTCTCCCCTCTAGCGAAAAAACCCCTCAAACCCTCGCTCGTCGCCGCCGCCTCCTTCACCAACCTCAGCCGATTTGGGATCTTGATCTCCATCTCTCGTCTCTCCCTTCTCGCCATCTCTCGTCGTCGATTTCCTCTCGTCGTCTCGATCTCCATCTCTCAACGACGATCTTCTTTGTCGTCTGTCCTCTCACCGACGTTCTCCTATTTTCTTTCATCCTCTCACTGACGATCGCTTCGCTCTCTCTTTGAACAGCGAAGAACATCAAATGAGAACACAAGGTAATATTTTCAATTCCAAATATTTATGCAATTTTTAAGTGTAAAGTTTAACAAAACTCCTAGATTACAAAATCCCAAACCTTTACTCTTTTCTCGCCTCAGATTCAAGAAACCCTACAATGTCTCCTTCGCTCCCGTCGCCATGGCTTCCTCTGCTTTTCAGCCCTCCTCTCAGGTTCTCCCCCCAAAAACAAAACCCTAGGGTGCCTTCAATTTCCTTCAAATTTTTTTTTGCGAAAGTTGTTTATTTGAGTTCCTATTTTTGGTCTAGATGGATGTGCGTGGTGAGATAAATGGCACCTCCGACCCTCTCCAGCTGATTCGATTGCCTCAGGTAAGATTTCTTTGGATTATTGATAAGTTGTTGCATAATCATGTCTTGGATTTTGGATGCATATTTTTATAGATTGGTGCTTGTTTTGGCTTAATTCGATGCGGGTGCTCTCAAATTTTTTATCGAGATTGGTTGGTTGTAGTAAATTTTGAATCGATGAGTTTGGAGCTAGAATTAGGTTGAGGAATCTTGATCGGGATCGATTGGATCATTTTGGATGGGGTTTTGTAATGAAATTGAGAGCCTTGGTTAATGATTTGTCGGCTAATTTGAAGGATTTTGTGGAGTTGTTTGGACGTTAGGTTAATTGTGTTGACTTTTTGTGTAGATTGCATGGTAGCGCATCGCTGAAGGATTTTGTGGAGTTGTTTCGACGTGAGGTTAATTGTGTTCACTTTTTGCGTGGATTGCATGGTAGCGCATTGCCGAGAGAGGCCTCGTCCTAATCGATATTTAAGACCCTCCAATATTCATTCTTGCGAATGAAATTAAGCATTATATATGAAATCAAATAAGTTTAAATTAATCTTTAAGAGAAACAAATCAAAACTTGCTAATTCACTGCACAAGGCATTATCATCTCCTAGAATATATGTTGTTCGCTAAAGGAAATTTAGAACCTACAAAAAAATACCATAGTTATTCAAAATCCCCAGCTTGAATTAAAGGAATCAGTGATTACTTTATTAGCACATAATACCTCTAGGGTTAGTCAAATATAATTAATAAGAGTGCGTGCATATAACAAGAGAATAAACAATAACCCGTTGATAGGAATTTTTAAGGTTCTTACAGAAGAATAAAAGTAATTTAGAAGAAAACAAAGAACAAATAGGGTTTTGTATTAGTTTAACAGTCGATCGATGTTTGTTGTCTTCAATTTCCATTCTAATGTAGAATTTAGAGATGAATATGAGAAAGAGATATTAAATTAACAAAGGGAAAACATAGCTACAACAATTGAGCGAAGGTCGATGAAAAGGAGAAAACAGAGCAGATGCATGCATGAAAACTATCGCGAGATTGACAGAAAGTTTAGATTTTCTTAATTTTATGTCAGGTTTAAGTGAACAATTATAATGCAATCGTCTTATTTTATCCTAACTCTAGCCAATCTAGCTTTCTTTAACCCCAGTCAACCCTAAACATGATCTTAGCTAATCAAGTATATCCAGATACATATGCTTGAGTAGAGATTGAAAATAAATAAGTATTTCTCTATCAATGTTGGATGTTGTCTATTCTGTCTTAGTGAATCAAAGTTTTGTTAAATTTTGAGCATCATTTTGTAGAAATTTGGATTGTTTGCGTGCCAATTTCGGCTTATGTGTATGTTTAGGATATTGCAGAAACTTAGTGTTTTTTATCTTACAAGATACACACATACACATACACATTCTTGATCTCAGGAGAAGTACTTTACTATTTTTGTTTTTGTACTTGGTGTTTTAGTTCGTTGTTGATAATTTATTTGTGCTCATGATGTTCATGTAGGTCATATTTTGTGTTCATGTTTGCAAACCTTCAAACCGAAAGGAGGAGAATGACGACGAAGACGGCGTGTGGATGAGTAAATATGAAGGGCTAGCCAAAAAAAAAACTTCAAATTGTAAGAGTAAGGTTATATTCCACTGGAGAATGTATATTTTTATTTCTTATATCTTTGTATATAAACTAACGAGTAATGGTATAAATATTTAGATAATATATGTTATTTATTGCATGTATAAATGTGAATTGGAAGATCCAGGGACATGGTCTCTCATGTGTAAACCTGAGGTGGAGAGAGACATGGCAGATTTAAAAAAAAAAAATTAAAGTTTGCCACTACAGTCTGTTGGGGAGAGGGGGGGGGGGGGGGTTGGCTAATTTGCCCATACAGTTTCAGTTTCAAACGTAATGGCAAATATAATTTTTATTTGTTTTTTTAAAAAAATAATTGCTCCTATGGTGGAAGCGGTAGGGGCAATAACCCCTACGATTTCCACCGTAGGGCAATTTTATAACCGATGGGACATTTATCTGCTCATACGGTTCATATTCTTGCCTTTACGGTTTCCGCCATAGGGACAGTGGTTTGTCCCTACTGTTCCAACCGTAGAGACAAGCCATATTTATAGTAGTGTTTCTAAATTCCTAGTTTTCTTTTAAATTGGCTTTAAGATTAGGATTTCGATAAAAAAATCTCTCAAATTGATCATCAGAACCGGTTCGTCTTTCTCAATTTTCTCCAACAACAAATTTGCCCATACGGTTTCAAACGTAAAAGCAAATATAATTATTATTATTTTTTAAAAATAATTGCCCCTATGGTGGAAGCCGTAGGGGCAATAACCCTTACGATTTCCACCGTAGGGCATTTTTATAACCGTTGGGGCATTTATCTGCCCCTACGGTTCATATTCTTGTCTTTACGGTTTCCACCATAGGGACAGTGGTTTGTCCCTACGATTCCAACCGTAGAGACAAGCCATATTCGTAGTAGTGTTTCCAAATTCCTAGTTTTCCTTTTAAATTGGCTTTAAGATTAGAATTTCGATAAAAATCTCTCAAATTGATCATCAGAACCAGCTCGTCTTTCTCAATCTTCTCCAACAACAAGTTTGTCGAGTGCCATTGTCTCTTCAATTGTAAATTTCGAGTTCATAGACACCTCATTTGAAAGCGATTCTTTTGTTGCGTTAAATCTCAATATTCAATTAAACGAGGATATGGGTTCATTTTATAGGAGAAAAATCTAACTAAATACGTAAAATATAAGAGAGTAGCTCAAGCATAAGCTTCAGCTCTATTTCCAAACGGGGTGCTAATTTTTTGTGGAAAATTAGTGAAGTTTTTTTGGTGCAATTTAATGTATGAGGGGCCATTTAAGTAAATATGAAGTATGGTTTTTTTAGTAATTAGATGGGTTTTTTTAGTTATTAGCCTATTTAGTTTTGGGTAAATTGTAAAAAAAAAAAACCAAGCATTTTTTTCCTTTGTCAAAAACCCACCAGCCTCGAAACAGTAATCAAAACCCCTAAAAAGGTTTTTTGTTGTCAAAAAACCCCTTACCAATCATATCTAATAGTTTCCTGCTATATCTAATTTCATCCGATCTCTAAGCAGTAACCAACGATATCTAAGCAGTTAACTGTGATATCTAAACCATTTACTGCAATATCTAAATAGTTTGTATAAATTAGTTTGATATAACAAGCCAATATGTAGATACCGTTTGAAAAAATTTCAGGGAGGTTTTAACTACCGCTTCAAGGCCAGGGATTTTGACAGCGGAAAAAAATGCTAAGGTTTTTTTTGGCAATTTACCCTTTATTTTTCTAACACAACCCTTTCACTTTATATAAAATTTGATTGATTGATAGCAAAACATTAAAGATAGACTTATTTACTGGAAATTCCCAACAAATTTAAGTCATTTTAACAAAACTACTATTATCTTTGAAATGATCAAGAAACTATCATTACTTGACGGTGACGTCAGCGCCGTCTATACATTAACGATTTTTATTTTAAAAACCAAAAAATACCCCAATTACAACCTTAACGGTAATTTCAAAAAATTAAAAATTCAAACTAAAAAACAAAACCCTAAACCTCATCGTCCTTCATCTTCCACTTTCTGACTATCATCAGCGACGCCATCTCGCAGTTGACCCCACCACCGGCTCCGGCCCCCGTGCCTACAACGACCACCATCCTCTTCGTCATCACCATCATTCACCTTCTTCTTCGTCATTCAACTTCTTCTTCACAACCTTCATCGTCGCCGCCGCCGCCGTCTCCCTCGACCCAAATCTAACCCAATCCCAATCCCAACCCCAACCCCAACCTGCTGACCCCGACCCAAACCCGACCCAACCTCCCCGACCCCGACCTCATGCTCCCTTCCCCCCCCCCCCCCCCCCCCCCGACCTTCATCTCCATCATCAACCACATCTTCATCTTCATCTTCATCTTCAACCCGACATCCACCAACCCATGATCATCTTCCTCCTCCTCTCATTTCTTTTTCCGGTGCCCTTTTCTTGCCGCTGGCGACGTCCCACTCCATCTCCGGCTCTCTCCATTCCTCCCTTCCAAAAAAATTAATTATTTAATTAATATTTAATAATTATTAAAATGTAATTTATAATTAAGTAATTATATTATGGAAATGACAAAATGGTTATTTGACACGAATAATAAAGCCGACCAACGTTGACCATCAAGTAATGATAGTTTTTTGATCATTTTAAAGGTAATGTTAGTTTTGTTGAAATGCTCCAAACCTGTAAGGAGTTTTCAGCAAATAAGGCTTGAAGATATCTGTAGAAAAATAATATATTAAGAGTATTGACGTGTTTCAATAAAATATGTTGGGAGCTAGGTGGAGGAAACTGTAGAAAGCCTCTTTTATCATTATTATATATATATATAGAGAGAGAAAGAATAATGGAGGAAAGATACCATAGGAAGGAATTTCCTTCTATGGCGTCGAAAAAACACACCCTCCATCGTGTTTTTCGACGATCGGAATACATCATCTTCATCGTTATCATCTAAAATATGGGTACACAAAATTTCATGAGGGAGAGGATATTTTTTAGACATCATAGGAGTAAATTCCCTTTTATGACATCTTTCCTCTATTATTCTCATATATTATTTTAGCTCAATAAGGAAGGTACCATGTCTCGATTTGAAATTCTAGTTTAACTCTCCGTGTGATAAGTAACGTGCCAGATAATTATGAGAAAAATAATTTCAAACCTTTTATTTAAACTGTTCGAGTATATTCTCAAAGCTTTAAAATACTCTTAAATTAAATATATAATACTAACCAGTCCTCCAAGGCTTTGCTCCTTTTCTTTATTATTCTCCACATATTAGAAAAGGTCTTACATTTCAATTCAATTTACATGTGAGGAAGAATATTAATCGACAAAATGTGCCAGGACGGAAATTTTCTTTTATGAGGGTGTAAAAGTTCAATCTTATATCATTTTTCAGATGATCGAAATATTTCCTTCACTTTGATTATTACAGTCAAGAAAACTTAAAATCTATATTAATATAGCCTTAAATTTGGCCATATTTGTTACATAGGTCTTTGTTTGGAGCAAATTTCTCATAACTGTTTCATGTGGTTATCACATGTGAAAACAATGTATGTGAAAACAAAGTCCAAAAAGTTCTAATGTTGTCATTTATCCTTCGTTTTTAGGTGAAAACCAAAAGTCTCGGATTTATTTAAAGAGCCAAAAGTTGTTCCCACTATAGTTTTAAAATAGTTGATTTTCTTTAAAATGAAAAGTGCAACTCATCTCCAAAGCATATTAATTAAAAAAGGGTAAATTGTCAAAACATCCCAAGCAGTTTTTCCTGCTGTCAAAACCCCCTTCCTCAAAACCGTAGTAAAAACCCCTGGAATTTTTTTATGCAGTATATGTACTTTCCTACTATATCTAAATATGTCATAGCTATGGCAGGCAACTGCATCGATACGCAAGAAACTGCATGGATATCACATGCAATTGTCTAGATATCGTATAATAACCAGATATAGCAGGCATCTATGCAGATACCACATAGAGGGGGTTTTTGACAACTGAAAATGTTTCCAGGAGGTTTTTGACTACCATTTCGAGGCCAAGGGATTTTTGACAGCAGGAAAAACCGCTTGTGTTTTTTTGACAAGTTACCCATTAAAAAATTCTATAATACATAATACCCAAAAAAAACTAATTAGAAAAGAAAATACAAGAGAAAAGGCTAAACTGCTGTCTTGATCGAAATGTTTCAAAACCGGTATTGTAAATAAGACAGCAGTTCTCGGCCTTTTCAACTTCATAGTTATCTTGTTAGTTGTTGAAAGGGAGAAATTATTCGGTGTGCTGGGTGTAATACATCCGGATAGAAGGTGAGAAGGAGGAGGGAATTTTGGACAGCCTTGGACAGTGTGTGAGGACTACACTTCTATTTCCTCTCTTTCTTGTCCGGAATATATACGGACGGCACATGGAATAATTTTTCGTGGAGAAAGCGCACAATTTGAGGAGAAACGCATTGATAAACAAATAGCTCACAGAAGATAACTTCTCTACAATTAAAAATGGTTTGACATGGTTGATTGGGCAGTTGAAGTTAATGGAATAAGAAAAATAATAAATGCATTGTCTAACTCTAATTAATAAACCAGTCTAATCTACTCTAAGCAAAATCAAGCAAGGCTGTGACGTCACATGCTTTATATATACAGTAAACTCTAGTGTGTTTTTCCAATTTGTCAACCACTCTGTTATGGCCCCCAATCTATCTATCAATCTATTATTTTAATATTTTGCAAGTCAAATAAGTAATTTGGGCCTTTCTCATTTTGGTCCTCTTTATCTATATTTATTTGCATACCTTTTTTCATTATTCATTTTCAAAAGGCCTATTAATATGAGACCCAGAACAGAGGACAATTAATTTGTGGGCTATTTTTTTTTTAATAATTTGATTTTTATTTTATTTTATTTTAACTCACTTGGCTAAAAGGTTATTTCGTTGGAATTTCTCAAAACTATAAATAACCGACTAATTTTTCCCTTAATTTTTTATTTTAATTTTTGAAAAATGTTCATGATTGAACTTGTTGCAAAGATTTATCCTTTCCCATTGATACCAAGTACAAAGCATTACCGTGGACACCTTTGTACTGCCATCTTAAGAAACGTGTGTGGCGTGTTCAGCTTGTTGTATGAGTTTCCGGAGCTTGTGAATTGTGATAATTAGCAATGCATGTGGAAACAAGGTCCAAAAAGTCTACAAGTTTGCTATCATTGTGTGAAACCAAAACGTGTTCACACTAATAATAAAAGTGGTCCATTCAAGTAAAATTGAATAAGAAAGCAAATGCCTTATTTAAATCTGAATCTAGGCATATATAGCATTTTAGTGGACGAAAAAAATAAAGCAAGGCTATTAGTGACTAGGGGCTTTATATACGGTAAATTCAGAAAAAACTTTCATGCAAGACCTTGCAGAGAAGGCTTGCATCCGTTGATCAAGAAAGATCAACAGTGGCTTGCAGTTGGTGGGGCCCACTAGGTTTTACCCCAAACCCACACATCATCCATTGATCTTCCCTGATCAACGGCTGATGCAAGCCTTGCGGACAGGGAAGTGTTTCCCGTAAATTCCTATGTTTTGTTCCCCAGTTTGCCAACCAAAATGTGGGGCTAATACATATAGTCTTCAATATACTTTTTCGAGCTTGGCAACATGTATGATATTGGTTGTATACAACGAATTCAGAAACAAAATACGACTAAAGATAGGAGTCATAATCAAAGTAGATTCTATGTATTCCTTTAGCTTTGGAAAAATGCAAAAGAAAACAAAAGAGAAATGGAGCATCCAGAAGAGCTTGCAATTTTCCTGATGATGGCGAACATAGGCCATGCCCAAATGCTGCCAAATAATTTTGTAATGGGTTTGGCACAGCTCATTACAAAATCACATAAATTTGCACAGCTCATTACAAAATCACATAAATTGAACCTACAATATGAAGTATCATAAGAGCTAAGGATAAAATCTAATGTATCAATATGCTTCTGCAGGTTGACCGCCTTAATTTTTGGGAGGAGAGAGAGGAAGGCAAACTAGGCTTTTGCGCAATGGTATCTTTTAATATGCTTAAATACATATTCTGTGAAAATTGTGTCACTTATCCTTTCAAAAATCCATGCCAAGAGTTCAACAGCTATATCTAAAAATTTATTTAAAAAACAACAATCTCACTTGTATGTCAAAGATAAAAACAATATATTACTATCAATACTAAGCATTGTACATGTTACAATGTCAGGAATGTATAAAGACGGGAGAGGGGAGCGGGGGGACAAATACTTTTAAAAAAAATCAACTATCAATGTAACATAACAAAACGATTTTTCTAAATTCAGTTTTGTCGAAAGGTAACTACAAACATCGCTAATTTGAAAGAAGATGCAACTTGTGAAACCTTCCTCTAATCTCTATCTCAAATTTCTCTGAAACTCCGAAGTGAAGATCATATGATGGAGAATTGAGGCATACCTCTATTGTTTTCGACGAATTTTCTATGTAAGCACAATGGATATATAAGCCTTATAAGCTAAGTTGGCAAGGGTCAGGGATAGGAGGTTCCACCACGAACGGTTGAATTAAGTTGAGGTTTTTGTTGTTGCATGTGTGTTGCTTGATGTATGTGACCACAAACTTCGGAGGGTACTCTTCGTTGTCCTTTTGCTGCACTTGTTTTGTAGCTGGGCATCCTTGGTCATCTTTGTGAGTGCATCTGTAGTAGCATCTGCAAAGCATCGAATATAAGTAAAATTTGAGTTTATTAGTTATATATAAAACAATAAGATTTGCATGGTGCAATTGGATTTATAAATGAATTTTGATATGCCTATGTTTTAAAACCTCGAAGGTTATGCACCGTGTTGATTGTTGGACTTGTGATTCGATGGTTGACTTTATTTATCGCCATAGAAGAAAATTATGGCTCCTAAGATTCGGTTTTCCTTCTTATAAAATAGTTCCTTTTTTTTAAAAACTTAAAATTAGTTTATTTTATACTGCACCGTAAATTCTTTTTTTTTCCTTCCTTAAACAAAACACTTGATCTAAGGATATTTCATAGTGAAATATTTGTTATATACTCCATATGAGCCCAGTTAACATCTTTTCATCCAACAGTTAATTAATAGCATCCAGTCAATCCAAGTTACAATTGGCTACCTTGAGATCTTTCAATGTAGATTATAAAATTTTACTTAGAATATACATTGAAACTCTTAAGTTGACCTTACCAGAACATAAAAATTTGAACAATTAAGAGGTTTGAGGACGAAATATTAAAATATTAAGGATTGAGAGATGTGTTCATTTAAATTGAGGAAGAATTTACAGTACAATATAAGAAAAACAAGTGACGAAAAACAAGTGTTTTATGAAATGGTACTCTAGAAACTGTTTCTTAATTAGACTGCATATTTATAGAGAAGTTCTATCATAAATTTAATTTCAGTTTAGTGCGAACAAAAGATAGGATTTTCAGATGGCTTTTAAATAATTATGCTCTACAACTTGAATAATCCTGCAAGCCTTTTTAGGGTATTCTTATTGCCCACTTTATCTCTTTTTCTAAGAAATGCGTGGGTTAATTGATATGATCATCCTAGTGTGCATATGACCACCTTAGCTTTTGATCATC
Organism: Agapanthus africanus; assembly: GCA_030015575.1. NCBI lineage: Eukaryota > Viridiplantae > Streptophyta > Magnoliopsida > Asparagales > Amaryllidaceae > Agapanthus > Agapanthus africanus. Next base: position 275,045,418 of record JASDDO010000019.1, on the reverse strand, counting down.
AATTCGAGACCGCTTATTTTTTTTAATAATAAAAAAACCAGATAAATTGATAAATGTTCTACAATATTCGCACATAAAACTTGTGTAAGATATAATATAGTTCAAACTACACTTAAAATGAGCGCAATATCACCTACATATTGTATTTGAAAAGAAAAACAATTATAGGATGATATCTCTACCACATGTTGCTCCCCAATCCTGACAACTATTTACACCAAACCAACTCTTCATAAAAAAATTTAAAAAATTATGTAGTTGGAACTCATAAAATTTGGAATGTATTGTAGCTCAAAGGACAATCAAATGAAACTTTTTAATGTGATATCATCAACTTCATGTGGATTTAGTGTATTTAGAACTGGATGAAATTTACCTTGTCATCTTGCAATTGATGATATTCTTTTCTCCGTATTTTCTCCATTGGTGGCCGTCATTGAAAGGGGTAGATGTAATTGTTCTCCATGAATGAAGATGATTTCTGTTACCACAAGAGATGTATAAATATCCATAATCTACGATTTTAATTTCAGATAAAAGTTAAAGTAGATATGTGGAAACATTGAATAATTTCCATAAAATCAAATATGGAGTCTGATTTCACATTTACAATTCTCACCTATTTTAACTCAAAGTGAGAGGGTCTCAAATTGAAATGCCCATTCGATTATCAAGATGACATGTGGAAAGAAAATTTCTCATAGTTTTGAGAGTGAGAAAATAACATTTGAAAATATTTATTGATTACTATACAGATATTCTCAATTTTTTTAATTTATCTACAAAAAAATCTTTTAAAATCTCTACCTTTCAACTAAAAGTTTTACAATTGTTTCAAAAAAAATTCTTGATGTCTAACTTATGTATGCATGCATCGCACGTGCAAAATACTAGTTTACAATCAAAGAAACATGAGATTGAATACCTTTGCAATTTTCTCTGGCCGATCTTCTTTTCTTCATTCGCATTGCAATGACAACCTTCATCGGCGATTTTATTTGTAATTGTTGTCCCACAAGTTAGATGACTTCTGTAAGCAAACAAAAAAACAGAATGTTTTAAAAATAATTATAGGTACATAGTGAATATGAGAATATAATCTTATTTGAGTACAGAGGAGGAAATAGGCGCAGCGGTAAAGGAGAAAGCGGTAGACCAATTGAAATGACACCAGCAATTATTAATTCCTAGGTTCACACCCCATTTTACAATGACAGTACATAGCCATGATTGTGTTGTCGCAATTAGTATTGGCTTGAATCGGACTAAATTACATAAGTACATTTGCATTGTTGATTCAATGGTTTGGTCCAATGTTGAAAATAGCGCGCTATTGTGTACACTACATAGCATGCTCGGTAGATGAAGCTATTTAAGGTACATACAAACAAAAATACGTTTTCTACCACAATTTGTCTACCCAAAAATTTACCGAAGACAAATACCATGAGCCCACATGTTTGACACTATTACCTAGATATTATGGGTCCTACCATTTTGTCTTTGGGATAAACTTTTGGGTAGTCAAATTGTGGGTAGGAAAAGGATTGCTCCATAGCAAAAGGGTTTTAGTGGGTATTTTACTAGAAACCCGACCCAGATCCATAAACCCAAAAATAAAACTTATTTCCAAAACCTACGGCAGCAGTATCAGCGTCTTTTTCTCTCCCCCAGCATCCCCTCTCCACGATCTCCTCACCCTCACCCCTCGCCAGCCATTCCCGCCTATCCTCGCATCGCCGTCTATCCCCCATCGTCGTTGGAGCCAAGCTTGAGGCATTTGGATCCAATCCGAGACTAGTTTTCATCGTCTACGATATCTTGGATAGTGTTGAATGCAATTATCTTTATTCACTTTTTCATTGGTTTTGACTTTTTTGGGTTTGAATTGAAAAGATGGAGTCTTGCTAGTTTTTGAGAAAGAACCTTTTTAAGATTTATCAGTGGCCTTGTTTATGGTGTTCTATTAGCTATTTGCTTATGTTATCTGTTTCATAGATATTTAAGTTGGATGTATATTTATAATCTATACATTAAGAACGGCTGAACAAGTATATGACATTTTTGTGAACTATTGGTGATGGTTGAGAATTGTGAGCTCTTGAATTAAACTTTAGGAAAATTGTGTCAATGTTAATAAGTTTTCTTATTTATTAAAAAATTATTTAGACTATTTTTGTTGTTTTTTTTATATTTACTATAACTATATTTATATTTTTTAAATTAAAATATTAATAAACAATATAGCTTAACTATATGCTTCGCTATTTGCACTTTTTGCTATTTTGAAGAGGAGCGCTACTTTACGCTATCGCTATTTTTAACATTGGTTCAGTCTTCCTTGCAATATGTGGACTAGCCTATCTAATAAGGACGAGGTTCAATATACATATCTATTGTTATTTATTTTCACAAAAGAATAACATAATTTTATACCGCTTATCTAAACTATTGCCCGCATGTTCAATGTATCAGCATATTAAAACCATCAGACAATTTACCTTTCAATCTTAAAAGCAATTCTCTGACACAAAATTCTCCTCAGATGATAAAATTATACCGATCAAACAAGAGATGTAAGTTTATAGAAATCCATTCCTACCTCTCTAGTCCATATTAAGATTATCTTGAATACATTTTTGGTCTGATTTGGAATAATTTTGTTTACAATTTAAAATAAATTAATTATAATAAACAAAGAAAGGAGTCTTTTAATATAATAAGGTTGAGAGTTCTCTATATATACAAATAAAGCTTATAACTACATTCATGTAAATGTGAGGCAGCACATTGCCTATGTGTGTGCGCGCACGCGCGCTAAATTACACTACAACATCCTAAATTATCATGATTTTGCCCTAAAATACCTTAAAATTCTTTTATTAAAGTAAAAATACCTTAAAAGATGCTTTTGAGGGTATTTTGGAGGGTTGTGAATAGAGACCGGTTAAAGTAAATAATTAATAGTAACCATCCAAAAAAATCCCAAAATTTATGGTTCATTCTCTCACATGGTGTGTTGGGCTTCCTCTTCAACAAGATCTTCCCCTCGATTCATCTTTTTTTTCCATGGAGATGACTTATTTGATGATCAAATCATGAGCACATCAATAGAAATAGCCGCTCATCTCTATATAATAATGCCTTTCATGTTCAAGATTTAGTAGGCTTTTCAATTAGATTTTACGAATTTGTCCTACGTTTTTTTTATGTTATTAAATAAGCCAAATCGAATTTCTGATCATTACATTCAAGCTAATTAAACAGCAAGTGATTGAAATCTCAATAAGAAACAAAATCACTATTTCCCCCTTTTTAGACCCATCTGGCTTTTAGTTTTCATCTTTGAAAAGAAAGATCATAGATAGAGACGAGGAACTTAGATGATAATAATATTGATAATAGAGGAGTGAAGAACATGGATTTTTTTTTAGACGCAAAGGATGCGGCTATGAACATCGTTGAATTGGAAGGGTTCGCCTACAAATAGGAAAAGTTATTGTTAAAATAATTATATTAATTTTGACCGTTCATTTTCACTCTAATCCAACGGACCAAAATCTTTTCTCATCTTCTCACCTAAATATGTTATCACTGGATCAACGCTGTGTGTGTGTCATCCCATGATTTTGGATTTTTTTCCCCTTAAATAAACCAACAAAGTAAATTACTAAACAAAAAAGTTGGGAGATTAAGAAGAGTTATATAGCTCCTATGATGTGCTGATCTTCTACAGATGTAGAGTTAATCATTTTTATGAAATATAGGAAGAGATAACGTAGATATAATGAACATTAACATGCCCGGTGAAGGTAAATTATGCATAGTGTAGCATTGCAGTCATGTCAAGAAAATTGATGAAAATATAGATGTAGAATACATTTGTCATTTATCATCGGTAAATTATTAAGTTAAGTGTGAGATTATGTTGGTTATAGGCATAATTTTTAGATCAGTCTGCGACTTAAAAACATTTAAATAAATGAAGAGCTTTGGATGTTAAATGCTTAGTTTGGGGTGTCTTGACATGAAAATATAGAAAGATACAAATGGGAATGGTGGATAGCCTTGCAATGGATTGATTGATTAAAAAAATTCTTACTTTTTGGAAATTCTACAAATTAATGTTGAGGACTAGTCTATTTCTGGATGTCATTGAATCAAATATCGGTCATATCGGCCGATATATACGATAAACCCGATAAAATTTCGCCGAAATATCGGCCGTACATGACATATGAGACACCTAACTGATACAATCCCAATATCCGCCAATATCCGATATTTAAAACATTGTGGATGTAGTAAAAAGGTTAACAATATTCTTGTTTTATTCCAACCTTCTTCCTCTGAGGACCCCATGACAATAGTCTACCAGATCATATGACTATATTATGGCACATGTATGAGGATTCCTATAACTTATCAAAAACTATTAATAATTTGATGAAAGCTAAATTGTAAGAAACACAGGGATGCAACATTTCAGAACCTGATGCCTGAAATAATATTCCTAAATCTAGATACCATATGAAAAGAAGAATTTTGTGTACCAAGCTAGCCCCAGTTTCATTAATAATTGAGGTTCTCTTAAAATAGAAAAAAATAAGGAGGATTTGTCAAAGCATTTGCATGAAAGAGTTCCGTTATGTATATAACTATCGATACATGCATCCAATAAAGATGTTAGGAGAAATTTATCCTCTATTTAAATGAGAGAAAGCCAACTTGCTCAAAAAGAGATTAAAAAGGATATGCTTTACCAATCAATGTAAGCATGGTAAACTCTTTCAAATTTTAATCATGCTTTTAAAATTCAAAATAGAGAAATAATGGAATCTTATCTGATACATGTGCAATGCGTGGCAAGTTAAATTTATATATCATACTCTTGGTTCCATTTGGATTCACATTGAATTGTCGATCTCAACATTATTTTTGTTATCACACATGCTTACATTCATTTTATAATCGTAATTGAAAGAATAAAATATATCATAAGAAAGTCCAAGAAGTGTCATGTTAAGGCTTCCAAGTTACATGTAGCATTTGAATTGTTTATATGATGGTCAACCAATGACAGCTTCCAAGTTGCTGTCACTATTAAATAGTATAATAGAGAAAGATACCTGCAGCCTAATAAAATAAATAATGACCTCTCTGAAAAGTAAGCTACATAGATAATTAAAGACTGAATTAATAAAGAGCTTATGGATCTCGTTCTTGGTGTTGGTATATATGGAGCACAACTTGAATTGAACTCATATATAATTTTCTATTCCCCTGCTTTATTGCCTTGTTTTTATTTTCTCTTTTTATTTATTTTTAGTCATTTTCAATCATTCAATATTTTGAATGGAAATTACTAATGCATGCAGACATAATCAAACTTTGAAAGCCTAGATGAACTCACATGGGATGCGGTGTAACCAATAAATTGCACTATAGAAAAGTCAAGCCTGTATTTTATGTGATCACTTCAAAGGCTGTAACACTTTTATGACACTTCAAGTTCATTAAATCTAATAAAAATAAAAAACTGATGAAATATAATAATAATAGATATACTTGATCATATTTCCTCTGTTTAGTTAATTGTAGCAACACTAAAGCAGAGGGAGGCATAACGAATACAGCAAAGAAAAGCTAGAACTTACAGATAACATTTCAATAAAAAGGGAATATGCTAACATAAGAGGAAACTATATAATAGCATATCTAAAATTAGCTTTATATTAAACACAGATCATAATGAGCCTGCATGAATCATGAGTATTTAAATAGTGAATTTTCACTTCTGAATTAATGTCCAGCAAAACTCTTTTTTATATGAGTGTAAATGGAGGCGTTTGTAGCATCCAGCAAAACTCTTTCATGGTCCAACCATTAACAGTTCAGATGATACGGAACCTATGTAATTTAGAAAAGATAAACACCAGTTTTGTCCATCTAATCTCCCTTAGATGGCATTCGTGAATAATATAAATATTAAGAAGATATGAAGTCGGCCAATTGCTAAACTACCATGAAGTTCAGTCACCTTTCACTAAACATTCATGAAGTTCTAAGTAAGTAGTTGCTACCATTGATTTTAGACAACATTTAACACCAATGACGAAGATTAGTAAATGATTTTCTAACCCTCACGCAGGGAACTCTATGCAGCCTGGGTTTGCAAAGTTCCATCTTTGAGTTCTTTCTTGGTCTTCTTTGGCTTTGGAGACAGAAATGTTGGATTTATGCTAGAGACGGTGGCAGTGGGTGTTGGCATGAACATGGAGTGTTTCTAACATCCATAGCTAATGAATTTGCTAACATCTCCTCAGAGGAAGAAGTCCATGGACTCAACCGACAACTTTGATTTCTCAATCCCCAATTGCATTTGGGTCAATAATGATAGGAGACTACTCACCTTCTTTTAGAAAAGTTCAAAAATTTCCTTCCTTTTCTAATTCTTCCCTTCTGAACCCATCAAATCTAGGTATTAACCAACCAAAAATCAATGATACGAAGTATTCACCATACACCCAGTACCTAACTCTATCCATCGTCACTACATTGCTGCTGACTATCTCATAAATTGGGGATAGAGAAAGGTTTAAGAGGAAAGAGGAAAGAGTGGGTAGTAAAACAAGAGATCAAAAGAAAGCAGAAAGAAGAGGATGGTGGTTCAGGAGATTAATTTAAAGGACATTTTGGGGATTTATGGACACGTATTATGTATGTGACAACAAAAAGTAAATAGGAGACAAGAGTCTAGTGTAATTTGAAAAGTTCATAGTCACATCTATGATTTAAGTGTGCTGGAAATTTTGTAAGAAAATGACTAGAGCTCATGGCAGCTTAGTGAAGACAAGGCTTTTTTTTGTAGAGATTTAGAACTAGGATGTAGGCAATAAATCTGATACCGATAGAAACCAAGGGATGGTTCATTTCACCATAAGGATTATAAGTATCGAAAGAAAGAGTACAAGTGCCTTCCAAAAGATAGCTATGAAAATACTATGAAAGAAAGCTTCTGCTATTCAAAAAAATTGGATGTATTCTTCTCGTTCTTCTGTACCTACTTTCAAATAAAAAAAATGTGGGAAGTCACGAAAGATAGGTATCTGTAATGCTTCTGTATTACTTCCAGTTACCTGTCCCTAAGGATGAACTTGATTACAATCGTAACGTCACAATCTCTTTGCTCACACTTCCTGCTGGACTCTAAGAAATGGTTCGCATAATTTAATATTTATCATCCCAACATAACACCAAAGTCACATTAGACACACCATATAAGAAGCCTACCCGTCAGCTACCAATTAAACCCCCTACTATTATACTTCCTCTTTTTCTATTTTCATGTTGTTAAAAGTTCTTCGGCTTCATATTTCTCGTATTTATAGAAGATCTAGAAGAATAACTAAAGATTTTCTTAATAATTACCCACGAATTAGTTGTAAAGTACAGAAACCTGACCCCAAAATTTTAGGAAACACGACTTAAGGGTCTTGTGGGTTTGGAGTATGGAAAACCGAAATAGATATTTTTTAAGTGGACATTTAGGTTATGATAACTCTAGTTTGTGACCCAAAATTTTAGGAAAAGCAACTTATGGGCCTTGTGGGTTTGAGTATGGAAAACCAAAGAAGATATTTTTTAAGTGGACACTTAGCTTATGTTAACTCTAGTTTGCAAGGCCTTCCCTCTATTTAAAAGAATTGGTTCGTATTATTTAATATTTGTCATCCCAACATAACACCAAAGTCACATTAGACACCATATAAGATGCCTACCCGTTAGCTGCCAATTAAACCCTACTCTTCTACCACCTCTTTTTCGATTTTCTTATTGTTAAAAGTTCTTTGGCTTCATATTTCGTGTATCTATAGAAGAACTAGAAGAATAACTAAAGAACTGATTAATAATTATCTGAAAATTAGGTGTAGAGTATTAAACCAAAATGTTAGGAAACACAACTAAAGGGCCTTGTGAATTTGGAGTACGGATAACCAAAGAAATTTTCTAAGTGGCCGCTTACGTTATGATAACTCTAGTTTGCAAGGCCTTAACTCTGTTCAAACTTTAAATTTCATGCGACTTTGGTTGGTGTTATTCAAACTCCAAAAATGTTGCTTACTTATTATATACTTTAGGGCCCAAATGGTTAGATTGGCATTCAAAAATTACGAATATCACTTCAAAATGAAAGCTAAACAGGGAGGCATACTTCGGCAACACAGTTTCATCTAAGAAAAACCAAAACCATAGTTTGAAACGCTACAGTCCCGATTTCAAAAATTAAGTTGAGGTGTTGTTTGGCAGCACAGGTTCAAACTTAAGCTATTAAAACTTTTCGAAATTCTACTTTATTGAGATCCAAAAATCAAGGTTTCGTGGAGTTTGGAGCCTCCCAAACCCTGGTTTCGGAAACTTCATTTTTTTTATTTATTTATTGCTAAACGGACCAAAGTTTCAATTTTGGAGTTCGGCCTTCAATCCCATGAAACCATGGCTTCGGAAACTATATATTTGCAGTGAACTTTCCACAGCTATCTAAATCTACAAGAGGAGTTACACAATAGTCTAAAAGGAGAAAAATAAACTGAAACAAAACAAGTAATTTACATACAACAACCTACACAAATAAGCAACTTAAAATAGCGATAAAAAACCTCACCTTTTTCTCGAATTCTTCAGATTCTTATCATCCCCATCCCCCAAACCCTTGGCCTCGCTGGTCGACGTAATCGTGCTCTCCCCACTCCCGCTCCCAGAACAGGGCAAGCTAATCTCCAGCGCCAAAGGATCAAATTTCTTCAAGCCCCTATCCCCATCCTTCAAGATCGAAAGCGCCGACGCTAGGGTCTCCTGCAGATCCCTCGAGATCCTGCAGGCCGACTCCAACCGGCCGTCGCCTCTCGGAATCACCTGCCGAAGAGTAGAATGGAGCTGCGTCGAGAGCTCGTAGCCTCTCGCCACCTCTCGCGTCGCCGCTTCGAGATCGATCGAGGACTTAGACGCCATTGCTTGAGGATTTGGGGGTTCCTCTGCTTTGGGGTGGGGCATTATTAATAGTTAAAGACCCCTTTGAGTAAAGAAAGAAAAACAAATGGTCAACTGTTGAAAACATTAAAAGATGCTTCCTAGAAATAGGAAGGGGTTGCGTTTCACCACGCCTGTGTGATTGTGACTTTGTCTTTATTTAATCAGAAATATTTATATGAGATTTGCCGGACTAAGTCTGGATCTTCATTATTTTATTCCAGGGCTTGCTCTAGTTTGGCTTCTTTTAATATTATATTTTTCTGGGAATCGTCCACCGTTTCGGAAGCGGACCATCTAACGAAAAAGCTTTACAGTAGAGCTGTACTTTTTTTTTCCATTACTTCGAACTGCATTGCATGTGTATATGTTAGGTTTAAAAGAAATATGGTTTTGTGCATATGCGGAAGGCTGATTCCTAAAGCGAGGATGGTACGGGTCCCACCCACATGAGTGAGACCCATTCCCTCCTTTCTCAGAAATTTTATGGTGGTTGCTATATGACTAGCTATTAGAGCAACTTGTTGTGTTATAACAATTAAGAAAATACTGCTTGGACTAAAAAAACATAAATAAAAATCAATCATTCAATATTATATTTTCAATATTTTAGAATTACCACAATACCCCATCCTATTTGATCACTCTGTTCTTTCTCTAACCCTAATCAATAAAACCACCATCATTTATTGCATGCAGGCCGTATCCTCCACCACCACCACACGACACCATGACAATTTCTCTTCACACTATTTGAACACACACTCTCTCTCTCTCTCTCTCTCCATCTCCACATGATTATAATGAAAATTTATAAGAAGGATATTTTTTTTTGTTGAGAGATGATGTCCAATCTAATGATCAATGGCAACGCAAATAAAAATCATAATTTTATTAATCTTCCTTATGTCGAACTTCTTTTTTATATCAATATATCAATTCCAATAGACCAATATCTTTTAAGACAGCACATTCTCACCGCCACCTCCATAATTTCACTAATGGTGGAATGGTAATACAGAGAAAAAAAATAGAGAGAGGAAAAAATTAATCTTCTTCGAGATTTTGGTTGTTAAACCCATGGATTTTCATCATCTCAAGTTAAATAAACTATTTATTATCATTTTCTAAAAAGTTTTTAACATCAAGCTATAACAATTATTGATAAACCCAGTTACCCAACCGACCTAGGGTTTTTACAAGCATCGATTACTACTTTAATGAGGTGGGGAAAATAAAAATAAGGATATTGTTGGAAATGTTGAAAAGGGGAAGAATATGTATTAAATGATTTTTTCTTTTAATTTTTTTGAGCCCGGTTGGAAATTTCTTACTGATTGCAATATAACTAGTCATTCCGATAACTAGTTATATAGCTATTGGGTTACGATAGCGTCCTGGCCATCAACCGTGGCCAGTGCGGAACAAAAACTGGGGTTTAAAAAAACTTGGCGCTAACGAATCCGTCAAGATCGAACAATAAACCTAACTAACTAACTATAAAAGAGCTAAACTACAAGATTAGAAATGGTTATACCGAATGAACCGTGTCTTTCGGTCTTCTACCATCTTCCCAAACTCCTTGAGACGTCCTCGACTGAACTTGGCTGCCGGTCTTCCTCCGTCGAAGATGATCCACCCGAGAGATGTAGCTCTTGGCTCTAGCTCCACACCATAAACAAGTGAAACAATTAGAGACTCTAGATTGCTAATCTAGAGTGCCTAGCATGTAGTGAATGGATCCATGTATTTATCTATTTCACCTCCTCTCTTGATTCTCAACTCATGAGATTGTAGAGAGAGTGTTGAGCTTGAAGGTGGAGGAGCTCAAGAAAAACACTGTAACAACCCTAAATTTCCTATACAAATTTTTCAAAATATTTTTTTCAAAAATCCATAAAAGGGTATTTATTGCCTGAGCACATGACTTAAGTAATTAATTAGCAATTTAATTACAAGAAGGAGCTTGTAGCTCATTAGTAATACCTTGCACTGCTGAACCAAGCCACCAGAGTTCAAATCTTCTGCCCTATATTATTTTTTAATATTACTTTGTTTTAAATTCTTTCGAAGTCCAACAGTCCACACACTATAACTCCCAAATCTAGAACTGAACCTGAAAAACTAAATATACCGGTGCCTACACCTCGAGACCCCCAATCCGGCCGACTCGGGCCGGCGCCACTGGCCGGACTCTGCCGGACGGCCGAGTCGTCAACACAAAAATTTTGACTCTTTATCTCCTTAACCCCCCGTATACTCTATTTATTTAGATCGGTTCCAGAAACCTTTGAAATCCCCATTTACTCCATATTTTAATGAATTTTAATATATTTTTACATTTTTTTTATTTAAACCCTTCTCTACCCTAACCCTAACCTAACCCCTATAAATACATCCCTACCCTCTACTCTCTCACTCACATTTCTGAGCCAACTTTATAAAATTCTCAAGAGATCTTGTGTATCTTGAAAACGAGCTCGAGGCGAAACTCCGACGAATTTCCGGCGGAATTTCCGGCGATCGTTTTAGGAACTACCGGCGACGACGCAACACATCGACGATTTCTCTAGTTCCCTCTCATCCTCTTGTGTGATCTAAAACCCGTAAATCCTTTTTCTATCTCTCTTTTCTATTCTAAAGATACGAAATTACAAAACCCGACGGAATCGGCACAAACCCGATTTCCGATTCGGTTTTCTTATAAACTCCACTTCTCACTAATACAATCATTCTTAAACTTACTCATGTTGACTATTAAACACTAATCAAACAATTTGATCAAATTTCATCACATGAATGATAGCTATTTCAATTTATCGTATTTTTTCACTTAAATACCATAATATTTCGATTCCACATTTAATCCCATTACCCTTGCTATACATTTAAAGTAGATCACGAGGTAACGACCTACCTCCTCACACACTTACAAACAACCTAACACGACACTATCGAAAACTTAGAATACGGGAAAACGAACATTTTCACTTAAATACCATATACTAAATAAAACCATTTATAAAGGATTTAGCGTTGATACATAAATACCACTTATTAGGAAAATATGATAAGTTGTGGATATCAGTCGTTTATCTAAACCCGACTTTGTGGTGTTTAGGCTAGGCAAGTGAGAAAGGTAACTTTAAAAGGCCCGTCTTACGGTGATTCGTGAGCGGATCCCTCCTTTCTTCACTTGTACTTACCTGGCCACAATTGGCGGTGAAGAGGCGATTTGAGGTATCTCACACTTGTCGCTTTGGACCATTTAGAAATAGTCTAGTTGACTTAGTCACCCTAAAACATAGAATACGGAAAATTGACATCTTTACAAATAAATACCATTTACTTCATAAAACCGTTTTTTAAAGGATTTAGTATTTTACAATCTTTGCAAAGCGCCACTACAACCCATTTTGGGGAAGCCGTTCGGGATGGTGCGGATTATCGCACATTCTCGGGCTTAGTAGTGTGAGATTCAGACCTCCGCAAGGAGCATTCGGTCTTGAAAGATTTAAAATACGATATCTTAAGAAAATGAGATTTTTAGAATATAAAAAATATATTAAAATTCATTTTGTATAAATATATATATATTTATCATTAAAATACCTATCTTGTTATGATATAAATATCCCACCTTTTTTTCTAAAAATCACAAGAATCAATTTTACACTAAAATACCATAAATTCCACACAAATCAATATTACAAATAAATACCATTTATTATGAAATTAGGATATATTCACTAGAAATATCACAATATAAAATCCACATTCATTACAACTCTAAAGATGAATAATAAATACTTGAGGTGTATTTTGAAAACTATATAAAAAGTATTTTTCCATAAAACTCCCTCAAGGTTTATAAATTACACTAAGGACCCTAATAAATATAGGTTTAAGAAATAATCAAGACTTCAATTTACATTTCTAATTGTCTGACTCGGGTTTGAGTCTGATTATATCTGACTTGAATATGATTCAAGTACAATCTACAATTTACAATATTCCAATTCAATATGAACACATGAATCCAATTATCAATTTATACAACTTGACTGAACCGAACCATGGATATACATTCCATTTACATGATCTCCAGTTTACATCCATTTACATGATTCTTCAGTTACATTCGTTTACTGATATCATGGTTTTGGTCAGTCATTCAACTATACAATTTATACAATTTACAATACAATACAATCAAAACACTACGGAGTTTAAAGGGGTAGATTGGTACGGAAGGTGTTAAAAGTGGCACGAGACGGTCAGACTTAAGACACCTAACATGAATCCAATTGCCGTTGTTCCGGGCCTTCTAACGGAGCCTTATACTCTATATTCCGTTTGCCCTGGTCTCTAACATATAGAGACCCCTCTCGTATACACTGGCATCCTTCTGTACCAACCTACAAACAACAGGGTTAACAAAATACTACAACAATATAATACAACATTAAAAGTTACTCTCTCTCTCTTTTACTCTCTGTCTATTCCTCCCTTATCTTTGGGACTTACCGAGCGATCTGTTCGCTAACGACATTCTATTTCTTTCTTGTTTAAATATCGTCAGGTGTTTTGGACCCGTAAGAGAACAAACCCACTGCTGAAGACTTGGACCAGTCCAGTGAAGACCCCGAGCTCTAGACATTGTACATTTTCCATTCAGTACTTTTCATTTCTTGTTATGCCATTGTTTAGGCATCGCTTTTGTTTCAGTTGTATTTACTTTTCATGCATTGTACAAAAGAATGTTAATAAATAAAGTTGCTGACTTTATTATATCTTGTCTCTTGTGCATTTACTTTTATATTGCTTAGTTACGCTTAGCGTATTTGCTTCTGAGTAAATACGTAGCGGACCAGTCGCGTCCCCTTCGCGTATACCGGGAAGCGGGCTGTGACGAACACTAGAGAGGAGAGTGAAGCATGATGGTGAGATTGCAAACTCAAAGAAAAATGAACCATCCATGTGTGAGAGAAAATGAGAAGCTTGGTTTTGTAAAAACATTTCTTTCATTTTAAAATACACACCATGCTTGAATAGTTTGCACAAATGAATTGTTAATTCATTTGTGCAACACTATTGAAGCATGGTTCTCACCATACTCCCTTCTCTCATCCTTTACACATCATTTCCATTTAATAATAAATGGATAAAACCTAAATGAGGTGTCCACCTTCTAGAATGTTATCTGTATAAATACGGATTACATTCTACTGTATATAAATACATGCATTCGTACTGAAATACGAATACCCGAAGAGATAGAATAACACAAAGAACATAATACTAGAATATATATATTGAAATATATATACATAAATTATTAAATCAATACCTGACTTAATAATCCGGCTCAAACCCGAGACGGCTAGTATTATCAACCGTCCGATCGAAATTTCGGGTAACTAGTACACTTATTCGATCGGAACCCTGCACGTATCCAATACGGCTACTACATCATTTCGCCAGAACCAGAAAAACCCTGTATAGGACTCTAAAGACTCGTCAATACGCTGACAGTGGGTTTAACCACAAGCATGTCAGCGGCACTAGCTGTACGTAACGGTTACCCAGGTATTAAGCGAAAGGAAGGCCGACGAGTCATCCGAACCCCTACTGAGCCTGTCCGTGACAATCTCCGTACAGTCCGGTCTTTCCGTCTAAGAGTATCACATATCAGGTCTAGGAGGGTGGATAAAATCAGACCCCTAATAACGCGATATTTCGTGTCGATATGAAACCCATCACCCACTGAGAAACTATTGATCCAAATCAGTAATTCTCGACTACCATGGCTAAGGATTTCTGGTGATGGCCACCCGTGCACAATGTGACATCAACCCCAATACCGGAAGAGACGAATCCCCGATGATCCGCTCACTGCCTCCATGTAGCTCAGGGTTGTACCCAACTAAAATCTATTGCACGACTCCTTTGAGCCGTGTTAGGGTAGTAATCAAAACACAGTGGGAACTCACACGAGATAAATGACGATCTCAAGTCGACGGACTAACCTGTACTCATGTCACCTGAGAACTGCTATCTGACAATAAGTATAATATCAACTAGCATGTTCCCGGCGAGCTCGTCTAGTGTACTCATAACCTAATGAGCACCTGTATACTATCTTAGGTGACTAACTGACACCAATGGCTTATGAGACCGGCCATCGCCCCTTGTCGGGGTCTCGAAAAGTATACACTAGTCTAATCCGGAGTATCGATGCCCAGTCTCGATACTCCCTCGACTAGGGACATTTAAGGATGTTCTTATAGACCACCCAGCTCCCACGTATATGATCACCATCATAATGCTGGTAGTCAAGCAAGAATCCTATGGGCTCTACCAACATGTAATAGTGATCTGTAATACCATTTAATACATGCACATAATGATAAAGGCAAACTGGATAGCATACTATCATCTCGAGTAAGACTGTTCTACCCATATAGGTCCTCCCTCTCAATCATCACAATCGCGTGCCTGTGATTACAATAATTGACTTGAGAGCACTATAACCAACAATCTCCCACTTGCACTTAAGGCTAATTATTGCGGTGTCGCATACTCACAGCCCGTGTGATACCGAATACCCAACTTCTCTACTAATCAGTTTCACAAAGCCCGTTTGTGAAACTATTGCGTTCGAGGAATACCCTCAGTGAGTGGATCCTATTCAATGTTTCTATCTTTATCTCTCTATATCTCAACTTCGTGGAGAAATACTATCTCCCGAAATGAGCGATACCAGTCTTAGAATTTGTCTGGATATCTGATGGGACCCAGTTCATAAATGAACTCCAAATCCAATAAATTTCTTAGACCGTATCTTCCACTGAATTTAATTAGTATCCTGCGCTATGCCTTCCTCAGTATCTGCTTGGTCCACCTGTCCAACATACCGCCCCTCAAAAGAGGGAAAAGTATAACTCTGACAGCCACTCTGTCATCTGATTTGTACGATGTTTTGTGATCAAAGAATTAATCACCGCAATCAAGAACGGCGTCGCTTGGTAGCTAGCCGGTGAGTATGGGTCGGTCCACAGGGATTTTGTGTATTCTCAATTTGTTCTAACGAGTTAATTCTAAACGGTGTTGAATTGATTATCACTAAAAACTAAAGTTGATTTAAACTAGGATTAAAACCTTGCTAGGGTTAGGTTTAGGTTAAATTTGGAAAGTTAAGATTTCTCACCGCTTTCAATGCCCTAATTTAGATCTATTTAGGTGTTATGGTAATAATTAATAAAAGGGATTTGGACGATCGGGAAGAAACGATGTTTCTTCCTCTAGGTCCTTGTCCGTCCTTTGTTAATTCTTACCCTAACCTCCATGGAAAACATGCACAACCGGTCTTTTAAACTACGGTATCACCGTTACCTCGTGGGATAGGGTGCCGTAGTGAGCGGTGTGTATATGTATGTATGGAGTCCTATGAATAATATGTGATGGGAAAGAAAGGGGTGAGAGATTTTCATCTCTCAAACCTTTCCTATTCCTAACCCTAACAAGTGAGGAACTACTCACTCATTAGGAGATTGATAAAAGACATTTTTTATGATTTGTTTTTAAAAGACTAACTATGTAAACTACGGCAGATTAATAAAAGTGTCAAACTAATTAACTAGGGCAGATAATAAAATCTATACTAGGGCAGAAAGGAATTTAAGAACTAGGGTAATAAAAATAAAAATAAAACTACTTACTTTATTTGATAGTCTCTTCAAAACATTACAATGGATTTCTAAATTTTATTTGATAAAAAGAGGCATACCTCAAAAAGAGGTTTAGGGCTTCTATTTATAGATCATAGAAACCCTATGGTTACATTCGATATACATCTGCATTTACAAATTTACCCTAAGAAGACTAGTCAATGCACCGCCGCCACCGTCACAAAATCGCACCGACACGTGCTCTATATGGCCACGGAACCGCGGCCAAAAGCCCTGTTTGGCCGCGGATCCGCGGCCATGTGGTGGGTTCTTGAGCTGCAATTTTTTGGGATGCTTCTGTTTGCATTTGGCTTCTTGTTTCTTCACTTGGTTTCTCAGATTGTCTTCTAGTTTTCTTCCAGATTTCCACAGTGAATGATGTCGTGGACTTTACTGTTTGCTTCGTGTCGAAGTCTTGAACCTTGCGCTGCCTTTGTACTTTGTGAACATGTTCATTGATCTTCATTGTCCCTCAAACTGTAGGCATGATCAAGATTCTTCCATTTGTCGGTCGTAGTCTCACTTTTGTATCGTCTTTTCATCATTTTCACTGTTTTGTTCCGAGAACCTGTAACCTGCAACTATGTAGCAGACATGGATCAAAAGCGCCTGTTTATTTGTAAAATGAATAAGAATGGGGAATATAATAATGCAAAATTATGATATGAACATCATCCAGGTCATTTTGGAAGCCTGAAATGATAACCGTCTCCAGAAGGAGGCTGCTGTTACCGTATACCAAGAACATCCACTTATGTTCATAACTGCTTCCCAACGTTTCTCCAGGATTGGATTAATATATATGCTTATTGCATCCAGTGCAAAACAATATCTGGTGTGATACTTGACATTTCATGATTGACTCGATTGCCTAAGCAAGTGATATGTCAATCACGCAAATCCCCCTCCTCATCTGTCTATAAGACATCTCTTTAAAGAGGATGACTCCATCACCTGCGGGTACACCACCACACCAGGAATCGTCTATTCTAAAATACTTTAGAATAGTGTCAAAGTCCCCAAATTGGAACACTTCCCAAATCTAGATCTAAAACCATAGATCTAGTGGCCAGAATCCCTGATATTTTATCCAGATCATATGTGGAGAAACACCTTGTGACAACCACAATATAACCGATCGTGGTATAGGAAGATCACTTCATATTAAGAGCATGTCATTCAACTACCATGACATCACTCCCTACCACTTTCTTACCAGGTCCATCTATTATTCTGATGAAATCAAACTCTATGACCGTCACATTAAAAATAGATGATGTATCTCCATTATATCCGCTTTAGTCTATAAATAGACATAAGCTACTTGCCCACTATGCTTCTGCTACTCCCACTGACTACAACAACCCTCTGGCAGAGTCATATACACGTGCACTTCTAAATATAATTTAGAACGACATTATACTCATCCGCCTGCTATATTTCATAGTCTAGAACAGCGGTAGTGGCAAGTGTGAGTAATCAAAAACCTTCCTATCACCATCTTTGAGGAGACCGAAGTACCTCTCAGGTGGCTGAGATTACCTACTAAATCTGCGGAGTGGCTAATGGATTGTCAAATCCAATTGAATTTTTAGGTTCTACTAAATTTTCAGTAATCGTTTGTGGTTCTGGAATAATTTCCAGTTCTACTATACTCCCACTAATGTTTTCTGAAAAGAATCCATTTTACTAAAACTATGGCGAGTCAAGAACAATATAACTATTGATCTTCCAGATGGTAAAATGTTAACCCTCGTCAAAGGTCGGAAAAACCCACAAACTGCCATTACTGAAACATGCCTAGAGTTTATCCAGATTCTGGTTTTAAGCATCAGCCGGACTACTCCATCTACCTTAATATCGTTAAGATATGAATCCATTTTATATCTAATATAGAAATAAAGACACTGATTTAATTGGAACCAGATTCAAAAATACATGCAGCTGTTTCTAGTGCATATCAACTAAATGGAAGGAGGTCAAGTAGCATTACTCATCAAGGAATGCATTCACACACGAGTAACCTGAAAGAGAAGCAAGTTCTCAAATATTACTTACAACGGAATACCAAACACAAGTATCTACATTTTCGATCATCTTGAAGAATACTGATACTTGCAACATATGGTTCTCTGCTTTATTCTTATACCTATATTTTCTCAAAATCTGGACCTTGTATTTCAACGAAATACTTGTCTAAAACTAGAGAAGTCATGAGTAAACAGAATATAGTACGAGTACCAACCTTTTTGCCCTAACGGATATCGGACAACATACAATACTTTGTATAAGTCCTCTGGGTTCAATAACTTAAACCATGTGTGCCGTAGGTTGAAAACTGTACTATGGTTAAGAAAAATTAAACCGATGTTGAATGCTCCTTACCTAACCATCAACTGATATAGGTAAATGTCATAAGCATAATTTCAAAAATTCATATCTCACTTTATAAAATAAACGTACAGATATATCAGTTTGAAATTGATGCATAACAACGGATATTCAAAACCAAATATTTGCCATTAGGTAAAACCCAGGCGATTTCCTCAAATATCACCAATTACAAAGAATTCTGATGTATTGAGGATATAATCACCCAATTCTCAATATCTTACTCCTACTCAGCATCTGTAACGCCATACAGATGTGAGAATCAAGTCCGGTAAATACATACCCTGGAGTCAGAATCTAATTGGGAAAACGGTTTTCAATTAATATCGCACAGTAAAACTGAAACATGAAAATGTTTTGAAGAGGCAACAGGGTATTCCTAGTAATACCTCTTCCACTATCCAGATTCATGACAGTAACCGTATATTTCCTTGCCCTCACTCCAATCCCTTCATATATCTTTACTTATTACTTTCTATACACCATACTTAGGCTAATTGGTTTTCTTCCTTCACTATCTTTTGGTATTTGCCTGAGGTTTGGAAGAAGACTATTCAATAAGCGTAATAGGTGTGATCTCTTAATACTAGGAGCCCTCACAACCTGAGAGAAGGTAAAGGGGAAAAGACAACCGAATAATCTTATTCAATTTCTCCAGAATCGGAAACCATCTTCGAACAGAAACAAGTTTTTTCGAGTTCGTATGTAACTATACGACGGCATATCCAAGCAATATGGATTTTTGTAGTTATACGGAGTGTACTGGAGAAATGCAAAGGGAAAGTAGGAGTGGCAGGGGCATACGCAGCTTCGTCATGAATGATAGTAGTCGCAATTTTCTTTGCCCTTACCCTAATCCCTTTTATATGTCTTTACTTATTACCTTCTGTACACCACACTTAGGCTAATTGGTTTTCTACCTTCTCTACCTTTCGGCACCTGTCTATGGTTTGGAAGAAGACTATCCAATAAGCGCAATAGGTGTACTCTCCTAACACTAAGAGCTCTCGCAACCTGAGAGAATGTAAAGAGAAAAGACAACCGAATAATCCTATTCAATTTCTCCAGAACCGGAATCCATCCTCAAACTGAAACAAGTTTCTTCGAGTTCGTATGTAACTATACGATGGAATATCTAATCAATATGGATCTTCGTAGTGATACGGATTGTTCCGGAGAAATGCAAAGGTGAAATAGGAGTGGCAGGGGATATACACGACTCTGTGACAATCCAAAAGCCAAAGTGTTTTAAGAAAGTTCGGTTAACTTGGTTTATGAGTTTTTAAGGTCAGGCCATGGTCGCTGTCAAAAAGAGAGAGAGAGAGAGAGAGAGAGAGAAGAAACACTCAGTGTGCACTCTAACCTAAATTAGATTGGTTAATCACTTTATCTAATCAGAATGGCTCCCACTTTTTTCTCGAATTCTCCTTCAAACCCTAAAAAGAGATTTAGTCGGGATCATCTGAAAATCACCCGAGGAGTAACACCTACTCATTAGTGGGAATCGGGATCCAACTATTATCGCATGATAACTTGATGGAATCCACTCAAGTCACCACACTCCAGAAGGTATGCGCATGCCTGGCAAGTTTCCTGTATGTTTGAAACTCCCGATGTGGTTTTTACCCCTAACGACCTATGACCTTGACAAGCTCAACAAATCATAAGTCGCTAGCCAAGGTCAACCCGTCATTGATTACCCTAGACCCACCCGCATAAGCCCTTGACAAGGTCAACAAGGCTATGTGACTATCCTAGTTAATCGCATCATATGCTACAAACAAGCACCATTCAGCTACCGTACACTATGCCTTGACAAGGCCAACAAACGCAGCACGAATACTAAGTACTACTCGTGGGAAATGAAGAAGGGCTACGACTGGATTTTGGTGAAAAACCTTTAACATAATGAACTTGATATCATTGAAAGAACCCGAGCGGTTTTATAAATATATAATGGCGTAAACTTTTGCTAAAGAGATCACTCCCTATGAAGGGATCTTGGCTCTTTCCTCATCGAATGAGGTGCAGGATATTCCTGTTAGTTGTATGTATGCCTAAGACCAGTATTGTATAGATGATGTATATTATATTAGATGCTTGGACATATATAGAGAGAGGACTTTCTTGCTCGATATGATAGAATGCTATCTGGTTGCTCTTTATCTTAACATGTATACTAGTCTCTTGATACCGTCTTATGCTTACATGTTGGTAAAGCCCTTAGGATGTGTACTTGACTACCAAGACTATGATGCAGATCATACTAGTGGGGTCATGGTAGTCCATAAGTTCATCCTTTAACGTTCTTAGTCGTGGGTGTATCGAGACATGGCATCGATATACCAGAGTAGACTAGCATATACGCTTCTCGACCCATGAGATGGGCGATGGATGATCCCATATCCATTGGTGTTTGACATCAGAGATAGTATACGGGTGCTCAGTGGAGACTGGGTATACTGGACGGACTCGCCGAGAACTCCTAGATGGTATTATACCTCACGTCAGATGGCAGTTCTCTGGTGACACTTATACAGGTTATTCTATAGACCCGAGATCGTCATAGAGTCTTGTGTGATTCCCACCGTGCTTTGATTTCCACCTTACCACGTCCAAGAGGGCATGCAAAACGGTGGTTTTTGGGTACAGTCCCGAGTCACATGGAGACAATGAGCGATAGGAGGGGTTTTGTCTCTCCCGGTATTGGGAGTTGATGTTGCGCTGTGCTCGATTGGCCATAACAGGGAAGTCCCTGGCCAGGGCTGATTTAGAGATTTACTGGTAACTGTTACCAGTAATTTCCCGACCCGTTATGGGCCTTACATCGGCATGACTTATCGGTTATTGGGGTCTGACGTTTACCATCTCTAGACTTGATATGCGACATATCAGACGAGGAGACCGAACTGTACGGCAAGTGTTACCGTCGGGCTTTTGCAGGAGTTGGAGCGGGCTTGCTTGCTGATCTTCTGATCGCTCAATACCTGGGTAGCCGTTACGTCCAGCTAGTACCGCTGACGGCTTGTGGGTGCTTGATGTGTTCATCACCTACTGCCGGCGTATTGACGAGTCTTTAGAGTCCTACATAGAGGTTTTACTAGCTCAGGTAAAACGAAATAGAAGCGCATATGTGATATGTGCGGGAATGAGAATAATGCGTGTATGTGATACCGTATTCTATTCTCACGACTTTTGTATCAGTCGGTTATATATGATATAGCCGGGTTATCGAATCAAGTGTTGATTCGATAAGATGGTACATTTAGTGTTAGTCGGTTATATGAGATATAGCTGGATTATTAAATCAAGTGTTGATTTAATAATTTAGTGTATAATTGTATATTTGATATACTAATTTACATTAACTAACATTGGTTCTCTTAAGCATTTGTTTTTATCACTTGTGCACAACTTAATATATATGTGATATATATTTATTTATGTTTTCTTTTTGTATCATGGTTGTTGATACATCATACATGGGTGTATGAGACACAGACCATTCTATTTATAATGGTGGGTTATAATTATTTAAGGTAATCACAAAATTAGTGGATATTTGGAAAGAGCATGAAGCTTGTAGAAGCTTGTTTTGCTTTGACAAAGTCCACTAACTTTGTTTTTATTTTAGATATTTGTTAACCTAACCATTTGGATTAGCCATGGTTATGTCTCTACATGAGTTAGTATATGATACTCACTTACCATGGTTCACTGGTTATGTCTCTACATGAGTTAGTATATGATACTCACTTACCATGGTTCACTCTCTCACTTGATCATTATTCTCATCTCATTTTAGTTCATCTTTTTCCTCAAGCTCAAAAAGCTTGCTAGGGTTTTGATCAAGTGAGAAAGTATAGTGAGAAAAGAAATTCTAAAGTGAGCCCACTTCCTATTTCTCCATTCTCTACTAGATTAGCACTTTAGTATATGGTGTTTACTTCACTAATTCTTTAGTTATTGAAGTAGTAACTTGAGTTTCCATCCCCTCGACGTAGATCATCTTCGGCCTCAAAGACTTCAAGTAAGGTCGCCCATTTCTCTACGCGAAACCATGCAAGAGTCCGGGAGCTCGACGATTGTAGCGAAGGGACTACTAAAAAGAGCTTATGAAGTGAAGGACCGATCTACAAAGATTGTAGTTTCTTTTTCGCTTAGATAGTAAATGGTTTACTTTGTTGCCGTATTGTATTCTAGCTAACGATCATGTTTAGAGTTCCTTTTAACGGCAAAATTTTTAAAATGGCATGGACAATGCCTCCCGAAACCTCGCTGCCGTCGAGAGGATCCCAACAGTGGTATCAGAGCCTAGCTAGAAAATTATATGGATAATGTTAGATTACGAACATGAAACAAACTCCGAACTTGAAACCCTAAAATCCATGTTTCTGTCGTTTTTAAAACGAGTCCTAAATTTTTTTTAAACAAGTACAAAATCATATATGTATTATACAATGAACACTGAAGAAATCTGGAGGCATTCTGTGCAGATTGGGCCAGCGACAACCCCCCACCCTCACCGGCCATTTCCGAGCCCCCTCCAGACTTTTATAGTGTTCTATTACATGAGTTTTGGTGCTTCAGGTGTTGTTTAGTTTTGCTAAATTGTCATGTGATGTTAATTTACTATAATGACAATTCAGAGTGTTTCGTATTCGTATTTTAACTGTTTTCGGGATACTTTAGACGATATTAAAAAGTTCAATCGGATGTCAAATACCCATTTTTTCCCTTTCCGGGAATTTTTCCAAGTGTTGGATTTTTCCTGTAGTTAAAAAGCTTTCAAAGATCATGCAAGTTATGCGATGGACCCTCTAGAAGAACAAAACCTTAACTCGATTATGTGACCGTCAGAACCGCCACTGAACCCTTGGGCTTGTGGAGGTTCAGCGGTGCCACATGTGAGGCGTTGGTTTGGCCCTTCTACGGCTGGTTCATTGGTACTGTGGCGTGTGCTGAATAACTTTAAACTACGCTCAAGTGTTGAGCTTTTTGGGTAATTTTGGGTGTTCGATGATTCGATTGGAATGTTTAACATCGTCTAGTTTTTCTGTGCTGTGATGACATGTGATGTTATGTACTGCTGGATATGTTATATTGGATCGTCGCGTTTTGAATAGCTGGGTTTTTTTTATGTGAGATGAGAGTTTTTATTTTCATTCATGTAAAATTAGATGTATGTAATATTCTTTTATTGGGGCACTTCCGGGTTGAGGTTGATGTCACCATATGTATATTATTTACTTTTCCGTACTAGGATAGACCCAAGGAGGAGAGCATAAGTAACCGGGTTCTAGAGTCTAGTGGGAGACCAACTCGAGGAGTCGAATCCGGGTCTTCTAACTCTAGAATTGGTAGGGTTGCTTGCCGCTCTCGTAGGGGTTGAGGGGCGTGGGTTTGGCTATTCATCACGACCGTAGAATCCGTGTTTTATACAGGCTCAAAATAAAACATGGACCTCCTAATATATCCAATATTTCATATGTTTCTTCTGCTGCGATATCTGTGATGTGATCATTTGATATGTTGTGATAGATACAGTATATAGTATATATGATATATTATATATACGTTACTTATGTTTTACACCCGCGCTAGCTCTGTCCCGCTCTGCTGTTAGTTACCTAACCTAACGGTGTATGACGGGACATTGAGGCGAATGCGGATGACATAAGTGTACGTCGTATTTATCTGTGATGTTTAGGTGACTTAAATGATGGGATATCATTAATGTGATTAATGAAAGAAAAGAAACCTAAAAGATGTTGTAGAATCAAACTTTCAAAAAGGGTAGCTACAATTTTTGCTTTGCATAGTGATATATATGATATATCCCGCACCTTATTCGATGAGGAAAGAGCCGAGATCCCTTCACCGGGAATGACCTCTTTAGCAAAACTGGCAGATGCTACAACACTCGGTTTATCTTTTAATTGCTTTTGGAGTTTTGCTTTGCATTGTGATATATATGATATATCCCGCACCTTATTCAATGAGGAAAGAGCCGAAATCCTTTCACCGGGAATGACCTCTTTAGCAAAACTAATGAAAACCTCAAAAACACTCCTTTTCAAAATTCACTTGTTTCTACAACGATATCAAGTTCATTACGCAATAGGTTTTCAGAAAAACCTGTCGTAGCCCTCCGTCATTTCATATAAGTCCTATTTAGTGTTTGTGCTGCGTTTGTTGACCTTGTCAATGCGTAGTGTGCGGTAGCTGACTAGTATTTATCTGCTTATGCATATAATGCAGATTGGATTAGGGTAGTCGTGCGGCCTTATTGACCTTGTCAAGGGTCGTGCGGGTGAGTTTAATTCAATCAAGAAATGACGGGTTGAACTTGACTTGCGGTCTATGGTTTGTTGACCTTGTCAAGATCATAGATCGTTTGGGGCAAAATATTATCGGGAATTTCAAGTGTTAAAATTTGCAATGAGATTGCATACCTTCTATGAGATAGTTGGATCCCGATACCCACTGTGAGTAATTGTTACTCCTGGGAGAGTTTTACACAGGACAATTAGCCGATCAAGTAGGTGTCTAGAAAGGTGTCAACGGGGTTACGCCTCTGAGAAAACGAGGTTTATTTTAATTAGGTTCGTACGAGAGCACGGGGAACCTCCCTCAAAGTATCGACACTGGCCTGGTTGAAAGATTGGCGAAATTATAGGGTGTAATTAATCCCGGCTAGTTTTTCCTTTTAGGGTTTGAAGGAAGATTTGATAAAAAACAGTGCGAGCCATCCTGATTAGATAAAATAATAACCAATCTGATCTTGTAAGAGCATACGCTAAAGTATTTTCTTCTCTCTCTCTCCAGGTAGCGACCATATCATGCCTTAATCAAGATAATAATATGGATGTATTGACCGAACCCGCATGTTATACCGTGCTAGGGAACGTTGGTTCCGTTCTTTCTTATAAAAGTTATAAGACTGAACAGGATATAGGAGAATACCAGGATTCCCATGTCACCCGAATGAAGAAAGTACATGATGATACATTTTCTTCGGGTGTGTTCGTTACAGAGAACTGTTTCTCCATTTCCTCTACGTTCTGGGTATTAGATACCGGGTTAGGATCCCATATATGTAATCAGTTACATGGGCTAAGAAAAGGTAGAGAACTTGGAGAAGGTGATAATGACATAAGGGTTGGAAATGGTGCAATTATTGCAGCTAAAACCATCGGGAAATATCACCTTATATTACCAACTGGTAATATATTGATTCTGAACGAATGCTATTACATGTCAGACCTGATATGCAACATTATATCGGTTTCTTTATTAAGTAAAGAGGGATGTAATTTTGCATTACAGGATAATATTATGAACATTTTTCTGAACCAAAAGTTGGTTGGATCAGGCACGCTGTGCAATGGCATTTATGTTCTAAATCAATCAACAGTTCTAAGCATAACAAACACACACAAGAGGAAGAGTTCAGAATTGAACGAATCCTTCTTGTGGCATTGTAGACTAGGTCACATCAATGCGACACGGCTAGCTAAGTTGCATAAGGATGGATATTTGAATCCGTTCAAATTTTCATCTTATGACACTTGCCAGTCATGTCTCAAAGGCAAGATGACCAAAACTCCGTTTACGGGACACGGAGAAAGAGTTACTGAACTCTTAGGACTGGTATATAGTGATGTATGCGGTCCCATGTCTATACATGCCAGGAATGGTTCTTCGTACTTCATTACATTCACTGACGATCTCTCTAGATTCGGATATGTGTTCCTGATGAAACACAAATCAGAAGCTTTTGAGAAATTTAGAGAATATAAACAAGAAGTCAAGAACCAAACTGGGAAAAGTATTAAAATCCTTCGATCTGATCGAGGAAGTGAATACTTGAGCAATGAATTCCTGGACTTCCTAAAAGAGAATGGGATTCTCTTTCAGCTAACTGCTCCATATACAACACAACACAATGGTGTATCGAAATGGAGGAACCGCACCCTATTAGATATGGTGCGCTTTATGATGAGCACAGCTGAGTTACCTATTTCCTTCTGGGGGTATGCGCTGGAGACAGCAGCATACCTATTGAATCAAGTTCCATCTAAATCTGTACCTACCACACCATATGAGATATGGAGTGGGAAGAGAGCATGTTTTAAACGAGTTAAGATATGAGATTGTCCGGCCTATGTCAAAAGACAAAATCCGGACAAACTCGAGGTACGGTCAGTTCTATGCAAGTTTGTGGGATATCCCAAACATTCACATGGATATCTTTTCTACCATGGCGAGGAACAAAAGGTGTTTGTTTCTCGACATGCCACCTTTTTAGAAAAGGAATTTCTTGCAAAAGAAATTAGTGGCAACGGGGTAGAACTGGAAGAAATTCCGGCTACACAAACTCAAACTGAAGATTTAGTGGAACCCGAGGATTCGATAATACCCAACGAACCTCAGGCTCTCTGCCGATCTAGTAGGGTTCCTCACCCACCTGAGAGATACTACGGTTTTCTCATAGATGGTAGAAGCGAGAATTGCATCATGGAGGATGATGACCCAACTAGTTTCGAGCAGGCCATCACGAGTGGTGACTCAGTGAAATGGCTGGATGCAATGCGGTCCGAGATGGAATCCATATACACCAACAAAGTATGGACTTTGGAAGATACTCCTGAAGAGGTAAAACCCATTGGGAGCAAGTGGATCTTCAAGAAAAAACTTGGTGTAGATGGGAAAGTGGAGACTTTCAAAGCTAGAATTGTTGCAAAGGGTTTTCGTCAACGACCAGGTGTGGATTATGACGAAACCTTTTCTCCAGTGGCTATGCTTAAATCCATCCAGGTCATTCTTGCCATCGCTGCATATCATGACTACGAAATCTGGAAAATGGATATTAAGACCGCCTTTCTAAACGATGATTTAGAAGAGAGCGTGTACATGACTCAGCCGGAGGGCTTCGTAGCTAGTGGGAGCAGCGGGAAGGTGTGCAAGCTGCTTAAATCCATCTATGGATTAAAGTAAGCATCTCGGAGTTGGAACATCTGTTTTGACGTCGTTATCAAAGAGTTTGATTTCATCAAAAACGTAGATGAACCTTGTATATACAAGAAGGTAGTAGAGAGTAAGGTTGTCGTCCTCGTATTGTACGTGGACGACATACTCTTGATAGGAAATGACATTCCTATGCTGCAATCGATCAAGTTCTTCTTATCACAACGATTCTCAATGAAAAATCTAGGGGATGCCTCCTACATCTTGTGGATCAAGATCTATGGAGATAGATCTAAACGGATACTGGGATTGTCCCAATCCAGGTATATTGACACCATACTAAAGTGGTTTAGTATGGAAGAATCCAAGCGTGGGTTTTTACCCACAATCTTTGGACTCACTCTCTTCAAAGAGATGTCTCTCAAGACTGATTTGGAGAGAGCTTGCATGCGAGGGATACCATATGCTTCGGCAGTAGGCTCTATCATGTACGCGATACTATGTACCAGACCCGATGTAGCACACTCACTAAGTGTAGTGAATAGGTATCAAGCAGATCCTGGAGAGAGTCACTGGACAGCTGTGAAGAGCATTCTCAAGTACTTACGAAGGACTAAAGAGATACTCTTGGTGTATGGTAACGGAGAACTCCAAGTGGAGTCCTTTACCGATTCGAGCTTCCAGAGTGATAAGGACGACTCTAAGTCGCACTCGGGATTTGTCTTCACCCTTTACGGAGGGGCGGTAAGATGGAAGAGTTCCAAGCAGGAAACCGTGGCAGACTCGACGATGGAGGCTGAATACATCGCTGCCAACGATACTGCCAAAAAGGCTGTCTGGATCAAGAAGTTCATTACTGAAATTGGAGTGGTTCCATCCATTGAGCATCCAATACCTTTGTATTCTGATAACAATAGAGCGGTGGCTTTGGTCAAGGAATCCAGGTCCCATCAGCGATCTAGGCATATTCTGAGGCGGTATCACCTGATCCGGGAGATAGTTGATCGCCGGGAGATCGAGGTCAGAAGGGTTGACATGAAGAACAACACGGCGGATCCACTCACGAAGGTCATTCCCCAGATACAGTTTGAGAGACTCTTCGGGATGCTTGGTATGCGATACTACAGCAGCTGGCTCTAGTGCAAGTAGGAGATTGTTAGTTGTATGTATGCCCTAGAGGCAAGTATTGTACAGATGATGTATATTATATTGGATGCTTGGACATATATAGAGAGGACTTTCTTACTCGATATGATAGTATGCTATCTGGTTGCTCTTTATCTTAATATGTATACTAGTCTCTTGATACTGTCTTCTGGTTACATGTTGGTAAAGCCTTTAGAATGTGTACTTG
This sequence comes from Agapanthus africanus, assembly GCA_030015575.1. Taxonomy (NCBI): domain Eukaryota; kingdom Viridiplantae; phylum Streptophyta; class Magnoliopsida; order Asparagales; family Amaryllidaceae; genus Agapanthus; species Agapanthus africanus. Next base: position 275,015,943 of record JASDDO010000019.1, on the reverse strand, counting down.
ACTACTAGAGCTATGACGCAGATCATACTAGTGGGGCCATGGTAGTCCATAAGTTCATCCTTTAACGTTCCTAGTCATGGGTGTATCGAGACAGGGCATCGATATACCAGAGTAGACTAGCGTATACGCTTCTCGACCCATGAGATGGGCGATGGATGATCCCATATCCATCGGTATTTGAAATCAGAGATAGTATACGGGTGCTCAGTGGAGACTGGGTATACTGGACGGACTCGCCGAGAACTCCCAGATGGTATTATACCTCACGTCAGATGGCAGTTCTCTGGTGACACTTATACAGGTTAGTCTGTAGACCCGAGATCGTCATAGAGTCTTGTGTGATTCCCACTGTGCTTTGATTTCCACCTTACCACGTCCAAGAGGGCGTGCAAAACGGTGGTTTTTGGGTACAGTCCCGAGTCACATGGAGGCAATGAGTGATAGGAGGGGTTTCGTCTCTCCCGGGATTGGGAGTTGATGTTACGCTGTGCTCGATTGGCCATAACAGGGAAGTCCCTGGCCAGGGCTGATTTAGAGATTTACTGGTAAGTGTTACCAGTAATTTCTCGACCCGTTATGGGCCTCACATCGGCATGACTTATCGGTTATTGGGGTCTGATGTTTACCACCCCTAGACTTGATATGCGACATATCAGACGAGGAGACCGGACTGTACGGCAAGTGTTACCGTCGGGCTTTTGCAGGAGTTGGAGCGGGATTGCTTGTTGATCTTCTGATCGCTCAATACCCGGGTAGCCGTTACGTCCAGCTAGTACCGCTGACGGCTTGCGGGTGCTTGATGTGATCATCACCTACCGCCGGCGTATTGACGAGTCTTTAGAGTCTTACATAAAGGTTTTACTGGCTCAGGCAAAACGAAATAGGAGCACATATGTGATATGTGCGGGACCGAGAATAATGCGTGTATGTGATACCGTATTCTATTCTCGCCTCTTTTGTATCTGTCGGTTATATGTGATATAGCCGGGTTATCAAATCAAGGGTTGATTCGATAAGTCGATACATTGGATGTTAGTCGGTTATATGTGATATAACCGGATTATTAAGTCAAGTGTTGATTTAATAATTTAGTGTATAATTGTATATGTGATATACTAATTTACATTAACTAACATTGATTCACTTAAGCATTTGTTTTTCTCACTTGTGCACAACTTAATATATATGTGATATATATTTATTTGTGTTTTCTTTTTGTATCATGGTTGTTGATACATCATACATGGGTGTATGAGATACACACCATTCTATTTATAATGGTGGGTTATAATTATTTAAGATAATTACAAAATTAGTGGATATTTGGAAAGAGCATGAAGCTTGTAGAAGCTTATTTTGCTTTGACAAAGTCCACTAACTTTGTTTTTATTTTAGATATTTGTTAACCTAACCATTTGGATTAGCCATGGTTATGTCTCTACATGAGTTAATATATGATACTCACTCACCATGGTTTACTCTCTCACTTGATCATTATTCTCATCTCATTTTAGTTCATCTTTTTCCTCAAGCTCAAAAAGCTTGCTAGGGTTTTGATCAAGTGAGAAAGTATAGTGAGAAAAGAAATTCTAAAGTGAACCCACTTCCTATTTCTCCATTCTCTACTAGATTAGCAGTTTAGTATAGGGTGTTTACTTCACTAATTCTTTAGTTAGTGAAGTAGTAGCTTGAGTTGGCATCCCCTCGACGTAGATCATTTTTGGCCTCGAAGACTTCAAGCAAGGTCGCCTATTTCTCTACGCGAAGCCATGCAAGAGTCCGGGAGCTCGACGATCGCAGCGAAGGGACTACTACAAGGAGCTTATGAAGTGAAGGACCGATCTACAAAGGTTGTATTTCCTTTTCCACTTAGATAGTAAATGGTTTACTTTGTTTCCGTATTGTATTCTAGCTAACGATCATGTTTAGAGTTCCTTTTAACGACAAAAATTTTAAAATGGCATGGACGATACCTCCCGAAACCTCGCTGCCGTCGAGAGGATCCCTACAATTCCTAACTGAATACCACGTTGCAAAGCAAAAGAATCGATTATAGTGAAGTTATTACAATGACGTAAAATTTTGCCCAATAGGTCACTCCCGATAAAAGGATCTCGGCTCTTGCCTCGTCGAATGAGGTGCTGGATATTCATAACCAAATACCGCTGTGCAAAGCAAAACGAAACGTTTGTAATAACAGTTTTCAAAAATTGGTTCCAACAACATCATATAAGTTTGTTTTCCTTGCATTAATCAGAATTAATGCAGTCTCATCAATTAATCCATATCACACCAGAAAAAGGAACGAAAATACAATGTACGTATATGCCATCCGCATTCGCCACGGGGCCCCGTCGTGCAGTGTCAGGTTACTTAACTGACGACAGAGCGGGGATAGGACTAGCGCGGATGCAAAACATATACAACATCTACTAGTGTGTGTGTGTGTGTATAACATTTGTTCCAGGCATGATATAAGCAACATCACATAACATCAACATGCAACACAGAATGGTGGATAATCTTGGAGTCTCGGGTTTCCTTTGAGCCGCAACTGAAACCCGATGTTCCCGGTCTTATGGATAGCCCGTACAATGTAAACCTGGACCCCTATGAGCGCGTCAAGTTACTCGCGAATCCCAGAAATGAGACAACCCCAATCAACAAAGTGAATGGGCCACCCAACACTTCATGGAATCCGGTAACTTGAGTACCCCTCAGTGGGTCATCCTATACCCCCTACGAGTGCGGCGAATAGCCCACCAATTCTAGAGTAAGGCCCCCTCCGTCTCAACGCCATGAGATGCGGGCTCGTTGCCCTCTAGAACCCGGCTATTCGAGCACTCCACCGTGGGGTAATCCTACATAAAAAAGAAAAATATATATACAAAGGCGACATCGACCTCAACCCGGCAGTGCCCCAATAAAAGAATATACAATCTGGCAGAGACGGCGGTCCACATGTCAGACGCCCGCCCCGCAATAACAAATATACAAATGAATATGAACTGTACTACTGCCATTGCACCATAGGCTATCCACCACGACAATCCAACCACAATATCAGCACAACACAGAACATCAACGTGAATATCATGTTCGCAAACCCGTCAAGTTGAAAATATAGCAATTAGTCAGGTTGTACCACTCAATGATATTCACGGTCGCAGATATATTCACATATATTGATAATCACGTATTAAAATTTCGTTCGACTAAAACTTTCCTAAATTGGCCCCCAAATGCAAACCAGCACTCAAACAAATCTGGACCAAAACCATACATCCCAAAAATCATATTTTCATGAATTAGAGTGCCAGAAGAAATTTAGAGACAATTGGCCACAAAAGAGCCGTGGAACCGCCACCAATTGGCATGTTTTGCGGCGGTTCCGCGGCCAAAATGTTGGTTCAAGTGTCCAAATTTCTTGTGGTGCTCTACAAATGCATGCATGTATTTTTAAGACACTCTGAATGATATTTTGAACAAGTTTGAAAAATGACAGCAAGTAAGGCATATTAGAAAAACGATTCGGAAAAATGGGTCGATCAAGATTTTAACATTGTGCAAAGTAGCTAGTAATGGTTTATGGGGTGGCTCTGATACCATGTTGGGTTACAATAGCGCCCTGGCCATCAACCGTGGCCGGTGCGGAACAAAAACTGGCGTTTAAAAAAACTTGACGCTAACGAATCCGTCAAGATCGAACCATAAACCTATACTAGCTAACTATAAAAGAGTTAAACTATAAGGTTATAAATGGTCATACCGAATGAACTGTGTCCTTCAGTCTTCTACCATCTTCCCAAGCTCCTTAAGGCGTTCTCAACTGAACTTGGCTGCCGGTCTTCCTCCGTCGAAGATGATCCACCCGAGAGATGGAGCTCTTGGCTCTAGCTCCACACCATAAACAAGTGAAGCAATTAGAGACTCTAGGTTGCTAATCTAGAGTGCCTAGCATGTAGTGAATGGATCCATATATTTATCTATCTCACCTCCTCACTTAATTCTCAACTCATGATATTGTAAAGAGGAGGTTGAGTTTGAAGGTGGAGGAGCTCAAGAAAAACACTAGAGAGGAGAGTGAAGCATGATGGTGAGATTGCAAGCTCAAAGAAAAATGAACCATCCATATGTGAGAGAAAATGAGAAGCTTGGTTTTGTAAAAACATTTCTTTCATTTTAAAATACACACCATGCTTGAATAGTTTGCACACTATTGAAGCATGGTTCTCATCATACTCCCATCTCTCATCCTTTACACCTCATTTCCATTTAATAATAAATGGATAAAACCTAAATGAGGTGTCCACCTTCTAGAATGTTATCTGTATAAATACGGATTACATCCTACTGTATATACATACATGTATTCGTACCGAAATACGAATACCCAAAGAGATAGAATAACACAAAGAACATAATACTAGAATATACATATCAAAAAACATATACGTAAATTATTAAATCAATACCTGATTTAATAATCCGGTTCAAACCCGAGCCGGCTAGTATTATCAACTGTCCGATCGAAAGTCCGGGTAACTAGTACACTCATTCGATCAGAACTCTGCACGTATCCAATATGGCTATTATATCGTTTCGCTAGAACAAGGGAAACTCTCTGTGTGGGACTCTAAAGACTCGTTAATACGCTGGCAGTGAGTTTAACTACAAGCACGTCAGCGGCACTAGCTGTACGTAACGGCTACCCAGGTAGTGAGCGAAAGGAAAGCCAACGAGCAAACTCATCCAAACCCCTATTGAGCCTGTCCGTGATAATCTCTGTACAGTCCGGTCTGTTTGTCTAAGAGCATCGCATATCGTGTTTAGGGGGTGGATAAAATCAGACCCCTAATAACGCGATATTTCATGTCGGTATGAAACCCATCACCCATTGAGAAACTACTGATCCAAATCAGTAATTCTCGACTATCTTGACCAAGCATTTCTGGTGATGGCCACCCATGTACAATGCGATATCAACCCCCAATACCGGGAGAGATGAATCCCCGATGATCCGCTCACTGCCTCCATGTGGCTCGGGACTGTACCCAAGTAAAATCTGTTTGCACGACTCCTTTGAACCATTGTAGGGTAGTAATCAAAGTACAGTGGAAACTCACACGAGACAAATGACGATCTTAGGTCGACAGACTAATCTGTACTCATATCACCTGGGAACTGCTATCTAACAATAGGTATAATACCAACTAGCATGTCCCCGGTGAGTCCGTCCAGTGTACTCATAACCCAATGAGCACCTGTATACTATCTTAAGTGACTAACTAACACCAAAGGCTTGTGAGACCGTCCACCGCCCCTCGTCGGGGTTTCGGAGTATCGATGCCCAGTCTCGATACTCTCTCAACTAGGGACATTTAAGGATGTGCTTATAGACCATCCAGCTCCCATGTATATGATCGTCATCATAATACTGATAGTCAAGCCAGAATCTTATGGGCTCTATCAACATGTAATAGTGATATGTAATACCACATAATGCATGTACATGATGATAAAGGCAAACCAGATAGTATACTATCATCTCGAATAAGACTGTTATACCCGTATATGTCCTCTCTCAATCATTACCATCGGTGCCTGCGATTATAATAATTGACTTGAGGGCACTATAGCCAACAATAGCAACCATCATAAAATTTCCCATTGTGAGATGATTCATAAGAAATATTAAAGAAGACTTTTAAGGAATGATATTTAAGACGATAAAGATTTGTTTTAAAAGTTCTATCTAGAATTGAAAAAATGATTGTTAAGGGATTTTAGAAAAGATATTTAAAGATTTGGAAAACTAGTCTTATTTTTTTTATAACATTTATCTTAAATTATGAATTGATGAGGTAGACAACCTTATAAAGTTATAGTCTCACCTTTTTAGTTTTTTTGTAGCCCCCTAAAACATAGAAAATTCCTTTATATCCCCAAAAAACTTAGTGTTTACTTTTTACCTTTCCAAAACTAATAAGATACATTATTTTACCTTTTTTATGATTTCCATCAACTTTTTACTGCATACCATTATGTTTTTCTTTAAAATATCACAACCTCTCTTTTTATTTGGAAATACGCAATTTCTTTCCCAAATTAAAACTAAGGTTTAGGTTTCTGCTGCACCTTTCTCAAAATCGGTCATGAAATCAGGAGTATCTTCAACATGCTTCCCTAACTATGAAGAAGTTGAATATTTCTACGCTCTTACTTGTTGTTTTCGGGTAAATGGTAAACCTAAAATATATGAAGAAAAATTAAAATTAAAGTTAACGGGGTTTTTTATGATGGAAGTCGCAAATGGGTTAAAATGATGTATCTTATTAGTTTTGGGGTAAAAAGTAAATACCAAGTTTTGGAGGGTTAGAAAGGAATTTGCTATGTTTTGGAAGGGGGCCTGCAAGTGAAGAACCTCTTTTTTTATTAGTTTGTATTTGGATTAATGAGACAAGTATTTAGCATGCACGTTTGTATATTTCAACATGGAAAAGATTTCAGAATTTTTAAAAAAAAAAATAGTTTAAATAATATAGATTTTAAAGGTTTTTCGCTGGATTTTTATTTTTTTAAAATTTAATAAGTTGCCTGTCTTAAATAGTTTATAAAAATCGTCATTATCTTAACTAAAAGTATTTAAGATATTTCTCAAACAAAAAATAAAGTGATTTAAACTAAAAAACTAACAAATCACTTTTTTCTATATATTATTAATTTAATTATGTGCATTGTACATGCCATAATAAGTTGACACGTCATTGCTGCTTAGATGACGGTAAGTTAGAGTGGTTTTTTTTGCATATGCTCCGTAAACCCCCCTTTGTGTTAATATAGAATTAGATGTTACACGTGCAATGCACATTTGTATATTTTGTTATCACAAAAGATTTGAGAAGATTTTTAAAAAATTAGTTGGAGAGATGAGAACGTGGAATTGAGATGAGTTACAAAGATAATTGAAACCTTTAAGGTTGCACTTGGTACGTAGAATGAAAGATTATCAGGAATTCTCGTATTCCCGAAAATGGGATAACCGGGTATCTAATTCCAAGAAATTTTGTATTAACGTGCTTAGTATACTTGTTGAGGCTCCCCGGCGCTCGCAGCTAATGCGCAGCGGAAGCGAAAAACGCGAACAAAATTTTTCGTGCGAGCGCAAGAAAACCGCAAAGTAGAATCCGTTCCAAATGCTAAATTAGAAAACACTATACAAGCTTATAGAAACTACAACTTTTGTAACGTGTCCATCAAATAGTGGAAGACCCACCAAGCTCCGTGTAGGCCGTCAGGAACGTGCTTGAGAGACGACCGTCCTTACCGAAGATGATCTACCTGAGGGAAACCGATTCAAGCTCCAAATTTACCTACTGAAGCAATCGACGCTCCTACCTTCCAAGAAATGGAATGTGGGGATGTAGGAATTTTTCACTAACTTAAACTCTTTCATAACCATCTCAAGAGAGCTATGAAAGTCTCAAGAGAAGAGAAGAAGGAGGAAGAAGATGTGAGAGGCTGGCCATGAGGCAAAAATGATCAAGTGTATGTGCATGGATGAGAGAATGGCTCCTTATATATTTCCAACCATAAAATATATTGTGACATAACCATTTTAGCAATAAAATAATGTGGGTCATCCCTCTCGTCCTATACCACTTTACACCTCATCCTCCACCTCATTTCCACATTTTCTTAAAATGGAAAATACAAAATGATGTGTCCTCCTTCTACAAGTATTATGTATAAATACGAAATACGACCGCGGTATACGTATCACTACATATATGCGTATCCGTATAAAAATATGAATAGCTAAGAGAGAGAAAATGAATAGAGAACATAATACTAGAATATATATATATATATATATATATATATATATATATATATATATATATATAAATTATTAAATTAAAACCCGATTTAATTCTAAACCGGTTAATATTATCAACCGTTCGATTAAAATTCGTATAACCAGTACACGTATTTAATCGGACCCCTGCACATATTAAAATACAGGCTCTATATCATATCGTCTGAACCACAAAATGCTCTATGTGGGACTTTAAGGACTCGACAATACGCTGTCAGTGAGTTACTGAATAAATTCATAACCACAAGCACGTCAGCGGCACTAACTGTACGTAACGGCTGCCTTGGTATATGCTGAAAGGAAGGTCGACAATCAATTCCGTCCGTATCCTATTGAGCCTGAATGTGATAATCTCCGTTCAGTCTGGTATCTTCGTCTAAGAATATCGTATACCGGGTCTAGAGGGTGGATAATATCAGATCCCTAATAACTCGATAAGTTGTGCCGGAGTCAAGCTCATCACCCACCGAGAAACTAGCACTCTTATCAGTAAATTTCATCCAGCCCGACCATGGATTTATGGTGATGGTCAATCGAACATAACGCGATATCGACTCATAATACCAGGAGAGATGAATCCTTGATAATCGCTCACTGCATTCATGTGGCTCGGGATTGTACCCAATTAAAACCTGTTTGCACGACTTCTTTGAGCCGTGGTAGGGTAGTAATCTAAGTACAATGGGAACTCACACGAGACAAATGACGATCTCAGGTCAAAAAGCTAATCTGTACTCATGTCACTAGAGAACTACTATCGGACGATAGGTATAATATCATCTAGAAGTTCTCAGCAAGTCCGTCCGGTGTACTCACATCCAGTGAGCACCTGTTTACCATTTTAGGTGTCAAAATACCAACGGCTTGTGAGACCAGCCACCACCCCTCGTCGGGGTCTAGAAACGTGTGAACCAGTCTATTCTGGAATATCGATACTTTCTCGACTGGGGACATTTAAGGATGTGCTTATGAACTACCCAGCTCCTATGTATATGATCGCCATCATAATACTGGTAGTCAAGCAATATTCCTACGGGCTTTATCATTATGTATTAGTGATATAAAATAACAAGTAAAACATATACACATAATAATAAAGACAAAGCAAATAACATACTATCATCTGAAGCAAAACTGTTCTACGTGTATAGGCCCTCCTGCAATTATCATAATCGCCTAACTGCAATTACACTAATTGCCTACCTGCAATTACAATAATTGCCTTAAGGGCACTATAGTCAACGGCACTTTAATCATTCCTGGTAATATATGTGTGTGTGTGTGTGTGTGTGTGTGTGTGAGACCATCGACCGGTGTGGCTAGAGGAAGGCGGTAAATGGCCGCAAGGCCGCCAACAAATGGCAGATCGGCGGTGGTCCGGTTGGCAGACGGCTAATCGGTGAACTACGGCCGGTCGGCGGCGAAAATCTGATCGGCGGTGAACATGCCGGTGAATGATCGACGATGACCGGCGGACGACTGATTGGTGAACTATGGCCGTCCGACGGCAAAAATCCGATCGGCGGTGAACACGCCTGTGAATGATCGACGATGACAGGAGGTCTGCCGGGGGGAACGGCTGATCGGCGGCGGGCAGGCCGGCGGACGACCGACGATAGGCGACGGGGCCGGCGTGTGGCGAGGGAGGCCGGCGGCGGATGGTCATGGCTCATTTCATGCTAGGCGGAAATATTTCGTAGTAATTTAGGATAAACACGTGTTTTTGGGGGATAGGATTAGCATGGAATGAGGTCATTTGATTATCATAGTAATCTTATATTCCTGGAAATATCTTTTACACCTAAACAAGCGACGTAATATTTCATGGTAATTTAGGATTACCTCTTAGATTATCTTTTACCAAACGCACCCTAATCTTTCAGTTGTGGTGAGTTTGTTATGGATGAATAATACCAATTGATCAAAATCCTCATATTTTATTTTTTATTTCAAGTTTAATATAAATCAAAATTACCAGTTTTTGACACATCAGCATTGCTGATATGGTGGAAAATTAGAGAGGTTTGTTTTGCACTTGTTTGGTACACCCCTCCTTTAACATTAATATATTAGAGAGAGAAAATTTCTTTTTTCCTGTTGCTGTTGAAAAAATGACTAGATTCTTAATTTATGATTTTGAATCTCACAGCACGCATGTATGAGTTAGGTTGATGTTGTTACTTCTTTTCATAATTCATTGTAAAGAACGAGTCTAGCTATCTTGGCTTAAAAAGGAATCTGGAAAATTCCCAAGGCCCAAATGAAAACCTTTAAATCTCTAAAAGACAATAGGTTTAAATCTCTCAAACCCATGGTCACTTCGTCCGGCTTTTTATTTTTTCAACATCCCTATACGAACTTTTGGCAGATAATTACTACATTTATCACATGCGTGTTCATGTCTCTTCAAGTTGCCGCTCTTTTATATGTAATAGTTATCTGTTGAAATGCAATTAGTATCTGATAAACGTAATGGTTAACATGTAAATATAGTAGTTATCAAGTAAATGCGGTAGTTATATACCAAATGCGGTAGTTATTTAAAAATTATAGTAGTTATATGCCAAAAGGTTACAATAATATTATAGGCATATTAAAAAACAAAGACTGATATACTTGAAGGACTTAAACCTGCCACTTGTTGGAGACAAGTGGTGTCCACAAGTTTGGCTAAATTGCACATAAATACCCGAAGGTTCTATCATTTTTACATATAAACACCTAAGTTTCTATGAGTAACAAATAAATATTCATTTTTTTACTCCGTTTGCACTTAATTAACTACGTGTGATATATGAAGGTTTTATAACGGTTATTTTGCCATTGCCGTTACTTTCGTTTTTCTTAAATGCTTGAGTTAAAGATTGGTATTTGTATGCAACTCATAGAAACTTAGATATTTATCCGTGAAATCGGTGAAATCTTAGGTATTTATGTACAATTTAGCTCACAAGGTTTTGTAGGATAGAGATTTAAACATGTTACTCTGTTAGCTAAGGGAGCTAGATCCATTTTTTCCGAAGAGTTAATTGCAAATAACGCCATCACATGCTTATATAGAATTTATCACTTCTTGATGAGTTTGCCAGCATACACAGGATCTCATAGAATCTAGGGTTGGCTCGATTCCATTTAGATTAGTAAAATTTGGCATGAATGTTTATATAAAAGTTAAATAGCATGAAACTGCCTTTGGGGATAAAAAATCAAAATATCTTTTCACATTTGTCAGCTTAGCAGTTGAATCATCCTTGCTTTTAAAAACATGCACCTTATCGTATAAAAGCTTAAAAAGCATTGAAGTTCAACTCTAAATTACTCAAATGATTTATCTTTTAATGGTAGAACCTTTTATGCTTTGTTGTTCTAGAGTAGCATTTGTGTGTATTTCGAGGATTTTAGTGGATCAACAAGGATGGTGCGCTGGTAATATACTTGAAGGAGTAAAACTGCTAATACAGAGGTGTTTTTTCACAATTAACCAAAACGAAAAACCCAAAACGATTGAATAAGGCCCTGGTGGCCGACGACTCTACGGTATCCCCATGAGAGAGTAAGAACGTCAAAAACATAAATATTTTACACGACTTTTTTTACACAATAAGAAACAAACGAACGATTTGGCTTTTGTTTTTTACCGTGTAGAAGTTGTATCCTAAAACTTCCGTCTTAAAAATACCTTTGATTTAAAACTTCCCTATTTCTCTTTCAATTGCATTAACATATATTTCTATATAATTAAATGCAAGCATTACATCATTCCTCGCATCATTTTATTTTATTTTTTATTTCTGTTGCCTCCAGACACATTTTCAATCTTGAGCAGTGATTTAAAATTGTTTTGCAAAGGACTTTATATTCATAATAATACTAACTTAGCTTTTCATTATTATATTTTTCCTCAAAATATATATATGTTATGGAAACAGAACCATTTGAGGAGTAGGTTTTGACCAAATAGACAATGACCGGTAAATATTAAAATAGAAGTTTGATATAGAAAGACTGGCACCGAGTATCCTACCACTTTCCTTCTTGGGCTTTGTGACGTAATTTGCATCTTCCAACTTTGATGAAAGCTACCCACATTCAAGATTAGATCTAAATGGACTTTTCAAGTAAGAGACAATTTAGAAGTAATCATGTTGGTGATTGTCTAACAAAGCTGGGTAGATGTTTAAGTCCCAACAGTACTCCTGTGCTTTGTTAGCAAATCACCGAATCATGATTCTCTATAAGACCGTGACAAAAACCCTACTTTGATATTTGCACCTTTATCCTCATTTTAGCAGCTATTAATCACCAACCCGATAGGTTATATGGAATATACCGAGTTTGTAGATAAAGCACATTGAAAATGTTAGTTTCATATAAATTAAGAATTATGAAATGATTGCTTTGTTATATTTCCTTTTTGTTTTAAAATATAAGGCATTTGATTTCCAAATCTTAAAGTTTGGATTAGCTCCATTTTTACCAAGAGTTTTGAAGCGGAAAACTTTATATGAGCTAACAAATTTTCATTATGGAAAATAGTTCCTAGACAATGCTTTTCTACACTACAAACTAAACAATGATAAAAAAAAATCAATAGGGCCTACACCTAAGTGCGTGGGCCCTACATCAAGTGTTTGAGTATGTGCATGGTTTTTTGTGCAGGAGTTTCCCCCCTTAAACCCTAATTTATGCATACAACAGGCAAAACACACCCACACACACATCACATACAATCACATAACACACATACGCACCTGGAGGACCTATGAATTTGTTGGCGGAAACACCTGTTTTAGATAGAATATAGCAAATAAAGGAAAAATAACAAGAGGATTTTATCGGCGAAAAAAACTTTGCACTAATAAAGAGAAATCTATTTTACAAGGGAATTTAAGAACTACAAAATTGTACAAGAGCTCTCAAACTCTCGATCTCTCATAAAAGCTTACTATAGCAGTCATGCCATGCTTCTCAAAAAGACGAAAATAGGCACGTGACAAGCCCGCGACGTATTTATTTCAAGAAGCTCATTTCCCGTAATAAATATGTTAAGCGTTTATAAGCAATATAATATACAAGAAAATTTAACAAGTGAGATAAAATTTCAACAACTTTATTTACATTCAACTTCCATAAAGTTTAGATACAAGATAACTGAAAATAAAAGTGCAATGAAAATGTCTAACAGGTGGCATACTAAAAATAAACTGCCGAATGAAAATAGAAGTTAGCATGTGCTTCGAATTGAACGTAAACCTTTGAACTTGGTTCAATCTGTAAGTCTACGGTAGCGCCCCGGCCGTCTTTCAGACGCCAAATACGGAACAAAAACTTTTTAGAACGGCGCTATCGTATACTATATCCCAGGATCTGCCATCAGCGCTAAACTAACAAACTACAAAGTGGGTAGAAATGTTATACCGAACGATCCGGGTCCTTCGGTCTTCAACCATCATCCCACGCTTTGTTGCTGCTGATCCGATCTCGTTCGATCTCCGGTCTCGTCGTCCAGGTGGCACCACGTCGACGGATCTTTAAACGGGCTCCCGCCTCTGAACCGAGGCAACTCGATCATCAAGTTTGCTAAAAGAGATGACCAAGATTGATGTAGAGAATGAGTAGAAAACTTTGTCTCGTTACATCCAAAGTTATGGATGAACGGTTAATGAAGTTGCCTTTTTGGATCAGGTGAAATGAGAAATCAACTTATGAAATTTCCATGAAGCAAATTTCATATACTTTTTCCAAATGAACCATCATCCTCTCTCCAAGAGGGGCCGGCCACTATAAGAAGAGGAGGGAGGTGAGTGTAAGAGCAAGGGGTGGTAATCATAAGGTAAAAGCTCAAGGAGAAATATCTTAAGCATTACAAAACTTCATTAATGCAAAATCCACCTTGCATAAAACATTAAATGCATAATGGTGACTCACTAATCCTAGTCATCAACCATTAAAGCAAATGGTGACTCACCCTCATGACTCACCCTCATGAAGAAAAGATAAAACCGTATTAAACCGAATGTATAATACGGGTGATAGCAAACTGGAAACTGGCAACTTCCAAAAGCGATCCCGAAACGAATTTCAGGATAACTCCGTAATAGTATAAACATACCCACATTTGTATTACGACCGAATACAAATGCAACTGAGACAAAGATATTATATCTACACAGTATAATACTCGGATCCGGCTTAAACCAAAGCCCACCAGTATTATCTGCCCGAAAAATGACACGTGCGTAAACGCATGTGCATTTTCCGAACCCTGCCATAAAACCATACGGCCTCTACAACGTTTCGCCCGAACTTGGAAAACTGTCAGTGGGGGACTCTAATGACTCATCAATACACTGGCACTGGGTATAACCACCAGCACGTCAGAGGTACTATCTGTACGTAACGGTTGCCTATGTATTGATTGGAAGGGAAGCTGACGAGCGAACTCATCCAGAAACCCTACTGAGCCTGACAGTGACAATATCCATACAGTCCGGTCCATTCGTCTATGAGTATCGCATATAGGGCCTAGGGGCTGGTAAACGTCAGACCCCCAATAGCTGTATAAGTCATGTCAAAGAGAGAAGCCCAGAACACCCTGAGATACTACTGGAATACTTACCAGTAAATCTCGATTACCCTGGCCAGGGATTTTGTGTAATGTCTCTCCTAAACACAGCGCGATCTCACCCCCAATACCGGGAGAGACGAATCCCCGATGATCTGCTCACTGCCTCCATGTGGCTCGGGACTGTACCCAAAAAATACCTGTTTGCACGACTCCTTTGACCCGTGGTAGGGTATAAATCAAAGTATAGTGGGAACTCACACGAGACAAATGACGATCTCAGGTCGATGAACTAACTTGTACACATGTCACCTGGGAACTTCTATCTGACGATATGTATAATACCAACTTAGCATGTTCCTGGTGAGTCCAGTCCGGTGTACTCATAACTCAATGAGCACCTGTATACATCTTAGGTGATCAAACTAACACCAATGGCTTGTGAGACCGGCCACCGCCCCTCGTCGGGGTCTCGACTGTATACACTAGTCTACACTGGAGTATCGATGCCCTGTCTCGAAACTCCCACGACTAG